>CM038466.1:2049907-3344378 GCA_021464415.1 Lonicera japonica
GTCTTAGCCACATTTCCATTAAATGTGATAACATAAGTGCTATTAGCTTGACCAAGAACCACATACAACATTCACGTACTAAACACATTGAGATAAGATATCATTTTATTTGTGATCATGTGCAAAAATGTAATGTTGATATTGAATTCGTTAGCACCGAATCCCAATTTGCGAATATTTTCACTAAACCACTCCCGGACGATCGGTTTTGTACTATCCGTCGTGAACTTGGTATGACTAGAGCTTGTGACATCTAGTTTGTTTAAAAAAAAAGTTCATTAATTATGTTTGACTTAGATTATTATTGAAAGTCTTCATTTCGCATGTTATTGTAAACTAACAATGATTTTGCAGTCGAAGAATAATATATGTCATTAAAAAAAAAATTAAAAGACGGAAAGCTATCTTCTTAAAGCAAAAAGTCAAAATATGTAATGCTCCCGCGTGCATTTAAAATCCAGTGCCTCGCACGGCCTAGATCCCTTTTTGATGTTGCCATAGGGGGAGAAAATGTGTGTATGATGTTGGTGTTGTGGTAAGATCTACATTCACACTTTTGAAAGGTTTATTTATAAAATATGTATATATTAGTTTTGGTTTTAGAACTATCTCAAATATTTGCAATATTTTTTAATTGTCATCTTTGCATAAATTGAAGGGGAGCATATTATTTATTTACATTTATATGCTATTTATGATTGTTATTGTAAACACACATTAATTTATTGTTATCATCAAAAAAGGGGAGATTGTTGACCTAAGGTCTTAATCTTATTTTGATAATAATAATAAATTAATCATGTGTAATTTAACGTGTTTCTTGATATAAGTACACAGTTCATTTACTTGAAAAATTCAAGAAAAACTTGACAAGGATCAATCTTTCACTATTCGATCATTAAACAAGACAAGGAAGATCAAATATCTCAATGCAAATCATGAAGTACAAATGATCAAAAGACTATATGAAAAGTTTCAAGGAAAAAGCTTCAAATGAAGATCAATTCGAAGAAACAAATCAAAGCATTCGAAGATTCGTTAATTCAGTAATTGAGTGAGTGCTTAAGATTTATGTAAAGTTACATTATTGATCAAATTCTTATAGCTCAAACGTATTTATGCATCTTTTAAAAGATTGATTCAAACAAGCTTGAAATTGAATTTATTTGAAAAACATCATTTTACAAAGACCAAGTTTCAAAATAAATTCATATTAATTTTAAATGATTATATTTTAAGCTATAATAAAAATAAATATCTTAGAAACATATCTTTGAGGTTCACAAATTATTGGAATTTTATTTGGAACTAAATTGTTAAATTGCAAAAATATTTTTATTTTACATTTAAAATTCGCTCAATTTTCGCACAGTTTTGATCTAACGGTAAGATGGAGGCCTTCACGGACTCCGATCATTTTAAAAATTTTACAATAGTTAGACAACATATCTTGGCACTTTTGACTAAAATTTGAGCATGATCCAACGGTCAAATTAGGAGAAATTATCAAAACAAATTTGAATTTTTTGTCAAAACTAGCTGTTGGAAAGTTTGAAAATGTATACCTTTGACCCAAGAGCTTTCTTAATCATCCCCAACGGCCATATGGTTTTGCAAGCTATAAATATGAGGTCTTAGACATGTTTTAACATACCTTGAATCATTCTAATACTATATTATTCATATATTCAAATATACAAAGATTTAAGAACACGTTTTGATTAATCTTTCATCTTTTGAGCTATATATTTTGATCAATCTTGATAACTCTAGTGTGAACTTCATTTGTAATCTTCAAATGCACTTGAGATTTATTGTATTGGTGTGTTTCACCACAAATAATTCATTCTTCATTTCAAAAGAGAGTTTATCTCTTTGTATAGCAAGAGATCATATCTCGTGAGAAGTGTAGTGTGTATAACTACATTGTGAGTGTTGCGTGCATAACAACATTTGTATTGAGGTTTGATCTTCACCCAAAGAAGATTGAATAGTGAAAATTCTTGGGAAACTAACCGAGCACGGACGTATGATTTAGGAAACCGAACCGTGAGGACAAAAAGTCTTGAGTTTTAAATTGGTTCAATCTCTCTTACTCAATCTCTTTATTTATTTGTTATATTCATTGATTGAGATTGCTTATTTGCTTATCTTGTGATTGATTACTTGAAGTTTATTATTTTCTTAATATTGTTGCTTAGCTAAGTTGATTTGCTTAAATATTTTAAAAACGTTTTAATTCCGCATTAAATTTTTTAAAACCCTATTCACCCCCTCTCTAGGGTTGTTTTTCGACTAACATAGATATTTGATTTTATATGATTGAGAATTTTAAAAATGCGGAGCTAAGTTCTGGTTGAACTTTATCTTATCATTTACAAGTTTAGATTTATAAACATAACAAACTCCACATGCCAAATTTTTTCTAAACAAGGATTTTAAACATAATATGTTTTCGCTAATGTTTTTAAATTACATATTTTAAATTTGCAGTTGCGTATGGTACCGCGATTAACTAGATCTCGGAGGTCTAAACCTCATAACTGAATTTGGGGCAACATAAAAGCAATGTCAATTAAATACTTATTTATAATAATTTACTAAAGAACATGTAGTGCAAACTTAATTTTGCATAATTCCATTAAAAAATTACAATTCAAAAATTTACTGCAAAGTTAACTTTGTTCTCCTTTTGGAGTTTGGTCAAATATAGGCCATTAATTTACAAAAATATTATTCTCTGATTTTTTTGCAAAAAACTTTTTCAAATAAATGTCATTTTTCAATATCCCCTAAAATATATTATAATTAAAAGAATTTTTTTAAAAAAACTATAATAAATAGCAATGATAAAGTTGTAACAAGTTAAAACTCTTTCTAAATTTGATGTCGATAAATATCTCTAATATTTAGCAAAGTTATATGCTAATAGTTAAGCTTTTTCCAAAAACAAAATAGGTGTGTGGCTTTCGAACATAGCCATGACTATGAATAGAGTGAAAAATTAATTTTACATGGATATAAAAAACTGACATATCAATGTATCAACCATGTATGTCAGCTTTTTAAGTCAAATTTTTATGTGCTTGTAGAATTGCTCGATTTTGATAAATAAATAAATTTACACAATATACATGCAGTTTGTGGGCAGGATAAACTTTTGAGTAAATTTCCATCAATGGATACTGAATTATTGGCAAAGG
Source organism: Lonicera japonica (assembly GCA_021464415.1). NCBI lineage: Eukaryota > Viridiplantae > Streptophyta > Magnoliopsida > Dipsacales > Caprifoliaceae > Lonicera > Lonicera japonica. The sequence goes on from CM038466.1 coordinate 2,053,111, forward strand.
GTGCTAGTAAAAGCACCTTTATTTTCTAGTTTTTGCACCCTATTAAGGGTGCCTTAACTAATTAACAACACTTTCATAAAATTTTCTTTTAAGATAAAAAACAAACCCATATAGACTTAGATTTTTGTTTTCGTAGGGAAACAAAGGCGAAATTAAATTTGTTATTCATAAAAAATGCTCCTAAGTTTTCTTTCAATATCAAATTAAACACATTGTAATTAGACTTCATCAAACAAACCCATGTCCCCAGTGTGTTGAAGGTGTTGTGGTTGGTGTTGAACATTTGGTAAATTTGTGTGTTAGAATATTGTGTGAAAAGAGTATGAGAAAATTATATTTAATATATGTATTGGTAAATTATTTTACGACGTTTGCATAATACACTGTTAGGTTGAAGTACATAAAATAAATAACTAGGATTATGTATATATGTAGTTAGTACACTTTTCTTACTCATGCGTGCATTAAGAAAAAAGATTGACAGTGTAATGAAATTATTGATTTATATTGAAAAATAAAAAAGGATTGATGAAATGAATCACAATAGAATAATTGTAATTTTTGGTTTATAAACCATAGTCATATTTGTTATGTAGGTGGGTAGAAACATACAAGATAAATTCAACATATTTGATGAATTTGTTTAACAAGTACTGTCACACCCGTCCCGAAGACCTTATGTAAATCTCACAGTCGAGGTGGACTAATAATAGCTAATAATCAAAATTTTTAAATATAAAACTTTAATAATTTGCGAAAGTAGAAAAACATTTGGAAATAAACATTACTTTGATTTTATAATAAATATCCATCTTCTAAGTCGTTTATACAACCACCATCATCAAAAGACGCAACATGTAAAAATAATTCCCAACGACTTGCAATACACACTAGCATTACATAACCCTTTACCATATTTATACAAGATATACAAAGTTTATACAACTCTAAAAACATTTATACAAACACCATCTAGACCTCGGCAATGGACCACCTTCTTTCCTACTTGGAAGGAAATTAAACACCGTAAGCATAAAGTTTAGTAAATACACTACTCACACACCCAAGCAATAAATATATATATATATATATTCAATTCGTCTTCCATAAAGCCCGAGACTTAAGGCATTATAAACAATAGCCTCCTACAAAGCCCAAGGCCCAAGGCATTATATACAACAGTCTCCCACAAAGCTCGAGACCCAAGGCGTTCACAATTTATATATATATAACTCCATATACATATATAAATATAATCCACGTGAGGTAGTACTCACCTCAAAAGTTAACATTAACTAAACATGAAAATCTACTTCTGTTGAGCCGTAGAAGTAGTACCTCATTCACCTATCAATTAAAACCGATTAGTAATCCAATCTCACATCAATATACATATGTATATGTGTAAAATTCATTCCCACAAGTACATAATGAATAATACTTATGTACAATTTCATTCACAATGCATTTTAACCGCTCCACCTATGCACGTCTCAACAGAGAGCTCAACATGGGATTTTCCCTAGTCTGATCATCCCCAAATTTTTCTAGTAGTTGTACAACATGTATATGAACAAAATCATAAAATTTCAGCTTAATCCAACAATTAAATTAAGAGTTATGCATAAAATAGTACAACAAAAACATGTTGTCCGGATTATATAATAGTGGAAAATGGTCAACTTTGGTGATTAAACTGTATACGAACTAGGTTATGAGCCATACATTTTCGAAAAGCTCAGTGTGTCTACTTTCAAACACAATTTATAGTTCGTAATTCGGAATTCTGTACAAAGAGTTATACCCATTCTAAGACAGGTGCACAAAGCTGTCTACTCAAAGCAAGTTTAAGAACTTTAACTATTTTTTGATACAAATCAAACATACAATCCTTATAACTTTAAACCAACATCATTTAACTATTTTTCAGCATATATAACATATTTTTTACTGATTAAAATCGACATAGATCGGGTTAAATCAACTTCACCATGAAAACTCTCAAATACACCAAGAACACACACACACACATACCCCAAGAACACACCCATACATGTATGTTCTTCTCTTCTAATCTAACTTTTCAACATGTAAATAATAAAATCATATAAAATAAATGAAGAAGACATAAATAACATAATTTACTAACCAATTCTTGATTTTCTATGATTTTTGTTCAATTTTTTATTCTTTTTTCTTCTTCATTTTTTTCTCCTCTCAATTTTCTCCGTTTTTGGTAAATAATTAGAATTTTAGGAAGAAAATAGTGTATAATATCTATTATTGCTGAGCCAAGCATCTCAATTTGCCTTGTCATGCTTAAATGAAAACGAAGGAGAATAAATCACATAGTACATGCGTGCAAATTTACACATAAGCACCACTAGCACTTTGTTTTCAAGTTTCACTCAATTTCTTCTACTTCTTCACACATGTAAGCACCTCATACTTTCTCATATGAAATTCAAGATTGCACTACAACTTGTACATTACATTCAACAAATGAAATACACACATAAAGCATGAATACAACTCTCCAATTCAAATATGTTTACACTTAGCATTAAACACCCGCTAAATGTAATGATGTATGACGCATAATAATCATGCTTAATTATGAAAATGAAATATGTTTAAGGTCTGGGGTATCACATGTACTTTTCAACTTTTTATTGCGAAGTGCAAAATTAAAGTGATTTAAGAAGTAACAAGGAAAAACTAATACTCTCTCGATCTTCTATACAAGAATATATACATTAAGTTTAATAAGTATAATTAAGAAAAGATAGATTTGGATTTTTCATATGAGCTCTATACATATAGACGGGTGTTTGTTTAGGCACCCATAATTCTTTTTTAAAAGGGTGCCTTCATCAACACCCATCAGCAAATTTTATCAGTGGCTATTATACTTCAATTTGTTACAACTGACCCATTAAACTTTTAAAAAGTACCGCCAGTGGCCACTTCATTAAATTTCACAGTTTTGGGCAGGAACTATGTTATGTGAAATGTTAAAGGCATTTAAGTCATTTTGCTCATATTTTCCCTTTCCCTTTCCCTTCTTCTTCTTCCAGCAACTCCGGCGAGCATCACAAAGACCAGGTTGATTTTGATTTTCAAAATCATTTGTTATTTCATCAATTAATCGGTTGATTTTCATTTCATTCGTCTTCTTCTTCCTTCTCCGATTTCCTCTTTTCCTATCCCACTCCTCTCCTATTTTTGTACTTGTTTGAGAAATTTTCATTTGATTTGATTAATTCAAGCTATTGATTTAATGGATTTTGTTGTTTTGTTGTAGAATTTAGCTTTGAATCAATGGAATTAAGGTGATTTGAGTGTTAGGATTTTTGTGAAGAACAATTTTAGGGGTTTAATACTTTGATAATTAATTGGTATTTGACTAAAATACCCTTAATTAGGTCGTGTGATAATCACATGACCTAACCGCTTTTAGGAACTAATGGTGAAATTTGACGGAGTGGCTACTGGTGGTACTTTTTAAAAGTGTAATGAGTCGGTTGTGACAAATTAAAGTGTAGTGACTATCGGTAGAAATTGCCAATAATTCAATAGCTATTGATATTATTTACTCTAAACTTTTTGTACACTTATTAAAATGTAAAAAAGTAAGTTTATCATTTACTTATTAATATTTTTGAAAAGAAGTATCCATAGTTCAAACAAGTGCCGAAGGGGCTAGATAAAAATTTATGTGAATTTTGATTGATAAATGTTTAAATTTTGTGATAAAAGATAATTTCATAATTTTATCATATATAATTCATCCCATTTTTTCACTAACAGCATTGTGACTTTTTGAATTAAAAGATTGGAACTGCCTAATCTATTTTTTTTAATTATAATTTAAGGCTTCGTTTGATTGCAAAGATGGAAAAGAAAAATAAATTTAGTTAGTTTGTGTGAAAAGATAGAAAATAAGGTGAGAGATATTACTTATTTTATGAGTATATATCCTCCATTCTTTAATATTTTTGGCGAAAATTTTTTACTCACCACCAAGCAAAGAAAATTTTTTCATGAAAAAACTTAAAAATTAAGAGGATATCACATTTATTACTCAACTTATTTTTTATTTTTTTATCAAAATTAATTTAATTTATTTTTCTTTTCCACTTCGCAATCAAACGAAAAAAGGTACGAAAAAAAACAAACTTAAACGCTGCCTTTTGGACCGGACTTACATTCAAGACCAGGCCCACATTACGCAGGGCCGGGCGTAGCCAACGTACTAATGTTAACGTGGGCAAGCTAACCGTCAACCGGTTCGACCGGACACAAATAGTTAGGGCATATTTTGTACCCGGTTCTATAAATAATTGGGAACTTGGACAGAAAGCGGTTAGGGCGTAAACGAAGAAACGAAGCCGTAGAAAAGGGCTTTTCCTTCGCGGAGCATACAATCTTATCCTTACTGAAAGAAGAAGAAGGAGGAGGAGGTATGATTACGATTAATTCTGTAAACCCTATTTTTTTTTTCGATAAAACCTAGAAACGACGAACAAAACCCTAGTTTTTCTCTCTCCTGTTATTTGACTAAAAACAGTCCGCAATCCAAGTGTTAGATTTCTCTACTTTATTCAGTTTCCTTTTATTTCTCAATTGAAATCGTCTACTTTATAGAACAAATTTTATTTTTTTTGGTTCTGTTATCTTTGTTATTTGTTTTGCATGTCGTTTTAAACTGTGATGAACTAATCCGTTTTGCGTTTGGTGTCTTTCTGTTAGGTTTTGTTGGAGAAAAATGGATCGGTACCAGAAGGTGGAGAGACCAAGAGTGGAAACACCAATTGACGAGAATGAAATTAGGATTACAAGTCAGGGGAGGATGAGAAGCTATATCACTTACGCTATGAGTCTCCTTCAGGTATTTATTAATTAGCTCGTGGCGATAGGATACACTCTTATATATATGTTGATTCATTATTGATTTTATATGTTTCCTTTGTTTTTGACTTCCTTTCGATAGTTGTATTAGTAGTGGTCTCAGTTTATATATAAAATAAAATTGTAAACATTAGGTGCGGCATAGATTAGTCATGCTAAACAGCGTTTCTCTATTTTGAGTAGGAGTGAACATCTTCGATTGTGGAAGTTATAAGGGATATCTTTTTAATTGCCTTGTGTTGAGCTTTTGTTTGCCTATTTAGCTTTGTAATGGAGTTTTAAATGATAAATCTGATTGTGGACTTCAGAATTACATTACTATTTGGGGGGGTTAGATGATTGGTACTGTATTGGCACATTCTTGTGTTTGTATGAATATCCCATGTCAATGGTGTTTACGATGGAGCAGCTAACATATGCTATTCTACTTTAACATGTTTATCAATCTTTTCTCTTGGTTTTGAGATACTGCGGTAGCACTTGTGGTTTTTCGATTTATTGTCTACAGCTGTCTTACTTGTCCTTTGGTTCATTATTTTGTAGGAGAAAGGTTCTTCAGAAATTGTTTTCAAGGCAATGGGTAGAGCTATCAACAAGACTGTAACAATTGTGGAGCTAATAAAGGTTTTTGTTTTGAATTCCCTACACTTCTAGACATCTACCATCCCTTCCTTGCTATTGGCTGGTTTTATGGTGATAAAAATTATATAGTTGTTTTACTTCTAACGCAGAGGAGAATTGTGGGTCTTCATCAAATCACGTCAATTGCATCCACCGATATAACTGATACATGGGAACCTCTAGAGGAAGGCCTCCTTCCGTAAGTCCTCTTTGAATTAAATTTTGGAAAAGAAAGTATTACATGATCAAATTTTCATTATGATGTTTTTTTAGAATGATGTTTTTTTTTGCCACAGTCTGGAGACCACTAGGCATGTTTCAATGATCACAATAACTCTATCCCAGAAGGAGCTTAATACGTCATCTATTGGGTGAGTTTGTTTAGTAACTTAAGTTGCCATATGTTATCGAAGTTTATGTTTGTTTTATTTTGTTTCCACCAATTGTCATGTACTTTAATGGGCTCTTTACCTCACCACCTGGAGGTCAAGTGTTTGATTCCACCTCCCATGGTGGGCCCTGGCGCATGTGGATCGGTGAACTATTGTGGGTACATGAAATTATTGAATTTTGGGATCCCTAAAAGTTTGGAAAGGATATGTTATTCTCATTTACTTTTACAATTGGCACTTTGATTGGGCGAGTATAAGGTTCATTAGGAACTAAATGATGATATAACATTCATAGTTGAGCCCAAGCAGTTGGGGTTTATTGATTTGCTGAGTTTGATGCTGCTGCTGTTGCACCCATTTCAGTATTGTGAAGGAATTTATGCTGGCGTAGCTTGATCATGAATTACGGAGATATCATAGCTTATACATTGACATGTGCTGCAGGTACCAGCCTCCATTACCAGCTGACCAAGTGAAGGTTCTAACCGATTTTGATTATGAAGGAGGTAATGTCAATCTTGTAGTATGCATCTCATGATGTTATTACTTCCATATTGGCATCCATTTTGACACGTTTTGATTATACAGAGGGTTCGCCTACTGGTCGAGGCAGGGGCCGTGGTGGTAGGGGGAGGGGAAGGCCTAGAGCAGCTGGTATGCTATCTGATTGATTCCTTCTGACGTTCTAATTGTTTTAGTTTTATCGTTACTCGTTAACATGATTCTTGCTTACGTTACTGTTATAAAATTGGATGTGTGGTTCATAGCAATTAAAGACACAGATCTGTGTAGTCTAACCGCGAACCTGTTATAATCCATGAATAATTGTCACTAGCTCCCTGATATATCTTGCCATGGGGCTCTGAATCAATTAGTTAGTGGTAGTAATAATGTTTGCCAACATTGTGCTGACTATTAAGACCACTTATTTAGGTTATAGAAATGCGGTGTACTTGATTTCATCTTGTGTGAGGAGAGGAAAGGTCCCGGATGAGTGAAATAATGGGAAGAACAGAGGAGAAAGAGTGCATTTCTCTACTTTTTAAGACTGTTAAACCAGCTTCTTTTGTTTAATTTCGGCGACGAGTACTTTTTGATGAATATAATATTGGTTCTTTATGGATTTGCATGTGTGGGAGTTCTCTGAATATATGACCTGTTCTATTATAACAAAGTTCTCATGATCTAATGCTTTTATGTTCTTACAGGGAATGGTTTTGCGCCTGCTGAGAATGAGGATGGAAGCTGGGATCGCCCACGTGGGTATGCCAGGGGCAGAGGAAGAGGAAGAGGCCGTAATTACCGTGGTCGTGGAAGGGGTGGGTACAACGGCCCTCAGGCAGATGCAAGGGGTGGGTATAATGGTGGTCCTCATGTTGATGACCAGCAAGATGCAGGTGGCTACAATCAAGAAGCAGCTGTTCAGGGCCGAGGTACTGATTCACATTTTTATCTATTTCCTCTTCAGAATTATCTTCTTTTTTATTTTTTTGAGAATCAACTCTTTATAATTATCCTATTAATCCTATGATGAACGTGACACTATGTTTCGAAGCTACTTGTGAGGAATTTCACTTTTAGAAGTCTTGGAACTGAGTTTCAGTGATCTCACTGCAGTATGTGATCAGACGAATCTAGTGTCTATGGGTTGATTTAGTTGGGTCCTCCTGTTGGTCTCTGCAACAAATACAAATCACATCGATATCAGTTTGATCCTTGATTTGTTCATAACGAACTAATTCAGCCCAATAGGCAAGCTTGACCGATTTATGTTTAGTACTAGTAGTATTTTATACAACTATAAATATTGTGGAGGTGCATGAGAAGTAGATAATATGAAAGGCATGAACTTCGTATTGTGAACAACCATTAACATCTAAATGACGAATTTATATAGAAGTTAAAAATTAATCCATTAGTGTTCTACTGTTCCTTGCTCCAGTGTCATGATTTGTATGACCCCCTTCATCTTTTTAGGCAGAGCTTTTGATCCCAGGTGGTTTAGCATTTGAGTTATTTTCCTTGAATTTTTTAATTATAAATTCTCCCCACATTATTACCTTCCAAATGTAGCAAAAGTTTCTACGAGTTTGTCTGATATTAATATATTATAAATTTCCTCTATTTTATAGGTCGTGGCCGCTGGAGGGGAACTCGAGGAAGGGGTCGTGGATATAGATCAAATGGGCCAGTCCATTCAGCTGCTGCTGGGGATGCCTAGCTCGGCCGCCTTGGTGGCATTGCTGGGTTTATTATGTTTGCTACTGTGTGTTCGGGTGCTTGCTCCGTATCTTTGTGTTAGTGTTGTTTTTTTCTCCCTAACAAAGACTAACCTTAGGACTTAAAAGAGTTTGTAACATTATATAGACTAATTTCTAGGCCAAATGTGGTTGAGCTTTTTCGGCAACTTCATGTTCCTAATGTCTGTTATCCTTGCCTTGTAGTAGTGGCAGGTTTTAGGTGCTTTGTAACATGCAACTTTGTTAAGTGAGCGGCACATTCTTTTATTTATCCCTTTAGAGAGTTCGTTGTGGAATTTATTTTGATTTGTTGTCTTCGGGTTATCCTCCATTGAGGTTGCTCTGCTTAAAACCCATTTAGAAATCATCCGTAGTCAAATCAATTAATTTCAACTTGCTTTATAACTTACTTCATCCTGTTCCGTATGAGAATCCGTTGCTACTTGAACAATATGAAAAATACTTTAAAATAACAATAATGTTACCGTTGCTTGTTTGCTGGCAACGTAGGATTGGGCACGAAATGCAGAAAGTGGTAGGTCAATCAGGATTTTTTATTTTCCTTTGTGATCACTTGGGTCAGTCAGGATTGATCAAATATATATTTCTATGTACTATTCTTTTGACGTGCTTAACAATATCTTAATTTTAATAGCAAATTAGGTTTTAGCCCTAAATATTGGGCCCGTGTAACAAGACTCAACCCATTTAAGAAATTAGTAAACAGAGTGGATTTTTGTTTTTGATCCACTTGCTTTGCATTCAACCCAATTGAGAAAATTATTTTATTTGTCAATTTAATTTAATAGGTAAATAACTCTTTTCTCCTCCGTACTCCATAGATGATTAGGGTGATTTCGTTATCTGCTCTAACTCAAACTAGTCGGTTACCATAATATTCCCCTTCACCCCACATTCCACCCCCCTTCCACTATATATATAGATCCCAATTCTATTGCAAACTTTGATTTCATAAAGTTAACAGATTTGCTTTCCACCGAGAATGTTTCAAGAACTCTGTCTTTTGGTAACTATGATGGCTTTACGTACAGGAGGAGAACTCTAGTTTTACAATAATCAATATTTTCGTTAAGTTGTAGGGTTAGTTTCAATCTGCTTCTTTCATAGTTTTCCATTTCCAGGAATCAATTGGCGAACTTTCCTTTCTTCTTTCCAATTAGAGCACCCACACTTGGGTTTGAACATTTATATAGAACGAACAACTGAATTGATAATTCATACATGTGCATATGTTAATTGATGTAGAGATATTGATAACTGTTGATTCATTATCTTTTTTAACCATTTGGGTCTACTTAATTAATGATTTATACATGAGTGTATATGAACTGACGTAGATATATTGATTCATTTAAATAAAATGAAGTGTTATTTGTATGAGTATATTAAGCATATTATATCCGTTATATTACCATATGGAAATATTACAAGATGCGTTACTTAAACTTTTTACTTTTTAAATGATATTAAACACTTGATATGTTTGTTACTTATACTTTTAAAAAAATATCAAATACTTAATATGTATATCACATGCCGTAATATATTTCGTACATCTCTTTCTAATCTAATATGTCTAAAATAGTAACATAGCACGTGTACGGTATGTTTAATTATGTTGTGTCTAATTTGTTAGACTTAAATTTTGATTTTAAATTCCAAAAGTGTTTGAACTTGTATTTTCAATGGGATTGTATCTTGAATGTGTTTCTCATATCTTAGTTTGGATTCCAAAATTGTACGATAAATTTAAAAAAACATTGATAATCCATAACTTTGGGCTAAAAAGTAATTTTGAAAACGTGTTGGGTTAAATGTAAAATAATTCAAATTCTTTGGGCTTTATTCATCAATAACTTTGGGCCAAAAACTAATTTCTAAAACATGTTGAGTTAAATGCAAAATAATTTAAATTCTTTGGGCTAAAAACAAAAAAAGCCCTAATTTTAAATAATAATAATAATAAATATTTAGCACGACTTCTAAGCGTTTTGCTTGGAGTCTGGCCAGCAACTTTTCGTCCAAAGAGAAATAAATTATTATCGTTGAAATGAATTTAAATCTAAGAGTATCTCTAATGGTATAAATAAATAATAGTTATAATTAATTTTAATAATGTTAGCTAAAAATATTACCCTAATGGCATAATTAAATTTTAGCAACCTTTTAACCAATAATCAAATTTACTCTCTTTATAATCAAAGTTAACAACCTTCTTCAATAATCAAATGAGGGACCCACTAATTGTATTGGCTAAAAAAGAATCTTTTTAAATTTAAATCATATTTTCCTCTTACAAACAAAACAAAAGGCCCTATATATAGGCTTAAAACATTGGATTCTAAAAAATAAAAATATGGCTGACGTCACTGCTTGCGTGTGCTTGATAGTGATAGGGAATCACGGTTGCAGTTGGTTGAAGCAAGACGACAGAGGCTACTAATTTAATAAAGCAATCTTTAAAAAAGTTACTTTAAGTTTCGTCGGGACAAAGATGCTGGTGTGCAATGCTGGCGTCTAATCATGTCCTTTTCCTTTATTTTCATGGCTTTTATCTTTATCTTTCTTATTTTTGTATATTTCAGTAAGCCATTTTCCCATATGAGCTTTCATATCTTCGTTAGCATTAACATATTCAGTATATCCTTCTTCGTCTTTATCCAGGTCAAAAGATCGGATATCCTCTTTTGGATCAGTTATGGAAGGAGTATCATGGATAGAAGAAGTAAACATATAATTTTCATCCATATCAAGTTTAAAAGCTAGGGCTGCAAGAATTTTAGCCTTAAGTTCTTTAATGGGGGGTATTAGGAAATTTCTCTCTAAGAGAAGTTAGAGAATGGGTTTTAAACCCCGTAATTTCTAAATTAAAATTTTCTTGAGTTTTTTCATCAAGTTTAACTTGCTTATTATATTCTATATAGTTTTCAATGTCCCTACCAATTTGGCCAATAATTTCTTCATATTCAAATCTAGGCCACCATTTGTAAAAATAATCCCTTACTAGCATAAAACAACCATCAATAGTCATTGTATTAAACGGCCATTGCCAAATCCAGGGGATCTCATATTGTCCCATAAACCTTAGTAAAATTAAATTTGGCATAACATTTTCATTTTTTTGATACTTTAGGTGATGAATATAAAATAGATTAAGCATCTAAAAGTTTAGAAAGAAAGAAATTAGTTTATGGCCCTATAAGGACAAACCACTGTAAAAACTTGTGGGGAAGTTCTTTAAGAATTACCGAAGGCTTTTTAAGAGTTTCAAATAAAAAAAACCAGGTATAGGTATCATAAGAATTTTGATAAAAGAATTCCTTTTTCCAGGCCTCAATATAATCCTAATAATTATAAAGAATTTCTTTACCATGATAGTTATAAAGCTGTTGAGCTTTATTGGGATTCAATCCCCAATCTTCTATACTAAGAATTCCACAAATAAACGCTTTATTAAAAATGATTTTTGAATTGCGAGAGCCAGGATTTCAATTCATGTGGAAAAATCTTACTGAATCAGTTTCTTTAAGAATTATTTTGTAATAAAGACGGTATTTTTCTCTTATAAGGGGAAATTCCATGTGGGTTTCAAAATATCTTGGAGCAATAGTTCTTGGGTTAAGAATAAACCTCTTATCGCTTTCTTTAAAGTATATAACAAAATCCTGTTAGGTTTTTCTTAGGGCAATAGGGGCTGGTTCTTTAAGAACTTCTTTGAAAGTTTATGCTTTCTTTTCCATAACTGGGGAGCTAGAAGAAGATGGAGAGTGGGGTCATCTTCCTCTTCTTTCTCCTTTACCTCGACCTCTTTGAGAGGACCAGGGACCAGGCCTTGGTGGTCTACTCATATTCCCTGTAAAAATTCTCTAGTTAAGAAATCTGGAAGAGAATTTAATTCTCTTTTTATAAATTCTCTTTTAAAATCAAAGACAGATAATATAGCCTGCCATCTAGCAAATATTTGCTTCGAAGCGATGTTTTTAACATCTTTTTTAATAACGTTCTTAACTGCTTTACAATCAATTCTAAGCAAAAATTCTTGATTTAATAAATTTTCTTGAAAATCCAAAATACATTCAACTATATAAAGGATCTCTATTTTAATAGTAGAATAATTTCTTTGAGCACTATTCCATTTTCCAGAGGTATATCTTGAAAGAATTTCTTTATTGTTATTACGGAATTTTTGTTTTAAGATTCCTCCATAACTTATATCCGAAGCATCCATTTCTACAATTTTAAAAGAATAAGGGGAAACAAACGCAAGATAGGGAAGGTGTTTAACCTTAGAGTACTTAATAAGTTTAACAGCCTTGGTGTGTTCTTCAGACCATGGGAGAGGATTTTTCTTGAGACAATCATATAAAAGGACACTGTTTATAGCTAGATTCTTGTAATATTCTCTAATGTAATTTAGAGACCCGACCCAAAAATCTTTGTAATTAGGTCTTGTATTTTATTTCATCTAAAAATTTATCAGCAAATTCAATAGCTTTGTTTATAGGAATAATACTTCCGGAGGTTATTTCGTGTCCAAGGAACCTAACTTTGGTTTGGAACATACTAATTTTCTTGGCATAAATAACAAGACCTACCCTTTTAATAACTTTTATAAATATGTTGATATGTTTAATATGTTGTTTTATAGATTAGGAGAAAATTAATATATCATCAATGTAGACAATATAAAAAGTATAATAGGGGGTAAAAATGTCATTCATAATAGTTTGAAATTCTGAAAGGGCATTTTTAAGCCCAAAAGGCATAACTTTCCATTCATAATGGCCAAAGGGATCCGTAAACACAGTTTTAGAACAATCTTTCTCAACAACCTGAATCTTCCACTATCCTAATTTTAAATTAAATTTTGAAAAAATAGTAACTGCAAGTAATCTTGCTAATAAATATTTTTTATTCAGAAGAGGATACCTAATCCATTGGAAAACTTTATTTAAAGGTTTATAGTTTATAATTAATCTCGGTGCTCCTCTTTCAATTTAGAAGCCTTGTTGACATAGAAGGCGGTATAACTTTAAGGGGAATAACTTTTACGGATAAGGTGTTTCTCTAGAAGAGAAGACATCTTTATTTTACAATACTCAAGGATGACATAATTCATTTGTGCAGGCTTAGCCTTAGTAGAAATATCTTTTTCTTTAAAATCCTTTTCATAGGGGAACGATATGATGTTTTCTTTCCTAAAAAGCAGTAGGTATTTCACTACAAATTTCTTGAAGAATATGGTTATGTAATTGTTCAATAGAAATATTTATTTTTGGGGAATTTATCTGAGATGATATATTCATTATTCTTAAATCCTTTTGTAAATAGTTTATATGTTTTTCTTTGAAAATGAGGTGATCTTTCATTTCATTTATTTTTTTTCATTTGCAGTTTAGTGATCAACTGTAAAACAATATCTCTATCTTAGTATTTAGTAGTAATACCTTCTATAGTAATAGTAAAAGGCTATATAAGATTAAGAAAATGTGTTCCCAAAATAACTCTGTGTGAAAGTTTTTTTTATCATAATAAAAGTGGTTTGCATACAAATACCTTCGTTACAGATGTAGGTTTTAGAAAGTTTAAACTTTATTTTTAGTTTATTACCTCTAGCAGTAGTTAGAGTTTGCGAGGTTTTATCAAAATAGTGTGTAGGGACATGACATTCTCTAATACAATTCATATCTATCCCACTATCAATAAGGGTAATATCTTTGGATTTAAAATCTTTATCAACAACTATAGTGATATTAACAAACCATTTTCGATAAGTAACACTATCTATATGATTTAAAAATCTACTTTCTTTTGTTTTAGATTCTTCAGGAACAATATTAGAGGAAATGATAGGTTTAGGAATACTTTCAATCATGGTGAGACGAAGTTTTATTTTTTTAACTTCTTGTTTTAAAGCATTTATCTCGGTTTTTAGATCAATAATGATAGTAGACTTTTCAGGGGCTATTCTATTAAGATTATTTAAAACTATTTGCAGGGAAAAATGTTCTGAGGTCGGAAGTGGGTTTTTTTTCATTTTTAAACGTAGATAAATATTGTTCTATAAGTTTTCGTTTAACTAAAGCATCAACGATTTGATGTATAAGATCAATAATATATTGTTCTTCTTTTATAAAAACATTAATACTTAAACAATTAGTTTTTAGAATAGACTTATAATAATCTGTCTGCGTTTTACACTGGCAGTCAGTGTCAGAATTAGAATTTAAAGATAAAGTTGATTCATAATTCATTTCATCTAAATGTTCTTCTTCCTTTTCTTTTTCATCGTCCGTGGGATTAAAAAGAGTAATGATTAATTGCCGGCGAAGGCCTTCATCGGTTATTTCGTTAAGCTTTTTTTTGGTCCAACACTTATTAGCATAATGTCTAAGTTTACCATATTTTCTACATATAATTTAGCTCATATAATTGGCCCTTTTCCTAGGTGTTTTCCTAGGCATAGTTCTAGATGTAGAAGGATTGTTAGTAGACTTAGTAGTATTCTTATGCTTTCTTTTATGGGTATATTTCCTTTTAGGTTTACTAACATGCTTAGATTTAGTATGAGGGAGATTAAAGTCGTAACCGAATTGGTCACAAAATTCTCCTATTTCCTTCGTTCCTGTAAGGTTTTAGGTTTTTAATTGAGCTTTAAGCTTAATGCCATTACATATAAACAAACATTTAGCGATACATTCACTAATAAGAGCTCCATAAGTATAATTGGAGTAAGGGATAGAGGTTCCTCTGTGCTTACGAGTAATACGGTCTTTAACCTTTTGAACAAACAAAGTAAGAAGTTCAGCAATAAATTTTTCTTTCCAAAAATCCATATTAGCATTGTCTCTGGTCATAACTTTAGATAAGAAAATATCTTTATACCATCTAAAATGGGTTAAAGTAAGGCACTTAAGATTTATTAAAAGATTCTTACTCATGTCTAAAGTAGAAGGATGATGACCAATAAAGCTTAAAACAATAGACATAATCAAAGAATATACAACATTTTCTATAACCTTAGGTTGTTGTTGGACAACGTCATTACCTTGCTTATTTTGAATAGTGACATCAATATTTATTATTTTAACGGATTTCATAATTTTGTTTTTCTGTCTAGAGGTAATAACATTATCCCACCAGCCTTTAAGTTGGCTAGAAAATTTAGCAGTAATAAACTCCAGAATACTCTTATAAGAATTTCCACTAGCTTTACAAACAGTAGCATACATAGTCATACGATATACTTGGGTTAGTATTTGATATTTCGACATACCATCAATATACTATTCATAAATAATTTTAGCACTAAAATTAGTCATAGTATTATGAATTTCTTCTTCAACAAGCATATCTTGAAGAGTAGGACGTTGATAATAGGTCCTAGTATGGGCGGCTTGAGGAGTAGTAAAACAATTTTTTTCCAAAAGTCAATTTGTTAAGGTCACTTTCCATAGTTTAGAGTTCATGTTTAAATTCACTAATATCAGAATGGTCAGTGTCATAGCCTAATGTATTTTCTATTTAGGATATATGAAGATTACTTTTTTCTTCGCTCCTAGCTATGGCTAGTCTATCAAGTTTTTTCTGTAACCGCATCAATAATTTCTTTATGCTTACTGTTATTTGTTTTAAACCCTTTAATAAGTTTAATAGGGGGTTAATATAAGATGAGTTAATAACGGGCTTTTCAACGATGGCTTTATCCTTAGTAATAACTTGGATTTTCTCTAAAGTTTCTTCAATACGAGTAAGTTGTGAACCAACTGTTTGCATATGTAGATTAGTGTAATTATTTTGTCTTAAAATTTTGTTTATTTCGTCAAGGCTAGCATAAGGAGTGGAAATATTAGGTTTTATATTAGAATATAAAGCATTTGTTTCAAAGCTTTGGTTATTTTTGAAATCAATTTTTAAAGCTTCAGTGGGAGGATGTATGGACTTAATATTTCTCCCAGAGAGAGTTTTCCAAGTTTTATAAAACTCATCAATAACACAAATAGTTGGGTAGTCTTGGTCATAATGATCATAAAACCAGATAATAAAAGGTATAACCTCCTTATTTTCATTAATATTTTCATAAAACATAGTTTTAAACGACTGTTGTTCGTTTTTGTTAAAATTACTGAATAACCATTTTCTAAAAGAAATATACTTTGGTTGCATAAATTCTTTACTACAATCAGTACGATAATATCTAAAATTTCTTTTAGTCAAAATAAGAATTTGTTTATTTAAAGAAAATCCCAGTTCCGATGTAGTATCAGGTTCATTCTTATCTTTAGAAGTATAAACCCCGTGTGGGATATTTTGTTGAGAATTAATAATTCCTTCAAAAACTAAATCATCTTTAACACCTGAAGTAGTTCCAGGGATAAAAACTTTTTGAGGCTCAGTTTTAAAAGAAGAGTTTTAAGATGGCATAGTGGGGGCTGGATTATAAAATCTTTGAGATTCTGACCTAAAGGATACAGTGAGTCGTTACGTGACGAAGAGGTAGATAACCTAGCTTTTCTGTTATTATCAAATTTTATAATAAAATCACCACCTTATATTGAAGAATTTCTTCAACCTTCATACTCTCTACTGGCTTAAGAGAAGTAACAACTTCTAAAAGCCAATTTTCTGGGAGGTGAATATCTTTCCACTGTATGGTGTGAGGGATAGCAACATCAAATTTTAGTAGGTTTGTTTCTATAAGAGTAGTCTTTCCCTTATGATCATATCTTTTATCATTAGGACTAAGGGTATTCATGACCTTATAATGACCCTTATATGTTAGGTTTAAAGGTTTTGAACCTTCTTTTAAATCATAACCATTCATTTTAAGGTTTAGGGTTAAAACATCAAGGATATTTTTTATCAGTCATAGACACAGCATAATTAGGGAAACAATTAAAATAAACAGGTCCGTCACATAAACTTGTTTGAATAATTCCTAAAAAGGAATATGAGAATTTGTTATGACAGCAATCTTTTATGGCAATTAAAATGGAGGCATTTAAGTGTTCAACAGTTAAGGGTTTAATAGCAACTTGAATTAATCTTATATGTAAATATTTATATTTATCTTTATATCTAAGGATTTTGTTAATAACTATAGAGTATCATAAGAACTACTCCCTCCGTCCCAATTTAATCGTCCACTATTCCATTTTTGGTGGTCCCAAAATAATTGTCCATTTTTTATATTTAACAAGTCATTAATTAGAGCACTTTTTATTATTTTCAATATTACTCTTTAAGCTCTCACCACTTTGTTTATTGTGGGTCCCGCCACCTTTTTTTATTAGGAGAAAAGTAAAAGTCATTTTTAGAAACTAGTTTTTGTGCATGTGCGTTGCACGTGATTTTAGTGCTTTACAAATGTTATTAAATTCATTAATAAATATATATAACTAAGAATTGAATAATTAGTATGATATAAAAATTATAACAAATAAACAAAATATAGTAAGTGTAAAAGTCATTTGATTTTTTTTACCGACCCGAAAGCCTTCTAATTTTTACGATCTAATTTTGGGAAGTTTGTTATGAAGTTATACATAAATCTTATATAGAACATATAATTTAACACAAATTCTAATTTATTTAATTATTTTAACCAAATCAAGTAGAGTTTAAATTTATCTGAAATACTAATACTAAGATAAAAATATATGGAGTTATACACTTATAGTCTTATACTAATTATTTTTAATGTAAATCTAACTTAAAATTTTTGTTTAATTATTTTAGCAAAATAGAGTAGAGTTTGAATTTATTTGGAATACTAATACTAATATAAAAATTTATGGTGTTATACTGTTTTATTTAATCTAAATCTTAAAATATTTTGTATAAAATCAAAGTCATATTTGTCTTCATAGAAAAATAAAAAAAATACTTGAGTTATTTGTAGTTTTATATATATTGTTATTATTGTTATTGTCATATGAAGTTATATAAGTCTTATATAGAATGTATAATTTAACACAACTTCTAATTTGTCTAATTATTTTAGCCAAATAAAGTAGAGTTTAAATTTATTTAGCATACTAATACTAATACTAATACTAATACTAATACTAATACTAATATAGAATATAATACTATTTTATTTAATGTAAATCTAACTTAAAATTTTTATTTAATTATTTTAACAAAATAGAGTAGAGTTTGAATTTATTAGGAATACTAATACTAATACTAATATAAAAATATATGGAGTTATATTATTTAATGTAAATCTTAAAATTTTTTGTATAAAATCAAAGGAATATATTTGTTTTCACAAAAAAAGGAAAAACACTTAAAATTATTCGTACTTTTATATATAATAATAATATAGATAAATATGTTTTCTTGAAATAATTATTATATTTCTTTAACTTTTAACTTTTTAAAATGTGACAATTAAATTAAGATAGGGAGAATACTAATAAGAATAATTTGTTTTATAGTTTTTATGGATATAGATGAAGTAAAATCAAACATTTCAAAATAATAATTGGTTGATTTTTGTTTATATAATATAACATGCTTATCCGGGCTGTGTGGCTCAGTGGCTGCGCTGTGTTTCTATTAATTAGACGTATATGCTGAAGTCATCAGTGTGTGCTTTTTCCATCCTTTTTAAAGTGGTAAACACGACTTTTGCTAGCTTCTGCAATTCAATTTGGATGTTATATCTATCAGCCATTTTTGGTATATATATATATATATATGATAGCTTGAATAAGATAATTATGTAAAAGAATATTTTGAGGAAGATAATTATGTAAGAGATGAGAGGAAGAGAATGATGTATTTTGATGATAATGAAACAATACAAATGAGCCCTATATATAGGGTTAGAAAGCAATACAACAAAGGAATATATACCCTAATCTATGGCATAAATTAAGGGATATGAAAGGAAACATATATCCTAATTTATGGCATAAAACAAGGGAAAGAATATATATCCTAATCTATGGCATAAAACAAGGGATATGTCCATAAAAAAGTATTTATACATAGTATTCTAATATTCTAATATTCTAACACCCTCCCTCAAACACAAGGTGGTAAATGAGAAACCATCTTGAGTTTGGAAATTAAAGCTTGAAAACGGCCTGGTAGATGAATTTTAGTGAATATATCGGCTGGTTGATCGTCAGAGGAGATAGAAATAAGGCGGATAGAATTACTGGACACATGCTGACGAACAAAATGACAGTCAATCTCAATATGTTTTGTTCGTTCGTGAAAAACATCATTGTGGGCAATTTGAATAGCACTCCGATTATCACACCCAATGACAGTTGGAAGACGATGAGGAACTCCCATGTCTGAAAGGAGCCAGCGTAGCCAAATGAGTTCCTGAGTGGTGTCTGCAAGAGCACGATATTCTGCCTCAGTACTCGAGCGAGAGACAAGTGATTGTTTCTTGCTGCGCCAAGATATAAGTGAATCCCCCAAAAAAATGCAGTATCCTGTAGTGGAACGTCTATCAGTAGGGTCACCAGCCCAGTCGGAATCAGAGTATGCGCGAATCTCAAGAGATGATGTGGATGAAAAATGTAGACCATGGAATAAAGTCCCTTTAATATATCTAAGAATGCGAAGAACTGCAACATAGTGGGTAGATCGCGGAGCTGACATAAATTGACTGACAATATGAACAGCATATGCAATATCTGGACGAGTAACGGTGAGATATACTAAGCTGCCAACGATCTGACGATATAGAGTTGCATCATCAAGAGGAGTACCATCAAGAGGAGTGAGACGAAGACCTGCTTCTTGTGGAGTAGCAACGGTTTTACAATCTGTGAGACCAGCCCGGGCAAGAATATCAGAAGCATATTTGGCCTGAGAGAGGTAATAACCAGCAGAATCAGAGAAAACTTCAAGCCCCAAGAAATAATTCAGACGTCCAAGATCTTTCATCTCAAAATGTTGACTGAGAGATTGTTTGAGATCAGAGATACCAGTAACATCATCCCCAGTGATAATCATGTCATCCACGTAGAGAATAAGAAGTGTGATACCAGTCTCCCTTTTTCGAATAAAAAGACCATAGTCATATGAACTAGAAATAAAACCTAGTTCTCGAATGGTAGAGCTGAACTTTTCAAACCAGGCACGAGGAGCTTGCTTAAGGCCATATAAAGCTCGACGAAGCTTGCAAACTTGAGAGATGGAATGTGGAACCCCTGGAGGTGGTTTCATGTAGACTTCTTCAGAAAGATCACCATTTAAAAAGGCATTCTTTACATCCATCTGAGAAAGTTTCCATTTACGAACAGCAGCAACTGCGAGAAGGCTTCTGACAGTGGTTAAACGAGCAACGGGAGCAAATGTTTCTTCATAATCGATACCATATTCTTGATTAAAACCTTTAGCTACAAGTCGAGCTTTGTATCGATCAATAGATCCATCTGATTTTGTTTTGATTTTATAAACCCATTTGCATCCGACTGCTGTCTTTCCCGGTGGAAGAGTGACCAACTCCCAAGTTTGGGCTTTATCTAAAGCCTGTAATTCTTCAGACATAGCTTGCTGCCACATAGGATTAGAACTAGCCTCTTTATAAGATGTAGGTTCGTGATGTGAAAATATGGTAGAATAACAGTGATAGTCACGAAGATGATGAGGTAACTGTCTTACCCGATTAGACTGACGAGGTTGAGGTGTTTGGTGCTCAGAATCGTTGGACGAACCAGCATCATCAGAATAGTCCGTTGTTGGTACAGGAGACGAGTCATTAGATGGATCAGTGGTAGTGATAGATGGGTTCAACTCTGTGGGCGGAGTGTCAGCAGGTGGTTCATGAATTTCGTTAATAACCGGCGACGGTGTAGAGGAAACGGATGGGTATAAATCGGCAGTAGAGCTAGTGAAGAACGGGAGAGAGGTTTCGGTGGTGATATGAAATTTAGAGATTGATGAAAACATTTTGTGTTCCCAAAAAATAACATGACGTGAAATGCGAAGTCGTTTTGAGATTGGATCCCAACACCGATAACCCTTATGTTCTATCCCATACCCGAGGAAGCAACAAAGGCGAGAACGAGGTTCCAGTTTGGAATGTTCATGAGACTGAAGGAGGACAAAGCAAACGCAACCAAAAACTTTTAAAAGGTTATAATTTGGTGAATGACCATACAACCTTTCATAAGGCGATTGATTTTGAAAAGATGGAATAGGATGACGATTAATGGTATAGACCGAAGTAAGAGCTGCTTCGCCCCAAAAACTTTCAGGACATCCACTAGATATGAGAAGGGTTCGAACTGTGTCTAAAATATGACGATGTTTGCGTTCAGCTCGTCCATTTTGTTGAGAAGTGCCAGGACAAGAATATTGAGAGATAGTTCCTTGCTGACGCAAAAAATTTAGAAAGTTGGATTCTTTATATTCCATGGCATTATCAGCACGAAATATTTTGATTGGTTTAGAAAACTGGGTTTGAATCATTTTGACAAAATTGTAATATATCTGTGGTAATTCGGAACGATTTTTCATAAGATATATCCAAGTAAATCGAGTGTGATCATCAATGAAAACAACAAAATATTTTGACCCCCCCATGGTGCTATGAGGAGAGGGTCCCCACACATCAGAGTGAATAAGATCAAATGGTGCAGAGGAAAGAGAATCACTTTTATTAAAGGATAACGCAGGTTGTTTTCCAAGTTGACACGATAGACAAGATATACTTTCTGATTGGACAGTTCCTAATTTACCAGTAGAAATAAGAGATTTAAGCCTATCTTTGGAGATATGACTTAACCGAGAATGCCATAGTTCGAAAGGAGAGCTGGAGAGAGCTGGAGCAGTGGACAAAGTAGATGTGAGTTCAGATGGTGTATGGAGGTGAATGAGCTCGAACATCCGACCAATTTTACGGCCTATCCCAATGATTTGCTTCGTCCTTGGATCCTGTACATGGCAACCAGAAGAAGAAAATACAACATTTAGACCAAGATCACAGAGTTGACCAACAGATATAAGATTTATAGTCAACTTAGGAATGTGAAATGTAGATGCAAGGGATAGATTGGATGTGGATATTGGTCCAATATAGTTAACAGGTAATTGGGATCCATCAGCTGTTTTAATGGGAGATGTGTGTGGGGTAGAATGTTTTGAAAGAAATATTGTGGAATCAGATGTCATGTGGTTACAACAGCCAGAATCAAAATACCAAGAATTACCTGAAGTTACAGACATTGCATTAGATGGACCAGATAAAACCTGTTTTAGCATTTCTGCAAGATCATTATTGGTGACAAGTGATGCTGGAGTAGGTGGTGGTTGAGTGGCGGCAGCAGCAGTGTCAGATCTGATATTATTATTTCTGGCAGGATTCTTGTAACAATCAGAACCGAAATGTTTTGGACCTCGCTTATGACAGTACTTACAAACCCGTTTGGGACAGTAGAGCAGCGTATGGGTAGTCTCATGACAGTATGTACATTCCTTTGATGATTGTCCAGATTTTGACTGAGTGACAGCAAGTACTCCACTAGAGTTCTTGGAATTTACCCCAAGTCTAGTTTCTTCAAAATGAAGGGCCGTGACAGCGTCATCAAGAGTTGGCAATGGATGGCGATGGAGAAGAGATGCTCGAACAGGCTCAAAACGGTCATGCAAGGCCATGAGTAGTGTCATCACATGTTGTTGATCCCTATAAGTTACAAACTTCTCGACATCAGTGGTACACGACCAGACGGGTTCAGAAAGAGCTAATTGATCCCATATAGCTTGCATCTCAGATATGAAATCATCAATGGATTGATCAGGTTGTTGTCTTTTGGCTTGGAGGGCAGTCAAAAGTTGGTATTGGTGTGCAAGATCTTTAGTAGTGTATCGAGATTTGAGAAAATCCCAAACTTCTTTCCCAGTGGTAAAGCGCCCAAACTGTTGATTAATGGAGGAAATAGAAGAATTGCGGCACCATGTAATGATATCACCATTGTTAGCGATCCAGTCATCTTGCCTGATGGAAAATTTTTCATCTGACTCATCTTCCTTTTGACATGGTTTAGTAACCTCTCCAGTGATAAGACGCCACACCCTTCGAGCTTGTAGGAAACTAGTCATGGCCTGGGCCCAATGGATGTAGTTGGGTCCATTGAGAGTGATGGAAATAGGTCGAGAGATTTCGGGACGATCCATAAAAGTATTTGGGATGGATTTTGGAGATTTGGGGTGATTTGGATAGATTTTGGATTAATTTGGAATTAACAGAAGGTTCTGGGGTGAATATGGAAATAACAGAAAGTTCTGGGGTAAATATGAAAATAACAGAAAGTTCTGGGGTGAATATGAAAATAACAAAAAGTTCTGGGTAAATATGGAAATAACAAAAAGTTCTGGGGTGAATATTGGAATAACAGAAAGTTCTGAGGTAAATATAGAAATAACAGAAAATTCTGGGGTGAATATGGGAATAACAGAAAGTTCTGGGGTGAATATGGAAATAAACAAAATTCTGGGGTCAATATGGAAATAATAAGAAATATTTGCTTACGTGGCAGGTGACTGTGCTGGGTGATGACGTGGCTATGGCAGATGACTGTGCTGGTGATGACGTGGCTTTTTTTTTTTTTTTTTTTTTTTGGATGATTTCTGATTTAAGAAGCTTAGGATGGAAAATGATTTTGAGTAGGATCACAATCCCTCTGATACCATGATAGCTTGAATAAGATAATTATGTAAAAGAATATTTTGAGGAAGATAATTATGTAAGAGATGAGAGGAAGAGAATGATGTATTTTGATGATAATGAAACAATACAAATGAGCCCTATATATAGGGTTAGAAAGCAATACAACAAAGGAATATATACCCTAATCTATGGCATAAATTAAGGGATATGAAAGGAAACATATATCCTAATTTATGGCATAAAACAAGGGAAAGAATATATATCCTAATCTATGGCATAAAACAAGGGATATGTCCATAAAAAAGTATTTATACATAGTATTCTAATATTCTAATATTCTAACAATATATATCTTGTTTCATTCATTAAAGAATTAAAGAAAGAAGAAGAAGATAGATCGATCGATCGAGAGAGAGTATATATAATATAATATAATATAATATAATAATTATGGAGATGAAAGAGGACATTGTAATAGTGGGGGGCGGGATAGCTGGTCTTACTACATCTTTAGGACTTCACAGGTACCTAGCTACTGCTAGCTAGCCTTATATACAATTAATTAGTATTGTATTGTATATTATATATTATATTTTTCCGTTTGATAAAAATAAATAAATACATTTTGTTTGTAGGTTGGGATTGAAGAGCTTAGTGTTGGAGTCGTCAGAGAGTTCAAGAACAACAGGATTTGCTCTTACTTTGTGGACCAACGCTTGGAGGGCTTTGGATGCTGTTGGTGTCGCTCCTTCTCTTAGACAACGTTCTCTCCGTATTCGTGGGTATATATATATATATATATATCTATCTATTCAACTCACTCTTTTAAGTTTGTCATTTCAATTTGTTTGTATGGACAATTATTAATTATGAATGGTGGGTGCAGGTTTCGTGTTTCTTCTGCTTCTGATTCAGGTCTTCCTAATCCCGAACAATCACTCGACACTGATGACAAATAGTGAGTAATTATTTATTTTAAAGCTATCATTTGTAGATCGAAGAAAGAAATGCTTTTGCTTTAATTGGTATTACTCTAGTTTCTATTCTCTTTTCCTGGTAACTAGTACTAGTATTAGTATTAGTATTAGTAGGAGATCATTGAAAGATTTCTCAAATTCTACCCCAAATACTTGCTGGGATTCAAGAGTGAAACAATATTTACCCTCAAGTTTGTCAAAAGGGTATGTTTGTTCCGAGTAGCCATTCTTCCTTCTAATTATTGCTATCACAATATTGGTTTCTAGAACTGTGTTGTGGTACATGGACGAAATATAGTCTAAATTTAGTATTCATTGCCTTTCACTTTATGAGATTCCCCAGAATCAGAACTTGGAGAAATTACATTTAAAGTTTGAGCTTTAGGAAATGAAATTTGTAATTTTTTTTTTCTTTTTTATTCAAACTCTTCTGAATATCAGGCTTTATATATGGTTCCGATCAATTATTATTGTCTGCATTTTTACCTTGTAAAAACATAACATACTTGACAGGTTATCTAACTATGAGTGGTAACTTGATGCAGCGGTGATTATGAAAGTCGTTGCTTGGAAAGGAAAGAGTTACTAGAAACCTTGCGGAAAGAACTCCCACCTGGTACTATTAGGTATTCTTCCAAGGTGGTTTTGATTGAAGAATCAGGCCGCTTCAAATTGGTGCACCTTGCTGATGGATCTATCCTAAAAACCAAGGTACATGTTACATCCGAACTAGAAAATATGAACCGACTGCCAATTGTGGTCCATTAGATAGAAATTGCCATATCAAACAGTTGGTCTCCGCAATTTGTAATTTTATTTTGAAAAGTTAATGCCAGTGATTGGTTATGGTTGTTGCCTAACTCCCAAGTCTGCTCGCAAATTAAGGTGTTGATCGGCTGTGATGGAATCAACTCGGTGGTGGCAAAATGGTTGGGTCTTCAGAAACCAGTGTATGCTGGGCGGTCAGCAATTAGGGGATTGGCCGAGTACCCCACTGGCCATGGCTTTGAACCAACGATTTATATGTACTTTGGTGGTGGTTTTCGATTTGGCTTTGTTCCGTGTACCGACAAGACCTTATATTGGTTTTTCACTTACACTCCGTCTGTTTTCCAATGTAAGCACACGCATAATCCTTCACACTCTCTCTCTCCCCCAATCTATATATTTTATGAAATGTATAAGGTTTTCGTTTTTAACTCACTAAATTGGGTTGTATTGTTTGTGAATTATAGATGATGAAGATATGGAAGAAAACCCGATCAAAATGAAGCAATTTGTACTGAGCAAGATAGCCAATGTAGCCCAAGAAGCATCGGATGTGGTAGACAGAACAGAGCTTAAATCCATATCATCGGCTCAGTTGAAGTTGAGGCTTCCGTGGAATTTAATATTTGGCGATATAGTGAAACGTAACGTTTGTGTAGTTGGTGATGCACTTCATCCAATGACTCCAGATATCGGCCAAGGTGGTTGTTCGGCACTAGAGGACAGCGTGGTTCTTGCTAGGTGCCTTGGGGAAGCCTTGTTGGCAAAACGAAGAAAAGATATCAAAGATGACGAAGAAGAAGAATTCGAGAGGATAAAAATGGGTGTGGAGAAGTACGGGAAAGAGAGGAGGTGGAGGAGTTTTAATCTCATTAGTACGGCGTATTTGGTAGGATTAATACAAGAGAGTGATGGGAAGGTTTTGAGCTTCTTGAGAGAGAAATGGTTGTCAAAGTACACGCCGGATGCTTTCTTGAGGAGTGCGACCTATGATTGTGGGAAGCTTCTCATTTCTTAGGTTGAATTTGATGTTTTATCTTTGAAGTGAATTGAATCTGTATGTTGTTATCTCTGTACAAGTGACATAAATAAAGATGGACTAATAAAATTTTGAAATATTGTAAGAGAGTGTGGTGCGTGTATGGCATTACGGTTCAGTTCTATATTATATATATATATATATATCAGTTCTTTCCGTGAAACAATCACTTGTTACATATGGCTTTGAGTAAGAGTTATTACATTTTTAATTGACATATATACATTATCAACCATACGTGGTCCGGAGGTGACGGGTGAGAGAGAGATTCAATGACCAAATGACCAAGGAGATAGTGTTCAACTTGGTACTTTAATTTCTTTTTTTTTCTTCACACTGGTGTAATATCAATCAATCAGATTTTGATTAAAAAAGATAAACAAAATGTGTGCCGATCAATAAATTAATTAATTCGACTGTTACCATGCCAAATTGAAAAATAAAAAGTAGCGTTTTGCGTTTTTCAAACCAATATTTAAAAAGACCGGCAGTTTCCAGACCAATATTTTAAACAGAGTAACCTCCCCAAAGAACGAACGATGTAATTTGAATTTTTTTGCAAACAGAATATGTTCGGTCGGTCATAACACGAGGAGGGGACTGCAAAAGCCATAACAAGTTCAGTTGTGAATAATAATAATAAGAATAATGTTGGCCTGTAGCTCAGAGAAGGCCATTCTCAGTTGCCTCAATTCAGCCGCAACTTCTCTTTCACATACACGACAAGCTCACGCCCACATCCTCAAAACCGCCCTTTATTGTGAAACCCATCTCACCATCAAGCTCCTCTCCCTCTACGCCAACCACCTCTGTTTTTCCGATGCAGACCTTGTCCTCGATTCAATCACCGAACCCGATGTTTACTCTTTCTCAACTCTCATTTACGCTTCTTCCAAATCCAACCGTTTCAATCATGCCCTCCGTTTGTTCTCTCGAATGCTCTCTCAAGGTCTATTGCCTGATGCCCATGTCCTCCCCTCTACCATCAAGGCCTGCACTGCGCTATCTGCCCTCAAGGCGGGACAACAAGTACATGGCTTCGCTTCAACATCTGGGCTTTCTTCAGATTCCTTTGTTCAATCTTCTTTAATTCATTTCTATGTCAAATTCAATCGGTTAATGCATGCACACAAGGTGTTTGATACAATGCCTGAACCAGGTGTGGTTCCCTTGAGTGCTTTACTTGCCGGTTATGCTCGCCAAGGGAATGTAACTGAGGCAAACAAAGTGTTTGAGAAGATGGGAAGGTTAGGAGTTGAACCCAATTCAGTAACATGGAATGGCATGATAGCAGGGTTCAATCAGAGTGGACATTATGCAGAGGCTGTTTCAATTTTCAAGAAGATGCATTTGCTGGGTTTTTTGCCTGATGGAACTAGCATTTCCAGTGTTCTTTCTGCAATAGGGGACTTGGAGGATTTTAATGTCGGTATTCAAATTCATGGTTATGTGGTCAAGCAGGGTCTTGGATTGGATAAATGTGTTCTCAGTGCACTTATAGATATGTATGGCAAGTGCTCATGTACGTCGGAGATGTCACTAGTGTTCGATGAAATGGATCAAATGGATATAGGTGCTTGCAATGCTTTTCTTGCTGGGCTCTCACGAAATGGTCTCACAGGAGAAGTGTTGAGGGTTTTCAAGCAGTTCCAAGGTCAAGGGATTGAATTGAATGTCGTGTCTTGGACTTCAATGATTGCTTGTTGCTCACAACATGGCAAAGATATTGAGGCCCTGGAGCTTTTCAGAGAGATGCAGATTAATGGGGTGAAGCCTAATTCTGTAACTATACCTTGCTTACTTCCAGCTTGTGGGAATATTGCAGCATTGATGCATGGGAAAGCAGCCCACTGCTTCTCACTTAGACGAGGAATCTCTAATGATTTTTATGTGGGCAGTGCGCTGATCGACATGTATGCTAACTGTGGAAAGATCCAAGCAGCTCGTCTATGTTTCAACAGAATGCCCACCCATAACTTGGTTTGTTGGAATGCGATGATGGGTGGATATGCAATGCATGGAAAGGCTAAGGAAGTTATCGAGATCTTCCGGATGATGCAGCAGATCAAGCAGAAACCCGACTTCATTAGTTTTACTTCTCTATTATCTGCATGTAGCCACAGCGGCCTTACTGAAGTAGGGTGGTATTACTTTAATAGCATGTCAAGTGAGCACGGCATTGAACCTAGGGTGGAGCATTATGCTTGCATGGTGACCCTTCTTGGTCGTGTGGGGAAGCTTGAAGCGGCTTACTCCCTCATCAGGGAAATGCCGTTTGAGCCGGATGCTTGTGTTTGGGGAGCTTTACTGAGTTCTTGTAGAGTTCATCATAATTTGACTCTGGCTGAGGTTGCTGCTAATAAATTATTTGCTTTAGAACCGAGTAATTCGGGGAACTACATTCTTCTGGCCAACATTTATGCTTCTAAAGCCAAATGGTATGAAGTAGATAAAGTGAGGGATAAGATGAAGAGTATGGGGTTGAGGAAGAATCCTGGATGCAGTTGGATTGAGGTTAAGAACAAGGTGCACTTGCTTTTAGCAGGAGACAAAACACATCCCCAAATGCCCCAAATAGTCGAGAAGTTGAATAAGTTAAGCATGGAAATGAAGAAATCGGGTTATTCACCAATTACTAGCTTTGTACTGCAAGATGTGGAAGACCAGGATAAGGAGAATATTTTGTGTGGGCACAGTGAGAAATTGGCTGTGGTGTTTGGACTTCTGAACACTCAGCCAGGATCTTCGCTTCGAGTTATGAAGAACCTAAGAATTTGCGGGGACTGCCATGCTGTTATAAAATTCATATCCAGCTTTGAAGGGAGAGAAATTTTTGTCAGGGACACAAATCGTTTTCATCACTTCATAGATGGAGTGTGTTCGTGTGGGGATTATTGGTGATTAATCTTTATCATTAACAAAGAAAGGAACTTCTATAATTCAGATACGGAAACCAGTGTCTGGTTAGGTTTATGCAGAACGCAGGATGGGTTATTGTGAGAAATGCATTTGTACTGAAACTGCAGGTGAGAGAATTCAACGTCACCAAATTTTGCAGTTTCTTCTTTCGGATGCAATAGAACTTAATAGTGCCACTGCTACTGGAAAATACCATGAGCCATTGCTGTTCCACTCCTCTAGAAATTTGAAGGTTCCCCCATTGTAAAATTAACACGAAACCATTCAATAGGAAAGGCGTGGTTACCATTGAAAAATTAAAGTGAAATCATTAGATGGGACAAATATGCCATTTTGGGAGATGATACCTATGATCTCTTCCGCCTGTATACATACACAGATTTCTGGGACTTCTAACTTATGCAACCAAAGGAAAAATATATGGCTAAAATGATGTAAGTAAGGGCTTATTGTTTTGTGAATAATGTTCATGCTGCTGCTATATTCCCTATAATTGATCCTACTCAGCTGTGCTACAGGTCTTTATCTTCTAGTATTTGCCTCAACTGGGGTGAATTTTTTTGGTTTAGCTTTTCATTGTCCAACGGCAAACTAGATCAGCTCAAATGGCATCTGCAGACAGGAAAAGTTGGAGCAACCAGTTCCATTATGTCAGCTTAGCTGACCCTCGATTTGTATATTTTCTGTTGCGAAAATGGAGGTACATTGTCATAGTGGGTGCTGGGATAGCTTGGTCATTGTCTTTGGGACCTCACAGGTATAACAATGATTGACCTCAAACCCAAAGATATACACCATGTAATATTGAAAATATATTACAATTTAGGAAAGTAAATCCACAAAATAAGAAATGCCTAAATCTAATCAGGAAAGAAGATCAACCATGATAAATCCCTAAACCTCTGACTTCTAATAACCAATTTATGACACCCAATAATAAAACAATAAACTGTGATTTGCCAGCAATTTTGTCATATACTTTATGCTATGATATTTATATTAAGGGTCTCAGGTATGTGGCCTGCCCATTGTAGCTTGGGACTGGAAGGGCTCTGTTATTTGGTCCAGACCAAGGATTATAGTTATATGCAATCTAACAGAGCCCAAAGCGGTATTAGCAGAAGCTGCTTGTGAGGGGGTTTGGGTAGCCCAAGGATAGGGTGTGTCCCCACAAAACTGTAATCAAGTTAGATACTCTGAATTTGGTTAAAGAACTCCGAAGTCTTCAAAACCGCGTTATCTTTTTGTTGCTGCTGCATCATTTATTCTTGTCAAGTGTAATTATGCTTTTAGAAAAATGTAATGGGGGTGGGCTCACGAGGTAGGTATTACTGAAGCAGCTGAATTGTGGTCAGATTTACAATTAACCTTATTATGCTTGAAATTTTGGGTTGAGTTTATATTTTTGTTGAGGAATCTCATCAGTCATTGGTTCTTTGGAGTTTAGCTGAGGCAATCGTAAATAATTGCTACTGGCATGAATATGATTTGAGTTGCTGTTTTGCACGCATGTGCAGTATGTTTTGGACTTGATGAATGATGGGCAAGTTTTGGAACGGTGTATATTTTGGATAATGATAGTTCTCTCACTAAACCCACCTCTCCGCAAGCTAGTGGTTATTATAATTTTTAAATCACGGGAAATATTCAAGATTTCAAGTACATTGGGTTAGATATGCATGCATGAAAATAAGGCGTGAAGATGTATTGTATGCGTTTCCGTGTCCGGTTATTAAAAATGGTAGGAAAGGAAAGATCACTGTAATTAACCCCCTTTTCCTCTTGTCATGCTTGTCCCTTGTGCAGTCTACTACTACCCAAGGTTTTGTGGCGACGGTACAAATCAAGTTGCGAACAAATTAACTAAGGACGTACATAAGCTTGCTGAGGTATAATAATGCTTGCAATTAAATAGTGCTTTCGGTCATTGGAAATAGGGTTTGTTTTGGGGGAGATTATTGTTTATTAGAGAACCACATCTCACAAATGAACAGTACAAGACGTAGTACCTTGGTACCAGGCATGTGCTAGAATGTGCGGTTGGGGTCTCTCAAACATTGCGGGAACCTCGTAAAAACTGAAGCTGTAATCAATGTGGTTTCTTTGGGATGGAGTTTACCTTGTATATTGTCCGTTTTATTTGATTTAATTTCGATACTTTTTAGAAAAGCTTTATTTTTAACATAATTAATAATAAAAAATACAACTAATATTCTATTTTAAAATTTAATATATTGATTATACTCTATATAAAAAATAAAACTATTAATTTATGATATATTTTAAAACAGAAAATAAGACTATCACTTAAAAAGATAGTATAACATAATACAAAAAGGTCGGGCTCTTAAGTCTTAATGGGCGAATTTCATCATATGGGACGACAAAATTCGTAAATAGCTTGGTTGAGACTTTGATTTAATCGGTTACTTGCGCCGTAAAACTTGGAAAGGCGTCTTCAACTTAATCGTGGAAAGACGGTGTACCACATCAACTAACCAATCATGGAACCCAAGTAGAATCAACAATAATAAGGATAATTCTTGCCTACAAAGCCCAAAATTGGGACTACTTGGGCTTGATAATAAGAGCATGAACTTCTATCCTCGTCATTATGATTATAGTAGTTGTACATTATATTTAATTTGTAGTATACATGGTGGTGAAGATAAAAGTGCACCATACCCTTATCAAGCCTCCAAATTATTTGTTAAGACTTCATTTGCGCTAATTTAATATTATATTTAAAACGTCATAATAAAATAAGAGTCTAATTATATTTTGAGATATAATCAATGTTTATCAAATTTTGTGATAGTAAAAAGTTTTGCTATTTAACCATTGATACATTAACAACATATACCCTTAATTTGGAACATAAATAATTAACCAAATATACAAGTTTATTCATGCCTAAAAGTACTTGTTTTTTTCACTTTAGCAAATTTATGTTTATGATGCACTAGTTTTATCTATGTTATATATTAAGCACAAGAAGAGTTATCTATACGACTATACCATATCAAGAGCGAGCTAAGAGTTTGTGGGGGTAGAACTAAAATGTTTAAAATAAGGTCAACTGATTTATTTTAAACAAAATGAGTCGATGAATGTTTGAACCTACAAATATTATTGCACAAATATCAAATGTGCCATGATTCTATTGTATAGATAGTACCTCCATATGGTGAGATTGTGTTATATAATATAAATATCACGTAAACAAGTGTTCAGATTGAGAGGTGAGTTCACCTCTTATTCATTGACGCTTCTTAAGAATTTAAAATATCCCGAAAACTAAACTGTTCAGATTGAGAGATGATAACCTACTGCCTACGGGTAGAACTTAGCAAGAAAATCTCTGACTTTTGGATGACAAATAATATATAGTTTAACCCATGGTCTAAGAATTATCCAACGTTAATTGATCCGATTTATTGTAAATTTATATGAAGAGAAAGTCAACTAGTTTCTTGAAAATTCCCTAAAATATGGTAAATGAATGTGTTAGGTCTACATTGCATGCATTTCTCTATGTGAATCTGAATATAAATTCATACAGTTACCTACCATCAATGTAATTATGCTTCTGGATCACCGCTATCCTATGTATAGAAGCAACATTAAGACTTATACATGTATATATATATAGCACCTCACAATCTAATGTCAAAGGCATGTGGATGTCAAATTAAAACAATATGATTGCATCATATAAGGTCCAAAGGAAAGCCATGTGAGATATATATACTTTTATTTATACGAAATTAAATATTCTTATCACACAGAGTCATTGAATGACAATGTGCTATTTTCCTTCTATAGCAACAACCAAAGCATTAAAATGAATGCAATAAAAAAATTGAACAATTTGGCTAATGGCCTTTGAACCATTCCCGGCTCTTCTGTTGGCAAAACCATGTGGGTATGTGACTCTGAGAGAGAGAGAGAGAGAGAGAACGTGGGAATAATTGAAATTAGATACAGTATTCTAATTCAGACTTTTGCATACACAAAATATTTCAATTAAAAAAGGTCTCTACTTGCAGAGATCACATGTGAAGGTGGTTGCATTAAGAGAAGTCTGTTCCTTATTTAAGTTGCTGTCCTTTTGCTTGTGGAAGTCATAAATATTGCAAACGCATCTCTCTCCCTAGCTATCTTCTTCCTCATCCTCCCTTAATTTGTTTGTCATTTGCTCTAGCTAGCTACAACAAGCAAATGGTGACAAATGGTGCTCTTCCATTGGCAATCATAGTTGTCGGTATCTATCTCTCTTTCGTCAATGTCACTGCATTCACCGCCTCCGGCTGGACTAAGGCTCATGCTACTTTCTATGGAGGTAGCGATGCTTCTGGAACAATGGGTATGTATATATGCTAACTCTTTTACTTTTTACAAAAATGTCTCTCTTTTTTTCTTTTTTGTTGAAAAGAAAACTAGCTAATAATATAATCTCAATTGATGACTTGTGTTGTGACAGGTGGTGCTTGTGGATACGGTAACTTGTACTCAACAGGATACGGGACTAGAACCGCTGCTTTAAGCACTGCACTTTTCGATAACGGGGCTGCATGTGGGCAATGCTACAAGATCATATGCGATTATAAAACGGACCCAAGATGGTGCAAGAAAGGGGTATCCGTCACCATTACTGCAACCAACTTTTGCCCACCAAACTTTGCTCAAGCCAACGATGATGGCGGATGGTGCAACCCGCCCCTCCAACATTTTGATATGGCTCAACCTGCTTGGGAGAAGATCGGTATCTACAGAGGCGGGATCATCCCTGTTTTGATGCAAAGGTTCATTATTTCACTTGTATCTTCTCTAATCTTTTTTGTTTTTTTCTCCTTCTAATAATTATAACCGTATGCGATTTTAGACATTGATGGATCTTGAATTGATATTCCAGAGTTCCATGCAAAAAACACGGTGGGGTTAGATTCACCATCAATGGGAGGGACTACTTTGAGCTGGTCTTAATAAGTAACGTTGGCGGGGCAGGGTCTATTCAATCAGTGCAAGTCAAAGGCTCGAGTAATGGTAAATGGGTACCAATGTCGAGGAATTGGGGATCCAATTGGCAGTCCAACTCGTATCTTAATGGCCAATCGTTGTCCTTTATGGTCGCCACCAGTGACGGAGTGATCAAAACATTTTCCAACATTGTTCCATCCAACTGGGGATTTGGCCAGACTTTCTCGAGCCCAGTACAATTCTAAAGCTGGAACCGGCTTTTAGAGTTCAGGGTTTGGGGTTTTATAGGCTGCGGCGTGCTTTTATTTTTAATTGAAGTAGCCCGCCAAATTAAACTTTTTGCAACTTTTTACAAACTATGTGGTGGTGAGGAGGAAGATAAGTTGGTGGTGTTGATGAATGAGAGGGGTGAACCCGTGAACTCAAAGGACAATAATTCTGACCTGATGTTTCTGAAGTAGAAAGATCAAAGCTCATGATTTACTAATATGACGCTACTGCGTATAGTTTGACATTATTTTCCATCTGTATTGAAGATATATAAGTTGGTATTAATAAGAAGCTTGATATTAATAAGAAGCTTGATTAAGCTGCAGTCATATAATATTTCTTCCCAAATTTTCCTTACATGTTTGTAATAAGAAAATTTTCATAATATACCTATTTATCATTTTGATATCTGAGCCGATTAATGACTCCTTTCGCTGTGTTTGTTAGTAGAGAATGAATCGGACTAAAGCTCAGTTATGAGATAAATATTTCAAAGCTAAATATGTTATTTTATTGTGTTCAGCCTATTCGATTACTTGTTGGGGAAAAGGGATCTGGTGTATTTCAATTATTCTGTTTTTAAAGTTTGCGCTATTTTAAAGGTCAAGACATACCCATGATATATGGAACTCAAGATTGATTTTGCTCTTTTTTAAAAATCATACCTACCTAAAATACAGGGAACTCAAAGTTAACAATGAAAATCCAAAGGATTCATATCACCCTTGTTCTTTCCAAAAACTTGTCAAATCCAAGAAAATCCAATTATTGTTTTCATGTTTTGGGCCCAATTGTTTAGAATCATTAGACGACTAGGTATATTTTCGTCCAAGAACCAAGTGCACATGCAGCAAGTAGGGTTCAAAACATTCTTACTTTCATTATTTTCCAGGTTGTTTTCTCCGGGGTGTGTTTGATTACACTTCTTCTCCATGGAAAATGCCCAGAATTTTATATTCTCCATCTTTAAAGATGTTTGATTGCATAATTTTCGTGGAATTGATTTCCATGCCAACCATTTGATAAAACCCAGCTTTCTTATTATCCATGTTCTTCAAAAACCAACTCTTTAAAGATGTTTGATTGCATAATTTTCATGGAATTGATTTCCATGCCAACCATTTGATAAAACCCAGCTTTCTTATTATCCTTGTACTTCAAAAACCACCTACCTCTAATTTTTTGTTTTCCATGGAAAAGAAAAATCTTGCAAAACAATTCAATGGAATTCAAAATTTTTTTCCACGTAAACTAACCAAAAGCACCCTTAATTTCTCTTCTTTCCTTTTGATGACTTTTAGAATTATAGAATTTTCTGATTATTTATTGTTCCTTTTGAGCTAATCATTTCATCAAATCTTTAAGATAGTAGTTGAAGTTGGAAACAGTTGAACCAAACTTGAAGAATGATGGAACAGAAACTTTATTTGTTCAACCCTATCCACCATTCATATTCTATATATATATATATCTTCTTTTTACTTCTGTAGGGTCAATCTTCTACTCTAAGGAAAGATCCAGTTAATTACTTAATTGCATGACTGCAGAGTCATAACTAAATTCCTAAAGTTAATTCTTCACCCAAATCCGTTATTTGCAACCCCAAAATTCTCAGATTTTCTTCTAAACCTTGATCATGGCAATTAAAAAGAAGCCCATGGCATGTTTTCATATGAGAATGCTTTAACAACTCAATTATATATACTAATCTCCACTACTTTTGGCTCACCAAATTTTGCTACCATATCCACTTTCATCTCCCCCTCCCATCACTATATATACATGCATGTTTACTAATCAATCTATATAATCTATCTACAATCTCTCAGGTCTTTTCAACTGATTAGCAAAAGAAAGTTAATATAGAGAGTTGCTATTATAACTATGGAAGCCAACATCTTTGTACTACTTTTTGCATGTTTTTTGTTTTCAATTTCTTCTCATGCGAATGCACTGAGCTTAAACTACTATGACCATACATGCCCAAATATGGAGTCAATTATTACGAGTGTTGTGAAGAAAGCTATGTTGAATGACAAAACAGTACCAGCAGCCCTACTTCGGATGCACTTCCATGACTGCTTCATAAGAGTACAAAATTAACTTTCACGATATTTTCTTTTCCACTTTTAATTCTTATCCCTTTTTTCGAGTCATAACACTTGTGTTTTGGTACATTTCTCAAGGGTTGCGACGCTTCTGTACTACTGAACTCCACAAAGACGAATAAAGCAGAAAAGGATGGGCCTGCAAATATTTCACTGCACGCGTTTTATGTAATTGACCTTGTTAAAAAAGAAATAGAGGCCTTGTGTCCCGGTGTTGTCTCTTGTGCTGATATATTGGCTCTGGCTGCAAGGGACGCTGTTGCTTTGGTTAGTTTCCTTATTACTCATAATATGTAATTAATCATATAAGGATTTATATTAGCTGTTTCGGTTGTGTGACGGACAACTATTATAAATTATTTGATGTACTTACCCTTTTGTGTTAGTCTGGAGGGCCAAACTGGGACTTGCCGAAAGGGAGAAAAGATGGAAGGATATCGAAGGCAATAGAAACCAGACAACTACCAGCTCCCACCTTTAACATATCTCAATTGCAGCAAAGCTTCTCCCAAAGAGGCCTATCGATGGATGATTTAGTTGCACTTTCAGGTAAGGCAATTAAAACTATCAAAACGAAATTCTTTACTCGCTAAATTCCAGATTATCTAGTTTTGTATCTTAATATTGGTCACATAATTAACGACACAAATTCATATTGTAGGAGGACACACTCTTGGGTTTTCACATTGTTCATCATTCCAAAATAGGATCCACAATTTCAACACAAAAAACGATGTGGACCCGTCACTGCAATTGTCTTTTGCAGCAAGCCTGAGGAATGTTTGCCCAATGCACAACAAGGTGAGGAACGCGGGTGCCGCAATGGATTCTTCGACAACTACATTCGACAATGCATATTACAAGTTACTTGTACAGGGGAAGAGCCTCTTCTCTTCGGATCAATCTTTGCTCAGTACAGCGAGAACTAAAGCATTAGTTTCGAAATTTGCTAGTTCCCAAGAAGAATTTGAGAAGGAATTTGTGCAGTCCATGATTAGGATGAGTAGTATCCCAGGCACTGGTGGACAGGAAGTGAGGCTAGACTGTAGAGTGGTGAGATAGTAGTTCTGGCCAATAAGTTGAACTATTCAAGGGGGTTTGTCTTCTTTATTGCTGTGTTAATTTTATTGAGTTGAGAGAGCAAAAAAATGAGTGTTACAAATGTACTTTTGTGTGTACTTGTTGGTATTGATTTACCGTAAGAGATTTAGGCTCTGTTTGATTGTAAAGATAAAAAAGGAAAATAAATTTAGTTAGTTTGTGTGAAAATATATAAAATAAGGTAAGAGATGTTACTCATTTTATGAGTATATATCCCCCATCCTTCAACATTTTTGATGGAAAAATTTTACTCACCATCAAGCAAAGAAAAATTCTTCATGGAAAAACTTAAAAATCAAGAGGATATCACATCTATCACTCAACTTATTTTCCATCTTTTCACCAAAACTAACTCAATTTATTTTCTTTTACCACGTTGCAATCAAACGGAGCCTTAATGTTTTGTTGATTCAGTTGTCAAACAAATGAATTTTAACCACCAACAAGTAGTCCAGTAAAAGTACACTAAAATCAACGTTAGATTCGACTGAGTGCTTCCTAAGTCGAATCAGTAACTGCAAAAAGATCTGATAGTCACTGTTTTGCAAAAAAAAATTAGTTGAGGTACGCGAAAGCTGATCCGGACTCTGTGATACTAGAAAATATCTAGACCAAAAAAAAAAGAATGTGTTTTAGTCATTTTGGGTCAAAAGTTCAACTGTATTTGAATGAACATAAAATAGCAATTTTAAATTGTTAGAGCATACACATTGCATATGGTAAATTTATAAATTTGCCATGTCTTTCCACATGGTAAATAACTTAATTGTTAAATTTACCTCTATATGATAGTTAATGTATAAACGTAGCATACATCAAAATTTTATTGATATGGACAAGCTTGACTTATATGACATTAAACGAGTGTGCTTTATTTGTATCAAAAAAAACAAAGAATCCCGAAAGGGTGTTCCTTACCTGTATGGCTCATACAAGCACGGGTGACCAGTTTGGGTTTTGTCTTGTTTTCTTGAAAGAGTGTACCCCACCCGTATGATTTGTATGGTAATTAAAAAAAATTAAAAAATTCAAGCATGTTTATACGCTTATCACCCAAACGAGTGTGCCTTAATTATATGGCTAATTTTTTTTTTATCATAAATGGTGTAGCATAACAAAAAAGCTTAATGGTAAATTTACAAATTTGTATATTAAATTTGCAAATTGAGTCGTGGATGCTCTTACTTTTTATACATGTTGATGAGGGGAGAGGGTGGAGAATAATCAAAGCAGAGTTTACCAAATCAGGTAAATTGATTTTAATTTTAGACTGATAATACAGCTGACTAGGGAGAATAATAATAGTGAAGTTGTATAATGAAGCAATACTAGGCAAAGCATTAAAAATAAAAACCCTAATTTTGGAATGGAGCCCAAAATTTGAATTGGGCCCACCAAAATTAGGCCCAGAGCGGAGCCCAAGAAAGTGTATATACAAGGGAGACTGGACAACCCAATGGGCCATATTTAAGTCAGCTTTGATCATCCACCACTAATAACTACAGTCCCCAGTCTCAACTGAACTGCTGTGTGCTTTACTACTTACTAGGGTCTCGATTTCGTACCAACTGCGAAAATCGATAACCGGTTGCCGTTAAATTTCAATTCAATGGTAGACGAAAACGCCGGCGATACGATTAATACCGAAACAGCGGATGAGAAGAACGTTCCCTCGCCCTTCTCTCTTCTGTGTTCATCTTCGAATTTGACAGATGAACACCACAATTTACAAGTTGAAAATGACAAAGACGAAGAAGAATATGAGTTGCGGAGGCTTCTAGTACCAGATGTACGAGATCTCCCCCTCTCTCCTCCTTCTGCTATTCAAGCAAACTTCGTCACCTACTTCGCTTTAGGTTTGCTTTCACACCTTTATTTTATATTCTTTTCTCAATTGTAAAGTGTACTGATTATATATATATATATATATATATATTTCAATTTGTATTGGAATTGTATCAGATTTAATTAAACCAGGACACGATCAATACGTTCATCGTCATGCTAACGGGTGAGATACTGATATTCTATTGCCGCATGCTTGCGTTCTTTAATGTTAAAAGTAAAATTCGGTATCAAAATAAAAAGGAATCAATATAGAAGTATATAATGTTTTGACAGTTTTCTTGTGTTTGTGAGAAAAGCTTGTGCGTTGTTGGCTTGGCTCCTAGTCATTTAACTTTTAAGGATAAAGGAGGTGTTACATCAGTTGATTTCAATGTAGGCAAGTCTGATCGGAGTGGAATTAAGGTTACTGGAAAGCGCAAGAAGGTAATAACATTTTGATTAGTTTTGTGTGATTGATATATTGGAACTTTCGGAAGCCTAGGAACTAGGTTTTATTTCTTTTGTTTGAGTGAAACTACATATCATGACATAATTGCCGGATATTGTTCTTTTTCTACAAAGTTATCATTTACCATTCTATTTCCACTGTTTTTGTTTTAGTATTGTATGCATTTTGTCCAAACTTTAAAATGAAATTATAATAATTCAATCAATAGTGAGTTCATTGTAGGTTGAGCATTTAATTGTTTATACACTACTCTTGTAAAAAGACCCAATTATATCATTGAAGATATTATTTGTTTGTTTAACAAGGTCAGTTGTTCCATTTGATATGTATTATTAAAATGAGCTTGTAATGATAACAATGCTGTAAGAACAGTGAAAATAGGATGGAATGTTTCTGACTATAGCTTCGCCACTCCTAACTTCGTTCTTCAGCCGGGAAGTAGTATTGCTTTTATAAAGAAGGTGTCCTGATATTCTTTTTTTAACTGATTGGTATTAAATTATTACTTCACTGCACTATATGTCTGTATGGCAATAGATAGTAATATTTTCCTTTATTAAGACTGCACTGATTCTGAACTATTGCTGAAGTTGGGTCACTTTGTACAAAGTTATTATGGAACTGATTCTGTTTCGGCTTTTTAACTTTTTGTATCAGATGCTTCTCAATTTTAATGCTCTAGTCTTTCAGAACTTGAGATAAGATTACAATATTCAATATATAGTCAAGCACTCATTGTGGGTCGAGAAATCAAAATGTAATTCTTACTAGAGTCTTCTTGTCAAAAGACACAATTATGCTAACATTATCATTTCAGAAAATGGGGAAACACAATAATATTCTGAATATATTACTTGCACTGCAGTTATGGAGTATTCCACTAAACAAACTGCTTGTGAAGTAGCAAAACATTGAATTTATTACACTTCAAGAAGCTTTGGTATTTTGCTTTTTGGATGAATTACAATATCGGTAGGCTGCGAAGTTTAGAACTCTTGTTTCATTTCACTGTTCTTGTGCAGAATGCTCAACATTTTGAACCCAACACAGCTTTGTGTAGAGTGTGCTGCAATGATGCTTCTTATATTGTGAGGTGAAAATTTTCATTTCATTGTTCTTTCTAATTCTCCAGCATTCCACTGCGAATGGTTTCTTTTGATGTTTACTATGAATGTTGGTGGTGCTTTTGGCAGGTGTTGTGTAAAAGGCTCTCTTTTGGAAGTCAATGAAAGGTTAATGAAGCAACCAGAATTGCTTAATTCATCAGTAAGATCTTTAGACATAAATACATAATAACGTAACTGAAGTAACTGAAGTAACATGCACATATCTGTGGATGTGTATTAGCTATTGATACATCATTTATAGATGCCATTCTTTGTATTTATGTGATATATTATCATGATGTAGTGGTATTTTTCAGTGTTTTGCAAGTTGTCCTTTGAAGCTCTTCATGCTTGGCTTTTTATAATCATCTGTTTACATTTTTCTTTTCTTTTTTTAACTGTTTACAAAGGTAAGTCAGTAGTTTTCTTTTGTCAAAAGCATTCTTGTCTTGAGGATTGTTAGTTTTTCATTTAATACCTTGAATTGGTTTCCATGGCATCTGCTTCAACCTTCAAGTTTTGAAAAAGACCAACCTTTTTATGATTAGGTTCCCAGAATTACTGTCAGATAGGTCTTACCAGCCAAGCTACGTTAAGTGCATGGACTAGAAAATAATGTATATTTGATAGCAGTAAGTAAGTTAGCATGCTCTAGTATACCCTGTTCATTGGTTTTGAGAACCAAGTCTGTCAGCAAGCTCCCCTCGTAACCAATATATTAGCTGTTTCTGGTTTCTTCCTATATGTTTAAACTAAAGAATTTGATTTGGCAACTAATATTTAAGAATTTAACCTTCCTCAAGGATACTCAAAAGTTCATTTGATGAACAGATGGTATTATTATCCAGCATGCTTTCACGTGATTACGTCAGTTGAGATTTAAATGTGTGCTTTTTGCAAGGAAAGCATCGTTGAGGGAATCTTGTTAACTTAGGTGAATAAAAGAAACATCTATCTGCTTATCTGAATTTGTTCTGAAAATTATGTTACTGGATAACGGACAATGTCAAGTTGCAGTGTGCTGCATACAATATTGCTCAACGTATAGCACTTCATGCCATTTCCCTAGTATTCAACTGATCACAGAATAATTGCTGTCTCGTGAAAAATAACTTCTTTCATGAGCTTTTTATGCTATTGCCTCCAATCCCACAATCAAGAAAGAAAGGAAAAAAAAGGGAAGAATTTGCTGTTTTTTCAATATTGCAATCAAATGGACACTAAAGTGTATTTTAGTATTAATTTCTTCTATCATAATGTCACTGTCAATTCTCTAGCTGAGGCATGCTTTTGAGGTGGAACATATTATCCGTTTTGCTCCCCCCCCCCCCCCCCCTTCTCTCTCTCTGATAGTCGAGTGTGTTGTGTTTTATGGGATTTTACCAAGAAGAGATGTCATCTAGAATTGCAGTGTCATTTGGCATCTCTTCCTACCCACAACATATTCTTTAGGACCTTTATCTTTGGCATTTGAAAAGTGACACATCATTTTTATGCATGTATTAGCTGCAGCTTGCTTATATTTGTATGATTCCCGTGGAATAAAATTGAAGGATGAGTTTGCATCCTTATCTACATTCTACTCCCTCCATCTCTAATTAAGAGTCCATGCTTAAGTTTCATTCTTTGTGCTGTTTTCGCTTCGTCATTTCTTAAAGGTTTCATGTGTACCAACTACATATATAGTTTACTTCTAAAATTATTCCTGATCATATTTTTGCACGACTTTGGTGTGGAAATATATATTACACAGGCTGAGAGGGAAGGATACATAGCGATTATGATGCCAAGACCTGCAGACTGGCTCAAGGTCAAGGCTTCTTTGGTGACCTTGGAAGATTACAAGAAGCTGAGAGACGTGCGTTAACTCCTTCCTCTGATCACAGTGTGATAATTACTAATTTACTGTTGTGAGTTTGGTTTTTAACTTAGAGAAAAGGAGAGACTCTGGAAGATATGTTCCAACAATTTTGGTAGCAAAATGAATTTCAAATTAATTCCCTTAGTCATCAAAGCATTCTAATTACCAATTTTAAGTCCGAATAATGAGCTTTTTCTTCCAATACAATGCAAGGACAGTGGTTTAGCTGCTTCTTTTCCTTTTATTATTATTATTA
The DNA here is from genome assembly GCA_021464415.1 of Lonicera japonica. Classification (NCBI taxonomy): domain Eukaryota; kingdom Viridiplantae; phylum Streptophyta; class Magnoliopsida; order Dipsacales; family Caprifoliaceae; genus Lonicera; species Lonicera japonica. The sequence goes on from CM038466.1 coordinate 2,096,617, forward strand.
TTATTTTTTTTGTTTTTTTAAATTCCAATAGGTGAAACCAGACAGCCCTTTGGTTGGTAATAGCAACAATGGAAAGTGATACAACTGAAGTTTGCTAGGCCTGGAGCCCAGCCCAAGTAAAGACATCTCTAGTGTAACTAAATTTATGGAACTTAAAATTTTTATCATCACTATTCATTCTCCCCAAGTAATAACCATTCCATACTTTAAAATAGATATTTTTTTATCTCCCGAACTAAATATGTGAGACCAACGATTTGAAATTTTGAATCGAATGAAAAGGATTTGGTCTTCTCCATTACTTTTTAGTTCAATTTGGTTGAATTTTTTCATGAAAATTGATGGATATGATTTTTATGATGAGTAAATCATTTTCACAAAATTTTATCTGAAAATTCAATTTAAAATTGGGTGAGATGATCATCTAAACTTTTAGTCTCTATTTGGTTCATTTTTAAAAATCCATGTTTTTTATTTTCTACCAAAAAGTAAATTTTATTTTACACTTTCCAAAATTCACTTCTCTTTATTTTCGTTCTCATAAAATTTTTAAAATACCACAACTTTAAATCCAAAAATCGAAATTAGATAAAAAATTATATTTGAAACTTACTTATTGAGATTTATAAAATAAGATTCATTATGACTATTTTTTGAGGTTTTTTGAAATGGTTGAAAAAAAATCCATCAAAAACCAAATTCACTTTCCAAAAATTCAACTTAAAATTTTAACCAAACAGGCCATAACAATCGAAAATGAACAGATATATTAATTTTTTATTACACTTCTAGTTTGAATTTTTAGATGAAATTTTGTAGGTATGAAATATTCATTATAGAGTTTATCTCTACCAAATTTTATGAAAAAATTTATCCGTTTAATTTTCGAATTCAATTCCATTGAACAGAAGGAGGAGTAATGAAAAAGAGGAAAGTCCGAAAGAAAAGGGATTATTAATTTTAAATTTTCCTAAAAAGATGAGACGAGGACGACTAACAGGTGAAGAGAGAGAAGTTACAAGGTAAAAGGATTGTGGTCCCTTGGCATACGAGAGTACTTTGTCAACGACCCATCTGTTTCCTCAAGAAGATTGTTATAAGGACTTCTTGTTAGAAAGACAATGAAAATGTTATTAGGCTATATTTAAATTTAGTTAAATCTTTGTCAGCCACCCATCTGTAAGCAATATTTTTCCTCTTCCATTTTGTTGGAGAAAAAGAAATCTTTATTAAATCTTATATTTAACATCAATATATATAAAATGAAAAGCATCTTCAATTTTTCTTTAAAAATTAAAAATTTGCAAGAACAAAATTGAAAAATAAAAATCTAACGGTGCTTCAATAACTAATGAAATATTACTTTTTGTCTTATATAATATTAAATATCTTCCCAAAACCCATGAATCAAAACTCTCATACCCATCCAATGGGTTGGAAGCTTTTAAGTGAGTGAGTTGGTAACACTGGGGTCTGTTTAGTTAAAATTTTAAGTTGATTTTTCGAGTTAAATTTGTAGAAAGTATGAAAATAAGTTAAAAAGTGAATTTAATTTTTGTTATAGGTTTTTTCAACCAATTCAAAAAATTGATGAAAAAAAAATCAAAAAGAATCACGATTGATCTTATTTAGATCTCGATGAATATTTCAAATATTTTTTTTTAATCTAATTCCAATTTTTGTATTTAAAGTTATGGTGTTTTAAAAATTTTATGAGAGAGAAAATCAAGTGATGTGAATTTTAAAAAATGTGAAGTAAAATTAGAAAGTTAGAAACATGGGTTTTTTTTTTTTTTTTGTTTTAAAATGAATCAAACAGGAGCTAAATGTCGATGATATAAAGCTATTTTTCATGAACCAACTGCAACCTGCTCATTTCATTATATAGAAATAAGCCAATAACAAATAATAATGGTAAACTGACAAGAGTCACAAGCCATTACTCCATAAATTTACTCGGGCACTTGTTGTGGCTCTAAAGTACCAGGATGAAAGCACAAATTATTATAGTACGATACTTGTAGCTCTAGCTAATATACCGATAAACCTGTCAACAGGGATTGGTTTTGAAGTGGATGAATCTAAATTTATATTTGTAAATGTTTTTGAACCGGTTCCGATCGAATTTTGTAATGAATTACTAAAACAATAAATCATATTCAAATTTGTTTGGATCAGAATTATATCTGATTCATTTTAAATTTTAATTATATTATAATTAGTTTGTAAGTATATAAAAAATAATAAAAACTAACATAAAAGTTAAGTTTAACAACAATCAAATTTCTTCTTTTCTTGTAAAAGAAAACTTATTTAATGCTTTTTAAGTTATAGTTATTTTTTATAAGTGTATTAATAAACAAGATGGTAAATATAAATCACGATAAATTTAACATAAATGTGTGTCTTAGATAGGATCAGATTTCAAACGAATTGGATCGATATATATCCACATTCAATTTGTTAATCAAAGGCCTAATAAGTTCAAATTGGATTTGGAGCGGATCGAGTTTGGATCGGATTCAATAAAAAATTTGATCCGTTAACAAACCTATCAATATGACAACACATAGTACTATCTTTTGCAACAATATACTATATATTCTTACAAAGTCATATTTATTTTTGCAGTATGACTTGAACTCAAAAGTACTGTGAATCACAAGTATAACAATTATGATCATTAAATATGCACATTCATATAATTTTATATATAAATCTAAATCTCTTATGTGCAGTTGTATCTCATTGTTAACATACAAAAATACCTCCCCAATAATGTTTTTGCAACTTTTGCCAAAAAAAGAAAAAGAAAAGCCAATTAGAAAGCAAGATAACGTATACAATTTTTTTCTTTAACTAGCAAAACAGATAGATGGAGCTTTTTGGGCCCCTAGCTTACTTTCGAAACTCCCTTTATATTTACAGAATTAACCTTCAATTACAAAGTAAGAATAAATAAATAAATAAATGACGTACAAATGGCCATATTACAATTAATCACCAATTAAACTACATAATCAATCTCCTGCAACACTAACCTTCTTGATCTGTTTATGGTGAGAAAACACAAGTATATATGTTCCTCAAGCTCTTTCAAATGCTCCAAAAACCCATTCTCATGAATCCCAATTTCCCTCACAACTTCCTTCAACACCTCATCGCCTCTTTCATTTCTTACACAAATATCAGCAATGGCCTTTATATGCTCAATCTCATCGTTTAATCTCCTCACAAGCCGACTCATCGTATCAAAATCATTTATCAATATATAAATCCCTCTTGCCGCTACATCAAGCTGTCCACCAATCCTCTCGAGCTCACTTATTGACCTCCTCACACCTCTACCCAATTTATCCCTCTTCTTGAAAAAACCTAAAGAACACGCAATAAAACCCGGTGCTGCTAAAGTCCCAACTACGCTATGAAACATGAGGATCATCAAAGCCATCGCGAGTGCACCATAAGAAACTATTAGGGCACACCCCACAAGCTTCTTGCAACGGTTTATGAATTTCGCCCTCCTTTTAACTTTCTTGCATTTCAATGTCAATTTGCTAAACAAGAGGATATGGCGGTCGTGTAAGGCACCAAATTGCGTCAGGCTAATGGCCGATAATTGGTTATTGAGCAAGGAAAATGAAGCTAGGTCTTTAATTATGGCGTCGTAGTCCCAAGCATGATATCGAAGCCCTTTCAATAGCTGATAATTTATGCGTGTTTTATGGACACACTGGAGAAGTAATTCGCATACATTGCATGCTTCTAAGGTGGCATCAAAGTAATCGACGAGGAGGGGATTGGGGTTATAGGATTTGATCATATCGGCTAGGGCTTCTTGGTGCGGTTCAAGGAGGTATTCAGAGATATGAACATACTTTTGATGATGAGGGATATTAGAAGAAGAGGTTGTTGAGGAACTAGAAGAGGAAGGTCTTTCAAGGTCTTCAACTTTGGTGCAAATTTCAATAAAAGAATTTGTTCTAATGGCTTCTTTATACTCATCTTCAACATTTAGCTTGTTCCCCAAGCTATGCCTACATTCTTTATTTTTTCTATATCTTCCTGGAAAAAAAGTAGGGGAAAAAATTATGAATCATTTGCATATGTAGCTAAGTTAAAAGAAACTGGATCATGTGAGTTAGACGTATTTAGAAAATAGAAATTACCAAACAAAGTACTGAATTAATTTGAAAGCTAACCTTGCAATCTAAAAGCGGCTTTCAACTTGGACCACATCAGTGGAAATGTTAATTAGAAAGGGAATTGAAGGAAAAAAAATAAAGAGTGATCGATGAAGAGATTAAGAAGAAAATTAAATTAAAGAAGTTGGGGAATATATATATATATACATATATAGATAGAGATATATAGAGGTAGTAGTAGCACCGCCTCAATTTGGTTAATGGAGTTATGGGTTTGTTGACACGGTGGCGTCCCTCACACGTCTTGTTGAATACGTGTACAGCTTTGATACAATATATATATATATATATATATATATATATATATATTTCCCTAACAGTCGAGCTTAATTGTAATCACTCAGACCGGAATTAAGCGTAGATATGCTCTGGCAGGAGCTCGGCCCCTGATCCTGAGGTGGAGTTGACAATTGGACTATTTCCACAGCTGACGTGACTCTTGTGTGTATTATTTATTATATATATTAAGACTTTTAAGAGTAGGAAAAAAATGGAGATAGCCAGTTTCTTCTTCATATACATACGCTATTTGCTTGTTAACTAATATATATCCGTTGCTTATAATTTAACTTACTTTCGATCTTAATTAAGATTTGGACAATGATATATAACGGCTTCCAAGTGAAGTTTTTTTTTTTCATTAAGAAAACAATCTGAAATAATTAAAATCTTGTGGCAATTCAACGTTTATTTGAATATTTAATCAAATTAAAATGGTCTAGAATTCATATTACCAACGATAAAAACATTTAGGACTCGCTTGTTTTGAATTTTAAATTAATCCTGAAATGCCACATTCCATTCTAAAATGATTCTAATGTTTAGTTCCAGTTTTGGGTTATAAATTCATCATTTCATTTTAGGAATAGAATATTTCTTCAAAATTCGCCCTCTTAAATGGATGGGAATAGATTTGTTCTTAAAACCAAAATATTCCTTTTATTTACTCAGACAACCCCTTTTTTTTCATTTTTATTCTTTTTAAAAGAAAAATTATTAAACTTTTTCTTTTTTATTATTAAATACATACGACTTTTCGCAGTTCTTAACAATAAAAATTGAAAATTTTCCTTTTTAAAATTGTTAGGACTTATCTCTTAATTTTACAAAATAAATTCATTTTGGTAATTCACACAGATTTCACTCGTTTGAACCAAATATAAAAAGATAATTCAACATTCCAGTAAGGAAGAATCATGTCCAAACCAAACAATGGTAAGGCATCCTAAATGTTAAGAGAAAAACTTTCCAAAAATTTAAAATGACCATTCTATTCCTAAAACTCGGATCAAACGAATCCTTAGTCTGAGTTTTCGAGTGTAAAATTGAAACGAGTGTTGGCTATTGAATTTCTTCCAATCTAATACTATAGCTAGCACTCCAAAATTTATAACAAATACACTAAAAATGTCCCTAAATATACATAAAAAGTGACACAATCAGTATCATATAGGAATATTCGAACACTAATACATTTATCCAAGTATAATGTAAGAACCAAAAAATTGAGATTGCTCACAAGAAAAGTTGAGACAGTTAAAAATGGAAGGAGATAAATAGACAGACCACGAGAGAGATATTTTTGGTTATGGTTCCTCTGGCCAGTACTAAACAGTAGGTCCATTGTACGTCTAACCCATGTGTACGCGCTTCTCTTATATAATGTTTATGTACAACTTAACAATGGATTATATATGGATCTTTTACAAAGCTACTGCGACTATTGTTTTTAGGAATTTGTGCTAATTAATGGATAGTTTTGTCCAAAGGATCAGCTTAATTTCCACTCTTAGTTTTATAAATACAAGATTAGGGTTTAGCAAATTATAAGGTTTTTGGACATAAGACAAACATTAAAAATTGTATGTTTGAGTAATACTCTTTTATTTTACGGTTGTCAAATATCCATTTATATGCGATATTTGATATTGTCCTTCAACTATGTCATTTTTTAGCTCAGTTTCTTCATGTGCTCATTCTTATATTTCTTAACCAACCTACCAGGTCTACACAACTTAATTTCATTATGTTTACGTATCCTTATCTTTTTGGTCCGTCCTACCAGGTCGGCATATTTGCTTTGTTGAAGTTGGTATGAGAATCTCACTTGTCTCAATTTCTGATGTATTGGCCCATAGCTGGAGGTTGGCTCGGATCTTTGAGGTCGGGCTGGTCGGCTATTCTTGTTTTGATCGGCCTTGACTACGTACGTACCCATTTACTTTTAGCCTCCCACATATAAATATGATTCTACTAATTAGTGAAGTTTAGTATTTTATTTTTTTTTGCATCATTATAAAAAGGACAAGCATTACAAGTATGTATATATATATATATATATAAATTGATAAATAACGCAAAGTTACACGGTAGAAACTCAATATATAAACACAAAGATACAAAATATAAGTTGTTTTTGGTACAATAGGGGACCCGAAGACCACAAAGTACAAGTTGTTATTCATAGCAAGGTACGTATAACCAAAACTATTAAAATTAACACGGAAATTACTTTAATTTTAATTCAGATTACAAGAAGATTTAAAAATGAAGAAAAGGGAGAAAAAAGTCGAAGCTACAAACACCGCCGTTTTAAAATCACGTATTCTTCTATATATTTTGGGGCAATGAATTGTTAAATCACGTGGGTTTCGAAATAGCAAAACATACATTTGTTTCTCTAACTTTATTGCAGAAATTGGAATCGGATGGACTGGATTCACATTCATTCTTTCTGACATGTGGACTGGGATGATTATGTTTACGTCCCACGCTATCGGTTTCTTTATATATCATGGAAGAACATATGTATGAGGTTAACTTTTGGTTGCCATCTACTTATACTTAGAGTCGGAGGCGTAGCTACATCGGAGGGGTGGGGGTGGAGGGGGCGAAGCGCACCCCCCCTCCTTTTGAATTTTTTTTCCACTTTATACGGGATTTTTTTGGGAAAAATAAATATATAGAAAATTATATGTAAAAACATGTACTTTATGTAACATAACTAAATGTATGGGACAAAACTTCATGCAATAATTAAAAGTTCTTAAAGTTTGAATTACAATAAGACAAGGAAATCTCTTTTTCACCTGTGTGGCTTTGAGAACCCCAGCAGCCATCTCTCTCATAATTTTTTACATTTGTTATTTGAGTTATATGAATTATTATTATTAATGCTATTATGTTTGCATTCAAATTTTAAAACTTTAAATTTGATTTGGTGTGCTTCGAATTTCGCCCCCTTAAGTTAAATCCTGGTTCTACCATTGTTTTGAGTATCTCCAAGAGAATAACTGAAAATGAATAATAAAAATAGATTTCAATTAATCATTTAATAAATTGTTAAAGTTAACAATGTAGAACTCTCCAATGTTATTTTTTTCTCAATAACCAAATTATAGACTTATCTTGGCACTACCGCTCTTTTTGATTATTCATATCAATGAATTTCAATTATTCATTTAAAACTTTAAATATGATTTGGTGCTCTTTAAATTTTGCCTCTCTTAATCAAAATCCTGACTCTACCACTACTTTAAGCATCTCCAAGAAAATAACTAAAATTGAATAATCCTGACTTGGCCACTGCTTTGAGGATCTCCAAGGTCACGTATTCTATTTATTCAAACTCGATTTCTTAGAATAATAATGATTAGTCAAGGTAGCACATGTATATTTGTCAGTGTTCTAAAAGGCGGGCTAGACAGCCGCTTAGGCGTTAGGCGGGGTTCGGGCGCCCCGATTAGTGCTTAGGCAGGTGATTAGGCCTCAGAATAATTAGGCGGATTTAGGCGGGTGCTAGGCAGGCTGGGGGGGGGGGAGCTAGGCGGGCTAGGCTAGGCGAATTGACTTCTTCTTTTTTTTCCTATTTTAAAGGAGCTACGTACCTATTTCTCTTTTTATTAAAAAATTATCATTTAAAAAAATAGATACAATCTATCAACTATTATTAATAAATTCATCTTTCATTTCTCCAATTGAAATAAAACCCTAACCAACAATTGCAATCCTTAAAAAACGTTTAAGAAGAGCTCTTTGACTAGTTATAAATATATCATGCTACCTTATTTCCTCAATCTTATCTTTATTCTTATTTTTCTATTATTGTTACTTTTTCTTTTTCACTAGCTTCTTGTTGTTGTTGTTGTTGTTGTTGTTGTTGCTGTTTGAAACAAATTAATAATTTCACTTGACCTCATGTTCAATTTTGTTTTGGATAGTGAATATAATATCCATGTTTTGCTTGTTAATTAAACATTTGAACTTTTTTTTATATTTATTTGAGTACTATATTTGATTTGATGATTTTTTGTTATTTTATTATATATATATATATATATATATATATATATAATTTTAGCTATATTTTCAAATTAAAAATATAATTAAAAAAATTACCTCGCTTGACCGCCTAACTCCCGATTAAGCTCTAGGCATTAAGTTATCTTTTAGGTCCATCTAGCACCTTTAGAACCTTGATATTTACCATTCAAATAAAGTTACCCAGGCGGCCTTTCCGAGGAAAAAGGCAAGTGAGATTTAATACAACCAGGGCAAAGTAGATATATCATATATTCATTATTATTCCCTCCGTCTTAATTTAATTGTCCGTTATTTTATTTATAGCTGTCTCAAAATAATTATTCACTTTATATATTTAGTTTATCATTAATTAATTATAACATTTTTTTATTTCTAAAATTACCCTTTAAGTTCCACTAACTTTTTTTATTTTAGGTTCCACTACTTTTTTTTTTATTGAAAGAAAAGTAAAAGATATTTTTAAAAATAAATATTTTCTCTTAGAGTAATTATTATGTCACTTTAACTTTTAATTTTTTAAAATGTAACAATTAAATTAAGATGGATGGAGTATTTTTTTTTTTTTCATAAATGTACAGGCTGTAACTAATATGGAGAATTATTACTATGCACAAGAGGACAACTTTTCTCCTCCATCCATTACCCTCTCCATTAATAACTGTCGGCTTGCACGTTCCTACTACTGCTGCCGAATTTAATTTCAATATATATTATGATTCACTTGAAGAACCCCCAAGTACACTCTAGCTGTCCAGCAATTCCTAATTAACAACGTACCCCAAAATTTTGCCAACCACACCCCACCACATCACACATATATTACGTCCTTTCTTTTTCTTTATTTTTTTTCACTGGTGTATTCCCCGCTCGATAGTAAAGTATAATTCTTCAAGATCCGATTAAATATTTTCACAAGAACATTTTTCAATAAAGTCTACTTTATTCACAAGCGATCCCTTTTTTGCTCTACTTAATGCTGTGTTTGACTTATAATCATAATTGCTAATGTTGTGTTTTGCTCGGTTCCAAACTCAACAAACGAAAAGTTCTTTTGGAAAGGATGGTGTTATTTATACCAACACTCCAATTTTCACAAATACTCCTCAAAAGTAAATTTTTAATCACTAACACCTTCCTAATACTCGCCTAATGAAAGGTGAGTACAAATGCACACATTCACCCCACTTAGGGAGAATTTGTTTGTAATAACGCGATTAACATCAGGTAATAAATTACTAAAATGTTTTTCAAATAAGATCCTCCTAATGAGAGATGAGCGCACTTACATAAACTCACCTTACATGAGGAGAGTGTGTTGCTAAGCACTCACATAACATCAGGCAATGGAGGAGAGTGTTTGTGACAAATAAGGTGGTGTTAAAATGTATTTTTAATTAAATTTTGGAGGGGGTGTTTGTGACAGATTTGGGGGATGTAAATAACACCACCCTTTAGAAATTAGATTGATGTATTTGACTTATAGTTAAACTTGCTGAAAATGTGCAAATACGAATTTGCAGTAAAACAAAGAAATTGAATTACATTTTGAAAATGTGCAAAAGTACTTTTGCATCTATGTAGGAAGGGTGTAAAAGTCGTTTTGCACTTGGACGAAGAATAAGTTTTCTTATCAAAATTGGGTTCTTTGTTTATTTTGGTCTTTATTACCTTATTAATAATTTTTTTATTATTTATGTAAAATTGTTTTTTTCTTATTCTAGATTGGATGGACTATATTATATTACTATATACATATATAGATGAATCATTTAAGAGATTAAGGTGAGAGAATAATTCTTTCTGTGTTTATTGGTAGGGAGAGTTCATCTTGTTGTGAGAGAGATTAAAGTGTTGTTAGTTTTCTTATCGTTTTCAAAGAATTAGTGAAATATTCGTTTGTCAAATATTGTGTGTTCCATAATCTATTTCCTTGCTTTCTTCTTCCTATTATCTCTAGTTATTAATATACACAATTTAATTTAAGATCCGTAACATGATTAATTACCAATAATCACAACAGCTAGAGAATATTGCAAAAGCAGTTTTGTAGCAAAATACTGAAAATGCTAAAATGGTAGAAAAACACTTTTGCATCTGGACAGGTTCAAGCCCATTAAGTCTATTTTTCACTTAGCATAAATAGAGAGACTTATTTCTACTTATTGAATGGTGTAATTGCAAGAGTTAGAAATAAAGATTTGTTCTTCCAAGAAGGTTATTTCTTGTTAGAGGCTAGTTAAGGTTTAGTTAGGGTTGAGAGGGCAATCAATTGAAAATTTGTTCCATTAATTTAGAGTGAGAATTATTGAGAAAGAGTTGGTATAATTCTTGGTTGATCAATAAAGTTACTCCCATTTCACGTGAAAGGTCCAAAGAGCTCCACGTTATGTCCCTAGTGTGTTTTCTTTTTTACTTTGCATTTAGTTTTTGTTATTTTTTATTGTTTATCTACAGGTGCTTGTTATTATGTTGGTTATCTGAGTTATCGTGTATCTATAGGCCAAGATCCTTCCGTATTTCCTAATTTAGGATTCTGACATTAAATTTTAAATTTTAAAAAAAAACACAAATTTAAACTTAATTAATAATGATAATATAATTTATTTATTATTCGGCCTATATTGCGTTGATTAGGTTCTCAAAAAATATGTAGTTCTTAATTAAAACGTCTCTAGAAATAACTAAAGAAAGTGGAAAACATAGATTTGAGACCGATGGATCGAGCACCAAATTCTAGCTATAGTTGAAAAGATACAAAGTTGTTGTAAATATTTATTTGTTCCCTTTTTTTATATACATAAAATTTCAAATAGACCCGTGCATGCTCTAATATCACTTATTACAAATTTACGAGTATAACTTGCTCTTGAAAACAGGTTTGCAAAGAAATTGTGCCCATTAATTTTTTATACTATTCTCAAATCTACTATTGTTTGCATGTGAGATTTAATTATGATCATAACATGCACAACATTTGAAGTAACATTGCAAAATTGATATGAAATATGGAGGTGGCATTTAATCTATAACATATATGTAAAACTAAGGAAGTAGATCATTTAATGTTACATTAATTACTGCACCTTTTGATTTTGTACTCCAATATATTTCCCTTAATTAATTATCTCCCCCTATACAAGATTATCTCTTAATCTTCCTTTCCTTATATGCATTTATTTCCTAATTCGCTATACTTTCGTTTCTATATACACCATAATCCCATTTGTTGAATCTCTTTTGTTGAATCTCTATGGCTGTTCCTTCTTCATCATCCTCTTAGCTAAAACCGCCAATATGCTTTCTCAGTATTAATATATAATTTTAACACATTTTGTGTATCATATAGGTTCATACAAGTTCTCCTATTTTCTATAATTTTGCAAGAATATTAATTTATTTCAACTTCATATTTTCCGAGATGCAAATTGTTCATTTAAATTGCACATAGTATTTTAATGAATGGATAGATGCAACAAAGGTGAAAATCAAACATTTAACAGGCAACACACTAACTATTGCTATATATATATATATATATTTCCCTTTATTTTAATTTACAAAGGTTGATTCAAGTTCGCTTAATTAATATACAAATTGCACATAGTGTCTTTACTCACTTTTATTAATTGTTTATGCACTTAATTCAGCTTTCTTGAAATGTACTTTATAATTTATATTTCTTCATTTGATATTCCATGTATATTGTTTGTAAAATATATATGGTTTATATATGCATACATATCTCATCTATAAACACTACACCAAAACTCGCTAACTGGAACGGTTATAAACCGTTCCTGACCGAATATAGAACGGTTTTAAACCGAAACGAAAACCGGCGAACCAATTACTAAGGAACGGTTTATAACCGTTCCAAATTAGTTCCATTTCTGGTCAAAGGGTTCCGAAAGCTCCAAAAAAAGCACGTATGTGGAACTGTCAAAACCGAACCATATTGGACACGTGTCGCATTTCCATTTGTTCACATTTTGTGGTTCATTTGTCCACGTGTCATAGTACTATTCATCCACACGTCATAATATTATTCTTCCTCGCGTTAAGAATCTATTTGTCCACGTGTCAAATAGTGACGACGAGAATTTATTTTTGGCATATTTATAGAACGGTTTTAAACCGTGCCAAAATTTACCGGGTTAATTACTGGAACAGTTTCAAACCGTGCCAGTATATAGAATACTGCTGCTGAAATTTTTTTCCCTGCCCATTTTTTTCCACCTACTACATATATAGCTTATAATCCAAACAACCATATCTTAAGGAGGCTACATTTAGTTCCCAACAATTACATTCACATTCCATTAATCCCAACAAAAACCATAACTTAGATAACATACATATTACATTTTTTCACAATTCCAAATTGTTTAAGTAGATTAAGTCTTCCTAAAAACTTAGCTAATACTAAGTACAATTTAAAGTTAATATTTAATTACATGTTAAAACTAATAAAGAACCTAAACTTTAAGAACTCCAAGCTTTCCTTCCATTAGAATAGGCAGGGGAGGGTGAGGTTCACAAAAAATACAAAACACACCTCCATTAGTATAGGCAGGGGAGGGTGAGCTTCACAAAAAATACAAAACACACCGCCATTAGTATAGGCAGGTCACAGTGAGATTCAAAAAAATTGATGCTTTCCCTCCATTAGAGTAGGCGGGTTACGGTGAGATTCACAAAAAAAGAAGCTTTCCCTCCATAATTAGTTAGCAACCATCCCTCGTTACTTGGAATATATATCTGTAAAAGGACGTAATAAGAAAAAAAAAGATGTTAGAATTCCTAAACTAATTTATTAATGACTAAGTAAAGTATATATAGGAGTTTCAATGTAAATCACACATGTTCACATAAACTACACTAAATTTACATGAGTTTCAAAGCTATACACAAATTGTATTTAATTAATTAAAGCAACTCAAATCAAATTAGGGTCATAAAGCAAGCACACAGTGAAAAATTCAGAAGAGTTATGAGTACGTACTCACTAATGCATCTAATCAATGGGAGGAAGAAAGTCATCATGCCAATACATAATTCCCCCAACGCCAATATCTTCCAATAAGCTAGCACATCCTTGTTGTCCGCCATACAATGGATGTTTTGGCATAAATATTTTGTCAATTACAACCATAACCTCTCTAATTTCCAAAGTATGACCATGAACCTTCGGGACGGCGCCAATCATTAGTTTCCTACCACGGCCAACGAGCTCATGAGTGTAAGAATGTATATTGCATTTTATTTCCTCATCTCCAACTTGAGGCTGAGTTGTTAAACGAGTAGGAGGGACACTTGAAGGGGTTTCACAAATAGGATTTTCAGTCGGAATTTCAGTTGATTCCCGCAAGTTGTGTCCAGCATACACATACTTTCCAGCCTTCAAATCATCAATAAATTGCGTGAGTGTGAACTTTACTTCCTCCACTTCCTCCTTAAGTTTATCCACTTTGTCCATGCAATCATCCCGTTTCATGCTATATTCCGTAAGCATCTCTCGTGCAAATTGCGAAGCCAACATAGCTTTTCTAGAGATATTAGATCCTACACAACGTACTCTTCCTTTAGAATCTTTCCCAAACACCTCGTAAATCGGACCGCTGTCCAAGGTTTCTTCCTTTCCTTTCTCTTGAAAAACCTTTAAGAGCAATTGAATTTGCTCCTGCAAATATACACAAAAATGATCATATTGCTGCCATACATTAACAAATTATATATAGACAAAAAAAAATATAACATTTAAAGAAAGAGCGAACCGCAAATTTCTCGTTATACGGTGCATAGGTGCCATCTTTCTTCTTATGAGTATCCAACCACAATTCTGCACGAGTTGGTGGGCGCCCATGTTTCTCTTGCCATTTCTCTGCTGCTCGAGCATACCCATCACGGCCTGTATTGTGTGTACTGTTTCGTTCACAGTTATTTTTTATAGCTTTATTTTGCCTTCTTAATTCTCTTTGAGCTTCCGTATCCTCGTTCTCGCAAAATTTTTCCCAATCTTCACTTTTAATTATTTGCGGGACTTTCTCCTTCCATTTAGTAACATCATTACCCACAAATTTCTCTCGTAGCCGTGTTTTCATCTTCTTCCAAGCATTGTTGGCTTTATACAGAAACAAACTTCTTTGGGAATCCTTCACATCCGGATATTCCTTCTGCAAAATATCAAGTATACACGAGTTTAAAAGTTCACAATTTATGAAAGCAGCACCCTTAATAACTAGTTTAAACATCAATAAAAAAAAGAGTAACTTTTAAGTTTACAATCTGAGATGATTAATATTGTTTATTTTTATTTATATTTATTGGTGTCTGAAAGTAAATTACTTCAAACTTCCTGAATTTTCAATCCTATATTTTATAATGTATGGACTCGTACTTTGATGACTCTTTAGTGGCCAGGGAAATACTATCTTCACCCTTGGAACGTATCTTCTACTCTCTCTAGCTCTCGACTTAACTAGATCACCCAAAAGCGCACTTAATTCACTCGCTGACACAAACAAGGGGAATCATTCTGCACTACAAATAAATGCAAGGGAATTGTTTGATTTTTTTTATATAATATAAAAGGCAATTAAATAAATATCAGTCGTACATACAGAGAGGAAGGCAACAACTCAACATAAATCAAACATTCATCTATTAATATATATACATTTTTTTATTTTGTTATCTCTGTAGCTCTAATACTCATTCTACTATCGTGGCTATTATTAGATAGATATGCAAAAACCAAAAAAAAGATAGAGCATTAAAAATGCAATCACAAATTGTTTGTGCTTTTGAAGTCCTACTGCCAACCTTTCTTAAAGTAATGCATACTAAACTTTTAACCAATTCATATTATTATGCAACAGTACAAATAACAATGTATTGTTAGGATGCTTTAATTAGGGAGGTTTTGCTTTTATAAAATTAAAATTATGAATGGGTGCTTACACAAAGCATGTTAAAATTGATTTTTTAGAGTGCCTTTACCGGTACCCAAAAATAGTAAGCATAGTAAATGTTACCTTATATGTATTCTATAACGTATCCTTAAATCGTACAGGGACTTGTCGCCATGTTTTGTAACTTATAGGGATATGAGTCCTCGCAAGTTGTCCGAGCCTTGATGCTGAATTAGCCTTATCGCCTATTGGAAGCCCATGTTCATTGAATTTTAATTTTTTTGCACTTCCGCCCACCACTGAAGAAGATGTGACTACCCTTGACTGAGAGGTTGATCCGGGCGTTTCACCATCAGTTGGTGTCGGATTTGAAGTATCACCAACATGTGACATAATTAGCTCCTATATATGCACAATTAACAATTTAATATGAAACTGTGTACTGGTCATTAAACTAAAAATATGAAGCTGAAAAAGGGCTTAATCGTTGATGCATTTTAGGGACAGCTAGTATACATAAAAAAGAAAAAATAAAACTAAGCTCGATGCAAGATTTCAAACTAAGCTCGATGGCACAAAATTATGGTATAATACTTGCTAAGGATAACAAAAGAATATACAAAAAAGGCGTATAATGAATGATAGGCCCAAGATAATAACAAATATTTACTTTTACTTTGTTGACTCACTATAAAAGTGCCCAAAAAAACGAGTACAATACTTTTTAAGGATAATAAAAAAAGATACAAAAAGAGGCATATAAAATATAATAAGAACTTGCACTACACGTTTGGCAGTACTTCTAGTTAGCTTCAGATTCTAGAAGCCCAATCAACTTCTCATTTTCTTCTAGAATGGAGTTATACATTGTACGATCGACCTCAAGTGAATCTATTACTTTGGTCAATTTCTTTGGAGTTTGCAAAACGACTGACCACCCATCAAACTTGACATCATTACAATAAAACACTTGACTTGCTTGAGATGCGAGAATGAATGGCTCATCTTGGACTGAATTTTTACTCATGAGCTTGCTAAGGTTAACCATAACCAATTTTGAAGTAGGATCAACCTTGCAAGAATTCTTTTCGTCCACTACTTTTCACTAGTTTACTAGTTCTTCATGTTAATGATCATGTGCGACATTTATCTAAAAATTCTTATTGGGAGCATAAGCATAGGATAATTAACAAACTTGGAACCATGACATGCTTCAAAGAACCAAAACCATAGTTTAGTCATAACCTTGAACTTTACACAAAAAGTGAAGTGGTATAAATAGGTTTTGTTCTAACATATTTTTAGCAGAAACTTTATACAAATATTTATGCAGAAATCATGTATAAGAAATCCAAAAACACATAAGTAAATTCACATATTAATATAAATAACGAACCTGGATTACAAGCAGACCTGGTTTCGAGAGAGTAATGACAAAAGGGAGAGGAAAAGTGTGCTCCAAGAGGCTGATTTTTTCATTCACACAATAGCCAAAGCATTCATGTTGGCTGTAGAACATGGAGAAAAAACCCAAATGTATATAAGTATTTAAAGTATACTAGTATGCAACCCGTGCAATGCACGGGCTCTTGACAATTTATCAGTAATATTGTACACATTTTTTCTTTTTCTTTTAAAAAAAGTGCAAATTTCAAGTGGCCATGCTTGCTTGCACAGTAAAAAAAATTGATAAGTTTCTGTCAAGTATAAAACTTACACCACTAAACTCAAAGGAGGAAAAAAAAAAGAGAAGAGAAATGGTAAATCTAATGTCTATATTTGCCATTGGATTTTAAAATGAACCATAATTTCATATCCAAAGTTGACAGTATACCCTTCCCCCCAACCCCCCCCCCCCGGGGCGCGCGTGCGCGCATCTTAGTTAAATCTATTTAAACCTGCAACAAAGTAGATTTTAAAAACCTTCTATGCCGTATCTGGCAACATATGCAAATCATTAGAATAAATTATAAATAATTGGTGCATATGATTATCGACAACATATATCTTCAACATTTTAATGGCAGGAAGTAAATAGAAGTTTAATATTTAATGACATTTTATATGTATCTTTTAGAAAACTTTTTAGAGTGCTAAAAGTTTAATAAATAAAATGGTGCCTGCATGATGGTACTTTAGACATGAATCACCAAAGCTAGGTTGTGGAAGATTGAAATCCAAACACTTCAAATTTATAAAATAACTGAAAATAAGGAAGTATACCAAATTCCAGATCTTCACCTCTACGTTGGTTACAATTCGTAATTACGCAACCTGCCAAGCCTATTAGAAAACCCAAAAATTACCATATCAAAATAAAAAAAAAAACATAAAAATAATAATATTTATTATTAAAAAGAATGAAAATAGGAGAATTAGAATATATATATAAGAATCAATTTTTAAATCTCATAAGTTTTTCGATCAGATAGACGTATTATAATATGTGAGAGAGAAAGGGGATTACAATTACTGAGATTTTTTTTGTATAAAAATGTGAACAGTATATACAAATCAAAAGAAGCAAGTAAATAAATAAATAAATCAGATAACGAACAAGTTATATTCACTAGAAACTTTATACAAATATTTAAGGAAGAAAATCATGTATAAGAAATCCAAAAACATAAAAATAAACTCACACATTTATATAGATAACGAACCTGGATTACCGGTAGACCTGGTTTATTCTGCTTGTAAACTCGCAATATTTCAGAGGAAACTTAATGTTGGCGAAAGTTTGAGAACGATTTAACTACCATTCTGTGTAAATTGGATCACATTTGTTAGTACCATTTTGAGGAAATTTTATTAATTAATTCCAAAAAAATAATATCCTATAAATTTAAATACAATCGGGACAATCAATTAGAAGCCGTGCAATTTGAACAACAGATTAGTACCAAAATGACGACAAATATGATGTGGAATTGCTGACTAAGAACGCATTGATTTCTTTCTCTTCTTTGATTGTTAACTCAACCACAACACACAATGCATAGAAATGAAGCCACTAGAGGGGTTTCGAAGCCCGTTGAAATTGCCGGCAAGTTTAACGGTGTACTGTGATATTTGCCGGGAGTTTTAATCAGTAATCCACTTATTTTGTTCTAGTACTCCTTTTAAGAATTAAACCTTATATTAATTTGTCATGAAACTCTCGTTTCATCCCTTTTATGCAGATTTGACAAATCAATGACTAGATTTATTCAATAAAAAAAATCCCTTTGTCTATCAAATTGGAAGCATATTGTAAAAAATATAAAGTAGTTAATTAACCAATGGCAAGTCTCACATAAAAGGCTTGATTTACAGACCACAAAAAGCCCTTTTGTCTCAGATTTAAGTTACATGATTTACGGACCACAAAAGTTGCACTACATACATACAACACTTAAAATCAATCTCTAAATTGATCATTATATAAAGTAATAAATTATTTATGGATTTCTATCAATATGAAAGATGTCTATTTTGAGGTGGACTCGTTGGTAATTTCACAAGTCCTGTGGATCCCTTATTTCTATTTATTGGAGCTGTTGGTCTATGTGAAAGAACTGAACAAGTTTAAAAAATGGAAGTGGGTCTCTGTGTGGACAACTGGAGGAAGGACATAGAAGAGATTTTGAGCGTGCCTCGTCAACACACCACATTGGAAATCGGTGCTAAGTTCGTTGTCTTTGTTCGTACGCGTGCATAAAATTATTCATAAAGTATGCGTGCAAATGGAGAGGAAAATAAAAGATTAACAAAAATAAGTCAAATAAGAAGGATTGGAACTTACAGTTTAATGAATCGATTGTGAGATGATGACAATACCCACTTGAACAAACTTGAGTGGAGGGGTTAGGGCTTGAGAATAGTACTTTGAATGTGAAGTAAGGGCTGGTGATGCAGGTCCGGTAACGCAGGTTCTGCGACACAGGTCCAGAGATGAAGGGCCAGTGACCAGACGACTAGCGCTGATTGCTCGTCGGTGAGCACGAATGAAAATCTTTAGGGACTGTAATAGACAGAAGGAGGGAGAAGGAATAGTGATTAAGGAGGTCCGGCAAGGCCGCGACACAAGTTCGCTGAAGAGTAACAGATCTGATAAAAACTAGAAGGTCCTAACTTAGGGTTTGTTTTGGTAAAGGTGAGAGTGTAAGAGTGAGAGAGTGAGAGAGTAAAAGGGATATTAAAGTTGTAAGTCTTGTTTTGGGGATCCCGCTCAAACTTTTGGACTACATATAATATTGTAGTCAAACTTGAAAAAAGTTAAAAAAATTAAATATAATGCTAGTACGGTTTAGGAACTCTAAATCAACGGACCATTTGAGGAACGTTTTTATACCGTTCTAAATTAGTTCCAATATCTGACCACATATGGAACGGTTAATAACCGTTCCACATTTACGTGCTTGTTAGCGAAATTTGGTGTAGTGAAACTCAAGTAAATAATTATGTTAAAATTAAATTGCAAAACTATATATCATGAACATAAGTTAATTAAAGCATTTTACATATGTATAGAGAAATATACGTTTATATCTTACTTTTCTACTTTTCTTTTTCCCGTGAAAATATATTTTACACCACTTAATGTAATCTTAGTATTTAGACGATACGCATATGTATAAATATATTTTTAAAAATTTGCAAGGCACCCGTGCATCGCACGGATTGCAAGCTAGTTATGGATGGAAAACAAAAACATTAAAAATAAACGAGATAGAATTAATGTGTAAGCAGGATTGAAAACTTGCAGACTGATGAGAGATCGAGCTATGAGTTCATGCTTAACATAATAAATTGTCTCCGATCGTATATTGATCGATCCCACTAAAAAGGCGCGCAAACTCCAATCTAGTCTAGTAGTTGCCATAAATTTGCACCAACTGATACTTAATTACCAATAATGAGATAAATATTAATGCGCTGCGCGCAGCCAAACTAGCACAGGAATAAATGAAAGAAGTACGTTCGAAGACATATATATATATATATTAAAGGCTTGAGGATTTTCCAGCGATATCGATGACGAAACGGTACTTAACATCGTTTTTGGAAAGGCGGTGGAGGGCTTGGTTAATTGAATCTGGTTCTGCTTTAACCATTTCAATGTCGCATGTAATGTTGTGCTTCCCACATAGCTCCATCATCTCTTGCGTCTCTTTCATTCCTCCTATCATGCTCCCTTTCACTACTCTCTTTCCTGTGCGTCAAAATATTTTTATTTTTTTAATCACAGAAATATTTATTTATTTCAGATGTAGTAATAGTAAAATTAATTACTTAATCAAGAAGTAATGCTAGGTGGAGAGTACCAAATATCAATGGGAAAGAAGGAAGGTCCATGGGCTTCTCGGGTGCACCCACAATCACCAATGTTCCATTCACTTTAAGCAGCTCCAAGATGGGCCCAAGGGAGTGTTGGGCCGACACTGTGTCTATTATAAAATCCATCGATCTTTTCCTCGACTGTCGCCACCCAAACATTATTATTATTATTAATCAATTAATTATATTATTATACTTATACATGGAGACTAGCCCTGAAAATGTTTTGAAATTGTTGTCCCATTACACGACAGAATACTATTTTTAAGTAAACGTTCAAACTAAATTACATTGTTCGTTTTTCATTTAACAAATATATATTACTAAATAAAGACCAATGAATATGCTAGAGGAAAAGTCTTGTACTATATTTTGGTCAAACAAGGGCCCTTTCGCACGTTAACATCATTTAACTAAATTTAATAGTCAAACGTATGATTTTTAAATAATAATTTCTCCCTCATCAGTCATCACAGCAATTTCAGCTCATTTTAAAAATAAAGTAACATTTTTTTAGTAAAGAATCATTATTTTGATAATCATATATCCTTTATTTTATTTGTAAATGATACTAATAAATAATTAATTCAAAAAAAAAAAAAAAAAAACCTGCATTTGTTGTGGATCGGTGCTGATTAAAAAATCGTCGACACCCAAACGCTCTTTGGCCTCTTTTTCTTTAGAGGGAGAGGTGCTAATAACAGTGATATGGTGACCAAATGCCTTTCCAAATTTGACAGCAACATGCCCCAATCCTCCCAGCCCCACCACTCCTATCTTTTTTGGTGCTGAATTCACCAAGTTGTTATCCTTCATTGGACAGAACACAGTTATTCCCGCACACAGCAGAGGTGCCGCCGCATCCATCGGCAAACTTTCCGGTATATGAACTACGTACCTTCATTTTACAAACATTTTTATTTCCAAGTTAATTTCTTTTTTTCTTTTTTGAACAGTATTTCCGAGTTAACTAAAACGAGAAATATAATATAGTCATTTACAAAGTAACATTTTGGCTCGTATTAGTATTAAGGTCAACTTTCTTGTTTATTGTATATTAAAAATAAAAAAATAAGAAAATCTTAATTTAATACCAAAATAAACAAAAAAAATAGGGTTATTATAACAATATCCTAGACTGAGGTAGTTGGGCGCATTATGGACTACGTACAACGTGAGAGGCAAAAGATACCATTAAATTTAGAGTAGATGAGTGTTTTTTGTCGGTGTCTCCATCGACTCCACGCGTGGTTTGGTTTAATTTGATTTTTTTCTGAACAACTTTGATTTGAGTTTAAAATTAGTCCATATTTTTTTCTTTTTTTTTAAGAAAAAGGGTATATGAATAAAAAAACAACATTTTATTTAATTCATTAAAATGTTCATAATAGCAAACTTAGTTAAATACTTGCGTTTTAAAATAGTGCAATGATAAGAGCATAATTTAATATAATAATTTATTATGTGATTGTAATTAAAGAAGAAAAAAAAAGGGTGAATTAAGAGAGAGAAACTCTTCCGGACATTACACAAATGTATTTAAAACTCTACCACGCATTTGTGTAATGCTTTTTACTCCCCAAAACATTTTTATAATACGTTTGGGAGACATACGCATTATATACCCTATACACAAAACACAATACGTAAATAACTTGGTCAAACTTAAATATCTTATACCATTGTTTGAGGGAACAATATTTTAGGGTAAAAAACATTAAACCCCCTCCAACTATCACTTTTTTGCACTAAACTCCCCCATCTTTTAAAAGTGACACTAAACCCCCCTAAACTATTAAATGTTATCACTTAACCCCCAAAATTACATAAATGCCCTTGTACAAAGTTGGGTAAAAAACACTAAACCACCTCAAACTATCACTTTGTGGCATTAAACCCCCATGAACTATCACAACTTAACACTTTACCCCCTAATTTATAAAAGGACATTTATTTACAAGGGCATTTATGTAATTTGGGGGTTAAGTGATAATATCTAATAGTTTAGGGGGGTTTAGTGTCACTTTTAAAAAATGGGGGGGTTTAGTGCAAAAAAGTGATAGTTGGAGGGGGTTTAGTGTTTTTTACCCAATATTTTATGCTACTAAATCATTACTGTTGCATGCCCGTATAGAATAATTTATTGTATTTATTCTCCCTAATTGAAGCAATGCCGATGCTCTTACCGGAAGTAAAATATAAGCAAAAAAAGGTAAAACATATTATAAATACCGATAATCGGAGACATAGAAATTGGAGTAGCCGCCGTAAGTGATGGAGCCGTCCCAAAAAATGCCATTGTAGCTGAACTGAACTTGATCACAGTAGTTCTCCTGGGATTCCTTACAGTAATCACACTTCAAGCATGATGCAGCCAAGCACCCCACCCCTACCCTATCCCCTATCTTGAACCCTTTCACCTCACTTCCCACCTTGGTTATCACCCCAGCTATTTCATGCCTATTTATAGAAAGATCGAGATGGAGAGAATACAGAGTGAGTAGTAGAGATCGAGAGAGAAAAGAAAAGAAAAGAAAGGGGGATCACAGTAATTCATAGAAGATAAATAAGTAGGTCGGTAGGTACCCGGGAACAACTGGATACATGGTGATACCCCAATCGTTTCTGGCATAGTGGAGATCAGTGTGACACATCCCACAATACAATATCTCTATCGTCACGTCATTCTCCCCGTTTTCTCTGTTCATCGTCGTCATCAAAATTAATCATTCATCATTTTTGTGAGTAATTTTTATTATCGATCATTCATCATCTTTGTCAGTAATTTTTATTATCGATCGATGTATATAAAAATCGTTAATTGAACTTTAATTTCAATTGCAACTGCAAGTTCATAATATTGATAAATAAACTAAAAGCTAGTATTGTGACGTTGGAGGATTTTAATTAAGACGAATACACACACATATATATACACAAATAATACCTTCGTTTGAAGGTGTAGGGGGAAATTACGCCGGAGGAATCATGAGCTGCCCAGCCGAAAGCAGTCTGTGTGTGATTTGGAGTTGTTTGAGCCATGAGTACTGAAAAATTGAGAGACTTAATATGATGCGGCTACTCAGAGAGATAGGGAGACTTATATATTTGGTTTGTCTTTATGGGCCATGAATATGGTTGGTTGTTAATATGGAATCTGGCAAATGTGATTTAATACAGCCCAGCCATATCATCAATTCATTATTATTTTATCTACTTACGTTCAGTAATCAAAGGTGTTCTAATTACATACATTACTTTATTTATTAATACTCTATCTTGTTTGCTCGGTGTAATAACGTTAAGTATATACACATTACCTTTGTATAATAAAGTCGAGTTATTGTTTATAAAAAAAATTTAAAAAGTACATTGACTAGCCCTATTGCATTAAAATAATATACACACAATTAATATTATTACATCGAGTATATACACATCACCTCAATACAATATTATCGAACTAATATGGAAGAGATTTATGCACAAGTGGACAACTTTTCTCCTCCATCCAGTAGCTCCTTCATTAATAATGGTTGGCTTGCATGTACCTACTACTACCGCTCAATTTAATTTCAGTATATATATATATATATATATATATATATATATATATATATATATATTTTAGTTAACACGATGTATAGGTGTTTAATAAATTTTTTTTAAAAATATATAAATAATTTTAAATTATTTGTAAATATACATACATACATTGTACTATATAATTTAGTAAGAATGATTATATATACAAATGCATATGACTATCAAAATTTTTAAAAAAAAAAGTGAAGGATATATATTTAAATCTTAAGAAAAAAAAAACCCTTCCTACATGACTATTAGTATCTTATAATTTTAACATAACACATGAATAAATATGATATATTGTATAAATATTTATGACAAACTAATTCAATGAACAAAACTTTAAAAGCAATTAATTAATTAATCAAAAGTAGGAAAAGAAATTAAATCCTACTAAAGACTTGAGTTATGTTGAATTAGTGGGTATTATTTAAAAAACTCTAATCTTTTTCTTATGGCTTCGAACTCCTAAATTATTTTCTCTTCATTTTCTCCTTTTATCCTTTCACACTCTTAACCAACACTTTTCTCCTAGTATCATGTCCTTCCCTCATATCTGCCGGCAA
Organism: Lonicera japonica; assembly: GCA_021464415.1. Lineage (NCBI taxonomy): Eukaryota > Viridiplantae > Streptophyta > Magnoliopsida > Dipsacales > Caprifoliaceae > Lonicera > Lonicera japonica. The sequence continues at coordinate 2,121,529 of CM038466.1, forward strand.
CCTCTTAGCCGCTGCCTGCACCACCATTACACCACCACACCACCATCATCACCACTACCTTCTATCAGTTATACACGCTACATCCGGATACCCTCACCATCTCCTTCTCTTTCCACAGCGCCGCCACATAATCACTACGCCACCTCCAGCAGACCACCATTACCACTGTTCTTCCAAAATCACTTTACCTTGCTGTCTCTTCACCTCACCAAAATCAATTATATATTATCGGTCTTGCTGGACTTCTAGAATGGTGGTGGTGAGCCTTACTTGTCTTCAATCTATGTATGTATGTATGTATGTATAAGCTATTAACCAATTATATGCCGTTTTAAGTCCTTGGATCTTTAATGATTCTCTTAACTTCACGATTATTGTAGTAATTTGAGAAGATTTCTAATTTTTATACATATGTGGTCAAATTTGTAAATTGATTTGTACTCTAGATTTGGGTTTCAATCTCTTATTCAATTTGTTGGTTTCTCTATGGTTCAAATTATGTAAAAGTGTTATTCAGCCAGCGTCAATGATGGCAACGGCAATGGTTGTTGTGATAAAGAGTTACATATATGGTTGTTGTAAGCAGTGGTCCTAGTATCTATTCATTATTTATTTACATACTAGTCAATGATTGTAGGCACGATTCAATTGTGCCTGTATGTAATTAGTCACACTATCTAAAATTATATTTATTACTACTTTTTTTTATATTTATAATTACTTGTAATTTTTTTTTATCTCATATTAAGAGTTCTTATTCCAATTTTTTTATTTTTCAAAGAAATTAATTTTAACATTATCCTAAAAAAGTGATAGTATACTTTTAATTTGAATAAGATGAATTAAATTTTCCCATGTGGCACTAATTTTAATTTTTAATCTTAACCAAATTTTAAAAACATAATTGCATGCCTATTATTCAAATAGTGGTAGAGTAAATTAAATCTGACTAATTGCACTTCCGTTATAATTAGGGATGGAAAATTGCCTAATTCGACGGGTTTTCGACTAAGCAAATCTCAATATAGGGCGAACTCTTTCTATTTTATTTTATAATCCAGAAAAGTATGGGTGCTAAATGGATTAAGTTCGAATTCACGTAAATTCTGTCCATTTGTCTCAACTCTACTGAAATATAACATTTTTTCTTTAAAATAACCTTATGATACAATCTAATTATAACTGGTAAGAAGGAAAATAGTGAGTTGAGATTTATACGTATAGTACAGTAAACTGGGTAGATTTATTATTTATTTTTTAAATAATTATACTTTTAGTCGAGTTTAGTTTTAATCATATTTTTAGATATTTGGTAAAACCTTAAACTCAACTATTGATTCCCTAACGTTAATTCCAACATAATCCATTTATATATTTCCATTAATACCTTTTGGATTTCTAAAATTTAGAAATTATAAATCACATATAGAATAAACATATGCCAAGACAATAATCAAGTAAGTTTAAATTAATATATTTACATTTAGATAAATTTGAATTGACATGTTTATATTTAGATCAGCATAATATTTCAAAATTATAATTAGTTTTCAGATAAAATATAACCATCCGAGTTCTTCTCTAAAATGGCCAACTTAAGTTGTAAATTAGGTTCATTCATTACATTATCGATGTTCCCATTACACTACTGTCACAATCTCCGCCCGTTAAATCCCTGACGTTCTTGTCAGGTCGAGGTCATGCAAAAAGGCTTACTGTTAGCCGTACAAACCCGACCCACAATATTAGCACCTCACATGATAGTGGTCCTGGGTCCACTCTGATACCATATGTAACCACCCGAATTCTCCCCCAAAATGGCTAGCCTAAATTGTGATTTAGGGTCATTGTTCACACATATATATCAAGGATTTTTCCTTATATTATCGATGTGGGATATTTTTGGGTCGTTACAATCTCCCCCTATTAGCTAGCCGCATCCAGTTATTCCGGCTCACCATAAGCAGCATAAATTTGACCCACAATATCAGTACGTCACATGGTTGTAGTCTAAGGTTCCCCCCAAAATGGCTAGTTCAAATTGTAAGTTCGGTTCATTACATCTATATATATACCAATGAACTTCTCATTATACTACCGATGTGAGATATTTTGGATCATTATAATCTCGCCTCGTTAAATCCCTGACGTCCTCGTCAGGCCGGACACAGACATGACCCGCAATATCTACACGTCACGTGATAGTGTTCCTGGATCCGCTCTGATACCATATGTAACCATTTGGATTCTCTATCAAAATAGCAGCTCAAATTGTAAGTTAGGTTCATTACACTCACTTATATACCAATGAACTTTTCATTATACTATTGATGTGAGATATTTTTTGTCGTTACAGAAAATAAACTATTATTGTTTTATTTTAAAAAAATAATAAATATAATACTTTATATGTTCTAAGTTTTGGATATGCCCTTATCACATACAATTAACTTTTTTTATTTTTTATCCTTTCTTATAATTAATTATATTTTCTTCGTCAAACAAATTGATATTGTAAATATCACTACTTTAGTCCTGAGAGATAAATAAATAAATTCGCGAGTTCTAAATTTTTTAATGATTAAAAATGAAGTTGTTAATGTATATATGATATGATTCCCTTTGTATTTGTTTTTTTAGAAATAAAGGGGTGTTAAAAATTAAAATTCTTACATTTGGAAAATTAATTTTTACTATTTATAATAAGAAAATATAATTAAATTTGAGAACGTATAAATAATTTTGAGCAATCGAAACTTACATTGAATTTAATATAACTAAATATTAAAATATTAATAAATAATTGATAGTAAAAACTACTCATACATGCTTGATAATCGAATAATGGTAGAATATGCAATATTATTAGGTATTTTTGGACATCACCACGAGAATCATCAAGGCTCCAAAATGATGGCTCACATTCACAGGATATATGGGTTTGTTTGAGTTTAACATGTTATATTTACATGAACCTAAGTTGGATATAACATAAATCATATTATGTTTAGAATGTACCCATGCTTATAACAATTAAAAAAAACAAAAAATATCGGGCTTTAGGGTCATGGTTGGTCAAAAATTTATTAGAATGGATATTTTGTCATCATAAATCCTGATTGCTATTACTAAGGTAGTTTTATTTGTTATCGAACCAAATTTATAGGTTTTTTTAAAGTAACCAAATTTATAGTTTATTAATTATGCTTAAGGAAGATAAATTTCTTTAACATGATTCTTTTTGCTTTGACAATAATATTAATTTATTTTGTATATAAAATTTGTAAACTTTAAAAAACAAAATCATAAATAAATTAATATCCCTAGAAAAATGAACTTTAAATATTGTTATATTTTGAAGTTTTAAAAAAAAGTTAGAGAGAGAGAAAGCTAATGTGACAGTGCAAATAAGATATAAATATGCACTATTATTATTCGACATATTTTTTATAGATAATTTACATGTTAAATAATTTAGGGATGCTAAAAATATAGAAAAACTATAATTTATAATTAAACAAAATAAGAATATATAGTAGCAATGGAGATGCTATTATATAAATAATTTACATGTTAAATAATTTGGGACATATTGGAGATATAAAAAAAATTAATTTACAAATAAATATTTAATGGCTATAGAGATGCAATTAGAATTTTCATAGGTTTTAAACTATTTAAATCTTTAATATAGTTAATTAACTAAATAACTATTGTTATCATCAATATTGCCAACATGCCTTAATAATCCTGAGACGTTGGATCGAAAGACAAACATCCACATTAAATTTGAATTACCAGTTGAGAACATAAAGATAAAAGGGTCCTGCTATATTAGGACTGACCTGATTATTAATAGATTATATTATTATTATTATTATTACTACTACTACTACTACATTGAAGAAAAGAGATAAAAAAAATATGTATTATTTAGTATTATAATTAGAAAAATAGATCTCAGCTTTTAATTATAATGATAAATTAAATCACTATTTGTGTATTTGTTAATAAAACAATCAAAAATTTGAATAAGTTTGAAAGATTGCAATATTTAATAATTAATTAATTAAATACACAATTATTGTTATGATTAACAGATAAAAATATAACAGAAGAATTTGTAAAGGCTTCAAATACTTCATATCTACTAATAAAATAAATATATAGTCATAATTATCATTGTAATTACCAATATGCCATCACAATTCTAAGTCGTCGGATTAAAACATAAAGACTCAAATTAAATCTGAACCACCAGTTGAGAATATAAGTTAGGAGAGTCCTAATATATTAGGACTGACCTGATTTATTAATAGATATACATGTGAAATTTAATGCAGAGTATACTTAAACCTAGGTAAATTATTCTCTGGTTATTTAGCCAAAAATTTCTTTGATGATTATAGCAAAAAGACAACCTTAGTAGTCCAATTGTTTTAATTCTATAAAATCCTTTTAATCTTGTCTACCATGTGGAATTTAATTCAAGCAATCAAATAGATAATCAACACTAGAATTAATGAGGTATCCCTGCAATGCAAGATTAATCTTCAACAACAACAATTCCACTATAATATGCACTAAAGTTACAAACTCAATTAATTATTAACCGACACAGACGCACAGCCTTGATGTAATCTCTAGTGCAATAGCTTCTTTCTCGAATTGTTTGATTTGGAATACAACGTATCACAAACCTCGGATTCGTTTCGATCTCCTTGTAAGCCTCATCCTTCAAACAGGGTTTGGAATTATTTGTTCTTTTGGATGAAGAAAAAATTAATTTGGCATAAAGTTTAGTTAAACCCTAGATGTTGTGATGTAAAATTGCTTTTTCAAATATGTGAGAATGATTGTGAAAGAGCCTTGACTGATATGTGACCACATGAGTTAATTCATAGAAAAGTTTAAGTCTAGCTCGTACTAAAAATAGGTCACTTACCAAATTAAAGCAATTTTTCTGATAAAAATATTTTTTCTTGGAAAAACACTGTCGGACTTGCCCAAGTTAGCAAAAGTTGTACTGGTCAACCCTTTAAAACAGAGGGGAACAAAATAGATGCCGGACCGATCCAACAAGAACACCTCTACTGGTCCGATTTTAAGAATTAAAATTCCTAGACTTTTTATATGCTGAACCAGTCCAAACACTTTAGTTATACCAGTCTGATTTTGAGAAAAAGTCTGACTGGTCTAAAAAGACTTAGTTTTTCAACGAAACAATATCAAATCAATATGGCACCTCTTTAAACATGAATATATCAATGTTAGAGTGTTTCCTAAATGATCTGAGGCATTTAAAACATTTAAGATCAATTGAAAAACATGTTTAAAGTTTAAACAATTTTAAAATAATTTACACCACCTAAATCAAATCGAGAGAATTACCAAGCTTACCACTCGCTTAACCAATGTACGTTTCAATGCAAGGCTTCTAGTAACTTGAATCACTTGAAGTCTTCAACGATGAACTAAATTGACTCAACAACTTACAAGTAAAGTGTGTTTTTGTTGAATGAACATGTGTTTTTAGGGTGGTTTTTGAGGAAGATGAAGCGAGAAAATGGAGATAAAGAAGAATGGGAATTGGAAAGGGAAACAAAAGGGGCACCTTTGTAGAAAAAATGTAAAATCTAGATGAAAAGTTAACAGTGTCAGGATTTAAGGGGTTAAGTCTAATTAAAATCATTTTGGGGGTTTCTCAAATACTGTTATTAATGTAGGGGTTTAAGTCAATAAACCCTAACTTTTATATTTGGTAACACTCACACAGCCCTTATACCACCCCTACTTTAATACATTATAATTAACACTTAATTATAGTTAACTATTAATTAATAATAATAAATAATAAATAATAAAAAAAATTAGACATCTCCCCACCTTCAACCACAGTCGTACCACCATCATTGTCCCTCCCCACTATTAATTCCACTACCACCGTGGCGGCGAGATGAATATCATGGTGGTGCACTTGCGGTGTAGAGATGTTGATTGAGAGAGAAGAAAGTTAATGGTGGTCCACATCACTACCCGTGACCATCAATTCGCCGGAGGAGGAGGATGAGGACGAGGAGAAGAAATCACCAGAGAATGAGAATGAGACCGAACAAGGAGAAGAAGAAGCAACCGTCGGAGAAGGAAAATGAATGGAAGTCACTGGAGAAAAAGAACTAACCGAAAAAGGAGGAGAGAAAGAAGAAGTCATTGGAGATGCAGATGGAGAAGTCACTAGAGAAGAAGAAGAAGAAGAATTCAATGGAGAAAGAGAGCCAAAGTTGATAGTGTCGCCGGAAGTGGAAATGGAGTGATTTGTTAATGATGCTTAATTATATTTAGTTAATGGTTTAATGGGGTGGGGTGTAAATAACTAAAATGAGTCTTTCTGTATTTTATTATTATTTTTTTTTTGTGGGGAAACCAATAAAAATATAGAGTGCATATAACAGCAACCATAATATAAGCGCAAAGTTATTTTAGGGTATTAAAGTCATGTGAAGATTTTTGTTTTTAAATTTTGACTTTTGCATACTTTTAATTTACAGAAAAAAGTTGTACTTTTAAGCGAGGAAATTCATCACCGACTGTACTGCACTCTCAACTGCTATGCAAATTACTTGTATTCAAATAGCATAGGAAAAAGAAATTAAAATTAGAAATTTAAATAAAAGATGATGAATAAAAGAAATTAAATAAAAGATGATGAATACAAGTACAACCATATCTGCCCCATGTGCCATAATGATATAGAGACTGACCTGCACGCCTTGGTCGCATGCCCTCTGGTCCGTCGTATTTGGAATGCCTCAAACTGTGGGGATAATGGGGGTAGTAGTAGCTCTTTTATAGAATGGTGGAACCAACGAAAAAGGTATAATTATGTGAGACGTTTGGAGATTACAGCTGTTACACTGTGGCGAATTTGGATGAATAGAAATTCTCAAGTTTGGCGTGGCATATCTGATCCTCCAGCTCGGGTTGCACAAATGGCAGAGGAGCTTTACGTCCAATGGAAAGCTGCTAACTCTTCTTGTGGGACTGTTCACCCTAATTCCTCTTCTAGGCAGATCTCAAAGTGGACGAAACCTCCAATGCAGTGGATTAAATGTAATGTGGATGCAAGCCTCTTCTCCACGTTCAGCGGATATGGTGGTATCGTTCGAGACGCCAATGATAGTTTTGTTGCAGCTGTTCAAGGAAAGATTCGAGGTTGTCATTCACCTCAAATGTCCGAGGCTTTGGCTATTCGTGAAGTGCTAAGTTGGTTGAAGCAACTCCAAGTAAGCAAAATTCAAATTGAACTGGACGCTCAAGTGGTGGTGCAGGCAATTAATAGTGAGAATCACAAATTTTCTTTATTTGGTCTCGTTATAGATGATTGTAAGACCCTTATTAGGGAGTTTAATCATTGTCTTGTTTCTTTTGTTCGTAGATCAGCGAATAATGTAGCTCATTGCCTAGCGAAGGCTGCTTATTCTGTGTCTGATCAGGAGAGTTGGGTCCTGTCAACTCCTCCATTCATTTCCGATGCTCTTCTTGCTGATTTAATTTAATGGATCTGTTTCTTTTGCTTTCAAAAAAAAAATAGCATAGGAATTATATGTGCACTAAACCCTGGTTTATTTTAATCGGGTGGGTTGTCTTACTTTTTCTATCGGTCGGTCTATTTAGCTCATTAACTCGGATATACAAAATAGTATTAGTTCTGTTAAATTTAACCTTTTCTTTTCCAGCACACTATGATTTTATGACCTTTTTCATTTAAAATCTGGAGTAAATACCATCAATGGCCACTGAACTATTGACAAATTTTACCAGTAGCCACTGAACTTAATTTTGTTACACTTTGACCATTAAATTTTTAAAACGTACTACCATTGGCCACTCCGTTAAATCTCACTGTTAATTTTTGACGAAATCATTAACACGTGAAAATTTAAGGGCATTTTAGTCAAATTCCATTTTTTTTCTATTTTCTATTTTCTCTTTTCTTTTCTTTCTTCCATCCTTCCACCGTTCTTCTTCCTCCTTCCTCTTCCTTCCGCTTTCTTCTTCTTCTTCTTCTTCTTCCTCCTCCTTCTTCCGCCCTTCTTCTTCTTCTTCTTCTTCTTCTTCTTCTTCTTCTTCTTCTTCTTCTTCCCCAACCTTCCTCAACTCCCAGCCACTACTGTTCACCACCAGAACCACATCTTTTTTCCATCATCACCGAATCCAAGATATTCAGTGAGTTTGTTAGCCAAATTGAAGCTCCGGTCAAATTCGCCAAGGATCCACAGAGGGATTTTGGATGGTTTAATGGGGGTAAGGTGAGAATTTAATTAAGGGGTGTTCAATTTCAATTTAATCTTTTGAGTTGTTTTGTGGCTTATAGAGAGGCTTATTATGTGTGTTTTGGATGGTTTAAATTGGGGTTAATTGGTACCTTATGAGAATTGAAGATGGACAGCGTCGTCCGTGGTGGCGGCGGCGATGAGAGGGGGGTGCATCGTAGGTGGCTGTGGCGATGAGAAATAATATTTTCGCATCGTAGGTGGCTGTGGCTGTGGAAGAGGAAGATAAATTTTTGCAGTAGCTCTGAAAATTAGCAATAGCTCGGAAGAAAGAGAAGAAGCAGGTCGGAAGAGGAAGAAGAAGGAGAAGAAAAAAAGGAAAAAAAGGGAGAAGAAAGCAAGAAAAAAAAGGGAAAAGAAAGAAAGAATCAAAATGATTTGGTGTATTTTTTTGTTCTTTGATTTTGTTAAAGAGGGAAAGGCAAAGAAGAAGAAGAAGAATGGCGAAGAAGGAGAAGAACGGCAGAAGGATGAAGGAAGAAGAAAGAAAAGAAAAGAAAAGAGAAAAGAGAAAATAGAAAAAAAAAACAAAAAAGACCAAAATACCCCTAATATCTCAAGTAATAATGATTCCCGCCAAAAATTAACAGTGAGATTTAACGGAGTGGCCATTGATAGTACGTTTTAAAAGTTCAATGGTCAAAGTGTAACAAAATTAAGTTCAGTGACTACTGGTAGAATTTGACAATAGTTTAGTGGCCATTGATGGTATTTACTCTAAAATCTGATAGTACAAAATTTTATAATGTTGTATTTTTTTTTTTTATAAAACCTCTAAGGCCTAAGTGGCCATAGAGTCATGCCATAAATAACTAAAATGAGTGTGGGAGATACAATAGGACCATCTCCAAGGTCTAAGAAACCAAAAAACAACAATGAAAGGCAAAAAATTGGATAATGGACTTTGATTAAATATCAGAAGTCCACTATCCAATTTAGAGATGCAGCACCCTAGAACAATGCTAACTCTAGATACAAGGTGAATGAAGATATTACAATTGAAAATGGAATAGCTAACAACATCAAAAAGCCTATATTCTGCAGAATTGCTACTGTGAACAGTAATTCTGCAGGAAACTTTCTGGGAATCTGCAGTAGCACATGAAGCTGGATTGCTGATGGAGAGACTGCCATTGTAGTGGATGGTGTAAAGGCAGCAGATCAAAGCAGACAGAATATTGCAGATGGGGGTTTTGCTTGAGATGATGGCAGTCTTAAAACCATTTCTGTCCCTCAAAATCTCCTTATACTTAGGAGATTTATTAACCCCATAAATCTGGGACCTCAAGTTCCCAAAATCAGAGCATGTGATGCAGAAAATAGGCTGAGCAAAACAGAAAATCTGCCACCTGAAGACCTTCTCAGCAGGACAGGTTTTGTGAACAGTGAATCTGCAGGTGGGAGCATTGCTGTCAGAGTCCTGGGGCTGGTTCTTGAACTGGGTATGATGCAGAGTTTTGTCAACTGCTGTGGAAGTAGTTCTGTTTCCAGTTTTTGGACCAGGCAATGTCTATTGCAGTGATGAAGGCCAACAGTTTTGCAAAAAAGGCAGAATGAATACCAATGCACTTGCAGAAACATCCTTTAGAGAAACCTCTCTTGTTTCTGAAAATACCCCCAATGGCAGCCAGACCAGGGCTCCCAAGAGCCATCCCATCTGTGTTAACTTTGAGCCAATTTATATGAGGAGGAGTCCAGAAGACTTCAATGATTTTTGGGGCAGTACTGACCCTGCCTTTTATTCCCAGTTTGCTGAGAATGGAGAGGTCTCTAACATAATTTTGCATATGGCCTTTCATAAGATGAGAGAGATCAGTTAGCCACCCTTTTAGATGCTGGAGAGTTCTGGAGATTATAGGCTTTCTTTGATCAAATATAGATTGGTTTCTGGCCTCCCAGATCAGGTGAAAAGCAAGCAGGCATCCAGCAATCCACAGATTATGAATTTGAGAGCTGAATTTGATGCTGCAAATAAATCTCCAAAGAGAATGGAGATTTTGAGGGACAGAAATGGTTATAAAGAAAATATCAAAGAGCCATTTCCATAGAGTAACAGCAAAAGGGCATTTGATGAAAATGTGTTCCACATTGTCCAAACTGCTCTTGCATATTTCACACCTTGAAACAAAGGTCATTCCTCCCAGCTGGAGGTTGTCTTGGGTAGGAATTTTGTTTTGCAATAATCTCCAGGTAAGACAAGAGATTCTTGGTGGGACAAAATTTTTCCAGATTTGGGTTGACCATTGAGCAGACCTACTTGTGCTAAAGTGCATGTATGCATCTTTAAAGGAGAGGATGCCTTTGGGAGTTTGGGACCACACCAATTGATCTTTTTGGGGATTGATAGGCAAAGAAATAAGAGAGATTTCCTTGGTCAAGTGAGGGTATTGGTGAAGAAACCATGAAGGCAGGCTCCACTGTTGATCACATATGAGGCTACTGAGATTACTCTTTCTGGTGAGAAGAGCATTGGGGCACTGAATGGGAGAGGATGAGGTCCATATGTCCTCCCAAATGTTGATGCTGGCACCATTCCCCACTACCCAGCAGGCATGCTTGTCAATCTCATTTAGGACCAATTTGAAGCCAGGCCATACAGATGAAACTTTGTAAGAGGAGCTGGCTTTGGTTTTCTGTATGTTAAACCTGGATTTAACTAGGTTGCTCCACTGGCTATTGGATTGGAGAATGTCCCAGGTGTGCTTCATCAAGCCAGCCTTGTTAAGATGTTTGATATCTCTCAATCCCAATCCTCCATGCTGTTTGGAAGTGCAGACTGTATGCCATGAAACTGTCACCAATTTTCTGCAAAGTATGTCTCCTGTCCAAAGAAAGTTCATGAGCCAGGCATTGACTTGTTGGATGAGATTGAGAGGCCAAAGGTATATCATGAAAGAGTGTATGAGCATAGGAACAGCCACAGATTTAATTAGCTCAGCTCTTCCAGCAAAGGACAGAACTTTCCCTTTCCATCCTTCAAGTTTGGCCCTGACTTTGTCAGCTAGAGGTTGCAGATGAAGAGTTTTAGGCTTGCCTTTGAAGATGGGGACACCCAGATAGACAAAAGGGGTGTTGCCAGCAGCCATGCCCAGAAAATTGGAGATATCTGCTTTTCTACTGCATCCCAAATTAAGTGACCATCATTTTTTCTCACTAATTACATGAAAAATAATTTTAATTAAAAAATATTAAAATAGATTTTTTAACTTAAAACATATATAATGTATGTTCATCAATCGTCAACATATATTTTTCAATTCATCATCTTTTATTTAAATTTACTACACATAAATTAACTGCTTGCTCACCATCATATATGAAAAAGAAAATTAATAATATGTTGTTAACTCCAGTACTTCGAATCATAGTCCTTTATTTAATTCTAAATATCAATCCCATGCAAGTTCGATCTAAATGAAGATTTATTTTTTGAAAATTGTTGGAGTCCGGAAAAAACCTATATATGGTAACACTAAATTAAAAATACTTGGGATATGTCATTTGAGTTACAAGATAGCCCATATGCCAATTTTTCAAGATTTTTGAATTTGATTGACAAAAATTCCCGGACTTTGGAAAAAAAACAAAAGCCTTGTTTTGGTAACAATAATAAGGAAATCGAGAATGTTAGAAAAAAAAATTAAGAAGATAGAAATTAATTAAATGAGCTTGACCATAATACTAGTAATGATTTAATAAATCTAGAGCTCAATCTCCGGGAAAATTAAAGCTAGGTAAATTAAATATAATGAAGTTGTATATTGGAAACCTAAATTAATCTAGATTGAATTGGATGAATCTCGGGGATCCTAACAGGAATTTTTTTCAGGCTAGAGTCAACCATAGACATAAATCTAATCGAGTTGAAGCTCTTTTTGTTCCTAGTTAATAAAGGTTGGATCAGAGCGATAATATATATATATATATATATAGTGATGTATTTTTTAATCGATCACTTCCAAACGCTAGCTGTTTAAAACTAATGTTGAGAATCATCATATATATATATATATGTATACTAGTCAATATCCGTGCCTACGGTACGATTCAATTGTTCCTATATGTAATTGGTCACATTATCTAAAATTATATTTATTATTACTTTTTTTATATCTATAATTACTTGTAATTTTAATTTTTTTTATCTCATATTAAGATTTCTTATTCCATTTTTGTTATTTTTCAAAGAACTCAATTTTAACATTATCCTAAAAAATTAGTAGTATACTTTTAATTTGAATAAGAGGAATTAAATTTTCTCATACGACACTAATTTTAATTTTTAATCTTAACCAAATTTTAAAAATATAATTGTATGCCTATTATTCAAATAGTGGCAAAGTAAATTAAATCTGACTAATTGCACTTCCGTTATAATTAAGGATGGGAAATGGCTTAATTCGACGGGTTTTCGACTAAGCAAGTCCTAATATAGGGCAGACTCTTTCTTTTTTATTTTATAATCTGGAAAAGTATGGGTACTAAATGGCTTAAGTTCGAGTTCACGTAAATTCTGTCCATTTATCTAAACTCTACTGAAATATAACAATTTTTCTTTAAAATAATCTTATGATACAATCTAATTACAACCGGTAAGAAGGAAAATAGTGAGTTGAGATTTATACGTATAATATAGTAAACTGGGTAAATTTTTTATTTTTTTAAATAAATATACTTTTAATCAAGTTTAGTTTTAATCATATTTTTAAATATATCGAATTCGAATTTGGTAAAACCCTAAACTCAATTATTGATCCCATAAAGTTAACTCTAACATAATCCATTTATATATTTCCATTAGTACCTTTCGGATTTTTAAAATTTTGAAATTATTAATCACATATAGAATAAACATATGTCATGATAATAATCAAGTAAGTTTAAATTAATATATTTACATTTAGATAAGTTTAAGTTGATATGTTTATATTTAGATCAACATAATATTTCAAAATTATAATTAATTTTCAGAGAAAATGTAACCATCCGGGTTCTCCCCTAAAATAGCTAGCTAAAGCTGTAAATTAGGTTCATTACACCCACATATATACAGGGCCAGCCCTAGGGTAGGGCAGGCAAGGCGACCGCCCAGGGCCCAAAAATGAAAAATGAGAAGGGGTATCAAATTTTTTGAATATGTTAAAAAATATTAAATAAATAAAATATCTTTCCAAAAATTTTTATTTAATTAGGTAACTTTCCAATAAAATGATGCAAATTTCCAATGTCGGTCTCGTCATCTTTGCCTATTTTTCATTGACCAAAATTAAGAAAAACAGGCTATGCCTATTCTTTTATTATTCTTCAGTATTTAGCTCTTTCTTTTGCAATTGCCTATTGCCCTATTAGCGTTATTTTGGAGTATCTAGAAGTTTTTTGGAAGATGAAAATACACATGAAGGTTGAAGATTGAAGATGTAGCATATAGGTGCTTGAATTATCGTTGAATTGGTTTTGAAGACATGTAAACTCGTACATTTTGAAATGAAGTTTGTAAGCACTTTCAATTTTTAATTGTAATGTGTTTTTGGTGGAATACAAAAATTAATTGGGTTTTTTAATATAAAAAAATTAATATATTTATTTATAAGAGGGGCATTATTTTAAAATTTTGCCCAGAGCCTGAAATTGGTTAGAACCGACTCTGCATATATACCAATACATATCACACACAAAGGCTTGCTATTAGCTACATAAAACCGACCCACAATATCAGCACCTCACGTGATAGTGGTCATGGGTCCACTTTAATATCATATGTAATCACCCGAGTTCTTTCCCAAAATGGCCAGCCTAAGTTGTGATTTAGGGTCATTGTTCACACATATATACCAAGAATTTTTCTATTATACTATCGATGTGGGATATTTTTGGGTTGTTACAATCTCCCCCTGTTAGCTAGCTGCATCCAGTTATTCCGGCTCGCTGTCAACAGGACAAATCCGACTCACAATATTAGCAAGTCATGTGGTTGTAGTCCAGGCCTCCCCCCAAAATGGCTAGCTCAAATTGTAAGTTAGGTTCTTTACACCTACATATATACCATTCAATTTCTCATTACACTACCGATGTGAGATATCTTTGGTCGTTACAATCTCCCCTCGTTAAATCCCTGACTTTCTCGTCAGGCTGGGCACAGACCCAACCCGCAATATCCACACCTCACGTGATAGTGGTCTTGGATCCGCTTTAATACAATATGTAACCATTCGAGTTCTCTATCAAAATAGATAACCCAAGTTGTAAGTTAAGTTCATTACACCCACATATATACCAATGAACTTCCCTTTATACTATTGGTGTAAGATATTTTGGACGTTATAGAAAATAAATTATTATTATTTTATTTTAAAAAAATAATAAATATAAGGGACAATTAAAAAAAAGGTCTTATTAGAGAAAGATTTTCACACTAAAGCCAATGAATAATTTTTTCGTAAATAAAGGGCCTATTTTTTATTTTATTAATAATATGACATGTGTTTTTTTTTCATTATAAAATGACATCCCAACCCTTAAAATAAACTAAAAAATACCAATATGCATTAAAATATGAATTGCAATATGAACTTTACGGTTTATATTTCACTGCAATATGAATTTTGCAGTCCATATTTTACTGCAATATGAACTTTGCAGTCCATATTTTTGGTGCAAAGTTCATATTGCAGTCCATATTTTACTGCAATGTGAACTTTGCGGTCCATATTTCTAGTGCAAAGTTCATATTGCAATCCATATTTCACTGCAATATTCATATTTTTTGCGCAAATTTCATAAAGAGTGAGTAATTTAGGTAATATATAACATATTTTTATTAATTAAATGATATTTAAATTTATTCAAATACCTTCATTTAAAATATAAAATAAAATAGGCCTCTTACACTAATTACCAATTAAAAATAGGCCCTTCATTCAAAAAAATATTATTCATTGGAGTTTTGGTAAAAATCAATGTATACTAAGACCTTCTACCTAATTTCTAGTAAATATAATACCTGATATGCTCTAAGTTTTGGATATGCCTTTATTACCTACAATTAACTTTTTTTATTTTTTTACCCTTTCTTATAATTAATTATATTTTCTTCGTCAAATAAATTAATATTGTAAATATCACTACTTTAATCCTGAGAGATAAATAAATAAATTCGCGAGTTATAAATTTTTTAATGATTAAAAATGAAGTTGTTAATGTATATATGATATGATGCCCTTTGTATTTATTTTTTAGAAATAAAGGGGTGTTAAAAAATTAAAATTCTTACATTCAAAAAATTAATTTTTACTATTTATAATAAGAAAATATAATTAAATTTGAGAATGTATAAATAATTTTGAGCAATTGAAATTTACATTGAATTTATTATAACTAAATGTTAAAATATTAATAAATAATTAATATTGATAGTAAAAACTATTCATACATGCCTAATAATCGAATAATGGTAGGGTATGCAATATTATTAGTATTTTTGGACATCACTACGGGGATCGTCAAGGCTCCAAAAAGATGGGTCTCCTTCACTTGATATATGGGTTTGTTTGAGTTCAACATGCTATATTTACATGAATCTAAGCTGGATATAACTCAAATCGTATTTATGTTTAGAATGTACACATACTTACCATAATTAAAAAAATATCAGGCTTTAAGGTCATGGTTGGTTAAAAACTTATTGTGATAGATATTTTGTCATCATAAAGCCTGATTGATATTGCCAAGATAGTTTTATTTGTTATCAAACCAAATTTATAGGTTTTTTTAAAGTAACCAAATTTATAGTTTATTAATTATGCTTAAGGAATATAAATTTCTTTAACATAATTCTTTTTGCTTTTACAATAATATTAATTTACTTTTGTTTATATAATTTGTAAACTTTAAAAAATAAAATCATAAATAAATCAATGTCCCTAGAAAAATGAACTTTAAATATTGTTAAATTAAAAATGATTATACTTTGAAGTTTTTTAAAAAAAGTTGGAGAGAGAAAAAACTGACGTGACAGTGCAAATAAGATATAAATATGCATTATTATTACTCGACATATTCTATTATAGCTAATCTACATGTTAAATAATGTGGGGATGCTAAAAATAAAGAAAAAATATAATTTATAATTAAACAAAATAGGAATATATAGTAGTACTAGAGATGCTATTACATAAATAATTTACATGTTAAATAATCTGGTTCATATTGGAGATATAAAAAAACTCTAATTTGCAAATAAATATTTAAGAGGCAATTAGGTATAAGGGCTCATTATAATAATAATATAATTATAAAGGACATTTAAAAATTAGCTGTGTAAATTAAGGACACTATACAAAAAAGACACTAATACCCCTTCCCTATAATATCGTCTCATTATAACACCAACAGCAACCAAAATGTGCTAAATGCATTTAGCACCCCCTGCACAGTAACCAGAGGGTGCTAAATGCATTTACACTACAACCAAAAGGTACCAGAATGTGCTAAATGCATTTAGCACCCTCTGGACAGCAACCAGAAGGTGCTAAATACATTTAGCACCCCCTGGACAGCAACCAGAGGGTGCTAAATGCATTTAGCACCACAACCAGAAGGTGCTAAATGCATTTAGCACCCCCTGGACAGCAACCAGAGGGTGCTAAATGCATTTAGCACCACAATCAGAAGGTGCTAAATGCATTTAGCACCCGCTGGACAGCAACCAGATGGTGCTAAATGCATTTAGCACCCGCTGGACAGCAACCAGAGGGTGCTAAATGCATTTAGCACTACAATCAGAAGGTGCTAAATGCATTTAGCACCCGCTAGACAGCAACAATAAGGTGCTAAATGCATTTAGCACCCGCTGGACAGCAACCAGATGGTGCTAAATGCATTTAGCACTACAATCAGAAGGTGCTAAATGTATTTAGCACCCGTTAGACAGCAACAATAAGGTGCTAAATGCATTTAGCGCCACAACCAAAAGGTGCTAAATGTATTTAGCACCCCCTAGAGAGCAACTAGAATGTGCTAAATGCATTTAGCACCATCTGGACAGCAACCAGAAGGTGCTAAATGCATTTAGCACCCTCTGGACAGCAACCAGAAGGTGTTAAATACATTAAGCACCACAACCAGAAGGTGCTAAATACATTTAGCACCCTCTGGACAGTAACCAAAAGGTGCTAAATGCATTTAGCACCTTCTGAATAACAACCATAAGATAACACCACTTGAACAACAAATCAGAAGGTGCTAAAATAATTTTAACACCATTACAAAATAGAGAACAACAAAATTGATGAGATCAACATCCACTCAATTTATTTATATGTATATAGATATGGATCGACGTAAGGTTCGTAAAAAAATTAAAAAAAAGAGTTACAATCATATTTTTTTTTCAAATCCCGCTGGGCTGTCAAAATTGATCGATTTCGATAGCAAAACGACTTCTGATCGTCTTAATTTTTCGCATAATAAAGTTAACTTTCTCTTCCGAACAACATATCCAAAAATCAGTCAAATCCAACGGTTCGATCAAAAGTTATATATGTTTTACGATTGCAGATCTAGAAAAGAAGAAGAAGAAGAAGATGATGATGATGATGAGAACGATGATCCTCTCGGAGATACGATCAGAGAGTAAGGTGGTGGTGGTGGTGGTGGTGGTGGTGGTGAGACAATTTCTCTTTTATCTTGTTTTTTGTTTTCTCTCTCTAAACTATGTGTATGTAAGAGAGAATAATATGTCTTTTTGTATAATTAGAATAAATGATATAGTAGGATAGTTTTGTCCATCAACATTTATCATTTTCCTTAAAATAAATTAATATTATGAAAAGTGTCCTTATTGTAAAACCAAATTATGAAATTAGTACTACTTCCCTTTATTAAACATGAATCCGTCCTTAGAGTTATAACACATTACGGAGCGAAGACCTTATAACCCATTATCTCAATATTTAATGGCTATAGAGATACAATTAGAATTTTCATAGGTTTTAAACTTTTTAATGTAGTTAATTAACTAAATACCTATTGTTATCATCAATATTACCAACATGCCTTAATAATCCTAAGACGTTGGATCGAAAGATAAACATCCACCTTAAATTTAAGCCACCATTTGAGAACATAAAATGGTCTTGCTATATTAGGACTGACCTAATTATTAATAAATTATTATTATTACTACTACTACTACTACTACTACTACTACTACTACTACAGTGAAGTAAAGAGATAAAAAATTATGTATTATTTAGTATTACAATTAGAAAATTAGATCTCAGCTTTCAATTATATTGATAAATTAAATCACTATTTATGTATTTGTTAATAAAACAATTAAGTATTTGAATAAGTTTGAAAGATTGTAATATTTAATAATAAATTAATTAAATACACAATTATTCTTATGATTAACGGATAAAGATATAATAGAAGAATTTGTAAAGGCTTTAAATACTTCATATCTATACTAATAAAATAAATATGCAGTCATAATTATCATTGTAATTACCAGTATGCCATCACAATTCTAAGTCGTCGGATTAAAACATAAAGGTTCAAATCAAATCTGAACCACCAGTTGGGAACAAAAGTTAGGAGAGTCCTAGTATATTAGGACTGACCTGATTTATTAATAGATATATAATCATGGTCTTCCTTCCTTCGCTTCCAGGCTTTCAAATCACAAAGCTCATCTCCTAACCCAAGAGGTGACGGAGGAAGAGATAAAAATGTCATCTATGTTAGAATATTTTGTATTTATCATCAATATATATTTAATTTATCCTCATTGTATTTACCTATTAGTTTAGGCTTATATATTGTATTTATTTTTAGTTATTTCTCATTTAACCTCATGTAAACCTTAGCTCAAACTCTCCTATAAATAGACAGCTCATATATCATTTTACTCAATTCAATAAAATATAAGTTTCTCCATTTCTAAAGTTCACTCTCTTTTCTATTTCTTAACATAGTATCAGAGGGAAGTTTCTTGTATTAAGATCTCAATTACAATTCTTTATAATTCTACTTCTACAATTTCTATAATTCTATTTTGTCTTATTTTACCTGTGCTTCATTGTTCCGTTGCTTATCATCATCTGCTATACACGTCTATACATACAACCCACTGCCGCCATCATCTATCACCATCCTCGTGTCTCTAAATATATATATATATATAACCGAACTCTAAATATATATATATAATCGTACACCCATTTCCATCACCTTAAACCATTAAACCATTTCCCTGACCAACCAATTACTATCCTCTGCATGTTAGATTAATTTTATATTAATTTTAATTGAGACCACACATGTAAATTATTAATGTTTGTTATTATTAAGAAGCCTTTTAATTAAGTGATCTAATTAAGTTTTAAGTAGGCTTAAGGGTATTTTTGTTATATAATTAATGTGTAGAGACCATATTGTATTTTTAAATTGATGAAGGGCCAATTTATAAATGCTAAAAGTTAGTAACCACTTTGGCAGTTACCAAAGTGGTTTTCTAACATATGGGGTTTTGGTCCCCAAAATGAACGTACGTTTCTTTTCTTCTATAACCCCATCTACAGTGTGAAAGGATTTGAGAAAGTACGTATCAATTGGAAGACCAAAAGAGATTTTCTTCCGCTCAATCATCTTCCAAATGGACTCGGGTACGCATCCGTCTTTAATTTTATTTATTCATTGAATTGATATGGGATATACAGTACTGACAATTAGTATCAGAGCCAGGTTGCATTATCAATTCCTTAAGTAATTTATATTTATTGTTTTTTTGATTGAATATATATATGTTTTGTAGTCTGACGTAATTACATATATATATATATATATGTGATTGCCTAAATATATGTGTTTACTCCACTTCTGTCGTGATTGCATATATATATATATATATTTGTCTACCGAGTGTATATATATATGTATGTTTTTCGAGTATATATATGTGATATATATATGTTAATTTGCTGTAAAATATATATATATATGTTTGCCATATATGCCGTATATATATATATATATATATAAATGAAGACAACAGATTTATTATTACTTTGTGTGATCCCATTATTGTTCATATATATATATATGAAGCTTTTTTGATGTATTGCCATTGATTAATCATGATTCTATTTAATGAATTTTGGTTGTATATTTAATCTTTAGTGTATATACTTCATGAGTAATTTTTAATTTAATTAAATTGGAGTCAAGGGATCTTTTAATTTAATTAAATTTGATTTATATATATATATATAAGGGCGGAATTTCAGAAAATTTGATGGAGAAGATAAATTGTTCTTTTTCGCGTTATAATTGTCCCTGTTTATAGCAGTGACCAGTTTATCCCTAATTGTCACAGTTTTTAACTGTGACTAGTTTCAGTTTGTCACTGTTTTCGGCAGTGACAAAGTAATCATAATTTTTCGGTTTATAATAAATTTGATTAATTACATGCGACATCTAATTTTTTTTATTACTTGTCTAAACATTCTATGAAGTCCAATTTACATTAGATGTTACCAAAGTGACCTCTCTTATGTAGATAAAGAATGATTAGATGTTTGTGTTTATTTAATTCGTGCAAATATTAACCAATCCAAAGAGGGTTCATATTTGGCTGAATTTCATACACATTTATGATGGTACATATGTGACAATTATCCAGGTAACTTAATGTGAATAATAAATCAATCAAAAGATAGATTTGTTATTTGACATAACTTATTGTCAATATTTGACCATTACCACAAGAGTACCACTTACAATTAATATCACTGTCCAAAGGCTTGGTATTGATGTTGTGTTAGGTATCTTGAGATGTTGCGATAGAATTAATCAATTTATAGAATAGTTATTTGGTTCTTTGATGTGAGCATTATTGTTAATTTAGTTTACTTTTGTTCTTTATTCAGCTTTAATGCCTACTACTTCTATATCTGCAAACATGAACAATGTTCTAATGTTAAATGGAACAAACTTCAAGGACTGGAAAGAGAATATATTAATTATTCTTGGCTGCATGGACATAGACTTGGCATTGAGAATGCCAAAACCGAATGATCTCACTGAACAAAGTACTCATGAGGAAATTGCGTATTTTGAAAAGTGGGATCGTTCAAATAGGCCAAGTCTCATGATCATGAAGCGTGGGATTCCAGAGGCCTTCAAAGGTGCAATTACAGATGACAATATCATTTCCAGTAAGTTTTTTGAGAAAATTCAGAATCATTTTGTCAAAAATGATAAGGCTGAAACAAGTACGCTTTTAGCAAACTTAATTTCAATGAAATATAAGGGCAAAGGTAATGTTTGGGAGTACATCATGGAGATGTCTCATCTTGTTTCAAAACTTAAGGCACTAAAGCTCGACTTATCGGATGATTTGCTCGTGCATTTAATTCTGATATCTTTGCCTGCACAATTTAGTCAATTTAAGGTCAGTTATAACTGCCAAAAGGAGAAATGGACTCTTAATGAGCTCATTTCATTTTGTGTGCAAGAAGAAGAGAGATTGAAGCAAGATAGAACTGAAAGTGCTCATTTGGCTAGCACTTTTAAGGGTAAGGGTAAGAGGAAAGATAAAGAAAAAGAAGTTGTTGTTCCTAAGGGTCCGGAGCAAAAGAAACAGAAGACTGAAAATGGTTGTTTCTTTTCTGGTAAAACCGGACACAAGAAAAAGGATTGTGCCAAATATGCCACATGGCGTGAAAAGAAAGGTACATATCATGTTTTGGTATGTTCTGAGTTCAATTTAGCTTCAGTACCAAGAAACACTTGGTGGGTAGATTCTGGTGTTACTACTCACATTTGTTTTTCTATGCAGGGTTGCCTGAACTACCAAGAGCCAACTGATGCTGAAAGACGCATTTATGTGGGTGATGGAAAGTCGGTGGAAGTACATG
Source organism: Lonicera japonica (assembly GCA_021464415.1). Classification (NCBI taxonomy): domain Eukaryota; kingdom Viridiplantae; phylum Streptophyta; class Magnoliopsida; order Dipsacales; family Caprifoliaceae; genus Lonicera; species Lonicera japonica. The sequence continues at coordinate 2,143,781 of CM038466.1, forward strand.
TAATAGGGCACTTTAGATTATTGTTAAAAATTGGGTGTTATTTGGATTTGATAAACACTTTTGTTGTACCGTCTTTTAGACGGAATTTTATTTCAATTTCTATTTTGGACAAATATGGATACTCTTGTTCATTTGGAAATTCTACGTTTAGTTTATCTTTAATTTCAAATATTGTTGGTACCGGTTTACTTAGTGCTTTTGATAATCTATATTTGCTTGAAACTATTTCATCTTACAATGAAACCTTGCATGTGGTACTAAGCAAAAATTAAATAAGGAAAATTCAGCCTCATTATCGCACAAATGCCTAGGTCACATCTCTAAATCTAGAGTTGAGCGGCTTGTGTCTGATGGAATTTTGGACTCCCTTGATTTTTCAGGCTTTAATATATGTGTTCAGTGTATCAAGGAAAAACATACTAAAACAAAGAAAATAGGTGCCAATCGAACTACGGACGCCTTAGAATTAGATATGTTTACCTATTTCTTATACATGAAAAATCGCAGTCTTTGGATGTGTTCAAAACATTTAAGGCTGAAGTTGAGTTACAACTCAACAAACGAATAAAGAGCGTTAGATCTGATCGCGGTGGTAAATACTACGGCAGATACGACGGCTCAAGTGAACAACGTCCAGGACCATTTGCTAAATACCTAGAGGAATGTGGAATCGTCCCACAGTACACTATGCCAGGGTCGCCTAGCATGAATGGTGTATCTGAAAGACGAAACTGGACTCTTAAGGATATGGTAAGAAGTGTGATTAGTCAATCTACTTTACCAGAGTCACTCTGGGGTGAGGCTCTAAAGACAATAACTTATATCCTAAATCGGGTGCCAACAAAAGCAGCTGCAAAAACGTCGTATGAGCTTTGGGTTGGGCGAAGGCCTAGTCTAAAGCACTTGCGTGTTTGGGGATGTCCTGCTGAAGCGAGGCCCTATAAGCCTCATGAAAGAAAATTATACTCCAAAATCGTTAGCAGCTACTTTATTGGCTATGCAGAACGATCACGGGACTACAAGTTTTACGATCCCACTAGTAAGTCAATTTTTGAGACAAGAACTGCAACGTTCTTTGAGAATGTTGAGTTTGGGGGGAGAAATCAAGTTAGGAACATTGTCTTCGATGAGGAAAATGGAGCAATCCCAATTCCTACCATTACTTTTGACAATGTGCAGGTTTCTATACCCGTCATTGATCAAGAAGTTACTTCAGATCCTCGACAGGGCAATGTTGTTCAACATCTCTTCCAAGATGAGGTAATTGTTCCCGAGGAACCCAACCCTGAAGAACAAACTCAACAACCTCAAGAATCTGCGCCATTAAGACGATCCACGAGAGAAAGGAAATTTGTAACTTCAGACGATTATGTCGTGTATCTCCAAGAACAGGAAGTAGAAAGTGGAATGTCGGAAGATGATCCAATTAACTTCCGTCAAGCTATGCAAAGCTCCAACTCTCATAAATGGATTAAAGCCATGAATGAAGAGTATAAGTCTATGCAAGATAATAAAGTTTGGGAACTTGTCCCATTACCGGATGGTGCAAAACCCGTAGGTTGTAAATAGATATTTAAAACCAAAAGGGATTCGAATGGTAATGTAAAAAAGTATAAAGCACGTCTTGTGGCAAAGGGCTTTACTCAGAAGGAAGGAATTGACTTTAAAGAGACTTTTTCTCCGGTTTCTACGAAAGACTCTTTTAGGACAATTATGGCGCTTGTTGCATATTTTGATCTTGAGTTGTATCAAATGGATGTTAAACAGCATTTCTTAATGGCGACATTGAAGAAACAATTTATATAGTGCAGCCAGAAAACTTTGTGTCGTGAGACCCAAAGAATATGGTTTGCAAATTGTCAAAATCCATCTGTGGACTCAAGCGGGCTTCTCGTCAGTGGTACTTCAAATTTCATCAAGTCATTGCTTCATATAGTTTTGAAACGAATGTTGTTGATGATTGTATGTATCACAAGTTCAGTGGGAGTAAACACATTTTTTTGGTTTTGTACGTTGATGACATATTACTTGCCACAAATGACATAGGCATGTTACATGACACCAAGAGATTTCTATCAAAGAATTTTGAAATGAAAGATCTTGGAATGCTTCCTTTGTGTTAGGGATTGAGATACACCGGGATCGTTCTCGGGGTATATTGGGATTGTTACAAAAGGAACTATATTGAGAAAGTTCTCAATAGATTTGGCATGCAAAATTACAAACCAGGGAAAACCCCAGTGGCTAAGGGAGACAAGTTTAGTCTCAGTCAATGCCCGAAGAATAGCCTTGAAATTAAGGAAATGCAGAAGATTCCCTATGCGTGTCGGCTGTAGGGAGTCTAATGTATGCTCAAGTGTGTACGCGTCCAGATATTGCGTTTATAGTCAGCATGTTAGGCAGATATTTAAGTAACCCTGGCATGGATCATTGGAAGGCAGCCAAGTGGGTTATGAGGTATTTACAGAGAACAAAAGAGTACATGCTCACATATAGGAGATCGGATCAGTTAGAGATCATTGGGTATTCCGATTCCGATTTTGCTAGATGCCAAGACAGCAGGAGATCCACTTCAGGCTATGTTTATTTGTTAGCTGGTGAAGCAATTTCGTGGAGGTCTGCTAAGCAGATGCTCATTGCTTCGTCCACCATGGCTGCAGAGTTTGTAGCATGTTATGAGGCGTCTAATCATGGAATATGGCTGAGAAATTTTGTCACTGGGCTGCGAATTTTGGAGGGTGTTGAAAGACTACTCAAACTATATTGTGACAATAAATCAGCAGTTCTATATTCTAATAATAACAGAAGCTCGACAAAGTCAAAGCATATTGACATCAAGTTTCTCGTTGTAAAGGAATGAGTACAGAGTGGTCAGATTTTCATATAACATATTGGAACAAACTCCATGATAGCGGAACCACTTACCAAGGGATTACCACCCAAGGTCTTTCACGAGCACACTACTCATATGGGTGTCAATCTATTTGAGGATACTTTAGTTTAGTGGGAGTTTGTATTTAGCTTGTTACTTTATGTTAACTACAATTACATTTAGTTTATTTTTTGCAGAAATAAAGTATTCAATTTACCACACTCTGTTAAGTATTTTGAAATATCGATCTCAATAAAGAGGACCGGTTGGAAGTAGGCATGTGTGGATCACATATACATGTAATTTCCAAGCTACGCATCCATGATTGATCTATGCTATTTGACTGTGTTGGTATACGTGACCATTGATGGGTCGAGTTACGATTAATGTAACAAAGACCGCTTTGATCCTATATTAATATAGCCAATGAACGAGATTGTTGGGATACCCTTAAGTTATAATAACGAATTAATGAGCTCACTAAAGTTAAACGCATTTATCAGGTTACATATGTGGTCCAGTGGGAGATTGTTAGATTAATTTTATATTAATCTTAATTGGGACCACACATGTAAATTATTAATGTGTGTTATCATTAAGAAGCCTTCTAATTAAGTGATCTAATTAAGTTTTAAGTAGGCTTAAGGGTATTTTTGTTATGGAATTAATGTGTAGAGACCAGATTTATTTTTAAATTGATGAGGGGCCAATTTATAAATACTAAAAGTTAGTAACCACTTTGGCAGTTACCAAAGTGGTTTTCTAACATACGGAGTTTTGGTCCTCAAAATGAACGTACGTTTCTTCTTCTTCTGTAACCCCATCTACAGTGTGAAAGGATTTGAGAAAGTATGTATTAATTGGAAGATCTAAAAGAGATTTGCTTCCGCTCAATCATCTTCCAAATGGACTCGGGTACGCATCTGTCTTTAATTTTATTTATTCATTGAATTGATATGGGATATACAGTACTGACACTGCCATCACCTTAAACCATTAAATACTCACTGGCATATCCCACAACCCATACACCATTACCAATACTTATACCCACGATCACCTTAAACCATTTCTATACCCACTGCGCGCCATTAATAAAATAACCAAACCAAGCCATACACCATTACTTATGCCCACGGTCACCTTACTGCCATAACCCACTACCATTCCCCACCTACCAAATCATACCAATAACCAAACCTCACCAATCTCACCCCTTTCCCAATTCCAAAGCCATTAAAAGAAAAAACCTCCGTCCACTAGGATTTTCCAACGCACCCACTAACCCCTTGCCACGCACTCGTTTTCTGCCACTCTCCTGACGAGTGTCGATGCTCTCGTCCTACTATTTTTTTTAATGAAGATAGCGAAGGAAATTTCCTGTCCTATTTCTATCACTCTTAATGGGCCCAATTATATGCATTGGGCTCAGGCTATGACTGATTTTCTCAAAGCCCGACGTGTGTGGCGAATTATCACTGGGGAGGTTGTTGCTCCTGTTTATAAAGGAATGAGAAACCGAAGAAAAGTTTGATGAGCGCAAAGAGGATTGGGATGGAAAAAATGGTGATATAATCACATGGATTCAAAATACCTCTATAACCCGCATAAATCAGCAATTTGGGCGTTTTAGAATTGATAAAGAAGTTTGGGATTTAAGAGCTAAAGAAGTCTGGGATTTTCTTAAATCTCGATATACTGCTAAGGATCTGGCTCATCAATATCAATTTCTCACCTCGTTGCATGTCAAGACTCAACAGTCAGATCAATCTATTGATGATTACTTATCAGAACTTCATGTTATATGGGATCAATTGGCTCTTTCTGAACCTGCTTGGACATGTCCTACTGATGCTAGTAAATTTGAAACATATAGGGATCATCAACATGTGATCACTCTCCTTATGGGCCTTCAGGATTGTTTTGAATCAGTCAGGGCCGTTCTTCTCCATCGTAATCCTCTACCATCTCTTGATGATGCTGTTACAGAACTCATTTCAAAAGAAACATGACTTGAAGTTAAACCTCTAAATACCAATACAGTTCTTACTGTTCACAACAAAAGTTCTCCAAGAAGTCCTCTTCGCATGGATGTACCTATTGTCATGCTACTAATCATTTGTTATTAAATTGTCCTAAATGAACATGTTACCACTGTAAGAAAACAGGCCCGGGACATTATCGGTCTGAGTGTTACAAGAATCCTTTTGTGCACTCCACAACTAGCCCTGTCACTACTGCTATGACTAAAACCCACCATCCAGACAATTCTTCATCACCAATCACCATCGATGACATTACCACTCTTCTCAAACTGGTTATATCTCCTAATGGTACTAATATGTCTACCACTTCAGGTACATCTTAGTTCTTTGATTCTAGTTATTGTAATCATATGACTGCTGATTCTACTATGTTTGCTTCCAAGAGTTTTGTTTCACACACATCTTCCTTTAATACTGCGGATGGTTCTCAACTACATGTTAATCTCACTAGAACAGTAGCCACCTTTAATCTTTCTTTACCAGCTACATTTCATATTCCAAAATTGACTATCAATCTTATATCTATTGGTCAATTATGTGAACTTGGACTAAATGTCATATTTTCCTCTTCTGCTTGTCATATATAGGATCCACAAATGGGACGGATTATTGGGATAAGTCGTAAAGTTGGATGCCTATTTAAACTCATCCATCTCCGTACTCCTCCAGCATCCACCGTTGCATCTACATCATCTACTTCTTCTCTTAGTTTATAGCATTCTCGATTAGGTCATGTGTCGTTTGATCAACTTCGGTCTCTTATTTCATCTGGTCAGTTAGGTTCAATAAAGTTTGAAAAGGTTTCATGTTTATCTTGTCAACTTGAAAAACGGCTAGCGTTACCTTTTAATAAAAATGATTATATTTCGTTTATTCTTTTTGATCTTATACATTTTGACGTTTGGGGTCCTTCTCCTCATAATACTATGGATGGTTCTAAATATTTTATTATTTTTCTCGATGATTACACACGTTTTACTTGGATATATCTCATTAAAAATCGCTTAGAATTGTTTCAAATTTACTATAATTTTGCACGAATGGTTCAGACTCAGTTTTCTCGTCCTATCAAAGTTTTTTGTGTTGATAATGCTATTGAATACAAAAACATAAATTTTATATAATTTCTTCGTGAACAATGAACAATTTCTCAATATTCTTGTCCAGGTACTTCTCAACAGAATGGTCGTGCTGAGCCTAAACACAGATATATCATTGACATTGTTCGCACACTTATTATTTCTAATGGATGTCCTGAGTGTTTCTGAGAGGAATGAGCACTTACAGCTATTTATATGATTAATCGCATTTCGGTATCAAATCTTTAAAATCAATCGCTATATGACAGGTTATATGGTATTACACCTGTCTACAGTCTTTTAAAGGTCTTTAGTTATGCTTGTTTTGTGTTACTCCAACCCATGAACACTCCAAACTTCAACCACGGTCTCGTCTTTGTTGTTTTTTTGGGTATGGAATTGAACACAAAGGATATAGATGTTGGGTTCCTATATCTAAACGTCTTCGTATCTCTCGTTATGTCATTTTTTGGGAACATAAAATGTTCTCTTCTCTTTCCAAATTTCAAGTCTCTGAGGATTCTCCGCTTCCTTTCTTCACCACTTCCATCACTGACTTTTTCTCGTCTATTAGCGATCACTTATCTTCAAGTGGAACCAGACAACTTAACTACTACTCATCCTGATATATCTCTGATCATACCGACTATGATCCATCCACCTTTGATCATACTCTACCACATGTATCATCACCATCAAATGAGTTTCTAACAATGGTCGATCCCACTGAAAATGCCACATCTGTTGATCCTATCAGTCAATCAACCACTCCGCCTCATACACGGCAGTCTACTAGGGTAAGAGAGCTTCTTCATCATATTCGTGATTATCACTATTATTTTACCATATTTTCACATTATGAGCCTTCTTCATATAAAAAAGCTAGTTCTAACCCACTTTGGCAACAAGCTATGTCCAAAGAATTGCAAGCCTTAGAAAAAGCTCAAACTTGGGAGTTAGTTGATCTCCCACCCGGGAAGACTGTTGTTAGTTGTAAATGAGTTTATAAAATCAAAACCCGCTCTGATGGCTCGGTCGAACGATACAAAGCTCGTCTTATTGCTAAAGGTTTCACTCAAGAGTATGGCATTGATTATGAGAAAACTTTTGCTCCGGTAGTCCGTATGACATCTGTTCATACTCTTCTTGCCATTGCTACATCTCGACATTGGGATCTTTTTCAGATGGATGTGAAAAATGTCTTTCTAAATGGCGATCTCACAGAAGAAGTCTATATGAAACCACCTCTAGGTTTCTCTCATTCTCTTTCACAAGTTTGTAAACTTCGTCGTGCTTTATATGGGCTTAAACAGGCCCCTCGAACCTGGTTTTCTAAGTTTAGTTCCATTATTGGGAAGCTGGGTTTTGCCTCGAGCTCTTCGAATTATGGTCTTTTTACTCGTAAAACATATAGTGGTATTATATTACTTCTTGTTTATATGGATGATATGATAATTACCGGAAATGATGTATCTGGTATCTCTGATCTTAAACGCTCTCTTAGTTAGCATCTTGAGATGAAGGATCTCGGTCGTCTCAACTACTTTTTGGGTTTTGAAATTTTCTCTGACTCTGCAGGCTACTATTTTTCTCAGGCAAAGTACACTTCTGACATTCTTGCTCGAGCTGGTCTCATAAACTGTAAAACTATGTCTACTCCTCTAGAAACTAATCTAAAACTAACTCCACTTGATGGTACCCCACTTAGTGATGCTACTTTATATAGGCAGTTAATTGGCAGCCTAGTCTATCTCATCGTCACTCGTCCAGATATCGCCTATGCAGTTCATATCGTCAGTCAGTTTATCTCCTCGCTCTACTCACTATACTGATATTCTTTGGATTCTTCGCTATCTCAAGGGGACGATGTTCCATGGTCTTCATTTCTCTTCTAAGTCTTCACTTGAGTTACATGTTTATTCTAATGATGATTGGGCTGAGGATCCTACTGATCGTTGATCTACTACGGGTTATTGTTTTTTCTTAGGAGACTCTCTTATCTCATGGTGTAGCAAGAAACAGTCACTAGTCTCTAGATCTAGTACTGAGGCAGAATATCGTGCTCTTACTGACACTACACAGCAGCTTGTATGGCTTTGACGGCTTCACAAGGACCTGGGTGCCCCTCAAAGTATTCCCACTGTACTTTATTATGATAATCGAAGTGCCATTCAGATTGCTCACAATGATGCTTTTCATGAGCGTACCAAACATATAGAAATCAACTGCCATTTTGTTCGTCAACATGTCACTCCCAGCAACGTTCGTCTTCTACCTGTATCTTCAGAAGATCAATCTGTCGATATCTTCACCAAAGTTCATCTGTCTGGCCGCTTCCAAGCTCTTATTTCCAAACTCAGGATGGTTTCACATTTACCACTTAAGTTTAAGGGGGGATGTTAGAATATTTTGTATTTATCATCAATATATATTGTATTTATCCTCATTGTATTTATCTATTAGTTTAGGTTTATATCTTGTATTTATCTTTAGTTATTTCTCATTTATCCTCACGTAAACCCTAACTTAAACTCTCCTATAAATAAAGAGCTCATGTATCATTTTACTCAACTCAATAAAATGTAAGTTTCTCCATCTCTAAAGTTCACTCTCTTTTCTATTTCTTAACAATCTAGAAGATGAATGTACCCTAAACAAAACCCCACGACCTGATGGCTTAATAAATTTAAAATTTTATATTTACTTCTGGAATATTGTAGGTCCTGCACAAAAAAATTCAAAATTCTTATATAAGTATCATAGTAAATCCCTCATATATACTGCTTATTCCTTAAAAAAAAGATCATTCCTAGACGGGTCACTTTAGACCTATTAGCCTCTTTAACGTTATTTATAAAACTATTAATGGCATTATTCTCAATAAAATGAGACTTTTTTTGAATCATATAATTTTTCTTTAGGTATTCTTAAGTGCACTCGCAAAATCAGTTTTCTCGCCCCACTAATTAAAATTCAAAACCAAGTCAAACTTAGTTGAAAAAATACCATAAAAAACTTCTTCTCACCCCGATTTTTAACCTAGAAAAAAATCATTGTAATTCACTTCTTTTCTTTTTGGCACAAGGTTTTTTTTCTCCATCATATTCTTTTTTTTATAACAAAACACCAATATAATTACGAAACAATCACCTTACAAAGCAAACCTGAAAAACAAAGAGAGTGCAAAGCCAATCAATTACAAGGCAAAGAGCCATTGCAAGCATATTTTTATATCTAGTAGGATTTTTTGGGTTTTTTTTTTACTTGGAATGATTACTCTTTCAATCTTGTTTTTGTAGTGTGCGCAATTTTAAATTTTCAGAACTTGTATGATCTTAAGATTATAAGGTTTTGTTCTTGTATATATATATATATATATCCTTTTAAACATACTAGATTTGATTAAATTATTTGTATTTATTTAAGATTCTCAAAATCATTGATTTTAATTTTTTTGTGATTTTGGTTGCTATGTACCGTAGATAATAATTATATTGATTTTTTATTTTGATGTGTTTACTATTAAATTATTCTTTAAGGAGAATTTTTTGTTCAATCAATTGCTCTTAGATGTAAATTTTATATTCAGTAAACACAAAAAATTCAATTCACTCAAAATTTTTATTTGTATGATATATATATATATATATATATATATATATATATATATATATATATATATATATTTATCTGCAATAAATTGATCTTTTAATGTTTTTGGTGTATTGAATTAAGAATGATATTTACTTATTTGATAAAAATAAAATTTGTAGACAAATTTGAATATGAATAATATCCATTTAAGAGCAATGATTAGTAAAAGATTATATGAAATGTCTTGCTAAAACTATATTTATTATAATTAATATTTTGTATCTTCGGAGGTACCATTTAGATAGAATTTTTAATAAAATTTATTAAGAGCGGTGTAAATTTTGTTTATTTTATCTTAAAATTAATGAAAAAAATTAATATTATTTAATATTTTTACTTTTAGCGACGAAATTTTATCGTCCTCACTCCACCACTGGAGTGAGAAGATGGATTTTGTGGTGTATTTAATTTTTTTTTTAAAATGCTTTTATCCTAATAGACACATTCATGACAATATCCTATTGACTCACGAAGTTGTGCATATCATGAGAAAATCCAAAAATAAGCTTTCTTTCGAAAGCTCTTAGAGCATCTCCGACCGTTGTGTAAATATTTTTGTGTAAATCCTATGTGTCAAGACACTTTTACACAAAACTTGAAGTGTAAAAAAAATATGCTCCAATGGTACATTTTTAAACTTTTGTGTAAATTTTGAATGAACCAATAAGATAATTATGCATATTAGATATTATTTTATGCAATTTATTATTATTTTTTCTTGAATTTTGGTATACATAATATTATAATAACAATGGATCTTGATTTGTTGGTCTTAATAAGTAGATTTTAGATATATATTTTTTTATTAAATTATATAATTTCTATTAAAAGTTATTACATTTTAAAATATTGTAAAATAATTGAGAAAAGAAATATTTGATGTGGCAGTGTAAACTTGGGGTGTATTTTACACATTCATTTTGCACAAAAGCTAAATTTAAAAGACTGCTGGAGCTCAAATTTTTTACAAGTTTTGTATATTTTACACAAAACCTAAATATACACTACTGTTGGAGATGCTCTTAACCAACTAGAAAAGTCTAGAATGGCCTTTTATCAAGTGGGTTCTTAAAGAATATAATTTTTCTACCGCGTGATAAATTGTATTGTGTTACTAATGTACTTAATTATAGAGTAGTTATCAATGCGAATACTACTGATGATTACCCCCATCATATCTGGGGGATTACGTACGTACGTCAAAGAAGCTTGTTTAATTAGAATGGCGCTCGAGATTTTCCTTAACAATATTGAAGCCAAAGCCCTCAATAAAGAGATTCGCCCTCTCGATCAGAGCGTCTCGAAACAGCCCTATTATCCCAGCTTTGGGATTCGCAGATGATTGTATATTTTTTTTCTCCTCAACTAATAAAGCTTATGTTCAATGCTTGATGAATCCCATATATGTGTTTTGCAAATATTCTGGTCATGAGCTCAATAGTAATAAGCCTCTAATATACTACATCTAAATTCTTCCCGTGGGCAGACCAAAAGTGTATATATATATTGACCGGGCATTAAGAAATCTAAAAACCAAGATAAAATATTTTTGTTTACCATTGATTAATGGTCGGGTCACAAAAGACCTGTTCCAAGATATTATTTAAAGGTAGACTTTAAATTAAATCTTAAATATTTATTGATGGGCAGAAGAGTCATGCTACGCTTCAAACTATTCTTTATTATATCATGAAGGATTGTTCGGTACTAAAAAATATTTTAAGTGAGATATCTGCAAAGGAAAAATAAAATATGTAATGCTTCTACTGATCGAAGAGTTTAATTAAAACCCCCAACATTCAATGGCAAAAAATATATACCCTAAATTAAAACTGTTGGGGAACGGGGTATAAAAAAGCTTGAGTACGCACATGAATAAAGCGTTTATGCATGATGAATCACTTATGGAGACTGCTGAATGATGGCAATTCCTTACGGGCAAAAGTTTATAAAGTCATTTCAGCTCCGTTTATATCCACTTCATCTTAGATTTAGCACGGAATTTCCTGAAGGAATAAAAAAAGACAAACGTGAGAGAGCAATATAATATGTTTGAAAGATGCGTGGATTATATTATCGATCTTATTCATGATAATTGGGCGATCTCTTGCTGATTTAAATGTTACTGATAAACATTTTATTGATATCAACACCTATAGGTGGAATCTCAATCTCCACCGTAACACTATCCCATACTATATCATTCTCATTAATGCATGATTAATTAAAAGTATACCATTGCCCTATTCCACCACCAATGATTATTGTCCTTGGAACCTTAACCCCAGGGGCCATTTTTCTATCAAATCTACTTATGCTTAGCTTATTCCCACCCCCCCCCCCCCCCCCCCCCCAAAAAAAAAAAGACCAAAACAAACAAACACTATATATCATAATTTCCCCCAATTGCCACGGATAGATCGATAAGGCTTTGGAAACCGCCATGTCCTCCCAAAATCAAAAATTTCTTCTGACAAATCCTAGGGGCAGGGACGGAGCTGTGCTTGGGCTAGCTCGGGTCTAATTTTTTTTAAAATTTTTTTAGTAGTAGACTTAAATTTTATTTATAAATATATGTGTATAGCCTACCTCATTTTTTTTAATATTATTACTTTACACCTATTAAAATTTTATCAATTCATTTACCACATAACCTTCATTTAAATAATATTAACTAAAATCATTTGTCTTCGGTTTTCACGCAAGGAGAGAGAAACGAGAGAGAAAGGCAAAGATGAAGGAGTGCAGGGTTCAATTACGATAGGCTATTATGTCTTTTTGTTTGTATTTATGGCGTACATGGCTAGATATAAGGGAAAATTATTATATTTTTTTTGTATATTTTTGAATATTTCATATCTACACTTCTAACGTATATAAAAAGTTGGTATCTTTTGTATGCATTTGAATATATTATATTTGCATTTTGGTTTGTTATATTTTAACGTTGTCATTGTTTAATTCTTAGCCCGGGTCACTTATAATTCCTGGCTACGCCCCTGCCTAGGGGATCATCTCCAAATGGCGGAGAATCTTTATAGACATCATATTATCCCTTCCCCCTTTTGCAACTTATATGGTGAAATTGATTCAACCCTTCACCGTTTTCTACAATATTTTTTATTAGAATATATAGATATGGTAGGATATATAGATATGGTATATGTATAAATGGTATAATTGACTACCACCATAATTCTTATAATTATGGGATATTATTTTTTGTTTCCATGTACAGCTCATTCACTCCCTATTTAAGGGACCTTTGTACTCATTCATAAAATCATCAATATAAGTTATTCTCTCATCTCTCTCTAATCGTCAACATGGTATCAGAGGGAAACACAACCACAAAACCCTAGCCGTCCCACCACTACCACGCAAACAACCCACATATCACCTTACAACACCATCCTAAACCCTAAACCTATCCAACAACACCCGCAGCCACCCACACACAACCGGATCAAACTTTTGTGCATTCTTCCATTGCCTACAGACACCCAATCAAACCAAAAATCACACCAACATCCTCGTCTTCAATAGACGATTCAAAATCCGTTTGAATAGCCGCCGTCCACGCCCGCACGCGCCTCCAGTACAATCAAATCTCCCGCAGCGCTCCGTCCACGCGCCTCTGTCACTGCGCCTGCTGCCACGTCAGCCCTAGCGCCACGTCATCGCCACGTCACCTGCCACGTCAGAGACACGTCATCCGCCACGTCAGCCCTAGCGCCACGTCAGCCCTACTGCCACGTCACCCTGACACATCAGCTCTACTGCCACGTCAGCCCTATCGCCACGTCACCCTGACCCATTGACCGTTGACCAGACCCGTTGACCCGTTGACCAGACCCATTGACCCGTTGACCAATTCAGAAACCCTAACCGGTTCAACCAGACCGGTTCTTTGCACAATTAACCGATCGGTTCACTACTTTTTTGACCGGGTTTTTTAGAAGACCAGACCGGTTCCTAGCTTTTTTCAGCCTTCTGAACACAACCACAACCTCATAATTTCTAAATTCCGTCTATATTTTTTAGTATTACAAACTCTCGACCCATAAACATGACCGGATCATCTGCATATACTTTATTTGGGAACCGAACAAATGACTTACATTCTATGGCTCGGGGTTCGACTTACAAATACCCTCCATGCTCTGTCTGTGGACTAATGGGACACTCGAGCAAGGGTTGCTATGAAATCATTGGCTATCCAAATTGGTGGAAGGATTCTCGCCATCGCAGACCAGGTCAGACCACAGGAAGAGGTAACAAACAAGCCTCGGGCTTACTCACTACCACAGGTACGGCTTTACATTATGTCTTTGTTTTGAATAATACATGGGTAATTGATTTCGGTGCAACTGATCATATGACATCTAATTCAAAAATTATTACTCCCTTAATCCCATCATCTCAGACCTTTGTTTCCACAGCCAATGGTGCCCCAGTCCCTGTAGAGGAAAAAGGATCAATCAATCTATCCGACATATTGAACCTAACCTCCGTCTTAGTAGTACCATCCTTAGATTATAATCTATTATCTGTTTCTCAAATAACTAATGCCCTACACTGTGTTGTCGTTTTTTGGCCTTCTCATTGTGTTTTTAAGGATATTCAGACGAAGAAGACGATTGGTTATGGTGTTAGGCGCGGTAAATTATACTATCTGGACCTGAAGTTCAAAAGCACAGATCGCTTGCACAAAGCCTTGAACACTAGTACCTCTGAAAAGAAAATTACAGATGAACTTTGGTTATGGCACCGTCGGTTAGGACACGCATCGTTTGGCTACTTAAAGAAATTGTTTCCCCGTTTAGTTCATAAAGTTAATTCTTCTGGTTTTCACTGTGAGATTTGTGAACTGGCTAAAAGTCATCGTACTTCCTTTAAACCTTCATTGACTAAGAGTTCAGTTCCATTTATGATTATTCATTCTGATGTATAGGGACCGTCTCACATTTCTTCTTTAGGTGGTATACGATGGTTTGTTACGTTTATTGATGATTGCACTCGAATGACGTGGGTTTGTCCCATGAAATCCAAAGGAGAAGTTAGTGGTTTGTTTCAGAGATTTCATAAACAGATCAGTACACAATATAATGCTACTATTCAAGTTCTCCGAAGTGATAATGGTGGGGAATATATGAGTACTGAGTTACAAGCATACTTCAAACTTCATGGAATCATTCATCAGACTACATGTCCTTATACTCCTCAACAGAATGGGGTTGCCGAACACAAAAATCGTCATTTGTTAGAAATAGTCTGGGCATCACTGATCGGCGCAAACGCACCAACCTCATATTGGGGTGAAGCACTCTCATCGGCTGTCTATTTAGTAAACCGCATCCCCTCAGCCGTACTTGATTTCCAGACACGCTTTGAAGTCTTAGCTAAGTCGGTTACAGCTCCTACCGTGTCAAATCTTCCTCCCCGGGTGTTTGGATATGTTACATTTGTCCACTTACCAAAGGAGCAACGGAACAAGCTTGAACCGCGCGCTCTCAAGTGCGTCTTTGTAGGGTATGCTTCTTCTCAAAAGGGGTATCGATGTTACCACCCTCCCACCCAGAAAATGTATGTCACTATGGATGTGATATTTCACGAAAAAACTATGTACTTTCACCGAACTGAACTTCAGGGGGAACATTATAAAGAAGTTCAGTTATTTGAGAATATCAATGAGGAAGAGATAAACTCAATAGAGGTAGTTCCAAAGTTGACTTCGAATTCACCAGCAGCAACAGAGACAACCGAAATCACGTCATCCCCTGATATAGTAACAGCAGAAATCTTGCCAAATGACGTTGTGCCGTCTCCGTCTCCGTCTCCATCACCACCTGACACAAATAAACAATCGTCCACTTCAAATATTCCTGAAACTGAGGTCTCCCAGGTATCATCTTCTTCTATTCCTATAAAGAAACTTCCTAACCGAGCAAATAGAGGTGTACCTAAACCCACGTATGACCCAGATTTTACCAGTAAAGCCAAATATCATATGAGTAATTATGTGTCTTATGATCGGTTAACTGCATCTAACAAATCTTTTGTAAATCAATTATCTTCTGTATCTATTCCTAACAGTGTGCAGGAAGCCTTATGTGAGTCTAAGTGGAAATCAGCAATGGATGAGGAGATGAAGTCCTTGTTGAAAAATGACACATGGGAATTGATCGAATTACCAGCAGGAAAGAAGAAGGTGGGTTGCAAGTGGGTGTACACTGTGAAATTTAAAGCAGATGGAACAATCGAAAGATTCAAAGCGAGACTGGTTGCGAAAGGCTACACACAGACGCATGTGATTGATTATCTAGAGACATTTGCGCCCGTAGCAAAGATCAATAATGTACGAGTGTTACTCTCATTAGCTGCAAACTTAGACTGGCCTCTACAACAGTTCGATGTGAAAAATGCCTTCCTACATGGGGATTTAAAGGAGGAGGTATATATGGAGTTCCCACCTGGATATAAGATCCCGGCTAAGCATACAAATAAAGTCTGCAAGTTGAAAAAATCTGTGTATAGGCTAAAACAATCCCCTAGAGCCTGGTTTGGGAGATTTGCGAGATCGATGCGAAAGTTTGGGTACAGCCAGAGTAATTCCAATCATACTTTATTTTTGAAGAAGAGTCATGGAAAAATTACGGCTCTTATCGTTTATGTAGATGACATGGTGCTCACAGGAAACGACCCTCAAGAACAACAGGCATTGAAGAAGCTCTTATCTCAGGAGTTTGAGATGAAAGATCTCGGTAGCTTAAAGTATTTTCTGGGGATCGAAGTGTCTAGATCATCAAAAGGCATCTTTCTATCTCAGAGAAAGTATGCCTTAGACTTACTGAATGAAACCGGAATGTCCACTTATCAACCGTCAGAGACTCCAATGGAGGAATGATTGAAGTTAGGGGTCGAAACAGATCAAGTACCCGTCGATAAAGGGCGCTATCAGAGATTAGTAGGCAGATTGATGTATCTAGCACATACAAGGCCTGATATATCATATGCATTGAGTATTGTTAGTCAATTCTTGCATAATCCAGGGGAGAAGCATATGCAGGCAGTTATGAGGATTATCAGTTATCTCAAAGCAGCTCCTGGAAAGGGAATCCTATTCCAGAAAAATGAGGATATCCTGAAGGTTGAGGGATATACTGATGCTGATTGGGCAGGTAATATATGTGACAGAAGGTCTACTTCAGGGTACTTCACATTTGTAGGAGGAAACTTGGTTACTTGGAGAAGTAAGAAGCAAAATGTAGTATCCCGATCAAGCGCAGAAGCAGAATATCGAGGAATGGCAGTTGGTATTCAAGAGTTATTGTGGTTAAAACTGCTACTGACAGATCTCGGTTTTCCTCCGACATAACCCATGATGTTATATTGCGACAACAAGGCAGCATGTGATATCGCACACAATCCAGTTCAACATGATAGAACAAAGCATGTTGAAGTGGATAGGTTCTTCATCAAAGAGAAGTTAGAAGAGAAAGTTATTTTTGTTCCTCATGTACGCTCCGAAGATCAGTTAGCCGACATTCTCACCAAGGCCGTGACAAAGAAGATATTCACCAAGCTAATTAGCAAGTTGGGCATGTTCGATATATGTGTGCCAACTTGAGGGGGAGTATTAGAATATATAGATATGGTAAGATATATAGATATGGTATATGTATAAATGGTATAGTTGACTACCACCATAATTCCTATAATTATGGGATATTATTTTTTGTTTCCATGTACAGCTCATTCACTCCCTATTTAAGGAACCTTTGTACTCATTCATAAAATCATCAATATAAGTTATTCTCTCATATCTCTCTAATCGTCAACATAGTATCAGAGGGAAACACAACCACAATTAGAGAGAGATGAAGCCTAGATAATGTTCATAGTAAGATAACTTCGATAAACTAGGCTGAGTTTGACTTTAAACAATTCCTCTTTAATGTTCCAACTGCCGTTACAACCAAACAATTGATTTCCATATGAAGCATATATATCGCTAGCCAACCAATGTTATATTCAGGAACAAAACCATTAACACCAACCACATTCTCCATAAAATTAATGTAAACTTTTCATAATATATAGAAGCTCAGAATGACTCTAAGCAGTGTGATAAAATTATAGGAGGCTGCTACTAGATTGGGCGGTCCCCTTCTGTAAAAAAGTTATATGAACTCAATACGGATACAGCTTTTTCTGGCTCTAGTAATATTGCAAATGTATGGGCTGTCATCAGAGATACATAGGGTAATTTTATTGCAGGGTTCGCGGCTAACATTAGGAAGAATTCTAACGTAACAGCCGAACTTTGGGCCATCAAAGATGGACTGAAATTAGCAAAGTAAATTCCTATATCTGCTGTGCACATTGAAATTGATTCTCATACGGTTTTTAATATGATCAACATGAGAATCGAGGAGAACAAGAGCCATCTTCGGCCCCTGAGGGACATTCAAACTCAAATTCATGATATGGATGAAGAGTGGCCCGAATTTTGCTATAGAGAAGCTAATAATAGTGTTGATCTTTTAGCTAACTATGGAAAAATCATATGTACTAATATAAGAACTTTTGGAGTCGTCCTATTTTTTGAATGATGTGCTTATAATCCGTTTGAATTGAAGTGGAAAAGGCTGGAAATGAAATGGTTAATTAGGAGGAAAAATAACGGAATATAATGAAAATGAATGGATTTAATTTTTATTGTTGTTTGGATAGTTAAGGATGAAAAATAATTGAATGAAAATAAATCTTGCTTGAATGGAAAGAAAAAAAGAAAGGAAAATAACGTGATTCAATATGTTGTTAATAAATTAGGGTTAAATTTAGAATGAGATGAATAATTCATTAAAAACTTTTTATTTCTCTCCCAATCTTTTCAATATTGAAAGAAAACACAATAAAGGAATAGAGAAAGGTTCGCATTTCCTTCCATTCCCTCCATTTCCTCTTCACTATCTCTCATAAATCTATTGAAATGGGTGAAAATCTTTCACCATCTTTTCCTTTCCTTCTCATTCCTTAAATCCAAACGGATTGTTAAAGATGATTTGGTAATGATCTAGTTAATATTAGATAATAGCTTCTCCTTTTTATTCCAAACAAAAAAAAAAAAAAAAAAAAGAGAATTGTTGTAGGAATAACTCAGTTCAATTCTTCATTAGATGAACCCTTTAAATATGGTACAAATACAATAGTAAATATGGTTTACAAAAAAGCCCATAGGGTACAAATACAATAATTCTTTAGATGTCTTCAACTGAAGGTACTCCCAGCGTAAGCTGAGGTCAATATGTTTTCTTAAAAACATTAATGCATTTGCTTTCACCTTGTCAGACGGTCCGTTGTTTTTGGGATCTTTGGGATCAGCAAGTGTGGAAGAATATTCTTTAGTCACAAAGGCGGTTTCTACATCAGAAATCCACCGATGGTACTCAAGTCCTTCTGAGTCCAAAATGTCAAATTCAGGTCGAGTTGGGTCGATCATCTTAATAAATAATAAAGAAGATATTACATAGTTATAAGTACATTCATGTTAGTTATTTTTCAGGATCATGAATTAGATTTCAAAATCAAGATCTATAATGGTCACATTTTTCGATACTATATGAAAATACTTCATCATAGTAATTATAATGCGCATGAACTTTCATTATCAGGCAACTTCCAATTTATAACATACTAAATAAAATAATTTACATTATAAGTAATTGTGAGAAATACAATTATATAAATAATATTTAAATTTTCTTAGCATGCTAATTGACCACAATTATAGTAATTAGGCAAGTAATGAAAATAATATAAAAGAAAACGTAATATATCTCTTGGTTGTCATATAGCTAATTAATAAAGATATATATATATATATATATATATATATATATATGTATATATTGCTAGAACCAAAAAATAATCAAGAAGAAAATATCAAGAAGAAAAGAATGTGCTCGGCAAATAAGAAGAAAAAAAATATTAATAATTTAAAATTAATGGCATAATGCAGTCCACTCCAAATTAAATAAAATTTCTCTCAACAAAAGGGAAAAGAAACCGAAAATAATAACATTTTTAAAACTCCTTGAAAGCCATGCATGCTACTAGATAACAACATATAATAATAAAATTTTGGTTGTTATGCTTGATAAAAATAGAAGAAAGAAGAAAGAATATGGCAGAATATATATAAATGTACAAAAAATGTCAACCATACACATATATAAAGTATATATAAAAATGAATTTTCATTTGCCAATTATCAATCGGTAGAATAATAAAAAATATATATATAATATACATTTAAAGTAATAATACATATATATATATATATATATATATATATATATATATATATTTACACATCTATATCAAATGCCAGATTTACAAACAAACAAAAAAACAAAAATAAACTTAACGTAATATTAATACAAACTGAAACTTATATATATATATATATAATACATCCTATATATATATATATATATAATACATCCTATATATATATATATATATATATATGTAGAGAGCATTTCCTACGCGAATTACTGTTAACGGACTGTGCGTACGGATTGGCCCATTTGACACGCTTCCCGATGAAATTTTTTGATGAAATTTGGTGGGGATGTTCTTCATCGTGTGTAGAACATCTCCACCAAATTTCATCAAAAAATTCAACCGGGAAGTGGGTTAACTACATGATTGAAAAATATTTGTCCAAAAATAGATATATAAAATCCAATATTTTTCAATCATGTAGTTAACCTACTTCCCGATTGAATTTTTTGATGAAATTTGATGGAGATGTTCTACACACGATGAAGAACATCCCCACCAAATTTCATCAAAAAAATTTATCGGGAAGCATGCCAAATGGGCCAATCTGTACACACAGTCCGTGAATAGTAATCCGCATAGGAAATGCTCTGTATATATGTATACCGCCATTCGGCACCATCATAAAAAAAAACCAAAGTTGATAAATTAATTAAGAGCTATTAATTAAGGTACATAATATGCACGGCCAAAAGGAGGAAAAAAATAAATAAATAAAAAATCTAAAAGCTGTGTTGCCCCTTCTTGACAAGCGTGCATTGGAAAAGGACAGAAAATTATTAATTTGCTGTTGCTTTTGCTTTTTTCGATAATTGTGCCAGAAGAAAGAAAGAGAATCTTTTATTTTATTTTTTGCTAAAAGCTACATCTTTTTTCGAGTACTCTCCAATAAACAAGGATTACTATATACATACGGAAATCTCTATATTCTTTATATTATGAATAAATATGCAGGCATAAAATAATAATGGGGTGATTTATTAATAATAGAGGTTCCTATATAGGCTCCTCAATTTTATTTGCCGTGTGTGTATGTATAGTATATATTATGATGACTTATATAATTAAAAAGATAAAGATGAGTACTTTAATTATGTATGTATATCATAGTTTTTTTTGAAGATCGAGCGACGAGAGAGAGAATCAATGATTATGGCGGCCAGCGGTTAGAGTTTTCTTAGTGTTAAGGCTATTAGCTCTGAGCGTGCTGATAACGTGTTGTAAGAATAACTCAGTTCAATTCTTCATTAGATGGGTCCTTTAAATAGGGTACAAATACAATAGTAAATAGGGTTTATAAGGAAACTCATTATGGCCCATAATATATAATTTACACAATAAAATTTTTAATACATATTCTATTTAGACGATAGTACACTATGTGTAATTTTTTTAAATAAAAATAACTTTTTATTTTTTTATCACGAAAAAGGAAATAACATAATTCTTCATTACGTACGGTACATGAAGTTGGAATGAATGGGAAAGGATTTGAAAACGGTTGTATTTAAGGCCTACCTACAAGAATGGGCTTTTCAATTTTGACTGGGCCGGCCTTAAATCAGGGTCTCTCCTCTCACAAATCAAGGCATATTTCTTTTCTATTTTTACTTCTTTAAGAGAAAAATCAGGCCATATTATTATTTTAATATTTGACGATTACAACATAACACAAAAATTCTAAAAGTAAATGTAAATTCCTAAATGTCTGTCAACCATTTATTACTTTCTTTTTATTACATTTTTTATTGATATCATTATTATTCAACAAAATACAACCGTATGTAAAAGCATGAACTTTACCTCCTACTCGAAAAAATGTGGATTTTTTTTATATAAAATTTGTAATATTTTTAAAAGAAGAGATTTTAAATTTTTATTTTAAAATATTTTTTTTTAAAATTTAATAAAACACAAGTGTAAGCAAGGATTTGAACTCTTTTTTTTTTACAAGAATAATTGTATATACAGATATACATAATATGTTTTATTTTAATGAGCTTAATTTGCTTTATTAAAGGGTTAACATGCAAACCAATACTTGAGTTATAATAATTTATGTACATAATAATAAGTAGATTGTATTAAGTAATTTGTTAATGTAATAATTAGTTTAGAGCGGTCTATTTTAAGGTTTGCCATTGCCTTCAATTTTTGTAAAAAAAAAAAGTCTTTGAGCTTAGTTTGGATGGAAAAGGTAATTGCTTTTCTCGAAAACACAGGGATTTATGTTTTAGAGCATATCTAATAATTGTGTATATTTTTTATATAAAATTTTACGTGTAAGGTAGTTTTTTATATAAATTATACAAATATTCATTTTGTGTTATAATAAAATTTAAATGACTAATGAAAATTATACAAATAGAATGTATCATTATATATAATGTTTAATAGTTTTGTACAAAAGTTTTTTATACATAATTTTATAATCATAATATATCTTATTTTGTAACTCTTAATGAGTAGAGTTCAAATATATAAATTATATTAAAAACTATTTTTTAGATTTTTAACTTTATTATTTTAAAGTTTTTATAAAAACTTAACGAGAGAGAGAAATGACGTAAATGTGTAAATTGAGTTCTGCACAACTCTTTTGTACAAATTCTAGACATCAAAGTTTGTTAAAAAAAATGTTAGAATCACTTTTTTTTACAAAATGTGTAAATTTTACCTAAAATAAAATTATACAAAACGGCCGAAAAATGTTGTTATCTTGGTTATTTGTAAGTTATCATTAACCATATCTGATGATCTATCTTTATAATTATTTTATTTATTTTGGGTTAAATTATTTTCGAAGTGAAAATTAGAACCGACAATATTTGACACGACACGCTAATTCGACACAAACTCGACACGAAATTAGCGGGTTTAGGTCAAGCATAAACAGGTTCGGATCAAATACGCTTAATCCACAAACTAAACGGGTTCTATTCGGGTTAACCCGCTAACTCAAAATTGGCCCGTAATTAACACAATTATTTTTTAAATTTTTTGAAGATATATATATATATATATATATATATATATATATATTTTATTTTGCCATCTTGATTGGACAATTATATTCTTATTTTGAGTATTAGTAGTAGATGATAGTTGTTATGTTTTTTATGATGAATAAACTAGTAATTTTTGTATATTTTTGCTTCGGTAATGGAATGGTATATACTTTTGACTCTAGATTATTATTATAATATTATTTTGATCAAATATTGAATTTTGGTATTGGGTGATACTTATTAAAAATTTAAAACTATTATAAAACAAGTTAATTGTTTTCATATGAGATGTAATTGTCATTACAATCTTAAAAAGTTAATCGTGTAATGTCAAGTTATAGGTTTAACATGACATATTTATTAAACATATTAGTCAAGTCGTGTCATATAACCTATAAAATAAACTGGTTGTGTTCGAATTAATATAAATGACACGATTAGGGGTGTGCACGGTCCGGTTGACCGAATCGGACCGAAATGAGCATTAAGACCGGACCAAACCAAACCGGTCCGGTTTTCATCGGTCCATTTGGTATGAGCTTTTTTGGGCTTTCTCACTTTCTTGAGTAGTAATATTAAATATCTTTAGATTTTCTCGGTGATATTTATTCATAAACTTGTATTAACAATGGAAGCAACAAAAGCTTGTATTAATCCCAGTACCTTATAAACAATGGAAATAAACTGCTCCAGTTATTCTTTATTATATCCATCTATATATTAAAATGAAAAAAGAAGAGACAAAGTTAATTAACTTGCCATTTAGCTGTGCCTAAAGCAAATTCTACAGGTCTCAACCCTTCTTTCCCAGGTCTTACCCATCATGCCCTACAAAGATGACCTCATTCTGGAAAAAAATATATAATAAATTAAACAAAGACTACAATGGATAAAAAATCTTAAATCATTCAAAGTGGGTTCCAACTTCCAATATAAATTATCTCAAATAATAACAAATTCCCACAAACTACTATAAAACAAATACTACCAAATTAATCAAAACTTACCCACAATTGCCTAAACTATATACATATTTGTACAGGGGTTCACTGTAAAGGGAAATAGGACAATGTTTGTCATATATATATATATATATCATCCAACATAAAGTTTCAAGGCTATGATGATTTGATTTTTCTTTTCTACAAATAAAAGATGAGAAGGCAACTGTTATCTTTTAAATTTATATACATGTTTGTCTTTTAGATTTCGATGTTTAAAAGGCAACTGTTGTTTGTAGACATTTTGTTTTGGGTCTTTCTATTTCAGATCTATGTATATGTGTGTATGTGTTGTTAGTGAAAAATGAGAGAGAGAAAGAAAGGTACCAATGGTGTGGATGAGAGATAGCAGTGGAGGAAAGACAATAGCAGAAGTGTGAGAGTGGCGGAAGAGTGGGGCAAGGAGAGAGAGAGTCGATAACGTCTGGGGGTGAAAGGAGAACGGCGCAGGGGAGGGAGAGAGAGAGAGCAAGGAAGGAAGGTTGGAGAGAGAGGGGCAAAGGAGTGTGGGCTGCTAGTGTAAGGAAGATGGTTTGATAAAAAATGTTATGTATATTTAAAAAAAATAAAAAAATCATATATATAAATATAATCGGTCCGGTCCGGTCCGGTCAGTCCCTTTTTTTTGCACTTTTATTATGGAGGACCGAAGACCGGACCGATTCAAATCGGTCCTACAAATTTAGACCGAATCAGACCGAATTCAAATGGTCTGGTCTAAATCAGTTCATTTTTCGGTCTGGTTCATTCGATTTAACGGTCCGGATCGGTTTTTGAACACCCATAGACACAATTAGTTAAACGGGTCGTATTTGGGTTGACACTAATACTATAATACTTGTGTGTTGACACGACTCGAACACGACACACGAACCCAAATTGCCATCCTTAGTGAAAATTGATTTTGTTAATTGATGGAGCAAATTATTAACTCAATTTACCCCGCAAACCCCAAGCTAACACGTGGTCGTCTATGTCAGTTATCAGGTCTGCTTCAGCGCGAGGATCTTGGAGGAGGGCTGTTGAGATATCGTAAGGAGGATAGAGCCCCTCAAGAACTGGGTACCAGCTCGAGAGTTGATTACGTATGACAAATTACGAAGTCCGAGTTCTAGACCTCTTTCGGCGAACTCTGGAGCTCTCTCTCTCGCCCAACCACTTTGATAGCCTTCCTCTTATTATAACACTGTGAGGACAAAAAGAGTTAAAGAAACTTTTGTGAGTTTGTAATAATTGTTTGTTTACCATCAATACAAAGCAAACCGAGCTCTTGGCTCTATTCCACAGGGAAGGACTAACCCGAATTTTTATACGAGGCCAACCTCCTCTATAAATTTTTAACTCCCTTAAATTCAGCACCTTTACCATTCCGATTATTTAATATAACTATTTAACTGTATGGTATAAAATACCCTTCCAGTTTTTAGTACCAACAGTTTAGCGCCGTCTTTGTGAAAGACAATTTTTCAAAGTCACATACCTTCCTAAAAGCTACAAAAGCATCCAAAATTTACTATGTCTTTTAAACAAACTCAGCCATACCCTATACTGGCCATACAAGAGCGGCAAGCTTCTCTTCAAGTCCGAATTTACACTCTTAGCCCAAAGAGAAAGTCCCTGAGCCAGCTCGAGGAGCAAGTCATTTTCAGCCTCCGCGTCTGCTGATGTTCACCCAATCCCTCCACGAGTTTCAGTTAGAGAAAAACTTGGAGACTGTGGCAGAGGATCTAGGGCGAGCCGCAGTAGAATTTATGAACTCGAATCCCACCGCTCCAGCTTTACCAGGGAGACCTCGTATGAAAAAATTTCGGCTACACTCCCTCCCCCATCGGCAGGAGATCCACGAGTGAACATGATTTACGAAAGAAGCTCGGATGGGACTTCACGACATCGGAGTCCAAACAAAGGCTTGCCTCCCCTCCTATCAGCTCAGATACTAGAGCGAGATGTGGAGGTCATACCTCAAGGGTCCGTATTTGATAGGATTTCTCACAAAGATTTAGTAAAGGAGGTCGAGAAAAGATTGATATCAAGGATGAAGGCCCAAATGACGGAATTGATGAAGACCATGGGTCATCTGGCAGCGAACTCGACAATAGCTCTTGTAAGGGACTCCAAGTCCCTTTTTGTAGATCCCATTCAGAATTCCTGGTCCCTAAGAATTTTAGGCTCCCTGCTCTAGAATCCTACGATGCGACCACCGACCCTATGGATCACTGGCATCAGTACGAAAATATGATGGGGCTCCAAAATGTCCCAAATGGCGTGATATGCAGAGCTTTCGTTACCACTCTTAAGAGGGTAGCCCAAACGTGGTGCAACAGCCTGTTCCTGGGGTCAATCCTGAACTCGCAGGAGTTTGGTACCAAGTTCATTTCGCATTTTATGAGAACCAAGAGGCAGTCTAAATCCTCTGCTCGCCTCTTCACCATAAAATAAGGGTCTACAGAAAGCCTGAATGAATATGCTTGCCGTTTTAACCACGAAAGTCTCATGGTCACAAATCTAAATAAAGGTGTGGTGGTAGCAGCCTTTATGGAGGGTGTAAGCTCCCCATACTGCCTCATGACTCTGGAGCGAATGGCCCCGAAGACCATATCCGAACTCCTAAATGAGATCAACAAGCAGATCGGCATGGAAGAAACCCTGTAAGGAAGGAACCTATCAGGCCTATCAATCTTTTTATCCTTCTCCAAGTGCCAAAGGGGGCACAGCCCACCCCGCGGTCAGAAGAGAGAGGGTAAGAAGGAATTAGATAAGCCTAAGCAGAGAGAAGGCAAGGCACGCCAGCAGTTTACTCCTCTGATAGTACCTTTCGATGAGGTTTATGCTTAATTAGATCCATGGCAGATCCCAGAAGCTCGAAAGATGAAAACGTCTGAGAAGAAGCATGATACGACCAAGTACTATCTTTACCATAAAGACCACAGCTATGAAACAGATGATTGCTAGAAGTTGAAGGAAGAAATTGAAAGCTCATTCAGAGAGGGCAACTCAGGCAATACGTAGATAAGAAGAATGAGGTTCCCCCAAAAGCTAAAGGAAATGCACCAAAAAATGAGATATTCATGATTAAGGGGGGCTCATCCTACTCTGGGAACAGCAACAGGTCCAGGAAGGCCTATATCAAATAGGTTAAATCTTCAAGCTCAGAGGCAGAATATTTCAGCTTCAGACCTACCAAGATGGTGAAGTATGACGTTAAGGAGCTCGTATTCACGGACAGAGATATGAGCGGGGTAGAGTTCCCACATGACGACCCCCTGGTAGTAACGACGATGGTGGACAATCACAATGTCCACAGAATCCTCATAGACATGGGGGCCACCTCCAACCTCATGTACTACAGCGCCTTCAATGCCATGGGTCTCAATACAGAGCACCTGACCCCTTCTTCAATCACCCTGGTTGATTTTTTAAGGGAAAAGACTAAGTCTCTGGGGACCATCAAGCTCACTATAACCCTGGGTATAGCCCCGAAGTAGGTCACCACTATCGTTGAATTCTTGATACTAGATAGAGCTCCCCATTATAAAACTACCCTCGGCAGGGGTACCCTTAATGAAATCAGAGCTGTCATTTCAACTTGTAGTTTTAATATGAGATTTTTTACCCCCAACAGAGTCAGGGAGGTCAGAAAAAACCAGGCAGAATCTCGAAGCTCCCAGTTCGGGACTCTAAAAGAAGTTAGAACTACAGACATTACGGTTGTCGAGCTCGAAGTCACGGCTAAGAAAGAGTTAATGGGGACAGGAGAGCCTAACGGCTCAGAGAAGTGGGAGATCGACACCTTAGACCCCAGGGACAAAGAGAAAGAACTCTGTGGTGAACCAGTGGAAGACTTAAAAAACTTAATTTTGGACCCCTTATAGCCCGACAGAATTCTAAAAGTTAGTGATTGGCTTGGCACAGAGATCAAAGAAGAGCTCTGTCAGTACTTACAAGCTAACACTGATATCTTTGCATGGTCCGAGTTGGTTTTATTCCAGAGGTCTACTATCCGAAGTGGCTCTCCAATATAGTGATCGTGAAGAAGTACAACGAAAAGTGGAGAATGTGTGTGGACTTCAAAGACCTCAACAAGGCCTGCCTAAAAGACAGCTTTCCCCTCCCAAAAATCGATCAGCTTATAGATGCAACCACGGGCCACGAAATGTTGAGTTTCATGGACGCGTACTCCAGCTATAATCAGGTCATAATGGCTCTAAAGATGAAGAAAATACCTCATTTATCACCAATAAAGGCACGTACTGTTATAAAGCCTTGCCATTGGGCCTAAGAAACGCATGGGCTACCTAACAGAAAGTGTTGAGTGCACTGTTTAAAGACTAAATAGGCAAAACAGGTAGTTTTATGTTGACGACATGTTGGTCAAGAGCCTTAGAGCTCCAAATTCTGTGGCCAACCTCATTGAAGCCTTTGCCATACTCAAGCAAAACGGCATGTCCCTCAACCCAGCTAAGTGTACTTTTGAAGTTAAAGGGGAAAAATTCTTGGGTTTTATGGTCACTCAGGGGGGGAATTAAAACAAATCCAGAGAAGATACAAGCCCTTATTGACATGAAATCTCCATCCAAGCCGAAAAAAAGTCCAGAGTCTGGCAAGAAGAATGATAGCTCTGAACATGTTCATTTCCAGGGCAACTGACAAGTGCCACCCTTTCTTCAAAATCCTGAAGAAGGCTTTCGAATGGACTGAAGAATGCGAGTTGGCATTCCAACAGCTCAAGCAATACCTCGAAGTCCATCCCCTCCTTAGCCACCAAAGAAGGAAGAAGTTCTGAGTTTATACTTTGCAGTATCACGAATAGCAGTTAGCTCAGCACTGATGAGGAATGAGGAAGGAGCTCAGCTACCAGTATACTACACAAGCAAAGTTCTTCACGCCGTCGAACTAAACTACCTAAGTTTAGAGAAGTTGGCTTATGCCCTGCTCCTCACATCCCGAAAGTTGAGACCCTACTTCCAGGCTCACACCATAGATGTGCTCACAGATCAGCCGCTGCGAAGAATTATCAACAAGCCAGATCAATTAGGTTGTCTGGCTATATGGGATGTTGAACTCGGACAATTCGTGATTAACTGCCAACCTCGAACCTCGATCAAGGGTCAAGCAGTGGCAAACTTCATAATCGAGTTCACCTACACCGAAGAACAGATTGGTGAATCGCCAGAGCTACTACCACTTCCAGACTCGAACACTTCGACCCTAACCACCTCGATGAACCTATTGCCAAGAGTGCTCGTATGGGTCCTTCACGCTGATGGAGCTTCCAATCTGTAAAGTTCTAGAACTGGTTTGGTGCTGATCACTCCTGAGGCTAACACTCAAGAAAAAACTCTAAAATTTCTCTTCAAGGCCTTCAACGACGAGGCTAAATACGAAGCCATTATTTCAGGTCTGAGACTAGCTGGTGATTTAGGGGCAAAGCAGATGATGGTCTATAATGACTCCGCAGTGGTACTTGGTCACAATATGCCAAAAGAAAATCGCATGGCTGCTTACTTGGCGAAGGCTAAAACAGCAGCTTGGAGGTACTCTAACTTAATTTTCATTAAGATCCTATGAGGTTAGAACAATAAGGCAGATCGCCTGGCCAAGCTTGCTTCGACTTCAGATGTACCAAGTGGAACCAACATCGAATACCTAAAAAGAAAAGTCATAGATGAACCTGTAAAGTTAGACATGGCTCCAATACAGGTTTGCAAATGCTGGATTGACCCAATTTTGAACTAACTCACTAACGGAGCTCTCCCTGAAGACATGAAGATGGCCAAGAGAGTAAAATACATGTCCAATAGATATGTGGTCATCGAAGCAACACTATACAAGAGAGGGTACTTCCTCCCTTTTTTACTCTGCCTACACCATCACTAAGCTCGAACAACCCTGCTAGAAATTCATGAAGGTTTATATGGAGGGCACCCGGCAGCTCGCTCACTAGCCCGCAAAGTCGGAAGACATGGCTATTTCTGGCCCATTATCCTACAAAACGCCAAAGAATTTGTGAGGAAATATGACAAGTGCTAGCAATTCGCCAACATCCAGTAACTCCCGGCAGAGGTCATGATTCATGTTAACAGCCCTTGGCCTTTTTCTCAATAAGGCATGGACATAGTGGAGACCTTTTCCTCTGGGCAAATGACAAACTAAGTTCACAGTTGTGGCCATTGATTACTTCACCCAATGGGCTGAGGCTGAAGCACTGACAACGATCACCACTATGAAGATTCTGAATTTTGTTTGGAGGAACATCATCTGTTATTTTAGTCTCCCAAAAGTACTAATCACTGATAACGGAAAGCAGTTTGACTACGACCCTTCAAAGATTTCTGCGAAGGGCATAAATCGAGAATCATTATAGCTCGCCGATCCACCCTCAAGCCAATGGCAAAGCAGAGGTCACCAATAGAACCTTACTAAAATCGTTGAAGAAAAAACTTGATAACGCCAAAGAAAATCGGTCTAAAGAGCTCCAATCAGTATTGTGGGCCTATAGGACCACCATCAGGGGCCCGACCGGTGAAATTCCTTTATCCCTAACTTACGGAACATAAGCAGTTATTCCAGTGGAGATCAGAGTACCAACTTACAGAATCAACCATTATGACCCAGCTCGAAATGATGAAGATCTACTGGCTAACTTAGATCTTCTCGAAGAAAAAAATAGCAAGATCGAATGAAGGAAGAAGCCTATAAAATAAGCATGGTCAAAAGTTATAACAAAAGGGTCTAGCATAGAGGTCTGAATATAAGTGACTTAGTACTTCGAAAAGTCACCCTAGCAACAAAGATTTCTGAACACGGTAAGCTCGCTGTCAAATGGGAAAGCCCCTATGTGGTCATTAAGGTCAGCAGACCTGGCACTTACTATTTGAAGATCATGGATGGTATGGATCTTATGAGACCATGGAATATAGAGCTTCTCAAGAGATACTATTCTTGAGACAAAACATATTGTATTTTTTATAATAGTTGTTTCCAAAGGAATGTCTATGAAATATTTTATTTGGTACTTCATTATCTGTAACTTGCACTCTGTCAAAAAACCCTCTCACAAAGAGGTAGGATTAGCAAGTGCTCAGCTCGCAAGCAACACACTTGCACTCTGTCAAAAACCCCTCTCACGAAGAGGTCGGATTAGCAAGTGCTCAGCTCGCAAGTAACACACTTGCACTTTGTCAAAAAAAACCTCTCACGAAGTGATCGGATTAGCAAGTGCTCAACTCGCAAATAGCACACCTGCACTCTGTTTAAAAAAAACTCTCATAAAGAGGTCGGATTAGCAAGTGCTCAACTCGCCAGTAGCACACTTGCACTCTATTAAAAAACCTTCTCACGAAGAGATTGGATTAGCAAGTGCTCAGCTCTTAAGTAGTACACTTTCACTCCGTCAAAAAATCCTCTCACGAAGAGGTCAGATTAACAAGTGCTCAGCTCGCAAGTAGCACACTTGCACTCTATAAAAAAAATCTCTCACAAAGAGGTCAGTTTTTAACTGAAGAGGCCTGGTGATAAATGAAAAAAATTGTC
The DNA here is from genome assembly GCA_021464415.1 of Lonicera japonica. NCBI lineage: Eukaryota > Viridiplantae > Streptophyta > Magnoliopsida > Dipsacales > Caprifoliaceae > Lonicera > Lonicera japonica. Next base: position 2,175,323 of record CM038466.1, read on the forward strand.
AAAATTTGCCTAAGTTAGAAGGGGGCATGACTTTACTCAAGACTTATCCAAAACAACAAAAAATTTTCTTTTTAAACACTAGAGCCTTAAAAAAAATAAAAAAATTCTATCACCATATTGGTCGTTCACCAAGCATAAAAGGACCTAAATACAAGCCTGCTAAGAACTGTTTTGGCTAACTGCGGGGCATGTCACAAAGGGTTCCATTTCACTTGAGGCATGTCATTTATCTTGCTTAACTATGTTTCACTTTTTTTCTGAGTTATGAGGGCATTAGAGTATTTATAGAGCTCATTGCTACATCTCACATGACAATTTAGATAAAAAAAAATATAAGAATTAAGAAAAAGTAAAATAGACAACATACAAATTTCAAAGGCAAAAATGATTCATTTCATTGATAAAAAAAGATAAGTTACATAGTTCCTAGACTTATATACAAAAAGGGAGACCTATCAAAACTACTCATCATCATCATCGTCAGCTCCTACACCAGACCTCGAAGGGGAAGGTTCACCAGTCTCCCACTTGATCAGCACATCAGGCTCCTTAGCTTGAATCAGCTACAGCACGGCAAGGGCGTCAGACCTCTTCTCTACAATCTTGGTTTCCAACTCAGGAGTCATATCAATCTCTGAATGAGCTTCTAGCTTCTCGAGCTCCTCAGGCCTTTGCAGGGCCAACTCCTTGCATTTGTAAAATCTAGATACAAATGAGTAAAAAATCCTTAATAGTGGGCCCTCAGAGCTGTAGAAATCTTCAACGGCTTGAGCTCTCACTGCAGGAAGGGACTCCTTCAGCTTTTTTAGTTCTTTTTCCAGCTCGAAAAGTCGAGCCCGATTGCTACTTAGAGCTGCCTCAGCATCTTCCCTACTATTGTGCTCTAGCTCTACGGACCTTTGGGCTATCTCAAGCGTAGACCCAGCGGCTTGGAGGTCCCTTCGGGCGTTGATCAACTCGGATTTGAAACTGAAACCCTTTTACTTCGTGGCCCCATGCTCTTTCCTCATCGCCTTGTATGCTGACTCCAGTCGGGCGAACATGGTATTGTTCAGACCTTCAGTACCAGTCAAAGCATTGTTCAGCTGCTCCAGCATGACCTTCTTGTCATTTTCTGCTCTCTCGAGGTCACTCTAGGTAACATAGAGCTTGTTTTAGGTTCTAGTGAACTCCTCCTGAAAAGTTGGCTAGCTAACTGTACTTTAGCCATCTTCATCCAGATGGAGGGTAGAAAAGAATAAATTCATGGCCTACGAAGAAATAATGACAAGTTACGGTCAAAGAAAACAAAAAATGGAGCGTACAATGAAATACACGTACCTGACTTATGTGAAGGCTAATGGAGCTAACCAATGAGTTTGTTCCCCATTCTCTTGCCTGCTTTAACACCTTTTGCGATAGGGGATGGAGGGAAAGAATAGCCTTGGATAAAGAAGGCAGAGCTACCTTGAGCGCTAGGATTAAGCGTGCCCTCATCAGTTCGCCTAAATCCAAAAGTCTGCTCAAGGGCATCATTAACCCTAGTTATAACTACCTCATCTTCCTTAACACCCACATAGCTCTTATCAACAGGACTACTGGCTCTGTCCTCTGGATCCCCTTTCATCTCTAAGGTCGTTTTTTCTAGACTGAGAAGATTGAGGTTTTCTAGTGGGGCGTTCATGAGATCCACCCAACTTTGCACTTTCTATGGTTGGGGGCTACTAGGTTTGGAGACAACTGTTTAGGCTGGCAGGGTGACCCTAGGCAAGTTCGAAATGGCCTCCCTAACTCTATCAAGTCCTTTAGACTTCTTCAAATGGGGTAAGCCCTGGCTAGTGCAGTCCTTTTTTTAATTGTCTTATCGGTGTTCACCTTGAAGACTAGAGCTGAGAAAAGAATAAGAGAATGTCAAAATTAATAAGAAAAAAGGTCTACGATCAGAGCTCAGAAAGAAAAACCAGCGAAAAAAATTGAAGACTCACTTTTCTTTGGCACTACGGGCACCTGTTGAAGGGGGCCACAGTCAGAACCCTGTCCCTAGGGGAAACATGCTGGATTTTTCCTTGACTGCCCTATGTGGAACTCCAACTCTAAGACCCTGCGTGGAGCCCTGAGTCATTTCGTTCAGAGGGTAAGAGAATGTCCAAAGCAGGAAGATCCTCCGCAATGAGGACGTTGGGCTCAGTATTGAGGGGCCTGGACCCTAGTCCATACCTCCTATAACATTTTTGGAGCTACGATATTACGTTGTGTTTGAGGAAGAAGTCCTTGGCATCTTCCATCTAGGATGTTTTCACCAAAATGGACTTCTTCTATTTAACTGCAAAATATAAGACAAGGAGAAGAGGTCAGAGATTCTAGCATAAAATATATAATAAAGAGTTATTCGGCATTGAAAAAGAAACTTACTGATAAAGTCTGGCTTCGAGAGCCAGTGTTTGAGGTCGTGGATATTAGGACACCTCGAGTCGTGCTCCCTGTCCCCCATGAGACAAAGAAGAATTGTTTTTTTCAGTTAGGGATGCTGTCAGGGAGGCCGTAAATGATCTTTAAAGCTCATGTCCTCCTGGGCCAGTTAAAAACACCTTTGTTCTTCCTGTCGCTGTCCTTGGGCTGAAAAAGAGAGATGAACTCCTCGATAGTGATGTCGTGACTACCAGTAGAGATAGCCCTGAAAATCAACACTTATCCTATCATATAAGACCACATGTTGGGGCTAACTTATGCAGGCACGAGATCCATAGTCGCCAATAACTTTCGCACATACTCATTTATGGGGAATCTCAACCCATACTCGAAGGCGACCTTGTAGAAGCAGACATCTTCAGGTCTGTAATAGCAGGCCCTCTCTTCTGGGCTTGGAGCTTTTATCCTGACTGAATCAGGAATCTGGTACGCCCTTTTAAAGATTGGGATGTCGAGAGCAGAGAAGGTTGAAGGGACACGAAAGCTTGCCATAAAGCTAAGGTACTCTGAATATGTCTCGATGGTCTTCAGGTTATTGGATACGCAAGGGGGAAGACAAACACGAGCCAACTCTCCCTTACTATCTAAGATCTCTATGAACCTCACGTCAGCAATGGGGTTTGGGATATCCCTCACGGAGGATCCCTACTCAGTGTTTGAAGGGATCCCCTAACCTTAGGTCTGGTTGGTGAAGTGCTCCATTATGACTGCTAAAGTGTGGAGAGGAGAAGAAGGTTCAACATGAAGAATGAGCTTGACGAAGTTGTCCAGAGATATGCTCAAAAACCTCTTAAATGAGTTTTTTTGAAGGAGGTTTGCAAGCCAGAATGGTAGAGAGCAGGAGAAATTGAGGCTTTGAGGGTTCCAAAGTACTTAAGGTTCGATAGAAGGAGAGGTGGAAAGAAAATGAAGAATAAAAAAAAATTCCTAAGGAAAAAGGGGTTTTATATAAGGTGTGTGAAGGTAAGTGTCTTTTTAAAAGCCTTAACTATCCGTTCGCAAACCCATTGCCACACGTTTACACGTTCTCCATGGAATATGGAATGGCCACATATGACCCCATCAAAACAGTAACGGTTATATCAAAAGAGCTCGGATCAAAAGGCAGGTCCTCAAACTAGGTCAGAGACCCCAATATTCAGGATATCCACCAAATCCGATGTGGGCACCGAGCTGGACCTCCACCAGGAGCCCCTAACACATGTTGTTTATCAAACAGTGCTCAAAAATCCTTCCAAAACTAAACAAGAGTTTTTATCCTCGCCAATCAGCTCCTCTAAGCTAAATGTTAATGATAGGGGGTAATTGATGGAGCAAATTATTAACTTAATTTACCCCGCCAACCCCAAGCTGACACGTGGCCGTCCACGTCAGCTATTAGGCCTGCTTCAGTGCGAAGAGTTCGGAAGAGCCCTATTGAGACATCGTAAGAATGATAGTGCTCCTTAAAAACTGGGTATCCGCTTGAGAGTTAATTACGTTCAATAAATTGTGAAATCTGGGCTCTAGAGCTCTTTCGGTGAGCTCTAGAGTTCCTCTCTCACCCAATCACTCAGGCGCAGAAGTATGGGCGACTGTCACCTATTCTGCAGAGCGCACAGAACTCCCTTCACTTTCATTAAATGCACACCAATTGCATTTAATGCACCAACATTCATGGAGAAACAAGGTCAGAAGTTAGTACTAATCGAAGCATGGCCCCAGACCTGCTCTGGGAGCTCTGGTCACACGTCTCCTCCAATCATATATATACAAGAAACATTTACTTCTTCCACCAACCAAACAATAGCCAAGTTTTTCCTAATAACTAGAGAGAGGAAAAAGAAGAACGGTCAACTATTCCACCACAAGTGTGTGATACCGAGCTCCGCAACCTGCTTTAGAGCTCCTAAATCAGAGAGATTAAACTCTGAATGGCTTAGCCTTCCTCTTATTATAACACTGTGAGGATAAAAGAGTTAAATAGACTTTTACAAGTTTGTAATAGTTGTTTGTTTTCCATCAATACAAAACAAACCGAGCTCCTGTCTCTATTCTACAGGGGAGGACTAAACCGTGTTTTTATATGATACCAACATTCTCTGTAAATCTTTGACTTCTTTAAATTCAGCACCTTTGCCATTATAATTATTTAATATAACCATTTAACTGTATGGTCTAAAATACCCTTTTAATTTTTAGCATTGTTGGTGCTAAAAATTATAAGGTTATTTTCAGTGCCACACAGTCAGTTGATTATAACAAATGATTAGAGTAATAAAGGTGAATGTGCTGAATTTAAGAGAGTCAAGGGTTTATAGAGGAGGTTGGCCTCGTATGAAAATACGGGTTAGTCTTCCCCTGAGGAATGGAGCTCGGAGCTCGGTTTGCCTTGTATTAATAATAGATTAATAAGTGTTACAAACTCACAAAGGTCTTTCCAGTCACTATGTTTTTTTTAATATTACAGTAGGATAAGGGGCTGGGCTAACACCAACTCAGTCTCTCGTAAAGAAGAGCTCTGAAGCTAACTACTGAGCCCTACCTATGCCTTTTTGTGCTTGTTAATGGTGTGTTTTTGTCTCTCTCTTATTATTCTTCCTCGGATTTAATGAAGGTAAGGAAAACTCTGTGCGCTCTATAAAGCAGGTGACAGTCGCCCATGCTCTCGCTAACCACTCTGGCAGAGTGGTTGGGCGATGGAAAGAGAGAAAACTTCAGAGCTCGTCGAAAGGGCTCCGAAGTTCGGGCTTCGTAGTACGTCGTCTGCAATTGACGCTTGAGTGAATAACCAGACCTTCGAGGGGATCCATTTTTCTTATAAGATCATAATAGGTCTCTTTCAAGCTCTTTGCACAGAAATGGACTCGGTGGCTAACACGTTGACGGCCACGTGTTAGCTCGAGGTTGGCGGGGCAAATTGAATTATTAATTTGCACTATCAATTGCCCCTTATCCTCGTCATTCAGCTCAGGGGACCTGGTTGAGGAGGATAAGAATCAACGCTTAGTTTATTTAGGAGAACTTTCGAGCTTTATTTATTGAGCGGCGTGCATGGGAGCCCTCAAGGGAGGTCGGAATCGATTTTTGCCCCAAATATGGTAGATATCCCAAATTTAGGAGTCTCCGAGTTGGTTCGAGCTCTTTGGCGCGATCGTTACTGTTTAATGAGTACAGCCATTCCATATTCCTTGGAGATTGTGCTGGCGCGTGGCAGTGATCTTTCGAGCGGACACTGTTAGTTTTTTAAAAGACACTTAACTTCTCTTGTACACTTTATAAAACCGTCGTGCCTTATAAAAATCCTTTTATTTTCCCTTTCTCCTTCTCTTAAACCTCAAACACTTTAGAACCCTTAAAACCTCTGCTCAGTGCACCATTTCTTACTCTAGCTTACAAACTCTCTTTAGATCACAGCTTCAGGAGGTTTTCAAGTGTGGCCCTAGTAGATTTTAGTGACCGTGTCCCGCATTTCGCCCCTAACACCTCTCTACATTCCTTAGCCCTGCTTATGGATTGCCTTACACATCATGGCCAGAACTTATAGATCCCATAGGTACCGATCAGGGTTCTTCTGCTGGTCACGAGGGATTTTTGACATGAAACACGCCTATCTTCCCCGAAGTCAGGTCCAAAATCGTGAATAGCGAAGATGAGGTAGTACGCATTTGTCTCCCCCTCTGTATCAAATGATGCCAAGGATATCCAGAAGTACATGGAGTACCTTAACGCCTTAGCAGCATTTCGCGTCCCATCAACATTCTCTTCGCTTGACATCTCCAACTTTAAAAAGAAATATCAAATTCCTGATTCGGTCAGGATCAGGGCGCCATGTCCTGAAAAGAGGGCTTGTTACTACAGGCTAGGAAAGATCTGCTTCTACGAAGCTACTTTCGAGCACGAGCTGAGGTTCCCAATCGATGATCACGTGCGGGAGTTATTGGTGACCATGGACCTTACTCCCGCCCAAGTCAGCCAGAACATGTGGTCTTGCTTGGTAAGGTCAATATTGATTTTTAGGGCCATCTCTGCTGGGAGCCATAATAAATCCATGGAGGAGTTCATCTCCCTGTTCCAGCCTAAAGACAGCAGAGGGAAGAATAAAGGTGTCTTCAACTGTCCCACAAGGTCAAGGGCTTCGAAGATCATATACAGCCTTCCTGACAGCATCCCCAACTGGAAAAAACAATTTTTCTTTGTCTTAGAAGAGGACTGAGAGCACGACTCAAGGTGCCCTAATATACACGACCACAAACGCTGGCTTTCTGAGCTAGACTCTGTTAGTAAGTTCCTTCTACAACATTAAATAAACTTACTTATGCGCTTAACGCTAGGGTTTCTGACATCCTTTTTTTGTTTCATATTTTTTAGTTAAGGAGAAGAAACCCTTTTTGGTAAAGACGTCTTGGATGGAGGACGCTAAGGACTTATTTCTCAAGCATTATGCCGACATCGTAGCTCTCAGAATGCTGTGGAGGTACGGCCTAGGCCCTAGGTCTATTAATACGGAGTCCCATGTCCTTGTCGTGGAATGCCTTCCTTCTTTGGACGTGCTCCTGCCATTCGAGCGGAACGATCCAGGGCTCCATGCCTCTAAAATTGTCCAAAAAGGGGATAGTGACTGGGCTCCTGAGGTTGGAGCTCTACAATTGGGCCATGCAGAGGAAATTCATCTTATCTCTCCTAGAGATAGAGTGCTAACTGTAGCTCCTCTTCAACAGATGCTTGTGGTGCCTAAGAGAAGAGAGTCTTCAATATGCTATCATCTTTTTTTTATATAGTCCCTGCTTTTTGCTTACTTTAACCTTGTCATCTTCTTTTACAGCCCTGGTCTTCAAGGTGAATACCGTGAAGACAACCAAGAGGAGGACCACGCTAACCAGGGCGTTGCCTCTATCAAAGAGGTTCAAGGGTCCTAATAAGGTTGAGGAAGCCTCCTCAAAGCAGCCCCAAGTTTCCAAATCGGCCACAACAGTCATTGATAGGCCCGTCAGCCCTCCACCAAATAATGTACAGAGTTGGGTGGAGCTCATGAATGCCCCTTTAGAAGACCTCCATCTGCTCAGCCCTGAGAATACTACCTTAGAGAGAAAAAGAGGGATTTCAAAGGGTAGAGCCCTCAGTCTAACTGGCAAGAGCTCTATGGGTGTTGAAGAGCTCGAGACAAAGGAAGAGGAAGTGGTGATTACTGGGGCCAAGGACGCTCCTAAACAGACCCTCAAGCCAGGGCAAACTGACGAAGGCACGCCCGATCCAAGCGCCCAAGGTAGCTCCGCCTTCTTCGTGCAAGGCTATACTCTCCCTCCCCTATCGTAGAAGGTCCCAGAACAGGCAAGAGAGCGAGGAACGAGCTCACTGGCCAGCTTCTTTAGCCTTCATATGAGTCAGGTATGCGTACCCTTTTATTTTGGGTTTGCTATTTTTTTAGTATGACTTGTTTGTTCTTTTTGTTTCTTTGCAGGCCATGAATCTATTTTTCTCTACTCTTCACTTGCCTGAGGAAGGTTCCAGTGTTGTGGCCAACTATACCCTTCAAGAGGAGCTCACTAGAATATAAAACAAGCTCTACATTGCCAAGAGTGACTTGGAGAAGGCTGAGGATGACAAAAGGGTTATGCTGGACCAGCTGAGCAAAGCCTTGTCAGAGACAGAAGTCTTGAAGAGCAAAATGGACAGCTTCAACGCTATGTTCTCTCGCCTAGAGTCTGCGTATAAGGCACTAGGATAAGAGTGTGAGGCAGCGAAGTAGGACGCCTTCAGCTTCAAGACCAAGCTAATCAGCGCCAGGAGGGATCTCTAGGCCGCTGGGTCTACACTTGAGATAGCTCAACGATCCTCAGAGTTAGAGCGTAAAAGGAGGGAAGACGCTGAGGTGGCTCTAAGAAGCAACCAGGTCTGACTTTTTGACCTGGAAAATGAGCAAAAGAAGCTGAAGGAGTCCATCCCTGTAGTGAAAGCTCAAGCCGTCAAAGATTTCTGCAGCTCCGAGCGCCCATTGTAGGTCAGAAAATACCCTAGAGGGGGGTGAAAAATTTGATTTAAAAATGTTTAATGTTTATATGAATTAAGCAATCAAGAAACAAAGTTAATTCCAATCACAAGGTACAAATTACACAATATAAGAGTTCAAGAGATAGAGAGATTAAACCGATAGAAGTCAAAGACTTTTTGTCCACACGGTTCGGCTTGTTAGCCCCTACTTCCGCGCTCGGTTAGTACCCCAAGAATTTTCACCATAACCAATCTTCTTCCGGGTGAAGATTAAATCTCTACAAGTGTATTCTTCTTACACACTTTTACAAGTATTAAATCTCTCTTAATACTCACACATGATTTCACTTTTGCTATTCTATGAGATACACCTCTCACAAATATGATTTGAATAAGATTTGGTGACTAACACCAATGTACAATAGCTCTTAAGTGTATGAAGGAAACAAATGAAGTTCACACTAAGAGATATCAAATTTGATCAATAATTTCTAGCTCAAAATAAAGGTGATTGATCAAAACAAATGTTCTTGAATCTTTGAATATTAAATATAGATGAAGAGAATAGTGTAGGAATGATTCAAGAGTGTTTAAATAAGTCTTAGATGGTGTATATATAGTCTATGACACCATATGGTCGTTTGGAGGGAGTTGGTGGAAGTTTGGTACCAAAAATGGAAAAAAATCTAAAATCCAACGGCTAGTTTCTGGGTCATTAGTCGACTGAGTAAGGCTCATTAGTCGAATGAGCAAACCCCATCAGTTGACTGATGGTCCCCTCTGGTCTGCTGCCATAATGACAAAAAATCCCATTTTTCTCATTTTTTGCAAATTAGCTCAAAAATCAATTTTGAAGCTTGTGGATACTTAAATATAAGTTTCTAAGACTTCTAAGATGTAAAAAGCTAAAAAATGAAGTCGTTAGAATTTAAAATGAATTTATTTCAAAAACGATTTTTCTCCAAAATAAGGTTTTTGAAAGGATTCCGATTTAACCTTTGATTTGATCAATCTAATTATGTTAGAAAATAGTATGAGCTTCTATGATGATCAAATATGAATCTTTACATAGGAAACTAAAGCACTCACTCAAATATACAATAACGAGTCTTCGAGGGCTTTGTTTGTATCTTCGTTTCTTTTCTTCCTTGGTTCATTATACTTCATAGAAATGCCATTGAAGTTGTGTGAGGTGTGAGACATTGATTGTGCAATACTTTGTAGGTGAATGATCTTGATTCCAGCTTTTCGATTAAGTCCACGTATGATTAATTTATTATGGTTATAACTTAAAACATTAACTAAGTTAAATTACACATGATTAACTTTATTGTTATTATCAAAATAAGATTAGTGACTTTTAAGTCAACACCTACTACTAAGGATCCCCGACTCCTTTGTAACTGGTTTTTATAAGTGCAAGGAGTTGGCACTGCAACGGCCAGAGGAGCTCGATGAGTTAGAAGCTCCTTCAGAGATCAAGGTGACTCCTGAGTTGGAGACTAAGATCGCAGAGAAGAGAATCGACGCTCTTGCCGTGCTATAATTGATACGAACTGAGGAGCCTGATGTGCTGACTAAGTAGGAGACTGGCGAGCCCTCCCCTTCGAGGTCTGGTGCAGGGGCTGGTGATGGCAATGAAAAGTAGTTTTAATAGCTCTCTTGTATAGAAATCTAGGACTCATGTAACAATCTTCTATCATGAAATGAAAACAACAATTTGGTGCTGAAAACAACTTTTTAATTATTTGTCTTACTTTAATTCTTACTTTTGCTTTTGTCTGAGTTGTTTGTGTGAGATGTAGCAATGAGCCCTATAGGTACACTAATGCCCCCATAACATAGACAAAGTCAAATAAAATTTAGCAAGATAAATATTGTGTCTTGGGTAGAAACATGACCCCCTTTTCACTTTAGGCAAGATACATTTGTTAAACTGACCTCTTTGTGAGAGTTTTTTTTTTTTGAAAACAAAGTGCAAGTGTGCTTCTGGTGAGCTGAATACTTACTAAACCGATCTCTTTGTGAGAGATTCTTTGGAAACAGAGTGCAGGTGTGCTTCTGGCGAGCTGAACACTTACTAAACCGACCTCTTTGTGAGAGGTTTTTTGGAAACAGAGTGTAAGTGTACTTCTGGCGAGCTGAACACTTACCAAACCGACCTCTTTGTGAGAGGTTTTTTGGAAACAGAGTGCAAGTGTGCTTCTAGAGAGTTGGACATTTACTAAACTGACCTCTTTATGAAAGGTTTTTTTGAAAACACGGTGCAAGTGTGCTTTTGGTGAGCTGAATACTTACTAAACTGACCTCTTTGTGAAAGGTTTTTTTTTGAAATAGAGTGCTAGTGTGCTTCTGACGAGCTAAACACTTACTAAACCGACCTCTTTGTGAGAGGTTTTTTAGAAACAGAGTGCAAGTGTGCTTCTGGCGAGCTAAACACTTACTAAATCGACCTCTTTGTGAGAGGTTTTTTGGAAACAGAGTGCAAGTGTACTTCTGGTGAGATGAACACTTACTAAACTGAGTGTAAGTTATAAGTAATAAAGTATCAAACAGGACATTCCATTCACATTCTTTTGGATGAACATATTACAAAAAAGGTACAAACTGTCCTAGCTCAAGAATAGTATCTCTTGAGGTTTTTTATGGTCCACGGCCTCATGAGCTCCATACTATCTGCAGTCCTCAAATAATAAGTGTCTGGTCTGCAAACTTTAGTGAGCACATAAGGGCCTTCCTATTTGGCAACGAGCTTGCCATGTTCAGAAACTTTCGTTGCCAAGGTGACTTTTCGGAGTACCAAATCTCCAACACTTAAACTTCGGCGCTTGACCCTTTTATTGTAACTTCTGATTATACTTCTTTTATATGCTCCCTCTTTAATTCGAGCTTGCTCTCTCTTCTCTTCAAGAAGATCTAGGTTAGCCAATAGGTTCTCGTCATTACAAGCTAAGTCGTGATGGTTGATTCTGTAAGTTGGGACTCCAATTTCTACCGGGATGACTGCTTCTGTTCCGTAGGTTAGAAAAAAAAGAGTTTTACCTGTTGGGCCCCTAATCATGGTTCTATAAGCCTACAACACCGATGGGAGTTCTTCGGACCAGTTTTTCTTAGCATCATCGAGTCTTTTTTTCAATGAGCTCAACAAGGTTCGGTTGGTGACATTTGCTTGGCCATTGGCCTGAGGGTAGACAGGTGAGTTGTAGTGGTTTTTGATACCATACCCTTCACAAAAGTCCCGAAAAAGATCACAGTCAAACTGCTTTCCGTTATCAGTGATCAGTACTTTTGGGAGACCAAAGCGACATATGATGTTCTTCCACATGAAGCTCTGGATTTTCATGGTGGTGATTATTGTCAATGTTTCGGCCTCAGCCCACTTAGTGAAGTAATCAATGGCCACTATTGTGAACTTAGCATGTCCTTTACCCAGCGAAAAAGGCCTCACTATGTTCATGCCCCATTGAGAGAAAAGCCAAGGGCTACTGATAAAGGTCATGAGCTCAGTGGGGAGCTATTATATGTTGGCAAATTGCTGGCATTTGTCGCATTTCTTTACTAGTTCCTTTGCGTCTTGTAAGATTGTGGGCCAGAAGTAGCCTTGCCTGCCAACTTTGAGCACTAGCAAACGAGCTCCCGGATGTCCTCCGCACAAGCCTTCATGGATCTTCAATAGGGCTACTTGGGCTTGGTGTGGGTGTAGGCAGAGTAGGAAAGGGAGGACCTACCCCCTCTTATACAGTGTTGTTTCGATGACAACGTATCTGTTAGACATATACTTTATTCTTTTGGCCATCTTCCTATCTTCAAGGAGAGATCCATCGCTAAGGTAGTTCAAAATTGGGTCAATCTAGAATTTGTATATTTGTACTGGGGCTGCGTCCAGCTCCAAGGGCTCATCTATGGCTTTTCTTTCCAGATATTCAATGTGCACCCCGCTTAGTAAGTCTGAAGTTGTGGCCAGCTTGGCTAGGCGATCTGCTTTATTGTTTTGAGCTCGTGGGACTTTAATGAAGACTGGGTTAGAGTACCTCTGAGCCACCGCCTTGGCTTTTACTAAGTAAGCGGCCATGCGTTCTTCTTTTGCCACATTGTGACCTAAGTATTTGGCCAACTACCACTGTGGAGTTATTGTAGACCACCATTTGCTTTACTCCCATATCACTAGCTATTCTCAAGCCTGAGATTATGGCTTCGTACTCAGCCTCATTGTTAGAAGCCTTGAACAAGAATTTCAGCGATATCTTCAGGGTATTAGCCTCAGGAGTTATCAGCACCACACCAGCTCCAGATCCTTGCAGGTTTAAATCCCTATTGGTATGCAAGACCCACATGGGTACTCCTGGCAGTAAATTCATCGAACTGGCCGGGGTTAAAGTGTTCGGGTCCGCAAGCGGTAGTAACTTTGGCGGCTCTTCAATTTGGTCTTCAGCATAAGTGAACTCAGCTATGAAATCGGCAACAACCTGACCCTTGATTGAGGTTCGAGGTCGATAGTTAATCACAAACTATTTGAGCTCAACAGCTAATATGGCTAGTCGACCTGATTGCACTGGCTTGTCGAGGACTTATTGCAACGGCTGGTTCGTGAGTATGTCTATGGTGTGGGCCTGGAAATAAGGTCTCAATTTTTGAGACATGATAAGTAGAGTATAGGCCAATTTCTCTAGTCTTGGGTAATTTAGTTCAGCAGAGTGCAGAGCTTTTCTCGTGTAGTACACTGGTAGTTAAGCTCATTCTTCATTCCTCATCAGCGCTGAGTTGACTGTTGTTCGCGATATCGCCAAAAATAAGCTCAGGATCTCTTTCTTCCTTGGTGAGCTTAGGAGGGGAGGAGCTCCGAGATACCGTTTGAGCTGCTGGAAAGCCAACTCGCATTATTCGGTCCATTCAAAAGCCTTATGCAAAGTTTTGAAAAAAGGGTGGCACTTGTCGGTTGCTCTAAAGATGAATCTGTTGAGAACAGTCACTCTCCCTGCTAGACTTTGGACCTCTTTTGGTTTGGGCGGGAATTTCATGTCAATAAGGGCTCGTATCTTCTTTGGGTTAGCTTCAATCCCTATCTGGGTGACCATGAAACCCAAGAATTTCCCCCTTTAACTCCAAAAGCACACTTGGCCAGGTTAAGAGACATGCCGTTCTACCTAAGTATGGCGAAAGCTTCATTGAGGTCGGGCACATGGTTCATGGCTTTAAGGCTTTTAACTAACATGTCATCAACATAAACCTCTATGTTCCGGCCTATCTGGTCTTTAAAAAATGCGTTCATCACCCTTTGGTAGGCAGCCCCCGCGTTCCTCAGGCCGAAAGACATGGCTTTGTAACAGTACGTACGTTCGTTGGTGATGAATAAAGTCTTCTCCTCATCTTTTGGAGCCATCCTAACCTGATTGTAGCTGAAGTATGCATCCATGAAACTTAACATCTCATGGCCCGTAGTAGCGTCTACAAGCTAGTCGATCTTGGGTGGAAACTGTCATTTGGGAATACCTTGTTGAGGTCCTTGAAGTCTATGCACATCCTCTATTTACCATTGTATTTTTTGATGAACACTATATTGGAAAGCCACTTTGGATAGTGTACTTCTCGAATGAAGCTAGCTTGGAGGAGTTTCTAAACCTCTTCTTTGGCGGTCGAATTTCTTTCTGCAGTGAAACTTTTTTTCTTTTGCCTTACGGGTGCGAAAGTAGGGTCGGTGTTAAGCCTGTGCACCATGACCTCTGAGTTCAGTCCCCTCGTGTCATTGTGGGACCATGCGAAGACATCCGCGTTAACTCGTAGGCATTGACAGAGCTTCTCTCGGACTCTTGTGCAGAGTTAATTGCTGATCTTCAGGACCCTGTCAGGTTGGGAGGGGTCTAGAGCAAAACTTTCTAGGTCTTCCGTCGGTTCGCCTCGGAGCTCTTTGTCTTCATCTCTGAGATCTAAGGTTTCAATTTCCCACTTTTTTGCATTGTTAAGCTTCCCTACCCTTGATAGTTCTTCCTCAACACCGGCTTCTATCTCGACTACTGTGATGTCTGAGGTCTTGACTTTCTTTACCGTTTCGAATTGGCAGCTACGAGCTTCGACCTGATTTCTCTTGCATTCCTCGACTCCGTAGGGGGTCGAAAATCTTATGGTAAAGCTGCAGGTCAAGATGGCGACCTTGATCTCGTTAAGTGTTCCCCTACCGAGGATGACATTATAATGGGGAGCTCTATCTAGTATCAAGAATTCAACGATTATGGTGATCTGCTTGGGGGCTATTCCCAGGGTTACATTGAGCTTAATTGTTCCCAGAGACTTAGTTTTTTCTCCTGAGAAACTAACCAAGGTGACCGAGGAGGGAGTCAAGTGCTCTGTGGTGAGGCCCATGGCCTTGAAGGCTCTATAGTTCATGAGGTTAGAAGTGGCTCCTGTGTTAATGAAGATTATGTGGACATTGTGGTTGCCCACCATCGCTATTACCGTTAGAGGGTCGTCGTGAAGGAACTCTACTTTGCTCATATTCTCGTCGCTAAATATGAGCTCATTGACATCGTACTTCACCATTTTGGTAGGTCTGAAGCATTATGCTTCTGAGCTCAAGGACCTGGCCTGCCTAATGTAGGCTTTTCTGGATCGATTGTTGTTCCCAGAGTAGGAGGAACCCCTCTCAATCATAATGATCTCGTTTTTCGGGGTCTTTCCTTGACTTCGGGAGGAGCTCTCTTCTTTTTGTCTATGTATTATTTGAGCTGTCCTCTCTGAATGAGCTTTTCAATTTCTCCCTTCAACTTCTAGCAGTTATCGATCTCGTAGCCGTGGTCCTTGTGATATCAGCAATACTTGGTGTTGTCTTATTTTTCCTCAGGTGTTCTCATCTTTTGAACTTCTAAGATCAGCCCTGGGTCTAACTGGGCATATACTTTTCCCAAAGGAGCTGTCAACGGAGTGAACTGTTGGTGTGCCCTACCGTCATTCAATTTGGTTATGTTCGCTTCTTTCTTACTCCTCTTACCCTCTCTCTCCTGGCTGTGGGGTGGGCTGCGCCCCCTTGGTGCTTAGAAGAGGACAAGAGGATCGACAGACCCACCAGGTTCCTTCCTCGCAAAATTTTCTCAACCCCAACCTACTTATTGACCTCATCTAAGAGCTCAGACATTGTCTTCGGTGCCATCCTTACTAGTGTCATAAGGTAGTATATGGAGGTTACCTCCTCCATGAAGGCTGCCACCGCCACTCCTTCATTTAGGCTAGTGACCATGAGGCTCTCTTGGTTAAAACGGCAGGCATATTCTTTCAGTCTTTCGGTAGGTCCCTGTTTTATGGTGAATAAATTAGTAGAAGTCTTGGATTGCCGGTTGGTTACCTTGAAATGTGAGATGAACTTGGTGCCGAGCTTTTATGAGCTCGAGATTGACCCCGGCGGCAGACTATTGCACCATGTTCGGGCTACTCCCTTCAAAGTGGTGACGAAGGCCCTGCATACCACACCGTTCGGGATGTTCTGAAGCCCTATCATGTTTTCGTATCGCTGGCAGTGGTCCACACGGTCGGTGGTTCCATCGTATGATTCCAACGCTGGGAGTCTATTTTTTTTGGGATATAGCAGTTCTGAATGTGATCCATAAATAGAGATCTGGCGTCCCTTCTTAGAGTTGCCGCCGAGCTCCCCGCCATATAACCTACGGTCTTCATCATTTTCGCCATTTGGGCCTCCATCTTTATCATCAGTCTCTTTTCGACTTTTTCGACTGATTCTTTGTGAGAGGTTCTATCAAAAATGGACCCCCTGGGTCTGACTTTCGCCTCTCGCCCCGGCATTTGATTTGATAGGAGAGGGGGTAGGTCTACACTCGGGCTCCAATGTCGCAAAACCTCGCCTGTGCGCCTTTCACGAATCACATTAATTAGCGGGTCCCTTGCTGGTAGGGGAGGGAGTAAGGCTGAAACTTCATCGTACGAGGTCTCCTAATTAAAACTGGAGTTGTAGGATTCGAGCTCACCTTGCCTATCGTGGCTCCCCTCAAATCCTCTGTCACGGCCCCCAGTCTTTCTCTAACTGGGACTCGTGGAGGGATTGGGCAGATACCAGCAGCCATGGAGGTTGAGGACGGACTATTCCTCGTGTTGCCTTGGGGGCTTTGCCTTTGGGCCAGGAGTTTGTCAATTCGGATTTGAAGGGCAGCTTGCAGTTCTTGTAAAGCCAATATAGGGTCCGGCTGAGTTTGCCTTGAAGACATAGTAAATTTTTCGGGTGGTTATACAATTTCAAGAGAGGTATGTGACTTTGGTAAAACTGTCTTTCCCATAGATGGCGCCAAACTGTTGGTGCTAAAAACTAGAAGGTTGTTTTCAGCGCCACGCAGTCAGTTGATTATGACAAATGATTAGAGCAATAAAGGTGAAAGTGCTGAATTTAAGAGAGTCAAGGGTTTATGGAGGAGGTTAGCCTTGTATGAAGATACGGGTTAGTCCTCCCATGAGGAATGGAGCTCGGAGCTCGGTTTGCCTTATATTAATAATAGATTAACAATGTTACAAACTCACAAAGATCTCTTTAGTCACTATGTTTTCTTAATATTACAGTAGGATAAAGGGTTGGGCTGACATTAGCTCAGTCTCTTGTAAAGAAGAGCTCTGAAGCTAACTACTGAGCCCTACCTATGCCCTTTTGTGCTCGTTAATAGTGTGTTTTATCTCTCTCTGATTCTTTTTCCTCGAAATTTCTTATGATTTCTTGGTTGGTGGGAGGAGTAAATGCCTCTTGTATGTATATGACTGGAGGAAGCGTGTAGCTAGGGCTTTTATAGTAGGTCTGGAATCATGCTTTTATCAGTACCGACTCTGACCTTTATTCTCCATGAATTTCGGTGCATTAAATGCGGTTGGTGTGCATTTAATAAAGGTAAAGAAAACTCTGCGCGCTCTACAGAGCAGGTGACAGTCGCCCATGCTCTCACTAACCACTTTGGTAGAGTGCCTGGGCGATGAAAAAAGAGAGACAACTTCGGAGCTCGTCGAAAAGGCTTCGGAGCTCGGGCTTCGTAGTACGTCGTCCGCAATTGACACTCGAGTAAATACCTAGACCTTCAAGAGGATCCATTTTTCTTACAAGGTCATAATATGTCTTCTCCAGGCTCCTTGCACAGAAACGGACTTAGTGGTCGACATGTGGACGGCTACGTGTCAGCTTGAGATTGACAGAATAAATTAAATTATTAATTTACACCATCAAACACCAACATTAATATACTAAGATTTTAAAATTATGAATTTGAATTGAAAACTAACTAGGGTTTTTAAGTGTGGACCTAGGAAAGGGAGAGAGACTCAAACAAGGAGAGAGGACACAGATACAAGAAGCTGTTGAACAAAACAAAATACAGAAAGGTCATCCACGACGACGAGGGAAAGAGAAACTCAAAACCCTATACAGAAGAGCTTGTACTGATCGCTTTTCAATGTCTTGATCCTTCGTGCCAAACCCTAGTTCTAGTACTAATCTATGAGTGTCTTTTGCCTAATCAGGGCTGTAAATTTAATATATTGATCAATCAATCAATCTTTGTCATTGTTGGTAGTGTTACTTTTATTCCCCAATTTGAGTGGCCATGACTGCAGATTCTCCGGTTTGTCACCACTCACCACGTTCTCCTGTAACTTCCTCTGCTGACGGCGTGAAATCTTTATCGTCACCGTGGGCACAAGTCGTACGCGGCGGCATCGAGCCCGACACCATCTGCACCACTCCCCTCTCCCCGTCATCATCGCCGCCTATTTCGGCAGCGCCGGAGCAGGATTTGTCCGACTACTCGAAGGGTCAATCGGCCTCGCCACCGCCAGATAATGATTTCGGCGAGGGTAGTAATGGCAATGTAGATCTTCTTCATAAGAAGACTGCTTGGAAACCCTTAAACGGGGGTGACGGTGAGGCCGGTCCGGTCATGGGTGCTTTTTCTTGGCCCGACCTATCCGAGTCTAAGCGGCGGTCTCTTAAGTCATCATCCGATTCATCCAAAACCCTCTCTTATGGATCATCAGTCCCAGTCCCTATTTCTCAGGTATATACCAAAATTATTAATGGGATATGTTGATGCATTATCTTTTGTTTATATTTGTTTCTTAGGTTCGGGCTCATAAATCTCAAGTCCATAGATATACTATATACTAGGGAGGGATAAACGGTGTATGGTTGTTTTGTGTATTGATGGATGACATACGTCCTATACTATCCATGTCTTGTATAGTAATTGATGAATGGTTATGCATTAGGTTTATTTATATGTTTTAATTATAGGATGCACAAACTATACTATTGGTGTTCTGTTTATTGATGCATCATGCTTATTTATATGTTTATACTAGGGACCTGTAATCTCACCTTCACCTCAGAAACAAGCCACTGCTAATCCACCAGTTCGACCGGTCCGGCGACCAATGAAGCGAGGAGGAGGTGGTGGCACAGGGGGTGTGTCTGCTCAGAGTGGCTTCATTAGGCCACCACCACCTCCACCACTGCCTCCTCCCTTCCCAAGATTTGAAACACCCTCTGGAAATCTGCTACCCGCGGTGCTAGATTCGCCTCCAGTAAGAGAACCTTCATACAGGGGGAGTAATAATTGGGATGCTAGACCAATGGGAGGAGTTGTTGGGTCTCATTCACACGCTGTAAATGACCATTCATCACAACACCGGAATACATCCCGGAGGGGTAACTTTGGCTCTCGTCCCCGTGGAGATGCAGTTTACCACAATAATGGTTATCAAGATCGAAATACTTGGAATGCTTCTCGAAGTTCTAATGTCAATGCCAGAGATGTTCATCTACCCCCTAATACAATGGGTCTTCCACCTTATAGGGGATTTATAAGACCGCCACCACCGCCCCCAGGTTCTAGACCTTTCATCGTGCCCCAGCATGTGAGACCATTTGGAAACCCTATGGGTTTTGGTAAGTTACTTAAAACACAACATCTCTTTATAGTGTGGAATTAAAACCAACACCTTTGTCTTCCTTGCAGATATTGCATCTCCGTATTTATATGTTCCGGCATTGCCTCAAGAGTCCTTCCGGGCTGTGCCACTTGTTCCTCATCCACCACCACCGCCTATGTATTTCCCACCCACGGATCCTCCTTTGCCTACTTTGTTGGTCAATCAAATTGACTATTATTTTAGGTATACTATCACTCTGTCTGGTTTTCATTAATATATTATGAATTATGATATTCCTATGTTTCCCACAATAACGTGCTTGCTCGTGCAATTTAATGTTTATTCCAGTGATGCTAATTTAGTGAAAGACGATTTTTTAAAGTCAAATATGGACGTTCAGGGCTGGGTACCAATCAGTTTAATAGCTAGCTTCCGTAGAGTAAGTAATATGCATTTATTTTAATTTAATATTCGCAATTATTCTTGGTAAATGTGTTTATTGCCTTACATTTGTTTTCTATGTTTTCTAGTATTCCTTAAAAATGCCTAGTATCTGTTATAACTGTGTGGTAATTACCAGCTATTGGCAAGTTACTAGCTCAGTCTGCAATCCACCCATGGACAAATACCATTGAAGTATAGGTGACCTTGTAGATTATCTTTGCATCATGTATAACTAAAATTATGATTCCGTTGCCGTAAGTTACACATAGGCTCTAATCTAATGAATTCTACTTCATAATTTTATGAAGATGCACGAAGTAAATTACGTATTCCAGTTAGAAAAAAATAACTAGAAAAGTCACTATGAAAATGTTGTTCAAACACTAATACCGAGTGAGCAATTTCGATGGTCAGGCTCAACTTTTCTTTGCGAAGAAGGTATTAGTGATGATGTTGGGCAGGCAGGCCAAACAACACTATATCAATTTATCAATGCTATAATAGATAAAGCAACTGATCTTTAGTTGCTCAATGGACTTAAATGCTTACAAAAATTAAGAACAATAGTTATTAAATGCATTATTGCTTAAAGGTAGATAAAAAGAAACAATAGTGGCTATGTTGGTTAACGCTTGTAGATAATGAAGGATTAGGTATAGTTCTAGTGGTTTCCAGTGCATTAAAAGAGAAGGTGACCTGTTTCTGGTTCTGAGAAGGCCATATCCCATCAAAGAACCTATTTGTGACAACTGCGATGATCAGTATTCTTGCTTAATGCTTAAAGGTAGATAGAAAGAAACAATTGTGGCTATGTTGGTTGACGCTTGTATATAATGCAGGATTAGGTATATAGTCGTAACGGTTTCCAGTGCACTAAAAGAGAAGGTGACCTGTTTCTGGTTCCAAGAAGGCCATCCATCAAAGAACCTATTTGACAACTACGATGATCAGTAGTCTTGTTGGTACTTTTGTGATATTAGATAGGGTCTTCAAGTAGCTAAAGGGTTACAAGAAACTTGAGAAAGGGAAATGTGTTGACTCTCTCTTGTATGCAGAGTTGTTAGACATTCTTGGTAGAGGCTACATAATACATTCTTTTGATGGTCAAAATTGACTGCATATGGTACTATTGCTGAAATGGACTGCATATGGCACTTTTGCGATGTTAGATAGGGTCTTCAAGTAGCTAAAGGGTTACAAGATACTTGATAAAGGGAAATGTGTTGACTCTCTCTTGTATGCAGAGTTGTTAGACGTTCTTGGTAGAGGCTAGATAATACATTCTTTTGATGGTTGAAATTGACCGCATATGAGATAAGAGAAAAATAAGCCTCTCAGTTGAGAAGAGTGAATATATTAATATGGGCGATAATGCTAATGTAGCCATTAATTGAATTGAAAGATGATAGTCTAAAAAAGACACGATAGCTTATTGTTGTAACAGAGTGTATTGTGCTCTATGGAGCAAAACGGAGAGTGGGGACCTGGGATTAATGTGGCCAGTCCCAACCAGAATTAGTAGCTAAAATATATGTTCTGAATTTTTATTTTTTTTCCAATTTTCTGTTTTAGTAAGACATGTTTCATTAAACCATAGTATAACATGTGCTTCTGGAAGTTAGAAGTAATACAATTTCATTTTTGTGAAATAAAAGAATTGTTTATGATTTTGGGCTTTCTACTCAGAATTAACTGCTTTCTTCCTCCCTTCATGCTTTATTTCCCCTTGAACTCTTAACTTGAATCGTAGATGATTCTATTTGCTGTTTCCTTTTTTTAACTGGATTTGTGTAAACCTTATGTGAAAATAGTCTTCATCCTTTGATTTAGTATGATAGATTCGTTGGGTATTAACTATGAATCACAATCTAACCTAAAAAAGTTGCGTACCATTGTGCAATTTATTCATATCGTGGCCTGGAAGGACCTTTTTCCCAGTTCAATTTGGACGTTTTTATTTAAGTCTACAGCTCACCTTGTCTATCTGATTGTATATTTTTGTTCCCAGCTTTGGTAGATGGCCTCTCTTGTTTTAATATCCTGCTAATTTCCCATGTTTGCTTTTGCAACACTGACCACCTCTTCTCCATGATACCTGTCATTATGCGATACAAGAGAGGTAACTTCTATAATTATGCATAAAAAGAGGGTGCCTTGTAATTTAAAAAGAGAAAGTTCTGATATTTATTTTATTCAAAGATAAGGATACCCTTTGAAAGGCTCATAAATAATATTCTCCGCGGGGGGCATCTTCAGCCACAACTTTATTTTTAAGGGACTAGGTCTTTATCTCATTTGCTTGTCTTCCTTACTGCCCTTTCTTTTCCCATTTAGCGTTCCTGTATTAGCCCGATAAAGGGTTTGTCAGTCTCGCTTCCTTTGCATTGTTGTCCTTTACATTTTGCTCAAAATATCACCTTTTTGTCTCTACCGTATTATGATTGGATTTAATTACTGCTTTGTTAAAGTTGTGCTGATCGCCACATGAACTGCCTCTATATCCAACATGATTTTATGCCTTTAAGCACTGAAGGGGAGTAATGTACTCTTGCATGTGATGATGGGTTTTTTTCTTTTTCAGGTTAAGAGTTTGACAGACAGTATTCAATTGATTTTAGATTCCTTGAAAGCTTCAAAAGTTGTTGAAGTTCAGGTAAATCTTTCTGAGGTTCAGTCTTGTAAATTGTTAGATGTGATGAGTTGGTAGTGAACACAATTCCGTGTGTAAATCTTAATTTGAGACGTGTGATTTTTGCAGGGTGATAAGGTGAGGCGGCACAATGATTGGAGGCAATGGCTAAAGTCATCTAGCCAGCCTGACTCGGCCTCACTGGCAACGTCTTTGCAAAATGTTGCATTAGAAGATGTAACTATTGACGTGAAAACCCCTGTGGGTACAGTGGGTGAATCCTCGAAGGAGTGTACATCTGAAAAGGGACAATGAGGACTTACTACCCTGGAAAGTTGTTTTTGGCGTTCTCCTTAAGGTTAGTGTACTTGGCTCTTGGAGGGAGGGTTTTTATGGAAGAGTTTTTCATTGTGTTCTTGGTTTAATTAAAAATCGATTACGAAGTCCATAGAAATTTGGATTAATTCAATGAGAGCTTATTGGGTGGTATAGTTGGTCTTTTTTTCTTTTTCTTTTCTAAAATACAGGTGATTCTGGTGCACGAAGATCAAAATTTTGAGACAATTTCTTTTTACTCGGCATGGATTTTCAACGGGAGGAAAGAATCGTTTGATGGCTTAGCTCTTGCATGAGGAGGCTTCTTTCATATTTAATTTTTTTTTTTTTTTTTTTTTTGGTGTTATTATACTCTGTTAAAGGCTCCTCTAATTCTGTTTCCACCACTATTTTGGTTTAGATTATATATAGAATATATATATAGTTACGACTTGTCCGTATACAAACCGACAGTTTCCAGATTTTGTTTAATTAAAATTCGAAGTTTAATGTAGGATTTTTATTAATTATCTGTAGTGTAATGAGGTGATATGATATGAAATGATAGTCATCGTAATCTAATATATTCTAATCCAGATTTAGACTCTTAAGAGAAGAGATTGCCATGTATCGAGATTCGTCGGGAGGTTCGCAAAGAATATTAAAAATTTAATTGTTGACCAATCTTATTACTTGCTAGTTAATAATAGTTTGGTAGTAGTAGTAGTGCTCTAGCTGTCGTACAGAAAACCTGCCCGCCCTTCAATTCTTACGAATTCTGTGCTACTGCTGCTGCATCATTTTGTCAATGGTTTAATTTGCATCCACATAAATATTATAGCTCCTCCTAATTTAATTTAATTTAATAGAACACGTAGACCCCACCCCACCCTATTTCCTTTTTTGGATTCTTTGGACATTGTGAAATAATATGCCTAATTTATGGACCTTCTAGTGTCCGCTTAAAAAGTCAATATCTCTTTAAGTCAGATCAATCAAACCCCCCATTTGCAGATCCAGAAATTTTTATTGCTTGTTTTGAATTTAATTTTCAAAAGGCCTCATGATTTTTGCAGCGGCGTCCTCTCCTCTCCCTATTCACATGTATTTTTATATTTTGCGGGTGCATTTCCAAATTTGTAAGCACTAAATATAATATGCAAATTTAATGATTATTATAAATGAATTTTTAGCCTGATGATGGAAAATTTTATTTCGTATGTAATAGTACTACTAGCAATGCATTATTCTTATTATTATTATGATTGTTGTCCCTTGCTAAAATTAAACTGAACCCGTTGGTACAGAGTGATAATGGAAACTTGAGTGTGGTTTATTTATTTTTTATTTTTTTTTTTTGGCTAAAGTGATGGGATGGGATGGGATGAGATTGGTCTTCATTATAATATGCCAAAAATTATCGTTATTAAAAAACCTCCAACTTGCTGAAATACAAGATGTGGATGTGGGAAGGCGACCATATATGTAATATGTGTGTGTATATTTCCTTTATTTTACTTTTGCGAGTGTAATGAATATTATCTGAACTTGAACATTACATACCCCCTTCCTCTCTCTCTCTCTCTCTAAAAAGTATGGATATATAGAATAGAATGCGGCGGTCATCATCAGGTGGTCACAAAGACCGCAATAAGAGAGTCACAGTCTCGCCGTCAAGACAAAAACAACCATCCTCTGATCAATATTTCTATACATCCACATATTCGTCTCCTCTTCCTCCTCCTCCTAACCCCACACCAACCACCAGTACTAATAATAAATCCATGGACGAGATTTGGAAAGACATCAACCTCATCTCCTCCCTCCACCGCCCCACCTCAGCCTTCCATCTCCAAGACTTCTTGTCCCCGCATCCCCCTCCTCCTCCACCTCCACCTCCACCTCCATTTCATCTTCAAAGTCAACCCACTAGTACTAGTACACCTCATTCCACCGGACGCCGTGGTGGTCCCCACTCTTCTAGGTCTCACCCACCACCGCCTCCGGCCACCACCTTGAACTTGAGTTCAAGGCTGGAGTCTCGAAATATCAATCCTAAGAAGTCAAAATCGAAACAACAAAGTTGCCACGCCCTGGTTGAGAAACCCTCTATAATATCTTCTTCCCTTGTCCCTCCTCCGTGGGGTACTTGGCACTCGTTTGCAAACAAAACTTGGTGTGGTACTTTGCACTCGTTTACAAACAAAAGGCCAGCTGAAAGTGAGGAGGATCAATCAGCTGATGGGCGTTTTAAGCGCATGATCAAGAACAGAGAATCAGCTGCTCGTTCTAGAGATAGGAAACATGTCTCTCTCTCTCTCTATATATATATATACACACACACACACGCTAGAGCTACTTTTTAACAACTGTTTTTAAATCTCAGCAATATAATTCATTACACAAATCAAAATTCAAAAATTATTGCTCCTTATTACATAGGATATATATACATCTTCTCCAATTCAATTGAGCATTTGGGGCGGGTAGAAATTATTAATTGGATGATATCTGTGTGTATATATATATATATAATATACTGCAGGCATATACATATGAGTTGGAGCTAGAGGTAGCAAGGTTGAAGAAAGAAAATGCAAAGATGCGAAGACAACAAGAAATGGTAGGTGAAGTGACCACTAGCACTAGCACTTGAATTCAATATTTGTATTCCCTATTTAGGGTAAAAGGCCCGTTCATTTTTTATTACCAAACAAGGAAATTAATTAGACATTATGATTATTTTGTTATAATATATTGATATTTTGTTTTCTTTTTGCAGTTGTGTCTGCCAGCTCCTCCTGCCGAGCTTCCTAAAAAGCCCACTCTATGTAGAACCTTAACCGCACCATTTTAAGAGGTAAGATTTTATTTCAATATTCCACTCCCAGCTCATTTTAATTGTTTTTGGTCAATTTCTCTGGCTCGCCAGATACTTTTTTCTTTTGCCCTTTCTCTTTCCTTTGACCATATATCATATCTGTTAGACAGAGAGAAAGGCAATGTAGTAAATACGATGCATCTTATTTTTGGTCTATTTTCTTCCTTTTTCCTCTGTCGGTGGGTTTAGATATTTCTCATTCTCTTAACTAACACCTCTTTTATTTTATTTTTTTAATTTTTTTGCCTTTTCAACAAGTATATTAGAAGCGAACAATGCTGCACTTTATTTAACAAAGTAAACCTTTCCCTTTTTTTATGTTAACTTTGAATATCTATAAACATTTAAATTTGGATGTGGGTCTTTTTCTTACTAGGTGCTTCTTAATTAGTAGTTTGAAAATACTTGATTTAAACTTTTTTTAAGAGGTGTAATTGGGTTATTTGCACTTTGCTCACTTTAATTATGGCGCTACTAACAGTTTTTTATCGAAACTATTAATTTTAATAATTATTGCCACAAACCATCCAATTTGTTGCAATTGATTCATTTTAACTGGTGGGTTAAGTTTATTAATAGATTTGTTTGCCACTTGTACAACACATGCAGGCATAGTTAGAATTCCATTATCCAACTAGTGAAATAGACAAAGATATATGGACATAATCTTTATTATGCACATTTTCCAACACAAGGTATTAAGGTTCCAACAAGATCTTAGGGTTTTTTTTCATGAAGAACAAGACTTTAATAAAGTAATTATGGTTTTGTTTGCCATAAAAGCAAACAAAACCATCCATTTCCCCTTTGTCAATCTCTCTTTCTGCGTTCTCTCTCCATTATTAAACCTCATGTAATGCATATATTATTAGATAAGCTGCTAAGCCGAGTTGGGAAGGATGATACTTCCTACTGTTTGTACAATAGCAGGATCGTACTCACTGATTCAAGATCTTAACTCTGAATTTTTCTCCGCATACAATATATCTATATTTGTAATTCTGTTGGTGCAAGGTGAAAGAAAATGTATAAAATGTGATTAATGAATAAACCAACATATATGCCAACTATACACCCATTAGTATTTCAAAGGACGACACAAAGTCTCATTTCAATGAACGTATTTTTAATAATTTTAGGGAGACACAGAATTGTGACTCAAAAGAGTATGATATAATACTGACTTGCATTGGTCAATAAACTAATGAATTTATAGCATATATTGTTGGATTCTTTTCTTTAATTCCAAAATTAAGGGCGGCGCTAATTATTTCCACTAAGATTTCGTATCATTAATTGGTTTTTTTTTGTCTATTGGTACACTACACTTTTTTTATATTTACTCCAATGATTAATCATTGATAATGTTAATTAATAATTCTCATCATTTATATTAATAACACAAATTAATATACCATTCCATCCACAAATCCACCCTACCACCGGTCCAAGGCAAACTCTTCATCATACAACTAAGGAACAACATACTCTTTCGTTTTCATTTCTATTTGTTTCAAAAAATCCCAAATCTGAACAAAAAAACAAAGATCATTGTTGGTTATGTTGTGATAGATGTGTAGAGACCATAATGTGTAGTGAAATAAGTGCAGAGAGATTGAGAGAGAAAGTGCAAGGGAATGTTCAAAAGAATGCCAATTTGAAAGATGTATTATACTTATGTTTTTGCTACTTGATTATCTTTTATTTTGACCTAAATTTGTGAATAGAAATGGAAGACCCAAAAAAATCTAAAAACACAGCAATTGAGCTATGTATAAAATTGTACTCGGTAACGTACTACTGAGGTTCTGTGCATCTACTCGGTTACTCGAAATAGAGCAAGATTATACTCGGTGAGGTGTGTATGCAGTTGTACTACATTCTATTTCCCAGAGTTCATATGCATAGAATCGGTGTGATATAACCAAGGTACCCATAACTTGGTTTCTTGTAACCGCGCACAATTTCATACCTAAACAACTTCAAATAATCAGATTTTATTCAAATATACAAATTACAAATTTAATTGCGAAATTGGAACTAGTACATGAACTAGCATATATATGAATCTACTGAAAGAGATATGTCCTAGGACTATTCATAGATTATGATTTGTACTTGGATATTTTATGCTTATTGTTATTTATAAAGTTTATTTATTATACTTTATATTTTCTTGTAAATAATATATATTAATACTAGTTCATCAAGTACGTGACTTGATTGTGGGATGCTAGTAATGTTATAATAATATTATTTAGATGTCCCTAATCATATGTCAATAACCTAGGATCACATTGATATAATGATTAGAGTATGGGTCAGCTGATGATTATGTTCCACAAGTCATGGATATGGAAATATCAAGCTGAACATACTGATACTTGTTAGGGAACAAAGTATTGGACTGACCCGCTTTGGGGACACTGCGAGGAGTGTTACATAATGTCATCAGTGATGTTCCCCATTTGTGATATCGTATTATCCTTAGACCTGAGATCGCCATGGTTACCAACATAGGGATTAGCATGTCAGGCATTATCAAACGTTGCTCTTGATCGAGTAATTATAAAGATGATGACCGAGCATACTATGAACTATGTAGAGGTATGTGGTTGATCAAGATGGGATTTGTCACTCTCGTATATTGAGAGAGATATCGTTGGGCCCCTTTATAAGTGTAATTAATATTTGCATGGCCATGCACAAATGAGATGTCATTTGTTTTAGATTAATTATACTTAGAGATCAAGAAATAAAGATTGAACTATACAAGAATGACACTTGCCTAGTCTTGTGTTCAATCTAGATATCGATTGACAAAAGGAGTTAATATTTGGAATATCAATTTAAGGTTGTGTCGTTTTTGACCTTTATACCCTTTAGATAATATTAATGTTTTACTAGAGACCGCTTACTATTCGTATAATAAAATGGGCTTTTATTTATACTGCCAAAGAGTGTAAAACCTACAGGGTCGCACACCAAAACGAGTTGGATCAAAACGAATTAAAACGGGCCAAGTTGGACTTGGGTCCAGTTCGTTTGTTGCTTAGGGTTCTCACTAGGGTTCTATTATAAAAGGGAACCTTTATTCATCTTGGCCGTCAAGGAAACTCAGAGAGGCCAGAGAGAGAACCCTAGAAGGCGCTAGTACACCAAGCAAGGATTCCATCCCGTTCGTGTGTGCATACCGTAGAGGCGTCGTAATTTCTACGCTAAGGACGACAACAACAGAAGGATTCGATCCATCCGGTTCGTTTTAGTAACATCAAATTACACATGAGGTATGTCTTCTATCGATTTTATTGAATAGCATAAATCCTAGGGTTTAAGATTAGTGCGTAAATTAATGTATGCGATGCATGATTACTGCCCTAATTCCCTTCATCTACCACATCAAATTTAGGGTTCTAAAGCAATACATCAAACAAACTTAATTGGTTGCAATTAGAGGAAAAGAGGGACGAATCAGAGCGGTTAAAACTCAACAAGTAACGGCAGAAAAAGAGTAGAAGACCATGTTTTTTGAATGGGGAATTGTAGAGAGAGATTAACGGTTAATAATAACAATAATAACTAATAGTGGTTAATATTAATTAACTAAAAGTTGGACAGTGGAATAGTGGAAGTGCTGGTATTACAGAAACTATGGATAACATATAATTAGCGCTGCCTAAAATTAAGTCTCGAAAATTGAAGGTCCTGATCCGAAGCCGCCGCGTCAAATAGTAGAAGTAGGGTAGGGAGGGTATCCCAGTGCATTTGACCTGAACTTTTGACTTCTTTTTTGGTGCAAAAAGTGTTATCCTACGTCACCACCAATTGGGTTGGGTTATCACAAACATCGTGGGGAGTCTAAATGACCGTCCACTTGTTAAGTTTTCCCTATTTATTTTATGTATAGATGCGACAAGCTTGTCTGGGTAATTAATGTTAATAAACTTGAGGGATGTTAGGTATACTTTCCATAATTAGTATAGTTTTGTAAGATTATTTATGATACCATATTTTACTCAACAACTTGCATCACTAGATATGTTTGTTTATTATCAATCCATATATGGTACACCAAATCCATGAAGTTATCCGCCCACCATATTATTATAATTATAAAAGCTGGGGTCCATTTTTGGAGTGGAAACCTCGATTAGTGGTTTTACACACAAAATAAATAAAATATTATTTTTAAAAAAAAAAAAAAAAGTCTAAAATCTCTTCTTTCAAATATTATATATTTTGAAATGAACAACCTCCCAAATAAAAATGTGTATAGCTTCCTCACCATATAAATTAAGCTTCTGTTTTCTTTTAATAAAATAAGAAGAAAATGGGACATTTAATTTGCAATAGAAGTAGTAATATGATTATTTACACCGCTTTATATAGGATTTTAATATTAAAATTTAATATGCATAAGTCAGTGGATATGGATAGGCCTCGAATTCGATATGTCCAGCCTTGATCCATCCGGCACGTTCTGGTCATATGATGTTGTAATTGTATTTGAAGAAAATTTATTATAATTAAATCAGGTCGGGATGGATCAATCAGATTAACTTAAATAAGTTTTTTAAATAAAAATAAATATTACAATTGTCCTAATTAATCTAAATCCATCTAGTTAATAATTGAAAAAAATTTAATTTTGCTATGCTTTTTTCACTTTTTTTTATGAAGAAATAAATCTTTTTTAAGTTATTGAAAATATTTAGTAATTAAAAAATAATTTAGGAAAAGATTGTTTCTATTAATAAATATTTATTAATTCCTTTTTGAAAACTAATAAATTAAACATTCCTGATTTTACAATTGCTAATATTAAATATTCTTTTATCATTAATTGGGTACATATTAAATTTTTTTTTGATTTATTAATATACTAGATATATCCATGACTACGGCACTACCAACTCGAACTCGTGCCATACTTTTATTGTGGAACTCATACTAAAATTTATGTTTCAAACCCGACTTGATATTTTTAGACGCTGGGTATTAATAACAAAATCCAATTTAAAAATTTGCTTAGAAAGAACTTAACCAAATTGATTAAGGCTTGTTTTGAAAACTTGAATACTTGTCTTCCACTTTTTGTGAAGTCCCACCCAGCCCAATAGGTTTCGATTATGTGACATTATAAGTATGGGTACCAAAAAATTTGGGTCTCCCCACAATGAAAGTTCATAGTAAAATCAGTTTAGATTAGTGATGAAAGTGGTGAATGAGGAAGGATTTTGTTGTATGGTAGGTTCCTTTGATAGCATTAATGATATTCCGATAGTACGTCATTCTTTTGTGTGCATGTGTTTTTATTAGCTCAAAGGCAAAACTTGGCCACTACTCATATAATTAGGGTTATATGTGCCCCTATTGGGGTAAATAATAAAAGACTAAAAATGGTAAAACTTGGCGAGTACTCAATCATTTTACAAATGTCCCACATCTTAGTTTGCATGTGTCTATCTTATCCACAACTTATGTGGAGATGACTATCTCAGCATTTGGTGACGTTAATATGACCATCTCGGCTTACATCTGTCCACTTTGGGAGAGGGATGACCATCTCGGAATCTGATGCAAGGTGGATTATGCATTCAATTCTCCAATGGCCCACAGTGCTGGATCAACCTTGGTAAGGTGCAGGATAATTAACATGGACTGATTCTTATTTCATAATTTTTAGGCTCCCACAATTGCACGCCAAAAATGCGAACTCAGCTGTCGAAGTGAGTTCACATTCTTGGTTCCTCGGCAAATAGTAAATTGTAAACTCCATAAAAAAATTCTAAGTGTAAACATTTATCTTCCATGAAAAGCTTAAATTCATGTGGTCGATATTAGGACACGTGTCAAACTGTGACACATAAACGTGAGAACTTTGAATCGAGCATGAAGACAATTGTTTTTTCACATTTAATGTTTCTCAACAAGCCCTGGTGGTTCCCAAGAAAACATCATTTCGGCAGATGAGAAAGAAGATATAGTAGCCTTCCCCCTGTTATATAAACCTTTCATATATCACTACATCATATTCTTCACTTTTTTTTTTCATCCTCTAGAGCAAAAAAATTATTCTAATAACTTTCATTATTCTTAAGTCTTTTTTATGAATCAAGAACTCAAATCTCTACCCTTATATTTGCTGATCACCACTATTTTACGTACATCTTTCTTTAATTTTTTTGCCTTTGATCAAAAAAATTACATACCCAAACCCTAATTTTTGTAAAGCAAAAATATGCACTTAGATTAATCGTTAGAGGTCGAGAGTTAGTTGTAAATACCACATTTTTAAAAAACTAACCTTGAATGAATGTGAGAGGGCAAAAATCCCTGTGAAGATGACGTTCTCATATCGACTAGAACTTATCCCATTTTTATATCTTTTTTATGCAAGCTAGTTTAAAAATCCTATTTGATCCACTATTGGTGGACTTCTTGAGGAAAACTAAGCTCCATCTCCGTCAACTAATCCCAAATTCCCTTATAACAGTCTTAGGTAGAGCCGAGTTGAATATACGTTATACACTTAGCCTTGACTTTGACAATACCAGATATTGTTATAGTTTAAGACAAAATAAAAAGGATAGGAGCTAGAACTTGAAGGCCAGGGTTAACTCTTTCTCTTTGGTTAAAGCCCATCCCGATTCCCACAAGTACATGTATGATGACTTTATACTCATCAAAGGCAATGTAAAGCATGACCTCATCAATAACCTAGTGCCCAAGCAGTTCGACGTTCCCAGTATGTTGCTATAATAACTTGTAATTTTTTTATAATTGTTGCTTATTTTCTTTGCCAAGCTAATAATCTTCATTTGTTTCTTATATGGGATAAAGTCTTCGATAAGCCCAATGACAGTTTCATACATGACCCATATTCAGTCACCCAAGAGCTACCCATATTTTGCTCGGCTATACCCTAGCTACCATTTCCTTTATTAAGAAAACTGTAATACCCCGTAATATAATTAGTATAAATTAGACACATATTTTTTGGTTGAGCATGGACTAAATTGTAAAGTTACAAAAGTTCAGGGTTAAAATAATAAAATTATGAAACTTCAGGGTTAAATTCCGTAATTAAACATAAAGTTAGATTTTTTCTTTCTTTAAGACCACAGAGTCCACTACCTAAATTGATCCACCATTTTCATTCCTTTGATTTTTCATTTTCGTTGCCGAGAGACAGCAAGGAAAAAAAAGAAATAGATACGAAGATTACGTCTTATCAATTGGTCATCAAAACTCTGCTGAATCGAGTCGAACCTTAAGGAAAAGTTGTTCTATACGTTGAGGGCTACGCAACGGTATAAGAATTTTAGAGTTGTGCTGGTCGGAGTTCGGATGTCAACTCAAATTTCATTCTTTGGGCTAAATATTTTGAGGTAGGGGTTTAATTATTTTTAAAATCCAATAGTATAATTTTATTATATATGAATCATCATATTTTAATTGTCTTTATTTTAAGAATTATTATATGATGAGGATGATGATGTTTTATTATTTATTAAGCCATGAGCATGTGATTTGAAGCAAAATATGCTATTATACTTGATATGGTTGTGTTATTTAATATACATGAGATATCCATTGGATGTATAAATATTGCATATTTATGAAATTAATTAATTGATGAATTATACACATTAAGGGACATGTATAGAGATTTGTTGTGGTTATATGGCATAAGTTGTTTTAAATATTCATTTATTAGCATGTTATGCATATTGTGCATAGTTATTGTGTCAATCGGATTTTTGGAGACCTTTCGACAAGCTCAGATTATTCTTATGGCCTATCATGTGGGCATATATCTTGTATATATGGTGCTAATAGCTTATTATACCTGTTGTATCATTCTTTGACGTGATGTGATCCCATGATGGGTTCGATTATGATTGTTATTGTGGCCCTCGATGATGAAGGGAATATGTATTGACTAGTGCTTGCCAATGTGAAAATAAGTGGGGCTCGGTGCCCTTGGGTTGAAAATTCCTAAACCCCCGGGGGACAGCAATGAGGTCGGCTATTTAGAGCCAGCGATGAGTAGCCCGAAAATCTAGACATCGGCAAAGCACTGGTGATCCTGTGATATGATATGGATGGACATATGGTCCAATTCTATTATGATATGATAATGATCTTTAAGGGCTGGATGATGTTATATTGTGATTATGTTTGACTTATTCTCTGGGGCAGTCAGGCCCGTTCTTCTTCTTATGCTTATGGTTCAGCCCAGCTTCGGTATCTCTTGGAGGCGACCAGGCCCATTGTTATTATCATTATTATGATTCGGTTCGGTCTCGGTATTCTTTTGGTATAATGGTTGACACAAGGGAGGTAACCTGCATATGCATATGCACATGCATGCATTATTTTATCGGTTGAATCATGATTTATAATTAAATAGTTAATTACGTTTTATACTTAATATTGCCTGTTATATCTCCCTACTGAGCTGTGAGCTCACCCCTTTTTATGTAAACAAATTCAGGTATTCAGGAGACAGATACGACAGAAGGAGCAACTGAGTCGGGAACGAAGTAGAGGACTTCTGATACCGACTCATTTTTGTTGTATAGGTGTGTACATGGCAAGTTACGGCTAGCCTGAGTTGTTGTTTACTCTGTAATACATGTTAACATAGTGTGTATGTCTTTTCGATTTCATGCCTGTGTATAGATGTATATTGCACTCATGTTTTATATTACCGCCTGTAGCATGAGTACCAGGGTTGTTTATTCTAGGTTATGTGATTTTCTTGGATTTATTATTTTATTATTTATTTCAAACCTATTTTAGCTCGTCTAAGGTGAGTTAGTAACGCTCCAAGTCTTAATTACAGGTGTTATCATATTAATTAAGGCGGGAGTGTTACAAGAACTCTAGTAACTTATTGGGTTGGTGGCAAAAGACCTGAGTGGTTTGACATATATAAATTGTTCAAGAGATTCAATATCCTAAGTGATATGATTCTGAGGGAAGATGCTTTAAAAGCAACTCGAGGGGCCCAAAGTGATGACTCAAGTGGTGTTTGAAATTGAAGGCACTTCCAAGAAAATGAAGAATGGGAAAAGGAAGAATGAGAAATAGAAGAATAATCTTCTAGTGCTATGAGTGTAGTTGACCATTGCACCAAGCCAACTGATGTAAGAATTCAAGAACCTGCAGGTGAGCAAGTAATTGTTGTTGATTTGCCAGTTGCGCAAGCAATATAGCGACCAAATCCTGGCACTTGGGTGGGGTCTGATACTGAAGGTGAAGACCAACCCTCAAATCAAGAAGACCTAAAAATTGAAGCCTTGTTTGATCGATCCTTGTCCACCCAAGAAATGAGAAGGAATATTTTGCTAAAAAGGAAAGCCACTTGAGCCTAACCCTTTAGGTATGAACAATAATAACTTTAAGAAGAAGTTGAAGAAGGCATAGTGAAAAAAATTGTACTTGATGTTCTCCTGAGCAATAATTAGGCAACTTTTGACGTTCCCAAGAGCTCAGCACCAACTCATCCTCCCTAAAAGAAAAGAAGACTTGGCTATCTGCTGGCTTACAATTTCTTATCTGGGGTAAAAGAAAAATGCCAGATATTTCACTCCCTCTAGAAACCAAGTTAATGGGGGCATTGCTGACCCTAATTCCTCCAATTGTCAAGTATATTGGAATGGAAAAAGTTGAGAAGACTGGTACCACTAACTCCCCTCCTCATGCTGAGACGAATAAAATCGGTGAGTTTTACTATGTAACTGACTTGCTTGTGGCTCTATTCAGTCCTTAACTTTACATCCCTCAAGAAAACAAACTAGTGACAATTAAAGACTCTGCCTTGACAGATAGTCATGTTAGCTTTATTGTGGCCCCAAGCGTTTATCTCCCAACGTACAAGGAAAAGCTGGAGGGCATCTCCACAGTGAACCTAGAGTCCATGAGTTGAAGACTCTTAAAAGAAACTCGTCGTCTTTCACTTTTACATATTCATTTACCATTAAGAGCAACTTATCAATGGCATAGGGTGGGACCTTGGTGAGGGAGTTGTATATACTTTTTGTATATCTTGGTAAGCCATATTTGAATGTGTTGAGGGTGAATTGAAGGTCACATTCTTCTGTCTCGATATGTCTCCTTAGTATCTGGATGAGTATTAATATTTCACATTTTTTCTTCTTCATGTTATTAAAAGCTTCTGGACCTAGGACTATTTGCCTTTTTGTTATAAACCTGGTTGTGAACTGCTCGACCAATTTTTTGAAATTGTTAATCTATCATGTGGGCAGCTAAGTAAACCACCTTAGAGTTATATTAACTAGACTAACAAGAAACATGCTACATATAACAACATCATCTGAAAACTAAGAGGCGCGATTTGCTGGTAGTATCTCACGTGGTCAGCCGGTTCTAATCGGACATTATATATATCGAATTTGAGCATAGAGAACTTTTTGGGTGGTATGCATCAACAATTCTCTGGGTTAATGAGGAGCCATTCTACTCACCCTGGATTTCATGGCTAAGTCACATGGTGTATGGGCTATTAGGGGTGTTTTCGGTTTCGGTCGTGGTAGAGATTGAGGTACCCCAAACCATCTCCGAACTTTATAGTTTGGTTTCGATTTGGTTCGGTTTCGATTTTCATACCTATGGAACCCAAATCGTCCCTAAATTATTCAGTTTTGGTCTGGTTCGGTCTTATTCAAGTTTTTTTTATATTGTTAAAACTTTAGTTAAAAACTGCACTAAAAATAAAAAAGCAGCACTAATAAAAAACATGGACTTAATATTATTATATTTGTATTTATTTACTTCAATACTTAAGGCCAAAATCATTATTTTACAACATATGTTACTATTTGATAGTATAATCATGAATATTCTCAACATTGAATAAATTTATCAGTTTCATGGTGCTATTCTTTGTTGGGAAAAACTTTATAATTTACCACATATAATTGTTTTCCATGTATATATCTCTTAGTGTTATTAAATTCACTTTGTTTTAAATTAAAATTCATTGTTTTCTTTCTTTTCTTTTTTTCGAATGTCATAAATTATGATTTCACTTTGAGAAATAATTAGTATATTAAATCTTATCGTACTAAATAAATTTAATGGTAATTAAACATTAATGAAATAATGAGTATCAAGCCATAACTAAACAAAATAAAAAAATTAAACTGAATCTTAATTTGAAAAGAAGAATAAGTAACCTAAACTGATTATTTCTCTAAAAGTGAAATACGAGATTGAGAAGGGCAAACAGGAAATAAATAGTGAAACGGCAAAATCCTTTAGTTAGCAATTTTTTTTTTAAAGTAGATTCGGGTAATTCGGTCCACTTCGGGTAACCCGAACCCCAAACTCAAACCGACCCGAATCAATCAGTTTTGGTTTTTTATTTTGATTTTGGTTTTCTTTTCGGTTCGGAAAATTTTGGATTGCAATGGATCAATTTGGTTCATTTGTTCGGTTTACGAATTTTTGACAACACCACTATGGGATATAGCCTTTCTTATCACTGTGGAATTAATGAATTTTCTTAAATCATGCTCTGCCCAAGTCTTAGGGTAAGCCTTTTTTCTGAGAGCCTATCAAAAACACCATGGGTTTGTGTAACGACCAGAACCTCTAGTGTTGAAATTTGAACGGCCTTAGCCTTTTTGGCTGCTCGACCTTTTATGTTAGTTGGTGCTGGGAAGGAATTAATGGAGTTGGAGGAGTTGTGTGATTATTGTTCTTTGGGGGTAATACTTGCCTTGTTAAAGAGACTTCTGTACCATTCTCATCATTCTGGAGGGCGTTTTTCTTCAGGTGCTTCTTGAGCAAAAACTCAAGGGGTTAATTTTCTTGCGTTAATTTGATGAGCTCACTCTATGAGTCACATATAACAATGCATAAATAATTGTAATTGCTATCCACCAGCCCCTTTCCTTGGGCAGTAAGTAGAACAGGGTTATCTATTCTTAGTGGGACTAGCAGATTGCCATCACCACCTTGCTGGTGAGATTGACATGTTTGGGCGCCATTCATCATCCATCGTGTCTAGACCATAGTTACTGGTTTTCAATTATTGAATGAAGTAAATGTTTGATTGAAATCTAGTAAACCGAAAATGCTAAGAACTTAAGGAACATACGATTCTTTCCTAATTTTTTTTGGGGGGGAGGGTAAAAAATTTTAGGTCTTCCTACAAGGAAAGTTCAGAGTAAAATCAGTTTAGACTAGTGATGAAAATGGTGAATGAGACAAGGATTTTTGTTATAAGGTAGGTTCCTCCGGTAGTGCTAATACTATTCTAGTGGTACGTTCTTTTTTTGTGTGCTTGTGTTTATATTAACTCAAAGGCAAGAAATTAAAAGAATATTACTAGTAAGCTACAACATTTATCTCTATAATTAGTTACCTAAAATTCTTTACCTTTGTAATGAGCTTTTTTTATTCTATTTATAGTTATAGAACATGTGCCCCATTAGGGTAAATAGTTAAAGACTAAAAAGGACAAAACTTGCCATTATTTTTGCATTTTATAGGTGTCCCACAATCTCACTGTACAAGTTTCCTTTTCTTATTCACAGAACCCATGTAAAGACTACCATCTCGTCATTTGATGATGTAAACACGACTATCTCGCCTTACACATGTCCACCTCAACAGAGGGATGACCATCTCAGCGTCTGATCCAAGGTGGGTTACGCATTTGATTCTCCAATGGCCCCATGGTGTTAGATCTACCTTGGTAGGCTAGATAATTAACTTGGCCTAATTCTTATTTCAAAATTTTTAAGCTCCTTCAATATGCATATTTGAAGAATTATTATTTTCATGATGGGGAATTCAATATGCAAAAACTGCCAATTATAAGTAACCGAAACTTGAACTATCCCGACGCATTATTATTTTTAATATTATTATAGTATTTAAAGAAAAATAATTATATTCAAATTGGGTCGAATTAAACGATTTATATTTACATAAACTTGAACGCAACCTCGACCTGAACCCAAGCTGGAGTTTTGTTGATGACCTATACACACGTTCTTAAAAGTAATCGCTTCAAATCCGACTCATTACAAAAAAAAATGTAGAGAAATTAACTAGAGTAATAATGAGAAGGAACCTAGAGAGAGAATCGTGATAGATGTATAGAGTAAAATGTGGTGTGCGAGAAAATCAACTAATTTTTATTGTAATATAGTCATTAACATAATTAGAGTAATTCAAGGAGGAGGAGGGGGGGGGGGCAGAGAGAGAGATAGAATTTTGCATAAGTTACATAATATGATAGGATTTTAAATAAAATAGAAGTAAGAGGTTTCCTAATTAATTTTTTATTAAAAAAAAGTTTTTATCTCAGCCACCAATTAGAGAAAGAAATAAAAACTTTTATAAATTGATAACTATATACCTATGATTATCATTAAAATTATAAACTTAACATGATAATCTAAACCATTAGATCAAAAGAGTGTTTAAATAACGTGTTATTTAAAGGATACTTGCTTTATTCAAGTCGGGTCAAACATGCAAGTTAAATTTACGCGAATCTGAACCTGACTTGAACTTGTGCAAGATTTTTTATAACCTATATCGCTTCGATCCTAAAAAAGATATTAAAAAAATCTTGTTTCATCCCAAACCCGATTCATTAGGGAGATTCTAGGCCGTATGATGTTTATAACGAAAGTCAATATGCATGAGTTGTCTATTAGAAAAGCATCGATCCAACTGGTCCAGATTTTATTCTAAAAAACTTAAAATTGCACCTCTGAACTTGATACGTCCTGCTCTAGCCATCCCAACGCGTTGTAATTATGTATATTATAATAGTTTTTTTAAAAAATATTATAAAAAATTATTATATTTATGTCGAGTCGGATCAGATTGGACAGATAAAACTAAATAATCTAATAATTCTATAAATATGAAAGTAATGATACATTTATATTCAAAGAATAAACATTACGTTAATCCAAATTAATCTAAATCCATCACAACAAGAATATATTTTTGGTACGATTTATATTATTTTATTTTTGTTTTAAAAAAAATCATTTTGAAGTTATTGAAACATATTTTAGTAATACAAAATAACTTAGGAAAATATTTTTTCTACTAATAAATAGTTAATTCTTTTTTTTTTGGAATCTAAGAAAGTCTTAATGATTTATTAATAGATAGCTAATTAAGATGGAAACAAATTGAAATTTAGATATTCTTAAAATACTTTTAAATTTAATAGAATACACAAGTAGCCATAATTATCCTTTATATTAACAACATGCAACGATACCTATTAGACGTTACATCAAAAAATCACGATTAAGAATAAATCCTAGTGACCAATTGAAAAGGTAAGTCAATTTTTTTGTGGTTTATTAATAGTTTTTCTACTAATATTTAACATATGAGCCTTTTCTTTTCTAGATAAAAAAAAATATTTAATTCAAAATCAATAAACTTAATTTTTCATATTTAATATTACTAACATTTGTGCTTTATTAGGATATAATTAACTTGTATGGAAACAAATTGAAATTTGGACATTGTTGAGATACTTTCAATTTTGATGGGAAATATAATAGCTATAATTATGCTTTAAACTTATGGATCAAAAGACAAACATCTGAAAAAAAATTCTAACCAACACTAAATAAACAAATTTAGCATTTTTTTTGTTTTATTAATAGATAGTTAATCAGTATAGAAAAAAAATTTGAATATCTTTGTAACACTTTAAAATATAATTATAAATATATGTTGGCATAATTATGATTTAAATTATTACATGCCATGACACATATAAACGTTAGAATGTAGTAGAAAATAAACAAATGAGGATCAAGCAAATGCATTTGTGATTTAATAATAGATTTAATAAAAGCTGTCCAACTGACATTAGTTGGCATTGAGATGTGAAAGCTCAAATAATCAACCCTTACTCAGATGTTACATTAAAAAAAAAATCAAATTCAATTTTCGGACTACAACATTAGTTTTAAAATTCATCCATTTAGATTTAAATAATAAATAAACGCTCCGTAAGTCTTTTATCAATCTAAAATCTATCACAAATATAAATAAAATGTCTCTAAATATAAAATAAAATAAAAAAATAAAAAAAATTCAATAAAATCTATATTAAAATACCAAAAACTCTCGTTTGAAATGCTAAGAGCATTAACAATGACAAATTTTATTGTATAATACTAAAGCAATTATTTTAAGAATATAACTACCCTATATTTATCCTACTTAGTTATAAGTTCAAATAATGGTTGACAAACATATGCTAAAGAGTAGGGTGTCGGTAATATTTTTCTGTAAACACTAATGAGTTGAGCGTGGCATAATTTTACTTTTTTTTTAATTAATTTTATCACTTTTGCATCCAACCCTTCAGGTAAAAACATGCATTTTTTAATTTTTTTTAATACCAATATGTCTTGCGTATAATAAAAAAATTTAACCAAACTCAATTTTATTATACACTTTTTTTTTATAAAATAATGTTTTATTTTACTAAATTGAACTGTAGCATATTTTTCTAAAATAAATTTATCATATTTAATCCACCCACAGGACATATCACACCTATTATGAATGATCTAATAAGTCAACAAAGGCTGGAGTCAATTTCAGCTATTATATTATATATATATATATCAGGACCATCAGGTCAGGTCAGGTCAGGTCTGTCTACAAGCGAGAAAAAAAAAAAAAACGTGTGGGGATTAATTAATGAACACTT
Source organism: Lonicera japonica (assembly GCA_021464415.1). Taxonomy (NCBI): domain Eukaryota; kingdom Viridiplantae; phylum Streptophyta; class Magnoliopsida; order Dipsacales; family Caprifoliaceae; genus Lonicera; species Lonicera japonica. The sequence continues at coordinate 2,216,657 of CM038466.1, forward strand.
CAATTACGCTGGCAAATGGGCGGGCCCATTTGAGAGAAAACGTTGTAGGCCACTCGTTCTGTAAGAAGCCTATTAAACTACTCTCTAGTAATTTTTAAAAGGACATAATTAGCCTCCTCTTGCCCCTAAAAGAAAAAGGTTTTGGTGGGAGCCACTATTCGAAAAATCTAATTTTAATTCATTCAAGATCATGTTATAACTAATTTTAATTAATCAGAAAAATTCCGAATATGCTCTGCCTTTATTAAATTTATAAATCTAAATAATTTAAATATCCTTAAATCATGCAACGGATTTATTAGAATTCAAATTTAAAAAATTCAAATATCATTTTAAAAAAATCAAACTTAATTAATGTATCAATGAATACAAGACAACGGCGTAATCAACATATTATATAAAATATATAAGAATATCTACCCATATATAGATATATATTTTTGGTTCAACAATAAGTCGAGCATATTAAAACAATGACGCCATAATTAACTATGTATGGAGAAATAAATCGGACATATTAAAACAATAAATATCTTAGTTGTATTAGGGAAAAAGAATAAAAATAAGTCAGGCACATTTTGAAACAATGATTACATAGTTAACCATGAACGAGAATTAAGTCAAGCATATTAAAACAACCAAAAGTTCAATTATATAAGTTTGACTTAATATATCTTAGGGCTTTCTTCTACACTTCCAAGTACTCTTTAGTAGTGAGGAATACGCTAGCGGCCGGAGGGGAGGCTTTTGGTTTAAAAGACAATAATATATTTCTCTATCTACTCAAAGATACGTATTTTCAGTCAATTGTTTGAATGACATATTTTAGTAAGAAAGACATTTAAATTAATTATATTTAATAACTAAAAATAAAATTTAGATTAGAAAGTTCCAATATTAACCTTCTGTAATCTTTACTCCTACAAGAAATTTACTTCCCTAAAATCAGGAAGAATCCATAATTAAATTAGCATTCAAAACTAACAAGATTAAGTCAAACTTTTTTCATAAATTCAAATTTCTAATCTACCTATAATTTAATCGTGTCATTAATTCAAAATAAGATGTATTGTGACTATAAAATTATGTATAAAAAAAATCATACAAAACTATTAAACATTACATATAATGATACATTTCATCTGCATCAATTTCATTGGTCCATTTAAATTTTACACATGAGTACTATTAATGCAGAAAATGGACATGCGTAAAACTCTGTTACTTATAAGATTTTACTCAAAATATATACAACTATTAGAGATACTATAAATGTTTCTAAATGTTTTTTTCTTTCTTATTTTCATCTTCTTCTCCCTGTCGAGTGTATTGCTTCTGCATCATCCCAATCTCTCTCACGCAGTGAGATAGTTTTTGTGCGTTTTTCTTTTTCTAAGAGTGATTAATTTTTTCTTTCTCTTTAGTTGACTCAATCGCATAAAACATTTTAAATCAAGTTACACAGAGCTATTGTACAATAAAAAAATAAAAATAAATAAATAATGGTTACACTGAGCAAAATAAAAGGGATCTTTAGGAGAAGGCATGAAGGATAAAAAAGGGTGCGGGTAAAAGCACCCTAAACATTCACTTTAAACACCCATTTTTTAGGCACTCATATTTTAATTTTAAATTTGTAAGAGCACACGTACAATTTAAGCACCTTAATGATAAACACATGCTTAAGGAAATTAAATGCAGAAGAGAGTTAACGTACCGAAGGCTTTGGGGTTATCGACAAAATCAGCGTGCATTATATTGGTATTAGCAATATGAAGATGGTGGTTCCAATCTCATTATTTAGTTGATTGAGCAATTGAGTGAGCTTAGGGTTGAACAAAGATGCAGCTCTCTGTAATTTATACTGTATTGATTTTACATATATATATACACGTAAATCAAACTGCTGTGGGGCAATTACTAAATGTGGCAAAAATAGAAGTAATTGTACATGGATTAGTACATGAGGAAATAAAAGTAGGAAAAGAATGCAAAGAAAACTAACCATCAAAATTTTCTTATACTCGAACATAAGGAAGGGCATATAATTCTCGAGAGAATATTGGCGAGACCTTGCGGAATATGTCACGGGGTAGTAGTTGTTCACAAAATCATTACCTCCCAAAGTAATAAGAACGAGTGCTTGATTTACGATTCGCTTAGCCTAGCTGGATTCTACAAGAACACTCAACCGTTCTAGTATTGTTAGCTGTATGCTAACTGTAAAGGCCTACGTATGATGTTCACATGCAAATTACCATTTCTGCATATCAATTTGCGAAGCTTAATCATCAAATGGGGTATCGTATTCTTCAAGTTAAATGATAACAAGACCCATCATAATTCAAAATTTTTTGTAGAGTAATTGACTTGTATTTCGTCTAAAATTTAGGTAACTTGTTTGTGGCTGCGCGAGGCACTTGCCTTACCTTGAAGCCGTGTTTAATTGACATTGACGAAAAAGAGACGCAACGATGAAGCAAAGAGAAAAAGTTGTGGGTTGAATTGAGATATTAGGGTGCCTTCAAAACATATATCTTAACTATACGGATTACCTTTTTTCATAAAAAGGGTGTTTAAATTGAAAAATCATAGTGCTTTTATTAGCACCCATAAAAAAAGGCCATATACCTAAATAACGAATTAACGGTACTTACCAAAAAAAATAAAAAATAAAAATAAAAATAAAATAAAAAAAAAGTGTCCTTTACACAAAATATGTCTTGCATTACAATGTTTGGCCTCCAAAATAATGGATAAAAACTATTATCCTTAACTAGAAGCAACATAGACATATTGTCCTCTATTGTAATATTCTAAAATTAATGTATGTTTCATTAGAAAAAATTTACTGAAAACTACTTAACAGGTCAAGATTTTTAGTGCATCTTCCATAGGCCCTTTATAAATTCTCTTGAAATTTGTACTTTGTGATTTTATGTGACATTTTGAAAGGTAACTTTTGTGATATATTTTTATATCACCTAAGAGGCTCTTCATATTTGATTATTTTCATATTTTTTTCACTTTTATTTTGAAAAAGGAGTGCACGTGTTAATTTGGTGCGTCATAACATTGGATAAAATAAAAAAAATAATACTTGAAAAGTGAGCAGCCGCAATTCAAATTTGAAGAGAGTGAAAGGCTCTTCTTGAAGGTATGCTTGTATGACTATTTAAATTTTTTGCACTTGAGTCCTTTAAAGAGTCTATTAATTAGAGATGCTGTTTTGCTTATACAAATTTCAAAGTAATATTTTGCTTATATTTTTTATAAAATGAGTCTATTACAAGTGATTGAGAATATAAGAAAAAGAAGAAGAAAAAAAAAGAAGAAGAAGAATATTTTACTCTATTTTTTTCTATTTATTACAATAAGATTTATCCCTTTCCAATTCTCTTCATGTCCCTAATGGAATGGGGTGGGGGTGTATATATAGTTGTAACAAAATACATCAAATGATCTACATTCAATCCTACCAACTACGATCTAAGGGCTCACATTTATTCTTATCCACTACAAGTGATGTAAGCCATGACATCAATAAAGACTTATGTAAGCCATGACATCATCGATGCATGATGTAAGTAATGACATTAGTGATACATGATGCAAGCGATGACATCAACAAGTACTAGTCAAAAATACTAATTTTAAAATAAAACAAAATAATTCTTATAATTAAAACTACTTAAAATAAAGCTTCCAAATTATTCCAATTGGTTTAAGCCCATGTAGCCTTATCTGCATCAATAACCTAATCCTTGTCATTCTTGTTTGAACCTTTGAATGAGCCATTTCAACGACAAAAAACGGCTTACAATAATTTGTTAGCACATTAATTTGTTATGAACCAACAAGTCGTAATTTGAAGTTCAATTAGTGTGTTAGCCATATAAAAGCACTATAACTGCTTACAAAAGCGTATTCTCATATTCAATATAGTGCGCTTATCACGGGGTACTAATAATTTATTTATATATATTAAAAAAGGAAAAAAATAATTAATTTATAATGCAAATTTCCAAGAAAAAGAAAAACTCAAGTTCCAAAACACTAACGGCGTATAAGGAAACGATCTCTTGAACTCTTTTCTAATTCTTTCTACTCAAATTCAATCTCAACATTCTCATGCTATATGAGAGAATTAGAGGGGTACTAATATTTTTCCTTTTACTCATATTGATTTCAAAACAATAAGAGATAATTAAATATTTAATCGTAATATTTTTATAAGGTTCTTCGCAATTGTAATATATTTTTAGTGGCATATAAAATCTTATCATTGAAACAAAATTAATTTATTTTTTTAATATAAAAAAATAATATATTTATTACTTTATAAGTTTGCACATTTTAAAATTTTGCCAAGGAGCACAAAATAATCTTGACCGGCTCTGCTTTGTGCAAAAATATGTCAATCTCATTATATTTTAATGTATCCCAAACAGAGAAAAATGGGTAAGAAAAATAATCAAAGTTGCTTGTCATTATGGAATTGGTCAAAAATTAAGACAAAAAATAAAATTTGAAATTTGGGCAGTGACCTATTCATGATGATGAATGAAAGTACCTCGAACTTGAGAGAACATGTGCTTTCCGGAGCTTTTTTGCCTAACTAAGCGACTTTTTGAAATAAATAGCTAAATTGAGCCATTTTTGTAGTTATTAGTTAAAATAGCACACTTCTAAAAATAGTGATTTAGAATCACTATTTTAAAGGTAAAATAGTGAAAAATAGTGATTTAATTTCACTATTTATCAACAAAAATAGTGATTTTAAATCATTATTTTTAAGTGTGCTATTTTAACTAATAACTTAAAAAGTGAATTAGATAAATAATTTATTCAAAAAATGGTCTATTTAGTAAAAAACTATTCTCTCCGTATCGAGATAAGACAATTTGCTTCATTATTAACATTCCTTCTTTATAACCCAAATGCACACCCAAGTAATGATAATTATTTTTTGAAATTTAGGGCGGCAGGGTTAGACTATTTTCTTTGTGACATTTTGATCAAATAATTACACGACATGACATTAAACTTAACTTCGATTGTTAGTATGGACCACATCTACATTTTTTTTCTATATAAAGGCAGGTGTATAAAGATGATTCTTTAAAAAAGTTTATTTAGAAATGTTTAGACGTTGTGTGAAAAGGATATGTAGTACGCATGCATTACAATAATGTAACAGCTACTTCTAAGAACTTCTTGGGAAAAAACAATAGTGCGAAAGAGATAATGAAGAAAATATTAGAAAATACTAAGTGGCTGTTTATTTTCACATCTGAAGTATGAATAGATCGTCTATTCAGAGTTTAGATGTTCCAAAATATATTTGGTTTTTTTTTTTTAAATTTAAATGTGATCATTTAATTAATTTGTCTCTTAAAAAATAAGTGGCACATATTTTTCTTAACACTTAACTTTTATTTTTTCAAAGAGGTAAAATACGTCTTTTGTTTTTAACTTTTTTTTTATAAAATAAAACGACAAGGATAAATTTATTCAAATAATAGTCATACAACATTCAGATGCAATATAAAATAAACACCACCTATTCATATATGATATTCATAAACAAACTAAATAGATTTTTAAAATTAGTGTTTAGACTTTAGAATCAATCTTTAATTTTTAAATTCAATCATTCAAATTTAGATAAGTAAGCAAATGTACTCCTAGGCTCTATTTGATTGCAAAGATGGAAAAGAAAAATAAATTTAGTTAGTTTGTATAAAATATAGAAAATAAGGCAAGAGATGTTACTCATTTTATGAATATATATCTTTCATCCTTTAATATTTTTGGTGAAAAATTTTTACTCATCATGAAGCAAAAAAAAAATTTCTTCATGGAAAAACTTAAAAATCAGGAGAATATCACATCTATCACTCAATTTTTTTTCCATCTTTTCATCAAAACTAACTCCATTTTTTTTTCTACTTTGCAATTAAACAGAGCCTTATATAAAGTTATGACAGCTTGAACGTGGAATATAGAGAAAAAAAAAATGAAGGAAAAAAGAGTTACCGCTGTTGAGTAACTTTTCAAACAATAGGATGGAAGAGATAACGAAGAATCATATAAGATTTGTCGCGTAAGATAACAGCGTTAATTTTTGACAGCTTGAACAGAAAATATAGAATAAAAAAAAATAATTGAATGGAAGAAGACGTACGGCAGTTGAGTAACTTTTCAAACAGTAGCTCTCAATTTCATCTGCCTGCCACCTAACTTCGACTATTATTCATTTCATTTCATTTCTTCTCGTTAAATTCAGCACTAATGCAAAAAAATGAAGTAGTTGAAGCAATTAATTAATTAATTGCGGAGTAATTACGGAGGAAGTGGAGATACGTAGATAAGCATATGTAGATTGTGGACAAAAATAAGTGATATGAACACTAATAATAAGATGCAGCCACCAAGCATAAAACACTGACGACAATCATTTTAGAGATAAACTTTGTCCGACAATTCATTTTTAATTTCAATCGCCTCTCCTACCCGACATTATTAATGGATAATACTTACTTACAATAGCCCCATTCGATAACAAAATAAAAAAATAATAATAAAAATAATTAACTTTTATAAAAAATTATAAAATAAGTTGAGAGATATAATTAGATGTTCACTTAGACTCTGTTTAATAATAAGATGTAAAATGATAGAAAAAATCAATTAATTTGTTTGAGAAGTTTGAACATAAATGGACGAATGTAGAGATATATATACAAAGAAGATTTTTTTTTTCACAAAAATAAGAAATGATAGAGCACATATACTCATAAAAATGAGCATATATTAGATATAAAATATCTCATCACATCATTTAACTTATTTTTTAACTTCCCACACAAATTATTTATTTTTCATATAATTTTTCATCTTATTATAAATGGGCCTTATACCTTTTCACTTTTTTTTCATGAAAAAACAATCGTTTGAGTGGCAAGGAAGAAATTTTTCCACAACTAATGAAGAATAACGTAGGATATTTATTTTGAAAAGAAAAAAAAGAGATTGCGACGAAATGTAGCTCACCACATCACTCAACTAATTTATCAACTTTTGCATCAATAAGGTGTACAAAAGTCAATTATACTTCCTACTAGATTTAACTTTTTAAATAATAATAGTAAAATTAATTTCTAAAAATGAGGGGTTCCACTTGACGCCGCTGTACCCCCGAATATTGTACACGAAATTGCCCATAGGAATTTAGAAAAGAAAAAGATTGGACTCTAATCATGCCAGCAAATTTGTATCTTAGTTGGCGTCTTATTTATCTTTATACGTAACAAGGAGGTCATGGGTCGATCTATATGAATGTGGTATCAAACTATTTTTTGTGTCTATTTATTGTAATGATTGTAGTCTATATGTTTGTAGTGGATGATGCACTCCACTCTTTATTGTGATGGTTGTAATCGTAAAATTGTATGAAAAGGAAAAAGTTGTATTATTGAATAATTTGTATTGCAAAAAAAATAGACCCGCTGACATTTGTCTCTTACAAAATGGGCCTTGGACCTCATACTTTGCTGTCACTAGCCCAGTAATGTATGGAATTCGGATTGGATCAAGCTCGATCCTTATCCATCGACGGAGAAAAATATTAGCTAGATACGACTCGGATTGCATCACGTAAGGAATCATGAACATGAAAGCAATTAATTTATGTTCTGATGAGTTTGGTTCTGATTATACGGTCCAATTAAAAATATTCAATTTGTAATATTCACTTATACTAAATAACAGTAAATTTATTGTCAAAAAGAAAATAGTAATTTTTTTTTCGTACGAGCATCGATAGATTTGAAGGAATGATACATTGCCAAGCCTGTTTACTTGAAATCTTCTTACTATGTTATGTGCACGAACAATTCTTGTTATGTGTTCTTTTCATTCGTTTTTGAAATCTTCAATTGATAAATTTATATTAAGAATTTTTTATAATTTATATTAAGATATTTGAATTATAATTTGATGAGATTTAAATTTATTTTTTCTTATAAAATTATTATTTTAAATTTTCAGGAATGAACGAAAATTCCAATCCAACAAACAAGCAAAAATCACTCGTATGTACTAGGTTTTACTACGAACATAAGATAAAGATTAATCTCAAGTTATATATACAAATCTCAAGTTATATATACAAATTTTTGTAGGACAAATTCATGTATCAATGATGTGGTACTCGGTGTGGTTTTATTTACAGTAAATATTGCATTGGTGAGTGGGTCTTTAATTTACTCCAACCCCACCACCCTCCCCACCCAGCCCAACCCACCTTGTTATGTAGCCACTTAAATCACTAGGATACGGACGCTTACAGCACAAGTTAGTGGTGGGAGTGACGGGATGATGATGGATAAATGAGGCCAAAGCATACTTCAAAATTTTCAAAAATTGTGTTCTAAATATATTTCAACTATACATTTATATTAGATTTTGTTGGATATTAAAATTATATTTTGGTTTCCTTGTATATAATATAGAGTACACATGCATTATTGCATATATGGTCAATGGGTACATGCAGAGAAATTTATTATTTTAGTAATAAAGTTGCATGAGTGCACCATCAATTAATGCTAATGGTCAGTGGATCCATTGGTTTGAATTAGAATTGCCCAAGTTTTAATTGTAACTGTTAAATCAACGGCTGCAATTCAAACGAAAGGCAACAATTATTCACCAAAGGGTGTGATATATGATTCAAGTCAAGTCAAAGTACCAGGGGCGGAACTTGGGCCCAGCCCATTAGGCTCAAGCCCAGTGCAAAAAAAAATTTTATCCACTAGTTATATTAAAAAACCTATATACATATATATATAGTCCAATGCTCAGCTCCCCCCTCCCCAAATCCAGCCCACTATGTAAATAACCTCTTATAACTTTTTCACTAAAAAAAAAAAAATTTGCCGAAGATGGCTTTTCACGCAACCGACAAAACAGCACCAAACCTGACAGCCCCACATGGCCACATCCAATAAAAGTCTTAGAAGTACAAAATTAATATTAAAAAAAGTAAAACCCCGCCGAACCCCACATTAAAAAACAAAGAATAAAAAAAGAAAAGAAAACCCTAAACTTTCTATTCTCTTTACTCTTCCTGCCGCAGCATCCATGAGCCAACACGCAGCGTCGCAGTTTATTTTCATCCTTTAGCTTTATGCTTTATGTAAGTTTCATCTCCATTCTTCAATAATTTTCATTGTTATTTGGGACCACTTCTCAATAATTTTATTTGTCTTCTTTCTTCAATATTTGTCTCTTCTATTTATAATAAGTTATAAGTGGATCCATACTCCATAATCTTAAATTTTTATTTTTATTTTGAAGGTTTGGAGCAATGAAGCATTACTCATTTGAATTATAAAGCTTTATATGCACAATGTATCAGCTCTTTTGAGGTAAATTTTTAAAGTTTAAAGCTCTAATACTTATTTAATTCAAGCTAAATTTGTTATATCTTTATGAGTTAGAAACTAGTTTTTTTTTTTTTAATGAATTATTTCATTATTAATTATTTAATTTGTAGCTTTATTTCATTATTAATTATTTAATATTTAGTAGCTTTATTTTATGATTATTTGTAACTTATAATAGAGACTTAAAGATTATAATTTAGATGTTTAAATTTATTTAGGTTAAGTTAGTGTTTGTAATTGAATGTTGAGTTGTTAATTTAATTTTTATCATTAATTTTAAATAAATGATTATTGGTTAATATTATTTTTTTGTTATAAAATGGAACAACATCAACCACCAAACAAAAAAGAAAACTATTGCCGGATGTTGAAAATTCAAGTTGATTAATTCCCGATTTTCAAATTCCTATAGCCCAAGTTGACGAGCCAAGAGAATTTAATCTTGAACGGATCCCGGGTTACGTAAACAAATATGTGAATATCCTATAATGAACGGGATGAATTCGAAAGGTTACATAAATTTGGGCCCTTATCAGCCTTATTGGAGCACCTTGGGTTCAAAATTGATTTAGAATCTGTAATAGATGAATTTGAATTGTATGAAAAGTATTTGGTGAACTTTTTTTCTTTATATGTTTTTTATTATATAAAATACTTTTACTTTGTGAACTTTTTTTTTTAAAATATCAGCCCCCCTTCGGAAGAATCCTGGGTCCGCCCCTGAGTCAAACACAATAATGTCTCTTCATGAACCAACGCTAATGATGCTATATATAATAGAGAGGCAGCATGTGTATTGTAGACTCATCGCAAATACTTTTGACTCCATATTTCTTTCTCCCTCTCGACATCATCAATCCATTATTTATTTGAGAGGGTTTTAAGTGATTGATACATGGTGTATGTAACTCGATAATAACAATTTCATTATAGGCTTCACTAAATTAGACGGCAATATATTATATATTCTGTAGGGTACTTACCGTTTTATGGAAAGATATATGATGAGTAGATTATCAAATTGACTATTTAACTATACATTAAGTTTCAATTTATTCTCTCATCATTTTTTTTTCACTTAATTTACCACTCAAACTTATGAGCCTGTTTTAATCTCATAATTCCGTCTAAATTGCACCATTAACTTAAAAAAATTATACATGTGCGTCTCACATGCCCTCAAACCAAGGGTAAAAAATTCATTTTAGCAATGCGCACCTTATAGTTTAATAAATTAAAACTCGATATATAGTTGAATGGCCATTTAATTTGGTAATTTACTCAGATATAATTATTGTCTGCAAAAAATCAAAACTCTTGAACCTTAAAGTTTAATAATTAATTCGTAATTATATGACAATCTTTGCTTTAGAACCATATTTCCTAATAGATTAATAAAATAAAAAATATTATAAATGTGTGAAAACACATTTAATTTAATTTAATTTTAAGATTATGTAAGAAATGGGGCCATAACCCGGAAATCGTGTGGTTGTTAGGGGTTCCATCCGATCCGATCGTCATTTTAAACTATCCGCATCCGATCCGATCCGATGTCGGTTTTAGGTTTTGCATCCAATCCAATCCAACATACTTTACCAATCCAATCCAATCCAATCCAATTAAATGTTGGAATCGGTTTCGATCCGATGATTCTTCATTTGATGCATTAGAACAATGTGATGCATATTTCCTTTTTTATTTTAATTCTTTTTAGATTAATAAATTATAGGAAAAAAATATCAATAAATGAAATTATGCTATTTGTTTAAGTTTTTATTATTTTAATTAAAACTTACTTATAAATATTACAAAGTACCCTTATCTTATGAATATTACAAAGTTACAATTTAATATTGGATTGGATTATGTTTCTAAGCACATAAATCGAAACCGATCCAATTTTTTCGGTTTTCAAAATGTCCATCCAATCCATCCAATCATCCATAAAATCCAAGAAAAATGGATTGGATTGGATTGGATTGGATCGTGTGGTTGTGACTAAAAGGCATGGTCACCTAATTCTTGTATAAAGATAAAAGGAAAAAGGAACAAATTAGGATTTTGGAATTTCTTTTAGGCTGAAGATCGAAAATGTGGGCGATGATCATCATGATGTAAAAACGTATAAAGGTGAACGAGTCTCAGGAATGGAAGTCCCATTAATTAATATCGGAGGGCAGGAGAGATTTAAGCTTTACTGTCCCCCTTTTTTGCATCGTTATATTGCTAGGCCTACTTATTGCTTTTTATTTATTTATTTACATCTTTGATTCTCTATCCATCGGTTTCAATCACAATGCTAAAATATTGACATTTATATTTTTTCCACAAGTAAAAACGATGCATGTAAAACTACTGCATCCCTCCAATAATATATATATATACACATATATAAATTAAACTAATTTTAAGTATATTAAAGTACAATAATTCTAAATGTGAGGGACAAATTATTGATTTTTAATCACCTTAACTACGTCTTCAGAAAAATTAAATTTATTTCTAAGCTGCTATACTATCTCATGACAAATTTAGCACTACCTTACGTACAAATGATTTTGTTGAAACGGATTATTTGCAGCTCATTGTTGGTAGTATATAGCATCTTAAGCACATAAAATTACTAGTGTTTGGATATACAGTGCTGTTGGAAAATAACCCTAAAGGTAGTGAATAGGGTTTTTGAAATTTAATCCGATTTTAAAAATAGTTTCAAAGAAATTTAAGTTTATATCAAGAAACAAGCAAACCAAGCAAACAATCTCAATTACAAAAAATAATAATGCAAGGAAAATAAAGAGTTAGAGATAAACTGATAAAACCCAATAAGCTTAAGACTTTTTGTTCACGCGATTTTGTTGTTTAGACCATACGTCCACGTCCGAGTAGCGCTCCCAAGAAGTTCCACTAACCGATTTTCTTACGGGTGAAAATCAAACCTTTACAAGTGTAATATTTCTCATTACACTCGACAAGTGTTATTCTTCTCACAACACTCAAGCAAGTGTGATTCTTCTCACCATACTCACCACAAGAAAACTTTCTTGCTAATCCTATGAGAGATCCTCTCACAAATGAATAATAGAAGTTGTTTGGTGATACACACTAATGAACAATAACTCTCAGGTGTTTGCAAGATACAAATGAAGCTCACACTAGAGTTATCAAGATTGATCAATAATTTTAGCTCAAAGATAAATGATATGATCAATACAAACGCTTGAATTTTTGAATATTGTGAATATAGGCAAAATGAGTTTGTATAATGATTCAAACTTGTTAAAATGTGTCTTAGATGTCCAATATATAATTCCAAAGAGTATATAGCTGTTTTAGAGGTTTGGAACCAAAAATGGTTAAAAATAAAAAATTCAACAGTTATATTCTGAGGCATCAGTCGACTAAGTAAAGTCATCAGTCGATTGATCAAAGCTCATCAGTCTATTGATGGGCACTGCCTAACAAGCCAAAATCCCAAAATTTGAACTTTCACAATTTTAATCAAAAATCAATTTTAATGCTTGGGTGTTATAAACATGTTTCTAAGACACTTATTTTCTTAAGAACTCAAAAATCATTTATTTGAGTTTATTATGAATTTATTTTGAAAACTGATTTATATATCATGTTATTTTCAAAGAAATTCAATTCCAAGCTTGTTTGAATCAATATATGAATGATGCATGAATATGTTTGAGCTATATATATTGATCAATAAAGAAACTTTACATAAATCCTAAGCACTCACTCAATTGTCGAATTAAAGAGTTTTTGAATGCTTTGATTTGTTTCTTCAATTTGATCTTCATTTGCATCATTTGTCTTGAAGCTTTTCATATATTCATTTGATCACTATAAGAAAACTAATTATTAGTGGAGAAAAAGTTCACCCCTAAGGCTCCGTTTGATAGCAACATGGAAAATAAAAATAAAAAAAACTAATTTAAGTGAGAAGATGGAAAATAAGTTAAGGCATATGGTGACATGCTCTTCATCTCATATTCATTTTTGTGAGTATATTTCCTACATCCTTCTTTAATATTTTGTGAAAAAAATTTCTCCACCATCACCCAAAGAAAATTTTTTCATGGAAAAAAGCAAAATGTAAGAGTTAATTTCTGAACTTATTTTCCATCTTCTCATCAAAATTAGTTTTTTTTTTCATTTTCTATGTTGCTATCAAACGGAGCCAAAATGTAACTTTTTCACCACTATAAATTTTCATGGGGGAATATTTTTCACTACCATTTTGCCACTAAATGCCAGCCAGCAAAACAATTTGTCACGTATTGTTAGAATTGCCATTAAAATTTTACTTCATGTGGCACTATTGTTTCTCCTTGAATTCATCTTTTTAATGGAGATAAAGTTCGCTAGTAATTCCAAATAATGTTCACCATGCAAAGTTAATGAATTTAGCCATTAAAGTTCTGTGTTACAGCGAACCAAAGTTTGCCATTAATTCAGTTGGTGGCGATAAGACTCGCCATTTTTTTGGTTTTTTGGTGGCAAAGTTTACCATTGAAATGTCCTTCTGTAAAAATTATTTGTGGAGAAAAAAATATGCACTAAAGTTAAGTTTTGGTGGCGAACATGGTTATGGTAATTTTTTAAAAGAAATTATTAGTGGCGGTTCATACACCAGTGAAAATGCATTACGTAATTCGTTATTAAATATCAGTTTCCCAAAAATAAAACAAAAATATCTAGGAAAAAAAACCTTGTTTGTATCCTAGTAAAAAGTTTTAACAAAAACTTTCCATCATTCAAAAAATCTAGCATGAGTTATCATCTCAAAACAAGACATCAAATCGTCAAAATGGAATATACTAGTACAAAATATTATATCCAATTCAAATTACAAGTTTGTTTGTTTCAACTAGTTCATGTAGAACAACTTGCCACCATAACTAAAATCTAACCCAAAAAAAGAAACTCAATCCATGATTCCGCTCTTGTATGCTTGCTCCAATTCAACTATTGTCTCCAACTATTACTCTGCATTGAATTTAATGGTATTAGTGAAAAAAAAACAAAATTTGAAAAGTTGGGATAAACAGACGCTATACCCATGTGATTATATATTTGCTTATTAAGTATTATTTAGTAATAGGTACGTTGAATCATAAATCCTATCTAGCATTTGGCTGTAAGCACCGCAACAACAAAGATAAGAAATTGAAGAAACATTACCATAAAGAGTTCCATTATTGTGTCAACAAAACGTTCATCATTGCATCAATTTTTTTCCCAAGTTGGAACATTCTTTCTTTGAGTTCTGCAGCCTTCTTGCTTGGTCTGCTTCATTTCTAGCTTCATCTGCTTCTTTCCTTGTTTCACTCACTTCCTTCATTTCCTCAGTAACTTGTCTATCTCTTTCAGCTTCTTTTTCTTTTCATATAGCACTCATTGAAGATCGAGGAAGCTTTGGACCAACCCCAAGACCACGTAAATAACTAGATCTATGTCCCAAACGTAAGAGAAATGCCTCGTCGTCAGTTATAGGTGCACCATCTAGCTGCGATTGTTGTTGCATTGTTATTGCTTCTTCTTACAATTATGAACCAATAATTTATTTATTTTACAAGCATAGTAAAACAAAGAAAAATAATAAAAAGATAGCAGACATGTACTCTTTTTGATTTCAGATCCACCCATTTGTCTAACTTATCATTATAGTGGCTTTTTTTCTATAACACCGCCATGGGTGGACACTTACTGATCTCTTTATTGCGCTGTAGTAGAACAAACAAATCATAAATTAACATGGATATATTTTATAACTGCAATATATTATCATACTTAAAACTCAATTAGAGAGTTGTTGTACTAATTAGTCAAGGCATGAAAGCTTTAATGGATAGAATTAGGGGCAGCCTCCCTTCGTAAACCGAACCGACCATATATGTATTTATAAATTCCAAACAGAAAACCACACCGACATGGTTCGTAAATTGACCTTCTGTAAACCGAACTTTTCGGTTGGTTCGGTAATTAATGCCGAGAAACTGACCAAATGTATCTCAAGCTAAAACAATAAGTAAATTAAAAATAAATACTCTCTGTGCAATCAAAAAGCAAGGATTTGCTTTCTTAGTTAATAAGTTGAATTAAATATGCTCAATACCACCCTTAATAACATAATCTGCCAAATAACAATTCTAAATAGTAAATATTTAGAATAAATATTATAAATATAGCTCAGAAAATACCCTAGAAGGTGGGGGTGAATAGGTTTTTTTTAAAAAAAAACTTAATACGACTTTAAAAATTGTTTTAAAATGATTTAATGTCTATATCAAGAATCAAGCCAAGCAAACAATCAATCCCAATCACAAGCAAAAATAACAAAGCAAATGAATAAAGAGCTAGGAGATAGAATGAATAAACCAAATGAGCCCTAGTTGTTTTGTTCACGTGGTTCGGTTGATTAGACCTTATGACCGCGCCCAAGTAGCACCCCTGAAAAATTCCACTAATTCCAATTTTCTTTTGAGTGAAAATCAAATCGCTAAAAGTGTATTTTTCTCACACACTCCACAAATGTTGCTCAATCATAACACTCACACAAAAAAACTTATTGCTAATATAAGAGATAAACCTTTCTTAATATTTGAAGAATAAGTTTTGGTGACAAATACTAATATACAATAACTCTTAAGTGTTTGAAAGATTACAAATATAGCTTATACTTGAGTTATCAAGTTTTAATCACAATATATAGCTCAATAAATGAATGATTGATCAAAATGTGTTCTTGGATCTTTGAATATTTGAAACAGATGAAGAATGATTTTAAGAATGATTCAAAGTCATTTGAAACGTGTCTTGGATGAGTATATATATGTTAGAACAAGATATGGCCGTTTGAATATAGTAGGTATGAGTTTGGTGCAAAAAATGATAAAAAAATCAGAAATTCAACGCCTGACCAAATTTTGAACTTTTGCATTTTTGCGCCAAAATCAATTCTAATGCTTTGGTAACCTTAAAAAAATGTTCATAAGACACCAATTTTTGGAAAAACTCAAAATATGATCATTTAAATTTATTATGAATTTATTTTAAAATCAGTTTTTGTAAGAATGGTGTTTTCAAATGAATTTTTGTTTAAATCAATCAATTAATGATACAAGATGTATTTGAGCTGTATATGATTATCAAACAAGAAACTTTACATATATCTAAAGTACTCACTCAAATTATAAAGATAACGAGTCTTCGAGCGCATTAAAAAGTTCTTTCGGTTTCTTCACTTCCTTTGAGCTTTGATCAAATTGATTTGTCATTGTAAATATACTTTGATCAAAATGTTTTGACTGAAGCAAGCTAATATATTTTGGAATACATGTAGAGGATTGAATTCACCATTAGTTTTGTCGGTTTTGTCCACGTATAATAATTGTTGAATTTGTGGCTATACTTAAAACATCAATATTGTTAAATTACACACGATTAATATTATTGTTATCATCAAAACAAAAGCAGTGACTTATAGGTCAACAATATACATATAATCTATAATCAATTTTAACCCAACGGCAAGAACATATAGAACATGGAAAAAAGTTAAACCAAAGAAATATCCCGCTTGAACAATCAATTTCTTACTAAAAAAAATTAAAACAGTGCTCACTTTCACAAAATCACAGTTCACTCTTTCCTTTGCCAAAATTACTATTTAACTAATTAAGAGTGATGAGCGAAGAGTGAAGTACATATAAGTAAAAACTGAATGATCTGTTCGTTACCCAACCGAACATGGTATGTTCGGTTAGTTTGCGGTTTGAAATTTCCACCCCTAGATAGAATGAGTAATAAAGTGCACAATAAAACGAAGAATAAGATTTATGAGGATATATAGTTGTTGCACTGATTCTTACAATCTCGTACTCTAAGCTGTGAAATCTTTTACTCCCAGTGCAATGAGGAATTTTTTATTTAGCTCTACTTCTAGAGTTTATGATACTTAGCTTCTGCAAATAATGAACTATTGGTTAATATAAAGAAATTGTGCAATGGTATATATATATATATAAATTATTTAAGCATTTCAATATACAACCTCAAATTCAGGATTAGCAAATACTTTGCATAGTTCACGCCACTTATCCTCACTCAGTAGTAGAGGGTAATGCTGAGCTGCGTCCTCAAATGAGCCATATGGCCTAAAGTAATCAACATTTAATCTATTTCGATAGTTCCGATGCTACGAGCTAAGTTGCATTAAAGCAGCCTTTTTTGTCTCATTATCATTTGGTAATTGAAATTTGTCCTAAAAAGGTACAAATCTTATAAATTTTTGAAATATATAATGTTCAGGGCAAAATAAATGCATTTAAGCTTCAAAATTGGTGGAATTCACAGCTTTTTGTCGCTTAGAAATTCATGCTTCCAGCTCGGCTATTTTTCGACAGCCCAGCAAATTCATACTTTATATTCATAAAAATTAGGCTCCATTTTGTCATAAAAGAGCCATCATATAGTATAGAGTACGAGATGTAAAGAATTAGTTTCGACATTTGAAAAAGAATACAGTTTTGACAACCCTTTAAAAAAATTTGCTATAGATTCCCGTTTGGAAAATAATACAATGTGTATAATAATGACTAACCTTCAGTATTTCCCAAATTTTGTTCTTAAGTTCCATTGGGATATGTTTCTATCTTGTTATATGTAAAGGGGAATGGTCTCTAATAACGATCCTCACCTCAGCTATAAAATCATCTGAACTTAAACCCGGTATGCGATTATCTGATACCACGATCTCTATCGAGTCCCCCCTTTGTTGTTTCTTAGCCGTAAAAAGTCCTCAAGTCGGTCCCCTACCTCGTTTTTTCCTTGAACCAGAACCTATTAAAGAAAAGGCAACCCATATAATTAAAAGAGTATTTAATATAATGGAACAAACAATAAGTATGACAAAAATTAAATGTTATCATCGCTGCTAGTCAAACGAGGTGTGTTAGCACCAAAATAATATGCTAAATCTACATCATTAAGTTATAAAGATGGAGGACTACTAGAATTTGATACGCCACTTGAAACTGATTTAGCTGCACATGCTAAACCTGAGCAAGGCATGCTAAAGGAAAAAATAATAATTTACCTTAAATGTGTATCACATAAATAAGATGCTAGAAACTTTATTATATTATAATTCATAACATATAGCAATATTATATATTAACCAATATTTATACGACATGAGATAAAATAATATAAGAAAACAAAAGAAGAAACCACAAAGTAAAAATGATATATGTGTGTGTGTGTGTATTAAAGAAATCACGAAACTAGAGAAAGAAAAAGGACATTATAGAGGTTTACATGTCTTCTACATAATCAAAATCACTATCACTATCACCGTCGCCCTCCCCCTCCCTCTCGCCTTCTTCACCCTTGCCATCGCCTTCAGACATAAGAATATTTTCTTATTCTTCTTCACTTTCATATGACATCTCATCGTCCTCAGAAAAATCATTAATAAAGCCATCATGGTCATTTTGAATATATTTTTTACGCCCCACAATAGTCGCGTTGACTTCCATTTCCGAAATATCATCCCTTCGCAATGAAAGACCACCATCATCAACTTATACAATCTCATCTAGCACATTTGTTTGCAGTTGTTAGTATGGTTCCTCATTACCCGTTAACTCCTCCGCTAATGCTTTTGGAAAATCATACTTGTCTTGTGGTGTGTTCTTAATTACAACTCTCCAATCTTGGCCTAGTTTGATATCAAGGACATAGTACACTTGTTCAGTTTAGAAAGCTAGTATAAAAGGCTGATCATTATGCCATTTGTTGGCGGTGTTTATACTAATGAATTCATACTCATCCTTGCGTATTCTGGCTATCATTCTCTTTTTTCCAAGGTTCCACTAGTCACACTTAAAGAGAACAACAAGATTTTCTTCAAGGTACTTTAACTTGATAATGTCATATAGTTCATCGT
This sequence comes from Lonicera japonica, assembly GCA_021464415.1. Taxonomy (NCBI): domain Eukaryota; kingdom Viridiplantae; phylum Streptophyta; class Magnoliopsida; order Dipsacales; family Caprifoliaceae; genus Lonicera; species Lonicera japonica. The sequence continues at coordinate 2,236,073 of CM038466.1, forward strand.
AAAAATCAATTAATAAATAAGTTACTTTATAAAATTGGTAAGCTAATTAATATAAGAAAAAAACTACCAAAAGAAAAAAAACATACATTACATATTCTTGTACTTCTTCACAATGTCCCAGTACATATAAATGAGCCTTATGCCATTCCACTTCTGCTAGGTGCTAAAAATCGGCTTTCCCAATTAAATGGCCATTATACGAAAATATCAAGAACCCTTCTTGAAAATTATTTCCATCATAATTATGTTCAGGTCGATTGAATTTAGTATCAACATCTTGTAAATACATTGAGCACAATGTTAGACATTCATTGAGAATACATGCCTCAGCTATTGAGCCTTCTGGGCGTGCTCTATTGCCCACATATTATTTTAGCATGTGAATATACCTGCTAAGAAGTAAATATAAATAAATAAATAAGTGTGACGTAATCTATAAATAGGTAAGTAAATTTATAACTATAATATTACAAGTTTTAGTTTTCAAAAGGGTACATCCATCGATCTTGCACTGGTCTAGCTATAATGGCCCCTCGTGCTAGGTAAATCAGTAAGTGAATCATAATATTGAAGAAAGATGGTGGAAGTATCCTTTTGAGCTTACAAAGAAAAATAAAAAGTCTACTTTCAAGCCTCTCTATGACATCAATTCGTAAAGTTTTTGAAACACAGCTCCTTAAAGAATAACCCAAGCTCAAATAATGGTTGGCATAATTCTTTTTGCAGATAACCACGTATTACAAGTGGAAGCAAGTGTTGTAGAAAAATGTAGCAATCATGGCTTTTCATTCTAGAAATCTGACATTCCTTAGCATTCACATATCGAGAAACATTTGAAGCATACCCATCAGGTAACTTCAAGAATTGCTAATATTCACATAGAGCCCTCTTCTCCACACTAGACAACTTGTAGCATGCACGGGGTATTACCCACTTATTTCCTTTTTTTTATGGATGTAAATCTTTGCGTATGCGCATATGTTCCAAATCTAATCGAGAATTTAATGTGTCTTTTGTCTTCCCATCAATATTTAACAATGTCCTGACAATGATTTCACATACATTTTTCTAAATGTGCATGACTTCCAAATTATGACGCAATTTCAAATCTTTCCAATAAGGCAGATTAAAGAAAATAATATGCTTTGTCCAATTCAACTCCCATTTTTCACGCTTTCTTTTCCTATTGCTTTTTTACCGTATGTCACATATCTAACCTTGTCTAATTGAGCAACTATATAATCACCATTAAGCTCTTTTGGACGTGGTCGGTCCTCTTTCTTACCATCAAATGAGGACATATTTTTTCTCCATTTATGATCAAAAGGCAAGAACCTACGATGGCCCATGTAACATGTCTTAGCCCATACTTCAATTGCATAAAACATGTATCCTTGTTACATACTATAGAAGCTAATTTCCCCTTCGTACTCCAACCTGACAAGTTAACGTAAGCGGGAAACTCATCAATTGTCCACATCACCACAACATACAGCTGAAAGGTGCTATTTGATATGGCGTCAAAAGTTTGGAAACCAACTTCCCATAACTACTTTAGCTCTTGGATCAATGCTTGTAAGAATACATCCATGTTATTTCCAAGAGCTTTAGGACCTGGTATAAGTAATGACAACATGAAAAATGACTCCTTCATACATTTCCATGGTGGCAAATTGTACGGGACAAGAATAACAGGGCACGTGCTATGGGTGCTACTCATGTTTAAAAATGGGTTGAACCCGTCACTTGATAAACCAAGTCTAAAATTACGCAAATCTCTTGCGAATGACTCGTGCATTTTATCAAATTCTTTCCAAGCTTCCTCATCAGCCAGATGCCTTAGTACATTAGCCTCATTAACGCATTTATCCTTATGCCACCTCATATCCAATGCTATATCCTTGTTTATAAACAACCTTTGTAACCTCGGTTTAAAAGGAAAATAGTGTAAAATCTTGTGCGGAATCTTGACCTTGTTGGCCCTTTCAGATTTCCATCTAGGCATGCCATATGTTGGACACTCAGTTTTTATCCCTATTTGGTCCCCAAAAAAGAGAGCAATCATTTTGGCAAACATCTATTTTTACATAGTTCAAACCTAAGTCACGGACTACCTTTTTTGTCTCATGAAATGACTTTAGGATGTTTGCGCGCACCTTTAGGAATCATCTTATTGAACAATTTAAGAAGCATATTAAAGGATTTCTCACTCCAATTATTCATTGACTTCAAATGTAGGAGCCTAACATTGAAGGACAACTTTGATATATTTTTACAACACAAATACAATTGTTCTTGAGCATCCTTAACTAACCTTGCAAACTTATCTCCTTCACCTTCGGGAATTTGTAGAGGGCTATAGTCCATATAAGCATCCTCTACATTGTCATTTTGGTAAAAGGGTCTGGTAAACATGTCATGTAACATGTCCTCCATGGCATCTTGCTCCACTGAATCTGTTCCATTTTGTTCTTCGTTATCTCTCAGCCCGTATTCTGTAGCTTTAAAACTAGACTCGTCATCATCATAATCATCATCACTATGGGATTCAAAGGGTTCTCCATGATAAGTCCATGAATTGTAACTTTTTACTATGCCATATATAAGCAAATGGAGCTCCACACCTTCACGAATTTTACCGTAAAAGTTGTCGCATTTAATGCACGGACACCTTATCTTACCATTTTCTTCAACGTTAGCATATGCAAAATCAAGAAAGTGTCTGACCCCATCTCGATATGCATTGCTAAATCTATTTGTAAGATGCATCTAATTCTTGTCCATAAAACTCTAGTATTAGGCTAACGGCTAGCCTATTTATGTAACTCCATCCATTAAATTAATACCAATCAAATTAGTATAAAATTATTACAAATTATTCTTAACCCCAATTCTAGAAAAAAAAAATAACTACAAACAAGAACTATTGTAGCTAGCACCAACAGAAAACACGAGTACGAATGTATAACTAAAGTGTGATTTAACTTAAACAAACCAAAATAATCAACATATAGCAACTGGTGTGGACATATATCTATATAATAACCAAAGTAAAAACCAAGCAAACACAAAGAATATTTTACGCATTGCACCAACGTAAACATGAGGACAATAAATGTTGTCTAAAATTTATTTGACTCGAACTAAACCGAAATAATCAACATATAGCAACGTACTTGTGTGGGCATATATCTATATAATAACCAAAGTAAAAACCAAGTAGACATAAAGAATATTCTACACATTGCACCAAAGTAAATATCAGGATGATAAATATTGTCTAAAAATTTGACTCGAACTAAACCGAAGTCAACCGACTCATTACATATGTGACTCAAAAATAATGTAAGAGTTAATAATTTTTTCTATCCAAAAAAAGAATGAGCCAGTATAGAATTATTAATTTTTTTGAGTAAAATAAGTGTTGGCTTATCATTTATTTATTTTTTAAAAAAATATATGAAAATCGAGTAAAATCGAACCGAAACTGAATATAAAGGTTTGGTTCGAGTTTGTGTTTAGAAGTCGATACCGAAACTGAAAACACTCCTAATACAAATATATAACCAATCTGTGATTACCTTAAACAAAGCAAAAGAATCAACATATAGCAGTTGGTGTGGGCACATAATTATATTTTTTCTCTAGATCAAATTGTTGAATTTTTTGTTTCAGTGTTGTAATTCTAGTACCAATTTTTTTCAGCACTAAAACCAATTTTAATAAATAAAAAATAAATAAAGGCCAATCCCTATACAAAAAGTTGTTCAAGTGACAGGTAAGAAAGCATTATTTTCTTTCACTTAAACAAAACGAAATCAACAAAGAAAGATTATCTAAGCTTAAACAAAAAATAGCAGTTGGTGTAGGCCCCTAATAATATAAAGAGAAGCCTGAGTGACTGTATACATGCTTGAAGAAGAAATTAAAAACTTGAAGACAGGGTATTCTGATCAACAAATTAAGAAATCCCCCCCAAAAAAAATTCATTCATTTACCTCTCGAAATGGACAATTCTTAAGTTACTTAAGAACGGTTCTTACGAGAATGGAACTGAGGTAGAAGTTTTATGTTTTACAAATGTATTTGTCAATTCAAAGTGGACTTTTTTTTTCTTATTATTCAAAGTGATATTATAATAAGGGTGTTTTTGGTTTCAATCGAGGTCAATGTTGAGATACTCAAACCCAAACCAATTTAAGAAGTTCAGTTTCAGTTCGAATATAAATCTTCCAACTCGATTGACAGGAACTAAACATGCAAATTCATGATAGGACAAATAGTCGGGTTTTCACTAGAGCATGTAAATTTTAGGAACATAAAATTTTAGATTATGAAGGACACTATTATTTTCTAGTAATATCTGCAATGATTCAGGACAATTTGGTTTTGCATTAGCACACGCAAAATCTAGAACAAACATAATTGGTTTTGGTTTTTAACGGATTGGTATAGTACAAATGTTTGCCTTTTGGATTCTCCACAACAACCTTGTATAATATTGACTTATAATAATAGGTTTATAAACACATTCTCTATTATATATGTACTAAATTAGCAATAACGAGTCCTATCGGACAATTCGTTAAACTTCAAAATAATAACACCCAAAACATGATAAAAACGGTGACGAATACGACCCATGCCAATTCAATGCCCCATCAAAATGTATTAAAAAGGAGTCTTATTTTATTAAGTTAACCTTCTCAAAGGATATAATTAATGATAAAAAAGGAGTGTTACACAAATAAATTATTTAATAGGTTAATTATTGTAGTACGTGTTTTACACCGCAAAAGTGTACAACCACAACTCACAAACTAGTACTAAATTAAGTTTTAAATTATTTAGTATGTATTTTTAAATAAAAAAGAAAAAGGAGTGCATTAACTTAGCTCTAAATTGACTTTCAATAGAATTTCTCGTAAATTGATTATTTCTCTTTAAAGAAAATTAGTAGACAATAAAAAAGTTGATGGTGAATATAATATTTTGCCACCAAATATAATATGTTTAATGGAGATTTGCATAAAATCGCCACTAATTTATTGATAAAAAAATCCCTCAAACACCACATTTTGGCATGAGAACATTTGTAACCAAGTAACTATTTATGGCAAAATTATTTCCCCACTGTAGTACTTTTAGTGGCGAATTAGGTATTTCACCACCTAATAAGATATAACTAATGGAGAATTCCATAAACTCGCCATTGATTTATTGACAAAAATTCCCGCTGAGTGCCAAAAAAATGGCACGGAAACATCTATCACAGATGTCGTGGCGAGTTTTTTTGTTTCGTAACAACAAATGGTATAAACATATGTTACCATTGGCAAACCAAATTTTTGCCACCAAAACCCACTTGTAGTGGCAAAATTTGTTTCCCCATAGTAAAACTCGCCACTAAAACTCATCTTTCTTGTAATGGATCTTGATCTTTAATGAATTGAATATTAATGCTACTTGATCAAAGATTTTGAGTGAGGCATGCAAATAATTTGTATACATGGAGAGGAATGATCTCGGTTTGGATTGTCGGTTCGATCCATGTATGATAATGATTAAAGTGTGGCTGTATTTAATTCAACACACATGTTAAATTACACATGACTAAGTTATTATTATTATGAAAACAAGATTAAGACCTTTTAGGTCAACATATAGGTTTTTTTTGGTTCGAATTTTAAATCATTCCTGTAATGCTACATTTCTTTGTAGAAAGATTATGATGTTTGGTTCTAGTTTTGGGTTAGGAATGCATTCCAGAAATGAAGTATTCTTTCAAAATTCTCTATCTTAAATGGCAATAAATGATTACTCTAGATATTCTTTTTTTGTTTTTAATCCTAAAATTTTTAATTAAGACCAAAATATCCCTTTTACTTACTGCGAGTTTTTTTCCATATATATTCTTTTTAAAGGAAAAAAATATTTTTTTCTTATTAAACATTTTGTTATTATTAAATGGGAAAATGGGTTCAGAGACCTCCTTTCATAATTTTATACAACAAAAGGACATCATACATTAATTTAATGAATGAAGGATTCTTTCATATTATTGTTTTAATGTAAGGACAATTTTGGTTTTTAGATTAGTTGTACGTATTTTTTCTTTTATAAATTAGATAATTTCAGAATTTTAAAATGACTAAACTACCCTTCCCTCTTTCAACTCATAATCCTACGCACAGAAACAATGAGGAGGGATAGGCGATACAATTTGTTGGGAGAGGCGAGAAGAGAGGGAAAAGCATAGTACGATTCAAGAGAGGAATTCTATCATCTTAGATTGATGGAAAGCATCATAGATCGACGGGATTAACGAAGAAAAGGAGAAGAAATTTCTTAGCTCCATGGATGTTGAAACACTATCTAGGTATAGCTTTTTTCTTTTTTTCTTTTAATGTTTTTAGTTGTGATTTTGTTTCGTTTTGGTTTGTTCTAGCTTATATTTAGAGGATTTGATGAAATAGCGTTCAATCAATTCATGTATATTTAGATTATGGAGGATTTGATGAAATAGCAATTGAATGCTCTGTTTTCGTTTTTCTTTTCCTCATAACTACAGAAAAACTGCAAAATTGATTTTGCAGTTTTTTAATTTTGATGATATATTTAGATTATAGAGAGCTATCACGTTTTTTGCTTTTATTTGTGTAAAAGTTATAGAAATATTACTTCATTTTGGTTGTTTTAGCTTATGTTTAAAAGATTTGATCCAATAATAAGTGATTGTTCATGTTTTTAAAGTTAGTTTTAGCATCCTTGTGATCTATCTATGTATATGCTCTGTTTTTCCTTTTTTTTCCTTTGTGCAGAAAAAACTGCAAAATTGATCTTGCAGTTTTTCAGTTTTTGATCTAAGTTTTTTTAAGTGCATTATTTCTGCATTTGATTCTTATGTTGTAGGTTTTGGTTAGTTTAAATGTGTGATTTCATTTGTGAATGAATGAACATACATGTTTGTTATGCAATGTATTGCTTCTAAATTTTTATGTCTCATTTTTTAGGGATATTGATAGAGGCATTATAGACGTGATTTATTATAATGGTTGTTCTTTTAGAATTTGATTATTTCTTGGTATGAGTGTTGAAGAACTAAAACGTTTGGTGTGCGAGAGGTGGTCTGATATTAATCCCTTGAGTGTAAACCTATTTGTTACTTGTGATGACAAATATTTTGTTTTAGATAGGAATGATGAAATTCAATGCATGGTTTGTTTCGCAATGATAAAAATAATGGAAAATATAAATATTTTTGTTAGGCGGACGGAAGGTTCTAAATTTTTAACGTCAGATGATTAGTGTGCTAGTAGTTCTTCAGGTTTTATGAGTCGTGTTGATGAAATTGAAGCACACGAACCACATAATTGTAGTGCTTGGGCTAATGCTATTATATGTATTGGACAAAGATTTCCGGGAGGAGCCATTAAGTTTCGAACGAGTTGGAAAACTTTTTTGTGTTCAGACGTTGAAAAATGCTTGAAAGAGAAGGTTAATGAGAGTTCGACAGGGAGGGTTGTCAAATCATCTGATTCGATCTTTGAAGTTATAGAGCAAAAGTCTTATCACGTAGATCTTTTGACATGGGAGTGTGGTTGTAATTCATGGCAGATTGATGGCTTCCCATGTTCATACTCCGTTTTGTGTATTTTGACCAATAGGAATGTTGTTTATGACTATTGCGATCCTTGTTTCTTTACGTGTAACTTTCAGAGCTCTTATGCTCATACAATTTACCCGGTGCCAACTTCTGACCGTCCTACTAATGTCTCTGATGTATCGAAAATTTTATCTCCCGATTGTAAAACTCAACTCGGTCGTCCTAAAAAGAATCGAATTGAGAACGCTGACTCAAGTACAAAGAAGAAACAGAAGTGTGGAAGGTGTAACCGTTATGGATATCACAATACGAAGACGTGCACTGCATTAATTGTTTAGATTTTACTATGGCATAATATAATTACATTTAGCGGATTTTGGAATTTTGAAATTCTTGGTATGATGGTATTTGAGAATTTTTTCATATTCCTTTAGTTTTGATTTTAAAAGAATGTAATTTTGATTTTGATATATGAATGATGATGTTTTTCTATTTTTGTGGAATAAACAATATCAAGATGTTGCTATTCTTTGCAAATTGTTTATTTAAATGCGAAAGACATTGATTATCTATGCTAAATTGCACTCGGATTTAGTGCAAAAGGGTTTTTGCAGTCAAATATTTTTGGTAAATTGCACGCGGATTTAGTGCAAAATCATTTTTGCAGCGAAATGGTTCTAAAGATTGTACACGCATTTAGTGCAAAATCGATTTTGCAGTGAAATGTTTCTAAAGATTACATGCGCATTTAGTGCAAAATCATTTTTGCAGTGAAATATTTCAGTGCAAAAGCGATTTTGCACTAAATGCGAGTGGGAGGTTGATGGCACAACTCGTAATTAACCAAAAAAAAAGGGTTTTTTTTTTCTCATTTTGGCTTAATTTTAGTAAGACACTTGTCACGATTATATTAATTGTCCTTATTTTACAATAAGAATATAAGGTGTCCTTTTAGTGGTTTTAATTTTGTAAAAGACCCTTTAAACCCATTGCCTCTTATTAAATATATACAACAACTTTTCACAGTTCTCAACAATAAAAACTTAAATTTTACCTTTGTAAAATTGTAAGAACTTGTCTTTTGATTTTATAAAATGAAAAACATTTGCTAATTTACACATATTTCATTCTTATCTCATTTGAATCAAATATATAGAGGTAATTTAACGTTACATGAAATAATAATTCAAGTACGTACCAAACTTTGGCAAGATATCATGGACGTACCAAATAAGCCCACAGTGTAAAAGAAATAGTTTTCAACAAACATATATAATTTTTAGGATTTGGATATATATTTTACTGTTTGATGCATTGGGGATGATATTACAAATGAAGATAACCTTGAAAGGAGGCATGGACCAATGGAGCGATCTAGCCATGGGATTTGGCAAAGTAAAGCCTAAGCTTGATCAAGTTTATCAACTTATTTTAAACTAGTTTTTTTTTTTTTTTTTTTTTTTTTAAGGGAGGTCTAAGTCTCTCCCTTAATCCTACAAATAATTTTTTTGCTTATTCAATTAGTAAGAGTTACATGACAGAGGGATATCCATAAACATTCTCACTTTTTTATTTTCATTTTAATATCTTTAGCTTTCTCTATTTTTCTTGTAAAGACTTTTAGAGGTTTGGTTCATGCCTCCTCTGGTACATTTTGTGGAGTATTTTGTAAGTGACTAAAAATTTGGGCAAAATCACATGTCAAAGTTCTTAGCAAAATTGATAGAGTAATAGACGAAAATGGTAGTGGAGATGAGATTTTTGAGTACTGTAGGTTCCTTCGGTAGCACTTATGCTATTTCGGCAATACGTTATCTGTTTGTGCGTATTTGATCTATTAGCTCAAAAGTACTTGAAATAGGGATACAAGTTACCACTTTCTCTCTCTAAGAACAATTCATCTAGCTAATAAATTCTCTCTGCCTCTTCCCTGAAATAGCTATCCCTCCTTCTATTTAGAGGTAGAATTAGGGTTACAAATGTTACATCAAGGTTAATGATAAAAGACTAAAAATGACCTACTTTACTATTTTACAAATCACCTCTTAGAATTTGAGCTGGCTAATTATTCAGGCCCATTATCATCCCTATAATTTTTAGTGATCCACATATTTTCTTTCGATATTAATAAAATTCAAGGATTTCTGCTTTAAAAAAAAATTACTTTGTTCTTAGAAAGTAAACTTACTGGCCGGTCAATGTGTTCAAGTGAAGAGGGTCCCTTCATCTCGGATTCTCAATGCACCACATGGGAGAAAGAAACACTCATTTTCAGTATAAGCTAATTAACCAACACAAAAAAGGTTAAAGGGAGGCCATGGAAACAATCATTACTTCCTTTCAACACTCAATACAGTTCTTGTTCAAATCAGATGGCCACAAAATTAAGAAACCACTTCAATTCACTTTTTTAGTGCTGCACGACAAATTTGACCACACATACACACGAGTTCTTCTCTATCAACTCTCCCATAGAATCGAACTAGTTGAAATCTATCCCTTGTGAGTTCGAATCTGCATTTTGAAAACTGCATTTGATGGGGTTCGAGTCTACATTTTCGCGCTGCCCTTTAACCTCTTCTCGTGGAATATATTCTATTTTTAATTGTACAATAAAACTTGTATATCTCTTTATTTTCAAACCCATAACTTTTCATTTACGAGAAAAGTGAACTTTTACCATTAAATCAAAAACTCGTGTACGAAGATATTATATAATTGAATATTTCATCTTATATATCTACATAGGGTAGTACGTACCTTGAGCTAAGGAAAACGGTACATGCAAAGGCATATATAAAAAGGGTGGGTCAGACAATAATTATAATGGATTTTTTTTACCTAAATTTAGCTACACATAAAAACAAGAGATGTAATAAAAGCCATAATGAGTAGGGAAAGATGGATAATAACACATCATATCATCACCGCCAGTGTTGGCACTACCTCTACCATTATAGTAGTAGTAGTTGTGCCAATCCTTGGAGATATATATATATATATAAATATAATGGTGGTGGTATAGTGTGTAGCCAATTAAGTTGAAAAAACGCACTTTGAACGGATGCAAATAAATGCTTATGCACAAAGTGCGCATGCACACAAATCCACCTATGTACAGATTCATATTAGACCACCGAGTTTCTCCACTTCAAACAACATCGTCGGTCTTTAGAAGATCTGTAAATATTTTATATAATAGGCTCTCTAATATTTTTTTTTCTTTTTTAAAAAATTTGCACAATCTTATTTTTTAGATGTGGACAGGAAATTAAACACATGGTCACATTTCATTAGATGTCATCATTTCAGTACTGGTTTTTACTTCTTTTTTTTCACATAATTTTATTCTTGTTTCATAAATCTTGATTTCTTGACTTCTTTTTAACCAAAAGAAAAAATATGTAACATTTAAAAATAAAGAAAAATCGAAGTGAAAGAAATTTGATGCCTGTGACAGTTTATAATGTGTGTTTTGGATTCTGGATTAGATGCTGCAGAGTTAATCAAAAGTCTTTTCTTGAAACACATCATCTCCGCCAGCTCGCGGATAGATAATGTACGAGCACTTAAATTAATTTGTTTTGGTAAGAGCCAAAGTTACTTTGGAAATAAATTAGCTAAATTGCTTTTTAAATATAAAAATTACTTAAACTTTGGCCGTTGTATACTATATATAAGCCCTCGTGTGGCTAAATCTTATATATCGATCTCTCTATCTCAAGATGATGGAGAAGAAACTAGTAGTAGAAGTCAGCACAAACATAAAATGGTTTACTGTTTACTTGTGCTTCTTTGTCTCATTAATTATGAGTGAATTAGCAGCTGAACCATCTCAAACTACTACTGGTAATGGGATTTACATCGTTTATATGGGAGCTTCCACTGCACCACGCCGCGACCCTGCTCAACTCCTTCTCAACACTTTGTAACTCTCTCTCTCTCTCTCTCTCACACACACAAAAACACTCATCCGTGTATAAACTGAGTACAATTGCAAGAAGATATTCAGTATATATATATATACCTGGTGTATATACTATTATGTTTCATTTTGATATTTATGTTACTGTACAAGGGACATATATATATATATAAGGATGCGATGAGTTTAGATGAACTCTTTTTCATTGAGTCTAGTATACTACGTACTTAAGGATGGGATGTGGTACGCTAGCTAGCTAGCTCTAAGAGCTCAGAGATTCATATAATTCTTTATTTTATGAAGTCGTCAAAATTTCAACTAACTTTTAAGGCTCTGTCCCATCTTGAATATTCAATTTACGATATGTATATAGGAAACGAAAAGCAGTGGTCCGAAGCTACAAGCATGGTTTCTCTGGATTTGCAGCTAGATTATCAGAGGAGGAGGCACATTCAATTGCTCAGAAACCAGGAGTGGTATCTGTATTTCCAGATCCGCTCTTACAACTCCACACAACTAGATCCTGGGATTTCTTGAAGTATCAAACTGATCTCAAAATTGATTCCTCTGAATCCAACTCATCCTCCCACCAATCTGACACCGTCATTGGCATCTTGGATACAGGTCATCTGATTTCCCATCACAACCAACAAATTAATAATTAATCTCAGATGTTTCAAAAAAGAAATTGTAACTTTTAATTTGAGACAGACAAACAATGAGCTAATAACGTACATACTAACAAGTTTTAATATTTACTGTGACTTTAAATATGGAATCAATTAAGGTATTTGGCCAGAGGCAGAGAGTTTCAATGACAAGGATATGGAAGCAATTCCGGCAAGGTGGAAAGGAACCTGCATGAAAGGTCGTAACTTTGATTCTTCCAACTGTAACAGGTAAACCCCACCCCACCACACCAGGCCTGTACTATCACTACTATTACTATCTTCATCTGTACATTTACTACACTTTTATTAAGGTGCATGTGTTTCTCTTTTCCTTTCTTTTAACACAACAAAGTTTGAATATGAAATTATGGATGCACTTGATTGCGGAGTTGGAAATTTATGATTAAAAAGTAATTTTTTATTTTTTTTACATTTGCAAAGCCTCAGCTTCTATACTCAATCCCTTATATCTAGCTCTCCAATTCCAAGAAACATCCCTAATATTTTATGTAATTCTAACAAGAAAATATTCCTAGCTATATATGCCTTGCATCTTTAAAGATTCTGTTGTTCCTTTCTCGCCATATGAAGCAAACGTACACTGTCATATATAGAATGTTCGTGCCTGGCTCTCATCTTTGAAGATTCTTTTATTTTCCCCCTCACAGCCAAATGCCGTTTCATTAATTACTCCAGTTTGTATTATTCTTGTTCACATCATTCCTCTTTTTCACAATATCCTAAAATATTTAATTTTCAGTGAAACTGAATTGAGAAAAAAGAGGGTTCATACTTTCAGTCATTAATTGGGAATTACGTATGTATAGTACGGTTGAATCAAGCATTTTTTTTTTAAATTTAAGTTCAGGCAATAAATTCAAAAATGTGGTATGTTCTCATTGATACAGCCCCAATTTTTAAGTTTTAAACTCCGGTTAGTACTCAAGCTAGTAAGATAAACCCCTGTTTTTTTGGCACGTACATGCATGCATACCCTTTTAACCAAACCAAACCAATCAACAACAACTCTATGCTCTCGATCGAATATCTGATGCAATGGTGTACGTACTTAATTCCCAGAAATACTAATTAAGATTCCACAGCACTGCATGAATAATTCCCGTTGCTGATGTCAATATAATCTTATGTAATTTGTTTACGTAACAATATTGACTATTACTAACAGCACGCCATGCATCATACACCATAATAATCATGCTATGTAACAATAATTTTCACTTTTGTTATATCTCCTACCTCTAATTATTTCTAAATCACTAAACTCTTTTTACTCGCCTTACGAAATATTAATTAAATATATATCAAATAAGAGGGGCCTATTTCATATAAGATAAATTGCATTGTTATTAGGAAATTAATTGGAGCAAGATATTACATTGACCCGAGGAGCGAACCAACAGATTATCAAACACCTAGAGACCTGGTGGGCCATGGCACCCACGTGGCTGCCACTGCTGCCGGAAATGCCGTTCCCGGTGCCTCTTATTACGGCCTTGCCGTAGGGACCGCCAAGGGCGGAAACCCTGGGTCCAGGATCGCAGTATACCGTGTGTGCACGCCCATCGGTTGCCGTGGATCCTCAATCTTGGCTGCCTTTGATGATGCCATCAGTGATGGGGTTGACGTGTTATCACTGTCGCTGGGTTCATCAGCTGCAGCGGGGACCCAATTCTCGGTCGATCCTATTGCCATTGGAGCATTCCACGCCTTTGAGAAGGGGATCACGGTGGTATGCTCCGCAGGGAATGATGGCCCTGATGATGGAACCGTTGTGAATGTTGCTCCCTGGATTTTTACTGTTGCTGCCACCTCCATTGACCGTGATTTTGAGTCTAATGTTGTGTTGGGTGGAAACAAAATTATAAAGGTAAATCATTTTAAGTTAAAAAAATTATTTGTTTCTTCCGGTAATAAAATAAAATGTTTTACAATGTTTATTGCAAAAGAATGAGTGGATAATACTTTTTAAAAATAAGTATCTAGATATTATTATCATTATAAAATAAAAGCTTGTTTATCACTCGTGTTTTAAAATAAGGACTTTGACATAGTGCAAACTTAACTTTGCACTAAATTATGTTTTGTGCAAACATAACTTTGCAATCAAAACAATTTAATGCAAATTTATTTTGCATGATGTGTTTATATTTTTTTAACAAGTACATCCTTATATTTCATTCATAAAACTTTAAAAAACGTCAAATAAACACAAATACATAGTAATGCTTTAGAAAATAAAGAATGCAAACTTAACTTTACATAATTTCGAAAAAATTATTATGTCTATTTTATTAATTAATAGGTTTTAAATATGTAATTTATTAAAATTATTCTAAAGTACCGTTAATTAATGGTTATTTATAATAATATACTAAAAAAGATGTAGTGCAAACTTCATTTTGTATGATTCCATAAAAAATACAATTTAAAAATTTTTAAATTGTATTTATAAAATAATAGGCCTTTAATTTATAAAATTATTATTCCCTAATTCTTTTGCAGAAAACTTTTTCAAACAAGGCATATTTTTTAATATCCAGAAAAATTATTTGTTTCTTTTGGAAATGAGGTAAAATCTTTTGTGTGACAATGTTTTTCGCAAAAAAAAAAAAACAATGAATAATATTTTTTTGAAATAAGAACTTATTTATTAATTGTATTTTGAAATAAGAGTTTTGACGAAGTGCAAAATTAACTTTGCAATATAAAAAAATTAATGCAAATCTGTTCTGCATGATGTCTTTATATTTTTTAATAAGTATATATTCTTATGTTTCATTCATAAAATTTTAAAACAACGTCAAATAAACACAAATACATAGTAATGTTTTTAAAAAATAAGGAGTGCAAACTTAATTTTGAAAGATTTCATAAAAAAAAAAAATTTAAAATCTACTACGCACTCCATTTGGAATTTAGTCAAATATAGATCCATAATTTACAAAAATATTATTCCTTGATTCTTTTGCAAATTCTTTTTTAAAACAAGCCATATTTTTCACTATCACGTTGTTTCTTTGATACTTCTGACTAAGCATCCATCTTTTTTCTTTTTTTATGAAATAGTGTTTGTTTTTATCACTTAATGTTGAATATGAGGTAGAACCATAGGGTGTCTGTGAAAACTACTCTTATTTAACATTAAGAGGTAGAACACACATTTCGCCATTCAATGAATAACATTTATTATTCATAGATGTTAAAAAAAAAAAAAGGGGGTCCATGTATCCCATGTTTGCTAGAACACACGATACGTAAAACATGATAATCAACAAGAAAAATACTAAAATTTACATATTTGAATACGTTATTTTTGAAAAGTCAAAGTTTTAACAATGAAATACAACATTCACCCTTTGTGGACTTAATGGCACGGTTCTCATCTTCCCCTGGAGAGGTGGTGGATTTGATACCAATCCCTTTTCGGTTGATAGCTTCGTAAAAGGGCTTCCCTCCTTTTTAAAACACAATTATTGATACAAATTTGAACCGATCAAGGACAAAGAGAATGTGAATATATTTTTCATTCGAACCTCTCTCAGGGTGGAGGCATAAATTTTGCTGACATCCAAAGATCTCCTGTATACCCGTTGATGTATGGCAGTGCGGCCAAGAGGAACTCTGGCACGAGTACTGAGGATGACGCAAGGTACCATAATCATTTATTTCATAACTCTTAAGGTGTGTTTGACTTGCCGGATTAGAGATTCTGATTGGATTATTTAATTCCATTCAAATGGGATAAAACAATCTTATCTCTTAGGCGAGATTTGTTAATGCCTCTCTCGGTGGGATAAAAAGGTTAAGTGGGATAAATAATACGCTCGAATATCCAATCCTGACGAACACCAAACATGAGATAGAATAAAGTTATCTTATCTCGTCCTTTTATCCTATACGTCAAACACAGCCTTATGTCATAGATACCAATATAGTGATACATATTTTTGTAACTAAGAAGCCATTAGTTGTTCAGAAATTGCCTGCCAGAATCACTAGATGGAGACAAAATCAAAGGCAAAATCATTCTGTGTGAAAACAAGGACTACGAATATTCACCCAGAGAGAAGCTACAAGAAGTCAAAAGATTAGGCGGGGTTGGACTAATTTTGATTGACGATGATGTGAGAGCCGTGGTTTCCACCTACGGTTCCTTTCCTATGACTGCAGTCACTTTGAAAGACGGCGCTGATATCCTTTCTTATATCAACTCTAACAGGTAAACAAACAACTATAAACCAAATCCTTTTAATAGTGATAAAAACAAAACAAGACAAATTGTAATCCAAACTTTTAACGGGACAATCTTGAATTTTTGTGATGCAGTAACCCTGTTGGGACAATTCTAGCAACCGTGTCAGTGACAGAATATAAACCGGCCCCTAACGTCGCTTATTTCTCAGCTAGAGGCCCTTCGTACATCACAAGGAACCTTCTCAAGGTAGACTTCTTTTGTATTTGAGGCCAAAATATGTCACTATGGAGGCCTCTTTGTTTTCTTGTTTGAATTCTGAATCTGTAGTCTAAAATTTGAATCTAATAAACTTGTTCTTTCTTTCTTTTTTTCTTTTTTTTGTCTGAGTGAAATATTTGAATAAACATTAAACACATTATTTTGATCATTCTGCTCTTAATTTTAAGTATGATAAAAAGAATTAGGTTGAGGGTAAAAATAGTATTGTGCAACCATTCAAACTTCATTAATCACATTAAGTAGTAGGAGGGCCTCCGAATCATATTAAGAGGTTACTTCAGAATATTTAACCATAACTCATATCTGAAGACTGAATTTTGGTCATTCAGATTTCAAAGGCTCAAAACAAACATGCCCTGAAAAGGACTAAAAAGTGTTGGTTTTTTTATAGCCCGATATAGCAGCACCAGGAGTGAACATTCTGGCAGCTTGGCCTGGAAACGACACCTCAGCCGCCTTCTCCGGCATGGACCCTGCCTTCAATTTACTCTCTGGAACTTCCATGTCCTGCCCACACGTTTCTGGTTTAGTGGCAACAGTCAAAGCTCTTAACCCGAAATGGAGTCCTTCTGCAATAAGATCAGCGATCATGACCACAGGTACACTCTTAGCATTCCTTTTTTCACTCCTTTAACTATTGTGATTTTTTATGAAATATAGCAAATGTATGGGTTAATAATATTAATATCTACAGCGTCTCAGACAAACAATTTGAAGACCCCAATTACAACAAATTTTGGGTCAATAGCCACACCATATGATTATGGTGCAGGGGAAGTAAACACGGTAGGATCATCTCAACCGGGGCTAGTTTTTGAAACTGAAACTATTGACTACCTACAATTTTTGTGTAACAATGGTTATGATATAACCAAGATTAAACTCCTCTCTTCAACAATTCCTAGCGGGTTTTCTTGCCCCAGTAACTCGAGTGCTGATTTAATCTCAAATTTGAACTACCCGTCAATAGCAATCTCCAATTTCAAGGCAAAAGTCAGCAGAACAGTGACGAGGACAGTCACAAATGTTGGTGAAGATGAAACAAATTATAGCGCAACAGTAGATGCACCCAGTGGTCTGGATGTTAAAGTGATACCGGATAAATTGATATTTACAAAGGACGGTAAGAAGCTAAGTTACCAAGTGATTTTCACATCTGGTGCACCAAAGGATGAGATGTTTGGTTCAATTACATGGACCAATGGGAAGTATAAAGTGAGGAGTCCATTTGTTGTAACCACTGAGCAGTGACTGAAATCCATGCGTAGAAGCAAAAGTTGAATTATACTCGGTCCTTTGTAACATTACAAATAATATATAACATTACAAGTATGTTAATCAATTTGTAAACTTTAATGATATTTGTAAAATAGAATGAATTAATGAAACGTGGCGAGTATGTCAGAGGAAGCTGTTGATTTGTTTCTTGAGGAATTCGTGGACGAGGATCCTGTATGCTTTTTCTGTAAGATGAAAGCTGTCCCAAAAAACAAAATCCCATACATCAGTACATGTATATTTGCAAAGGAACGCCACCTCTATAGCGCCTGTGCCACAGCAACCCCTGTTCCCAATTTCAAATCCTGCAATAGTACTTAAATCATTTCTGTAAAACTAAATAAAAATCTTGAAAATAAAATCAAAAAGCTGATGTCGCAATGTCGCGATGTCATAAAGATCCATGATTTACCATATTTTTTAGGGTTGAATATGAGATCAAGAGGAAGATTGTACACATCTATGTAAACCATCCTTGCAAGAGGAAGTATGTTAAGAGAATTCATCTCAGACTTCAGCTTAGCATTGAACATTTGTGCTACTTGATTGTAATTTTCTACACAATTTCTTTGTACTCCTCCTGTCAATGTTCTCTGTGAAGGCAAACATCCTATGGGTGGTACACCAAATACACCAATTCTTCGCGCACCCAACTTGTACAAATCCTTTTAAATCAACAAACAATAAAGTGTCAGGTTTTAAAATATTCATGCGCGCAGTGTCACAGTTGAGTCCGCAACAGACTGACATATTTCACAAGACGAAAGAGACTATAGAAGAGCATATCAAATCTACCTGCACAAATGTGGAGGCGGAATTGAGCATAAGATCGATGTATGAAGGTGGATCGTAGTGCAATTTACGAAGAGGGTTGTTGAAATAGGTATTTGTAATGTCATTGCTCCCTGCAACCACAAAATATAGGCTGTTGCTTATAATTGTGCTTGTTTCAGCTTCCCCAACTTCCACTTTCAGCGTTGCTATGTACTCTTTGAACAATTGTATCTGATCCGCTAACGATATAACTGACTGTCATTTAATAAGAGTAAAGAAGACAATAATGATTAACAAGTGCAAAAAATGAAACATTTATGATTTAAGATTTTGAGAAGGCTTCTTTATATGGAGAAAAAGTGTACTGCCAGCTTGGATGTTAGAGGATCGAATCCTGCACCGCCCGAAGCAAAGTTAACCCCTGTTCTAAGATCACTAGTTTGCAGAGTTGGATCAAGATATGGTGGTAGAAGCTCTTTAATTCCCAGTTCTTCCACTGAAAGTAAAAGTAAGGATGTTAGATTCATTCCCTTATTTCTTTCAATTGAGTGCTCGTTTGGTTCGAATTTTTTGTATTTTCCAAAAAGCAAAATTAAGAAATATCGTAATTCATGTCAAGAGTTTGAGAAGGAAAGATGCAAGTTCTTTCCCTAAAATTCAGTCTCTGTGTGTGTACGCGTGAGAGAGAGATGCATATATTGTTGTATTACCTAATAAATCTGCTGGTACTTTTCCATCACAAAACCTGCCTGTTGGTATACCACCCTTGAAATCTTTCCCGTAAGGAGGATAATTGACCTTAAAAATGGTCTCAATATAGTTGTTATTCCCCGTATCAACTATCGAATCTCCAAACACTATAACAGCTGGAATCACTACATTTCCCGGTACCTTAATAACCGCCTGAACAGCACTGCCCAAAAAGAGGAAAACAAAGAAACAGAAAGAGAGAGAAAGCCGAAACTCTCTCAAAAACAAGAAGTGCATTGTTTACGAAATCACCGCAAGTACTACTTACAACTATAAGAATGACCATATATAGTGATTATTCCTTGTAGTTGCACATATGGGGTAGTTTGTTTATTTTATTCCCTGAACAGAGAGACGCGAGTAACTTTACGTGTCTGGAAAATTTCTCTGTATATATAATACTTTTTAAGGGAATTGGTTAAAATATTTATTCTTCATGAAAATTGTATGTGTGTGGATAATATGTAGGGCAGGGCGCGTATAGCATCTCATCTTTGAATTGTGAAGTCATTCGAGCATATTTATATCACGCAGGGGACATGGCTCCATATATAGCATAATAATAAGGGATATGTGGTTGCAGGGATCTTTTATGAGGGAGAGAGGGTAGTAGTTTTGGCCCATACTGAGCAAGCAAGATTAATAACTATCTATCTATCTATAAATAGGAACATGGTTGAAAGGTGAAAAATTGAGTGAAATATCAAAGACAATCAAATCTTCAAAGGGTTGGTTCATTTACTATTTTACTATAAACCCGACACTCCCATTATAAAATCTATAAAATCTTGTGACTGATGTAAGAACTCTGAAAAAACTGTACCTATAAAAATGTAAATAAATAAGCTAGTCAAAAACACAGTCTGCCATTATAAACCCCATTAAACTCTTGTGATTGATGAAAGAGCTCAAGAAGAACTGCACCAATTAAAGGAAAAAAAACACTAGCAAACAAATACGCTGTGTTCGACACTACACAATAGAGGCTTTCTTTTTTAGGTAAATATGTTGTTCCGTGATGCAAGAGATTTTAAACACTGGTCACTTGTCATTGTGGTTATAACACTGTCTCTTTTACCACATATCTATAGTAGAGGAATACATAGCAATGGTGGAGTAAGAAAAAATTCATTAGGTGAACAAAGATTTTATATTCAATGAAATTCAGTTACCTTTATAGGGACACGCTCTTGTATATAACTTATATGTACAAATGCTAAGTAAAGTGGGCAAAAATATAAATAATTTATTTTAATAAAGTTTGCAAATTTTAAACTTATTACACTTCTACTTTGTTGTAGTGAAAAATAAAATTTTTGCCCCCTCTGTTTTTTAATAAGGAGTTACCACCTTCGCGTACACTTGGCCCTGCCAATGATACATTGTATGATGGTAGGTGTTATCAAAAGAGATCAATTTCATAACAATCTTCTATGGTTTCGACAAATTTAAAGGTGGGCATCAGTATCGCGATTACACTGTAATATTTTGATAAAAAGTACCAGACGCGCGAACAAAACAAGCTATTTACGTAGAGTCCTATTTAATTTTAGCCAAGTGTCGTCCCTTGGAACATAATTTTTTCCCCATTTTTGCTATCTTTAGTGTTGTTTTGATATCTTATGCCCCAGTGAATAGTAGAGAACATAATAAATCATAGATCAGTGGGCGAAAGAAATTGAATCATTTCATCGCGTAATAAATGCATACATGGAGCAAACCATAGGTGAATTTAATGTTTCAACGACCAACTGCATGTATCAAGTCGGAATTGAATCTACATAAGGAGCTAGCTTGATGAAGAAACCCCTTAGATATACACTGATTTGGAGGAAGATCCACGTGCACGTATCATCCTATTAATTTAACGTTACCAATGGAACTGCATCCGATAAGAGTGCATTTTTGCAGATATGTGTGTGACTATTAATAATACATCACAAAATTTAGATAGAAACATCACACAAGGCACAAATCGCAATGGAATTTGGTACTTCCATTTTTTCATAAAAAG
This sequence comes from Lonicera japonica, assembly GCA_021464415.1. Lineage (NCBI taxonomy): Eukaryota > Viridiplantae > Streptophyta > Magnoliopsida > Dipsacales > Caprifoliaceae > Lonicera > Lonicera japonica. The sequence continues at coordinate 2,257,586 of CM038466.1, forward strand.
CTGTTGATGTACTTTTCCATGATTTGACTAACTAAAATGCTATATCCTTTCTCCGTGGGGTGATAGCTGTCCCAAAATAAAAACTTAGAATCGTCCGGACATGTTTGAGTGTATCTGTTACATAATATCATCACCTCTATATTTCCGGTTCCACAACACCCTCTATCCACAACATCAATTCCTGAAATATTTGACGTAAACAAACGAAATATAAGTATCGCTTACCAAGTTAATTTCACTAAAATATCTCATGTTTGTAATTAAACCAACTAAAAAATTAAATTAGTTACCATAATCACGTGGGTTTTGGATGATTTGAAGCAAAGGGGTGTAGATATCTATATAGACCACCCTAGATTGAGGAAGGTTTTTGCCAAGAGAATCAAGCTTAGATGACAACTTCTTGTTGTACAACTGTGCTGCTTGGTTGTACTGTTCTGAACAAACTCTAAGTGTTCCCCCACCAAGTGTTCTTTGTGATGGCAAACATCCTATTGGTGGCACACCAAATATACCGATCCTTCGTGCACCTGCTTTATATAGTTCCTGCAAAGTAATTTATGTAACAACTTAAAACCAAATTAAACGCGATCACAATTAACTTACACTGGGACAGCAGAAAAAATATTACCTGCACAAAATCTGTAGCTGAGGCAACCATAAGATCAGTGTAAGAGGCGACGTCGTATTGCACTCTTCTAATGCCAATAGTAAAATATGTATTGGCAAGGTCATCACTGCCAGCTACCACTAAGAATAGGCTGTTGGTTAATATGAAGCTTGTTCCTTCTTCTCCTGCTATCCCTTTGAGCTTTCCGGTGTATTCCTTGAACATCTTTAATTGGTCCGGTAATGATAAAACTGACTGATATTTTACACCCGAATTAAAAATTTTAGTTACAGAAAGAGAAAAAAAATATATGTATATATATAACTCACACACAAGGTTGAGAAAATGTCTGTACCACTAACTTGGATGTTTGAGGATCATATCCAGTGCCTCCTGAAGCAAAGCTTACGCCAGTGGAAAGATCTTTATCCTGTATATTTGGGTCCATGTATGCGGGTACTATTTCTTTGATTCCTAATTCTCCAGCTGAAAAAGGAAAAGGAAAATGAGAAAAAAATTTTTATAAGAAATGGGTTGTAGTCTACATAATATTTCAAAAGTTATAACCCAAATGAATATACACATTTCAAAAGAAGTATGAGAGGAAGAAAGTGATTCAAAATATAGGTGTGCGCTAATTACACACGCCACATTACTCTGTGACGCTCCATTTCATTTACTCGGTACTCGGTCGTACCACATTCGAGTATATGCACATTACATCGGTCCTGTACAACTAAATCAATACTTGAGTGTCATAGAGTGTTTTTCTTTTTGTAATTCACACCGCCCAAAATATATTAAAAAATACTTTTAATAAGGCTCTATAAAGACCATATGTGAAGGCCCAATTACAATAGCTCTACAAAAAGCCTCATATTTCTATTTCATGTGACGCCCAACTAAGTGATGATAAGCATGGCATCAGCCTCCTTTTTTATTTAACACTAGATTAGATCACATGTACATGTGACACGTGTATTATTTAGATAAATCTAATTTAAATTAAAATATTAAATAAAAATATTAAATGGTTTAATAGTTAAGCCAGACACAATTTCATAGCGGTTGAAATTAGTTTTGACTAGGGCTGTGCACGGTTCGGTTAACCGAACCATGCGGTTTAAGCGAAAACCGAACCGACAAGTCGGTTTTTAGATGGCGGTCAACCGAGCGGAACCGATGAAGGCTTAAAACCGATCGGGATCGGTTCGGTCGAAGTCGGTTCGGTTAATCGGTTTTTGTCGGTTTTGGGTTTGGGCAATTGGGCTTATTTATATTGTTGGGCCATGGCTTAAAAATTATGTTTATATTATTGGGCCATGACTTAAAAGGCATTTTTTATAGAAAATTAGGCTTTTTTTTAATTAATTAGGCACTTTCCTTCTTAAAATACTTTTGACAAAAAAATGAAATTTTTTAATATTTTTCTTCTTTAGCCTTTTTTTTTAATAGAATACCTTTCGGTTTGGTTTGGTTTTTACCGGTTATATAACACCGGCAACCGACAACCGAACCGACCTCTTTCGGTTTTCATATTCTTCAACTGAACTGGGACCGAAAACCTTAAAAACCGGCTAGTTCGGTTCGGTTTGGGCCGGTTCGGGTCGGTTTTTCGGTTTTTTTGCACAGCCCTAGTTTTGACTTTATCTAATGGTATAGATTTTTCTTAACTAAGAATTACATCACAAATAAATAAAAATGTCGAACGTGGAAACCTATGTTTGACTTATATGTTTAAAAATTATATTCACTTTTAACTTAGCTAATAGTTTAACGAAAACTTATTTAATATTACAAATTAATAGATGGATTATATTTAAAAAATAAAACATCGGAATATATATATATATATAAATCTTGATTCAAGTATGCTGGCTTATTTTATTTTAGTGTCAATAAACTCTTCAATTCGGAAACTTTACTATAAATGCTACTGAATAATGAGGAACAAACAGCCACAGGCCAGTTATATATGCTTTCTCATTAACTTCATTGAACCAACTGGAGAACGACTCCTTGGGGTTGGAGTGAGCGTCAATTATCGCGTCTGCTTTACGGCTTTACCATACGGGCTTTAGGCGTTGTTCGGAAGTTTAGGAGATAAAATATATATAAATATATATTAATCGGAGAAAAAATTAATATACTCTTGACTTTTTAAGCATATTGTATCAAAGAGGTGGATTTTAAGAGTAAATGTAATAAAAAAACTTCACAGCGCATTTGTAACTTTTGATTATTTTTAGTTATAAGGCCTGATATATATATATATATATATAATGGGTAGTATTATTTATATTATATTATATAAGTTAGTGGTAGATAGGAAAATTTTAAAACACTAAAGAATTTTAGATTAATTAATTACAAACATCATGCAGGTAATAGACATGTACGTTTGATGCATGTCCAATTACAATTACGAACGGATTTTTTAAGCTTATTTTTTTCAAAATTAAATGCGTCAATTGATCATTTAACTTAATTTTTCTAATTTGAAACCGTGAAATAATTTTTATTTTTCAACAACATTCAGAACCATCTTTATTTAATAGAAGAAGTATCGACTATTTAGAGGGGTAAATTGATCAATTATTCTATGAAATTTAGTGGTAATAATCTCTATAATGAGTCATTCATATACATAAAATTTTATCAAAAATTAAATTAGAAGTGTTTGTAATTTTCAATTAATATATATATTTACATTTTTAACCGTTGAAAATCATTGACAAAACTTGATGGAGTTTATTTACATTTACTTCCAAATTTTAAGTGAAAAATCCTCTACCTATCCATCCTTTGTAAAAGAGATCGACAATCATCCTTTTATACAGGAGTTGCTTCTTTTTCTTTGTTTTTGAGTGTATTGATACAAGATTCAAAGTCAAGACCTTTCATTAATTTGGAGTGAATTCTGGCCACTAAGTTAATCCTAGTGGTTTTACCGAAGTTGCTTTAAAGAAGGCACGCACTTTAGTCTTTTGTGAACGGTTTGCACTTTAGTCCAAATGAATTCCAACATATTTATTTGTCCTTAAAAAGTTTTTGATTTTAATATGACACATTCAATGAAGCATCCATAATATTAATTGAAGAGTGAATAAAAGTATAAATTAAATTTCACCCTTCGAAATATATACAAACTGGAAATGGGACAAAAGGTCTTGTGTGATAATATTTTTCACAAAAAAAATCCAAGAAATAATAATTTTTTGAAAAAAGTTCCTATTTTTAATATTTTTATGACATAAGGCTTGTTTATGAATTATGCTCTAAAATAAAGATTTTGGCCAAAATTGTGTTTTGTGAAAACTTAATATTGCAATCCAAAAAATTTAATGCAAATTTGTTTTGCTTTATGTGTTTATATTTTTTAACAAGTATTTTTATGTAACACTCAGGTAAATTCTGAAGCAATGTCAAATAAATCCCAATACATAGAAATGTATTAAAATACAAGGAGTGTAAACTTAACTTTGCATAATAACAAAAAACATCATGTGTGTTTTATTAATAAATGGATTTAAATTGTAACTCGGTGAAAGAATTCTAACGTATTGTTAGTTAAAAACTTAAACACAACAATTTACTAAAAAAATGCAGTGCAAATTTAATTTTGCACAATATTATAAAATATTACAATTCAAAAATTTACTGCAAAGGTAATGTTGCACCACTTTTGTAGTTTAGTCAAATATAGATCCTTAATTAATTTGCAAAAATATTATTCATCGATTCTTTTATAGAATTTTTTATTTTGTTTAGAAAACCCAATTTTCCAATATCCCAATATAAAAATAGTAGTTAGGACTTAATTCCTCCGCATTTTCTTTTTCTAACATTTTAAAATAAAAGTTGCGTTTCGGTGTTGACAAAATTAATTTAAGAGTGTAACATAAGGAGTTTAGACATTAGGGTTTTCCGTGCCAATTAATGAGGGGATTTAATTAACGGTGGGAATTTTTTTCACTATTTATGAGGCAAGTACCGTTTAGAACGTACACCAACTATATATTTATAACTTCAAAAGATAGTAATTGAACAAATAAAAGAAAGTAAAAGGCAAATCGATGAATTAATAATGCTGGCTTAATTAGCTCGATCGATCTCTCTCCAACCATGCAAGAGCCAAGAAGCTCCAAACAAGACCAATATTATATATACACCAAACCAAAAGAAATGATACTTCATCAATCAGTATATATCATAGTCCTCGACAGTACGCAAACAAGTTTTTATTTTAATTTGAGGTATCGTTACTGTTATCTTTCGGAAGTTTTGAAAATTAACTTAAACTTTTAATTAGGACAAAGAGATAAAGAGGGTGTATTTTAGACTTCATGCATATATATATATATAAGCCCTTTTTGCACGGGAAAGATATTGGCCTGGTACTCGATCTTAACATATACGCTATATAGCTAGCTAGAGACAACTACAAAAACTTTGATTATGTGATTGCAGTCATATATACATGCAGATCGATCGAGCTAGCTAGGAATAAATCATATATATATATATATATGAAACATATATGTGTGATAATGAGAGAGAAAGGGGCCGGGTTACGTACCTACTAAGTCGGCGGGTGTCTTAGCATTGCTAAACCTTCCGGTAGGTGTTCCACCATTAAAGTCCTTCCCATAAGGAGGGAAGTTACACTTAACCAGCGTTTTAAGGTTGTTATTGCTTCCCTGATCCATTATCGAGTCTCCGAACACTATCACCGCGGGTATTGTCAAATTCGCCGGCAGCTTTGTCCCTTCTCCTATTTCACTGCTGCAAAGAAGTAAAACAATAACACACATACACAAAGTACTTGAAGCACAAAAGCACTTCATTTTTATCAACAACGAGATTATGGCAAAAAACAAACTTCTTGTTTGTCCTATTATATGTTTTCGTAAATGAACTTAACTGCGTTTCTATATATATATATATATATAAACATTGGAGGGGTGGAATGAGATTTCAATTATTTGTGGGGAAAAAAATAATTATGAGTTGTAGTACTGGGCAGCTGGCTGGTTAGAATATTTTGATTTTGTTGGAACCTTTTTTAATAAAAACAAATGACGTGGTTAATGTGTTTGGCTCGGGCGTTACATATGTGGATCATTTATTTTTAAGTTTTGTCTTTAAATAATGTGGTTCTTATTATCGGGCAGTTACATTTGGACCATTATTTAATTTCCACCTACATTATGAATTTGGTTTTCCAAATAAAATATTAAATAGGTGACCCATTACGGATTTCTCGACGTGATCGAGCAACCGTGCTAATTTATGGTTATGTTTTCTTCTCTTCTACTTTGTCGCATCTAATTATTGAAAACTATTTTTCTTGTTAAAAACAAAACAGGAAATCCATAAAATCATATATTATATATGTTTGTGTGTATTTTGGTTGGGGGTGGGAGGGGTTATATATGTGTTATCCACATGTTAATAATCTTTTCTTAAATTTATAATTCATCGTTCTATTTGTTGGATTAGATATTATTGTATATTAAAACTGCATATAAAAAAATTAAATTAGCTCAAGATACAGAAATTCCTTAGTATAATATGTGTATTACAAACACTTGCAAAAATTAAGTGGAACTAATTAAGAAACTATGAATTTTAAAATATATATATATATATATGCATCGATATATGTATGTATAATTTCTTAATCCCGATACTGAACGAATTCAACTTCCGCCATGTATGTGTGCGTGTGTACTGACTCAAAGTTTAACTTTTAGTGGTAAGATCAAATACTTTAATTTCCTTTAATTAGTCTTTAATTTACGTCGACAGTCATTAAATTATGAGTCAGCTTTGCGTGAAAGAGTGGTCATGCAATTTATTCTTCCAAAGGAAATGGCTATTCCATGCAATTTAACTTTGATATACACATGCATATGGTAAGTGAGCGAATTATAAGTGTTTGTAATTCTTCTTAGGTACGTTGAGTGAGTAAAATAAATAGGCCATGGATCAGTACAAGCTAGCTTGTGATGGTTCTAAAAATAAGTCTATCCTTTCTGTGTAAGAGAAAGTCTCATTTCCAAAGTAAAGGTTATATATATAATTGGATAAACAAAGGACACCACCCCTCCCCATATAATTTGAATTTATTTTCTTGAAAGTTTCTCAAAAATTTCAGAAATTTAGCTAATTAAACTATTTAATAAAGCATGTGGCTTTGTCTAAATTAAAACACTTTTGCAAGTTTCAATCCTAAATCTCAACCCAGCTACCCACAAAATATCTTGATTGGAAAGGAACTAAAATATTAGCCATAAATGAGATGAAGTGTCGCTTAAAATCGAAATTTTTCTTTTAACGTTTCCTTTCCTTTTCTTTTGTTTTTTTTTTAACAAATTGTCTCTTAATATTTTAAGCCGGCCATGTTACATTGTTGCCTTCAATTAAAGAAATATTCTCGTCTCAACCACTTTCATCTGTATTCCTAATTTTAGGAATATTAATCTATTATTTAATTAATTACAAGTCCAATGCGGTGCCTTAATTTGTCGATCTATGATAGCACAGTTGTCTTAACATATTATATTATTTTAGGGATACAATTATACTATTCAATTAATTACAATTAATTTATGGATGCACGTTTCCTACCTTTCCTCCTTTCTATTTATTTCTGACCGAACTTTTTATCAGATTCTTAAAATCAAATAACGGTCCAATCCCTATTTGGGATGAACCTGCAAAACCTAGAATCAGACCGAATATGTGTGCAAGAAAAACAAATTCAAACCTAGCTAATTAATCACGGAAATATAGTTATAATATTTATATAATAAAAGCGTGCGAACATGTAGTGTGTGAAATCGAGGAAACTAGCTAGTCCATGGTAAAGCATGCTCGAGTTCAGTCCATAAAAAAAGTACTTTATTACTTAGATATTATAGCAAAATTTACACTATATATCTGAGTCATCTATATCAATCCACTCCTCTGTGAAATCCTGAATCGGCCTTCAACTAATGAAATGTGATCGGTTGTAATATTGTCATCGAAGTCCCATCGGTAGAGTGAATTTCATCTCGATGGGAATTGAATCTTAAGCCCTTTGTCCCAAACTTTAATGTCAGTTAACATTACTTAATTTCATATAATACATATGAAGCGTTATTGACGAGAGATTAATTACGTGTCTATATAGGTATTAAATATAGATTTACATGGTTGGGAAAGATACTTTAAATAATCATGGTTTAGAAAGAAAGTAGAGAATGTTGTGAGCTTTGGTAGAGTTGGTCAAGAAAGTATGGGTAATCTCATGTACCAAAAGGAAGGAACGAAAAAGGCATTGCTTCACTAAACTTTATGACTTCACTTCGTGCATATATTCAGGTTGAGGTAGTTGGGCTAACCTCTAGTGCACGGCACTTCCCCCTTCTCTCTTCCCGGCCTTTTATTAAATATACATATTATGTATTGTGAGTATGAACACGGCACAGTATAATAAACAAAAATATTGATATTAAAAATATATATTAGCATTTAGAAAAACTGTATTTTTCTATACAAAAGTATATTAAAAAACACAATATTCAAAAATAGTAAAATATTAGATCAATTATTCCTATATATTCCAAGGTTTTCTAACCATCATATCTATATAAATGGGTGATAGTAGATCACGTAATGCATACAAAAATCTTACAAAAAGAGTTATTAGTGTAGTATTGTTAACGATAAAATGTTTTGGAGTATAGTTTGATGTTTCTATATGAGCTAGTAGGAAAACACATCTAGGGGTTAAAAATGTTGACTTTTTATTCTTTATAATATATATGGTAAATTTTAAGTAAGGTCTTACCTTAAGAATTTGAAGTTACGGATTGAGAATTTTAGGAAATCAAACAGATGGGCATTTTGACAAAACTTGGTATATATGATCTCCAATCATTTCTACCAAATTTCATTAAAAAAAATGAAATTCAACCCGGAAGTTAGTTAACTACAAAATTGAAATATATATGTCCAGTTAACAGTCATATATATTTCAATTTTGTCATTAACCTATTTTCCGATTAAATTTTTTTGTGAAATTTGGTTAAGATAGTCTATTAATCATGGAGATCATCTCAACTAAGTTTCGTCAAAAATGCCATTTGTTTGACCCCTCAAAATATCTAATATGTAACTTTTAGTTCTTAAGTTAAGATGTTACATGAAATGTACCTCATATATATATATATATATATATATACTGGCAAACTTTCCCTCTCTTTAATTTAGTTTTTAGATGATAAATGATTTGGAAACCCAGAAAATGCAGCCATATAAATGTTACGTTTTAGGTTGAAACCAAGAAAATTAATGTGTTGGGTAAACAACCATACTTAGGGATGTTAACGGTCTGGTTAACCAGACCGTTGACCTACACATCGGACTGGACCCAACATTTTGGTCCTTTTAATATTGAGACCAGACCGGACCGAACCAAAAAGGTATTGAAGTCCGGTCTCGATTGGTCCTTATTTCTTGGCCGGAAAACAATTACCGAAAAACTATGGCCGAAAAAAAAATTTAACTCAAAAAGTACATATCTTCTTGCTCATTTTCATAACCAACCAAAATTAAACCAAAACAAAGTGAAGGGAGAAAAATGAGAGAGAAAGAGGAGTATCAGTGTTAAGATCGATTGAGAGAGGGAGGAGCGGCTGAGAAAGAAGGTGAGGAGTGGCCGGTGGTGGATGAGAGAGAGAAATAGTTGATACTAGATTCGACCGGACAAAAAGAGCTCATAGTGGCCGGTGGTGGATTGTCCGTTGGGCTTGTGAAGAACTGAAGATGAGAGAGAGGTTCCATTAAAAAAAAAACGAAGATGAGAGAGAGGAAGAGGGGGTGCTCAGTGAGAAGTAGGGAAAGCTTTTAATTAGGTTTTTGGTTATATAAAAATATAAAATAAGTATATATATTAAAAAAATTTATATATACATATATATAAATATAACCGATCCGGGATTTTTTATAGGTTGGACCGAAGACCGGACCAAACAATATAGGTCCATTAAATATTGGACCGAACCGGACCGTTGTATTTATAAAACTCCAAAAAAAACCTATATTTCAATTCGATCCGGTTCGGTTTTTGCACACCCCTAATCATATTACCTTACATAATATATATATATATATATATATATATATATATACGTTAATAATAATTGGACGATAGTAGGAAGAAAATGTTTACTCAATTTTAGGTGGCGTTTGATAAAACAAATGAAAACTGAAAACTGAATCTGAAAAATCTTTTTGTTTAGTTTTGAAAACTGTATCTGAAAAAATGTTGTTTGTTTGAATATAACAGATCTGAAAAATAATTTTTTTAATATGAAAATTTTGCCTTTGTTAGTTTATTTAGATCACATAATTCTAAATGTAAATAATAAAAAAAACCATATAATTTGAACTTTTCAACCAAGCTAATCCATTTAATTTATGTGTATACACATATATCAAATAATTTCTTGAATATATCATATATGAACCGAGATATAATCTTCCCAACATGTATCTAAATAATTTAGGAATCATCATAATCTATATAATGCAATCAAACACATATATATCTTCTCAACATGTATAAGGAGTGGTTCGCCATGTATGAACTTTAAGCTTATATATATATTCTCAGCATTATATGGATATAACAGAGGCATATATGAACTTTAAGCTTCATGTATGACATACACATATATCTTATATGCGTATACATACATATATATATATACACACACATGTGTATATATGTGCGGGTAGAAGATGAGTGCTTAGAAAAGAGAAGAAGATGTGTGTCGAGTTTTGAGGGTTTTGAAAAGGGATAAAATATATATTTTACGATAGGGTGTTTTAATTTTTCAAATTTAAGTGGCTAATTTGGCACTTAAAATTTTTTTATGCAATTTTTTAGTTTTAAGTGGCAAACCACTTAATTTTTTTGGCAAACAAACAACTTTGAAATCATTTAAATCTAAAAACTTTAAGTTTTCAGATTTAAGTGGCCAAAACAAACAACCCCTTAGTCCACTCATGTCTCAAATCCTTCAATTCATAGTGCTGAAGGCGGGGGACAATTTTCGCTCACTAAGCAAATTAAAGCTTATTGGAGCTTAAGTAGTGATATGTATTTATTAATTTTAAATACATATGTTAACTTGTGTTCTATAGTACACTAGCATGCAACTTGTGCGATGCGCGGGCGCTTTACAATTTATTTAACATATAAAAGTAGAGATAATTTTCATTGCAACACTAAAATAAAATTTAACAACTTGAAATCTTGAAATAATTACAAAGCTATACATTTGATCGAGCACATAACTAAATAATCTACAATTGAATATAACAATAACAACTATCAAAATTATATGAAGCATGTATATTAAACATTCATACAAAAAGTATGTCAGTACGCTAACATATTAGTTAAGTCAAAGAAATTTTAAAAATCGAAATAAATTGATTATTTAGCCTAATTAGCATAGCAATTCTTTAACATTACCATAAATATAAGAAGTAAAAGCCTAATATAGAAGAAGTGGAGCTTCACTTCAACTGTAAACAAAAATTGCATGTGTACAAAGTCAAATGAGAATGCCACCTGATTAAGACAAATAATGGTGCCAAGATACATAGTCATCCCAATTGAGCATTTGGATGAATAGAACAACTGAATTTGAGATTTAAGATATATAAATAATATATGTGAATATTCATTGCAAAAATTGAAATGATTATTGATGCAAGAAATAAAACTCCTTCTATTCAAATTGCCTGTTTATTTTGCATTAAATTTCTATAATTGGATTTAGAAGGTTACAAAAAGGTGCATGGCTGGAACAATATATTAAGACTAAAAAGTAAGGAAGTCGGAGAAAAAAGGGTAATTGATAAGTTATAATCATTAATTACTGGATCATATAATTTGCATAAATTATTGAATTTAAGAGTTCAATATTAGATAAAATAAAATGACTAAATTACAGAAACATCATATTTAGACCATTACTATTTTATGATTTCTAAAGAAAATCATATATACCGCAAATTTTGACTTAAGACAAATAAAAAAGATCATGTTAATTTTGTTATTGCCTTCAAAGTTTCTCGAATGTTCTTGCAAAATCAAAACAACACATTCTAGAAACTGGGGAGCATGAAGTAGTAACAAAGCCATTTAAGCAAAATTTATGGCATGTAATTTCATATAATTTTCAGGAAGCAACAATATAAATATTGACAAAAGCTAGGTAGCTCAAAACAAAGTCCCAAAGCTAGAATGTTGTAGTCCAAATGATTTTGAATTCTTTTAGGGGTGAGTAGCATTGTTCATAAGATTTATTATCTATGTTATGGTTATTGGTATATTAAAAGCTCATGTGGTTGTTATTTACTGCCAATAATTATAATTACTTCAGGATCACCCCATATATGGACATTTCCTTTTGATTTATTGCCAACATAAACTTATAAGAAATATATGATCTATTTTACAATGTTTGAGAATTTTATAGCTTTAGTTAGCTTGTGTGATCTGTTCGTGGGGAATTTTTTTATATAACTATATACTTGGATAAAGGATTTATGTATGTTGATGAGAAACAGTCCTTTATGAACTCATACAATAGATTATTTATGCATTCTGTTTAAATGCATTAAATGTAGTAGTAAGGTGTACAGAAAAAGCTTGTATTAGTAAAGATTTAGGATATATAAGTGTAGTAGCATTTTATTGATTAAATTGAGCACAATATGCATCTTTATACACCTCCTTGAATTAGTGCTCTAAATTGAGCATAATATGCATCTTTATACAATTTCACAATTGAATGACTATGTCCCCGAATAGATTTGACCTCTTAATTTAGGGCATTTTAAAAGGAATAATGGACTTTTAATTTGGGATAAAAGGGTAGCAAATTTGAAATGTGTGAATTATGGAAACATATATCTCGATCATATTAGTTGAAATAGAAAATTAGACAAATGTAGGAACCATTTTATTGGATCCAAAAGCATTAATAAAATCTTTCATAACCAATTAACTATTAAAAAAATAACATTAGCTTATAACATATATGTTTGTAAACTCTAGGGCCTCGTTTGATTCGGGTATTAAAAAGTGGGATGGGATTATTAATACCACTTTTTTATAATACCTTATTTGGTTCGCACAAATATGTTGTAATCACTAATATCAAGACTAACTTAATACCAGAGGGGGTGTGGTATTGTTTATCCGGGATTAAGAAAAAGGAATAATATATTTTCAAAAATGCCACTATTATTATTATTATTATTATTATTATTATTATTATTATTATTATTATTATTATTATTATTATTATTATTATTATTATTATTATCATCATCATCATCATCATCATCATTTTTTTTTGTTATTCCAAAATATAATCTCATACATGAGTTACATGACCAAACATGGTATTAGCATCAGTATGAGATATCCCAATATTAATACTACATGAATCAAACATGGTATTGATATTAAATTAATATCAAGATTAATAGTCCAGTACTATTAATACTGGTATTATTAATCTCACTGACCTTAATACCTGAATCAAACGAGGCCTACGAGTACAATTCACGGGATTTTAAAATAATAAAGATGATTTAAAATGATAGATGGCCACTATATTCATCTTAAACTTTTCATCTCTAGGCATTATAAATTCTAAGAGAAAGCATAAGTTACTCTACAAAAATTTGAATTATAGATATATATTATAAAGTATAAGATTATTAACAACCACAAATAGATTTTGTTGTCTAACATATCATACCAAAATTAAAAAAGAAATTGAATGTACCTAAAAGATAGGCTTCTAAATCTATATATCCATTTTGGCATTTTATCAAACAATTGACGTGCACTATGCAAACTGGTCAAGTTAAGTGATAGAAATCAAGTCAAATTACAAATACAATTAAAATATGCTAAACACTAGTGAAGAATCAAAATATATAAAACTATTAATTGCTTCTATTAAAAAAGAATTGCTAGATATTTTGGTTTTACATCTAAATTCCAAACCTCAACCAATGGCTACGAACAAAGAACAAATTGCAACTCCTGATTCAAAGTTGTAATAAAGAGGATAAAGATTAGTGTGCTTTTGGATGAATTTCTAAACCTACCAATTTTCAGAATCATACTTCATGAAAGGTGATTTGTAGGAACTTTGGATGTAAGGAAAAACACATAAAAAAAATGAAAGGTTAAAGAAAGTGACAAACAATTAATGGATTAATTAAAGAAGATAAGGGATGATAAGATGAACCGTTACCAGAGAGAGACGTAATGTCGTAACCGCGATAAAACTTTAAGAAGAAAAGTTCCGGTGTGATAAAGACAGGATAAATATGCCATTAATGGGAACACGTGAAAAAGCAGAAAGAACTTCCTCCTGAACGGTGAGTTAAGGAAAGGTGCTAGAAAGTGTGGTCGTAATTATGACCGCCACATGTCAATCTTAGAAAAACACATCTTCACTCTTTGTGTTTGATATATATACTATTAGATTATAAGGATACTACCAATATAAATAATAAGCCAGGTGATTTTGTTTATATCTATCGTATCTTGCAGTTAATCCACCCTTAAATTATGAAAATTTTGTACAAAATTTTAGAATATTACCTTTTTAAAAATTGATAAGTATATCCACCAATTAAAATATATTTATTTTTAATTTTAGGCAAGGAGTTTTCTCTCTCCTTCATCTCCCTCCTCCATACCCTCGCCACCACTCACCGTCCGCGCCACTGCCCTGCCGGCGACATATAAAAAATCTTGTCCTCTTTTTCTCTCTTTTCTTTCTTTTTATGGATAAATATTTACCCAAATCTTTTCACCAATGAAATTACTCCTCTCTCATCCATCCAATTTGATATTCATAATAGAGCATATCCAAAGTGTAGGAAAAGACAAAGTAAACAGTAGAATCAACACCAAACATAGTTATAACATCTTCTTCGCTAGAAGATATCGCCTCCAGATCCATGTAAATGGGTTCCTGCTACCCAACCCGCTCTCCATTGGATCCATATCTTTCAGGATCCGATTTGGGTAGTACACCACCATGTTCCCCAGATTCCTCGACAACCAAGTGAACAGTAATATAAGCACCACAAATATCAGAAACGACGTTGCTAAGGACATCAAAAACAAACTGAAATCCATCTTCTTCCTCTTTTTCTTTTTTTCCCTCTCTAGAAACCCACTCATTATTTCTCTCTCTCTCTCCTAAAATAGATAGTCACACATAATTTGTGAAAGAGGGAGCAGGAAAACTAGCCATTAATGGAGTGGATTTTTTTTTGGTAGAAAAATATCCGACAGGAGGGGCTGAATTATTCAGCTGGTTGGAGAATGTGGGGTTGATGCTTACATGTTTACACATGCTTTGTTTACTGCCTCTAACACAGAACCTGATCCATGGTTGTATTCATTTAGAGAAAAAAATAGCATCTTAATTTGCCCACCCATGTTGTAGACACCCCGATCCGTGACCCCCGCAAGAACCCTAACGACCTTCGAGAACTACTGTTTTTGGGTTCGGAGCCCACCCGAGCACCCGGAACTACCTCGAAAGGGTTTGTTGGCCTACAAACATGTTTTTAAGAGAGATTGTCGCACGACATATCACATTGTCGCGCGACAATCCCTGATATGTCGCGCGACAATCATTCCTATGTCGCGCGACAGACCCTTCTGCACCCGACCAACCACTTTCTGACACATCACAGTGTCAGAACCCATCACTTCAGCCGTTTGTCGCGCGACAAACAGATATGTCGCTCGAAAAACAGGTTTTCATTAGTTATTTCCAGAAAGCAGTAGAATATCAGTAAAAGCATCCAAGTTTTCCAACATAGAATAAACATATAAGACCACTAGAGACCGAAAGGGCGGAATGGGTGCTTAACACCTTCCCAAACCGTAATATAGTTCCCGAACCCTATAGAATCCTGGTTTCGTAGACAAACGTGTAAAGAAAGGCTTATCTGTAGCCTTCCCTCTTACACAATCATTTTGTCCGTTTTCTCGTAAAACGTACTGACGACTTTGAACGAACCCTCTTGCATCTAGAAATAGGATAGAGGGACTCCCGATATGAATTATCAACACATAGAAGCAAATGGAACAACGGAATCACTTCCGATGTTTCAGACTCCCAAACCAGAGGCTGAGAACCTAGGGGTCGCATTTGCGGATTCTCACACATGTGCTAATTCAAAGTGTCCTCAAATTGTGTTCTTAATTATGTCTTTTAAAAATTTATAAAGTGGTTGTACTAATTAATTTAGTGGATATTTTAGTATTAAATTATTATTTCAAATAATATTTATAAAAGTAAATTCATAATAGTTTTTTTGTTATTCTGTCTACGTTCGCGGATTAACTTAACAACGCAGATTAACTACAAGATATGGTGAATATAAACGAAATCACCCTAATGAACCAATGAATAAGAATTTATGTGTTATTTAATGCTTGTTATGACTTCTTTGGTTATATAAGCATTT
This sequence comes from Lonicera japonica, assembly GCA_021464415.1. Taxonomy (NCBI): domain Eukaryota; kingdom Viridiplantae; phylum Streptophyta; class Magnoliopsida; order Dipsacales; family Caprifoliaceae; genus Lonicera; species Lonicera japonica. The sequence continues at coordinate 2,273,781 of CM038466.1, forward strand.
AATTTGTGTTCTTAAAGTATAGGTAACATCACCTTACATAACCTTACACATACATTAATTTGCATCTTTTAATAGAGATTGGAGGTCCTTCCAAAAATTAGAGAGCCTGAAGTTCAATAATTGGGGAATTTCAAGTTTTATTGCACAATTAATGTTTTAAAAGTTCGATTCTCATTTTTATAATTCAAAATAAAAATGGAAAAACTTTCTAATTCTTTGCTTTTATTTTTGAAAATAACATCAAAAAGAAAAAGAAAAGGACGATTTGTAGGTTTGTACTTAGTAATCTAAAGTTTTACCATGATTGAATTTTAACATCTATTTTTTCATAAATCGGTATCTTGGTACACAATTATTCATTTTTCCGAAATCAACGTTAGGTGGTGTTAAAAGTCCATAGTTTTTTAGGCCAGATTACTCCTGAGCATAAGTCTGTAAAAAGTAATTGTCGGCGGTAGTTCCACCTGCGGCTACTAATTTCTGAAACCAATTCACCATTTGATCCACCTCCAATAGCAAGTTCATCGTCACCATGCTCTACGGCCATTGCTTTCCAAAATTTAGGGAAAGGAGTTTTCTTCATATTGGTTTCTAAATATTTTGTCAAACCCATGTCTCTCAGTTGCTTCCTCCCTTCCTCACTCTCATTCAACCCCCCTTCGCAGCCAGAAAAGTCCTCCATTTAAAAACTCATTAATTTATTGCACCGCATGACCACAATCTCTTCCACTATGTATATATTTTGGGGGTCAACTTGACCTCACACTGATATATTGCAATTAGTTCATCTGCTCACCTAAATCCATTATATTAATTTCTTGTCGTTTGACTCCTTCAAGTACCTAAAAATTTCAGTCTGTCCTACATCTTCATTACCCAGAGACCCATTTTAGGGTTAATTGCACTTTGCCGGTTTGCCCCCCTGAACTATTGACCTAGTTCCACTTTACCATACGAACTATTAATTTCATCAATTTTTACCACGAAATATTGATTTTGTTGCACCTTGCCTTAAATCACTAACGGGGTTAGAAAAGTGACGAAAATAAAGGGCAAAATTGGAAATTCACTATCATCTTCCAAGCCCTTCTCTTTTCGGCGACCCTTTCTAGTGGCTCCTCTCTCCTCCGATAACTCATCTCTCAATTAATCTAAATTGAAAATGCAAGAATTGTAGAGTGAAGCGCACATTACTCTCTCTATATATATATATATAAGATTATGTGTAAGAACAAAGATTGAAAAAAAAGGATAAACTTATGAAATCAAGTAATACTCAGAAAACTTATGAAAATCAAAGGTGTGGATGAAAACTCTTGGAAATGTCCTAAAACTCTTGAAATGTCCAATATATACTTGGACAATTCTTGGAAATGTCCAAGCAACGTTAAATGCAGGAACAATGTTTTTTACTCTGTATCCTAATTTTAATGTCCCCATCAGCGATCCCTTTGGAATGGTTCTCACAATGGGATTATGAAGTCAAACACATTCAAGGCAAAAACAATGTTATTGCTGACTTCTTAGAACAGATAAACATTTGTTAAAATAACAAGAAAGAATTCCATAAATCTGATATATTAAACGGCATAAGTTCTTCCTAAAAGAACTACTCACAAGAGGACATCTTTACACCCTCTGATACCAATTATGGGGGGAAGGTGATTCGTAGTGACGGGACTACGCAATACCGGGGGAAGAGACACACTCTAAACTTATAAAATCAAAGAACAAGACAACAATGATAAAAAAAAAGAACATCAAGGAAGAGGAAGATTATAAAAGACCAGAGTCCATAAGGTTAATACCGGAAAGACATAATACATATAAAATAGGATAGGCATCCTTACTTGATTTACATTGAAGATGAAAATCTCAAGAGAAATAATTCTCAAGAGAGAAGATTACAAAGAAGACCCTCATATGACCTTACAAACTTAAACACTCCAAACAACTCTCAAACTCCTCTGCCTAAAACAAGAGAAAGCTCGCTCCTTTTATAGGGAAAGGGCTGAGCAACAAGACAAACCACAAGGACCAGCTGTCCGACAATCAAAAGTAAAAAGTAAAGATTCCAATCAACTTTTACAAAAGAAATTATGAAAGTGACACAAAGCAAAAAGCAAATAATAATACAACGCCGAAAGTAGATTCCTTCGTACGTGAATAATTGAGAAGTGGAGAGTGACGTCATGGGTGACATCAGTCTATTTCATTGCCATCATAATCAAGGTCATAATAGTCATCATGACCGTAGATTGGGGTGTCTAGAGAGTATAGACCACCATCTTCATCATTGCTGGTGTTTGCGAGTTCTGCAAGTTCTTCGCCAAAATTTCCAGCATTTGGATCATCGTCGTCGTCATCAGTATTTGATTCTATACCAACGAATGTTTCTGAATCGAAACTTAATTCACCATAACTCCATCTGTGGGATTCTGCGTAATTATAGAGACGATTGAATAGCGGAGTACATGAATGGTCATTCCAGTGAGTATTGTGCCATGCATCTTTTGCAAATTTGACATAATCAGGAACTGATTCATAATCAACTTTGTTTAGAGCACAAATATTTTTCAAAAATGTGACATAGTTCAGATTATAGGGTTCTTTTATTGTTTTAGCAAGATTCTCAGAGAACCATGCTTCAATAGTAGCATTAGAACCATCTGGATGAGGAACTCTGAGTGGATCATGGAAGTGGATCAGGCAATATGTGTGATGATGAACCTTGAGGGCTTCTTTCCATTGTTCAACAGATTTGAACCATTTCAGAAATATTACAAAGTTATACGAGCTTGGAACTCCATATAAGATTGCGTGGGCATTTTGAGTTTCAGGATCTGAAGTAGCAATCTGTAAGTAGAGGAGCAGATCAGGAGCCTTGAAAATAAAGCCAACATGGTAGACCTTTGTAAGATACCAAAGGAAGATGAGGGTTAATTTCGGGATTCTGTAGCAATAATGAACATGGAACAGGGAGCAAAATGGATATGTGGGATGAAGACGAAGGCCACGGAAACAAATACCATGTTTTTCAAGCAATATTTTAAATACTTCATAACCATGTCTTTAGCTCTGAGGTCGATAGCAAAATTGGCAACTTGCTCTTGGAGCTCAGAGGGTAGAAGAGAGATTGTTGTCATAGGATCAAGGGCTTGCTCAAAGTCTGAGAACTGGAAAGGGTGGGAGGCTTTTGGGTAGGACTTTGATGAGCAATCTTTTGAGGAACTGGCTTGGAAGGGATCCATGACTTGGGTTAAAGTGTATATGACTAGGAGGCATGATATGTTTTGTGGATTGGAGTCATTGAATTTAAATGGTTTGCAAAAGGGTTCTTTTATGAATGGAGCGATGTGGGATGAGGATTTTAACTGTTCAGTTGCTCCTTGCCTAGAAAAGAAGTCAGCAATAACATTGTTTTTGCCTTGAATGTGTTTGACTTCATAATCCCATTGTGAGAACCATTCTGACCATCTCAGCAATTGTGAATTTGGGATTTGTTTGTTCTTGAACTGAATCATGGTTGGAAATGAGGGCATATCCATTTCAATCTTAATGTGGTATCCAATAAGATGAAATTGGAATTTCTCAATTCCTCTCTTGACTGCTAGAATTTCCTTGAAAGTCGAGTGATAATGTAATTCACCCTGTTTGAATTTTCCTGACTTGTATCCACAAGGAGTTTTAACACCATTTTTTTCTTCCAACAATATAGCGGCCCAAAATTCATTGCTTGCATCAGTTTGCAAAATTCTTTGACTATCTGAAGGGATCTGGAGATCTGGTAACCGGGAAGTGAGATCTTTCAACCTTTTAACTGCTGTGGTCTGCACGTCTGACCATGGTGGTGGTGACTTCTTCAAAAGAGCTGAAAGAGGAGCAGTGTACGTAGCAACCTTCCGAATGAATTGAGACATGTAATTCACCAAACCAAGAAACTGCTGGATCTGAGTTTTGCTAGTTAACTTGTCTGGGAATTTATGTAAGTCCTTGGAAATATGTGGTTGGAGCTGGAACTTTCCATTCTTGATCATCATTCCAAGGAACTCAATTTCGGTGGTACCAATAACCATCTTCTTTTCGGAGAGCATAATTCCATGAGTAAGAACTATGTGATGGAAATGGTGAAGGAGCTTGAGATGTTCTGCTTTCATTCTGACTAAAGAGCAAAATGTCATCAATATAAATTAATGCATTTGCTGCGATAGGCTCGAAAACAGAAGGAGCATTCTTTAGGCCAAAGGGCATTACTGTCCATTGGTAGTGAAAACCAGGAATGCAAAATGCTATTTTTGGACGATCAGTGGGGGTGATGCCTAGTTGCCAAAAACCGGCTTTCAAATCAAATTTGGAGAAGACATTTGCATTTGAAAGATGGCTAAACATGGAATGCTTCTGGGGTAATGGAAATTTGTCACTGGCTAGGAAGTAATTCAGTGGTTGGTAATTTATCACTAGCCTCATTTTTCCTCTGACTTGTTCAGATTGTTTATTCACATAAAATGCTTCACACGCCCAGGGAGAGGTTGTTTCTTCAATAAGCTGTTGCTGTTTGAGAGAAACCAATTCTTGAAGAGCAAGGGACTGATGTTCTGGATTCATTCCAGAATGAGAGGCTCTTGTTGGATTAGCGTCTTCATTGAGCTTGAATGGGAGTGTAACAAAGAACTTGCTATTTCTCCATAGCGGGCTCTGGCATTTAGTGAGGAAATCAACATGGGAGTCTGCACAGGACATAGTGACAATATTCCTTCGTAGAGTATCCAATGATATCCCTGGATCAATTGGATATGCTGGAGCAGCTTGATAGAACATGAGAGCTGCATCTGGGTCATGCCATGGGAGGAACTGCTTCTTGTATTTAAGACCAGTATCAAAAAATTGAGCTTGCATTTTCTTGATAAGATCCCATCCTATCATCAATTCCTTTTGGGTTGCACTGCTGCCATAAACTGCATGCTTGATTCGGAGGCCAGGAAATGGTTGAATAAGGATTGGTTTACTGATTTTATCAACATAGAGTATTTCACCATTAGCGACACGAAAGGCTAACTGGCAAGGTTTCCATATTGTATCAGGGAGTAAACTGGGATTTATCACGGTTTTAGTGGAACCGGTATCAAAGAGGGCCAAAACAATTATTGGCTTGGAAAATGGCTCAGTAAATATTTTTACTTTGGCATGAGGTGCATGGATAGCAAGACATTCTTCTTGAGAGAAGGCAAGTTGCTCCAAAGAGCGAATTGCTTCATCTGGTTCGGTGGAAAGCTCAGAGCTAGCTTCTTCACTTGGGGTTTCTGACTCCATGTCTGATGTTTCTGATTCAGTGAAGGCTAGTTGCATCAAGCATCCTTGAGATGCCTCATCTTGGGCTGAGAGAACTGATTCAACATCTGATTCTGCAATTTCAGGTGCTAGTTGATGGAGAAGATTCATGAATTGTGTCTTCTTTGTAGAATCAGGACAGTTCTTCGCAAAATGACCAGGCTTATGGCATAAGAAACACTTGTCGGATTTCTTTCCTCTGAAGTTCCTTTTCATAACAAACTTGAATTTCTTGAACTTCTTCTTCTTGAACTTCTGCCTTTTGAATGGTTTGACAAAAGTGTCGTCGGTGTTCTTGTGGCGACGTGAGGAATGCTTCCGATATTTTTTCTTATAAGCCTTCTTGTGTTGAGAACAATCACAGCCTTCTTTGTTCTTACACTTAATTTTCCAGTGATCTTTATTACATGCAGATTTAAGCATTTTGTTGGTTTTTTCCATATCATCCAGGAGCTTCTTGTGATTACAAATTCTTTCAACAGAATCAAGGAGGTGCTCATAAATTCAGCCAACAGAGAGATCTTTGAGCTCAATATTCTGCATCTTCAGAGTTTTCTGTGCTTCAATAACTAAAGCATCTGGGAAGGACTGGAAGAAAACTTGCTTCAGATTTAAATCATCTAGACCGCCAATAGTATAGAATCTTTTTGACATTCTATCATAATGACGTTCTAAATCTTTTTCTTGCAGAGAGCAACACTTCATTTCCCATGAATTCAGTACGAGCTATTTCAGAAAATTTGGAGGGATTTCCGAGGAACTCATTATAAATGGATCCTAGAAAAACATCAATATTGGTGATTTGCTGAAATTGGAGCTGTATGTATTCACCGAGGGCATCATACCAATCATGTAACCGACCAACAACACGAGCTAAAAATTGTTTTATCACAGAGCGAAGATCATATAGCTCATTGTCAGCAACCATCCATGCTTTGAACTGGAAAAATCGTTCACGCCATTGGTTTGGCTTGATATCATCAAGAGTAAACCGAACATGATTATCATGAGCATGGTTTGTTTGAGGAGGTGGTTGGTTTAAAGGAACATTTAGCGGTTCAGGGGGATCTTCAACCATAGGTTCTGTGGTTGATTCTGCTGGTTGTGCGGGCTGGGTTGAGTAAAGCTGATCAAATGCTTGGAATAAGTCATTTGAGTCAGTTTTGATAGGTTCACGATCTTGGAATGCTAGAGCTTTGAGAAAAGATCCTATCTGGTTGACAGAATGATTTTCAAAGGCATCCATGGTAAACATATCCAAAGGTTTAGTGGAGGCACCTTGGATGACATCAGGTGGTTCAGCTGAAGGGGTATAGGCTGACGGAGTGGTTGAGGATTGGTATGTGAGGATATTTGCTGGGGCTGAGATGAAGGTGGAACAGCTTGTAAAGGAGTAGGAAAAGGATCTAGTCCTCTGACTTGTCTAGCTGTATGAGGAGGTGTAATAGCTCTGAGAGGTTTTTCCTTGGACCAATCAATGTGATCAGGGTGTTTGGCTTTATATGGATAGTTTGATTTGGGGGGAACAAACTTGGGTTTGGGTTTTGGAGGAGAGGTTGACCAAGGAGGTAACCTTCTTTTGGGTGGTTCATCCCAAAGGTTTATGGATTGGGGCTGAGCTTTTCCGGAAAGGGAATATTCAGCAGGGTTATATGAAGGTTTTGCAGGTCTTTTCTGGGGGGTAAAACACCGAATAATTTGAGAAATCCGATGTGAGATGTACTTTTGGTGGGGAAATGGTAGAATATGGAGGAGGGTATTGGGCAGCTTGTTGCTTCATAGCTTCACTTCTTTCAAGAGATTCAAGTTGAACTTGGAGAGCTCTTTTTTCAGTTTCTTTATCTCTAAAAAACTGTGCTGTACTGGCAAAATCTCTGATAGTTATGGAGATAGAACGCATCTGATCATTGAGAACCTTAATTCTCATTTTAATATCTGCAATGGCTTCTTCTATAGTAGAAATGGAGGAAACTCGGGAACTAATCTGTCTGGTTTGTTGGGCTATCTGAGTAAGAAGTTTATTCTGTGCCACAGCATTTTCTGCTTGCTAGTTTAAAGCTGCTTCAGCGGCTGAAAGCTTTTTCATTTGGCCATCAGATCCAATGGAAGTGGGGTTTTGATTTTCCATTTGTGGGTGGTCTGAGTAGAGAGGTTATCAAAATCTTCCTGTGGAGGAAAATAGTGATCTGGTGCTTCTTGAGACATAAGGTAACAAGAAATTGGCTGGGGATGAGGGATAGGAATTGGTTGAACCTGCAAGGAGGGTTGTGAGTATGGTCTACCAAGAGCTTTTAGGGCCTTTAGGGTATATGGAGAAAGGCGTTGTGGGGTTGGTTTAGGGGGTTCTGGCTCTTGAGGAGGTGGTGAAGGAGGACATGAGGAAATTTCTGGAGGGGGTGTAGGTGAGGGTTTATCACCATAAGTGACATAGTAGTTAAACTTGCCACTTGGCTCGCTTAAGAGGCCAACGGTATTATCACCTTCTTGATACCGTTCTTCAAGGATTTCCTGGGAATTTAAGGTTTTACCAGCCTTCTTTTTCCGGTACAGCTTTAATTCCCTGGGATCTAGCTCTGCCTCATAAGCTAGCTCTTCGCAATCATCACAATAGCACACATCGTACCATATGTGACCTTTTTCATTCCTCGATTGATAGGATGGTTTTCCATACTTGTCAAAGTAAAGAATAACCAACGGATCAGCCTTTAAAACAGGATCGGTAGGATACCGACTGATTTTTTGCATCATGTTCAGCTCAGTTTGGAAAGGATTCCGCTCTGGAGAAGAAATAGAGATCTTTTGATTATTAAATCGCATTTCTATATGTTTGTCAGCTCTGCGGAGGTAGCTTGGGTCAGTTTGCTGAAGAGGCTCCGTATTAGCTTGTTCTTGGAGCTTCTCATAAGAAGTAACCCAAACTTCAGGTAACAATTTAACAAGCTCAGGGCGAGTTAATTGTCTGGGAACATACTTTGCTGTGTGAGATGCATCAGAATCAATGATTAACATGAAAGCTTCAGAAGTAGAGGAACCAGGAATACATAAATCATAGGAATGATTTTGTACACAGTAAACCATCTGCTGATGAATAGTCGCTGCTGCGGTGCCTGGGACCATTGAAACACCAGTTATCTGAACCTGGATTTTGAGGGCCGAACATACAAATGGATCGCTGAGGGGGACATTAAAATTAGGATACAGAGTAAAAAACATTGTTCCTGCATTTAACGTTGCTTGGACATTTCCAAGAATTGCTTGTTGATAATTTGTAAGCCTGGAGTCAACAAGGGCAATTCTAGCAACTGCTTCAAGACCTTTGCGACCATGAAAAGTGACAGCAAATCGGATGGCTCCAAAATGCATATGAGTATAACCTTGAGATAAGGCTATACGAGGGATATCTGTGGGAAAGGGAACAGTAAAAAACTGTTCTTCATGACCTGATTTTACAAATAAAGAATCAAAAGGGGTGCATTGGACAAATTCACGAACTGGGAGTTTGGATTTGTCTGATGAGACCAACTGTCTGACTCTTTTGGTAAAAGACTCGGAGGAGGGTTTTTGAAACACATGATAAGGGTTTGTGATGGTTAACTTTGTTTCTAGGATTTGTTCAACAGGTAAATGGGTGATTTCATACAAAGACTCGATCTTATCTTTATGAGAACCAGTAGATCTAAAAGATTCACTAGAACGAAAAGACTCAGTGGGAGTAAGAGTTTTAGAAGAAGAAGACGACGCAGATAAAGACTTAGATTTTGAAAACATTTTTAAGAAAGGTGGAGAACTTATGCCAAAAATATTTCAGAGATATGTCATGCTTTTTCAGTATTTTAATGAAAGATTTGTCTGTAGAAAGTGAAGAAAATAGGAATTTCCAATAGACCTAAAGATCCTCGACGACCTTTTGTTACTAACCAAAAACTATAATCTCATATTTGACCACAATCAGGAGCATTTATTAGGCATACACACGGCTGTCCATCGCCTTAAAAGCCTAGCGCTCAACACCTGTCCATATATGAGAGTATCTCTTTTTGTATAACCAAAAGATTTATACCAGTGTTCTGAAAAGTAGAACGAACGAACGGTTTTTGCCTTGAATGCCAAATATATATATATATATATGGAATCTCCATCTTCTTCTTTCTCTGTTTTTTTTTCTCTAAATTTTTGGGTTTTCAAAAGATTCGCCGGTGACGGTGATGGTACAGCGCCGTTGCAACGGCCTTAGTGGAGAGAGGAAGATTGATGGAGATCCAATTCGATTAAGATCGATATAAAGAGTTGTGAGGAGATGTGATGAGCCATGGTGATGGTGAAAGACAAGTGAGATTAAGAGAACCCTTTCGAGAAATGAAAAGAAGCCCATTGGGTGTCCGATGAATTGTCTGACTAACTGACAAGGAGAGAGGGGGCAAATCTCGGCGACTGCTCTCGCCCCTCTCGCGAAAAAAAATCGAACTGTTGTGTTGGTGGTGTAAGTGTGCAGTGAGATTTGGAGGAACTGGGTTGGTTGGGTTCAGAAGTAGTTGTGGTGTTGTAGGTGGACGTGGGTTCAGGTTTAGAGGAGAAGATAGAAATGGTATGGGTATGGGAATGGCAATGATGGTGATTGTGGTATTGTTGACTATTCACCTGAGCTTGGGCGGATTGGTGGAGGTGGAAGATGATGGTGAATTTTCCATTTTGCCTTTTATTTCTGTTAGTTTTCTAACCCCGTCAGTGATTTAAGGCAAGGGGCAACAAAATCAATAGTTCGTGGTAAAAATTGGTGAAATTAATAGTTCGTATGGAAAAGTGCAACGAGGTCAATAGTTCAGAAGGCAAAGTGCAATTAACCCCCCATTTTATCTATCTACATTGTAGAGGAAACCTGCTATTCTTCAGATCTCCAATAGAAGAATTCAGTTTAGTTCTCACAGACATATACCTGAAAGCGTCTCACATTTAGTAGGAGATTGGTTTAAGCGACGACGAATATGATCAGAAAGGGTGCAGGGGTGGAGGTCGGTGAAGAAGATGGTGTTTTATGTAGTTTCGAGCTCGAGGAGGGCTCTAATGGAGGAAGATCGAGTTGGAATCAGGCGAATCGGGAGTAGGGTGGGTTTATAATTCGTGGGAAGCTTGTTTGAGAGCTTTTCTTCCGTAGAAGTTTTAGAAGAATACACGTTCATAAATAGGGGGCACTTTTGGTACACGGCCATTTTTTATGGTGTTTTTTATAAATTTATTTTTAAACTATATATTATGGTACTTTTAATATATTTTTATATTTATTTGAGAATATAATTATGTAGATAAAAAAAATTTAAATAAAGTTTTTCTAATATTTTTATCTTACTTGACATTTATTTAAAAATGAGAGAGAATCAGTGAATTTTTTATATCCAATGAAAATATGTTATGTTATATTAAAAATTTCTATCACTATTTTTATATGTATAAATGATGATAGAAATTTCTCATATCACTCAACTTTTACCTTACATAGAAATGGTTATAAAAAAATAAATTGGAAAATATTTTTTATATTCTTCTTTTCTATTATAAAAATTTGTATGGATAGAAATGAAGATCGAAGATGGCCTAACACATCACATGCATTTTCGAACAATTTAGCTTGGTCAGCTGCGGAACCCTTAAAAATGGGTATTAAAATACCCAAAACAAAAAATGGATATTAAAATATTAATATGTAAAAAAAATTATATCAAAATTCAATTACAGTAAAACTTTTGGTACCCTCTAATATTTTGATAATTAATGACTTCTGAAAGAATAATGCACTATGCTACGTCTTTAAAACAAATATACAGGGACGCATCTATAATGCATATAATGTACATTAGGTACCCTCTAATATACAGGGACGCATCTATACAGGGACGTATCTTGTAAACAATTAATGCACTATGCACAAGCCTAGATGCACTAGGCTTGAGAGCATTTTTAACTATAATGTAAAAATTACCGTGTAAATTTTATATGTTAAGGTATTTTTATAAAAATAATGAAATCTAAAAGAATTTATGTTTCAATGGTACTTTTGTAAATATTTTTGTAAAATTTAAATAAACTAATAAAATACTAACTCAGGGTGATGTCATTTCGTGCAATGATGATGATGATGATGATTATTATTATTATTATTATTTGAAATAATATTAAAATAATCTTAAAGTTTTATAAAAAAAATTGAGAGAGAAAAAGCTGATGTGGCAATATAAATTTAGAATGTATTTTACACAAAAATTAAATTTAAGAGATTATTTAAAATATAAATATTTACAAGTTATATAATTTTTACACAAAATTACAAAATACATTATCGTTGAAAATGCTCTTAATTTAGCAATAGCATTATCTATCGACTAAAAAAAAAAACCATAACATAATTGTTTAAGTACGTACGTAACAAAAGCGCTGGCTAAAACATGTGGCATAGGGCCAGGTGGGCAATTAAACAACATATTTTTATAATAATTTTCCCTTTTTAACTTATATAAGGATCGGAACAAATTAGATACCACAGTAAAATAATAAGGCCGAAAAATGTGTACAGAGAATAATACTTCATCTTCATTTTTCTGTAATGCATGTACTATCAGAGTCGGCCCTAGGTATAGGTGACTCAGGCCGTCACCTGGGGCCACCAGCTATGCCAAGGCTCCCGATTTTTGTAAGCCCATTTATATGTATGTAATTTAATTAAAATAATTTTGCACGGAGTTATAATACTTCTAAGTATGTTTATCCTAGTAGTTGGCTTTTCAAAATCAAGTGTTTTACACACTAGTCGTGAGTTCAATTCTTGTGGCTAACAATTATAATTTAGTTGTTTGCTATGGGCGATTAAACTTTCGGACCATGTTAGATAAGAAGTATGCTTTTCCTTTTAAATACTTGAGCTCAATCACTAATTAATAATTAAATCTAACTATCAATTAGAATGTGTATAATCATACACCTAACTACTTCCAACGTATGAAAATTTAGTATTAAATTATTTTATTTTCAATAAGGTCTTTCACATCATTGAATGAATTTTTTATTTTTTTTACGAAATTTTTGTCAACGTATATAGTATTTCACGCGTACCTCTATATTAACAAGTTTTCAATACAAACATTTTCTTTGATTATCTTTATTTGATCTTTCTCCATCTTTCATTTTCTTTAGTTCATGGTGATAATTAAATTCAACGACTTCATCTTACAACCTTATATCCCGAAAACTTCACAATTCTTAGCAATTTTCAAATATTAAGATTTGTTTCTCTCTCTACATATCAATATTACAATTCCACTCTATTAATTACTTGACTTTTAGAAAATATCTATTTTTTTAATTTAGTTTTTGTTCTATTTTTTTTCTAACATGAGTTTTTAAGTTTTTAAGTACTGTGGTTTTTGATTAATTATGATGAGTTTTAAAAGGAAATATTATTTATTCTATATTTTTAAAATAAATTTCAAGTGTCACCATTATAATATATATACACCCATATTTGCAAATTTATTAATATATATATATAGATATATTTATCCATGAATATACAAATGGGCCCCAAGATAAAAAAATTCTTAGGACCCCTCAAAATTCAGGGCCAACCTGATGTACTGTATATATAGATCTTAAATAATAATGCATATATAAAGCCAAAAAAATAAGTTAATCAATTTTAATTAGAACATATATAGAAGCAACACATTTTAAAACTGTCGTTTAGAATATCTTTAATGCAAAAATTATTTGAATAAAATGAGACAACACATAAGATAGATAAAAAATAAATTAAAAAATTGCTTTCCAATACAACAATTAATAATGATGATCAAGAATCAAGATTATGTAAAAAAAATGGAAATAGACATTATGAAACTCACCATATACTTTTTAGATGGCCTCTAAAACAATGTCATAATGATACATAATCATTTTTGTCTACCAGTTTTCTTTTTCATAGTTTTAAGTATTTTAAGTTTTATTTTATTAATTATTTTTTTATACAAATTATATTATTAAAATGTATAAATCAAGACTTACATATCAAAATTTATTTTAAATATAAAATTATTAAATTTTGTCGTATGATTTTTTTAATAAACAATTTCTTCAACAATACTATTAGAGATTTTTTTTAAGACTTTATCATCAAAATGTATTTTTGTGCCATATAAAAAAAATATTTACATATTCAAAATATTCAATCTATTTTTAGGAGATATTTTTATAAGTTTTTCGTTTTGTAAGTGCAGGTGATCTATATGGCTTTACGTAGATATTAATGATTCTATAATCCTAGGCTTTCAACTTCCAATGGTAATTTTATTTTTTTTCTATTTCTATCTTATGTGTCAATATTATTTTATAATATTTTCATATCTAATTGGTAATATATTCATATAGGTAGAAAGGAATAGAAAAGATGGTAATGGTAATATCTATTTTTGCATTTTTTTCTTTACTTGTCACTTATTTAAGAAGAGAGATAATTAGTGGGTTTTAAAATACCCAATCAAAATGTGCCATGTCATATAGGGAATTTATATATATATATGGTGATAGAAATTACCAATGTGAGTCACCTTCTACATCACATAAAAATAGTGATAAAAAACACCATTAGAACATATTTTTTCTATTTGGCTTTTCTATCCTAGAAATTTAATTGGATAAAAATCACCATTGAAAATGGCCTAACCAACCAAGGACATTTGGCACTGCAAAATCAATATTTATTAATCCCGACTCCCCACCGATCGTCACCCCCTAATCAGAAAATGATAGCCAACTACCAAGCATTTAATCAATCCTAGCTCATCAAATTTCATTTATTTTAGCTTTAAAAAAATCACATATTATATTCTTAATTAATTTATTAGAACGTTATAGAAACATGGACTAAGGATCCATTTGATAATAATATAAAAAAGAAAAATAAAAATAATTAATTTTTGTGAGAAGTTGAAAAATAATATGAGACGTGATGAGATGTTTCCTTATTTTGTGACTTTTTCCATGAGAAAATTTTCTTCTGTGTTTAAGGAAGAAAAAAATTTTATAAAAAATTTTAAAAGATGGAAGACATCTTTTTATTATATGTTTCAACTTATAATAAAATGGAGAGTATTTTATTATATGTTTCAACTTATTTTTCATCTTCTTATCAATTAAGTTGTGTTTTTTTTTTATAATATTGTTCTCAAAAGAGCCTAAGACTCATAATTTATATGAAATAAAAAATAATTTAATTACAAATTAATCACTTTAATACCAAAAATGCAAAACAAATTAAACTTCTCAGTGGATCATGGCACTTCAAAAACTTAATGGAGACCATGTACCATATGTGTACCCATCAAACAAGACAAGACCGATTAAAACAAACGGTTTCGGTTGCAATATATTTTATTAAATCTATAGATGTTGACGAGCATTCAGTGTGCTGATCCCATTTAATTTCCATGGCCAGCTGTTAAAAGCATCCCTATATAATTATTAATTTCCACCGCTACATGTGTGCATAACGATTTATACACGATATACAATTATTATAGTGCATATATACGTACACATAAGCCACAATGCATGCAAGTAATGATGATGTACATTGTACAATTTATTGATTTTTGGTTTCACACCAAACCAATTCGGCATCTATCAATAAAAACTCGTGATAAAGTTTATTTTCATTAAATAATCAGAAGATCGAAACTATTTGTGATGCTATCTTTGGCATCCTTGGTTTAATTTCTAAATCAAATTCCACACAACAATTTGAGAAGAACGCACCGGACCATAATGGTTTGATATAGAAGAAAAGCATTTTGCCAACACTACAAGAAAAGTGACTTTTTACGACGTTTTATAAAAACATAGTGATATGTTTTCAATTGCATCGTTTATACACTTGCGTCGCAAAATTTTGGGATGTTTGATAGAAATGTCGTAAAATTTTATGAAGCAAGTGTACAAACTACGTTATTTGATTACATACCATGACTTTTTCAAAAAGTCGCACAATAAACATCGCGAAAAGTCATTTTTTTCACAAACGTCGTGAATTTTGCGACATTTGTGAGAGAAAACGTCCAAAATGAGTGCAATTTTGGAAAAAAAAATCTCTAAGTCTCATATTTTTTTAATATAATTTTTTTGCATTATTATATAATGATGAATTAAATTAAAATGCTACTTTTTATTTAGGTTATGGATATAATTAAAATTATTTACTAATGTATGGCTTTGGTGATCGAAGTGGCTTTTCAGCATCAGCAAAAAATTAAAATTTTAAGCATTTAGATTTGCTACGTTTTTTTAAACGTCACAAAAAGTTATAGCGTCAATTTATATAGCTTAGGGGAAATGTGGTTCGACCTCATTCTATCTATGTTTTTTCTTTTGTAAAAGCATCAACAATAGTAAACTTAGAGATATTATAAGGAGTGTATATTTATTCAACTTACTTTGATTGTTGAAACGGTGGTATGATAGTGGTATGGTAAAAGAGAAATATAAAATAAATATTGTATGTTATTTGGAGAGAAAGTGTGTAGAGCTAGAGAATAAAGGAGAAATGAGAATGTTGAGAGAGAGTAAAAAAGGAACGTAGAAAAACACTCCCACGCCAACTAATTTGGCATTTGAGAGGAAAGAAATGCTTTTCTCTTTAACATTTGAGGGTGAATCGCCAATCTTTTTAGCATATTCCCTCCTACGCCAGTCAATCCAGCATATATATTAAGAAATCTATATATACTATATATTGTGTATCTTCATAAGTTAAATATGTCTTCGTAAAATAAATATAATATACTTATCCTATTGATATTATTCATTGTGATTAATCTAAACAATTAATAAATTAACTTGTTCAGAAAAGATTAAAGACAAAACCTAGAGACTAAAGTCATCTAGACATATTTCAGCCTCAATATGTGGTGATAGTATTTAACAAAATCTTGACTTGGCATGTGTTGGGCATGGAGAAATCTTGTGACTATATATATTAATTATTGAATGGAAATTTGATTTTATTAAAGATAAATGTAGGAATGATAATTAAGAAGAATACATACAATTTAGAAATATACAGAAACGTCACATGTGGATAGTTAAATTGCTTAAGAAGGAATAAAGGATAGGCTTTGGTAGACCCTTTTCATACAAACCTAATTAAGTATTTCTCCAGCACTTGAGTAACGAGGATGTAATATCCTTTTTCAGTGGGATGATAACTGTCCCAAAATAAAAATTTAGAATCGTCTGGACATGTTTGGCTGTATTTGTTACATAAGACTGAAACTTCTATAATTCCAGTTCCACAACACCCTCTATCAACAACTTCAAATCCTGAAATAATTGACATAAGCAAACAAATCAAAAACCTGGCCATTTTGCATACTTGCCTGGAAATCATTTTAGCATTGTAAATCGTTGGGGAAAAAATAAATTATTTACCATATGCGGAAGGGTTCTGAATGATTTTAAGTAGAGGGGAGTAGATATCAATATAGACTATCCTTGATTGAGGAAGGCTGCGGCTAAGAGAATCAAACTTAGATGACAGCTTCTTGTTGCATAGTTGCGCTGCTTGGTTTGATTTTTCTGAACATACTCTTTCTACTCCTCCAGCAAGGGTTCGTTGTGACGGAACACAACCTATAGGTGGCAGACTAAATACACCTATCCTTCGCGCTCCAACTTTATAAATTTCCTGCCAAAAAGAAGAAGAAGAAGAAGAAGAAGAAGAAGATAAATGCAATAGTAATCCATTGTAATTGGTACTTGTATATTGCTTGGACTACGTACGTGCTAATTAATTAAGTTTTAAAAGAAAAGGAGATATTACCTGCACAAATTGTGAAGCCGAAGTGACCAAAAGATCAGTGTAAGAGTCGACATTGTACTTCAATTTCCTAATACCAATGGTAAAGTATGTATTGGCAAGATCATCACTGCCCGCTACCACTACGAATAGGGCGTTTGCTAAAATGTAGTTTGTTCCTTCTTCTCCAATTATCCCTTTCAGCTTCTTAATATATTCTTTGAACATTTCTAATTGGTCTGATAATGAGTAAACCGACTGATATTTAACCCGTAAATTAGAATTAGATTTTTTGATTGAAAAAATATGTATAAATTAAACATATATATATATATATATATATTAGATTAAGAAGAATTTTGTACCACTAACTTAGGTGTTTGAGGATCATATCCAGTGCCTCCGGAAGCAAAGCTAACACCTGTTGCGAGATCTTTATTTTGTATATTAGGGTCTAGATATGCAGGAACAGTTTCTTTGATTCCTAATTCCATAGCTGAAATATTTATGACAATGAAGTTGTAGCATTATCAGATTTCAATTAAATCAATAATAAGGATGGAAATTTCGCAAAAAAAATGCATGAGGAAATGAACATAATTTCAGAATAAGATTATATTTTAGATAGCTTTTGCAAATAAGTACTTGTGACCGATTCAACTCATATTCATGTCGTAATCTATATTTTTTCAAGTACTAGCTACTAATTCGTGTCTAAATAAGTGATATTTTTGTTGGGGTAAAAATCCATATTCGATCAAATTCGATTTATTATTTTAGAAAATTATTCGAGGTGAACCGTTATTAAACTTTAAACAAACTACATGTTCAGATCAAATACCGATCTCGACGCATTAACGAACCTAATAAGGCCCATTAGTAAATATATAATGACAACATGGCGCGGATTTAAGATTTGTAGGGATGGGTTGGGCTTATTTCAAATTTGTAGGATAAAGAAGTGAAAATTTTTCATGGGATGGACTTTAAATTTGTAGGGTAATTAGAAGTGAAAAAAAATATTCAAAAGGCCCCTCCATCCACGTTTGCACATGTATGTTGAATATACACAACATACAAAATAAATATATATATATATATAGCAATAACAACTCTTCAAAGAAAATAGTCAACACTTTATAATAGAAAAGAAGGCGATTGTTCGCTAGGAAGGGAACAATGATTGTTTTATGTAATATTGTGGAGATGGTTTCTATTTACTGTGATGTTCTCAATTTTTCTTTAAATAATAAAAAATAAAAATATTTTCTAAAAGTAGATGAGGCAACAATAAAGATAGTTTGCAAATCAACATTAATAAATAATAACTAATAAATAAATATATTAATAAATAAATAAACCTCAATAACCAACAAATAACTATATTAATCAATATTATAAAAAAGCAAATAAGTCAAAATTCAAGAAAACACCTAAATCTTAATATTAAAAATAAAAAAAATATAAGAAAGAAATCTAATCCATAAGTCAAAGCAGAACTGCAAAAGAAGAAGAACGAAAATGATCGAGGGAAGAAAAAGGAGAGAAAAAAGAGCTGCCGACAGAAAGAAGCAGCAGCAAAAAAAAAAAGAGCTATGGCGGAAGAATAAAAAAGGAGAGTCTCCTGGCTGATAAGATGTTAAAACATATTTACTGATTACGAAACTCGACCCCAAAGTCCTACAGCGTCTCACACAAACACCCCTCGCCAACTACCCACTAGCCAACTTTCCAAATTACACAATCCTATCCGAAGTTTTGCTCTCTCGAATATAAACCCAAAACCTCTGACAAGATATTCCAAAAGTCCAAGGGGTCATCCGATCCCTCTTGTCTCAACGTAGATCCACCACCCGCTCAACCATGGCTTTAATGCACCTAACTCTGAAAAGCTTCTTTAATAACTCAATTACAAGATTGTAAATAGAGTGATTTATTAGCCATAAGCAAAAAATCAGAGAGATTATAAATATAAAAATATTAAACGCACAAAATATTGTTTGAAAATTAAATCATAAATACATTTAATATTACTTTAATTAAAATGACATAACTAGTGGTGGTGGGATCTAGTATGTGCAAGAATATCTCTAAATCAACTTTTTATAGAGTGTTTTGTGCATTTAATATTTTTCATGTAAATAATGTTCGATTTTAGTCTAGTGGTAGGTAAATTCCAACTTATCCTCAAGGGGATGGGTCCGAGTCCCATTAGGGCGAAGTGTGTAAACACTATTGATCCTCTTTTAAAAAAAATGTAAAAAAAAAATATTTTTCATGATAACATTAATTGGAGAATGAAAAATAAATAAATAAATGATCCAATCACGTCTTTAAGGGTACAAAATTAAAAAATGATTAAAGGTAATTATTTTTTATTAAAATGTCGGTAAAAGAGAGTAGTGGTATTCAAATATTTTTGGAGAAATTAAATTATCCGCCGTATAACAATTTAGGTTCTATTGAAAATTTAAAAGAGATAGAGTATTTTTTTTCGATTTAAGTAAGAAGAAGAAAAAAAGCAAAAGGAAGGAAAATGAAGGAAAGTATAAATGTCCTTTTTAACTGGCTATTTGCGTACCAAATAAAAAGCAAAACCTTTGTTTCCTCTGTATATGAAATGTAAGAGAAAAGCAACCTCTCACTTTCATGAGTTTCATCTTCCACTTTCCGATTTACCAAAAAAAAATATCTTCTACTTTTCGGACTAATTCATGTAAATATACTTCCTTAAAATTCCTTTTGAGAGTGCGGTAGCTCGTGAAATAATTTGATTTTTATTTTTTCCCCTTTAACGTGACCGATAACTGATTGCTTTAAACCTTTACTTTCTACTGTTTGTTAAAAGATCAGAAACATTAAAAAAAGGAAATGATATTAGCACTCCACTTATGTCCTAAGGTACTTCACTTTTATTTTTAGTAACACTTATATATATATTTTTTGAGACACTTTTTATGTCACTAAAAATGAAAGTGGAGTGCCTTAGGACAAAAGTGGAGTGCTAATATCATTTCCCTAAAAAAAAATGTATTTATGTGGAACCCATCGAAAAATTGTCGGTTTCCCGGCTGAAGTAGAGTTGGACCATTTTGACCATTCATTTCAGCACAAATGAATTCCAAACATTTTTAAAACGGGTGTTTAAAAAAAGATCAAGATGTAATCTACTCTCTCTTTTTTTAAATGATGCAGTCATTCAGGTACAATTTACTTATCTAACAAGAACTCAGATATGTATATATATACATTGCTTAAATATTTCTGATTTTTCAGTCACATGTATGATATATATGATAAAAAAAAATCCTAGTTCAATAATCACAGACATAATATTTGATACTAATAAATGATAAATACAAATATTGGACACAAATTTTAATGCAATGCATCCTAAAAATGTTCTAAAATAGAGATCGGACCCAAAATTTTTCTTTAAAAGTATATTATTTGGCTGAAAAACTTTTTATATAAAAGTTGTCTAAATCATATTGACTTTTCAACAAATCAAATATATTCTCTTTCGCATGTGATAGACCCGTAATTCAAAATTTGTAGATTTGAGGGAGGGGTCGGAAGCGGGGACTTAGAACATTTGCCCGGCCTTTTGGTTACTCATATATGTCTAGCTTTTTATATATAACTCTATTCATCCAAGAAATTACAAAAGGTGGTTACAAGAAAATAAGATATTTGGAACGAAATGAATAGGATATTGTAATAGCTAGGTTGAATTGAGGAGTACGATTTTCTCTTTAATTTTCTTTGTACGCTAATCAGCAAAATGAACACCTATGTGCAGTGTTTTAGTTACATAATCACATAATTAGCGACATCAACCCTTTATTAACAAAATAGAAAAAAGAAACTCTTTAACGTTTTAAATACAACAGAATTATCCTATTGAATGTGTAGTACTCGAGTAATATTGTTGACAAGACATGACCCAACACAGATACGCAATTAGACCAGTTCAGAGAACTACTCCGCGTGGGCTGTGTGCGCGCGAGAGAGAGGGGGGTTGTTTGTGTTATGTACCTGCTAAGTCGGCGGGTGTCTTAGCATTGGTAAACCTTCCGGTAGGGATTCCGCCCTTAAAGTCCTCGCCATAGGGAGGGAAGTTACACTTAACGATGGTGTTAATGTTGTTGTTCATCCCCTGATCCACTATTGAGTCTCCAAACCATATTATTGCCGGAATCGACAAATTCACCGGCAGCTTTATCCCTTCTGCTGTTTCACTACTACTGCCGACCAATACCAAAACAAAAACTATGCACAGTACTGCGCTTCTTGGAGCAGAATGCAGGAAGCCAAAGTACTCCATTCTGATCACGTACAACTAATAAGAACAAGAAAGATATATTATATATATATGTAAGGAGAAGTTCTTATTTGTCAGTGTCCAAGGTTTCTTCTACAACTCTACGTGTGTATGTATATATATAGAGAGAGAAATCTTGTACATTGATATCTTTTTTTTATCATTATCCAAGCCAACGTATCAACTATATTAGTTGTTAGGACTACCAAGAGATTGAAATCAGTAGTGAGTCCCTCTTGCCTTAAATAGCATTAGTTAGGATTCTACTTCTAACTAGATGGCAACGGGTCGGGTTCGGGTCGGGTTTATAAATTCCAATCCCCGCCTCCATTCCCCGAATCGGGTAAGTCGGGTAGAATCCCCAACTACATATATAAATAAAATTATATATGTTGAACAATGAAATTTATATACATATATATTTTATCTACATATATACATATATACAAGCATAAAGCAAAATTAAGTATATCGGGGCGGGTACGGGTTGGAGACTCCTATAAACCCGACCCCGCCCCCGCCCCCGACTATTTTTTAAAATAACGATTATTTGTCCCCATACCCGATCGGGTCGGATACCCGCGGGTACCCGAACCCGCGGATATTTTTGCCATCCCTACTTCTAACCTAGAAAATTGTTTCCAACAATTTAGGAACAAGCAACGGGAAAGTTTACCTATATTACTTTCCTTAATTGTATTTGTTTAATCCCAAAGTTAATATATTCAAAAATTGTGTTTCAAATACTAAGCAATATGTTTAAAATTTCAAATAATTTTTAAAACAGTT
This sequence comes from Lonicera japonica, assembly GCA_021464415.1. Lineage (NCBI taxonomy): Eukaryota > Viridiplantae > Streptophyta > Magnoliopsida > Dipsacales > Caprifoliaceae > Lonicera > Lonicera japonica. The sequence continues at coordinate 2,296,055 of CM038466.1, forward strand.
AAATTATTATATTTTAATAAAACGTCAAACACCAAAAACTTTAAAACAGTTATAATATACACTCTAAGTTTATAAATTGCAAAAACAAGTATTTGTATTTAAAACAGATACAATATGCACTTCTAAAGGGACTGATGCATATGGGTCTATATTGCAAACAACATGTATCTGTATTAGAAACAAAATCCATCTTTTGTTGTTTGTGCAATGTAAGTGATATTAGAAATAGATTTTACGACAAATATGAATAAATACGAATTAAACCTAGTTATTTTATGAACATAAATAGGTTGTTTGAATTTCAGAATAAAACAGTTCGTAATAGATAATAAGGATTCGAAAAACTTGAGATGAAACATCAATGTCAATTAACAATTTATTTGAATTATGTGGTCACAACAGTTATTGACTATCCATTATAGCACGATTATCTGTGTGAATTACTATAAAGAAGAAATCAGATAAGAAATTGAATGATGCTTTATTACCTGGATGCGAGTTCTTCACATGGATAGTTGTGTAACTGTATAGTCATTTGCAGATCGAAAAGTGAAGCGTCGCAACCATTGAGATTACTTGAACAAGTGTTAATGGAGTTCTGGCTAATCATTTGTTTATACCATAAACGCATTACTCCACTACCTTTCATCATTTACTTCAACAATAATTAACTATCTAAAAACGGAAATTAGAATATGTTTGCAAACAAGTTATTCAAAATTCAAACCGGTTTATTTTTGTATATATGGGTATATGATTTTTATATTTATTACACACAATATTCCTTGTAAAATAAGAGAAATATATAAGATGAACAATTATATGCATAGATAATAATTATGTTTGTTTTAAATTTGTCATGTTATTCGAAATTCAAACTGTGTTATTTTCGAATATAAATATACATTTATGATATTTAATAAACAATAAATTATCTACAAAATAGAAGATATATTATAACACTAAACTAAATATAAATTAAATGAGGATATAATTTAATCGGGGAACGAAATATAAGATTTTTATAATTTGAATATACAAATCTTTATATGGAATTATTCATAATAGGAACCCTAATATTGGATAACAATTCTTGAATTTTATATATATAATTTATTTATTTAACTATTACGTATAAATAGTAAAAAAAAGGAAAGTGAAAATATAATACTCTTTTTTTATATTAGGAATTTTTTAAAAAAAAAATTGACACTAATTTAAACATCATGCAGAAGTGGCAAGTCAATTGATAACGTATAAATATAGATATATGAACCTATAATTTCGCCCAACGTATAAATGCATATGAATATGAAATAAAATCCATTTAATCTGAAAAATTGAAAGTCCAGTAAATATAAACACAGTTGTAAAGAATTCATAAATCCCGTTCACAATGCATGCTAATTATTAGTCAATAATTGTGTATATATATATACGTGCCTATAAAGATAATAGATATAACATATATGGCAAATACACCCAGATAAATAAATTATACATATAATGCTGATTGAAACAGATATATTTATATAATTGTATATATCAATATATATATATATATATATATAACAGATAAATAGCTATATATATAATTAACATAAATTACAGATATACCAGATGCACCCAAATAGTAAAAATATATCCTTGTTGTTTGTTTTTGTTTATCTTTTTCAAAAATATCAATTCACTTGCAAATGGACATGTACATTTTATTTTATTTTGTATTTTTTAGATATTTCATTTTATTTTATGTATTTTTTGGTTAAGACTATGAAATATAATTGAAATTTTTAAAAAACAACATACGTAAAAAAAAATGTTTTCAATCTTCTCATAAATTTCCAACTAATCCAAATTGTTTATTACAAAAGTAATTAATTTAATAAAAGACCACCAAACGTTTCCTTATTTCCACAAAAATCAAAACCCTAAAATTAATCAATCAACAAACCTTCCTATAGATAGCGTCATGGGTAGAATAGTCTTTTGTCTGATAATACAGCTCGGCAGTTGAAGATATAGTGTTATTTTTGGTCAAAATTTAAAACTAAGGGTGTATTACTAATTTCAAATCTTATGTATTCCTTAACCCTAATATGTTTGAATCCTAGGGATTAAATCCTAATTTTCTAAAATATATTTGTAATTAATCTTTCATGTCAAATATATATAAATGCAGAGAAAGGCTATAAACTGGGAACCCTCTATTTAACAAAAAGGGAATCCCTCTTCTTTAACAAAAAGAACGGATATCCATTTAGAATGGTAAATGGATAAAAAAATTATGAGAAAATGTAAAAATGATTTATATCATAAATACATCACCTCTACTAAATATAATCAAAAAATTCAATACAAAAGTGGGTGAAATGATCATCAAAAATTCCAACGGCCAAAAATGCATATATATATATATCAATTTTTCATTACAACTAATTTTAGATTGAATTTTTAAATAAAATTTTATGGAGGTGATCTACTCATTGTGTATAGATAAATCTATACAATTTTTCATAAGAAAATCATCCATTTACCTTTTTAAATGAGTATCCCTTCTTTTTATTGAAGTGGGAAATTCTCTCGCATGACTCTATATGTACATGTCTCTTTAGATTAAAATCATCTATGAATATATATGACTAGCATATATAGATCGTTTGAGAAAGAAACTAACTACAGGATCTGCATTTACAACTGTCCGAAGGTTAATTACAATTTCCAACTTTGTAAATAGACATAAATAATTTATTTATACATAATTATTATATATAAAATAATATATTTGGAGAAATTGTAAATCTATGTAGTAAGGTAGAGTTTTTGTTGACCAACGCAACTCAACCTAAAATTCACTCGTAGTGGTCTAGATTATGTCTCACGAAAATAATTTATTCCACCACAATTTTTAACCCTCGGATGTCATTTTGTCCTAGGATTCACCCATTCTCCATACCTTAGATAGAAAGACACAAAAAATAATAGCACCCATTAATTATCTCACAATCAAACACAACCACCACGTCCACTCGATATTTATTAGTATCCAATTAATACTAGATCGAGCACTTTCAATTTTAATGTGAATTGAATTTACTAAAACATAAGACATAAATATATGTTTAAAGACATTATTCTGGTATTAAAAATATTTTTTATGATCAAGTTTAAAAAAAATCATCTCCAATAACCGGTGTTATTAACAAAATTATTATTGACATTATTTATCATATTTTTTTAATGAAAAATTATAAAAAATATAGTTATTATTTGATAGATTTTAATCAATATTTTTTAATAATATAAAGTTTATTAAAAATAGAATTATAAAATAAAAATATTATAAAATTTAAAAAAAAATATGAAAGCAGATATATCTTGTCTAATATACCGTATATGTATGTAGAGGGTTACTCTCATAATTTCTTCCCCTACTTTTTTCACATCACAGTCATAATTATTGTCCAAATAATTATTTTAAATCATTCCTTTTATATTTTATATGTCACTCTATTTTTTTTTCCAATTCATAATTACATTCAAAATACTATTATATTTTGTGAAAACCTAAACGTCAACCCATAAATTCAAGGTCCCCACACCCCCACCTTTCCCCTACTTCCTCAACTTGAAGCATAAATCTTTGATAATGCCCTCATTTGTATATAAAAATAAAACTAATATGTATGTATGCATGCATGTCTCTTTTCTCCAACCAAAAAAAAAAGTATGTATGTATGTCTGTCTGTCTCTAATTTTATTAAAATAAATAAAGATTTCTTTTATAACAAAAACAAAACTAATATGTATGTATGCATGCATGTCTCTTTTCTCCAACCAAAAAAAAAAGTATGTATGTATGTCTGTCTGTCTGTCTCTAATTTTATTAAAATAAATAAAGATTTCTTTTATAACAAAAACAAAATAAATAGACTTTAAGCTAGGTATCTCATAAACGAATACCAATATTTTAAAAGGCGTTAGCTGCGCTAGGCAGTTATATTTTTATATTTTTAAATATGAATGTATATAATACTTGTATTAGAGCATCCACAGTATTTTTATAAAACTTACAAGTTTAAATTTGTAAATATACCACTAAGTTTCTTTACATGCTACGACGGATATGGTACAAAAATAGCCATGCGGGCTTGGCATACCCTCATGGAGTACAAGTTCAAAAAAAAAAAAAGGGTTCCATAAGAGTGAAGCTTACTCGTATGGTTTTGTTATTTGTCATACAAGTGAAGTTTACTCTTTTGACTCATAAGAGTGAAAATTACTTGTATTTCTTTTTCTTTTCTTCTTTTTTTTTCATACGGTTGTGTTACTTGTATGACTCGTACGAGTAACACACACCCGTATAAGTAAAATTTAGTACAATGGTAAATTTATCTATCTTCTACCATACCAAAGTAAATTTGCCAATTAACTTATGTCCGTTGTGAATTAATGAATGGCATATTTATCATATTAACATACCCGCTATAGATGCTCTAATGTAAAAACAAGTGAAACTTAGTCATTAACTCCATTGTCCAAAATAAAATTAAACACACTTTACATCCACATGAAATTATAAAACTATATTTCAAGCAATAAAAAAAATTAGTGAAAAGAAATGGTAACAATAAAAAAAAATAAGTAGATAAAAAAAACGAAGAAGACAGTTTAGATTAGAATTGAAGAAGTAAGATAGTACGATGATTTTGTAATCAGTGAAAGTGAATTCTTCTACATCTCTTAGCAATTAGGATTGTTGACTATAATTTAGTTTCAATAAGAAAAATAGAAGATGAGTTTGGGGTTAATAGGTTATATCCGTTTTTTTAGATGTTAATTTTTTAACAAAAGAAAAAAATTAAGCCTTTGTTTGGTGGGTGTTTTTTTTTCCAAATTTTAAAAACTGAACTTAAAATCAACTTTACTTTTATACTTTACAAAATTTATTTCACTTTACTTTCTTTCTCTAAAAAAACTTTTAAAACACCATAAATTTAAATCCAAAAATCAAAATTAAATAAAAAATATATATTTGAAAACTACTCGTTGAGATTTATAAAATAAGATCCATTGTGAATATTTTTTAAAATTTTTTAGTTGATTGAAAAAGACTCAAATAAAAACTCAATTCACTTTTCAACGTACTTCCAAATTATACTATACTAAACACCAGATTTTAAAAACTCAACTTCAAATCTCAATTCAAAATATCAACCAAACATCACATAAGTGGTTCCTTAAAAGGAGCGGAACTCAATCGGTCAGCCCAACCTGATTAATCGTGTGTCTAAACCCAACTAATTCAGTTCTACTTTCAAACACCCGCTAAACACTAATCAAAGTATTTGAATGTCACCTAACACCCGAGCACTGTCCAGATAGCCGACGACTGACGAATACCATCCACCATCCACCTACATCCGGGAGTAAATTTTTGGTGCAGAGAAATTAGATTATTACACTCCACAAAAATTAGTGGTAACCATCTGGCCAACAAAACAACTGTATTCTAGGCCCAATAATAAGTTTGACGGAGACGTGACCAATCAATCAATTTCTTTTTCTTCTTTTTTTTCTTTTTTTTTAAAGGTTCTTGTTCTTTTTTTGGTCAGTCCAATTTTGTATTATAAGAGAATCAAACATCACATTACTAATTTATTAAATTAATAACTTATATTTATTTATAATAAATAAGATAAATTTTAAGACATTAAATGTGTTTTCAAAGTATCAAATAAATAAAGTCAATAAATTTGTTCTCTCTCTTATTCCACAAATCTCTCTTCTTTTTCACTTTTGTCTCTTATTAACTTCTTTTTAAAATTTAAAATACATTAACTTTAAATATAAAATTATAAATTATAAAAATTTACATATTTGAAATCTACTTTCCATACTTATAAAATAACATTCATTATGATTATAAAATTATGTGTAAAAGAAAAAAATTCAAGAAAAGTTATTGTAACCCACTTTTTTTATCTCTCCAAACATATTTCTCCATATAACTCACATTTAGATCATTTTACATAATTTATCATTTTGAAATACAATTGCAACATAATTCTTCCTTTAGTTTAAAATTAAAAAAATATATACATATTTTTATTTAATCTTTTACAAACTTAAATATTTTTTTATACATTCACATACACACACATATATCTCTTAAAAAGCATATTACTTTTGCAAACTAATATTACTATCAATGGTATCATCCGTTTACGATTAAAAATTTTATAATAATAATAATGTGCATTAATTTTTTTTCAAATATTTGCATTTGTATATATTAGTAAATAATTAGGGATATCAAAATGGTACAACCCAACCTTAATGAAGGGCGAAATAGGTGTGAATTAAAGCATATTATTGTGAGAATCTTGACAGGACCCCCCTCCTAACGCCGTTTGGTGCTTGGCTCGGTTTGAAATGGTTTTCGAGTTGCGAGTACGTTTTTCGAAAAAATAGACAAAAGTGTATTTGTGTACCCTCTTAGGGTACAACGCAATCTGCACAACCAAATTGGATTCGAGAACTATGTTACGACGCGAGAAGGTGTTAGACGTCCGCGTCGCCCTTTTCGGCTTCTAAATGGACATGCTTTATTATCATTTTTTATCCTTTTTATACTATTCTAAAGCCTAAATACATGTGCAGCTGTTTTATTAGCATGCAAGAGTGATGGCACGGATTACGGGGTAGAACTGGGAAAAATAGTCAAAGATCAATTGGTCAAAACAAAAGACCGATCGGGCATCAAGACAATAGCTATCGGTCTCTCCATGAACAGTATACTATTTCCAGGCTTTGTTGCACAGGAGACATGCAAAGGTGATTTTGAACAGATTTAAGGTATATCAATGTATTTACAGTTCAATCATAGTCCAGAATTAATTTGTGTCATACAAACATTCTTTATCCGATTTCGGATTTATTAACATGCATTATATACACAGCAATCACAACAAATTATACACATACTTCAAGGTAATCAATAAATTAAAGACTGATTCAAAAAGATTAATAGAATATCGTATTTTAGGAGACAAAGCTTTTTATTTCGATTGATATTAAAGAGGTATTACAATTGGTAATTAGTCTAAGAATTTTCGAATACATCGTTTTTACAACGTGGTTCTATCTTTAGATCTAATTCCTAACTATCTATGTATGATTTTGAGCTTTTGCTCTCCCTCAAGTATGTTTCGGCTCTAGTGGCTCTTATGCTCCTCTTCCGCACTCTACCCCTATTCAGGGGCTCTTCCCCTGGTTTATATTGTTGTTCTGATTAATGTAGTGAGAATTAAGCACTTGGGATCAAAGACCGATCCGGGAAGCTTGAAAATCGATCAGTGTAGGCTTAAGACTAATCGGTCAATGTATTAGATCGACTCGTGTGGGTGGAAGACCGATCTGTGAGGTATGAAAACCGACTCATCTAAGTTGAAAACCGATCGGCCTATGCTAAATAACTGAAGACCGATTAGGACTATTGGATGACCAATCGGTCTTTGTATGGATTTATGTTTCTGAGCGATCTTACTTGCACTCCGACCTTTGGATTGCTGTGTGACTTCTTAATGCTATCGGAGTCCAAGTATACCTCATTTTCTGGTGTTATTCGAGGCCAGTCGCCGGCTTCCAATGATCTCCAAATTTGATTAAGTTTGTTTGGATAACAAACAACCTCTTTCTCCAATGGTCGTAAAATAGGGTGTCCACAATTATAAACAGGGGTAGGTTCGAGTTTTTCAATAAAAAATCACCTCAATTTGATTGAGTCAAATTTATCTTTTGGTGTATTGAGTTCGGCTTTAAACCCCCCTCCCCGTTTTACAGTTAGATCGATTAACATCTCTATTTATGACAACTCATTATGTTGGTTCAAAAAAAATCGCCTATTATAGTGTGATTTGTTACATATACAATTTTTTTAGTTAATATTTTATGTTGGATGTTGGCCCAACCCAACTTTAATGAGGTGCCAAATGGGTTCGAATTGAAGCATACCATAAACGGGGGGTAGATTCGAGTTTTTCAATAAAAAAAATAACCTAAATATAGTTAGGTTGAATTTATCTTTTGGTGTATCAAGTTCGGCTTAAACACCCCCCCCCCTTCCAGTTACATTGATTAATATCTCTATTTATGACTAGTTTTATAGCCTGCACGATGCACAGGCATTTTATAATTAATATACAAATACATATATATTGTAAAACATATATTGTATTGTTTGTAAATTTTTCATTATTTTATTGCTTTATTTTGTCATGGCAAAATGTTTATTTTTTCTACCAAGTATTGTTTCAGATGAAATTGTAATTTAACTAAAAAGATAAGAAGTCACTAATTTGTTTCGTAGGGGTCACCAATAGCCAATGCCTAATATAGACAGTAGAGTCACACCATTTACTAACCACATAGATTCACCCGTTTTCAAAAATTTAAATATTAATTCACCATAATACTCTATCAATTTTGTATGTATAAATATATAATTGTACATATTTATAAATATAATTACCTATTTTATATTCTAATAATGAAATGAGGAGAGTTGTATGTATATTCTATTACTTACAAAATTGTCAAAGCCACGAAGATAAGTGGTTTTTATAGAATAGTAAGTAGCTTTTAGGACGGTTAAAACCAGTTTTTGGAAGTAGTTTTTTCTTAAAACAATGGGACACATGGATGAATCCGGGTGAGAGGAAAAAGAAATGAGATATCGGGAGGGGGGGACACCTACGTGTCAAGAAACAAAAACACAAACAAATTAAATCTCAAAATGGTATTACACCTCTATTGTCTTCTAATTTGAACTTCACTCAAAATTAACTCACCAGAGATAATGAAATAACTACATGATTTACTTTCCCCTGCTAAAAAAAATTTCATGAAAAATAGAGAGTTACATATATACATTTACTTCAATTGTTAACTGAATTTCCCTAGAGAGCGAGCTGCAAAACAATCAAATAAAGCAAAAATAGAATGAGTAGTATAAAATAATAATGATGATGTAACAAAATAGAGTTTTTGAAAAGGGGAATAATATTACCTTTGTTAATTGCTTCAAATGCGTTATGGAAGATGTAATATTTAGTGCCTATTTAGTTCAAGTTTGAGCTTTTCTGGAATCATATACTTGTAATATCACACAAAAATTTTTATTCTAATGCAAATAGTTAACTTGACATCACGCTATTCAAATTGTTACGAATATATATTAGAAAATAATAAAGTCCGAAGCAGACATACGTCAAGAGATAGTGCTTTGTGGTTAAACAATTTAAGAATATAATTTAGAGAAGAAAGAAATGCAAGGTGAAAATGTGTTATCAACTTACCATGTTCCTTTTATAATTGATTGTTGCATTTTGTCAAAAGAAATATCAAGGATCCCTGAAAAATTGAAATTTAGATAAATCCATTATGCAGAAACCTACATGAATTGCATAGAACATTAGGAATAATTTGCATTCAATTTTCATAAAGATGGTTGTGCGTACACAAAATCAAGCCTAAATAAAAGATATATGTACAATCATATCCATGAGAACTAAATATTAATGGACATTGAAATATAAGTATCTTCGTCTCCTTTAGCACATCCTTTAACAGTACAACAATACAATGTAAAACATTATTGGAAAGCATTACTGAGAGAAATTATAATCCAAATTAAATGAATATTATTATGTAGATATTGCTTTAATTTTGAATGTATGGCTACTGCGTCCTTGACAAATGAATTCATTATTCAGTGTCGACTTCATAACACATGAAAATTGGATGAAACATAATTACGGAAAAGAAGCATGCCATTAATAATCTTTCGAAAATTAAATAATATATTAGAAAGGAAATATAATTTTTCTCAATATAAAAGCTTAATAATCTTTCTTATTGCCAGAAGATTGATAATAATGACCAAATCATTTACTTTCCAAGTACTTATCTTTGTTTCAATCTTCCATCAACAATAACCAAGTACAAGAACTAAGTAGAAGTAGATATTTTTGTGTTTATGATAGAAAAGATTGGTCAGATGACAAGAGGTGAAAACAAGAGCTATTGTAACATAAGCAGAAACACCTTATATATATGCATATCAATTGTTGATAGATTGTGATTCACTTAAACTATTGATCGAGCATAAGCACAAACAACTTATATGCTATATCAATATTATATTTTGTGACACAAATATATATTGTTGAGAATAAGAAAACATATAACATAGGAGCACCATAACGGATGAGTTAGCCTCGAACCCTTTTTACCTAATAGTTTATTGTTTCAGCCCTTGTATAGAGTATCAACTTCAATAAAACTAAAGAATTAAGAAGAAAATGATGCCCTTCCTTTTCCAATTGGCCTACAATTGTCACTGAAAAAAAGAAAGTAAAATGCAAAGGTTGATGAGGAAAATTTGGTGTAATTAATGAAGAGAAAATTTTAAGAAGAAACCGAAACAATTAGATATATGAAAACCGAAATATTTGTGGAGCAAATATATATTTATAATTGTTCAGATCTTAAAAATATAAAATTAATTTTAAATTTACAATTTTGAATTAAAGAGCAATTAATGAGAAACAATGATTAGTCATGACAGCCCGTTCTCTTTACCATCCAACATTCTCAAAATTCACCCAGTTAATATAGTCCTGTAATTTGTTCAAACATAAATTACCAAACAGTTTAAACTTAAAGTAATTCATAGTAATTGTAACTGTGCTTAGATGTTACAAATAGACAAATAGTAAAACACATAAAGATATGCTATTCCTAAATAATTATTTACATTTAGTTTCAAAAAAAATAATGATTTACATTTAATCCATTTGTAATGGAAATCACTAATAGAATTATACTATCTTTTTCTATCAAACCAATACTTTGTGTGAAGTTGCTACTAACATTAAACATTCTCTTACATTTCCGAAACAAACATAGTCCGAATTATTCATTGAAAGTAAAAAAGGAAGGAAGAATTACCTTCACAGTATGATGATTTAGTTTTACTTTTTCTAACTTTGCTCCACCATCTCTACTTCCAATCTCAAAAGATAAATAAAGTTAAAATATCAAAACCAAACAATAATGAAGAGCATTTATACATTCAAGAATAAAAATAATAAACATCAAACATGATTCATGAATAAATACCCAAATTCATAAGAGGCCATCCGATGAAATAGAAAATGAAATAAGGAGAAGGTTTTACCCCCTTAATTTCTATATGGATGTTAAATTCATAACGCCTGGTAATGATCACTTCTTAAAACTTCTTTTATTTTTTTATTTTTTTTATCTCTACTATTATTATCACTCAAAAAACATAATACTCTAGGGATTTTTTTTCTTCACACTACTAGAAAAAAGCCTTTTCATGACGGTGAAAAAGAGTCATTAATGTATATAAATGACGGTTTTTGGTGCAATCAAAAACCGTCATAACATTTACCGTGATAAAAGAATTCCGGTTTCTAAAACCGTCATAAATAGGTAGTTCTTAAATAATGCTTTCGTCAAACTTGTTCTTAAAGTTATCGAGTAGAGTTATTCCCCCTTATAAAAATCGTTATGTATAGACCATTAATATGACGGTTAAATTTGGTTATAGGTATATTATTCTTTGAAAAATCATCATATTTCTATAATTAAGGTACACTTCTAAAAAACGGTCATTTTATATTCAAAACCATCATTATAATTTTTTTATTATTACACTTTTATCCCAATCGACACAATAAGGATTTAACTAAGATGAAAAAAGTGTTATTTATTTGAGGTGCATAAACAACTGTTCAAAGAAAACCGTCATGAATGGAAAATAAATTAAAAAAAAAGAAAAAAAAATTCTCTAAATAGTTTAGAACCTATTTAATTATTTCAATATTGAATACATACACAACTATCAGAGACATTATATACGAAACTGATCCATAACCGACCGTAAAACTTACCACTATAAACAATTTGCCAATATTAAAAAAAGAAAAAAAATGAGATATAAAACTAGATATTCAATGTCAAATTGAAGACTTTGTTATTAATTATATATATCACTGGCCAAAAGAGTAGATACTCAATAGTGCCACCAAGCCATTTCAATTGCTGCAAGTGTGAATAAAGTTGTCATTCCCTATAAGAAAAGGAAAATAATGTTTTTGTTATTATATCATGAAAAATAAAAAAATTCATACTGGAATAAAAAATATATAAAAGGACAATACATACTCAACTACATAACGAAATGTGTGCCTTATTTTATTTTACCTTAAGCTTTGTACAAATAATATTTCCAATGATACTTAATTTATATTTAATTTCCTCCATAGTTGTCCCTAAAAGGCATGCAATGCATGATTAGTTAGTGCATAATTTTCTAATGAAAGTAAAATAATATGAAGTAATTATAAATAGATCAATAAGAATGTCCAACGCAAATAAATGAAACAATTTAAAAATAATATATACAACCTAACTAGGAACAAAAGACAGATCACAATCAAATCAACAAAATTAATAAATCATAAGCGAAGAAACACTAATGCTTTAAAAGAATAAGCTTGTGTTACAGATTTCAATTAAATTATAAAACATCTTGCGTTACTCTTAAGACCAGAGGTTGAATGGTTTCATACCAGAAGTAGAAAGTACTTGTAACTAGGGACATCCATTTTTCAGAGCCAAGATTAATTACTTTATTTCCAATGGGCTTGTGGGGACACCTCGTGGCAAAGAACCCAAAAAAAATTTAAAAAATCAGCATGTTAAAAACAATATTAAATTCTTAGATTGTTCACTTTGTTGATCAACTGCAATTAGGAGAGCACTTGATAATTCATAACTAGTAATTAACAAGAAAATTAAAAATTTGTGTTAAAGCGGGCTTGATGCATGCATAAAAAATGAAAGAAAAATAATATAAGGAATAAACAATATATAGGCTTAACACACAGTTCTATCCAGGTCCTTTTAAATGTATAGAAGAAAATATGAATAAGTTCTTATCAAACTATAAGAGTTTAGCTAGTTACACTTGATTACATAACTCAATTAGCAATACTAATAATTTGACAATATGTATTCCACATGTAGTTACTATATATTTGGCGCAAGTTTTACAAGTGAAGAATAATTTAATTCAAAAACAGAGGTATAAGATAGCTTTTGTACATAATGCCGATAAAAGTGTTAATATTGTCCATACTTATTGGAGACTGCCACAAATTTGTGGCATTTGTTATGAAATGCCATAAATTTCCAGTATTATGTTAAAAATGCCGTAAATTCCCTGCATTTTGTTAAAAAGTGCCGAGAAAACTTTTTTCTTGACATTTATTTATAGTGCAGCTAAGTAAATGCCATAAAAACCAGTTTTCTCATAGTGAAGAGCAGAGGAGGGGATATCACAAGCTAATTCAAAAGCCATGATATAAATTGGAAGCAAAAATTTATATTAACTGTGTTTGATTATTCATAAACTTTGAATTAACTATTTTGTAAATGAAATAGGTGAGATTAATTTAGAAGGAAATTGAAAAATGGGGTTGTTTATATTGTTTTTTACTATCGGTAAACTTTTGATTATTTGTAAATGCATTAGGTGAGATTGGTTTACAAGAAATTGTAAAAGGGTGTATGTGGTTAGCTAGTAAATAAATTAGATTGTATATTAGTTTTATACGCCGTTTTTCACATTTTGATTTAAACCAATAAGTGCACCTCAAACCAAACAATTATTAAAACTTGGGGGATTTTAGGATTTTGACCCTCTTTTAAATTTTGAAAGATTTAATCTGGCACCTTTAATTTTGAAAATTAGGAACGAGTCCTTTCTCCTTATTAACGAAGGTCCAGCTCAGCATTTTCTTTTGTCTAGGTTCCTAATATACCCCTTGGTAGAACCCGCCGAAATTATATACATTTTGGTTTCCTTTAAATCCGTTTTTTTATTTTAAAATTTTCCATAGTTATTTGTAATTAATTTAATTAGCTGAGATATTTAATGGGGCATACCTCTTATTCTTGAATAGTTCTGTCTTAATTCTTCTTCAAATGTAACTAATATTTAAATTCAAATAAAACAGAGATTTTCTCTCCTAATTAATATTTAATGGGCCGGGCATACCCCTTATTCTTAAGTAGGTTCCTAATATTTAAATTCAAATAAACTGAGATTATCTTTTCTTGGCACCTTAAAATTCAAATAAAACAAAGATTATTTGCATCCATTTTACACAAAAGCCAAATTTAAAAGAATATTGAAAACAAAAAAAAATTACAAATTGTATAAATTATACGCAAACCCACGATATATATTACTATTGGAAATGGTGTGAATAAGATCACTTAAAATTTGGCCGATAAAACGAAAAAAATGGTGCCTTTGCAAATACAACGTTAAATCATAACTAAAAGTGCCTTTCCTATCATTTAAATGAGTTTGGCCTTTAAAATGGAAAACAAGATTGCATCTGGTTAATCTAACTGGCTATTTTTTTGAGAGACTCTCTATTGCCCCCATACTCTTTATTATATATAAAGAGTAAAATAATTAAATTAGTACTCTAAGAGATTAACTATAATAGCTAATAAAAATAGAGAGTTTCATTTGACTCTCTAAATTTAGCTAGCCTCTTTGCTCTCTACTTAATAAATTAATAATATATTTGTGATTCCTATTTTTACTCATCTAATTTTGCCCCTCTAAATAATTTTATTGAAAAAATAAAAAACAATAAAAAATTGGTAAACTATTACAAGTAGAGAGTGTTTTTCGAGTTAGTCATTAAATTGTGCTCTCTATTTTAGAGATTGTGCTCATTGAGAGATTATGCTCATTGTTAATAGTATTATAATACAGTTGTAATACTAACTGGCATGTAGATGGGGAAAGAAGGGCTTAGGGGTTTGATTTAGTGATGTAATTCAACAACAACAAAAATTTATTCTTAAACATTTCTTCGTATTTTCTTACTTGCAATCCTGTGTTTCACTTTAATGGGACTTTTAATTTCAAACATATTAAAACATAAACTACGGACAATAGTTTAAGGTAAAAAGAGTAATTTGATTAAGAATTAAAAATTAAAGCTACAACTTTTGTTCGAAACATCCTCTCTTTTAAAAAAAAAAAATGTAACCACGAACAATTATGCTATGTACTTCCATAGCTGTAATTTTCTTTGGCAAAATTAAAGAGTTGTGACGATATGTGGACCGATTAATTTGACCACCCAGTTGATATGCATTTACACATTATTCATTTAGGAATATATTATTGCAAGACTAATAATTCTCTGCCAAAATAGTTTCATTTCAATTTAAAAATAACAACGAAAAGGTGGCTTGTTCTAGTAAACAACTATTGCTTTGACAATTATATCTCCTTAATTTAATCATAAATAAAAAGCTATTCGTATTGTCAAAACAATCTGTTTGTCAAAGTATAATGATACTTTGAAAAGTTATATTTTACACTTCTAAAACTATTCATTGATCTACTAACAAACATAATTGCTTTAGTAATAATACCATCCTTAATAATACTTGTCTTCTTAAACAAGTTTATAATAGACTCATAAGTTCGATTCTTAGAGTAGGTAGCCTAATTGAAAAAGGCATTCATCCAAACCCAAGGATGTTCGGGCATTGAGTCTCACTGGAAGAGGGTATGAAATTTTCTGTTGTTGTAATTAGAAAGAAGAAATTTAGATTTTTTATTTTTTTGGTATACCAACTCTCATTATTAAGCCATTAAAAATAACTGCAGAGAAAAAGAAACTTGAACAACAGAAGTAGGAAGAAATAAAATAAATAAACTTTAAGGTTGGGGGCACCGTATCGGTATAAAGGACACCTAGATCTAGGAGCTGAGTCAGTAAATTTCTGGTGAACAGGTGAAAAGAAAATTAGAGGCCCAATAATTTTGTTTAAACTAAGACTAGGCCTATAACCAGTGATGGATCTAGGGGGGCGTGCGGGAGCGGTCGTCACTCCAAATTTTTTTAAAAATAGATTAGATATAGTAATAATTTTGTATTTATAAAAAAAATATAAAAGCTCGTCCCCTCAAATTATTTTGAAAAGATTAAGTATGCCTCCTCAAATTATTTTGAAAAGATTAAGTATCGTCCCCTCAAATTATTTTGAAAAGATTAAGTAAGTCAATGTGTTTAATGTAACTTACTCACATGGGTAATCATATGTATATATATATATATGTGTGTGTATTTTTTGTAATTGTATATATATTGACATATTATATATGTTATATTTTTGCGTTAACTTGCTTTATTATTTGATGGTAAAATTTAGGTTGAATAATTTTTGTAATAATTATTTCTTGCTGTTGATTCATTTATATTCTCGTCCCCCCAAACCTAAAATCCTGGCTCCGTCCCTACCTATAACTCGGGTTACATGAGTTGGTTTACGATAGTTTCAAACTCAATCTGAATTAATTTGAGTTTGTTTAAGGGTGATTTTATTTCTATCTACCAAATCTTGCAGTTAATCCACATTGTTAAGTTAATCCGCATTACATATTAAGTTAATCCGCGAGCGTGGATGAACTGACAAAAAAATATTATGAATTTAATTTTGTAAATATTATTTTAAATAATAATTTAATATGAAAATATCTACTAAATTAATAAGTATAACCACTTTAAAAATTTAGATGGGTAAATTTTAATTAACTTTGCAGTAAAATAACAAAAACAAAATTTAACCCCTTTCCCCTTACAGTTTTAACGATTCTCCCAGTGTCTATTCTTCTTCTTTTTCTTCTTCCCACTATCACTCTTTCCCCAGCCTTCTTCTTCTTCCCTCTTTCCCCACCGTCTCTTCTTCTTCTTCTTCTTCTTCTTCTTCTTCTTTAAATCACCAAATATGTATTCCAACCTTAGAAACCCACACCCACACCCACAATTTCGAAAATCTTGAACTAATTTGGTTTTTGTATTATGTAAATCTAACTCACAATACGGAAGATTAAAAATTTAAATTATACCAAGTTTCTTATATCATGTCTAACTTTCAGACTAAATAATTATATTATTAATTATAATGTTAGGGGTTCCAAAAGATTAATGAATAAAAAAATTGTAAATTATTAATTATATGTATTTATAAATTTTTAATCTAGGGTTTGTGATAGGAAGAAGAAGAAGAAGAAGAAGAAGAAGAAGAAGAAGAAGAAGAAAGAGTGAAGAAGAAGAAGGCTGGGGAAAGAGTGATAGTGGGAAGAAGAAAAAGAAGAATAAGAGACACTGGGAGAATCGTTAAAACTGTAAGGGGAAAGGGGTTAAATTTTGTTTTTGTTATTTTACTGCAAAGTTAATTAAAATTTACCCATCTAAATTTTTAAAGCGGTTATACTTATTAATTTAGTAGATATTTTCATATTAAATTATTATTTAAAATAATATTTATAAAATTAAATTCATAATATTTTTTTGTCAGTTCATCCACGCTCGCGGATTAACTTAATATGTAATGCGGATTAACTTAACAATGTGGAGTAACTGCAAGATTTGGTGGATAGAAATAAAATCACCCCTTCAAAATGCCACATACGGCTACAAGTACAATTCTAAAGAGAAACTCTTGAAAAACCTCTTATAAATGTTCTTAGATTCTTAATTTGCGGCAAATCTTCAATCTTGCTATTCCCATCCCCCTCTGTATCAACTTGAACCACGGATCTATCTAATTATTTTATTTATTGTTTTATAATAATGAAAAAGGATATATAAAGAAACAATGTCTTTGACACAAATTATTACTAGTTATCAAATGCGTAGTAGAATAGTACAAAACTACAGATATATAGCATATATACTTCGTCATTTAGATTTTGAATTCGGATTTTTCAAAATGAAAAAAGAAAACAAAAAACAAATATACATTAATATACCTATTGGACAATCACTTCAACATTATTGACGTTTTAACAATCCAAAAATTGAACAAATGAGAATGAGTGGATTAGCTCAAACAGCAAGCGTATACCAAACCTAGGAAACCTATGCCGCTACTGTAGAGTTCGTTTGGTTCAAGTTTTAAAGAATTATGGAATACTAAATTCCAAAGGTTTTACATGTAAGTAATCCATGAGATTGTAGTGAATAAAACATATCCATAAGTTTAATTTTTAGTAGCATTTACTATTATTGTTTAGATATTGTTAGGTTTAATATTTTATCATTTTTTCTTCTAAAAACTGAGGCATACGCCTCGCCTCACCCGTCCAAAATGCCTCGAACACGCCTCTAGTTTTTTATAACATTGAAACAAATTGCATAAAATCTAGGTAAATCGAATGCCATGTTTGTACATAACAGATCCACTGCTGAATCTTAACAATAACTTGCGTATACATACAGTAATATCCAAAACCAGCTGACATCGTCAACATAAATTAATAAACAAACCACAGATACCAATCCAAATTATTAATAAAAAGGGACTCCATGTAATCAAATCAACCAAAAAAAGAAAGCAAGAAAGAAACCGTGCACGACAAATGTGACATCAATGTGCACTTACAAGAAAAGGGTGTTGGCAAACCCCACATTCTATGGTCTCTGAACCAGAACTGGGAACCTGAACCTGCATATACGTCCACCAAAAAGCCAAGCACACATACATTAAATATTGCAATTGAGGGACAAACAAATCTTAATTTAGCAAGGGGAACACTATTGCCAGAACGTCATGTAACTGGACAACTAGAAAGTCCGATTGCTTTCGCTTTGGCAGTAGCAGCTCACTTTAATAAAACTCCAAAGGTAACATAAGAGAATTTCAAACCTGCAAATGGACTGTACAAGTAGGACAAGCAACCTCTTTCATCCGCCGACCAGATCCCTCTGACTTGGAGCCTGAGGGAGTAAACTATATAATGAGAACTGTAAATATATTTCAACGACTAATGCAAGGAACTGTATACAACCATGCTTCTAGGCATCAATCAAGCATGATGGACAAAGGAGGAGCAGCAAAAATAGAAAAGCACAGAGGATCAATGGAACAATTTTGAATGCATCAAATATTTGAAGTGCTACATACCTGATGACGCCTTGCGATTTCTCTCCATCTCCTCCTGTTGTGACCACAGTCAGATTTAATCAGTATATATAAATATGCCCAAGTATGCAGGTATGTATCTATGTAAACTATTTGACAAGACTGCACATGTATGAAGTACAGACATCCCGTGCTGAGGACATGTCTGCCTACTCAAAAATTTTAAACAAGTCCGGCACACCACGCAATCTCCAGTGCATAAATGTGTCCAACACGTGTGCTCACTTCAAGAGGAGTGTCCATTTTTATTTTTCTATATATATCAATGTTTTAAATAGCGATAGCGTGGGCAATAGCGTTTTGGTCCAAGTAGCGCATAGCGCAAATAGCGTAGCGTATAGCATAAGCTATTTGGGACTCCAATAGCGTAATAATTAAAAAAAAAAAAAAAAAATATTATATTAAAAAACATTAGTCAAAATCCATTAAAACACAAAAATAACAATAACACAAAAATCCAAGTAAAACGTAGGTTTCAAGTAAAACGAGCCTAGGGTTCACGTAAAACGAGCCTAGGGTTAAGGAATACCTTAATAATAAGAGGACAGTCATCGAGTGGAGGAGAAAACGGGGCAGAACACGTCTTGAGTGTTCTGGAAAAAACAGAGAGCCGTCGAGTGGAGGAGAAAACCACCCAAGACACGTCCTGCGGAGAAGAAAATAGAGGAGAGTCGTCGACAGGAGGAGCTGGGCAACATCGACTGGACAAAACAGAGCAGAAATGGCGGATGGGAGAGACGATTCGAGCTACTGAGGGTTTTTCTCTTATTAGACCTAATTTTGCACTTTCCTAAATAGCGTAGGTATTTTGAAAATAGCATGAATAGCGTACTAATAGCGTGCCATGTCAGCAAAAACTCAACGCTATTTGTTCTACACGCAGCACGCTATCTATCACACGCTACATAGCGTTTTGAGGTTTTTTGCGCTATCACGCACTATTTAAAACACTGATATATATATATAGGGATGTTCACAAGGACAGACCTGAAGTTCGACCTTGTTCAGGATGTACATGTGAGATATTTGATAAATTAAATGAAAATAAAGAAAAACAAGAAACTGGAATCAGATACTACCATCTGTAACAGAAGGCAACTCAGTAATCACTTGTCATTATGGTTAGTTCGGATAAAACAGGTAGGTAATCACTACTTCCCTCCACCTTTTTCCCTCTCACTCCCCCTCATCTTTCATTCAAACAAGAAACTAGGCCTCGCTTCCCTTGTTCCCCCCAAAATCCTACAACCTTAACATGCACAAAAGGGACCTTAAATGAAATATATACTTTGTGCCTTTGATGAACTATCTAAATTTTGGCACAAGAACCGGGGAATAGTAAAATAAAGTGCCAAAAGACATCAAAAAAAAAAAAATTCAAACTGTAGCTCACCTGAAGCTTCTTCGCAAGATCTTCATGGCTTTGCAATACAACTGATCTGCTGGCTGCTTCCTTAGCATTGCTCAATCTCTGAGCAACTTCAGCCTGAAAAGTACACGTCAATTAGATCCAAGGTAGTCAATATTGTATCGGATACGTATCGTTTTGCCAAAAAATAGTGTCGTGTATCATAATGTATCGTAAGATAAGTTTTGATTTTGATTTTCATAACCCGTACATACATACACCAAACATGCATATAAATCAAAAATATCCATATTTTAAACATATTTCATTAAATATTAGAAAGCCCAATACAAAAGGTTAATGGGCACCTAAATAAGTAAGGTCCATTTAAGCCTAGTAAAGTTCCTGTTTACTTCCAATGTTTTAAATACATAGTAAAATATTGCCTGATAAAATTTTGGGCCCTTAATGTTCCGATTTTCCTCCCTTTTCACCTTTTTGTTTTTTTACTCATTGTGTCAAAAAAAATAAAAGAGTAGGTCAGACGCTCTCTCTCTATATATATGTATATATATATATCTTCCTCCCTGCTTACTTTTTAGTTTCCACGGACATCTTTCTTCTTCCTTCTCCCACACTCAACACTGGCAGTAGCAAATCAGGTACTCTTTCTCTCTCCTCGCTGCACAGATCACCATGTCTCTCTCTGTTTCTATCATAATATTTTTTGGGGCTTTAGGGTTCAACTGAGTTATTTTTGTACTCTTTCTCCTCGACGTCGTTTTACAAAAAATACCCCAAAAAAGCATATCATACGATACACACAGATCTCGCGATACATTTATGTGTATCACCCGATACACGCTCAAACCCAATACATTGAACGATATAGCTCATTTTTCTCACGAGACGATACGTATCGTGTATCGTACGAGATCAACTACCATGATTAGATCTAGTTATAACATGGTGTGTGAGAAATTATTAATGCACAGACCTGATGTGTACAAGAGTACAAATATACATGCATCACAAGCATAAGCAAAAGCTTGAGACATACAATAAACTGCAAGGAAGGACGTCGTCCTCTACAACTAAATAAAAACAAATCTCAATTTGCTTGCTCAGTTCTACTGAACATGTCTAATCAAAGGCATGCATATAGAAGAAATAAGGCGTTGCTTGACTAACCAAATGGTTCAGCTCAAAGTTGACGAACACAAAGAATAATGATGAAAAATAGTAATGGTTCAGCTCAAAGTTGAGGAACATAAAGAATAATGATGAAAAAAAGTAATTGGTGTGCACCATGCATCGATCACAAACTCGAACTTGTGGAGCGTTCTCCTCAGTTGTAAGGGCAATTCTGCCATGTGTACACTTGTCACAAAATATATCTCCACAATTCCTGCAGTGATGCTGAACATGAAGGAAAAAACTGAGATTTATCTCTCGCCGAAACATAAAAAAAGTCATAAACATAGTTAACGTATATATTAAATTATGAAAACTAGACATGCCTTGCGCACAAAAGCATTGAAGTCTGTTCCACAACCTGTACACTTGGTAACTGCTTCATCAGGAACCTAAGAAACAAAGACCAAAGAACTCGATCAAAATAGGTTTAACAAATTCAGAACTCTAAAAGTCAATTTGAAATGCAACAAATCTTGCTAGATGCTTCCAATTTCAGGTAGACTAATAATAACTAATTCTATATAGGCTACTTGGCAGCGATTGCTAAACTATGTTAAGAGACAAAAGATGGAAAAGGAATAATTGCAAAAAATGGTAATTTACTTTGCCCATGTTTCCACTTTAGTCACTCTACTTTTTTCTTTTACATAAAATGGTAATGTACTTCCAATTTTTTGCACCATTTGTAATCCTTTTGGCAATAGTTAACAAAGGTGCTTATGTGGCAAGTTCTAGCTGATGTGGCACACCAACTCAGCTATGAAGCACAGATTATTCTGAAGGGGTGGAGAATCCAGCTGGGTCCAATTCAGGTGTGGGTGCGCCCCGATTCGCACCCAAGAAGAATCAGAAATAATTAGTTAATTTTAATTTCCGATTCGCAGAGGATTCGTTTGGGACTTGGGAGGGGTTCAAAAAGAATCCAATTTCTTTCCTTTTTTTATTTAAATTGACATGTTTTTTGAAAGAAGAGATTTTGCACCATTTTTTAAAATAAATAAATGAGGAATTTTAACTTTAACACATATAGTAACACACTAGCCCCACAAAATCTCACATTACTTTCAAAATCTTCTCACATGCGGCTCTTCCACACCAAACCAGATCAAACCATCCTTCCAAAGTCGAGCAAAAAAGGGCAAAGCCTCGATTCTTACTTACTTCATCATTTCATCTCCATCAAATTTCTTCTTCATCTTCTGCTTACCACTATGAACCCTAGTTTTCTAGTCACTAATATAAAACCCTAAATTTCTTACCATCACTATGGAACACTAGATTTTTCTTGTCAAACTTGTAAGTATTTCTTCTCCTTGTTTATATTTATTACTTATTGTTTATAATTATTATTTATTGTTTATAAAGATGTTTTTCTATCCTAATTTTTTATGCTGATTTTTATATGTTGATAACTTGATGTTTATGATACTTCTATGCCCTTTTAGTGTCTTATGTCTTATTACATTATAACCTATTTTCATAATTAAACTTGTAATATGTAAGCGTAATTTGTATTATTAATTTATTACCCACGGCAACAGCATCCTTTTTTTTTTAGTTCTCGAATCGTCGCACTCAAATCTCGCACCCGCATCCGTGCTTCATAGCAACTCAGTGATGACATGGCAAACCAACTCTGATTTGTTTTTTTAAAAGAAATTAATTTGGTAATTTGGGATATATCACACACATATTTGTATATATATACAAAGGCATTGACTCCTCCATTGATGTTGTGTGGTTTAGGCTATGATGCACGGACACTCTCCCGGAGGCCACATATCCTGTCCGACACGTGTCCGACACGGGGACACGCTGGGACACGCTCAGGACACGCGTGTCGGAGAGTGTCCATTTCTTTATTATTATTTTTTTTGACGGACACGTTTGGGACACGTTTTGGACACGTTTTTGGGGTCAATGTCTAAAATGCATAAAAATATGGGGTGAAAATAATAAAAATAAAACAAATTATTTCCCTCTTTTAAGTCTACCCGTAAGCCCCATTCCCAGCCACCATCGAAACGAACCCTAGCCCCAGCTCCAAGCTCCCAACCAGGCAGCCATCGACTACGGATCTGCCATTCCCGTCTCAGCCATCGACGACAGGTACACTACTCTCTCTCTCTCTCTCTCTCTCTCCGTGTCTCTATCTCTATCTCCGTTCTCCACTCCACTCCATCTCCGTTCTTCCTGCTATGTCCACTGTGTAGTCTGTGTTGCAATGTCCCCTGTTTTGCTATTTCAACTTGCTCTTTCCTCTTCTAGCTTGATTCAACACTTGATTTCGAAAATTATAGCTACTCGAAAATTTTCCAGAAGTGTTGACTGTGAGAAATAATAGATATGTGAATTATGTCTATGGATATGTGAGAAATAATTGATAAAGCTCGGTTTCATTTAATCAATTTCGAAACAGAATTGAAAAACCAGTAGGCAGTAGTGTTAACTCATTGACTGTGAGTCTGTGAATCTGTGATAGACTGATTGTGTGCAATCTGTGTAACAGTGTATCAATTGAGTAAACTGCTGTGGCTCTATTTTGCTACTTTCTAATACTTGGTAATTGTTTTAGATGACTTCTCGTACTCATACTCCTACTAGTATTTCTTCTAGTGCCGCCTCCACTGGAACAACAATTGATGATGAGGCCACCAAGCCACTTTGGGCTTACACAAACAGGGAACATGATAAAAGAAACAAAGGTGGTGGAAATGTGACTTGGACTTGCAATATATGCATGAGAGATTTCAAAAGTTCATATACTAGAGTGAGAGCTCATTTGCTCAAGATTCTTGGGCAAGGGATAGGAGTATGTCAAAAGGTCACTCAAGAAGATCTTGTAGAATTAAATAAGTTAGATACTGAAGCTGAAAAGTTGAAAGAACTTGCTATTGCAAAGAAAGTCCCATTACCTCCTTCTAGTTATATGAATTATTCACAATTTGATTCAAAAAAGAGAAAGGTAGCTAGTAGCCCGCTTGCGAAAGCTTTCAATATGGGAGTAAGAGAGCAAATGGATTCATTGGTTGCTAGGACATTCTTCTCAGCTGGTCTACCATTTCACTTGGCCCGAAATCCGTATTTTAAAGAAATGATTGAATTTGCTGCAAACAACCCCATTGCAGGGTATAAGAGCCCCGGTTATAACTCGTTGAGAACAACTCTTTTAGCAAAGGAGAAGTCAAATATTGATAGATTGTTGGCTCCTTCTCGCGCCATGTGGAATGAAAATGGTGTAAGTCTTGTGAGTGACGGATGGAGCGACTCTCAAAGAAGACCCCTTATTAACTTCATTGCTATTACGGATGGAAGTCCTATATTTATTAAGGCTGTGGATTGTTCGGGGGAAAGAAAAGATGCTACTTTTATTGCAAACTTGTTGATTCAAGTTATTGAAGAAATTGGAAGTGAGAATGTCGTGCAAGTCATTACCGATAATGCACACAATTGCAAGGCCGCGGGGCAAATCATTGAAGCCAAATTTCCTAACATTATTTGGACGCCTTGTGTGGTGCACACACTCAACCTTGCTTTGAAGAACATTTGTGCCGCCAAGAATACCGAGAGTAATGAGGAGACCTATTCTCTTTGTAGATGGATAACCGATGTTGGGGGGGATGCCATTCAAATAAAAAATTTTATTATGAATCATCAAATGAGACTTTCGATGTTTAATGAGTTTGTTTCAATAAAGTTGCTCTCGGTGGCGGAAACAAGATTTGCTTCAACTATTGTGATGCTTAAAAGGTTTAAGTTAATAAGAAGGGGTCTCCAAGCAATGGTGATGAGTGACAAATGGGCTCTTTACAAAGAGGATGACCAAGGAAAAGCAAGGTTTGTGAAAGAGAAGTTGGTGAGCGATGATTGGTGGGATAAAGTCGACTATATTCTCTCTTTTACGGCTCCCATATATGATATGCTTCGTCGTTGTGATACCGATAAGCCTTGCCTCCACTTAGTGTATGATATGTGGGACCAAATGATTGAAAGAGTGAGGAAAGTCATTTATGATCATGAAAGGTTAAAGGAAGGAGACTTTCACCATTTTATGTAGTGGTGCATGAGATTCTCGTCTCTCGGTGGGACAAGAATAACACCCCACTTCATTGTTTGGCACACTCACTAACTCCAAAGTAAGTATGAAATTTCATTTTGGTAATTATTATAATATTATTACACTTGGTTTAGGAGTTAGGACAAGAATAACACCCCATTTTGTTTTTCTTGCTTTATTAAGGTATTATAGTAAGGAGTGGCTTAAAGAGGACCCTCACCGAGTACTTCCCCAAACGGATGAGGAGATATCAAATGGAAGAGTAAAGTGTTTGAAGAAATATTTTCCCGACTTGGAGGAGCGCACTAAAGTTGGTATTGAATATATCAATTTCATAAGAAATCTAGGAAAGTTTAGTGATTTTGATGCCATGTCTAATAAGTATTTAATGGAGCCTTTGTGTTGGTGGCTTCTTTACGGCTCTAGTGCACCTATGCTTCAAGCGATTGCATCAAAGATTCTTGTTCAACCATCATCCTCATCTTGTGCGGAGAGAAATTGGAGCACTTATTCCTTTGTGAATTCAGCGAGAAGGAATAGATTGACACCAAAACGAGGTGAAGACCTCGTGTTCATTCACAGTAACCTTCGACTACTTTCAAGGAGGACCGAGGCCTACAAAATTGGAGAAACTAAGTATTGGGATATTGCCGGTGATACTTTTGACACACTTGAAGATGTTGGAGAACTTCAAATGGCATCTCTCTCTCTTGATGAGCCGGAGTTGGAGTCGGTGGTATTTGGGGATGAAGCTCAAGATGTGGAGGCGGTTAATGTTGATTGAATGAGTGATTGTTATATTTATATTATCCTTTTGGTTTTTATTATTCTATGGGGATGAGAACTTCTATGTTCTTTTATGTTTTAATTATGGAACAATCTTTGTGATGCTTTAATTATGGAACAACGTATTGCTCATGTTTTGAATATTTGCTATTTGGGCTACTAATGCAATATATTTTCATTTTATTGCAATCTTAAGTATTTATAATGTTTATTGCATATATATATATATATATAATTAATTAATTAAGAACGTGTCCCCCCTACGTGTCGTATCCTACATTTTGGAAAAATTGCGTGTCGCGTGTCGCGTCGAAACACGACACCCGTGTCGCGTCCGTGCTTCATAGGGTTTAGGTTTAGTACTGGACGGAGGATTTGGTGTTTACTTGATTGCTTTGTCCAAGTGTGAGATTCTCAATTGAGTTTCTGCTGGTGACCAGTAACATCATCGGAAAAACTGAAACATATATTTATCTCAAAATTTCTCTCTCTAGATCTAAAATCAAAATACCAAATATAATATACAAATATATACAGATATATGTATGTATATACAATGATCTAGAATCGAAACCTATAAGTAATCCAAAATTAAAACCCAAATAAACCAAATGAATTGAATCTGATTCAATAATGTTCTTCCTCTTTCATACTTATGTTAATATATATATATATGTTCCCATTCAAATCCAAAAATATCTTTCTAACATCCATCTAAAATCTCATCTTCTCAACACTCCTTTAATCTCTTTCCAACCCTTGCGCACAAATCTCAGATCCCCCTTTTATTCACTGTCAATTTCATAGACTTGTATTAAAAAACTCATTGATTCATTGCCATGTCCAAGAATGATCAGCATAACCGATCAGAACACTGTCCAAGAACAATCATCATTCACTTCTTTCTTGAATAGGGAAATATTTGGGGTATATGGTAAAGAAAAGAGTAAGAAGATGGCTCCTCAAACAAAAAAAAATTTAGAGGAACAAGATGAGTTGCGTGCCATGTAAGCTTTTTTCACTGAGTTGGCGCTCCACATCAGCTGGAAATTGCTACATTAGCACCTCCGTTAACTCTCACCTAACGGATTGCTAACGGTGCAAAAAATTGGGATTACATTACCATTTTCCATTAAAAAAAGGGTAGAGCGACCAAATAGGAAAAACGGGCAGAGTATTACCATTGTTTGCAATTATTCCACAAAATTAAGCAAATATTACTTGAATAGTATTGCAGACAAGTTTTGGTTGCATTCCCTCCTAATATCAAAATTTTTGAAGATTCCATCACAACTTCACAAAAACACTCAAATTCCTAGAGGCTTTTGTTGGGTGAGGGCCCCGGTAGTTTCTGCCATTGCTATGGTGGGAGCACCTTTCCTTGAAAGTGCATTGACAAATTCCTATAAGCATCATAATAGTTTTGAATATACCTAGAGAAGATGGCAGGACAAGAAACTACTATTTCTTTCTATTCCACAGTTCTAACATTCGTAAAATCATGAGTTGGTAAAGGTGAAAATGCACAGAACAAAAATATAATTGATAATATTCCATTTACCCAATGGTCTTTTTCCTCGTTGACTGGCTTTATCAAGTTCATCCAGTCACCTAAACCTTTCTTCTTCTCTGTAGGCTGCTCAGTCACCTTAGAATCAGAAGGCCTGCTTCTTCCACCCATCTCCTTAAGCTGGCAATTCAAACATGTACGTAATAAGTCACACAGACAACACAAACAGAAAATAACTAAAGGCATAGAAGTTCTTAAAGATAAAGCTAATAATGCCCATGAAAGAGACAACTGCTTGTGTACAAGGTATACAGATACTTGAGGTCAACAAGCAGAATAAGTCAATAAAGACCATTAGACCTGACAATCAATCCAAGGTAGCAGTTGACAGGAAATATCTCTCATATAAGAAAAAAGTTCTTGCATGAATAAAAATGTATATGCATGAGATGGAACAGGACTCTATCTAATAAAAGTGCTGTGGATTGTACCAAGGAGGCAAGGAAGGAAACTGAATTTCACATAAGATTGGATTTGGTTTTAATGCATCTTTATAAAAGAAATAATGGATCATACTAGATTTAATTCTTGTTCTTGGGAAATGGATATTGTTGACCTTAAAGTCACTAATCTTGGTTTGATAATAACAATAACATTAATCATGTGTAATTTAATTAAGTTGATGTTTTAAGTAATAGCCACAAATACTTCTATCATACGTGGACAAAACTATCGAGCCGGTACCGAGATCACTCTTCTACAAGTACACGATTACTCTTGCCTTACATCACACAAAATAACTTGATCAAAGCATAACCATAATGGCATATCTATGAAGATCAAGAGCTCAAGAAAGAAAAGAAAGAAAAGAAACGGAGAAAAAAACTAAGCTCTCGTAGACTCGTTAATTCATTTGTGAGTGAGTGCTTTAGTTCTTTAGGTAAAGTTTTTTGTTTGATAATCATTATAGCTCATACATATTGTTTTAACATTATTAGATTGATCATAACCAAGTTTAAGACTTGTTTGAATTAAAATCATTTCAAAACCTTCATTCTTACAAAACCGATTTTGAAATAAATTCATATTAAATTCAAATGGCCTTATTTTGAGCTCTCACGAAAATACGTCTCTTAGGAACCTATATTTGACCTTCCCAAAGCATCAAAATTGATTTTAGAGCTAAATTACAAAAGTGTAAAAATTGGGATTTTGGCTGGCAGGAAAGTGCTGCTCAATCGACTAATGAGGCTTGCTTCAGTCGATTGAGGGCCATCAGTCTATTAATGAGCTTTGCTCAATCAACTGAGGCTTCAGAAACTAGCCGTTGGATTTCTGTATTTTTGCCATTTTTGGCACCAACTCCTCACCAACTCCTTTCAAACGGCCATTTAGTGTCCTATATTATATATACTCATTCTAGACACTATTCAAATACTCTTGAATCATTCTAACTCTCTATTCTTCATCTATACTCAATATTCAAGATTCAAGAACATAATTTTGATCAATCATTATTCTTTTGAGCGATAAATTGTGATCAAACTTGATATCTCTTAATGTGAGCTTTATTTGTAATCCTTCAAACACTTAAGAGCTATTGTGCATTGGTGTTAGCCACCAAAACTTATTCAAATCATATTTGTAAGAGGTGTATCTCAGAGTTTAGCAAGAGTGATCTCTTGTGCAAGTATTGTGAGTGAATCAATACTTGTAAGAGTGTGTGAGAAGAATACACTTGTAGAGGTTTGATCTTCACCCGGAAGAAGATCGGTATTGGTGGAATTTCTCGGGGGCACTACTTGGGCGCGGACGTAAGGTCTAATCAACCGAACCGCGTGAACAAAACGACTTGGATTCATTTGGTTTAATCCTTCTATCTCTAGCTCTTTTATTCTTTGCTATTTTATTGTGTGTGATTGGGATTGTGTGCTTGTTTAGCTTGCTACTTGATATAGACTTTAAATCTTTTTGAAATGTTTTCAAAAATCGGATTAAGTTTTAAAAACCCTATTTAAACCCCCCCTTCTAGGGTATTTTCCGACCTACAGATATTATTAGCTATGTGTAATATTCTAGTCAAATTAAGTTGTATCAGGCTATCAGCTATTTTTGGTATTTCAACTATTTAGAAATACATACCTTGCTCTATACGTTGACAAGTGTCGAAGAAGTGTTGATCGAGTATACAAAATCAAGTACTGATTTGTTATTATAAATATGTATTCGAGAGTGTATGTGGAGTATCCGTCTCTGATACGACTAGTCTCCTTAGATGTATTTGTGCTCTTAGGGAAGGAAAAAAAAAGGTTCACCTCTTAGAACAACATAATACCATTATCAACGTCATCACTAATAATACAGTATCAACCAATGATATTCCGAAAAGCAAAAAAACGGAAGTCATAATGAGATCTACTTCAGATAACAAATATGACTCAAATAAGTTGAAGTTAGTGCTTTACCAATAACTTGCCACACGAGAACTGCAGACGCATTAAGAGGCAAAAAAGAAAGCAAGAGCATTTCGATATTCTACATAACTGTGAATGGTAGAAATATTCACTGAGAAATGCATTATAATTTCTAACCTGAACGGTTGCTGCTGTCACCGTATCCAAAATGGTATTCGTAGTATAACGATTCGACTGCAATCTAATGCGTCTTGGTTCAATATCCACAGAACTTTTAGACCAAAACGCGAAGGTAGATGAATCAGTAACCTAAATGACACAGAAACAAACACTTCAATAATGCTCTGAAGGATAATAAGAGGTATATAGAAAAAAAAAAAAACAACTTTTAATTAAGATAGAAGAATGTACATCACATCTGGTTATTGTGTCGAGAGGATATATTCTCAATGTCCGACTCGTACTGGTATCAAGCATGCGTATCCCATCCAAGCCTATCTGAAAAGGAGATTATATGTGAGATCCAGCTTCCCAAGAACAAAATCAAAAGGTAAACTAAAAGAAAGATAAGAAATACATGTGAAAAAAAGCTAAAATTGGGAAAACATCAAAACATATAAGTTTCTAGGTAAGCAAACAAAGTGTAATTGCAACGAAATACGTTTTTTTAAATTGGATATTCTTACATGCTGTTCCAGGAAAGAACAACTGAGTTTCAGGATTGCTAATTTTGATTGGACTAAAATGCTGGTATATACAATATTAAAACTTCAAGTGGTGGTTATAATGAACAGTACATGATCTGACAGAAACCCTGAATTTTTATATAAGAATGTATCTTGTTTGGATAACCCTCTGGTAGTACCTCCACCGAGCATAACCATCTTACAAAACCTCACAACACGGATGAGAAGTAGATAGATATATATTTACACTCCATAGAAGAACATATCTAAATCATACCCTTCCATTACAGAAAATATTTTTTTCAAAAGGAATATAACCATCAAATTACCATAGAATATGTTAACAAACCCGTAATTTATTATCTAATTCAAACTTCAAATCAGATGGCCAGATGAATCAAACCAATCACAATAACTTTACTTGCGCAGTGAACAAAATGAATAATTATTGATGCCATTGAGCAAAACTATGCACATGAACAGTGAACAATTAAATGTAATGCTAAGAAGGTAAATTATATGCAACATAAAAGAAGTGGGGAAAATGAGATTTTTCTAGGATACCTGGCAAAGAACATCCATTGTGCTCTGGCCACCGCTTTCCGCCAAAAGCTTAACCCTAAACTTCTGAACCCCGCTCTTTGCATCTTGCTGCGTATCAGCCTTAGGAACCGCCCTCGCAATCTTCGTAGTAGTTAATTGATCCTTCCCTGAAGAAGGGAAACTGATCGGCCTTCCAAAATCATCAAAAGTGGACCAAGATGACGACTTTGATCCAGTTCCCCGAGCACCATACGGCTCGACCTTACTCCCTTGGTAAGCATACACACCATCACCATATCCACCAGAATCATACAGATTATCAGATCGCTTCCCGTACAAATCCGATCCCAAATCAGACCGGCTTCGAGTGTAAGCACCATAATTACCCGACGGTGAATCAATATTTAGACTAGTCTCGTATGAATTGTCATAAAGAGGTGGGGCAATTGAGCCCAGAGAAGTGTACGGGGACGAGTAAGGTGGATTAGGGTTTGAATTGAGGTTGAGGGTTGGGTTAGATGTGAGATTTGGAGGAGGGGCGTAGTTTGGCGGCGTTTGATGCTGATCGTACGACGGCGGATAATAGGAAGGTTGTTGTGTAGGCGGTGGTTGGTAGGGTACATGGGATTCGAATTGAGGGAAGGAAGGTGGTTGAGAAGCGGGTTGATTGAAGGAGAGAGGTAAATTCGGGTTTTGAAGATCGGGGGGTTTTGGGGGATAGGAAGGAGGGTAAGTGGTGGTGGTGGTGGTGGTGGTGGGATAAGGGGAGTAATCGGAGGAAGAGGGAGGGTAATTGGGTGTGAAGGGAGGAGCTGAGGCGTAAGTTGGAGGCAGAAGGTGATCGATTGCTGTATTAGGGTTAGGGTTAGGGTTTTGAGGGGGGTATTGTTGATGATAATAGGAGGCGGAGTTGTAATCCCCTTGTTGCATTTTGATCAAGCTAAGCTCTCAGAGAGAGAGAGAGAAAGAAGGTCCCTCGTTTGTGTCTGTGAGAGGAAGAGGAGGATCTTTGTTACCTCTCCACGAACGCCCTTTCTTTAAATTCTCCGGTATATAAATATATTTTCGTTTTTTTTATTCCTTTCGGTACAAAAGATAACAAAAACAAGATATTTTGAATAATATTTGTAAAGTTACATGGTTCTCTTTGGTGAGGTTTTATGTTATGTTTTTGAGATTTTTTGTTATGAAGTATTGAAGTATGTTGAAAAATTGAAATGATTTAAATTTGATTTTTGTTAGAATTTTTTTAATTAATTTAGAAATTTTATAAAAAATAGTTATAATTAATTTTATTTTATAGATCTCGATGAATAAGTTTTAAATATATATTTTTTTATCTAATTTCAATTTTTGAATTTAAAGTTATGCTATTTTAAAAAAGTTATGATAGAAAATAAAATGAAGTAAATTTTAAGAAATATAATAGTAAAGTTGATTTTTTTGGTAGAAAATTAAAAACTTTAGTTTTCTAAATTTCTACCCAATAAGGGCTAGTCTTTAACATGGGCCCCTTTTTTAATTTTCAGATTCTGAAGGTTTACCACAAGCAATAGACAAGGTAAATCTTTTACAATTTTATTAAACTATATCTACTAGAAGTGTTAAAATGAAAGGAAAAAATACACACAACTTATGAAAAGAAGGTCGACTATAGTAGAAATGTCACAAACTATGCACTATGCAACGGTTGTAAGTATTTCTATGCCCTCCCAACAGTAACAGTCAGCTAGTTTGCAACATTAACAACCCCCCAAATTTAACCCCACCATTTATTTACTTTCTCATTTCACACTCCCTTCAAACAATATACACTCATCCATCAAAAAAAAATGAAATATAAGATTCAAATTTGAAGATTGCAAATTAAAGGTACACTTTTAATTTCATATATCTATTTTTACTGTATGTTAAATTTAGTATAAATTTATTTAATATTTATATGATTGTTTGTATTTTTTTATTTATTTATGTAATTTTTCATGCATTTTTTTTTCAATTTTTAATTTTGTATAGATAAAACATATATTTGTTATGATTATATAGTATTTTTATTTTTTATTTTTATTAATTTGTTTTATATTAAACTACATGTTTATTTATATTTGTTATAATACAAAATGTACTAAAAATAATAAAATGAAGTAATTTGAATTATCCCACTATTTTTACAGTTAAATAATCAATTGGTTTTTCAATTAAATAACCCACTATTTTTTTAATTAAATATAGAAAATTTTAAACATCAAATATAAGTTAAGAATTTGTTTACAAAATTTGTAAATTTACTAATTTATAAATTCAAAAAATTTTAAAAAAAAAACATTCACTTTATATAAATGTCAATCCAAAAATTAAGAATGGGCTTTTTTTAGTTTACCCTTATTATTAATACAAACTCAAGATACTCCATATTTTACAAATCATTTGACTTACTCTTATGTCTTTTAATTGATGGCTAACTCTATCCAAATTTTTTGTACCTAGACTATTTTACCCATTACTGTTCATCATTTTCCTTCTTAGACCCTAACCCTATATACTTTCTCTCTCTAAACAAAACAATTATATATATATATATATATATATATCTTCATTGCTTTCTCTCTCTCTTTATAAATCTTCCATCGGAATGGATGCCGCAGGCAATATTTTTCACAGAACTCGAAACTGTCCGCAAAACATTCTGCTCTTTGTTATCCATTCCCTATCCCAAAACATTTTCCCAAACTCTAGCCCAAGAAATCGAAAAAATCCCTCAATATTCTTCTTATCTAATCATATTAATCTTATCAATCAAACTCCAACTAAACTTAACTCAGTCTCCATTAAAACAACAACAGCTTCTTAAATTAAGTCTCCTAGATTTCAAACCTAAAATCCATATGAGCAAAATTTGTAATTCTCAAATAAGCAGACATTAACAAAGCATCTTTACAATAAAATAAACAAAATAAAATAGCTAGGTTATATACCACTACTACATATCAGAGATATTTTGTGGTGATATTTTGCACAAATAAACGACTTTGTATTGTATATGTATGTACACAACATTGACATAGCCAATAGCAAACCCAAAACTTTAGACATGAAAATAGAGATAGATAGTGATGAAGACCATCGCTTTGGTGGATGATGCACGTGGTCAGTGTGGTGGCTCTGATTCGAATGGCGACGAGGAACGTTGACATAAGCAGAGTTTCGATTAGGATCGAAACCCTTCGGATTGGCCATGTGATTCATATACACCAAGATCTCGTGCTTCCTTGTTATATTCGCCAGAATATATAATGTCCGAACTTACCTTAGGATTGATGGCTCTTGGCCTCGTCGAGCTCAAAATCTTCCAGCGAGGCGATACTAGGTTTTAAGTTAACAGATGGGTAAAGGTAGAATGCCAAAAATATTAAAAAATGGATAGAGTTAGCCATCCGTTAAAAGATAGGGGGTAAATCAGAGGATTAGTAAAATATGAGGGTATCTTGAGTTTTGTATTAATAATAGGGGGTAACTCAAAAAAAGTCCATTAAGAATACAGTATTGTTTTTTATATAAATTTCTTTAAAAAAAATATGTATAAAAGTTATGCTAATTTCGTAAATCATTCACATTTTAAAAAAATTCAATTTATATTTCGAAAGGTTAAATAAATAACCCATATTGTTTACGTGTTTAACGATATTGTACTCAGGTTGAACCTTTTGTCATCTTTCTTAATTATTAAAAAGAAAATGGTTTTTTTTTACAATCAAGTAAGAATCTCGAGCTTCTCTAACCTGGACAAATTATTCAAAAAAATGTATGTTGTTATTAATTATTTAAAGCAATAAATATTAAATAAATCAATTGTTTTACAAAAATTACCCAACCAACTTTGTTTGTACCGCTTCTGTGATTCTTCATTGCATGTGATAACTTAGCTACAAAAATAATAATTTGAGAACTAATGTATTAATAATGCAATTAAAGAGATCATGACGTTCTTGCAACAAGAATACTAGGTTGTTGGTGGTATATCGCAGAGATGGCATCCTAGAATCTGTCAACCGTTTGATTTGCATTGTTTATCAAATCGACGCTCACTTGCACGTAGAATCAACAAAGTGCTTCATCCTCCATCGATTTCATATTTACTTCGCGAGTTTTAGACATAATTTAATAATAATATTTAAAATACAATTATTTAATAATGCTTTGGAAAATAAATAAAACTAATGTTTTATTTTGATATTAACAAAATAAAAACTCTTCTATCAAATACAAAACAAAGTTAAAATTTTAAATGAGAGACAAAAACACAAAGAACAAAAATTTGAAGAGAAAATAAAGTTGTGAGCTGTAATTTAAAATATAGAGAGAGTTAGAAATAATTGTTATCAAACGGGTAATTTTTGAAATGAAAATGGAGGCTTGGCCGATGTAAAATTGGCTGTGGTAATGTCCACATACAATCTTATATGCATCAGCTATGGGGTAATTAAAAAAAAATTACAACCAATGGCCATAATGTTGATTGTGTACAGCCAACGAGTACAATGTCAGCTAAGGTAAATGTTTGTCCACTACTATCATTACTATTTGCCTACCAAACCATTTCCCTTTTCCCAATTTTAATAACACCATTGCATGGACAAAATGGAAAAATTTACGCTTTTTTTATATCAACGGAAATGGTCTTAGGGTGTTCTTATATTTAAGGGTTATTTACAAAAGTTTCCTTTAAAGTTTATCTCATTTCTCACTTTGGACCATAAAGTTTCAAAATGGATAAGTTCATACACAAAGTTTCACCCACGTCTCTCTTTCCTTCATTTTTGGACGAACCATCTAAAAAGTTGACGAAATTAATCATGTGTACGACTCATGAGGGGCAAAAGTGAGAAAATAACTTTCTAACTCCAACCTAAACCAATATACACTTGCATTATATATATAAGCTTATACTGGGGGAAAAATAGAAGGGGCATAAAAAAAGGGGTGAAGAGATAAATTGAAGAACAATGAGATCCACCCACCTTTGTCACTGTATAAAGAGGATCATGGTGAAGACTTCTTGGACTAATACAAATCCT
Organism: Lonicera japonica; assembly: GCA_021464415.1. Taxonomy (NCBI): domain Eukaryota; kingdom Viridiplantae; phylum Streptophyta; class Magnoliopsida; order Dipsacales; family Caprifoliaceae; genus Lonicera; species Lonicera japonica. The sequence continues at coordinate 2,332,790 of CM038466.1, forward strand.
GATAAAAGATTCAGATCTTGTGATAATTATGGGGTAAGATTTTGGGTTTTTTCTCCATATTCTTTTCTATTTTAATTCATGAATTTCTTTCTTCATATTGTAGGATAATGGTTGTGGGTACTTTGAATGGATTGATCATCTCATTTGTGCAAGATCTAAAAAAATTAGTCATGGGCTATTGAGAATAATCAATAAAGGTGAATAAGAGCTTGGGAGGAGGAAGAGGGAAAAAAATGCTTATTGTGTTTGTGTTTATTATAATATTTATGTGGTTATTCCTGTTGGGGAAGAATTGAAAAAATTTAGGGCACTATTTTGGGGATTTAGGGTTGTACTGTGTTTTGGTGATCAATGAGGTGTATTTAGGTTGTAATGTTAATTTGTTTTAATTAATGAAATGAATGTCAATCTATTTTGACAGTGGAAATGGATGTGGTGGTTGAGTATATTGTTCTTTGTACATATAAATGCAATTTAATATGAAAATGGTTGAAGGACAATTTAACTAAAAAACGAACACTTCAAGTGGGTAAAAGAAAGCCATCATTTCTTTCAATTCAATAAACATTGCTCATTACAAGATGTCCGAAATGAACAATTTCACAAAAAAGCCAAAAGTGCTACCATCATCATAGATTTTCAACATAACCATCATCATGCACTTATCCTTAATAGAAAACCAAAAGTGTTACTAATACAACCATTATAGATGTATAAACTACACCATCAAATACAAAAAAAATCACTTAATCAAACTTCAAAGCCTCTTCAGATATGAGAATGTGATGTATTTATACCCTCCTATAAATATGTGCTTAGGTAGTGATTTGGTGGTGACAGCACTGCTACCTTGAAACATTGTTTATGTGCTACTAACTACTTATTTTCTCACATTCACATCTAACTTTATTCTTTTTTGAGTGATAGGCCTAGTCCATACTGCCTTATCACTACTTGCACCTTCAAAAGCCATGTGGACATGCATTGCAAAAATTGAGATTATTTTAGTACAAGACACAACAAAACAGTGAATAACACCATGCATTACTTACAGATGATTGTGTACCAAAGGATTGCATGGCATTGTTTTATGTGGCTTTGTTCTGTAAAATGGTTAGTTTGATTGGTTATTGAAATCATAGTATGGGAAATTAACTCAAAAGTAATAAATATTAGTAATTTATAGATTGTTTGCCCTTCCTTTCACTGTTATTACTGCAATTATTGCACTCCCACCACCAGTTTTAGGCATTTTACAACTCTTTTCGCTATGCCCAAGTGTGCCATAAACACTACATCTCAATGACTTCTAATGCCTTTTTCCCAGCTTTATAAGATTCTTATGTGGTTCAATAACTTTTTTCCTTTTTATATTCTTCTTTTAGCCTACATGGTTGAGGATCATACACTGATCGTAACATAGTAGGCCTTGAGCTCTTAGGCCACATGTCCATTCCATTCATTGGGTTAATGACGAGTTTATAAATCTTTAACTATTCTCTCTAGTGGTTTATCAAGAACAACTGTCTATATTAACTTCTATAGTTCTACATACACATTTATCTCATCCTCTCCATCCCCATTTATAAATCTCAATAAGGAATATGGCCCAAATATATTAAATTCATCACACATATGGCCCCACTCGATCATATAAAACTTATCAATGTCATATACATCAAAGTAGTTCATAAAGTGCTTATTTGTTAGCAAATATCTATAATTAATAATGGTTTTATTACCCACATGATGCATTTTAATAATAAAATACTTATCAAAAACTAAACTCCCAACAGGGGGGTCGCAATTAACGTGGAAATAAGAAAAACAGACAATAAAGGACCTATTCAAATAATCATTTTTTAAAACCTAAAATTTGTATAAAATCGAGTAAAATAACCACTACAATATAAAACAAAATAGAGAATAACACCAAATTCAGGAAAAGTGGAGAAAGGTATTGTACTCACGGTATATTTAGGTTCCATAATCTTCGAGGTCAACTGTGCGCAATCTTTAACTCAATTTGGGGTTTAATTGCTTCAATCAGTGAAAAATTTAGGGTTTATTTGTTTTAATATGCGGTTTCTCTCTATCAGATTAAGGCTTATTTTGGGGATTTGAGTTGCAATTATTCATTTAGTCCTTTAATAATTGTTTAGGCACAATGCGCAGTGTTTTCCCACTTTTGCCTCTTATGTGTCGTGCACATGACTAATTTTGTTAGCTTTTTAAATGATCCGTCCAAAAATGGGGGAAAACGAGACGCTGGTGAAACTTCGTGGACCAAAGTGAAACAGGAGGTAAACTTTATAGATGATTTTTGTAAATAACTCTATATTTTATGGTACTTTTTAAATTTTAAAAATTAGTGTGGGTATTTAGAAAAAAGGCGCCAAAGAAGTAAATAAGATGCTTTTACCCACTCTCTAAATTAAATATTCAATATAAAACTTGTTTTTTAATGCTAAATTTTAATACAAATTCTCAATAAAATGTGACAAAATAAACAATAAAATAAATATTGTTTTTACCTTTTAACCAGAATACAAATTCTTATTCACTAACAAAACGAAAAAGTCCATACTCAATATTTTTGGGAGATCAAGTATTTGTTAACTCTTAATTCTAGAGTTATTGAAAAAATAGGGAGTGAGACATATTTAAAGTACGTGTTTGTTTGCATTGCTATTTTTTGGTTCATATGTTTTTTTTCTTCCATTAGTGCCATTAATCCAACATATTTTTCTCACCTAGATTTAGAGTGTTCAGGATTCAATTCAAACAAATCAAACTAACTGATTCAATCCATTTTTATTAACTTGTATGGGTTAATTGGGTTATAGTGGATTTACTTTTTGAAAAATCAAAAAGATTTGATTGGTTTCGACATCAAGGATTGTAAAAACCAGTCTAAGCTCAATTATTTATAAGTTTAATCTAAAAAATCTCTACATGTCAAACAGTTAGTTGAAGGTCGCACCGGAAGAAGACAAAGCTATCTCATTATAATTTGAGATGGTCATACTTTTTCACTTTAATTAAAAAATTAAATACCAAAAAACTTAATTTACTTTTTCTTCTTTTTTATTGTCTTTGTAGAACATGTTTGATTTCTAGCAACTTGGTTGCTTTTGGATTCTTATAATAGATTTAAGTAATTTGAATTATAATAAAGTTATATATAAATTGTTGATTAATTGCATTTATTCAATTGGATTGAATTGTTAACATATCCAATCGAACATTCGATTGGATAGGATTATAAATATGCGTTGATTTCAATTGGCTCTCAGATTTCTAAATTGATGACATTAGATCACATATGATTTCAAAATCATCAAATTATAACAACCTAATACACTTATATTTTGAAGCCAAATTTCTCACCTAACCTTATTTTTTTTTTAATTTATAAAACACCTTATCGAGGAATTGTACCTTAATCATTTCCAAAAGAGAATTATTGACTTTTAATAATTCATGAACAAAAAACCCCTAAAAGTCTCAAGTTTTAAATCTATTGTTAAATGACATTAAACTCTCTTAATTTATCATTCTTTTCATTTTAACCCTTGAAGAAAAAAAGGACACTAAACACCCTTCATCTATTAGATTCGAAATTACTACTTGTTCAAAAAAATTGATTGAGTGACAAAAATACCCTTATATGTTATCTTATATTTTATAGGCATTGCTTGCCGATAAATACTAAAAATAACAAAAGATATAAAATATTTGTCTCATAATCAATCAAAATGCAATGTAACGAGTCACTTCATAATTTTCAAAAAAAGAATCTTTCTCTATTTTTTTTAGTTCATTTCTATAGCTTAAATTTCAAAGCTCAGGGGCTACTTCTTACTCCTTCAATATTTGTGCGTATGTATGTATTTATATATCAACTAAAACAATTGAATAAGTGAAGCCATGACCAGATACTAAAAAGAAGAAGAAGAATTAATTGAAATACAATAATACATGTAGATCGATGCATTGATGAAATATTGTATTGCATGCTTCCCATTTAAATTGAACACAAATTTTTCCCTCCATTGCTAGTGACCACCAAATCTCACTGTGTATTGCCTTCAAATTTTCTCTCAATGCTAATAAATAAACAATGATATACTAATTTATGTTAGGTGTCCAATATATATATATATATATATATTGTTGGTCAGATAATAACCCTAGAGGGGATGAATATGGTTTTTAAAAATTAATTCGAAATTTGGAAAAAGTTTAAGGAAAGTTTAAGCAAATAATGAATGATTATATATTAAGGAAGTGAACTAAAGATGTAAACACAATACAAGATAATAAATATAAAAGGTGCTTGAGTTAAGAAAGTTAAAACCGTAGAACACCAAGATGTTTTGTTCACGAAGTTCAGTTGTTTAGAACATACATCTGCGCCCGAGTAGTTCCTCCGAGAAGTTCCACTAAATGATTTTCTTACGTGTGAAAATCAAACCTCAATACAAGTGTAATTCTATTTACTTCACTCTCACAAAATTCACTCTTGCTATGCTATAAGAAAACCTCTCACAAATTGACAAATAAGATTGGTTTGGTGATGAACACCAAGATACAATAACTCTCAAGTGTATTTGAATATTGCAAATAAAGCTCACACTAAAGTTATCAAGATTGATCAATAAATAAGCCCAAATATGAAGAATATGACCAATTCAATAACTTGTATACTTGAATAATAAAGATATATGAAAAATGAGTTTGTATGATCATTCAAGTGTGTAAAAACATGTCTAAGACCTTGTATAAATAGCTTGTAAAAGAATATGGTCGTTTGAAGTGGTTACAAGAAGTTATGGGTCACTACTAGACATTTACCAACTCTCCAACGACAAGTTTCTAGCAGTGTAGTAGACTAACCCTTGGACCATGTAGTCGACTGCTTCATAAACAATGTAGTCGACTACATGCTTCTACTCATCTATGAACACTAAAACCTAAAATCAACCAAAAGCTTATAGAGTGTTTTAGAGGTTATTCTAAGCATATTATAGTTGGTTTTGAACGTTGAATCAATCGTATGAATTAGTTATGAATTTTGTAGAAAATCGATTGGTGAAAAAGTAGTTTTGCAATGAAGTTCTTTTGAAACGTGATTTTGAAAGATTGTTTTGATTGCAATGAAATTCTTTTGAAACATGATTTTGAAAGATTGTTTTGATTGCAATGAAAGATCATTTTTTAGCATAATTTGTGATAATTTATGAAACCTTACATAAAGCTAAACACTCACTCAAATAATAAAGTTATTAGCCTTCAAGGAGCTTGATTTGGATTATTTAAGCTTTACTTGAATGTACAATGCTTTTCCATTTTAGTTCTTGAAAGCATTGAGAGGTTCTTGAAAGGGTTAAAAGAATCTCATGGAATGGTGATACACTTGATAGGGTTTCGGTTTCGGTCCTCATGATACTTCGGGAATTCAATGGGCTTGTTAAATTGGTTTAAGCTAACTTCATTCAAAACACATGTTAAATACACATAATTAACTTATTGTTATTATCAAAATAAGATTAAGACATTATAGGTTAACATATATTATATATAATATATATCTAAAATTGATGAGAGATTATGTTAAAGATTTTGTATATGAAACAGGGATACAAGCTTTAATCTTTAAGATCGATCATGGGTAGCAGACTTAAGGGGTTTGACAGTATAGAGAGTAAATAATTCAAAAACTTAAATATTTTAGTTTACAAGATCTAAGATGGATTAATGGTGAATTTTCGTTTCTTTACTGTATGTTTTTTTTCTTTGTGTTTGTGTGTGTTTTTAATCTGTAATACATCCTCATTTTGTTTATCTATTGCGGATGATTTTTGGTTCGTAATTAAGTAATTGTGTTTAATTTAATATAATAAAATAATGAACTTTAATTAATAATTAATTAATATACAAGGGCTATTTAGTCAAATGAAGTTTCTTAACCATGAGATGCAAATATTATAATTAACAAAGAAGGGTAAATTGCAAAAAGCTTATAGATAGTGGGGGTTTAAACTTTAAATTTTTTATTAAGAGGGAAAAAAATCTATTACATATTTGTATTATAGAGGAAGTGAATTTTTTTTTTATTCTTTCATATGTTATCCCTCTTTGTTTAAGTTTACGAGTAGGATTGCTATATTTTGATATTACTAGCCATTTATCCTATTTATTAGGTTTTACCTTTTTCTTGGGGGTGATTTTGTTTTCATCCACCATATTTTACAGTTAATCCACTCTTAAATTATGAAGATTTTGAATAAAATTTTTCAATATTACCCTTTTCAAAATTGATAACTATATCCACCAATTAAAATTAAATTATAATTGTATCAATTTAGATTCCATTTTAATTATGATTCCCTATCCAAACATAATTCTTTTTTTTTATTTCATATTTACCTTTCAATAAATTTCAATAGTTTTAGGGTAGGGTTTCAGATCAATGCGCGTGGATTGAATGAAAAATCAGTTTGGTATTGATTTAATTTTGGTAAAACCGAAATTCTCCAAAAGGGGAAAATACAAAGTAATTTGTACATTTATATACACTGTAATACACAGACAACTATTATAGATTGAGATTGAGTTAGAGCATAGCAGAAAATGTATAGAGAAGCTTTGGTAGTTTTTAATGAGATAAAAGCTAGTGGGATCAGCCCCGATAAAGTGACCATGGCAACTGTTATTTCTGCTTATGCCCATCTCGAAGTGCTCGACCTTGGAAAGGAAGTTCATCTTTATGTTCTTTAAAATGGGTTCGATCTTGATGTTTATATTGGGTCTGCTCTAATCGATATGTATACAAAGTGTGGGAGCTTGGATAAATCCCTCTTGGTGTTCAGCAAATTTCAAAAGAAAAATATTTTTTGTTAGAACTCGGTAATTGACAGGCTTGCTCTCCATAGGCATGCCAAGGTTGATTGTTAAGGCAAGTGAGAAACAAGAGAGAAAGATAAGAGTTTCGTAGCATTACAGACCAATATAAGGGTTTGAGTGAAGGCTTCAAAGTATTAACTTTTAAAACTTAAAAGATTCATATATGATATATTAAAAAAAAATCGGTTCGGGATAATTTTTGTTTATGTTATTTTTACTTTAAAGTTAATTTAAGATTTACCTTTATAATCCAAATTTACAAAGTGGTGATACTTATTAATTTAGTGGATATTTTAGTATTAAATTATTATTTAAAATAATATTTATAAAATTAAATTCATAATATTTTTTTGTCAATCTATCCACGTTAGTGGATAGAAACAAAATCATCATTTTCTTTGTACGCTAATACTTTGTCGTATTCCGCTCTCTTAACACACCCTACCTTTCCACCCAAACTTCTTAATACTATTTGCTATTTCTCTTAGAAGTCTAATTGGTTCTCTTTAGGAAAAAGTTTAATTTTATAAAAATCGAAGACCATGCGTAATGCAAATATTAAATTACTCAAAAATACTGAAAAAATTAAAGATTAGATAGGTACACATTCAAATTTTTACGTTTTCAATCATGGTCGTCAAACATTCTACAATTGTGTCCCTATGTACATGGTAAAATGCAAGAAATGATAAAAAAAAATTAAAAAAATTATGTTTATTTTTGTTCATAAGTGCAAATTAATATTTTCCATTACATACATAATAATTGAACATAGCTTACCAGTTTATAATTCTTATAATATTTTACTTTTCATATGTCATTTGCCATTTTTAATTGTGATTGGAACATTACTTATGATTATATACATTTTATAAGGATTTCTTTTTATGGGTATTTTTTTTTCAATAATGAGTTTCTCATAAATTTATTTTAAACAATTTTATTTTTAAGTTTTAGTTTTGTTATATTTTAATTGGTTATTGTTCACGACTTTCAAGTCTTTAACCTTCGCAGGTAACCAAAATCCAAAAAAGCATAAAGATTAAGTGCACATCCTCTTAGGTGTTTTCTATGTACTTCTAGTTTAATTTGCATATATGATTTAATTTTGGCAGTTAATTGTTATTTTGATATTCAAATATCATATAACAACTTGTATATTTAATTGCAGGCATGTCCTTGGCTTAGCATATAGAATGAGGAGATTCAGCAAAAACAGGCATTGCAAACTAATCATGCATAAAACACAACATATAAGTAATAAGTCCAAATATAATGTTTGCTAATTGCTATTGTATAATATATCTCATATAGAAGATAAACAATATATATAGTAATGATAAGTCCAGTTTTGTTTATGGTGTAATTGGAATAAGGCATCTTCACCTTCACCTTAGTTAGTTACTAAGAAAATTAGAAAATTTGACCAATTTTGAATCAAACTCAAAAGGTTCCAAGTAATCAAATTATTTTTACATAAATCACTTTAATTATATTAATTTTATTTCGTCTAAATGTGACATAATTTTTAAGTCATACAATAATCTAACTTTTGGAACACGAATAAATTTTGAATTAAAATCACTCATATGTTGATAAGTGCTCAAAATTGTTAATTAAACCCGCAAATAATATTTTGTTAGTATATAATTAATGCTTAAATTATGGAGGATTAATATTTATTTTGTCTTTTTGTAGGAAAGAAGAAAATTATAATAAAAAGCCTAAAAAGGTGGAAGAAGTCTACTGAAGATAAAAAAAGAAGATAAAGAAGAAAGAATATTTCAATTCAATATTCTCTCCTAATTTGAATATAACTCCTTATTCTCTCTCTTAATTAGAATCCTAATTGATCTCAAAGTTTTTATTTTCTCTACAATTCTACTTTCCTAAACCTTGTAAACTTCTATTTCTTATTCCTATATATAGACACATTCTCTACACCTAAAGGGATAGAAAAAAATATAGAGAAAATAAATAGAATATAGATATTATTAGAGAGTTCTAGAGAGAGAAAATCCTCTATACTAGTTGCCGTGCGGTCAAAGTATTGAAGGAGAAGAAGTGGACAGCGTAAAGCCGTGCGGTACACGCTAGTTCGAGCATCATAAACATGGACACTTTCTAGCTTTCTAATTTTTTATAGTTTGCATTTAAGTACTTTAGTTTTAATTTTAATGATGAATTATTATTTTATTTTAATGTGTTCTTTATTTAATATGCTTGGCTAAACTCTCTCCCAAAGGAGAGGGATGAAACCGCCATGGATGTAATGGGCTTAATTTAATTCTAATTGATTTTTAATTATTCGTCTTGAATTAAAATAGATTTTGAAATTACCATTACTATAACAATGTGTTTTCTTTCTAGTACTTTAATTGTTTTTAAAATAAAGGAAGAATCTCTTGTGATCACCAATTTGGGGATACAGGCGATGCCTATTTTTGTTTACATTAGTTTTAAAGAAAGAATGATGGTAATTTTGAATTTGTTTATATAGTATGGATGGATGTTAAAAATATTATTAGATACTTTTTTTGTTTATATCCATGGTGGTGGATTCTTTTTCCTTGGGATTTTCTATTATTGATTACTTGCTTCTTAATTTAATTTAATTAATTTAGTTTAATTTTTAGTTTCTTAGTTTAGATAATTTCAAAATCAAAGTTTAAAAATTGTTTTAAGTTAGTTCCTAAAATATTGGATTTCGACAAACTCTCCTAGATATTAGCTTGGATTTGGATTGACTCCTACTTATACGCTATACTAGTTTAATTATTTTTTATAAAGTAGGATTTTTATTGTATTTAAGCGCGGAATTAAACAACGACAATTTATTTATAAAATTTCACCTTAAATCATAATTTAAAATTTTTGTTTAACAATTTCATTAAAAATCTCCCCACACATCGTACAGGTTGCAAACTAGTTTAGGACTAAAGCCATCCATCGCGACTCGGGTAAAAACCCATATTTAGCAATTGCCTAGCCAATGTGGGTAGGCTAAATATAAATATATGATATCACGTAGATTAAAGCCATGCCAAATTTAGCAATGTGCTAAATTTTAGCCTGGCAAGTGAGTGATGCTCGTTAGTTGACTAGTGAGTAAAGGAAGCCTGTCCCTTACAGTTTTTTATTTTTTAAAGCTCGAAAAATAGGTACAATTGATATGTTTTGAATTTTGAACCATTGGGAAAGAGTGTGTGTGAGGAAGTGTGTTACATTGGAAGATGAGAGGTGTGTGAATGTTACTTGTCCCTCCTCCGACTGGCAATATTATGGAGCGGGCTTCATTTCTCCATCTCTTTTAAATTTAGCATTTACTCATAATCTCTCACTAAATTTAGTAATTTAACTTGGTTTAGACACTACCCATAATGGATGATTTAAATCATATTGTGACACCTCAAACCTTAAACATACTTCATTTACATAACTAAGCATGATCAGTATGCATCATACATCATTGCATTTAGCGAGTGTTTAATGCTAAATGTAAATATATTTGAATTAGAAAGTTGTATTCATGCTTCGTGTGTGCATTTCATATATACAAGTTGTAATATAAGATTGACTTTCACGTAATAAAGCATGAGGTGCTTACATGTGTAAAGAAGTAGAAGAAATGGAGTTATACATGAAAATAAAATGCTAGTCGTGCTTATGTGTAAATTGGAAACATGTGCTAGGTGTCTTTCTCTCTTTTGTCGTCATTTAAGCATGACAAGGCAAATTGAGGTGCATGGCTCAGTAATAATAGATATTTTGCACTATTTTCTTTCAAAATTTTAATTATTTACCAAAAATAGAGAAAATATAAAATAAAGAATATAAGAGAAAATTGAAGAAAAAACATAAAAAAATTTAAGATTTGGTTAGTAAATTATGTTATTTATGTTTTTCTTTATTTATTTTACATGATTTTATGATTTATATGTTAAAAAGTCAGATTATAAGAGAAGAAAATCCATGTATAGGTGTGTTCTTGGTGTATGTGAGTGTTCTTGATGTATTTGAGGGTTTTGATGTTAAAGTTGATTTAACCAGATTTATGTCAATTTTAACTGGTGAAAAAGTTGTTTTGTGTGTTAGAAAAGAGTTAAATGATGTTATTTAAAAGTTATACGGATTGTATGTTTGATTTGTATAAAAAAAATAGATGAAAATCCTTAAAGTTGCTTTGAGTAGACAGCTTTGTGCACATTTATTAGAATTGGAATAACTCTTTGTACATAATTCCGAATTGTGAACTGTAAATTGGGTTTAAAAGCATGCACGCTAAGATTTTCAAAAATATATGGCTCATGACCTAGTTCATAGCAAATTAGTATAGTTTAATCACCAAAGTGGACCCATTTCCACTGTTGTATATCTGGACAACATATTTTTGTTGTACTATTTTGTGCATATTTCTTATCTAGTTGTTGGATTAAGTTAAAATTTTGTGATTTTGTTCATAAACATGTTGTACAACCACTACATAAATTTAAGAATGATTGGACCATGGAAAGTCTCATGTTTGAGCTCTCCGTTAAGACTCCATGTAGTTGGAATGGTTAAAATGTGAATGAAATTGTGCACAAGTATTATTCATTATGCAATATAAATTTGTATGTTGAAGTGAGATTGGATTACTAATGGGTTATGATTGATAGGTGAAAAGGTTACTACTTTTACGGCACAACAAAAGTATATTTTCACATTTGATTAGTGTGGACTTTTAAGGTGAGTGTACTACTTCTACGGCACATCAAAAGTATATTTTCACGTTTGATTAGCGTGGATTTTATTTAGGGTGCGTTTGATTGCAAGTATAGAATTTGCATGGGAAGAAAATAAGTTCTAGGCAATTGAATTGCCTAGAATTGAGTTGCATGGAAAATGTTAATTAAATGTGTTTGATTGCCTTAATTTTCTACCCGGAAAATATTGGTTGTATTATGGCATTTTTAATGTAAAAAAAATTTATTGTTATTTTTTTTACATAATTCTATAGTCATGATAGATCTTGTTTAATTGATCTTGATTAATATATTTTAAATATTAAATTTTGAATTTTTTATTTTAAGTTATGGAATTTTTAATGTAAAAAATGGGTAAAACTTTGTCTTGAAATTTGTGTAAGTAGCCTAGAAAACAAAAGCATACTCCCCCCCCCCCCCTCTCGAAAATATTTTCAAGCTTTTGGTGGAAAAAAGCTCATGATTACCAAAAAGATAGAATTTGACTACTTAGAAAATTTTGGCAATCAAACACACCAAAAGTGGTAACTTAGGTAAAAAATTCCTATTTTTCATGGAAAATTATGGCAATCAAATACACCCTTAGTGTAGCTAAGGCTCAATTGCATGTCATTTGTTACTTAATTGGTTTAGTTGTCAATGAATTCACTTTAAGAGTCAAAATAGTGTCTCCCACTCCTTTTGTATGGAATTAACCCATTTTGCAATTAAAAAGTAGATGAGCAACTCCAAAATAGGTCTAAAGTAACAAGCAAAGAACTAAAAACCAAACCAAAAAGGCCGAAGAAGAACCACTAATTTTGAAGCTTAGCTCGCTAAAAACACAGCAAAAAGACCCAAAACAATGAGAAAATTAAAAAGAATCAAATCTTCTAGCTTTAGAATGAATTGAGAAGTATTGAAATGAAATTTGAAGATGAATTGGAGAATAAATGAAGTAAAGATGAAGCAAAGTCATAGCAGCAAACCAGAATATATTCCAAAACTGGAATGGATTCTAGGCAAAATACTATAATTAATTCCCACCTGGGCTAAATTCCTATGCATGGATTTTTAAGCCGTATCCTCCCATCTCCGACTCGAATTTGACCCGAAAGACTTAATCTCCTAAGCCAACGACTTGATGGATGAAAAATATATTTTTAGCTTTTAATTTCATTTTTATTAATTAATTTCAAATTAATTAGAGAATTAGTTAGGTTTCAAAATTTGGAATTATGATCGATTTGGTTTTGTTTTTTTACTTTTGGGAGGAGATGGAGTCAACATTAGTATTCATTCACATAATATCAGAGAACCACAAGAGAGTTAGAAAGTTTTCATTTTTCTTTTGGTTTGTATTGAAGACAGCGTTAATTAATACGATCATTTCTTTCTCCTTCAATTGATTGCACCCATTTTTCTTCTTTTAATTTTTACGTATTTGTAAGTTTTCTTTCAATCTTCTTCATAATTTATTGCAATTAAAGCTCTTTAATACTTAGATAGTTGCTTAATTACATGTTTGAATGGGAATAATTATTGAAATTCATGCTTAAATTCGGAGTTATATTGCTGAAAATTCGCAAGAAACCCTATATTTCGCGTTTTCGTAATTTAATCATAACCTTTTCATTTTTTATCCATTTTTAACGATCCACATATCAAAACGACCATCTTTAAATTCTCTACAAAACCCTACTAATTTGGAGACTCAAATACTAATATTTTTAGAAGTTAATAGGTCATTTTTATTACTGGCAGATTATTTATTTTTAAAAGTTGATCAAACCGTAATTTCTACTTAGCACATGTTCTTAAATTTTGATTGCTTTGAAATTTTATGTATTTGTTTGTTACATTTCAGAGATATGTTTAGGCAGTTTGTGTGTGATTTGAACATGTTTTGTTTATTTTTTTTATCATAATGTTAACGTAAACGCATAGTTAGGGGTCCATGGTAAAAGCATGATGAACTAGTGTATAATTGTGATTCGAATACGACCATGGCTTGAATTTCTCATAGGGCATTGGTCACTTAATAAGTCTGGATAGAATTATAACCTTTCATGCATTAAAAATATTAATTTTTTAGATTCTTACTCAACTGTTCGACAAAAGACCCGAAAATATCAAATTATAGATTTTTTGCACCAAAACACTAACGAGACTGACTAGAGGACAATCTTTATCATCCAAGTAGCTGAGTTAGTTATCTTAGTAATTTGGGGCATTTTAGCGTTGTTTTAGTATCAATTCGGAGCCGATACTGAAATAATGCTATTTTTGGCTTTTAATGCATTTTTAAGAATGATTTTGTCACATGTCACGCATGTGCATACTCAAACCTTAGAAATTAGTTAGATTTATGATTTATATTAAAATTGACTAGACATAATTTGTTTTTGTCACGCATTAGTATTACTAAGTTAGTAAGCGACCCCCGTGAAGATCATGAATCCTATTTTTGAAAACTTGAGCTAGGTGTGGCCTATATGGGTCTTATCATGCACTTTTCGTGATACATTCCTGAGTTCTAAAATTTAATGATTGGCAAGCCTAAGGATATTAACTTCAGTAGAAAGCTAGTTTTACAGTTATATTTGAACCGCTTAATTACACTATCTTACATGTCATAGCTATAAATACTCCTAATGCTTTTCCCTTAGTTAGTAAAACACTTACTTTAATTTTCTTTTCCATTTTACTCTTAGTTTGCATTCACCTTTAGTTTATGATTCAATTTCCTATTCCTATATACCATTATATCCATAAATTATCATTTCTTTATTTTTCTTATCTCTCATTTTTGAAAAAAACTTTTCTAGCTAGCTCAAAGAACTACCATCCTCCCCCTCGATGGACCTCGGACTTACTAAGTATTTATTACTTAACCGACCACCTACACTTGGGTGTTATAACTCGCATTGTTTGCGACAAGTCAATAATGCCTTGATCGAGTCTCAAGTTTTGTGGGAGACAAATATATATATATATACTTTATTACTCGGGTGTGTGAGTAGTGTATTCACTAAGTTTGTGTTTATGATATTTAATTTTCTTCTAGGTGGGAAATAGGTTGTTCACTGTCAAGATTTAGATGGTATTTAGAAGATGTATAAATATTTTTGGAGTTGTATAAACTTTGTATATCTTGTATAAATATGGTAAAGAGTAATGTAACCCTAGTGTATATTGTAAATCGTTGAAAATTATATTTACGTTTTATCTTTTAATTATGGTGGTTGTATAAGTGACTTATAAGACGGAGATTGTGTTATAAAATTAAAATGATTGTTTATTTTTCAAGTGTTTTCTGCTTATGCAAGTTATTAAAGTTTTATATTCGAAAATTATGATTATTAGTTATTATTAATTCACATTGATTGTGTTTAGGACAGGTGTAACAAGTATATACTTATGTTAAAAGATTAAAAAATGACCAATTTTTTGGTCTCAATTAGGTGCAGGTAAAGGGTGCTCATCCCTTACATTTTTTTATTTTTTACTTTTTTGCAGCTTGAAACTGGGTGCAATTAATATGTTTTGAATTTTTAACCATTAGGACGGATTATGTGTTGGGAAGTGTGCCTCATTGGAAAGGGAGAGGCGGGTGAATGTTACTCGTCCGTCCTCCGACAGGTAATATTGTGGAGCGAGCATCATTTATTCGTCTCTCTTAATTTTAGCATTTATCCATAGTGAAACTCTCCCACTAAATTTCGCAATACCCATAATGGATGATTTAAATGGTATATATTTACGAGGAATAATCTAAAAATGATCAAATTTTTTGTCCTTAAATTCGAACCAACTATTTTAAAGAGGTAAACAAATAATTTTTTTGATAAGACCTGATCTTCATGACTAACAAGTCATCTCTACCAAATTATCTAAAAATTCAACCAACAAGTAGGTTAAGTAAAAAATTGATATATATGTCCATTAATAGCCGTTAAAATTTTAGATGTTTAATTAAGCTACTTCTCAAATGAATTTTTTAATAAAATTTGATAAAAATATAAAAATTAATTTTATTCAATTATATTAAAAAATTCATTCGTTCAACTTCTTAACAATAATAGATTCGCATTTAAAAAAAAAAAAGAGTAGTGATCTTTAAACTCCTATTTAATTTCTAAAAGTTACCAGTAGAAAATAAGAATAATAATACGTAATAATAATAAAAAGGTAGATAAACTTTTATTACTAAAGAACCAGAACAAACCTAAACCCTAAGCTATAGTTGATATGCTCTGATCGAGCTGCCAAATCCCCATTTCCGTCTCTTCTTCACCACTCTCCTCCGTCATCGACCTCGTAAATTTGCCGCCTTGTCTTATTGCATCAATCAACATCTCTATAAGCCATGAATCAACAGTGTGCGCGCCTTATTTATTTATATGCTTAATTTAGATTTTTCATGTGTAGTGCTTAATATATGTTTTTATAAATAAATATCGTCTGTTTCATTTCATTATTATTTATTAAGTAGAAAAAGTTATAGTAGTAAATGCTTTCTACTTTATATGTAATAATAAAATTCAAGTCTGTGTTGCACTTCATACTGTCAACGGTGAATTGGAACAAATTATGTGCTGCTTCTGGGAGAAATCTTCTTAGAGAATCTATTTTCGGAAAGTGATATAGTTTGAGCTGGTGAAAACTGAATCACTAATATATATATATATATATTTGTTGGATTTTGTTAAGTAGAAGGTTAATTGATTATTATTTGTTCAATCTCGAGTTCACGATGATACCATTTTTAATGATCCTCTTCTCAGTAGGATAAATATTAATGCTTCGGTTTCTGTTTATGCATTGACAAATGCATTTTTGTTGTTGCAGTTGCAGGTGTTGCGTACTGCTAAACCCCCATTACAACGTAATACTGTTTCAGTATTGCGTCTCTCTTCACTGTGGCATCTTATAACTTGAGGCGTCTTCTACTACAGCCTAACCTTTCCAAGTATGTTTTGTGCAAACTAATATTAATTAAACCAAAGGTGACCTTTACACCTTTTAGCTGTTACCTTCAGTTTTCTTACTCCTCGAATTTCTTCATTTTTGTAAATTATTTTTTAGTATCTTCTATAATTTGCTCTTTTTCCTTTCTTTTTTTTCAAAATAAATAAAATTTGTCTATGTTATGCGCAGTTTTTGTCAACTTGCTGGTAAGGAGATGGCATCAAACACCGAGTGTGGAAGGAGCTTTGCAAGGAGAGACTTGCTTTTGGAACATGAGTCTAAAGTTCAGAAATTGTGGGAAGAGAATAACGTTTTCAGGGCTGATGCCAAAGACGAACTTCCAAAACCGGGTGAAAAGTTCTTCGGCAACTTTCCGTTTCCTTATATGAACGGCTATCTTCACTTGGGTCACGCGTTCTCTCTTTCCAAGCTCGAGTTTGCTGCTGCTTATCACAGATTGAGGGGTGCTAATGTCCTGTTGCCTTTTGCTTTTCACTGTACTGGGATGCCAATCAAGGCATCGGCTGATAAACTTTCAAGGGAGATCCAGAAATTTGGTAACCCTCCTGTATTCCCAGATGTAACAGAGGATAAAGCTAGTGAACCCGAACCGAAACCTACTGAGGGGAACCAAGATATGCTAGATAAATTTAAGGGTAAGAAGTCTAAGGCAGTTTCCAAGGCTGGTGGAGATAAGTACCAGTGGGAGATAATGCGGAGTTATGGCCTTTCTGATGAAGAAATATCCAAGTTCCAGGATCCATATTATTGGTTGACCTACTTTCCCCCTCTAGCTGTAGAGGACCTGAAGGCTTTTGGATTGGGCTGTGACTGGAGGCGCACGTTTATCACAACTGATATGAACCCCTTTTTTGATTCATTCGTTAGGTGGCAGATGAGGAAATTGAAAGCAATGGGTAAAATTGTCAAAGACTTGAGGTACACTATATACTCCCCATTAGATGGACAGCCTTGTGCAGATCATGATCGAGCATCGGGTGAAGGTGTTATTCCGCAGGAGTACACACTAATAAAAATGGAGGTGGTCCCACCTTTTCCTCCGAAGTTGAGCACTCTTGAAGGCAAGAAAGTTTATCTTGCAGCTGCGACATTGAGGCCAGAGACCATGTATGGCCAAACCAACTCATGGGTATTGCCAGATGGAAAATACGGAGCATTTGAAGTGAACGAAACGGACGTTTTCATCTTAACAGAGAGGTCAGCTCTTAATCTAGCGTATCAGAGATTGTCTCGTGTCCCAGAGAAGCCAACTTGTTTGGCTGAGCTGACTGGTTATGATCTGATCGGTTTGCCTTTAAGATCTCCTCTTGCATTTAATGAGATTATATACGCCCTTCCTATGCTGTCAGTTCTCACAGACAAGGGTACCGGAATTGTTACTAGTGTTCCCAGTGATTCTCCTGATGATTTTATGGCACTACATGACTTGAAAGCAAAGCCGGCTTTTAGGGCCAAGTTTGGTGTAAAGGATGAGTGGGTCTTACCGTTTGAGGTCATCCCGATAATCAGCACCCCAGAATATGGAGACAAATCCGCAGAGAAAATTTGCACGGATATGAAAATCAAGAGCCAGAATGAGAGAGAGAAGCTTGATGCGGCCAAGAAAATAATCTACAAAGGAGGATTCTATGAGGGTACTATGCTTGTTGGGGAATATACTGGAATGAGAGTCCAAGAAGCCAAGAGTTCAATCAAGAGCAAGCTTTTAGAGATGGGTGAAGCCGTAATTTACAGCGAGCCTGAGAAGAAGGTCAGGTCTAGATCCGGGGACGAGTGTGTTGTTGCATTGACCGATCAGTGGTATATCACATACGGGGAAACGGAGTGGAGGAAGACTGCAGAGGAATGCCTGGCCGGTATGAATCTATACTCTGATGAGACTCGACACGGCTTTGAGCACACATTGAGTTGGCTTAATCAATGGGCTTGTTCTCGTAATTTTGGCCTTGGGACTCGTATTCCTTGGGACGAGCAGTTTCTTGTGGAATCTTTGTCTGATTCAACACTTTACATGGCGTATTATACTGTATGTCATTTTTTCCAGGGAGGCGAGATGTACAGATTAGATAACTCTTTGCTAAAACCGGAGCAGTTGACAGATGAAGTCTGGGATTTCTTATTTTGTGGTGGCCCATACCCCAAATCATCAGATCTATCTTTGTCCCTTCTTAATAAGATGAAACAAGAGTTTGAGTATTGGTACCCTTTTGATCTCCGAGTTTCTGGTAAGGATCTCATCCAAAATCATCTTACATTTTGCATCTATAACCATGCAGCACTTATGCCCAAACACCATTGGCCTCGAGGATTCAGATGCAATGGCCACATAATGCTGAATTCTGAGAAAATGTCCAAGTCCACGGGTAATTTTAGGACATTACGTCAAGCAATTGAGGAGTTTTCAGCTGATGCCACAAGATTCTCTCTTGCTGATGCCGGGGATGGAATGGACGATGCCAATTTCGTTTTCGAAACCGCTAATGCTGCAATTTTACGGCTTACTAAGGAGATATCATGGATGCAAGAGGTTCTTGCTGCCCAGTCGTCATTAAGAGTCGGTCCACCTTCTACGTATGCAGACCGTGTATTTGCAAATGAGATTAATATTGCAGTCAAAATGACAGAAAAGAACTACAACGATTACATGTTTCGAGAAGCTTTGAAAACAGGGTTCTACGATCTTCAGGCTGCTAGAGACGAGTATAGGTTTTCTTGTGGGTCTGGGGGCATGAATCGCGATCTACTTTGGCAGTTCATGGATGTTCAGACACGGCTAATCACTCCCATTTGCCCGCATTATGGTGAATATGTTTGGAAGGAGCTTTTGAAAAAGGACGGGTTTGCTGTTAAAGCGGGATGGCCAGAAGCCGACTTCCCCGATCTTACTCTCCAGAAAGCCAACAAATATTTGCAAGACTCGATCGTGTCAATGAGGAAGCTTCTTCAGAAACAGGTTTCTGGTTCAAAGAAAGGCAAAGTTCAGGTATCAAATAATCAAAACAAGCCAACGACTGGTTTAATATTTGTTAATGAGCAATATGATGGATGGAAAAAGGAATGTTTGAACATACTTCGAAGCAAGTTTGACAACACCACTTGTACCTTTGCACCGGACAAAGACATCCTACAAGCATTGCAGCAGAGTGCAATTGGGCAGGAAGGGAACTTTAAACAAACCCAGAAGCTATGCATGCCTTTCTTGAGGTTTAAGAAGGATGAGGTTATTGCTGTTGGGGTTCAGGCTTTGGATCTGAAGCTGCCATTTGGCGAAATTGAGGTTCTTGTGGAGAACTTGGAGTTGATAAAGCGACAGCTCGGTCTTGAGCGCGTGGAGATTTTGTCTGCTACGGATCCGAATGCTTTTACAAGGGCTGGGCCCCATGCCTCGCTGCTGAAACAGACTCCACCATCACCGGGGAATCCTACCGCCATCTTCATGAGCGAGTAAATTTTTTTGTGAAACATTAACTACTTATTATCTTGGTATGGTTCTTTTTAACTTCTTGGTGAGAAACCATATTTATTTGCAGCAACTTGATAGGTTTTTTTTTTTCAAGGATTGTATGGGGATTGCTATTTATTATATTAGTTTGTGCTTTTACGCAATTTGATGAGGATTCTGACTTTTCTAAAGTGTTTCTCTTATGTTATACTCTTTAAGTGTCTGTTTGATTAAAAGGAAAATAAAAGCAGTTAGTTTTTGTGAGAAGTTGAAAATAAGTTGAGACGTGGTAATATGTCTTTTACTTTGTGATTTTTTGGATAGAAGATATCTTCTCATAAAAATGAGCAAGAAATTGAAAGTACTTTTTACACAAATCAAGTATTTTTTTTTAACATTTTCTATATTGTTATCAAACAGAGCAAGTCTTAATAAGTTATTTGATTCACCTAACAAGCGGTTGAACTAAGCATTTTAAATTTCTTGAGGTCGGGTAGTGGTTATTCCATCATTTACACTTGGTATCCACAATTACATTGTAAAAAGGATGCTTCATATTTGTCATAAACATCCCTCTTGTCACAAACACTTAAGGTAAATTTATTATCACTAACACTCTCCTGAGACTTTGCCTAATGAGAGATGGGTGAAAAATTCGTCAAACATCAGATAATAGAGTGCTGGAGTGTTTTTCAAATAAACTCTGCTTAATGAAAGATGAATGCACTCATATAAACTCGACTTAAATGTAGAGAACGTGTTGTTAAGCATTCGCTTTTTATTTTTTACGCCAAAATAAATTTTATTATTGAAAAGAAAAAAGAAACAAAAATTACATATTCAAAGTCTCATATCAAAAATCCCTGCTCTATCTATCCTAGATAAACCCACTAATCTTCTGGGCAAACAATCCTTGCAAATACAAATATTTTCTCCCCTTAACACCCAAATTAGCAAGAAAGTTTGCACATTTGTTAATCTTTCTAAAAATGTGCTTGATCGAGTAATCAAAATGATGAAGTAAACTGATGATATTTTTGATCTCATATGCGACCGATCAAGGAGCAGTGCTTTTATTTGCCAGCACATGGACCAATAACATGGAATTAGTTTCATTGTCCACTTGTGTTATATTCTTCCTCTTGCAAATTTGAAGGCCTTGAAGTAAAGCTTTAACTTCAGCAATTGTATTAGTTGTATTACCATAAAAATCAGCTTGAGCGAAAATAACTTGCCCCCTCATCTGTGCGTAAAATACTCCCTCCTCGTCCTATACCCGGATTTCTTTTACAACTGCCATCAGAGTTCAACTTAAACCTCCCAGCTCTAGGCACAGTCCATCTAATGAGAATCCACGGTCTATAATTTAATTGGGGAACAATGACTTAAAGCTCATGTAAAAGAATCACGTCAGCAAAACTTCTTTTTTGTAAAATCTGATTATCCTTTAGAATACTTTTCACATTGCCTACAATACTAGCAATAATTTGAGCAACTGTCCGAGTCTATTATCATATCGACCACTATTACGATTAATCCAAAGCTCCCAGCAAATAGCAGCAGGGATTAAAGACAATATGGCTTTATAACAAGGCGACCTCAATTTCTGAATCCACCACACATTTATTTTGTTTTGTAACAAGCGTCCCCCCACCTGAATATTGCACACGTCCTCAAAGTGTAACCAAACTAATCTTGCTTTTAAACTTTCAACAAACACATGATGAATTGATTCTACCTGGGCATGGTCATAGCAATTACATTTGGAAGCCAACTGAATTCTTTTTTTTTTGCAAACAAGCATCAAGATGAATACAATGTTGAAGAGCCCTCCACGTAAGAAAACACCACTTCAAAGGAATACAAGAATGCCACGCATATTTAAAAAGACCTAGATCAAGTCCCCTCTCTCGACACAAGTTCTAAGTCGAATTAATAGAGAATTTTTCATCAGAAGTGACCATCCACACACATCTATCTTCCTCTAGATTAATATTTTCCACCATATTTTGGATATCATTCAAATCAAAACCAGATAAACCCCTAACTCTTTGTTGCCAATCAGACGAACTGAGAGCATCTTTAACAGAGCAGTCTTGTGGAGCAACCTGAATAGCAAAAGCAATTAATCGATTATCTCCCCACCATTTATTCTTCCAAATATTCGCCTCACATTTGCTAATAATCCAATTCATATAATCTTCAGCTCTGTTTTTAACTTTTAACACTCTTTTCCATATAGGAGAAACACCTGCCGTGGGCTCACAATCAATTATATGACACATATGGCAATACTTTTTCCTCATAAAACAAGTCCATAAGGAAGATGAGGTCCTAAGAAGCCATCACAACTTCATGGAGAAGGCAGTAACCACATTATAAATATTACAAAACCCCACACCACCTTCATTGATAGGCAAGCAACACTTTTTTCAAGAGAGCCAATGATATTTATGACCATTACCTCCCTCTCCCCCAAAGAAAATTGGCACATATAGAATTAATTATGTTCAGAACTGCTTTAGGAGGGTCAATGGCAGCCAAAGAATACATAAATAAGCTTTGTAAAACATGCTTAATTAGAATGATATGACCTCCTGGGGACAACAATTTTGCTTTCCAACCAGCCATCTTTTTCTCAATTTTCTGCACAATATCAATAAAATATTCAATTTTCTTCCGTCTCGTATAAAGAACACACCCCAAGTATTTAATAGGCAGTCTTTTCTTTTGAAAACCAGCATCTCCTCAATGCTTTGACATTGTACAATAGGCGCCGAGTCTCCCACTATATAACAACTCTTACTTTTATTAATAAATTGATCGAAGTCCCTTTTTATATAGAGACAAAAAATTCATCAAGCTTTTGTCACTGATACTTTTATTTAATAAGCATTCGCTTAATATCAAGCAATGAAAGAGACGTTTATGATAAATTAAGAAATGTTAAAATATGTTTTTAGTTAAAAAAAGACTCGATCTTGCGTTTGGCGGGCGTCCCGCTTTGGAAGTGGCCGTTACTTGGGCCAAATCCCAAGTTGCTGAAACTGCTTTTGCCTAGTTTTCAATGATGTTTATATATATATATAAAGGGAAAAATAAAATAAAATAAGAACAAAGAGTTATGTTTATACGTAGTATTAGGGCATAAATGCAAATTTGGGCAAGGCACTTGAATTTTTTATTTTTTTTGGTTCATCTAAGTCACATGATTCTGGTTGCTGTATGCGTTTCGTTCCCTCACTTTTACTCCGATGAATTATTAAAAAGAAAGAAAAAGTAAATTTCTGTCAAAGCTCTATTCTCAGAAGTGAAATCACCAAATTCTTAGCTGAGAACAGAAACTCAAACCAAGCGAGCATTATGAAGTAAAGTTCTCATCTGATTTAGTTGGCAACACAAAATATTAGTTTCTACACAATTTAGTCCCACTTTACCACCAAACTAATGGCGTGTTTGGAATGTAATTCTCTTCGTCTGGGTTTGGAATGTAATTGGACTTCCCAAACACATTATTTTCCATAAAATTCAAGAACACGTCGTTTCCAGGCTTTACATTGTGCATCAAAAACTATTGCGATCTTCCAAGCATGTGTCCATACGAATTCAATTGGCACAATAAACAATCACACAGGAGCAATCCTACA
Source organism: Lonicera japonica (assembly GCA_021464415.1). Classification (NCBI taxonomy): domain Eukaryota; kingdom Viridiplantae; phylum Streptophyta; class Magnoliopsida; order Dipsacales; family Caprifoliaceae; genus Lonicera; species Lonicera japonica. The sequence goes on from CM038466.1 coordinate 2,356,504, forward strand.
CGTTCACAGTATTAATTATGTCAAAAACGTCAACAAACTTGTCATGTGATAAACATGCATAGCTGACTATTGTACTCCATATTATTTAGCGCTTCATCTATTTTGAAAGGATCACTTTTGACTTTCGCCCTGTATATAAGAAACAAACTAAAACTATAATCTTCCTGAGAAAAGTGAATAGAGCAGCTTCTCACCCAGCAAAAATTCTTCTACTTCATTCCTTGATCTTTGAAGACACTCCTACTGCGCTCTCCATCTGAGTGTACCATTCACCAATGCGTGTGTTCTCCACCATATCTCTACCTGACTTGAGGTGACGGATGGGTCTCAAAACGCCAAATACAGCAAGATCAGCTAAATTAGGTTTTGACCCACCTGTTAAGACAATAAAAAATTTAAGTGAGCCTCTTGTTACAGGATTGGGTCACCCTAGAGGTGAGTTGAAGAAATCTAGAACGCTAGTTTAAAATTAGATATTTCAGATGTTGAGTAGTTTTGTATCTAAATGAGTCCTCTTGACAAAATGTGAGCCATCCAATTTTAAACTAACGGTCTATAGATTTAATACTATACTGTCCTCCTTTTGGTGCTAAATTTCACATAATAAAGGTTTTTAACGAACCAAGGAATTCACGACCCTTCAGAGCATCTACCCATGTCTCAGCAGCTTCATACAAGGCTGCACGCTCATCTGTGATATGATGTTTTTTCTTCAATTTCTTTGACACAAAGTACATAGCTGCAGCTCCTGCGTACTTGGCTACGATCCTTTCACTGAAACTGAAGTTACCTGCTCAGATAGGAAAAAAATTGTAAGACCTTTCGCATATCTGATACCTTTTTTTAGTTTGCGATTAATACAATTGGCCGTAATATAGCAGAATGTGACCTCGGTTATAGATGCAAATCAAAGAAATATGGCAGCAAGTGCTTTTAAATTTCACATTTCTATACAAACAATTACTTGAGCAATTTTTTTTCTATCCAATGCTGGTTAAGAAGTCCAACAAAGAAATATAAAATACCACCCTTGGAACATATAATGGCCCTGAAATCTGTATAGTCTCTTTCCCAAGTTCAAAACTTGCGTGTTTGATTGCAAGCATGGAATTAGGGTAGGAAATAATTCGATTCTAGGTAATTGGTTTCCAGGGGAAAGAATTTCATAATGGAGGCGAAGTGCTTGAACTGAACAATACCAATTAGTATGGTGTACTATCAAAGTTCAAAAAGATTCATGAATAACCTTTGAGGCATTTCACAACTTAATAACCCAACCTTAACAAAGTTTGCATTCCCCTGGAAACTCTTGTTGAAGTTCACATATTTTTTGAATTGAATAGCGTGTCACAAACTTAAGAGCTCCTTCACACATAAAAGGGAAGTATGATGCAAATTAACATCTAGAGCATAAACCCAAAAATTTAACGAGATTGACCAAAAATTTTACCGTGGCTTGTAATGTAATCGAATGACTCGAGAGCCTCGGTGGGAGTTCGATAGATGTTTGGTGATAAGACATGCACCAAGTGATTGTCCACCCACCTGGAAGTATGATATTCACATTAGCATCTCATTTCTATAGTTACAATTATCAAAATATAAATGGATATGTATGTAGGAATAACTAAAGAAATATCATGAATATTTCATAGTGGCAGCCAGAAATTTATTGATGTAAATTAGTAAGTTTTCCTTACTTATGAGAACATGTTTAATGCTATCATTTCTTACGTCGTCTGTCTTATCTAGGTAATTCATTTTTTTAAGGCTCGTTAAAACTGTAATAATGTGCACCCGATGAGAGTTCAATAAGAATTTACTGGATAATAAATACACAATTAGCAGTACTAGAGTGCATTTACCGACACCCTGGCACTTTTTTGAGAATCATGATAAATCATACATCAAGGATAGATTATGCATAACATTGGTGCTTGTAGTTTTCAAAGATTTGTATGTTGTACTTGAGGGTTGGAGCTGTGTAGAAGGGGGAACTACCCCACTCATATATCATTATATTGTAGGGAAAATACATATATTAGAAGTACGATTGCCACTCAAAGCTTGAAAATCCACAGATAATAGTTAAATTTTCTCCTCTCCAATTTAGAAAATGTTAAGATATCGCTTTTATCTAATAGTAATTAACTTGTGTAAAACCAACAGTAACTTCTAATGCTCAAAAGGTCAAATAACTTTAGCAGAATAAGAATATAACCATACCCGCGCCACTTCATATCTTCATCACCATCAGGGACAGAGTTGACAGATATCTCAGGATGAATCCTTTGGAACAATTTATTGATGATATCTGCAAAGAGAAATTATTAGAATATTCTGAAACTCTAGTCACAGAAGAGAGGGTTAACCCATTGGTAGGCAACCTCCACCCTTTCCTTGAGGAAGAGGGGTTAACCCAATGGTAAGCAACGTCCACCCTTGCCTTGCGGTCAAGAGTTTGACTCATGGGGTGGGAGGTTTTTTTTTTCTTTGTTTGTAGGGTTAAGACCTCCCTCTAAAAAAAAACTCTATTCACAGAGTTCCTTAAAGCTAAGAAGAAACTAAGCAGCGAACTTTTGCAGACTAGATTTTATATATTTTCAAACCTCGAGGTAAGGAAATTTGTAGAGAACCTGATGAGTCAACCATCTGCTTGCCATCTACCAGCAATATTGGTACCTTCTTGTAGTCAGACCATTTGATTTCCTTTTTGTTGATGGGATTGACCTCCAAAATTTTGTATGGAATATCATAGTAGTCCAGGAATGCTGAGAGAAGAAGAAAGAATAGGAATAAAATAGAAGTGAGAAAACTACTGAAGAATCTGCCTTCCCGAAACCAACATAAATGTGCACCAAGGACTCAACTAATGTAGTCAAAACTTCATGGGACAAAAACTTTGCTTTGGTACATTATGCATTTTCTTAAATTCCAGGTCATCCGAAGATGAAAATTTTAATGGACAAAATTTTCTTAACAAGTTCTGTAGGTGGGTTAATCGTTTTTTTTTTCTCTAGTGAACTAAATAAACCCTTGATACAACCAAAACCATGGTTTGCAGATAATCACATCAGAGCATCTCAGTCTACACCTATTCTTGGTTAAAAGGCTACTACCACTTCTTTGGTGAAATGGATCCCCATGTTTTTGTTTAAATAATGTTTTGAAAATTGGTAGAAGATCACATTGCTATGTATTGATTATTATGTTTTTGTCTCAACTATTCTCAACAATGAATTGGAAACTATTCTCATCAATGAATTGAAAATATCAGCCATAGATGATAAAATGCCCTCAAATAAGATCATGCAACCGCCAGTCAGTCGAATGACAATAAATCTGTTTGTTATGGAATTTAATGTTTCCAGTGAAAAATGAATAAAGTAAAAAATGATGCAGCACAATAGGAAAAATTAACCACAAAAACGAATACGAGATTATTACACCTTTAACTTTGTTGCAGAAAGGACAAGCTTCATATTGATAAAGAACGACGTCTTTGGGGAGGAACTTGGTGTAGTGCGGTGGTTCAGTTGCTTGCACTTCTTCAGCGAGTGACGAGGCGGCGGTGGCTGAGAAGAACATTTTGGGGGAGAGGCCGTGAGCGGCGGCGAAGGAGGAGTGAGTAGAGTGCCCTAACCCTAAGTGATCAACGAGGCTGCAACGCGAGAATAAGGGAGACTTAGCAAAGGAGGAGGAATTGCAGCTATTGGTGTAACGGGAGGCCTGTTGCAACCGTTGACCAGTGATGGTTGTGCCGGCGGTGAAGCCTTCAATAGCTTTGTTTGCTATGGCGGCAATTCCGCTAATTCTCTTCATCGTCGTCGTGGCGATATGAGAGCTCTCACTGAGAAACCTACTTTCACTTTTTTGAGTACAAAAACGATCCCTCGAGCTTCCAGAAGTTAACGGAATCAACATATTATATACTCCGTATTCAGTTTTCTTTCGCCTACAAATATATTTTTGACAAATGACATTTCCTACCCTCCAAGTTTGGGCTGCAGTGGATTTTGATTTGTATTTACATTCCGACACCATACTTTTTGCACCAATCGCAGTTCAGGTTCAAATCTATAATACAAATCAATAATTTATTATTTACTAATTTAATCGTTAACATTTATAATCTAAAAATTATAATTCTTTCAGAAAAATTTAAAACTCTACTTTATTTATAATTTTTATTTTATTCATATTTATTATTTTACTTGTTATTTTGTACTCTCGAGCACAGACTTATCATCATTCATATACAAACCAAATCAATCTTTCGGAGAATAACTAACTAACTATTCACGGTTGGATGCATCTTATTCTTTCCCCATGGGTCCCCCACAAACTCTGAGGTTTGGTCGTGGCCCATAGTTTAGGAATAGCAAAAAAACCTAACCCGATGGTTTTTGACCCGACTCAACCCGGATGGAGCTAGGGATGGCAAAAATAACCGCAGGTTCGGGTACCCGCGGGTTTTTACCCGAACGGGTCTATTTCGAATAGTTTAATTAGGGTCCGGGTCCGGGGCGGGGAGAGAAAAAAACTAGTGGGTCTGGTTCGGTTCCGGGTATCTAGGTACCCATTCCCGAAGACCCGCCCCGAAATATATATATAAATATAAATATTTTTAATATATATATATATATATATATAACATTAAACATACTAACATAGGGTTTTCTTTGGATCTTTTATTTCTTAATTTTTACGCCGCTGCCCTAAGCCGCACAGGCGCACATCACATACTCTCACTCTCGGTCTCTCCTTGAGTCCCTCACCAGTCACCTCTCAACCTCGTCTCCCTCTCCCCTTCTCGTCATCTTCCAGCAGTCCCTCTTGCATCTTCCGGCGCCAGCAATCCAGACCCGTCTCCCTCTCGAGTCTCGTGACTCTCGTTAAGTAACTCTCTATCTCTATCTATCTCTCGAATTCAAGCTCATAAATAATCTCAAATTCTTTGAATCAGTATTGTGTAACTGTGCAAGAATTTTAGTATTGTATAATGGGTTTTTTTTCCCACTAATATTAGAATATCATTTTTTTTTCTCTATATTACTCTCAACTATCTCTCATTCTCACTGCTATAATGCTACTACTGCTGCACCATATCTGATGTGCAAGAATTCCGGTATTGTGTAATGGTTTTTTTTTTCCACTAATATTCGAATATCAATATATCACTTTTTTTTCTCTATATATGACTATATTACTCTCAACTATGAACTATCTCATTGCTGTAGTGCAGCGCCATATCTGATTTTTTAATATTCAGTATGATCTTCAATCTAATTGCATATATATGAATGAATGATGTATTGATGTGTTTATTTGAAAACTTGATAGTTTATTGGTGAAATGGTAAATGAATTTCGAAATCAAGTTAAAAAAGCAACAATGTTGAATGTTGATGTAAATAAAGTGGTATTTTTTAAAAAAAAAAATTAAAATAATTTTCGTGGGTACCCATGGGGTACCCAGACCCGAACTACTGGTTCCGGGCACTACCCGAACCGATTTTAGTGGTTCTGGGGTCGATTCTGGGGCTGGTTTTGGTCCGCGGTTCCGAGGATGGTTAATGCCTACCCGGCCCCGAACTGCCCCGTTGCCATCCCTAGATGGAGTGGGTCAGGTTTTTTTGAGGCCATGTCGGGTTTGGGTTTCTAAGGAAATACCCGGGGCGGGTTAGGGTTTTGACAATTTAAAACTAGAGCCGACCCGACCCGCTTACTTATATATAAAAAGATATATATGTTAATATTAAAATATATATATAGCCTTTTAAGAATCTCTAGCCTCATTCGAATAGAATATATTTATATATAGATAATAAATCTGTTAGTGAATTTTATAAATAGGTAAAACAAAGACTATTTTTGTTTGTTTAAGAATAATCAAGATGGAATATATATATGTGTGTGTGTGTGTGCTATTATGCTATTTCTTTAAAAAAAAAAATTGAAAGGCAGTGCGTTAATGAATAGTGCATGAACATATATAATGATATAAAAGTATAAAGATTTATTTTTTTTGTTATGAACTTACAAATTCGGGACAGGGTGGGGCGGGTTCGGGTTTTAAGGCATAAATACGAAGCGGGTTTGGGTTCAAAAAAATAAATCCGTATCAAGTTTGGGGCGAGTTCAAAGCGAAGTATTTTAGATGCGGGTCGAGTTTGGTATTTGGCCAAACCGCCCCGTTGCCATCCCTACCACAGTTTCACCCCCACAGACCCCTAGGTCATAGATTGGGCCATCCCAAGCCCAACTGGCATATGTTACTTTTACTATTTGCATACACAGTATTATTATTTTTTCTTATAACCCACAGAATGTTTAGATTAATTTTTACACACTTAATTAATTTTCATTTACAATTTAGTATTACTTAAAAATAAGTAAAACAAAGAATTTAAACCCGATACATGTAACAGATTCAGGGCTAAAAAAATTAAAAATTAATCTTCTTAGTAAAAAAAAGGAATTATTAAAAAATATCAACATATAAACATGAACAGTGGGTCTATATTAGGTTTAGGCCCAACAAGGTAATCCAAAGTTAAATTGGATTAGTAGAAGGAAAACAGGAAAAAAGATAAAGGGCATTATAGGTAAAGTGGTACCCCGTACGCGTCTAAAGTCGGTCAGCCCCACACGCTATATATACACCCCCCTCAGCCCTTCGCTATTGAAAAACGAGATCTAAGAAATCTTTTCGGCGTACTCACAACTCGCTTTCGAAACCCTAATTGGGTTTTCGAACTCTTAAGTTTTTTTAGGCGACGACAATAACCCTTCTATTTTGCTCAATAAATCGGACCATAAGCTTTGATTCAAACCTATCATACCCTAGTATTTGTTGTGGTTGGTGTTGAGGATGTCTCGGTGCTTTCCATACCCTCCTCCTGGATACTCCAACAATGATGCCTTGATCGAATCGATTAAGGTTTGTTGAGCGCGCTAGATAATATGTGTTTATGCTCTCTGATCGGCTTCTTTTATTGATGTTATTGCCATCGATTTCAAGGGTTCCTGTTGTAAATTTGTATTATTCCTCGTCCATCAGAATGTATATATAAGACACGAATGTATTTTATATCCGTTTTAACAAAGTGAATATATCTAGTTGTAAAACTAGGATAAATTTTGATTTGGTGTATTTCAGATTTTGTATGGTGATATAAATTTTGATCTAAAGCCAAGTAATGAGTACTTTGGAAACAGGAATAATTTCCAAGTCGGAAGTTGGGAATTTTTTGGTTTGATTATTTCAGGATATTGTTGTTTTAGTTGGATAGTCTTTATGAATCAGAAGTAATTTTTTGGGAGGACAAACTATATTTTAGGAACCCTAAAAAATTTGGACTTCTGATTAGAATCTAAATTAAAACAAAATTTGAGTTTAGACCCAGGTTGAAACACAGGTCTGTAATTTACTCCATAAAAAAATCTGTAATTAACTCTAAAACGCAAGTCACTCCCCTCAAATATCTCTAAACATTGTCTTGGTTATTTTTTTTTTTAAATTGTTAATAATTCATATTGGTGTTGGTTTTCAATTCCTACCATTAAATTAAATTTGATACAAGATGGTACTTTTCTTACTTGGAAGTGCTACTTCTGTATTGCACATAATCCATTCCCTTGATTACTTGGTCATGTTGCATCTTTGGTCTGCCCAATCCCTAAATTCTAAATTTATTATTCTGGTGCTTTAAAGCTCCAGAGGGAAAGGGAGAAGGCCAAAGCAGAAAAGGCCAAAGCAGAAAGGAAAAAAGAGAAAAAGGAGAAAAAGAGGGAGAAGAAAGAGAGAAGAAGGGAGAGAAAAGAGAAGGAAAAGCTCAACTCAAATGCCACTGTCTCTCACGATGAGCCGGCTAAGAAATTGGGGATAAGCTGGGGATATTTAGAAGCAGGGCACAAGAGCAAAAGCAGCATAGACAGCACCGAACAGCTTGAAAGGAGTGGTCTTACAGAAGAACACGGGCAACCTATCCGTTCACATAATCCCAGCAACTCGTCTGATAGCACCCAGAATAGCAACAAGAGGAAAAGACCCTCGTCTCCCATTAATGGCACTGGTAATGGCTGCCAAACTAATGGTGAGCTTTTTGTTTGTTTTCTCTAATTATTTTAGTTTACTTCACTAAATTCTGGTTGGAGGCACTCCTAACATAATTCATTTTCAATATTTGACAGGGAACACGTTCAGGATCCGACTGCCCTTGCAAAAGCACAAAGAACCTGTTGCTTCAGCTGGCAAAGAAGAGCTCTGTTCTACTTCTGGAAGAACAGATCTGCATGCCCAACAGAAGTATGAAGTTGCTAAAGAAACTACTAGACAGAGAGATATCTGCTTTCCTCCACTGGTTAGGGATATTGTTGTGACGGGGTTAACAGATAGACCTGACAATGCACTTAATAATACAATTATTAGGAAGGCTGAAATATTTGTGCAAGACCAGAGGCCAAGTGCTGTGGAAGACCAGAGGCCAAGTGCTTCAGGATCCACATCTTCTTCATATAAGAAACTGAAGAAAGCTAGCAAAATATACACGGAGTTGATAACAAATTGGGTTCCGTCAACTTTGGAGAGAGTATTGCCTGATTCTGGTGATCAAGAATGGCTCTTTGGAGGGAAGCGGCAAAAGAGAGAGGGGGAGCAAAGAATGGAAGGCAGCGATGATGTATCTTGCTGTTGTAGTTCCGCTTTGCAGCCTCGTGCCTGTTATTTGCCAGAGGCCGATATATATGCATTGCCATACACCATCCCCTTTTGAATTTTATCACACAAAGATGCTTTTGTCCAAGGCTGATATTTTTGCAATCACCTCACAAGGGCACAAAGAGAGATCCAAGATCAAAGCTACTGATTAAGAGCATAGTTTTGAAGGCTCACTTTGGTCTAAAGAGAGCAAGATGGTGGCAGTATCTACAGCTACTCATCGCCATTTGTTGCTGTCTTTTTCCTCCGTAGACCCTTTTTTTTTTATAACAAAGGAAAGAAATATAACAAAATTTTGTTTGACGAAGAAAGATTGGGCTGGTAAAACAGTTTGTCATGTTGACAAATGTTCGAGTTTCCGGCTAATTGCAATTTCAGCTTCTTAAACAATGTGAATGATTGGGCGTGGGTTTAGATTATTGTTTGGCCCTAGCAACTAAAAAAAGTACGGGTAGTTAAATGTTTTCCCATAACAGGAAGAAATATTATCTATTTGTACGCAACACGATTTTCCTCGAATTAGAGGTCTTTGGGTTCTTTCGAAGGCACAGAAAAAGAAACAAGGGGGTTGTAATTCCACTCGACTTGGGTATTGTAACACCTCAAAAGCACGTGTTTATGAAGACGAAAAGGTACTTGGTGTTGTAAATAGCAAGTGTTATTTATTACGATTTATGTTCGCATTTGGATGCAAACAGCCACTAAAAGTAATGGTATTTTTTTTAAGGTTCCGTCAATAATACCCACTTAGACTTTAGGTGCCAAATGTTTGTTTATTACCAATCGGAACCAATAAGTTGTATAACATTATATTTACATGGAAAAAAAAAAAATTGTATCAAAACAATTTACATAGAATTAAATTATTTTTAACAAGCCGTACACTTGGATTCGCTTTAATGACACATTTTAGCGTTGCCATACTGGTGTAGTATCAACCAGACATATCTAAAACAAAATATATCTAAAGCAAAGTAGTACAAATTTACAGAAAACAACGGGATCAGTGTACTGCACAAGATAATTAAGCAAATCTATTTCCTTGGTAAGTATTGGAATCTAATGGAACGAAGATACACAGTTTCTTAAACAAGAAGACACCGAAATGTCAGACCTTGATGGGATCATATTTCTCACCCATTGCACCTCCTTTCTGTTTCTGAAACTGAATGTACCGCTGAGTACTAGCAAAGAAAGCATCTGAAGGTGAATCTTGGGTGTTCATGTCACTTTGCATCTCACTTTTTATTAATTCTACAAGGCCTTGAATTGCAGCACTTGTTATCTGTGGATTTCCTTTCTCGAAATAATAGAGGTATCTGTTACATACATAAACAGTACTTAGAGATTTCAGTAAAATGCCAAAGGGACTAAAAAGTTGTAGCAGCAAAAACTTGTGTACAGCTCTTAAATAAAGTTGAAATATACTAACTTGTTAAGTATTTCAACAAAGAGTGTAACTGGTCCACTGCTACCCCGTGTAACATTGGCCATCTGTTGCGCAGCATTTGCTATCCTTAATGAACGCTTCAGGCAGAGGAGGACCCTGCATAATACATACATGCACAAACACACACACACATATATATATAATACACATATGGATATGGTCTTTGAAAGGGAATATACAAAGGAAATGGATATGGAACACCACCAACAAAAATAAAATAAAAGAACGAGAGATTGCCCAATCAAAAAATTAGCAAAAACATCCAAGTCACTGTGCATAAAATACAAGGTACCACACCTTTCTCCATCCTTGATTCCATCCTGATCATCAACCCAAAACAGATGCGAACATGCATAAACAGCTCTGCATTGGTCTGGCTTCTTTAAAAGTTTTGCTGAATACTGAAAAACAAATATCACATGAGAATATTATTCAGGTGGTAGATAAGCATTATTTATAAATAAATTTAATACCCCTGTGGCTTTGTGTGTTAAGGTATCCCTATTCTCCACGCCAAATACATGCATCCTCTGAAGAGTCCCAATTATTAGGTGTATTGCAGTCACCTGGGCTTTAGAGTCCTAGTACCAAGTACAGAAAAATATGAGAAACCATATTTTGAAAAAAAATAAAAATTGCAGCAACTTTCTCTAACCACATTCAACGGGAAGAAATATCAGTAAATTACCGCGACTTCTTCCTCATATAACACAAATGCTTGAGTGAAAAACTCATAAGCCACTGCTTCAATATTGCAGTCATTGGCAGCCTGAATATATGAAATTAAAACTGGATACAGTTAGAAAAACCAAACAAGTGTGTTCTGTATAGATGGTTGTAATATGTAATACATTGTATAAGCTGAGGGGCGGATATATTATGAAGAATGTTGGGGCATGTGCCCCACCAAAGAAGATAGAGATTTTTTTTTAAGCTTTACAATATATATTCGAAACACAAAGTACCACTTTTGACTGCCCCACCTAAATATATTAAGTGTGCCCTTTTCATTTTGTTTCTTACCTCAAATTCTACTCTTTTATGAATAACCTACTCTTTCTCTCTCTCAAAATCATGTTTGCTCTCTCCCCAAGTATTTGATGTTCAGTTAATCGTCTTCCTTTAATTAGCTAGTTTTCCTGCTCATGGAAGTGCAACTCTATATATATGGATTAAAAAAATTAGAAAATAGTGAAGAAAATAGCTGGTGACTTGCAATAATGAATTACCCTTGGCATAGCCAATGATCAAGAATTTAACACCTATTATAATCTTTTTTCATTATTTGTCGGGAAAAAATGACAAAGTCAAAATAGAAACACCATTTGCTCTATGTATCAATTTACGCAATATTTCAAAAATTATGAGTGTAAAAAGTATCGCATTCGCACGTTATTTTCTTAGTGCCCCACCCGAAAGAAATTTCTGGCTCCGCCTAATAAGCTGTAGAAGATTGATGAGAAAGCTGATAAATAAGATACTCCCTCTGTCTCAAATTAAAAGTACAACATTGACTTTAAATTTCTTGAGGAAACACGAATTTGGGCTTAATCAATGATCAAGAATAAAAAGTTAACATCTATTGTGAGATATGGTCGTTGATTATGTCCCAAAAGAAAATGGAACTCCTGATTTGAGACCTCCAAGAAAGGAAAGTGTGATCCTTAATTAAAGGTGGAGGAAGTAGAAAATGTCACTTTCATGAAAGTAGTGCATAATATGAGGAGAGTCAGGGCCCTGAGAAAATCCATATATGAAGAATCGGTTTTCTATCATTCAATGATGCTAGTACAAGTTGCAAATATTTCTAGATAATATCCTAAGGTTTACCTCAGCACATTGCAAGTATAACCTCAACGCCAATTCAGGTGATGGAACAGAAGAGAGGGCCTCAATAGTCTGAAACAAATATACTGACACTATTATTGCAGGCAATAAGGGGAGATTATGTGACATGCAGGTAACTGAAAGACTACAAAGCCACAATTGTTTCAATAAAAAGAAAAAAACCAGATGGCATGTTAAAAATCACTCAATGAAAAATAAAATTTTCCTTATTTTTGGGTCTTTATAATTTTCTAGCCTGAATATTTTTGTTACATAGTGCATGATTGATTTTTATGTGTACAACTGACAATTATTTCCCAAAACTAACAAAATGCATTGTATAAACTAATATATATATGCTTGTATTAAGATCAAGGTGGGGAATGGGAGAAGTACTTTCACTTGGCATGGACATGACACTTCTTAACATTGGGAACAGACCTGTGTATGATGCAGCTAGCTCCCTCAACAGTAAACTAAGTGATTACATCTTAAATGGCAGGTGGAATTTTCCCCATCCAGTCTCCACTGATATGGTGAGGGGGTTCAGTCTCCATCTTAAGGGAGGACATTGTGGAATGGGTGCCAACTAGGAGTAAGCAGTTTACTGTAGCTTCTGCCAAAGAAATTATCGGAGCTCATGGAGATGGGGTCGATTGGGATAAAATTGTGTGATTTAAGGGGTATATCCCTAGATTTGCTTTTATCTTATGGATGGCCTTCAGAGGCAAGTTACTTACTAGAGATAAATTGAAGAGTTGGGGCTGCATTCAAGAATCAAGATGAGAAATGTGTTCTTTGTGATGAGGCAGTTGAAACCAGTCAGCATCTGTTCTTTACTTACAACTTCTCTAAGAATGTGTAGGAGGAGGTATGTAGAAGAAATGGCTTGTCTAGATATGTTGGGAACTGGGGTGAAGATATGAGATGTGCTTTCATTGAAGCAAAAGGTGATAATTTCACTGCACATGTGAGGGCATTGGCACTAGCTGTAGCATTATATTGCATTTGGATGGAAAGGAATTGCAGAATATTCAGGCAAACAGGGCAGGATTGGACAACATTTATGGTGCAGGTGGATAATAAAATGAGAGATGCAATGTGGTTCTGGAATGCTAGGAGGAGCTACACTCACCGGATGATCTGCATGGAGAGGGGCTTTAATGATATTAGGATGCTTGTATAGTGTGTTTTTTCCCTTTGTTGCTGTTTGAGTTGTATAGTTTTTGTTTTGGTCTGTTTTGGGTTTCTCAGGCCTTGGGGCTGGAGTTGTCTTTGCTTGCTTATAAGTGCTTTTGTTGATCAATAAGGCTCCGTTTGATTGCAAAGATGGAAAAGGAAAATATATTTAGTTAGTTTGTGTGAAAAGATAGAAAATAAGGTGAGAGATGTTACTCATTTTATGAGTATATATCCTCCATCCTTCAATATTTTTGGTGGAAAATTTTTACTCGCCACCAAGCAAAGAAAATTTCTTCATGGAAAAACTTAAAAATCAAGAGGATATCACCACTTTCACTCAACTTATTTTCCATTTTTTCATCAAAACTAACTCAATTTATTTTCCTTTTCCACTTTGCAATCAAACGGAGCCTAAAGGTTCAAATTTTTCCAAAAAAATAAAAAATTATATATATATATATGAGCAGCAATGTTCTAAAAATTGACTAGGTGTTCCTAGGTGGCGATGGTGGGAGTAGTGCCTAGGGGATTAATCAGACAAACAATTTTTATATTAATTAATTATTTAAAATAACTTATTTAACATAACACAAATAAAATCTAACATTACTTCTAAAAATGACATTTGAGGGTCTGTTAAACAATTATTCCCATAAGACTAGGCGGCCGCTTAGCTAGGCTAAGCAGCACACCACCGCCTAGCTCCTAGGCAGGGATTTTTAGAACACTGATGAGCAGACGTGTTAATATGCTCTTTCTATCAGCAGATTACACATGCGTACACGTAGAGTATAATTTTGCTTATACTTGTGTATGTGCATGTGGAAGGGTCTGTGCATTATGATGTAGTGATGTACATGCTCAAATGTGTTCTGCATGTATGCTTAAATACATACACACACATAAGCATATGTATAATACAATATACACACTAGGCGTGCTTATATGAACACGTGTATGTGCTTTGTTGCTCTGACTTCTGAAAAACAATTTGAAAATAAAGACTTCCCTTTTAGAATTTGTATGCAAAATTCATGTTAAATATTTTCAAAGCAACCAGAATTTGGAATATGGTGACAATGTTCCTCGGAAACAATTTACTTCAAACGCATGGAGTGATAATAAAAACCATTTAGGTTGAGGAGAGGGGTTGGCCCAGTGGTAGGCAATCTCCACCCTTGCCTTGAGGTCAAGGGTTCGACTCATGGGGTGGGAGGGGAGGGTTTTTCTTTATTTTGTAGGATTAAGGGAGAGACTTAGACCTCCCTTAATTTTTATTTTTATTTAAAAAAAAAAACATTCAGGTTTCATAACCACAACATATCAATATGGAGTACTCATGTGGACAAAAGATTTCAAAAATCTTTGAGCAAAGCTTGCAAGTTTCACAATCTCAACTCACATAAAAGCCATGGATAGAAAATTGTGAAGTATAAACAAATCTAGAATCAACATAAGAGCTTGGTTATGCTATAAGGCAACCATTTAAAATCTCTTAGCAAAACGGTACCTGATTTAAGAGCTGAAATATTTTCTTTGGTGTTGCAGGATCCTCTTCTCCTGCTACATCACCATCCTGACCTTGCAATTGCCTGACCAACTGCAAGCGAAAAACAAGGGTTCTAACTGAAGTTTGCTCATCTAGTTTATGTACGGGTAACAGCGCACAGCTGATCTGCATACCTAAAATAATGACTCATAAAATAAATAATACAGAGGAAAAGCAACTTCTGCTATAATCTGAACCACCATGTTCGATTTTTACCTTCACAACTTATCTCATGGGCTAATTTGGGGAGGTGATCAACGATTTTGTTTGAAAGCTTATTTCTTAACTTTTGGTCAATTTAATCAGATAGACCTCCAGTGCCCAAGTGCTAGTATGTGGACTGAGTGTGGAGTCGCATGCAAGCATCTGGAGGGTATTCTCTTGTTATTTGGGTTCCAATTTTAGGCCCTAAAAGATTGCCATAATGTACTTCAACATCCCTTACATGCTGTTGTGGAAATCAAACACCTTGAATGTCCAACAACTCATATTTTAGTGAATTAAAAGTACGGATTACTATTAGACATGCAGCTGCCTGGACAAGAGTGAGAAGCCGAGAAGACAGGTCCAAATTGTTCCAAAAATGCTTCATAACCCGCTAAGATAAGAAGTTAGAACTAACAAAAGAAAAGTCAACTTCCTGTTTTGGGAAGGATGTTTTTGAGATCTTATTTATCTTCTTTTTCTATGTATGAGGTAGGTATCTATTCCACCACTCTATTGTACTTGATTCTTTCAGATTTGTAACAAACTACTGCTTGCTTATGATACAAACAGAATTTTCCTAGAAAATCATCTTTTGCCAAAAAAAATCAATGCATCCTTATTCCTCTCTGCCCATTGAGTCATTCCATTTACATTCATCAACTTTACAAATGAGAAATAGTTATTCGATGGAATGTAGCAACTATTATTTTGAGCATCTGAGCAATATATCATCTATATCAAAACAACAGCGTATCTTTCTAAAGGGCACAAACCTTCAGTGCAGAAAAAACAAGAGGAGGAACTGTAAAAGGTAGGCGCTTGGGACCTCCAGTAATAATATGCTTCCTCACAGTAATTATAATCTGAAGCAGTTACAAGTAAATAGTAAGACATAATAATATTTAAAAAAGAAGCTTCCAAATCCTAGCAAGACTTAAACAGAATACTAAAACAAGAACCACTGTCATTAAAATCTGAAAGGAAGTCAAATACAGACCAAGAATGCCAGACACAAAAGCTAAGAAGTGTAATAATCACATCAGTGTGCATGAAGAACCAGAATATTAAAAGTCAGCATAATTTTGTATCACCCTTAGCAAAATATCATAGGCTAAACTAGCAAGATTGAGTAAATCTGAACTAAAAACTCTAACTGCAAAACTGAATCATGCAAGATTTCCTTTGAACACAATTTACTGCAACTTACTCAAAACCTTTTTATTTATGTCTCTTCCACGGCAGAAACTTCAAACGGTGACAGCACCTGAATTACCATGCCAGGAGTTTGAGAAAAAAATGAAGGGTAAGTAAGCTGTCTTTCCTAGGGATTAAGTTTTGGAAGGAGCCCTTATGCCTCATCGCCTCTTATTTTATCTAGTGGCCAAAGTAATGCAACACAGTAACATCATGGCATCTAATACAGCATTATATAGTGAAGTTATATAAATGCATCAATTACCTTTAACATCTCCTCTGGGTCATCATTATAAAGCATATGTATGAGTCGTGCAACAGAATTTTGCTCCTCCTTGAAATCCTCCTCATCAGGCTATTACCAGAGACATTACAAACAAAACAAGAAGATTCATAATTTCACGAAATAAAAGCGATTGAGTCATTGCACAATTCAGATTCCATATTATCATGGTAGTCAGTAACAATAATTAATTTGGATACAAGAAGCGTGAGTTAAGAAACTTTATGCACCTCATCCTCTGGGGGTCCATCTAAATCCTTTATAAGCCCCTTTATTAATTCAAACAGCACCTCGACCTGCAAAAAGGACACTTGCCGCATATTTATATGGGCAAAATCATACTGATGGAAAAAAAAATGGCACATACCTTGTCAGAAGTAGAAACACAAGTGTCATTTTTCATAATGCTTTGAATAATAACCATTGCCATGACTTTGTTTGTACCACTGTCAAGGTGGTCCATGACACAAGGATAATTAGAAAGCGTCAAAGCTGTGACAATATCATTGTATTTTTCCAGTGGAGCACTCAAAAGTGCAACAACTTGTTTTGTTGCTTTACTATCTTGAAGCTTTGGTCCGCCAGATAGCTTTTTTACACATGCTCCCTATCAATAATTGAAAATTGATGAATACTCTTTGGCAACACATACATACTATATTTTATCCTCATATGTTTTCTTTTTCTTTTTTAGTTTCAAGACTGCTGAAAAAATGCCCTTTGAGTTGCATGGTTGTAAACAATTAAACTTACAGATATACGAAGTATAATGTCAGCTGAAGTAACAGAAAAACATTAGTGCTCAAGTGGATGTATTCACTTTTCAAATGAGCAACTACATGTTTCAATACACAAATCATGCAGCCTAACGGATTTTAACCAAAAAAATTAGCTTTTAAGCGGAAACTTATCTTATACTCTATTCAACATGAAAAGGAAACATACCAACACTTGATCCACATAATCAAGACGATCAGAGTGCACGCGAAGGGTAAAAGTAAGAAGAGAAACATATAAAGTTATGGCTCCAACCACAGGCATGTCAACGTGCGCTTCTATCACCTGATATGAGAATAATCCAATTAAATGCTTGAATTGCCAAAGAAGCTGACACCCTCTAATAAGCAAGCTTGTAATAACAGTAACTACCTGAATATAGAACTAAATGCATATATATAATTAGAGAAAGATTCAATTGTACATTTAATACAGACACTATAATGCTTTTGCATTTTGGGCATTCACCTAGTGATTGAAATACCAACTACCTAGTCGCTCCATAACTATGACTTCACAGCAACAAGAAATTTTTGATAGCAGAAACAAGTCTTAAGTATGACTGTGAGCCACGTCTTAAATGTGAAATCACAAGAGAATATTGGGGGGAATGCAACTGATGTAATTGCCTTAAGGCAACAGAAGGTAGGTGGGTTTAGAAGTTTCCATGGCCACATTATGCATATAAATGTCAGATGTGAAAAGCAAGCATGCACAAGCACAACAAGAGGAAACTAGCAGTAACTTGAATAGGGATTAGGTCTACGCACAGTCACAGCATTCCGTTAACGAAACTAGCAGTAACAACCATTTTAATGTTTTGAAAGAGAAAAGAAAGATGAAAAGGCTACATATATCAAAAGGAGGTATTTAGCATACTTGAACAAGCCTTTTATGTACTCATGTATGCACACATATGTACATGTTCACAGATAGACATCAAATGAACACTTCGCACGCGAAGCTGACCAACATTTCAAGGATCAATTTGCTAAGTGCTACATTGACAGGTAATAAGAAGGAAGGAAAGACTTACAAGAGGACTAAAGAACAAAGTACCTTAAGAAACTGATTAATTTCAAATCAGTGTTACAAATTAATAAACCACGAATATAGAAAGGAAGTCATCCACAAACTCTGTAACAAGCACAAATTCAGGGCTCAAATATATGGTGAATATTACTGTCTTAGAGACAAGCACAATTTCATAATATTCACTAGAACGCGAGGTAGGCCACCCCTCAGAGATGTACTGCCTTGGGGATTGAACCTATTACTCTTGTGCACTTATGAAGGCCTTTCTACCGCTGAAGTTCATTAAAATTGTGAAATTTGATAGTCCTATTTCAGTAAAAAGTTGAGGTGCCACCACATAAATTCGTTCTGAAGGTAGAATGTAAACAACTTTTGTTACTCCGAGTAGTCTGCAAGAAGCAGGCTCCTGAGATATCTATAGGAGACAGAAAATAAATAAATAAATAAATAATTGAATGGTGAAAGTACATTTGCAATACCTTCCCAATAGCGTTGCTTAATTTGGTAAAAGCTTCAACTTGCAAGAATTCTGGCAAGACCTGCAAAAATAACCAAATAAATAAACTTCCAAAGCAACCGGCAAAAGAGGTAATGTGAACAACTCACTTCTGGACTTGAAGCAGCATAGTTTGACAATCTCTCCATAAGTTGTGATAACACTGTCTTGATGTCAACTGTAGGCTGAATTTAAAAATGACGCCAAAAAAGAGTTAAGTCTATCGTAATATATATAAACACACATGCATACATACATAAACATTGAGTCCATTTCCTATACGGATTACTGTTCAAGGATGAACAGTACGGATTGGTCCATTTGGCACGCTTCTCGATAGAATTTTTTGATGAAATTTTGTGGGGATGTTCTTCATCGTGTCTAGAACATCTTCACCAAATTTCATCAAAAAATTCAACTGGGAAGTGGGTTAACTACACGATTGAAAAATATTGGTCCAGAAATAGATTTATAAAATCCAATATTTTTCAATCACATAGTTAACCCACTTCCCGGTTGAATTTTTTGATGAAATTTGGTGGAGAAGTTCTAGACACGATGAAGAACATCCCCACAAAATTTCATCAAAAAATTCCATCGGGAAGCGTGCCAAATGGACCAATCCGTACTGTTCATCCGTGAACAGTAATCCGCACCTGAAATTTCCCCCATAAACATTACATATATACATAAAGACAACATGCCTGAATCCAACTTTAAACTGTTATTGTAAAGGATCTATATGCAGCGTCACAGAACACGTAAGAGGAGCAATCAAGTACAATATCTATTATTTCCATGAAGTGCCAAAGAACATGCAACAGATTAGATCCTTAGAAAAACCATTTTGTTTGATCATTCTTCATGTCATCTTTCAACATTCATGACCACTTAAATCTTAAAGTTAAGAAGAAAGACACGACATGTGTGGTCTAAATGACAATTCTCCAAATAATTTCTTTTCTAAAAGTGAAATATTATTCAGACGTTGAATCTCAAACTGTTAGAGCATGTTGCCAACTAATTTTGAAAATTTAGCTAGAATTTTTATTGTACATGAATAGTTGATTAAATGAAACTGGAATAAATCAAAACCAATACACAAACTAATTGATTTTCTATGATGGTTGTAGTTGGATTTTAAAGTACTTTCCTACAAGATTGTTGTTAACTTATTATCAACAACACTCGAGTTCTCTTTCTATCTATGTAGTTTAAGTTTTTCAGGTGTCTGCTCGTTACTGGGGTAATAGCTCAGGACCTAATTCATAGATTTTAAGTTCTGGAAGGCAGAGAAAACAGCAAATCTCTACAAGGTTATGTACCTGAAGTTGGGGGCAAGCACCCAATAATGTTTCAAGAGTTTGCAAGTGGTACTCATCTGGAAAGACTTGAATTATGCAGTCCATCAAATAAAATTGGGCAAGCTCATCTTTACAGTTGACAACCTGTCAAAAACACTTTGGTCAATATATAACAGACTATTGCTAGCTTGCTGACAGTCTTCCTGTGAAGAATGAGTGAAGTAAATCACACCTGCTCCAAGACTCTGGGAAGGACAGTGTCTTTGTATATTTCAAGGTCAACGCCCTCTATCTGACTGAGAATATGCAAGTTCTTTCCAACCTGAAATTTCAGAGGTACGCTGAATAACATCTCTGTAGCAGTCCAACCACAAATTATCTAATATAGCAAAAATCAAGCTGCTTTTGAATAAGGCTATTACAAGATCACGAAGCTCGCTCCTTTCCTTTTCCAGTTTCTCTTTCAACCTGACAGGTCCCTGCAGACCAGAAAGCCCGAATGAAGGCCTCAACTCAGGATCACCATAATGAATGTATCACAAGCATTATAACACCTGCATGGCCAAAAATCATGTCCTCGTGATTCATTTTCACTTTTGTGGCATGCAAGTACCCAAGTGCCATGCATGTCACAACATGATTGACAGCAGATAAAAGCACCAGAGATATTATCACAAACCTGATGCTGCATCCGAACCCAGAGTTTATTCATCTCTGCAAAGTTCTGTAGCACGAATTCAACAGCATCCATGACAGTGTCACCATCTCTGCAGGACAAAAATGGCATGACACTTGAGTAGCAAACCACAGATCATGGCCAATTATAGCTGATTGTGAATCACATAAATAATGAAAACTCAAGAAATGAACATGTTCCTACTTAATATGCGCATTAGCATCACTCATAATGGAGACGAGGCATTACAAATCCCTTACCGCTTGGTCCAAGTAAAATGTAATTTTGCATGGTCTCCGCATGTGCATATGCATCCATGAACAAAAAGGAGCTTGCAAACAGTAATGTCTTAAAGTTGAATGTAGACATCAGAGGGTAAATGAGTGTAGCTCTTTCACTTCAGAATATAAGGTATTGAAGCATAAAATATGTATTCTCCCAGGCATGTTATTGACGAGATTAAGGACACCTTGGAATATAGTTAATAGGGAAAATTGCAAGCCTACAAAGAGAACCGAAGAACTGTGGGTGGGTGAGAGAGAGTTGGGGGGGGTGCGGAGAATCTGTTAGACTAGGAGTATCCTTCAAGAAAACATAGGGCTTATGTTTCTGGAATACTAGAATTAATTTCACATGCCAAAACAAAGATATATCCACCAGTATATTAACTATAAAAGGTGGCCCTTTTAGGACAACTGCAATTGATTGAGTGCAATACTTCATCAGTCTCACCCAATCTCACAACGAAAAAATAGAGAGCACATAGGCAACAAATTTTATATACAGAATCCCTTTCAGCCTTTCAGATCAGTTGCATTTGAAACACTGAATAGCCTATGGCATGTTAGATTCATCCAAAACATGGAAAAAAAACATGACATAAACAAGAGGCTTCTAAATTAATAAACAAAAAATAACAGGCAATCTGCCAATTGCCTTACCCTTCATACTCAGAACCAATATCTGGCAACTTATCTCTGCTAATTTGAGCAAGGTAACTCCGTAGAAAGAGTCCACGTATGGGATGTTGAACGGCACGACACATTTCAACAAGGTCTTTAAGTACATCCTTGGCAGGAGCTTCCTTTGATTTGATGTAAACAGATCCTACCGTACATAGGAGGTACCTGATGGATCAAAAGTATGAACTTCATACGCGTGGACAGATGTATGGAATGCAAAGAAGATGCACACGCAGGTTTGTAGAAAATGCATCCATATAGAAGACCAAACAGAAGATAGCTCTATCATCTAAATTAGTTTTGTGCAAACTTTTAGAATAACAACCAGAATAATCAAAGACTTCCCTATTAATTTGGCATACCAACAGTGTCATAAATAGTACAGTTAGAACAGTTGATCGAGCCAGTGGTACTTACAGTCTGGGCAAAATATTTCCAGCATGTTGAACAAGCTCATATAGATCAACGACAGAACAACCATGCTTATCTTCATCCTTGAAGAACATCTCCAGCCTTCTCAATTCATCAAAAGCTCGCATATCTGATACATCAATACAACAACAGTTCAATTCACTGAATCATGAAAATTAAACCCCTAATACAATGTCAACTTAAGCCAAAGAACTTACAGAGGTCATAATATTTATGAGGAGATAGCCTCGAAGTTCGAAGCTCCGATAGCAATTGCGCTGAATATTTGAGAGCTTCTCTGAGATTATTGGAGTCCTGTAACGATGTAAATTAAAATTAAAATTAGAGAATGGATTAGAAAGAAAGGATAGGTTACGTGAAGGTGAGTGAAGAAGCACCAAAGCGCGATGCATATAGAAGGCGTTGTGCTGGATGCCGGCGATCCCCTCCGCTAGCCATTTCTCCTCGTCCTCAATTCCGTCTGATATCATTCTGCGTCCTTCAAACCAATTCAGCTCCGGCGAGGGCTCTGCTTCTCTGAATTCAAGTCTGCCTCATCAACGATGTCGGATCCCGGTACAAAATTATTTACCCGACCCAGACCCAGATCCAAATTTATTTATTTATTTATTATTCAGTCTTAAGCCCAGAGCTAACAATGAGTGGTGTCAAGTCAGTTTCCTTTGGAGTTAAATAAAATTCCGAAAAACCAAACACGACCCGTAATTAAATGGGTAGAATTTCAATAAACAAATACATTTTGTTATTTTATTGAATAATACAACATAATCTATTTCACCCGTTAAATAAATAAGTTAGTTTGAGTAAACTCGATAACTCGACATAATTAATACAATAATAACATAAATATATTTTTAACGGGTCTAACGTGTTTGCTTGATAAATTCAGATACGATTCATTATTTTGAGAAGTGTAAAAATAAAATTGATTTTAAGTTGAATTTTCAAAATTTGAAAAAGAAAAAATCCGCCAAACAGGAGCTTATAATTTTCTATAGGTTTGTATCATATTAACGTATCTTATCCAATTTTACGGGGTCTAGCTATTACCATCCAATTCTTCTTCTTTTCTCCTCGTCTATATTTTTGAAAGTTTGTTTTACCAAGAGATAATCAAATTTTACGATTTTAAAAAAAAAAATTGATAAAACAACCACCAACATATAACTACTTCAACTCTTCCCCCTTTTTTTTAAAAAAAAAAAACTCAACTAATTTTTTATATTTTTTAACATTTTAATCGTTTTATCCCATCACTCCTCGTTGTTATATAATATTTTCTTTCGATAAATACTTATCTTAATATTAGTTAGTATAAGAAATAGGAAAGAGCCGTTCTAATTTCACTTAACATAGAATTATCTCCATGCATAAAAATAATTTTCACGTAGTAATTATTTTTTATATATTGAGTTATCTCAATCTTTTTAATATGATAATGGATCAACTTTTACAACATAAACATTGTAAATATCATTTTTCCATGATCATGCAATGAGGAATTTTGTGAAATTAATAGACAATTATTAATCATACTTTTAGATAATTAATAATCGTACTTAATGCAGAAATAGAATAACAATTTGCATACCGCAAACTTTGTATGAAGCAGGCAATCTTAATATATAGCTTGTTTCACAACTTGGATATGTATGTTTCGTTTCAAAATGGAGAAGACATTCCCATGAGAAAATGATTGTATCTATTCAAAACTTAGTACAAAACAGTAATATGTGTTTACACACACACGGCAATAAATTTAAGAAATATAATTTTACGTTTTTCTAAAAAATTACAAACTTTGGTCTCATTTACTAGAATTTTAGCTACCAATACACAAGGGTCTATGATTGTATTTGAAACATTTAAAATATTGGCTCAGACCACTTTAGTTTTATCAGGTCAAATTAATTAATTTATTCATTTATTTTAACACAAAGAGGGTTTCTTATGTTACTATAGGTAAAATTTATCGATGTGTTATAAGCATGAAATATTTTATGGCACGTCTACAAGATTTAGAAGTGATTGACATTTCTCTTTACTAAAGATATACTGTAAAGTTTCACATATGTTATGTTAATTGAAAATTTACAACTTCCACTACATATTGAATAATTCGTGATAACGTGCGTATACGTTGCGATTGCATCAATTCTTTGTAATCAATATATATTATCGCAAAGAAAAATATACTTCACAAATAATGGCAAAAAATAAAAAATTCGTAGTCAATATAAATAGATTGACATAATTAATCATATACAAGAGCATTTTTATAATAATAACGTACAAGGATCCTAAACACAAATTTTAAAAATAACAATGTTGATGTTATCAAGGAATGCTTAGTCTTGAATTCCACCTTGGCACGCACCCATTACATTTAAACACTAAAGACTATACAACACCAAGACTTTGTCTTACTTTCCCCAAAATGGAAAGGATTGGGAAGACTGCATCGATCGAGTGCGCCGGCCCTGTTCTATCACTTTTTACTCCTTTAAAAAACTTGACCAGTGTATTTTCACTAGATCGATATGATCATATTATGGAACAACCTGCTCCTTTTTTCTTCTTCTTCTTCTTCTTCTTTTGTTGCTTTGGTGGTTGAAGCACTACCTTAATGGCTGCATCAAACACTGCCTTCACATTCTGCAGGAATTTAATTTGCAATGAGATCATTTATTTTCCATAACAAAGGCACGATCGAACAATGTCCCATTATTTGTTAATTAAATGAAGTTTAGAAATGATCGATTACCTGTTGCGTTTTTGAACTGCACTCAACATAGGCAGGAGATCCGATGTTTTTTTTCAAATGCTCCCCCTTTACAAATGTGGAAATATTATTATATCGTTTCATAGTAATTTTAACTTCGTTGGATTTATTTATTTTTTAAAGAAAAATGAGGTAGGAAGATAAGTATTATCACCTGAACTGTAGTAATGGGCACTGGACCAGGATGATCTACAAAAAATTGCTCATCATCCCTAAGATCTGCAAGTGTAAAATATCCCCGTGATAGTGCAGCAATTCATACTCCATTGAGTTTTGCCCTTCTATATTACAAATCACAAAATTTCTCGCCAAAAAGACAAGTAGTGGCTAAAATTTATCCTCCCACATTTATCTTTTAATCTAACGGCTCATAAATGTCGTAACACTCTGTTAATCTAAAGCATGATTATCTTTTATTAAATTTGAAAGTGTTTTAAAATATCCAAATTCTAATTAATTTGTTTATGTATTAATTATCTATTTATTAATAATCACAAAGTTTCTAATATTAAAAATGAATAATTATAATTAAGAATATTTAGTTTTCTTTCAATTATAATTAAGAATTCAACGTTTATTCTCTTGGTTTCTAAAGAATAATTAAATATTAGAAGAATAATATTTTTGTTAATTTATTTTTCTTACAAAGTAAAGTTATAATATAAAGTATACAAAAAATAATTTTTACAATTCTACCTAAATGAATGAGATTAATCAGGAGAATTCTAATATTTATTTCTTATTCATAAAATTTAATAGATTAATTAATTTCATCTGTCCCATTTATTTTGATCTCTCTAGTTGGGGTTCGACCGAATCATTCTATATGAATATGAATGTTAATGTGAATGATTAATTTCTTTTATCCGTCCCATTATTTATAAAATTTAAAAGATTAATTTCTTTTAACATATTAATTAATTTTTACAAATCCTCCAAAAGTCGCATTATTTTTCATCTCTCTGGATGGGGCTTGACCGAGTCATTCTATATGATGTGAATGATTATTCTTATTATTAAAAAAAAAAAAAAAACAATTTGATCATTAAATTTTACATGATGTTACCCCCGTAAAATGAAGCTCGTAGCACATGAATGAGAAAAGTAGCAAAATAAAAAAATAATTTAAGTAAACAATCCAAATGGTCATTAAACGTTAGTTATTAAATTATAAAACGAATTACCTTAGCCATTCAACTTTAAAATTAGTACCACTTCGACCATTCCGTCCATTTTAATTGTGTTAAGTTAGATGGAAATAAGTAATGTGTAAGGCACATGACTTCATTTAAGAGTATTTTAATAATATTGCAACAAAATACCCTTATCTTCATTACTGGCCTTGCTAATGAGAGAAAATGCGAGAATAAACACATCTGCTCCGCAAAAGCTCAATGGTCTCAATCTGTTGTAATCCTCTCGTTTAGAGTTAATTGTCTAGAGTATCACCTGCCTCTCGTTTAGTTAAAATCAGGTGAGAGATATGTATTTGTAATTCACTGTGATATTTTGTACATGAATTTTTTTCTTCCTATTTAATAACAACAAAAAACTAGGGGGGAAAAAGGGAAAGAAATTAATGTTACATTTAAATTATCAATAAAATAGTTGGGATTGAATTTGAATACCATTTTGAACTCTCCATTATGTATTGGCAATTGATAGTAAATTGGGCAAAGTACAATACTCAATAATTCTACGCACCACTAATTAAGGGTAATTTTATTTATACTCTTAATAATGCTTGATTCTTATTCCCACTTTTCATTCGATCTTTAAGTATTAAGTAATAGTTTGTTATTTGATTCTTGAGGGCCGAGTATAAGTTTAAAAATACCTTACTCGACCCCTAAACACCGAGTAATAATTAAGCTTATATTCGATTATCAAGAACCAAATAATATATTCTTATTCGGCACTCAAGAACTAAATGAAGGGTAAGAGTGAAACGAAACATTGTTAGGAGTGGAAATAGAATCTCCCCTAATTAATAAGGTGGTAAAATACTCCTTTAACCCTTTTTCTTTTAAACACACCTTTAACCAACTTTTTAATATATATATATATATATTAGTTTATGCCCGTGCCTACGGCAAGATTCGATTGTACATATATATAATTGGTGATACTATCTAAAATTAAATTTATTATTACATTTTTTATATCTATAATTACTCATAATTTCAATTAGTTTTTTATCTTATATTAAGAGTTCTTCTATTTTTTAGATAAATTAATTTTAGCATTATCCTAAAAAAGTAGTATTATAATCTTAATTTGATAATAAGAGGAATTAAATTTTTCCCTGTGGCATTAATTTTAATTTTTAATCCTAACCAAATTTAAAAAATGTAATTGTTATGTCTATTATTCAAATAGTGGTAGAGTAAATTAAGTATATCTAATTGCACTTTCATTATAATTAGTGATGGAAAATGGTCTAATTCGACTGGTTTTCAACTAAGCAAACCTCAATATAGGACATACTCCTTTTTATTTTATAATCCGAAACAAGTATGGGTGCTAAATGGCTTAAGTTCCTCTTCACGTAAATTCTATCAATTTGTCTCAATTTTGCTTAAATATAACATTTTTTCTTTAAAATACTCATCTAATTACAACGGGTAAGGAGGGGAAGAGTAATTTAAGGTTTATAAGTATATATAGTAAATAGGGTAGATTTTAATTAATTAATTAATTAATTTTAAATAAATATGCTTTTAGTTAAGTATAATTTCAATTATTCGTATGTTTAGATATATCGAATTCAAATTTAGTAAAACCCTAAACTTAGCTATTGACTCCCTGTAAATAAAGTTAATCCCAACACAATTCATTTAAGGTATGTTCTTTTCGCGTGATTTTCAAATAATATTTGAAAAATCATGTGATTTACATAATTTAATAGTGTTCTTTTGGGATAAATTTTCATACTTTAAATTCCGTCAAATTTTGAAATCATAAAAATCACGTGATTTTAAAATCCGTTCAAAATTTTGGGATTTTAGAATACCCAGAGTTTAAATTTGATCAATCTCTTTTTAATCATATCTTTCCTTTATTATTGGTCGGATTTTGGAATCCCCAGAATTTAAATTTTATTAATCTGTTTTTAATTTTATCTCTCTCCTTTTATTGGTTAGTAATACTTTTCTATCAAACTAAAATACCTAAATGTATAAAAATCTTAGTTAAACCCAACTTACACTACTACATTTTTAAATTTTTAGTTTTGTTTAAAAAACACTTAAATTAAAAATTATGAGATTTTTAGATTAGATTTTTAAATATTATGATTTATTAAATCATATTATTTTAAAAATTCGTGAAAAGAAGACAGCCTTATATATTTCCATTAGTTTTTTTTTTTTAGATTTTTTAAATTTTGAAATTTCTAATCACGTATAGGATAAACATATGCCCGAAGAGAATAATTGAATAAGTTTAAATTAATATATTTACATTTAGACCAACATAATATTTAAAAATTAGAATTTGTTTCCAGAGAAAATAAACTATTATTATTCTATTTTAAAAAAATAATAAATATAATATTAGATATATTCTAAGTTTTGGGTATGCCCTTATGACCTCCAATTAATTTATTTATTATTTATTTTTTCATCATTTCTTATAATTAATTATATTTTTTCTTTAAATAAACTGATATTGTAAATATCACTACTTTAATCCTGAGAGATAAATAAATAAATTCGTAATTTCTAAATCTCTTAATGATTAACAATGTAGTTGTTAATGTATATATGACATGGTACCCTTTGTATTTGTTTTTTTTAGAAATAAAGGGGTGTTAAAAAATTAAAATTCTTACATTCAGCAAATTAATTTTTACTATTTATAATAAAAAATATATAAATAATTTTGAGCAATTGAAACTTACAATGAATTTAATATAACTAAATGTTAAAATATTAATAAATAATTTATATTGATAGTAAAAACTACTCATACATGCCTAATAATTGAATAATGGTAGGGAAAAATATAACTAAAGAAATCATTTTAGTAATAAACTATTCATACATACCTAATATTTTAAAAAAAATAAATTTTATTTATAATTTAAGTTATTCCATTATTTATTTATTTATTATAGTTCTAAACACTTCAATAATCAATAGTGATTAGTTAATTAATAAATAGTTGTTTAGTTATCATAGAAATATTCTACATAAACCAAAATTAATTAGGAGATAAATAATTTTTTAGTTTATCACATAAATTAAAATTAATTAAGAGATAAATACACATTTAGTTATCACATAAACATGTAAGTTGTCAGATGAAAATATAAAGAGTAAACTACCCTAATAGCCCTTAAACTATGGGGTTAGTGTCACTTTGGCTACTAAATTAAAAAACGCGCCACTTTGGCCCTTGAACTATTAGTGAGTGTTAGTTTAACCCTTTTGTCTATATTTTCTGTTAAGTTGGACGTAAATAGGGCATTTTTGTCATTTTAATTAAAAATTTAATGTAATTATATATTTTTTAAGTTGGTTCAATAGAAAATCGGTTTGGTTTTTCTCAACACCGGTTCAAAGCATTTTTATAACTAATATGGATCAAAAAGTTTGGTTTTTTTCATATCCTAAATCTCTATTAAAAACACCCTCTTCTCTCTCCAGCCATCTTCTTTCTCATCTCCTCCATCTCCGACCACCTCCCTACCTCCCCACCACAAACCCACAACCGCCTTTCCACCATTTCCACTTTCAAATCCTTAAATTTTCTCGCTCATTCACATACACATATATGTCTTTATAGCAAAATGCCCAAAATCTAGAATGAGGATTAAAAACAGAGAGAGATAAGGAGGTTCCAAATAAACAGCCCATCTCTTTTGAAAATTGGTCCTCACTTGATCAATTCAAACCTTAAAGTCGATGATTTCACACTCTACAAAATAATCAACCCATCTCACTCTCTCTCCTCTCTTTAGAGAAAGAAAAAAAGTGTATTTATCTATCTCTGTCTATATATATATATATATATATACGACCAAACAACAGCAAAACATATATACCATTTCTTTCTTACTTTTTCTTGATCTTCACCCTTATGTGTTTGGCTGTGATGATGATGATGATGATAATAAGTTGGGGAGGTGGGTTTGTGGCGAGAGATGGAAGAAGGGAAATGGCGGTGGTGGATGGAGGATATGGCCGGAGATGGAGGTAAAGATAGAAGATAGTCGGAGAAAGGAGGCGGCCAGAGATGGAGGTAGAGATAGAAGATAGCCGGAGAAAGGAGGCGGTCGGAGATGGTGGATGTGGCCGGAGATATATATATGTATATATATATAACTGTGTTTCTTTATTTCTTTCTTTTTTATTTTGTTTTTTGTTTATAAATTTTTTAATAAAAAAATTGAAATAACAAAAATGCCCCTTATTTCCGTCCAACTTAACAGAAAATATAGACGGAAGGGCTAAACTGACACTCGCTAATAGTTCAAGGGCTAAAGTGACGCGTTTTTTAGTTTAGTGGCCAAAGTGACACTAACCCCATAGTTTAAAGGCTATTAGGGTAGTTTACTCAAATATAAATAATCAATTAAGAATATTTGAGCCGTTGGATTAAAACATAGAAACTTAAATTAAATTTGAACCGTCACTTTAGACATAAGTTTAGATAATCTCATAATAATAGCACTGAAAGTTGTATAACGATGGTTAATAATCGGTTTTTGAACAAATTGTGTCAAATTCAATCTCGACCTACTAAAAAATTTAACAATTCTGACATTAATTCAAGGTTGAAGAGAGTTTTAAATTTAAAAATTTGAAGATGCCACATTTACTATATGACTAAACCTACCTACATTTGACACGCGTTATTATTAGGTCCTTTTGGACATTGCCAAGAAGATCGTCTAGGCCCCAAAAGGACGGCTCTCCTTCGTCGAATATATGGGTTTATTTGAGTTCAACATGCTATATTTATATGTACCTAAGTTGAACATAACCCAAATCGTATTTATTTTAGAAGGTATCTGAGCTTACCACAATTGAAAAAAATAAAAAATATCGGCCTTTGGGGCATAGTTGGTCAAACCTTTTTGGGATGAATATTTGTCATCCCAAATCCTGAATACTATTATTAAAGTAATTTTATTTGTTATCAAACTAAATTTATAATTTTTTTTAAAGTAAACAAATTTTGAGTTCATTAATTATGCTTAAAGACGATAAAATTCTTTAAATAATCATTTTGCTTTCACATAATATTAATTTATTTTTGCATATACAATTTGTAAACTTTAAAAAACAAAATCATAAATAAATCAATGCCCTAGAAAAATGAACTTTAAATATTGTTAAATTAAAATTTATTATATTTTGAAGTTTTAAAAAAAAGCTGGAGAGAGAGAGAGAGATGACGTGACAGTGTAAATAAGATGTGAATATGCACTACTATTACTCAAGATATTGTTTAATAGATAATCTAAATGTTAAATAATATGAGGATGCTAAAAATATAAAAAAACTATATTTTCTAATTAAACAAAATACTAATATATTACAATACTGGAGATGCTATTTTATAAATAATTTACATGTTAAATAATTTGGGGGTATTAGAGATATATAAAGACTCTAATTTATAAATAAATATTTAATGACTATAGAGATACAATTAAAAATTTTATAAATTTTAAACTCTTTAATATAGTTAATTAATTAAATACCTATAATTTACAAATAAATATTTAATGGCTATAGAGATATAAGTAGAATTTTTATAAATTGTAAACTCTTTAATATAGTTAATTAACTAAATACCTATTATTATAATCAATATTACCAACATGCCATAATAATCCGGAAACGTTGGATCAAAAGATAAACATCTACATTAAATCTGAGCCACCAGTTAGAAACATAAACATAAAGAGTCCTGTTATATTAGGACTGACCTGATTTATTAATAGATATATATGAAAAAATTTCAAGTAAGAACCTTAATTTAAAAGCCTTATTTATGGACCGAGTCATTTGACATGCTTCCTGATATAATTTTTTAACGAAATTTGATGGGAATGTTCTTCATCATGTGTAGAACATCTCCTCCAAATTTTATCAAAAAAATATATCGGGAAGTGGGTTAACTACAGGATTAAAAGCTATTGGATATATATATCTATTTCTGAACCAATATTTTTCAATCATGTAGTTAACTCACTTCTCGGTTAAATTTTTTAATGAAATTTGATAGAGATGTTCTACACATGATGAAGAACGTCCTCCCCAAATTTCATTAAAAAAATTTCATCAAGAAGCATGCCAAATAACTTGGTCCGTAAATATAATTTTTAAGTTAAGATTCTCACTTGAAATATATAAGTTAAGATTTTTACTTAAAATGCACCATATATATAGCTTACGTTGACAATTGGTACTTTCTTGTTTTCTATATAAAGTACATAAATATTTGTGAAGGATGACATATGCAGTGGGCAGGAGCAACTTCAAGAATTAAATTTAGAAGTGGTCAAAGTAATAAACTTTTGAGCGGAAGAGGTGGCCCAGTGGTAAGCCCCTCTCCCGAACTCCCGGGCAACCGGAGTTCGAGTCTCACCGGTTGCAGAATGCAGCTCCCCTTTCCCCCTTCCCCTTAGGTGTAGGAAAATTTGATGTGTTCAAAAAAAAAAGTAATAAAATTTTAAGCATTTTTTACATAAATTATAATAAGGTTAAAATTAAAATATTATATATATTAAAATACTTAATATCTTATATAACAAAAATCAAAATCACACATTTAGTTACAATATTCTCCTTCGAAATTTTATATTTTAAAAATGTTGATTGATATTTTTATTATGGATATCTTCAAAGATACATTTCTTAATATATATTACCAGAAAATATTCATGAAATCATATTCCAACCGATTCTATAATTAAGTCTTGATTAAATTGTAGAAAAAACTCTTTCAACTATTACAGTTAGAACAAGTAAAAGTAGAACAAATTTGATGAACATGTATAAGAGTAGAAAGAACAAAGGGGGAAGAGATCACCATTCACCCAGACTAGAGAGATTATCGGCCGAGAAAAAAGAGGCAGAGAAGAAAGGGGCAAAGAAGTGAACTAAAGAAGAGTAAAGTAAAATGAAGAGATGGCCACCGGAAAAGGAAAAAAAAAAGAGTTAATTGCACTTTGCCCTCCTGAACTATTGACCTAGTTGCACTTTACCATACGAACTATTAATTTCACTAATTTTTATCACGAACTATTGATTTTGTTGCACTTTGCCTAAAATTACTGACGGGGTTAAAAAATTGACGGAAATAAAGGGCAAAATTGGAAATCCACTATCATCTTTCACCTCATTCTCTTTCACTCCTTTTCCCTCTTCAATGGCAGTATACAAAAAAATCTCCGAACCCCATCCCCTCCGCTTCAAACCTTACCCTTCCTCAATCAACGAACCCACCTCCACCTCTACCACCACCATTACCTTCGAATAAGACCCCACCCAACCATGTTCTTCCAAATCTCCTACACCTCCTCTGCTAAACCCATCAGTGACCTCCCCTTCCTCCTTCGACATCTTCTCCATTTTCTCTTTCGGCATCTTCTCCATCTTCCACAAAATCGTAATTCCTCCTCCCTTTCCTCCTTCATTTATTCCCCGTCCTCTGATTCTTGTGTCAGTAATGGGTATACAAAAATCACATTCGAGTATATATATACTGATCTTAATCTAATCGAATCGGATCTCCATCAATCTTTCTTTCTCCCTTAACGCCGTTGCACCATCGTGGTACCACCTCCATCGTTGAATCTCTTGAAAATCCAAAAATTTAGACAAAAAAAAACAGAGAAAGAAGAAATAGAGATCCCATAGATATATATATATATATATATATAGTAAGGTGAGTTTCACTCCACAATTCTTGCACTTTCAATTTGTCTTTGATTAATCGAGAGATGAGTCACCAGAAAAGGTTGCCGGAAAAAATCGCCGGAAAGAGAAGGAGGTGAAAAATAATAGTGGATTTCCAATTTTGCCCTTCATTTCCGTCAATTTTTTAACCCCGTCAGTAATTTAAGGCAAAGTGCAACAAAATCAATAGTTCGTGATAAAAATTGGTGAAATTAATAGTTCGTATGGTAAAGTGCAACTAGGTCAATAGTTCAGGGGGGCAAAGTGCAATTAACTCAAAAAAAAAGAGCATTATATCCAATATTACAAAAAATATAAAATTTTACCCTGAACATTTACTGCTTAATTATCACATGTGCCTGCCCCCGTAACTTTCACGCATCTCGCACACAGACACCCCGCCACTTCCAAAGTTTTTCTAAATACAAACTCTCACTCCATATTTATGTTCGTAATTGCATGGACCCCCCTAACATTCCATACTAATAAAAGTTTGCCCAAAACTCACGTGGGGCTATCGCCCCGGTCCCTTACTCGGTCCGCCCTTAGTAGTGAGTAAATTTGTCCCCTGTTAAATTTGTGGAAAATATGAATTGCTACTATATTAGCATTTAAATTTTGAAAAGTTATATATATATATACAAGCACGTTAATTTTGTCACCATCTAATTGTGATCTCATTATTAGAGGATAATGTTGATCTCAATGAACTAATGAACAATTAATCTCATGACACTCACTAACCTTAGCTAGAATGATATCAATAAAATTTCTAATCAGGTGAGTATATAAAGATATACACAAATAATAAATTGAATGTACAAAATTATAGCCAAAAAAACTATTATGCTTGTCTGTTTAAATCACATTTTAGAAGAAAACGTACTTAAATAATTTTCGGAAACGAGATTCCTGGCATATAAGGAAATCCAAGGGAATAAACTGCATACAAAAGTTCAACCCAAAAACTGACCGTAGAAAATGTGTTACTAGTGTATGAAATGAGCATGCATGTTTTTCCGACAGCACCATCACCGACTGTCACGCATTTTATGAACCTCGATGCACTCATTTCCAAAAGCAAATTAGGACCGAAATCATTCCTTTGGCAAAGTGTGTTCTTTTCAAAACCTTTATTCAGTACGTTTTTGTCTATTTTACACATCAACGATTCTTATAGCCGTGCACATTAGATCTCATAAGAAAAATTTTAGTGTCTTCAAACCAAATAGAAGCAAATTTAGGACACTGAGTCGAGAGTCTATACTAATTTCACCCTAGTCAGAATCCTAGCTAATTGCTAAAAAGATTGGCTTCAAGTGAGAGAGACAGATAGAAAGAAAGAGAGGAAGGGACAATTAATATGACAACTGTAAATAGAGAGCTAAGGAAAATTGCGGTTGAAGCGTTCGCTGACCAAGCCAATCACTCTGCCATTTGTGGAACTTACACATCCTATCATTTGCCACAAACCACCCCTCTCTCACCTTTTGAGTGACTTTATATTTATTTTACTATATACTTTTAGGAATATTGAATCGCTTGTTTCGTTAGTGAATTTCTTGTTTACTCACTTGATTGATAATTAAAAAAGCTCTGTTATCTTGAATTACTATTTGATTATTATTAAATCGCTTGTTACTGTATTACTAGATTTAAGCCATTTAAGTGTTAACAAGTTTCTATAAATAGTGAGTAAATTTTTTGTTACAAATTAAACAGAACAATCCATTATAATCCAACATATTTAATTAATAAATTAAACTGAATTCGACCCATTAAAAATACAACGAGTTAACGTCCAACAAACCCCGTACATTTTACCAAAAGTAACAACGGGATATTGAAAAATAGGACTCGTATGAAAAAAAAAACTGCAAAAGAACTATGGAATAATATTTTTTTTAAATTAATGACCTATATTTGATCAAATTCCAAAAGGATTGCAAAGTTAACTTCGTAGTATTATTTTTAAATTGTATGTTTTTATGAAATCATGCAAAATCAAGTTTGCACTACACTTTTTTTAGCATATTATTATAAATGAGTGTTTAATTGACAATGGTTTAGAATAATTTTAACAAATTACATATTCAAAATCTATTTATTAATAAAATATACATAATAACTTTTTCGGAATTATGCAAAGTTAAGTTTGCACTTTTTATTTTCTAAAATATCACTATGTATTTGTATTTATTTGACGTTGTTTTAAAGTTTTATGAATAAAATATAAGAATATAATTGTTAAAGTTTGAAAAAAAAAATTCTTTCTCAACCACTAACAAATTTTTTTCGATGAAAATCACAAAGTAAAAAAAATCTCACCACATATCTTAACTTATTTTTCAACTTCTCACAAAAATCAATTGTTTTCATTTTCTTTTTTCATGTTATCAAAAAGACCCTAAAAATAATATAAAATAAATGGGTTTTTTTGTAAAGTCTTAAAAGAATCAATTATATAAATCCTGACACAAGTTAGACGATAAAAATGCAATTTTTCTTTCTATTTTTGAAAAAAAATTATATACATGATCTTATAACTAGATTTTATTTTATTTTATAGGTATCAATGGATATATTTTAGTATATAATTTTTATTAAAATTTATATTTTATATTAAAAAAATTATATTTTAAATTTTATAAAAATTAAAGAAAAAGAAAGATAACATGGCATTGTACACTAAATGCGTATATATATTGAAGGTACTGGAGTATATTCTATGACTATAATTCACCCAAAAAAAAGATAGAATGTCAGACAAGATAAAAATATTACTATGGACGAATAAAACGAAATATCATATTCTAAGATTATAAAACTAGAGGAGCGCGATGGCTTCCACCATCTCTTGACATGTGTACATTATTTATTGTCTTTAATTCACATAGAGGAAGTAAGAGTTATAAACAACCATAATAATTAAAGCTTTATGTAAACTAGTTTTTGAAAAATTACGTGCATGGAGTAATTAACATAAATAAATTATTCTCTGATTATACATAAAATTGCTTTTGTTATTAAAGCAGAAACAAAATTCTAAAAGTTTACTAATTTTAATTCTGAAAAATATGTTCAATCTTATCTAGCATGCATCAAGCAATTCAATTAATCAATGATAATCAATACCAGAATTAACAAGGTATCCTACGGTGCCGGACTAATCATCAACAAACAAATTCCACTATAACAATAACAAAATGTATAGTCTTGATTAATCACTAATCGACTTAGACGTGCAATCTTGAATCGCTCAAGAACAACTTCTAAACGTAACCTCTAGTGTAGGAACTTCCTCTTCGAATTGCTTGATTTAGAACACAGCGTATCACACACCTCAAACTCGCTCCGATCTCCTTGACAACCTCGCGCTTCAATAACGGTTTAGGATTTTCGTTCTTGATGAAGAACAATTAATTTGGCATTCATTTTGATTCAAACCCTAGGTAGTGTGATTGCTCTTTCAAAGGTGTTAAAAATTAATCTTAAAAGAGCATTAAAAGATCTCTGTCCATAAGAGTTTATTTATAAGAGAAAATAAGTTTAAACTCATATTTGAATCAGGAAAGATACTTAAAAAGATCAATTTTTGCGATAAAAAAATTGATGGCCAGGAGTTATAGCCGGACCGATCCACATTAACCAAATGTGTACCGGTCCACCCATACGCGCCGGATCGGTCCAGAGAATCCCATGTGTAACGGTCCACCAAGCTTGAAATTGAAATCCATGAAAAATTAAAGAATCACCGCCAAATTGGTACACTAAAAGAATTGTGTGCCAGTCCCCTTTATACATTGGTGAAACTGAACTTAGTTTTTTAAAATTGCTTATATGGATTCTCAATTTAACTTAATGAATCAACAACCTTTAGTTGAAGAGCTTTGATTTAAAACATTGGCATGCACCACCTAGATTTATAATCCAAAACACTTACCAAGCTTACCATTATATGAACATTAATTGCATGATTCTTGATAACTTCGGCTGGCGAGATCTTCAATGAATACCATGATCGACTTAACAAGATTACATGAGAAAATGTGTTTTTCTTAAAGGAAGAAAGTCAACAATAATAGACCTTACAGTTTTGAACTCTTGCGATGCATGCGTGTCAATTTTTATGTGTAATGTACATAATTTAATAGGTAGAATTTTGGCAAAGTAAAAATTTCCGTATATATGATTAAAGAAACAATATACAATGAATGATAAACAAAGGATGCAAGCTTTAATCTTCTTGCATTACAAAATTTATTCAATAATATTTTCAACCAAACCATAAGAACTTAATTAATAGTAAAGAATAAAAAAAGAATCTTTAATATATGAAACCCACAAAAAAAATACATATTTCACTGACTTAACGGTAGAAATATTATCTAACATTTCTTCTATCAACAAATGCATTGCACAAATAATATTTCATTTATTTGTTCTTTAACATTTGGTTGTCTTTACTATTTTAATAACTTCAATATGTTGTGGTTCAAGTAGTATATACTTCATGCCCGATGCAAACACGTTTCCTTGTACATGTAATTAGTGTTTAAAACTAAAGAATTACAACTGTGGGAGCTTAAAAATGATGACAGTTGGGCTAGTTTTATGATTCGGGCCTAGAAGGCCAGAAACCATTTGGATGGTGCACAGAACATAAGGCCCAAGCCGTGGGGAGGGAAAGGAGATTTTTACTGAGTAGATCAATATTGCCGAGTAGAGCTAACTGACTACGCCATATGGCGTCATCAAGTTGCTAATTTGTGCACAATGCGGTCATCATGCGGAGATGGTCATCACTACCATTAATGATGAGACACCTGTTATTTGTACAATTTTAGGATGCTTGTAAAGTTAAACCTTAAAGAGGTGCCCAAATTTTGTTATTTATAATCATGTTACTCTTTACTTTAATATAACATTGTGATCCTAATTATATGCATATAAATAAAAAAAGGAAGGCCCAAAAGGTAGAGATCTGGTTTTGAATTTTTAGGCATATTATAATAAAGAAGGAAATGGGTTGCTTGTATTCACTTTTTAATTGCCTTTGAGCTAATAAATAAGGATGGCAACAAGTCGGGTTTACAATTTTCATTCCTGCCTTGCTACCAAAAACCACCCCATCCCGTTCGGGGTATTGGGTAATCCATATTCCCATCCTCGTCAAGTAACGGGCCCTAGCGGGGATTCCCAAACATAATTTATTTTTTTAAAAAGAAAAGAAATGGAGTAAAGTTATAAATAATATAATGTTATATAATATATATACATATATATAAAATTATATATTTACACAATTAACAATGAACTAATTTTATATACATACACACACATATAAGCACAAAGAAATAAAATATAAAAATTAAGTATATCGGGGGGTACGGGGTGGAGACGCCCATACTCGAACCCAAGCCGAACCCGACTAACGTTTAAAAATTCTCGACCTGAAGCCGCTCCCGATTACTTGTCCTCATACCTGCCCTTATCGGATCGGGGACCTGTGGGTACTCAAACCCGCAAGTATTTTTGCCATCCCTACTAATAGATCACACATACACATAATGATAAGCCCAAGGATAGCACTGAAGCTGGATCATAGAGTGAAGGCTATGCATATTCCATCCGGGTTCCAAGTGGCCCAATCACTCGAGCTAGAGCCAAGAAGATCAAGGAGGCACTTATGACCATAGTCCAAGAGATGATGAGCAAAGCTGAAGCATGGAGAAGCATTGAAGGGGGTCGGGCTTAAGAATTGAAGACATTGCTTAAAGGCCCAATTAAAGATGTTCAAAATAGTAGCCCAAGAGATTAAAAACATGTATTAGATAAATGGGTTGGGCTAGGCTTTAAGTTTAATTTATGTTTAGCTTTGTTTGGGCCCATTAATTTCGTTTTTGTTTATTTTTCTAGACCTAGTAGGTTTAATTACTCATGTTTAAAGAAGCTAACGCTATTGTTTTGGGCAGCTTTTGATTAATTAAAATTTCGAGTGTTTCTCACTTTTTGCGTTCTAAGAACGTCTCAAACAGCTAGAATTAGGGTTCTTGTTGTTCTTCAACTTAGCAATCAATTAACCCATCGATTGATTGTTTGTCTTCGACTATACCAAGGTTCTCTCTCATTTTCGGGATTGGGTCGAGGTTCCATCTCCATTAACTTCTCGTGATTCCAAGGTTCTTGCGTCTTCATACGCTAAGGGTTGCGGATCCATCTTGCTTGGATAAAATACATTCGCACTTCACATCAGTTGGTATCAGAGGGAACTTTTTATCCAAGTTTTATCTTTCGTTTGTTTCTGTTTTGTTCAATTCATAGACTGCTTTATTCGTATCTTCTTAAAACGAGGGTTGTTATTTTCGATTGTGGAAAAAAAAAATTCGATTCTGCTCTTGCTTAGTAATTTTGAATTTATTCTTGTTGCGTTATTGCGAATCTGCTTCGTTTATTTCATCTGTGTTGATTAAAGTCAAAATCTTTGACTTCGTTTTTGAACCCTAGTTGCAAATCTGTCTATCAGAACCTGTTTAATACGCGAATTAATTTCTATTGCTTCTACCTAGGGCTATTTGGATTTTGATTACCGCATAAAAACCCTAGTTTCTTGATTGCGAATTCGATTTGTTGTTTGTGACAATCTCTAGTTGTGCTAAAAACCCTAGACTTGCGAATTCCTTGTTTCTTGTTGCTGGGTTAATTTGATATTGTGGCTGTTGATAGTCATGGCTATTGATATTGCAAAAATTGATATTGTATCTGCATAAAAGCCACGATTGCGATTATTTTGCTCGAGTTTCGAATTATGCATATTATTCTGCTGAAGTTTCGAATTCTGAAAATTTCGATTACACCAGATTAAAGTAAAAGTCAAGAGACCCAAAAAAAATAAAAAAAATCCACAAGACTGAATTTCCGAAATTCGCAACTATTTTTTTTTGGATTTGGGTTCTATAGGGGGTCCAAGGATTTCAAAAATCCTATTTCCACGAGATTGAATTTTCGCTCATTTTTTCTCGATCTTTTGCTACGTATTGTGTTTATAATTCGTTGGGATTCATGTTTCTTGAGTTCTTGGTGAAAACGTAATTGTCGAGCATACAATTGACCTGTTTGGATTGTGATTGGTCTGTTTGGGAACCAAGACGAAGGTTCTGGCTTTTTGATTTGTTTGAAAGTTCCAAAAGGTGAAAATTGAGAGGTATATCATTACTTTTGAGAGCTAAACATGAGTGGTAAAATCAGAGTGATAATATTCTGAGCGAAACACGTAAGGGAGTGCAGTGAGGAAATTTTTATTTCTTTATATTGTGCTAATCTCTATTTTGCAGCAATATGTCAAATTTCGATCCTAAGTTGTTCTAAAAAGCCATGATGAGTACCTTATAAAATATGATGAGAGAGGAGTTGGGTGGCTTTAGAGAGCAAGTAGATGAGATTAGTGACAAATTAAAACGAATGCGGGTGAAAGTGGATAGAGTTGAGAGCACTCAAAATAAACAATTTGGTAAATCACGTAGTGCTCAAAGAACTGGGAGAATGCAGCCTAGAGAAATGAGGGCTAAGAATGATCCTGATAACTATTATCGAGATGTTTTGATGACGGGGATAGTGACGTTGATTCAGTAACCGCTAACCGACGGAATGGTAAGCGAATTAGTAGAGGAACCAATCAGGAGGACGACAACATAAATGTGATCAAAATGAAGATTCCATCCTTCTAAGGAAAGAATGACCTCGAGGCCTATCTTGAGTGGGTCAAGAAAGTTGAGTTGGTGTTTGCTTGCCATAATTACTCTGAGTCCAAGAAGGTGAAATTAGCGGCTATTGAATTTTCAGATTATGCACTTGTTTGGTGGGATCGCTTGATGACAGAGCGAAGGCGTAGTGATGAAGGGCCCATTGAGACATGGGAATAGATGAAGTGGCTGATGAAGAAGCGGTTTGTACCCGATCATTATTATTAAAAATTGTACCAAAAATTACAGGGGCTTACACAGGAGAATCGTAGTGTTGATGAGTACTACAAGGAGATGGAAGTGGCCATGATTCGGGCCAAGGTTGATGAGAATAGAGAAGCTACCATGGCGCGGTTCTTGAGCGGGTTAAATCGGGAAATTGCCAATGCGCGCGGTTGAATTACAATCCTACGTTGAGATTGAAGATATTGTGCACACGGCAATTAAAATAGAGAGGCATCTCAAGATGAGGGGTAGTTTCAAGCCAAGCCAAAGTTCTTACTCTAATCCATGAAAACAAAGTCCATGGAAAAATGATGACAAAGCAACCACTTTAAAACCGAAAGTTAATTCAAAATCAGAGGTTTCCAGTGGGAGTCAAGCTAAGGCAGCTCCTAACACTACTAATACTCCTACTGCTCAAAATCGGAACATTATCTGTTGGAAGTGTCAAGGGAGAGGCCATGTATCTACTTAATGCCCTAACAAACGAGTAATGATGCTTCTGAATCATGGGGAATATGAGACAGATGAAGAAGGCGCTGAAGCTATGCCACATTTGGAGGATATTAAAGAAAAAGATAGCGCTATTCAGGGCGAGTTGTTAGTTACAAGAAGAGCCCTTAACGTGCAGGCAAAGGAGGATGAGGAGCAGCGAGAGAATATCTTCCATACTAGGTGCCTAGTGCTAGGCAAGGTGTGTAGCTTGGTGATAGACGGAGGTAGTTGCACTAATGTGGGTAGCACGACAATGGTAGAGAAGCTAGCATTGCACACGACTACGCATCCAAGGCCTTACAAACTGCAGTAGTTGAATGATAGCGGTGAAATAAGGGTGAACAAGCAGGTTATGGTGTCCTTTAGCATTGGGAAGTATGATGACCAAGTGCTTTGTGATGTAGTTCCCATGCAAGCCAGTCATATGCTGTTGGGGAGGCCGTGGCAATATGATAGAAGAATTAAGCACGATGGCTTCACCAATAAATACTCATTTGAGATGAACAAGAGAACAATCGTTCTTGCACTTTTACCGCCACAACAGGCTTATGCCGATCAGTTGAAGTTGTAAAATGAGGAGGAGTAACGGAGAGCTAAAAAGAAAAAGAAAGAGAGTGGGGGGGGAATTGAGAAAAAAGAAAGTAGAGTGAAAAAACCAGTAACTATTGAGAGTAAGTTTAAGAGGAGGCAAAAGAATTTCTATGCGAGAGCTAGTGAAGTGAAAAGAGCGATGCTTTGTAATCAACTTCTTGTACTTGTGTACAAAGAAGCACTTTTGAACACTAACGAACTAAATTCTTTTTGCCTAGTGTTATTATCTCTTTGTTGTAGAATTTTGGTGACGTCTTTCCAGAGGATACGCCAAGCGGTTTACCACATATTCGAGGAATAGAGCACCAAATTGATTTCGTACCCGGAGCATTCATTCCAAACCGCCCAGCCTATAGGAGTAATCCAGAGGAGACGAAAGAACTTCAAAGGCAAGTGACGGAGCTGCTAGAGAAAGGGTATGTGAGGGAGAGTATGAGCCCATGTGCGGTGTCAGTGTTGCTAGTGCCCAAAAAAGATGAAATGTGGAGAATATGTGTGGACTGTCGAGCCATAAATAATATCACGGTAAAGTTTTGTCACCCCATTTTACGTTTAGATTATATGCTTGATGAGTTGCATAGGTTTAGTATATTCTCTAAAATTGATTTGAAAAGTGGATACCATCAAATTAGGATGAAAGAAGGAGATGAATGAAAAACAGCTTTTAAAACAAAATATGGTTTATATGAATGGTTAGTTATGCCTTTCGGTTTAACTAATGCACCTAGCACTTTCATGAGATTGATGAACTATGTTTTGAGATCATTCATTGGTAAATTTGTTGTGGTCTATTTTGATGATATCCTAATTTATAGCAAGAGTTTAGATGACCATGTAATTCATTTAAAATATGTTTTGGATGTCTTGCGAAAGGAGAAGTTATATGCTAACCTGAAAAAGTGCACCTTTTGCACGGATAAACTTGTATTTCTTAGTTTTGTTGTG
This sequence comes from Lonicera japonica, assembly GCA_021464415.1. NCBI lineage: Eukaryota > Viridiplantae > Streptophyta > Magnoliopsida > Dipsacales > Caprifoliaceae > Lonicera > Lonicera japonica. The sequence continues at coordinate 2,400,291 of CM038466.1, forward strand.
AGTGCGCAAGGGATTCAGGTTGATGAAGAAAAGGTAAAGGCTATTCAAGAATGGTAAAGCCCTACAAGTGTTGGACAAGTGCGGAGTTTCCATAGGCTTGCTAGTTTTTATCGGTGATTCGTGAGAAATTTTAGCACGATTGCGGCGCCATTGACTGAAGTGATCAAGAAGAATGTTGGTTCAAATGGGGAGAGGAACAAGAAAAGGCATTCCAATTACTAAAAAGCAAGCTAACTAACGCCCCCTTATTATCTTTGTTTAACTTTTCAAAAACTTTTGAAATTGAATGTGATGCTTTAGAAAATGGTATTGGTGCTGTTCTTATACAGGAAGGGAAGCTAATAGCATACTTTAGTGAGAAGTTAGGTGGGGCGACCTTAAATTACCCTACCTACGACAAGGAGCTTTATGCATTGGTGAGCGCGTTGGATATATGGCAGCACTATCTGTGGCCGAAGGAGTTCGTAATTCACACGGATCATGAATCGTTGAAGCACTTGAAGGGACAACAAAGGTTGAACAAGCGCCATCCCAAATAGGTAAAGTTCATAGAGACTTTTTTGTATATAATCAAGTACAAGCATGGTAAGAAAAATGTTGTAGCAGATGCTTTATCGCGCAGGTAGCTTTAATTGCTACTTTAAATGCTAAATTGCTTTGATTTAAATATATCAAGGAATTGTATAGTGATGATGCTAATTTTAGAGATATCTTTAATGCATGTGAGAAAGTGGCATTTGATAAGTACTTTAGGCATAATGGGTTCTTAATGCGTGAAAACAAATTTTGTGCGCCTAAATGTTCATTGTGTGAGTTACTTGTGAAAGAGGCTCATGGTGGGAGTCTAATGGGGCACTTTGGTATAACTAAGACCTTAGGAGTATTGCAAGAACACTTCTTTTGGCCTCACATGAAAATAGATGTTGAAATAATCTGTGAGAGATGTGTTACTTATAAGAAAGCAAAGTCTAAGTTAAACCCCCATGGTCTATATACTCCATTGCCCATTCCTAGTGACCCTTGGATTGACATTTCTATGGATTTTGTGTTGGGTTTGCCTAGGACTAAATATGGGAATGATTTTATTTTCGTGATGGTTAATAGATTTTCTAAAATGGCTCACATTATTACTTGTAATAAAACTGATGATGCACTATGAATTGCTAATTTATTCTTCAAAGAAATTGTGCGATTGTATGGCATGCCTAAAACCATTGTTTCTGACAGGGATGCAAAGTTTTTGAGCTACTTTTGGAATACTTTGTGGGCAAAGTTATGTACTAAATTATTGTTTTATACTACATGTCATCCATAAACTGATGGTTAAACAGAAGTAGTAAATATAACTTTATCCACTATGTTGCATGCCATAATAAAAAAGAACTTGAAAGAGTGAGAAGAATGTTTGCCTCATGTTGAGTTTGCATATAATCGATCTGTTCATTCTGCATCTAAGTTTTCTCCTTTTGAGATTGTGTATGGTTTTAATCCTTTAGCTCCTTTGGATTTATTGCCATTACCTGTTGAGCATGCTAACCTAGATGGCAGGAAGAAAGCTGAGTTTGTTAGACGATTCATGAGAAGGCGAGACAAAACATTGAAAGAAGAACTGAGCAGTATGTGCAGCAAGCAAACAAAGGATGGAAAAAGGTGGTCTTCGAACCAGGAAATTGGGTTTGGCTGCACTTAAGAAATGAACGTTTTCCAGTTCAAAGGCGTTCTAAGTTGTTGCCGAGAGGAGATAGATCATTTCAAGTCGTGCAAAAAATCAATGACAATGCATACAAACTTGATCTTCCAGGTGCGTATAATGTGAGTGCTACATTTAATATTGCTGATCTAAGTCCGTTTAGTGTAGATGACGAATTGAGGACAATTTCTTTTCAAAATGAGGGGAATAATGAGCCCAAGGATAGCACTGGAGCTGGATCATGGAGTGAAGGCTATGCAGATCCCATCCGGGTTCCAAGTGGCCCAATCACTCGAGTTAGAGCCAAGAAGATCAAGGAGGCACTTATGACCATAGTCCAAGAGATGATGAGCAAAGCTGAAGCATGGAGGAGCATTGAAGGTGGTCGGGCTCAAAAATAAAAGACATTGCTTAAAGGCCTAATTGAAAATATTGAAAATAACAGCCCAAGAGATTAAAAACATGTATTAAATAAATGGGCTGGGCTAGGCTTTAAGTTTAATTTATGTTTAGCTTTGTTTGGGCCCAAATTATGTGGAAACCCCATTAATTTCGTTTTTGTTTATTTTCCTAGACCTAGTAGGTTTAATTACTCCTATTTAAAGGAGCTAACGCTATTGTTTTGGGCAGATTTTGATTAATTAAAATTTCGAGTGTTTCTCACCTCTTGCGTTCTAAAAACGTCTCAAACAGCTAGAATGAGGGTTCTTGTTGTTCTTCGACTTAGCAATCAATTAACCCATCGATTAATTGTTTGTCTTCGACTATACCAAGGTTCTTTCTCGTTTTTAGGATTGGGTCGAGGTTCCACCTCCATTTACTTCGCTTGATTCCAAGGTTCTCGTGTCTTCATACGCTAAGGGTTGCAGATCCATCTTGCTTGGATATAATACTATCGCAGTTCACATCACATAAGGAGGATGTATTACCAAAATTATATAAAAATCCCTGGGGGAAACCTACCTATAACAAAAATTTGCTGTCCATTATTTCATTAATCCATTCCCAAATTGAATTTGTTAAGAACTCTTTATTATGAGAGGATCCAAATTTTTTGTTATCTGTGGGAATCAAAAGTTCTTTTCTCAGTTCTTAGCAATTTCATATCAAATATCATAATCAAACCTATTTTCTATCTCTGAAACACAACCATCATGGTCCAAACTAAAAGAACCATTGATGGACCTTAAATATCATTGTCACAGTAGCAACTAAGGCTGGGACCAGTTCGGTTCCTAGCCAATTTTTGAAGAACCGTTAATCGAACCATTAAATTATAACGGTTCGATTCTAAGTATAAAAAAGTGAAGAACCGTTTAAGAACCGAACCGATTCTAACGGTTCGGTTCCTTCGGTTTATAGGTTAACCGTTAACAAAAGAAAAACCAAAAATTTAACTGGGAAGTGGGTTAACTACATGATTGAAAATTATTGGTCCAGAAATAGATATAAAAAATCCAATAATTTTCAATCATGTAGTTAACCCACTTTTCGGTTGAATTTTTTGATGAAATTTGGTGGAGATGTTCTACACAAGATGAAGAACATCCCCACCAAATTTCATTAAAAAATTCGATCAGGAAGTGTGCGACAAGGCCTGGTCCGTATTTCTGGTGCGTGAACAGTAAACTGACTCAAAAATACTCCCAAGTGATACATATTTAGGCTTTTAGGCAAAGTTAAAGATGTATCTATTACGACTATACACCAGAAATACTCCCAATGTGAGCATTGATTTATTTGAAGTAGTTTGGACTCTGTTTGGGTTGGAAATTGAAGACAATGTCATCTTTAATCATTTTTTTTATTGCATAAAGTGATGCAAACTGTTTACGCACCAGAAATACGGGCTGGGCTTTTTCGCATACTTCCCAATGTAATTTTTTGATGAAATTTGGTGGGGATGTTCTTCATCATGTGTAGAACATCTCCACCAAAATTCATCAAAAAATTTAACCGGGAAGTGGGTTAACTACATGATTGAAAATTATTGGTCCAGAAATAGATATAAAAAATCTAATAATTTTCAATCATATAATTAACCCACTTCCCGGTTGAATTTTTTGATGAAATTTGGTGGAGATGTTCTACACATGATGAAGAACATTCCCACCAAATGTCATTAAAAATTCCATCGGGAAGTGTGCAAACAGGCCCGATCCGTATTTTTGGTGTGTGAACATTAATCTGCATTAGAAATACTCCCTAGTGATACATATTTAGGCTTTTAGGCAAAGTTAAAGATGTATTTATTACGACTATACAACAGGATAATAAAATTGTAGCTAATATGTATAGGCTCTTGAGGAAATGAAATTTAAGTCTGTTCATAATCCTTATACCATCCACATACTTATTTTTTCAGTATTAAAAGGGAAAAACAAATCTAAGAATTATCATGCACACAAAATAAACATACTAAAGTAATTCCCTTTTTATATTGTTGTTTGTGATTGTCGTTTGCTTAGGTGGAATTTTGTATGTGGTTCAGTATATACTCAATTCATCCCAAATTAATGACCCTCTTTCCTTTTTGGAACGTTTCAAATTAAGTCTCATGTTTCCTTTTTAGGACTTAACTGTTAATACCAAATCCGGCTATATACTAGTTACTGTGAAGTTAGTGTTTTTCATAAAAGATTCTTCAATAAGTATGCTTAATTTGAGATAGAGGGAATAATATTTGTTTTCACTTTTCTTTTTTACTCGTATTTTCTCATTCAAATCCGATGTTAATTTGTTCGAGATGTATAATATTTGTTTCTCCTTTCTTCAATACATAAGTGCGCTGGCTGCTCGAGGAGTTCATTATTTTCACCGTCCAGGACCAACTCTTCAAGATGCCGGGTTCTATCTTCTTCTGGTTTGTTAGTTTAATTCGTGTTTTCATTGCTTAGTTGTAATACTAGTATATTTCATCTTTGCTTTGCTTCTTTGTAATGCACACTACTTATTATCTGGTCTCTGTTGTTATATTCATACATTTGTGGCTATAAGAGCTTGGGTAAGAGAGAGCATACATTAGTGAGACTATGTTCATGCACCTTCATGTTTATATCCTTTGTCTTAGTGTGGCTATCTTTATTTATAGTCGCTCTATTTAACTAAATCTTATTTTCTTCTTGCCTACCATCAAAGTTAACTAAATTTTGTAGTGGCTCTATTGCTGTATATCTGTGCACTTCCTTTATTCAATAAGTTTTATAATCTGTCATTGTTCTTATATGGTTTTGTTCTAGTGCAGTGAACTTTCCATCATTTCATTTTCAAGAGCAAAAAGATATACACAGTTCTTATTTGGTGCAGGGTCCTGGCATTTTTAATTGTAAGTGATGTTATGTGTATGCGCGTATATATTTATATGTTTAATTTGCTGTCTCAGTTTGGAAATTATTTGGCATTTTATAAGATTGGTGCTGACACTTACTGTATGGTCGTTTGTGTTGATAAATTTTGGAAGGAATACTGAATATAGCAATGACACACACATTTGTCATTGCTTTTTTATCCTCTCCGAACATATTTTTTTTGAACTATTGAATCTGGAACTCTTATTAGATGAATTTGTACAAGATTGTTAGGTTCTGTTACATGCATGTATCATTATTTTATGTTATGTTCTTGCAGGGGGATTTATGATATTTAAAAAGTTCCAACAAGAAGTACAAGACAAAGGGTTTCTGTCTTTTTTTGCTATGCTTATAATAAACAATGCTAAAGAACCTTTTGGGGACCTATTTTGTGGTACTATTTATAATTTTCTAATATTTTTATATGTTAATATTGTTCATGTTATTTACTGAGTGTTTTAGTTATTACTTATTTTGCATTTTCATTTTTCTTTTTTAATAGGACAATATTGCAATAGATTCAAGTGCACATCATTATGAAGATGGTGCTGAAGATTGTGTAGATGAAGATGGTGCAAACTTTGATGAGAACTTTTATTAGCATATATTGTTAGCTTAATTTGTTTAAGAGTGATTACGTTATCAAAACTAAATTTTGAATAATTATCTTTATTTCAACATGTATGAATGATTAATTAGCCATATTTCTTTTAATGCAATTTTTTATGAATATTTAATTGTCCCCTTGTATGTTTAATAAAAAAATTATCTTGATTCATCTATCTCTTACAACTAGGTTAATTAACAATTAAATTGAATAGGACGAAAAAAATATCAGACAATTTTAATCGAATAAACCTTGTGGGAAAACATTTCTGACCATAATATCATTCTCGGAAATATTAGATTATATTGTTTCTACAAAAAATAACAATTTTCGAGGAAAATATGACCCTCGAAATTCAATCATTTTCGATGCCAAAATAGTCGTTGAAATTAAATATTCTTATCGAAAATAGTTTTTTCCGACCACTACTATTCGTCAAAAATAAATCCTTGGAAAAAAAATGGATTGGCTACCCACCAATTTTTTTCAACAAGCAAAAAATTATTTCCAACAAATATCTTTTGTCGGAAATAATATTTGTCGTCGTTTAGGAGTGAGAATTTTTGACCACCGGAAAATTATTTACGACAATGACTGGTTGTCGAGAATATATCTTTTTTCGAGAGTTGGTCAGAAAAAGACTATTTTCGATGACATTTTTTTCGAGGACCACCGAGGGCACATAGCTGTCAGAAATAACTTTTTCCGAGAGGAAAAATGGCTTTTCCGACCAATATGCACCCTTGGAAATGACTATTATTGTTGTAGTGAATGTGCCATAGGCTGCATATCGATAAAAATTTCAAGCTAATAAAACAGAAGTCGAGGAGAACAGCTCTTGAAAAATTAAAGAAATTTGAGGACAATGTATAAAAATTGTTGAAAGTTGAGCCATTAGAGATGCCCAATTTTCAGAATGGATATTCAACCCAGTGGTAGTAAAGAAGAAGAATGGAAAATGGAGAGTTTGTATTGATTTCACCGACTAGAATAAGGCTTGTCCTAAAGACAACTTTCCTCTACCTAGAATTAATCAATCGGTGGATTTTATAGCCAAACACGAAAGAATGAGTTTCACAGATGCCTATTTTGGATACCATTAAATACCTCTATTCAGTCCTGATCAATAAAGCACAGCTTATATCACCATAATGGACTTGTATTGCTACAAGATCACGTTATTTGGCCTTAAAAATGCAGGTGCTACTTACCAAAAGCTGGTAACAAAGATGTTCAAAGAAGAAATTGGGAAATCCATGAAAGTTTATGTGGACGATATGCTGGTAAAGAGTAAAAAGGGTGTCGATCACATATCTGATCTTAATAAAACTTTTGATATTTTCAGACACTATAAGATAAAGCTCAATATAGCTAAGTGCACTTCTAGGGTCATTACGGGAAGTTTTTTGATTTCATGGTCAACTATAGAGGAAATTAAGTAAATCTAGGGAAAATAAAAGACTTGCAAAACCTTAAACTGCCGACCAGCCTCAAGGAACTTCAAATATTCACAGGTATGATTGTTTCCTTAAACGTATTTATTTCCAAATGCTTTGATATATGTCAACTTTTTTTCCAAAGCTTTGAAGAAATCTAGAGTATTTATTTGGAATGAAAGATGCGATATGGCCTTAGTTGACCTAAAAGCTTATCTTAGTAGCCTACCCTTAATTTCAATCCTAAAGCCCCGTGAACAACTTTTTATCTATATACCCTCTTCAATTAATGCAAGTAATGCCACTCAGATTATGGAAGATAAGGAGTACAAAAGCCAATTTATTATGTTAGCAAATCCATGTAGGTGCCAAGCTAAATTATCTACCAATTAAAAAGCTTATGCTAACCCTTATTATTGCTTCCAAAAGGCTTCGTCATTACTTTGATGCCCACTCAATCATAGTACTGACATCTATTCCCATGAAAGCCTCTTTCTATCGATCAGACTTATCTGCTCGTATAGAGAAATGGTCTATTGAACTCAGTATATTTTACATATAATATAAACCTAAAACAACGATTAAAGGCTAAGTGTTTGCCGACTTCATTACTGAATTTACATAAAGCCTAACTGATTCGACAAGGGCCAAGAGGTTGCACCAATTGACCAGCCAATTGCTCCAACTGGGGGGAAGATGGTATGCATGTCATGAACATAGATGATGCTGAAGTTCAACAAGACCAAGATCCAATTACTCAGAATGATGAAAACCAAAACCAAACCTGGACTCTGTTTATTGATGTGTCATCAACTAGAGATGATTCAGGTGTTGGCATTGTGCTTAAATCCCTAAAATGAGCTATAATTGTACATGTTATTTGGTTAGGCTTTACAACCTCAAATAATGAAATAAAATATGAGGCCCTTATCGTGGGTTTGACAAAAGCAAGGGTGCTTGATGTATAAAACTTGGTTATCTATTATGACTTTTAGTTGGTTCAGGTTTGAGGTATAACATTGCAAAACCGAATCGAATCGAATCGAACCAAACTAAATCATTACATGTATGACTCACAAATAATGTTAATCCTACTATCTAAAATTTTATATTCCTAAAATTTACAAATTTTAGTGAGAACTTGACTATTTAAGTTATGATCAATATTTGAGTTATGTTATAAATATTAGAATTAATATTTTTTATATCCAAAATAAATAGAAGCAATTATAAAGTTATTATTTTCCAAACCAACATAAATATAACCTTAGATTTTATTTATATTCAAAAAACATATATGAAAATCAAATCAAAATCGAATCAAAAAATTTGGTTTGAACTTAAATTTAAAAGATTTAAAAAGTTAAACCAAATTTTCAAATTCAATTTGACTTTAAATTTAGTTCTAATTTCTACGTGATAAAAACCGAAAACACCTTTATATTTCTTTTTAGAGTAAATACTATCAATGGCCATTGAACTATTGACAAACTATACTTGTGTGGCCACTACACTTCATTTTGTATCATTAAATTTTTAAAAAGTACAATCAATGGCCACTCTATTAAATTCCATCATTAGTTTTTTTACGGAACCATGTCATGTAATATGTTATGGGGCATTTAGGTCTTTTTCTTTCCCTTTATTTTTTTCTTTTCTTTCTTCTTCATCTTCTTCTTCCGCCATTTCTTTTTTTTTTTCTTGTTTTAACAAAATCTACAAAACATCAACAACTATCATAATATTTGCGAAATATACGCCAACAAATAATTAAACCTACAAAACATCAACACATATCATCATATCTACGACCTAAGGAAGAGGAATTGCGCCGTCGTTGGTGGTGGCCGGTGGTGGTGGTGGAATGGAATTCATAACGAGAGAGAGCTCTTTATATTTATAGATGTATATATATATTGGAATATAATAATAAAGAAAGAATATTCCCCATTGAAGAAAGATTTATAGAGTTTTAGATTGGTTTTACCATTTTATTAATGGCGAAAGTTGGAGGGGGAAAAGAGGAAAAATGGCAGAAGTTGGACCTTGCTTTTATTAGAGAAGGAAAGGGTGAACCTTCCCCCTAATCATTTTCGGCCAGCACACCCTATTTCTCTCCATTTATCGACGAAGGAGGAAAATTGGCGGCGGGTGTTAGAGGGGAGGTAAGGGAGTAAGAAGAATGAGTAGTCGAAGTTGAGGGAAAGGATTGTGGACCACAGGTTTCGCCATATTTGAGAGAGGAGATCGGGGGAAGAGGGAGTGTACAACGATGTAGCGAAAGAAGAAGCAAAAGTTCAGAGGAAGAAGATGAAAAAGAGAAAAAAGAAAAAAAAAAATGAAAAGGAAAGGAAAGGAAAAAACTTAAATTCCTCCTAACATACCACCTATCAGTCATATGACATAGTTTCGTCAAAAATTAGTGATAAAATTTAACAGAGTGATAATCAATAATATTATTTAATGGTTCAATTATAACAAATAAAATATAATAACTACTAGTAAAATTTATCAATATAATTTAATGATTTAGGTGGTGTTTGTTTCAACCACTTAAATCTGAAAACTTTAAGTTTTCAGATTTAAGTGGTATCAAAGTTGTTTGTTTGGTAAAAAAATTAAGTGATTCACCACTTAAATCTGAAAATTTGCATCCAAAAAATTAAGTGGCAAGTTTACCACTTAAATCTGAAAACTTAAAACATCCCATTACAAAATACCTATTTCACCTTCATTAAAGTTTTAATCATGTAATCTAAATAGACTAATAAGGGCAAAATTGTCATATTAAAAAAAGTTCAGTTTTCAAATGTGTTATATTCAAACAAACAACATTTTTTCAGATATAATTTTCAGAAGTAAACAAACAATTTTTTCAGTTTCAATTTTCAATTTTCAGTTTCAGTTTTTAGTTTTAAGATGTTTTATCAAACGCCACCTTACTTTTCTTTTTACATTGAGAAGAAAAAAGAGACGAAAAATCAAGAACTCAAACGGGGTTTTACTATTACCAAACCCTAATATACTATCTCAACATCATCTCCCTCTAAACCCTAATAAACTATCTCTAACATTAACTCCTCTTCTTACAAAAAGTCTTCTACTTCTCTATTATCAAACGTCGATCAGATACATCAGCGGTTCCCTTTTACGGACCGATAAGTCCTTTGCTGAGGCGGTAACAATCGGTTGTGTGTGTAAAGTAAATTTTGGCGCTGTAAAGGTACCTAAAAGGCCCAATCCCAATCCCCTTTGTTCATTGAATCCAGTAAGATATAATGTCAGTTTTAGGTTAACATAGACATAGAATCATTTATTATTTAAATCTGCAGTATGATTTTTATTTTGGTTAATCTAAGTTTTAGGTTTTCATTTGGTTGTTTGTTTGTATGACACAATAATTTTTATGACAGTGAGGCAAGGTGAGGTGGCGTTGTCATGGCGTATTGCCATCAACGTGATTTCCTGTTCTGTGACTTGTGTGGAACAATGCTATCTTTCAATTCCACCTATGCTACTTGTCCACTCTGCAAATTCAAGAAAAGAGTGAAAGGTTACCTATATTATTATCCTTTCTCTATTACTTAAATCCTGTTTTGTAGTGTTTGATGATAAAATTGGAAATGTAGAATATAACGAACCTCTTAAAAGGATGTACTTGAATGCCGTCAATGCTAGGGAATATAGGTTATTGGCATGCTTAGTTTATGTAATCAATTTTTTTCCAATGTTTGGATTTACTATTCGGTCTCCTTAGTTGAAGTCATCACAGCTTCTTATTTTAAAAAGTATTCATTTTTAGACCACTACTTTGTTTATATTTTGAAAAAGTTTTTCCAATTTTTATATTTATTTCTTTTCATTTTTGTTTGTTTGTTGAAGCAATGATCGAGTATATTGTATATAGGCTAGTCATTTAACAAGTAGTTGAATCGGCTAAGTTTAAGTGCTGCTGTTTATAGGGTGGTAACTGTTTTAAATAATTTCAGTTCCTTAATTGGTCCCATCTATGTTTTTGAGCACTCCATTTACATACTGCCATATGAATTGTTGGGAAGACCAATTTTTGTCTTTGTTATATAAAGCAGAGCTACTATCATCATAGGCATGGTAGACTCTTTAACTTGTTTGCGTCATGTTCCTTAGACTTTAGTTAGTGCCTTTCTTTTCATGGAACCGTGTATGCTGTGTGGTGAATGAACCTGAAATGGTTTCTCTTTATGTTGAGAACTTTAGGTCAACCTTTTACTATATATACTATACTAATTCAGTTGAAGTCTTGGCAATTGCGTCAGTGGCAGCATGTGTACACAATAGTCCAATAGTCTTCAGTTTGAAACAGAATCATGCTCTATGTTCTCATACCATTATAATTTGCAACTAAAGCAAAAATTAAGATTCTAAGTTCCTATACCATTATGCTTGCAATTAAGTCACAGGTTAAGATTTTACGTGCAATTGAAATTTTTCTGGCATTGTTACCCATGGGTTTAATTGGTGAGGTTTGAAAGAAATTAATAGTTTCTGTCCAAGTGAGTATATGTCCTCATCCTCTGGTATGTGATTGTGCTAATTTGTAAATATATTTATGGGATTGGGCTCCTCTAAAGTGAGCTTTATCACTTTATGAGTGAAGTTGAAGCAATTACAACCGTAAGTGTTTAATCTATGGCCAAGAACTTGACACCTCATTACTTAACTAAAACTACATCATTTTAAGAAATCACACTATAACGCCGTCATCACATCTCTCCCCTACCATCCCGTCACTTCAGCCTTTGTTTATGCAGAATCAAAAACTACTCTGTTTCCCGCCATCTCCTTTCTGCTCTCATAACCACAATCTTGCAACCTAATCATATTCACTATGATGACCATGTTTATGGAGATCCCCAATTTTGAAGTGCACTAAATGAATTGAAATTAAGAACTTAATAATCAAAACATCTCAAGAGTACCCACTACCACAAACCTTTTTCATGAAGCTCATTTAACAACTTATCTCTCTCTTGAACCACTTTCTTTCGCTTAATCTTGATTCAGAAATTCAGATAATTGTTTGCTAATTTACTGCTATCAAACTCTCTTCTCTCTTATGAAAATTACACATTTCCCTAAATTTGAGCCGAGATTCTAAAATATGATATGGGCATGAATTGGCTATGGTTTTCGGCAATAATTGGTTTCTCTCATATAACAGGATAAAGGCTTAGGGTAGATAGTGATGAAGGTGATTCTAGATCTGATTGTAAAAGTGGTTTAAGACTAATTGAGTTTGCAGTAATCATAAATAGAGTGAGCTACAATTGAAACAGAGGTGAGTTGATAACCAGAAATAAAATCCAAGGAGTCCCGTAAAGGAGAAGACCGTGAATAAGGATTAAATAGGGTAGGCATTATGGTGGTAGACTCTTAACTTCTTTGCTTCATGTTCCTTACACTCCAGTTAGTGCCTTTCTTTTCATGGAACTGTGTATGCTTTGTGTGGTGAATGAACCTGAAATGGTTTCTCTTTATGTTGAAAATGTGAAGAGGACGGCGTTAACCTTCCTTTAACAAAATGACACAGTACTGATGTACGCCAATTCTCTTAATGATGTGTCAAAATGTAGTTCATTGATCTCAAGTGAATAGATAGGATTAAATGAATTGTACAGGTACAGTGTCTTTTGAGACTGTAGAAGTCCCTTATATATGTGTTGGCTTTCTGTATCCATATCTTTAGTTCACGGTCCTATCCTCATTTGAAGCGTGTTTCGATTTGTTGCAACTGTCGTCGCACTTTACAGATTTGTAATTTCGAAGGCTGTTCCTGCTTGTTGATATACCCAGAATTTCCAGTGTTATTGCTTGTTTACCACCAAGTTTTGCTTACGACTAATTAGTTTTTGTTATCTCCAGAGATTGCTGGAAGAGAGATTGGTTATACGGTCAGTGGCGAGGTATGTCTTCGATTATAGTAAAAGAAGTTTATTTTGATAAGTTAACTTCCACTCTAGACCAAGTATTTATCAATAACAAGTGCATAGTATTTACACTCTTGTGCGCCTAAAGTGGTTATAGTATGCCTGTAGGCGTAGTTTTTAGTGTTATCTTACAAGTAAGTTTATGTGGTGGTAGGGACATGCATGTTCCAGGCCCAAATACTGACCACCATTTTGAATTTTTTTGATAAAGGTTGAGCAGTATATATGATATATCATTTAGTATAAGCATTAACCTTTATATTGGGTTTCTCTTAAATCTGAGTAATAGATGTCCCCCCCCCCCCCCCCCCCCCCCCCCCCCTACTTGTATCCATATGATATTTGGTCCATTGGAACCTAAATCTGAGAAATGAGCTCAGCCTTGGAACTTTAACTGAAAGGGCGAGATGTTTCTGTAAATAGGTGTAAATCTAGTTGATAAATTGGGATAAAAACATTGAAAACCCTGAAGTTTTAGTTTACTTGCAATGTTGCCCCTAATGTTTTAAAACTTGCAATCCGTTCCTTAAAGTTGCGATTTGGTTATAATACTGCCCCTGTAGCAAACGGAGGTAACGGAAAGCTGATTTGGCAGCTATTTTGTTGATTTAGCAAGCTGACATGGCGTCGGGTCAGCTTTCTCTCTCTTCAACCTTTTTTTTTAAAAAAAAAGCTTTAAAATATAATAACTTTTAATATAAAATACAGATTCAAGATGAATAAAACAATATTCAGTGACCGTAAAATTATTTAAAGAAATGCGAGAAAAAAAAATGGGGCTTTTAATATATTTTTAGCCAAAATACCGATTCAAATATAAATTATAGAAATATCTTTTGTTAGGCACATATAATAATTATAGTAATGTAGCAGTATAGATTTCTTTTTTTTTATCAATTTTTTTTGATATATTATTAATATGTTTATTTTAGTTAATACAAAGAGAAATATGATTAAAAAATATATTTTAATATTAAAATTTATTCAGATTTAGTTATTACAAACATTTTTTTAAAAATATTAGAATACTTAAACGAGTAATAAGCATTTATACTTAAATGTTAAACATTTATACTTAAATGTTAAGCATTTATACTACTACAAATTGACTTATCGATGTATTTATTAGGAAATTTATGCATATTTGTAATAAATTTATTACAAATATGCAATAAATTTTGGGGGTATAGACCAAAAGTTATAACATTATATATATATGTATATAAAAAGGAAGAAGCAATCTATACTACTGCATTACTATAATTATTATATGTGCCTAACCAAAAATATTTATATAATTTATTAATTTATATTTGAATCCGTATTTTGGCGAAAAATATATTAAAATCCCCATTTTTTTCTTGCATTTCTTTTAATAATTTTACGGTCACCATGAATCTTGTTTTATTCATCGTGACGACTAGATTTCAAATATATAGTTTTTATTTGAATCTGTATTTTGTATTAAAAGTTATTATATTTTAAAGCTTTTTTTTTAAAAAATTTTTTTGAAGAGAAAGCTGACATGGCGCCATGTCAACTTGCCAAATTAGCCAAATAGCTGCGAACTCAACTTTCCGTTACCTCCGTTTGTTACAGGTGCAATATTATAACTAGTTTTCTAAAACTCGGGACTCGCTTGGCAAGGTGGGGAGTTTGTAGTTGCTCGGGGATTAATCGGATAGGGTATATTTTAATATAATATGATCAAATACTAATGAAACACAATTAATTTCAAAATAACCTTAATTTCTCCATCATCCAACTAAAATATATGCAAATCCAAAACAGAATACATAATTTTTGCATTAGAAAAATAAATAAAAAAAGATAAATTGTAAATACTTTATATAACCAGGCGCACACAAGTTTTTTAGCCTTTACAAAAGTCAAAAACCCTAAATTTGAAATATCACTTCCGTCTCTCCCCTCATATTCTCTCCTCTCACTCCACAAAACCCTCATCTAATACACGATTCTGTCTAGCTTCGTTCTAGCGGAGAGAGAAGAAGTTGAGCGTCGTTGCTCTGTAACAGTGGAGAGAGAGGGGAAGAGAAAAGAGCGGCACCATTAGAGTTTGTTTCAATTCGCCACAACGAGGAAGAAACGGGCCAAACTGCTGAAAGGCTTCAACACGATGTTCGTCCTAGGGTTAGTAAAAAAAAAGATTTCAAAAAAAAAAAATACCAGTTTTCTACTCGTCGAGTCCACAACTCGCAAGTAATTAGCGAGTTATGCCGAGTTTTGACCTGGCCGAGTAAAGACTACCGAGTAGGCATACTCGACTCACCAGCCTTCCAAGTCCCAAGTTCTCGGCGAGTACTCAGCCCAACTCGCCAAGTTTTAGAACACTGATTATAACCAAATTGCAACGTTAAGGGAAGGATTGCAAGTTTTTAAACATTAGGGGCAACATTGCAAGTAAACTTAAACTTCAGGGTTTCAATGCTTTTACCCCTGATAAATCTCTCTCGTTGTTTATCTTGCTTGAATGCTAAGACATGAAATTTAGGTTTTAATATTTTTTGACCAAACAGGCAAACATAGTATAAATTTACATCGAGTTGGTTCTTATTATGCCTCTCATACCTCAATGGCTACATATTGTTTGCAGCATATTAGAAGGGAGCTGGGCATGTCTTCATTAGGTAATAGTGAAGAAGAGAAGGAGAAAAAAGCAATGGTAAGTGCAATTTGAATCACCGAACTCCATGCACGTTGCTTCGATGGGTACCTGGTTTTAACTTGCTATCTCATGTAAAAAAAAAAATTGTCCACAGGATTATAACGCAAGATGTAAGAAATGCAAGAAGATTGGGCTCTACTATACAAGCTTACAGGTAAATCTCCAAGCTCTTGCATGGTAATTTTGCTGAAAATTCACTCACTAACTTTCTCCACGCAAAATTAACTTTTCACTAAATACCATCGAACTGACTCGCGCTCTCTCCACGTTCAATTTTTTCTCTGGTATCAAAGAATGGTTTTAATGGGTACTTACTTTAATAAAATCAATCAGCTTGTGGGAGAGATAGGGAGGCTGGTTGAAATTTGGTACAATTATTTGGGTAGTATATCATTTGATGTACTATCTATCCATATGCGTGTATAAATTGATATATCTAGGTTTCTAATGCTCTCTTTCTATTATTGACAGACGAGATCTGCTGATGAAGGACAAACAATCTTTTATGAATGCCCCGGTTGTGGGAACTCTTATAAAGAGAACTCATGAGTCCTTAATACTGTTCAATCTGCTGCATGTCAGAATTGTTGCTGTACCCTGCCTTCATTTTACCCTCCTTGACCCTTTTTTTCTTTATTTGGGGAAAAAAAAGAGAGAAGGAAATTAACCCTTGGGTTTACAGTAGCTGCCTAGCTGGTAAACTTTTTGGTTGTTTTATTGAACAATCGTAGCCACATTGCCCTCAATTTATTTTTTGCTCGTCTTGTATTTTTTCATCCCATTTTAGAGCTTGGCTAACTTGTAGCTTTGTAAGAGGACTTTCAACTTACATGCCACTGGACACACTGCTGGTTCACAAATCCGCGAGTTAAAATTTACTCAAAATTCTATAAATGGGGACATTTCTTTATTTATTGCATCTTAAGACGTGTTTTTAGAGCCTAGAGCACAAGTTTAACGTTTTTCATTAAAATTATGTTTCGTGGATTTTACATGAGAAAGATAACTAATTGCATTTTTAGAAAAAGGATTATAAGGATATATGAATATGTTTGTGTAAAGGATTTAATTATAATCGGGAGTTCTCATGTTTGAGTCGTGTCCTTCTCACTCTCCTTTCTTAGACTCAATCATTAGAAATATTTACAATCGTTTGTACTAAAAAAAAAAAAAATTTGTATAGGGAAAGATTATACCTCTACTTGGCGTGTAGAAGATTCCATTTGTTTGAAAAAATTAAGTGAAGCTAACTTTATTATGATAATAGGTAAAGCTTAACAATTTAGATTTAAACCCAATATGAGATCCTGGTTTGAGACTCAATCAGAATGGAGAAGGTTATTTTCATTATTTGTAATAAAAAAGAAGATAGTTAGACTCTTTTTTTTAAAAAGAAAGTGCGATAAAAATTACAAAAATATAGTGTGTAAATACAGCAAACATTAGAGGCTCATGGGCCGAACTAGTTCCTAAAACTCATTTGGGGCTCATAGGTAGGAATTAGTCCCTAAAACTCGTTTGTAATATGTATATATATATATGGATTAACTAAAAAGTTGATATATATGTGCATTTTTAACCGTTAAAATTTAAGATGTTTAGCTAACCCACTTCCTAATTGAATTTTTCGATAAAAATTGGCAGAGATGATCTACTAATAATGGAGATTATCGTCACCAAGTTTTATAAAAATATTCATCCGTTTACCCCTTCAAAATGATTAGTCCGCATTTAAGAACAAAAAAAAGGGTTCTCTTTAGATCTTTCCCATATATATATATATATATATAAACCTCTTGTAATAGAAGTGTTCATAATTCAATATCCCACTTTTGAATAATTCATTTTCGTTTGCAGAGAAAAGCTGACCATGCCCATGATGGCATGATCTCATATATTAGTTCTCGATCATCAAAAATAATTTTATCCACGAGACTTGAGTTCGTAATAGAAATCTTAACTGGATATGCAGACACCCGGAGTATTAAAATACTGAAAATGAAGGTGGGTTTTTCCATCTTTTGCCTTGTTCAAATTATGTTCCCTTCTCTCCTCTTACGGTCGACTATCAAATGTGCATTGCTTATATAAAAAATAAAAATACTAAAATATGCTGGAAATTTTTTTGTTGCATACAACCAATATAAAATACAAAATAAGAAAAAGGGAAAAAAACAGTAATCCTAACTACTTTTGAGCACTGACACTAAATAAATCCCGCAAACGGGCAAAAACACTGGCTAACCAAAATATATTTATATAGAGCTCGGACCCTAATTTTTATTATTGCATACTTTTCAGAAAATATTCAGTATAACAATTACAACGCTACAAATCTAATAAAATTGTAAGGAATTAATGAGTCATGTGATCAAGGAGAGTGAAATGCCACCTTTTTAGAATTTCATTGAATATATAACATGTGACGTTGTACATATTTCCCCCTCCCCCAGTTTGTTTGGTCAACCACATCCCCTTTTAACGAAACGAACATCATATTATTGATATTTCTCCTCAAATCAATTCGCGTATTCACATGTCCTCTTCCTCATATTAATTCTTTCTTTGTTTTATCAATATGATAATGATGATGATTCCTACCATACACATCTAAAATTTATGGTGCTTTTTGTATGTGGAAAATTTTCTTCGTCTCTTTAATCGTTAGATATATTGTTATGTGGAATTATTGAAGAACCGCTGTTGGGCAGATTTTTTTTCTTGGTGATTTAAAATAAGATGGGTATAATTAGCACAATAATGGGTATTTGCGGGTTCGGAATGGGAATCTCAATTGGGCTTGTGGTTGGTTATTTCCTCTTTATCTACGTTCAACCAAGTGATGTTGAGGTCAGGCACCTCCTCCTATTGTGTTTCTCTAGCGGTATATAAATGTTTTGCAAATTTAGTTTTTTGTTTCTTCATAATTTCAGTTAATTATTTTGGTTGTCCGTTGTTCTATTTATCCATATTACTCCATAATAATCTCTGCACTACAATTGGTCTTAGATATATATATATATATTCAATCAGCGTAGACCTCCATCCATCTCAATTTGAACAAATCATTTCCACCCATTCAACATTGGTCTTAGATATGTATGTATGACTAAACTTGCATGATTATATTATGTCTTCAGATTTATAATTATATATGAAACAAAAAAATTTACTCGAACTAAGCATCAGTTCCTAAATCTTCAAATTGCAGTGTGTGTAAACACCATCCTTACATGTAAATAAAAGAAAATAAAGCTAATATGCAGTCAGCATGCTCATGCAGAAAAATAAAGGTGGTTTCAAAATCATGGTTAAGTGTCGAATTTGGACTGTGGTAGCAAATACAGTTGTATATATTTTTTCTCTGTTATTTGAAATGTTAATTTGTTCAATCAGGATCCTGTTATCCGTCCTTTCGTAGAGCAAGATACAGAAGCATTGGAAAAGTTGATACCAGAAATACCCCTTTGGGTGAAAAATCCGGACTATGACCGCGTACGCTATTACTCTCTTATCATCTCCTCATGCAGTTATATAACTCCCATTCAAACTTGTAGGTTTGACAACCAGACTAATTACGTTTTAACTCTGATTTACATTTGATATGGCATTCTTATATTTGTATCCAATTGCAGGTTGATTGGCTTAACAAATTTATTGAGATTATGTGGCCTTATTTGGACAGGGTACGTACACTTACTTGGTGTGTTCTTGAAGTATTCTAACCTTTTTGGATCCAGTAATATTGATGGTTCAATGTCCTTAGGCAATTTGCAAGACTGTAAAGAATATAGTTGCACCAATTATTGCCGAGCAAATTCCAAATTACAAAATTGATGCTGTTGATTTTGAAGCGCTGACTTTGGGATGCTTACCACCTACTTTTCAAGGTTGAGATCCTTGCATCTCACCACATGACTCCAATTCCTTGTTATTGTGCTTATATATTTTATGCCATTTTTGTGTTAGGAATGAAAGTCTATGATACTGAGGAGAGGGAGTTGATTATGGAACTCTCCCTAAAGTGGGCAGCAAATCCTAATGTCACTGTAGCAGTTAAAGCATTTGGGATGAGAGCCACTGTTCAGGTATTGGTTTGTTCCAACTTTTCATGAACTCCCACAACTTTTAGGTGAAGAAAACAACTTGGTGGAACTAAAGAATTGAAATACTGAAATACTTGTGGCAGAATAAATTTTGACTTTTTGAAGTTGCATTCTATGCCCCAAAACCTCCCATGCGCAACTAGCTTTTTGTTTACGTGATCTCTCTCTCTCTCTCATGTATCTAGTTTAAGTGAACGTAGGTACTTGCTATATTTTACTAGGGAGTATTGATATCTTTGGAATGTTTCAGCTTGTTGACTTGCAAGTATTTGCTTTCCCTCGCATTACCTTGAAGCCGTTGGTTCCAAGCTTTCCCTGTTTTGCCAAGATACTGGTGTCTCTCATGGAGAAGGTGAGTGATAACTATTAAGTGTTAGATCTATTTCTTGCCACTGATATCTAATGTGCGCTGGCTTTCCTTTCTTAGACAAAGATTATTAAGAGTCCTTCTAAAGTCAATATGGATGTACCAAACAGCTAAATAAGATTTCTTGCTGACCATTGATTATTTTATAACTAGTGTTTGCCTTCTGATTTTGCAGCCTCATGTTGACTTTGGGCTAAAACTGCTCGGTGCTGATGCTATGTCGATCCCTGGCCTGTATTCATTTGTCCAGGTACGGTTATATGGTTTCTAATGGATATAAATATTACAAACACTGCATGATTACATTATGCAGTAGTTCTGTCCACGCAAACTTGTCTACGTTGCTTTCGGAAATTTATGCTGTTTCCTTATGAAATGGCTCCCCGCAGGAAATTATCAAAGATCAGGTTGCAAATATGTATCTATGGCCCAAAACACTTGAGGTACAAATATTGGATCCTACAAAGTAAGTGGACATATATTTGATGTCTTGAGCACATATCCATCGAAGCATTCACCTCAAACAACTACATCTTTTTGCATTTGGCAGAGCCATGAAACGACCTGTTGGAATTCTCAATGTGAAGGTTCTGAGGGCAACGAAGCTCAGAAAGAAAGATCTTTTGGGGGCTTCAGACCCTTACGTGAAATTAAAACTTACCGAGGACAAACTTCCATCAAAGAAAACAACTGTGAAACATAAAAACTTGAACCCCGAATGGAACGAGGAATTTAGTTTGGTCGTGAAGGACCCAGAAACTCAAGCTTTGGACATTATGGTTTATGACTGGGAACAGGTAACAGTAGTACATTCTTTAGGGCCGATCAAGATATGCAGGTCCTGAATTCTTTTACCTTTGCCCTCCTTAAATGTATCTCAAACAGTATGTTCCATTTCATTTAGGTGGGCAAGCATGACAAGATGGGCCTGAATTCTGTACCGCTTAAAGATCTTACACCCGAAGAGACAAAAGCTATGACACTTGATCTACTAAAAACCCTGGACCCGAATGATGTTCAAAATGAGAAATCACGAGGCCAACTTGTACTTGAATTGATGTACAAACCTTTCAAGGAGGGCGAGAATCCGAACGAATCTGATGATGTGGATACAGTTCAAAAGGCTCCAGAAGGAACACCTGATGGTGGTGGTTTGCTCGTTGTTTATGTCCACGAAGGTCAAGATCTTGAAGGAAAGCACCACACAAATCCATCTGCACGTATAATTTTAAGAGGGGAGGAGAGGAGAACTAAGGTAATGTGTTTCATAGTCAACATAAAAGACTAATTTGTCAGATGGCTCGCAGAATTGAAATAAGTGAAAAAACTTCTATTAAATTTGGGCGGACCACATATATGTAAATTGGTTAAAACACATTGCCTACCGATTGTTAGATTTAGTTTTATTCAGTTATCATTTTTTGAACTGGGGTTTTGGGCATTGTTACAGCCCATGAAGAAAAACAGAGATCCAAGATGGGATGAGGAGTTTCAATTCATGCTGGACTCACCACCAACTAATGATAGGCTTCATGTGGAGGTTGTTAGTACTTCATCAAGGAGTCTAAGGCACACCAAGGTACATGTGATATATGACACTATCTATAATATACATATTGACAATGTTAAGTAATACGACTCGGTGAGTAGACAAGGGGATTTGGCTGATTGACTTAGCAAGTCTCTGAGATATCTGCCATTTTGTCCAAAATTTCAGCGTGTCACAGCGAGTCTATCGCGGGATTGGTTTCAACCTTGAATTTGAACAATGATTCTTGCAATTTACCCTAAAGATTTACCATGTGTGTTCCTTGTCACTGAAAAAGTCCCTTCTTTTTCTATTATGACGATGGTTAATTTTATCAGTTGAGCATAATTTTTTCCTTTGTGTAAATGTCTCTCTTGAATATTTTTGGTATTAGGAAACTCTGGGTTACGTGGATATAAGCCTTTCAGATGTAGTTAGCAACAAGCGGATCAACGAAAAGTACCACCTCATTGACTCTAAGAATGGCCGGATTCAGATCGAGATGCAATGGAGAACTGCTACTTGATGTATTGCTTTCCTCACACCACTTGGTTTTTGTAGTTCATTTCACTTGGACAAATCATGGCACTAGCTTTTCTAGCTCCCTTAATATTTTTGACAGTTTTTTTTTGTTTTGTTAGATTATATAGCCTTTTATGTACGCTGTAAGAATTGTCTTGTAATAAGCCTTGAGCATAAATAACTTTTTATAACATGATTTACTCGAAAAGAACTAACTTGCTTTGGAAAAATTGGAGGAGGTGGTTGTTGGATTCCAGATATAAGAGAAGACTATAGATTGGGTAAGATATTCACCTAAATATAGCATACATCGAGAAAAAAGTATGTTCAGAGTAACATGAATTAATTCCTAGCAGCTAATAATTTTGGCCCAACGCAAACTAGATGAAATAAAACCTTATCCTAAAATCAGTAGTTATAGGCCCAATTTAACCAGTTGATCGAATAAAGTCTAAGAAAGGAAGGTGATGATAAAAGCACCATTATGGGAGCTGTACGTTATATTTAAATTGAAGTACAGGTGATGTTTATAGTTTACGAGTGCTTTTATTATCACCCTAAAAGAGGAAATGGTTTCTCCAGCTGCAACAGCAGTACACTCCAGTATCTTATTGAAACTTTGGTAGAGAAAAGTCTATTATCCTTCAAACATATCATTGGAAAGAAGAACGCATTAAAGTAAAAATGCAGTTCTTGCAGCTGATGGTGGCTGTGGTTCTTCACATATCAATCAATCAATCCACTTCCCATTTGTCTCAAATTGATGGATAGCTAAGCTCCCATTTAGGCTTTTAGTAAAACCGGTAACTAAAAGTAGGCCATCATCCTATTTCTCTTTCTAGCTTGCTTTCCAGTCCCCTAGGCCCAAACAAAGCGACTAAAATACTTTTCCTTCTCGTGGCTTGTATTCCATAGGCATTCTCTCAATTAATTGCTTTTAGGTTGGCAATCTCAAACTTCAATACGTTCAAACTTTCATGTTTGCTCTCTCGCATTTGCTTCACACTTGCTCGAATTAA
Organism: Lonicera japonica; assembly: GCA_021464415.1. NCBI lineage: Eukaryota > Viridiplantae > Streptophyta > Magnoliopsida > Dipsacales > Caprifoliaceae > Lonicera > Lonicera japonica. Next base: position 2,423,568 of record CM038466.1, read on the forward strand.
CTAGTTATCTTCTCTGCAGATAATTTTTTTGGCCTAAGATTATTAAGGATGTTAGGACTTAAGAGTGCATAAACCTTCTAATGAGTACCGGTTGATAATTGAGAGAGTACAGGGATGTTTCACTAAAAGGGATCGGTCAATATATAGTATTTTTCTTAAGATACAAAGAATTACTTTTTGAAACGTTTGTCAAATTAATGTACCAGATACGTGCTAGCTAGCAATTTCTGAAATTATTGTCTGCTAAATATAGTGTTCAAATTGAGGAGATGACATAGGCACATGTAACTCAAATAGGTATTCTAATATAGGCACGAGCTAATACCGCACAAGAGAATAATAAAGAAGTGCATACATGATTATTAATGTAAACGCAAATATCATTAACGATGAGGATTAGTGATAAGTGAATATTCACTTCACTTCTAACCATGATGATAAAAGTGGCTTTTAGTAAAACTAATATTAAAACTAATATTTAACCAAGCCTCTTGGCCCAGTGGTATAAGGCTGTCACTGGGACAACCTTGGGTCGACTTGGAGCTCCCAAGGTCGAACCCGGCGTTGTCAAAATAATGCTTGGCCAGCGGCAGCCACGAACCGCGAGCGGGGATTAGTCGAGGTGCGCGAAAGCTGGCCCGGACACCCGTGGGGAACCAAAAAAAAAAAAGTAAAACTAATATTTACCTAGAAATAGACAGCCAGAGGCATTAACTGTCTATTTTATAGTTGAAGCTATATAGCGTACCAACCAAACTTGAAATAGTATAAGAACATGCATGAACGAGAGGAGTGATGAAGAAGTTGCATATAAATATATATATATATATATAAAGGAATTAGGCTTTTTTGATAATTTACGTTGACATGCTTGCACTAGGGAGAGTGGAGATTCTCATTTCTCGTCCTTTTCCACCGTTTGATATAAACAAAAAATAAGCACAGCCATGATCTAACCATCGAATCCATGTTGGATTATTTATTGCACAAAAAGCTAGAGGTAAACTTTATTCTTTCTTTTATATATCACTCACTACCTTAGATTCTAATTCTAATTCCAAGTTTAATAATACAGAATTAATCTCACCCGGCCACTACCATTTTAGGCTTTTGCTAGTTGGGGAATATGAACTTATTCTTACTCAGTAGTGGATTAAGTTTTGAGGTTAAAAAGGGAATAAATGCCTTTGCTACTCGCAACTTGTGCGGCTTTCAATTTTCCTTTATTAGTCTACTATGAAGAAGAAGAAGAAGAAGAAGAAGCAGCATGTTCTTTTCCTCCACTTAGACTTAGACACTACTTTACTTTTTGTTTAAGATACTTTCTTAAACAGTTGAAACTTGACATTTTAATTTTATATTGCTAGCTAGTCCACGCTTAGTTTGTCTGAAAGTAAATAATAATAAATATATTGAAAATGTTTTTAATTAATTTCAAAAGAAGAACCAAAAGCATATATTAATTATATTTAATTTAAATAAAACAAATCATGATCGACGATCATCAGATCGAGAAAGGCTAGGTGTAGTATGGGACTTAATTACCTTGTGTACGTTGCGAACCAGCTGATCGATGAGTATTGAGTAGAGGTGGATCGATCATAGAAGAAGAAGAAGAAGAAAGGACCAAGGGAAGTAAATTGGCCTCTGCAAATAAAATGTTGGTCCCTCCTCCCTCCTCCTCGTTTGACGATTCAGATTGAAGGTAGATGAATAGTAATAATAAAGAGTAGACTTTTCGCTAACAGCCAAGTCTGGGTCTGAATGTCTGATGGTAAAGTAAGGGTAATCAATCTACCTCTGTTTGGTAAAAGCCACACTCTGCCTTTCCTCCTCTGAGGTCCCAGCCAATACCTTCTTCTATCGGATGTCACTCATTTTGTCTTCTTCCACAATATTACCAATACTTCCAGATGTACTTTAAACGACGCCGCTGCATTTTTTCAACATAATTTAAGAAATTATTATTATAATAATAATAATAATAAAAATTTTATTTTTTTGCCTTGGGAAAAAAGTAATGCCACATCAGCAGTACAGAAGGCAGAGATTTTATCGTGATCACGCTGTCAAATTACAGAGGCATTTTTTCAGGTTGGAACCTCGTCAGCAGTTAACGGTCGCAAGTTCAAAAGATTTTCGCTCGCTCGCTCTCCGTTAACTCCGTACCGTATGACTCATCTCTTTCAATCTTTCCCTCTACATCGTCGTTTTATTATTTTTTTCATATTAATAATAATTAATTCAATTGGATTCTCTCCACCATCCTCTTCTTACTTATTTGAAGAACCTAACCGAACCATATGCTTGCTCCAATAATCGTACGCAACTCTCGTTTCCTTTCTCAAGGAATTAAGAAACATTGCAAACAAAAATCTCAGAAATGAAAACAACTTCTTCTTCAATTCCTTTTCACCTTCACATCTTCCTCATTCTTCTCCTATTCTCTGCCTATTCTGATGCATATTCTGATCTTGAACTCCTTTTAAAGCTTAAAACCTCCATGCTTGTTGGACCTTCAAGCTCTGGCCTACAAGATTGGAAAGGCGACAACTCTTCATCTCCCTCCGCTCACTGCTCATTCACCGGAGTTACGTGTGATGAGGATTTGCGAGTAATTTCTCTCAACGTCACCAATATTCCTCTCTTTGGCACCATTCCCCCGGAGATTGGCCTTTTCAATAAGCTTGTCAATCTTACGCTCTATTGCGATAACCTCACCGGCCCACTCCCTATGGAGATGTCATCTCTGACCTCAATCAAATACATCAACCTCTCTACCAACACCTTCGTTGGCCAGTTCCCGGGGAATATCGTCATCGATATGACTGAGCTCCAAGCGTTCGACGTTTACAACAACAATTTCACCGGAAACCTTCCCATGGAGTTTGTCAAACTCAATAAACTCAAAGCTCTTAAACTTGGCGGGAACTTTTTTACCGGCGAGATTCCGAGGCCTACTCTCAGATTCAAACGTTGGAAGTTCTGGATTTACAGGGCAATCAACTTACCGGAAAGATTCCAAGGAGCCTCGCAATGCTATCCAATCTTCAAGAGCTGAAGCTCGGCTACTTCAACTCTTACGAAGGAGGTATCCCTCCCGAATTCGGATCGTTGAGCTCGCTAAGACTCCTCGATATCGGAGGGTGTAATCTCACCGGTACCATTCCAGCGAGCCTGAGCAATTTGAAGTTGTTACACTCTTTGTTTCTTCCAGTTAATCGCCTCACTGGACACATTCCACCAGAGCTATCTAAACTTACCTGCTTGATGTCACTTGATCTCTCCATTAATGAACTCATTGGTGAGATTCCACCGAGTTTCTCTCAATTGAAGAATCTGACTCTCATAAATTTGTTTCGCAATCATCTCGCCGGTCCTATTCCTTCCTTCGTCGGTGACCTTCCTAATCTCGAGGTCTTACAAGTGTGGAATAACAATTTCACGTTTGAACTGCCGCAGAATCTTGGCAGTAACGGAAGCTGATGCTACTCGACGTTGCTACTAATCACCTTACAGGAAGGATACCTCACGATTTGTGCAAAGGAGGGAGATTGAAGACCGTTGATACTCATGGAGAATTACTTCTTCGGCCCGGTTCCTGAAGAACTGGGTGCGTGCAAGTCGTTGACTCGGATCCGAATCAGGAAGAACTTCCTTAACGGATCCATCCCCGCCGGATTCTTCAATTTGCCGGTACTTGAGATGCTGGAGCTCAACGACAATTACTTCACCGGCGAACTCCCGGCAGAGATTTCCGGTGATGCATTGGAGAGCATTATCTTATCTAACAACTGGATAACCGGCAGAATTCCTCCTGCTATAGGTAATCTAGTCAATTTAGTCGATCTATCTATTGATATAAATAGATTCTCGGGTGAAATTCCCGCGGAAATAGCAAAACTGAAGTCGCTCTTGTCAATAAACTTTAGTGCCAATAACATTACTGGAGAGATTCCCGCCTCTATTGTTCATTGTTCAAAACTGACTTTAATCGACTTGAGTCACAATGGCTTGTTGGGTGAGATACCTAGATCAATTTCAAAGTTGAACAACTTGAATGCACTCAATTTATCGAGAAATCAAATGAGCGGTGCAATACCAGCTGATTTGGGACATATGAATAGCATTACAGTATTGGATCTGTCTTACAACAACTTCTCTGGGAGGGTGCCGATGGACGGGCAACTGAGGGACGTGATGGACAAAATATTCCCCGGAAACCCTAATCTCTGTTCACCGCACCGCTCCTATTGCCCGCCAATTACAAATCCCACGCAAGTGAATCACAAAAACCATGCTGCGGTGTCATTAAGCACGTCAAAACTAGTGATCACAGTTATTGTAATCGTTACTGTGCTGTTATTACTGATGGTAACGTTTGTTAGGATCAGAAGGAAAAGGCTTCAGAAATCAAGGGCGTGGAAGCTCACGGCATTTTTAAGGCTGGATTTCAAAGCTGAGGACGTTCTTGAATGCTTGAGAGAAGAGAACATAATAGGTAAAGGCGGAGCTGGGGTTGTCTACCGCGGGTCCATGCAAAACGGTGTGGACGTGGCCATCAAGCATCTGATCGGCCGAAGCAGCGGGCACGATCATGGTTTCTCTGCAGAAATTCAGACGCTCGGAAGAATCCGGCACCGGAACATTGTCAGACTCTTGGGGTATGTGTCGAACAATGAGACGAACTTGCTCTTGTACGAGTACATGTCAAATGGTAGCTTAGGAGAAATTCTGCATGGCTCGAAAGGGGCTCACTTGCAATGGGAGACAAGGTACAGAATCGCAGTCGAGGCCGCAAAGGGACTGTGTTATCTTCACCACGATTGTTCACCTTTGATAATACATCGGGACGTGAAGTCGAATAATATCCTACTTGATTCAGATTATGAGGCGCACGTTGCAGATTTTGGTCTTGCTAAGTTTTTCCAAGACACTGGTTCTTCTGAGTGCATGTCCTCTATTGCTGGTTCCTACGGTTACATCGCACCAGGTACATACGAAAGATATTGTACTAAGTAGTTTATAAAATAATATGTCAGTTCTGATTATTTAATGTTTGTTTTTTGTTACAACAGAGTATGCATATACGTTGAGAGTGGACGAAAAAAGTGATGTGTACAGTTTTGGTGTGGTGTTGCTAGAGCTAATTGTGGGGCGAAAGCCGGTGGGTGAGTTTGGGGATGGTGTGGACATAGTGAGGTGGGTCCGGAAAACGATATCGGAGCTATCTCAGCCTTCGGATGCTGCTTCGGTACTTGCTGTGTTAGACTCGAGGCTAAGTGGGTACTCGCTGACTAGTGTCATCAATCTGTTCAAGATAGCAATGATGTGCGTCGAGGATGAGAGTGCTGCGAGACCTACCATGAGGGAAGTTGTTCACATGCTAACAAATCCTCCCCACCAAGCTGCAACAACTAGGCTCGTAACTCTCTGAAGTACTGCCATATGGACCCTGAACTAGTAGTATAGTAAAGTGAATAAAGCCAGTAAGTGTAATAATTTATGGCTTTGTTGGCCAAATGTGCTGTGGGGGCTTACGATTTTTGTCACATTTGTTTGTAGGTTTAGGTTATTGAAATTTGGTGGCTTTTAAATTTTGGTAATTAAGTCGTGTTGTTAAGATGTTGTAATGCAGTGCATTATATTTCTGTCATTGGATGTTCAGCGTAAATTGTAATACTATGTCAAGCAATATCATTTTGGGGTGTCATATATTATAAGCAAGATTGTATATTGCTTGGTAAGCTTAGTACAAATATGAACTTAACTGCATTAATACATGAAGGCCGGGGGGCATTTCTCATACTCAATATATATATACGGATTGAAATTTTTGAGGGGTTAACCAGAAAAACTATTTAATGAAACTTGGTTACTGTGATCTCCCCGTTTTATACACCATCTTCACTAAATTTTATCAAAAAATTCAACAATAAATTTAACTAAAAAATTGATATATACGCGCATTTTTTGTTGTTAAAACATGTGCCCATGGGTTAGTAAAACATTTATTCTTGTGAATGTAGAAATTAATTGTAACGATTTAGTAAGTTTTGTGGGAAGAGAGCAGGACAGTGGACAAACTTATGAAATCTAGATATATTAATGCGTAATTGTTAGAAAGGGAGGGTTCAACTTACACTGATTGTGAGTGGTAGAAATCTAATTAAGCCCAAATAAAGTTGAATCGGCCTAGATCGATAGAATTAATAACCAAACCCAGCAAATATGGCAATAATGAAAAGTAAATTAACAGCGACGAAATAAAGATTTTTGTTTGTGGCGGGTAGCTTCCTCCGGCGGCTGTTATTCCCAATCCGACAGTACGTCTTCCCTGAGTGTGTGTGCTTATGTTCTCCACTGAGCTCTAATGGCTAAAAATATACTGTTGCAATGGAAGTAGTTAAGCTTTTAGAGAGAAAGAGATAGCTATGTGATCGTAAATGGGCTACTCCCTTGCTATGGGTTTATCTTATCCTATTTATACAATTTGGATAAGATTTGGTAAAAAATTACTATAAAGGGTAAGCTTGATCAATACTTTAAGATTATAGGTGTCTAGGACCCTGTTCACACTAACTGAAGTGGTTATTTCTCATTGTCTATCTTCCAGCTCAGTTACCTCTTATCCGCAGCTTGGTAAGTGATGGTCGGACTAATTTCCCTTTATCCGATCAGTAAAATGTCCTATATCTCATCGACAAGAAAACAAAGCAGCCGATCCAGGGTTCTCACCCCAAGACAAGCCAATAATATACGCGTTGGGTTTGGGCTGAGGCCCGTGTATAAAATTATCCTCCCACAATTTGCCCTACAAGCACCTGAATTTGGCTAACAAGTTAGATTCAAGTGTTTGGTCTCCAAAGAAAAAAATTGCTCGGGAAGAACACTTCCTCGCCCATATTTATCCGATGATGCAGAACATAACTAATGGGACACGTGTCTTATGCAAAGAGTTTGGTGGTTCACAGCTATGTGCACCCATTAAGCCAACTATCGATCATCTAATTGGTCAGTCATACGTTCGAAAAGTGGGCCGGATGTTCTGGTGGGACCTGCACATTAAATGCATTCCATCATTAAACCTCGATTCCCTATGTGATGGAAAGTTACGGAAGGGACGAAAGATTACTTAACCCTATCAAAACCTTTCCATTCTCTTATATTCGTCTTCTTGCTCCAAGAACTTCATAAAACCCTTCTCGCAACCAGAAATTTTTATTGAACTCGTCCAAATCTGGGTTTTCCCTCTCAGAACTCAGTTAATCTTCCTTCAATCTTCGGTATCTAATTCTCCTTCCTTCTCAGTGGTTTCAACTGTCGGGTAAGTTTCTAACACCGATTTTTAATTTTTCTCTTTTTTTAGGTTTGTCTTTAAGGAGATTCTTCGTTCTTACTTAATCATTCCCCTTATTATCTCAAAAGATGGGTAGGTTTACACTTAGAATAGATGAACAAAAAATCGAATTTGCTAAAACATATATCCCAAAAGGGATTAGTTGAAAAATGTTAGGCGAAAAGGAGAATCCCTTCGCTGAAGACTACAAACTCGCTCGCAACGAGTACCCTGTTCATATGTCGATGTTCAAGGAATACGGACTCAGATTGCCACTGGGTTCCCTAATGGTAGATTTTCTCAGAGAATACCACTTGACTTTAGGGCAACTTTTCCCAAACGCCGTTAGGATCATCCGAGGTATAAAGAGACTTAATGAAATCCATGGTACCCAATTAGGTTTAAACGAACTTATGTATTGTTATATCCTCACAAAGAAGGAATACGGTTATAGTTTGAAAGTTAGGCATAATGCCCCCAATCTTGTTCTGGCTTTGCCTGATTCTCATAAGGGGTCCGATTCAAATGCCATCATTCTGATCGGAGATATTGAGCCTAATCCCATAAACAAACTAATTCCCCGACGAGCTTTTAGACCTGGTGTGTTTCAAAATTGATCGTTATATTTGTGAGTGATTTTTAGTGCAAATCTGATTTCTTTCTAATGATTTTTGCAGGGAACCTTGGCAAGTTTGATAAGCCTCGAGAATACAATGTCAACATCCCACAAATCAACGATGTCGCTAATTATGATGGTGGTAGTGTTTTATTTAATCAATCAGAGCATCTGAGGGCGGCACACCAGCTCGTAGGATACGCTAGTACATGAATTTCCTTCTTTAAAAGAGACATGATCAGTATCTGGCTTGGACCTGAGTGGACCTTCTGGCAGAAAGAGGCTTTGTTTAGGAAATATAGGGTCGAGAACTCTCATCACAATCGAGAAATGACCCTCAAACTGAGAAAGGGGGGTAGAGGGAGTGTTACAAGGATTCCCAATTAGAGTTATGTTCGAGTAGTAAATTGCGACCACAATTTGCGAAAAAATTATTTAGACATTCCTTGGCGTGAGCTTACTGTCGACGAGAACAGCCACACCTGGTTACAAAAGAAGCTAGCCATCAATATAGCCAGGGACACGAAGCAACCAATCCCATTTTTTTTGAATAAGAACGGTCTTAGTAGATTCCTTAGCTTTAACACAGCATTAGCGGGTGAAAAACCTCCAATTTCCCCTAAAAGGTCCAAAGCTAGGACAAATCCCAGGAAGGACATTGAGCCAAACCTTGTTCAATCCTGGTCTTATCCTACTTTTAAGGTGGTCGATCAGCCCACCGATTTCGACGAAGGTCATGTTTCAACATCTGGTTGGCCAGAAAAAGAAAGTGAGAAAACAAAGTTTGACATAGACAAGATACCGATCACCAGTTTAACTGAGGCACTTGCCAAGAAAAGAGGTCAAGCCCCAAGTAAGAAAGAAGGGGAACCTGCTTTCAAGAAGCTCCGTTCGACCGTCCATACAACCAAGGACACACTTCCAAAGTTGACTTCTCCTGATCGAGGTGTCGACATGCTTGACATCCCTCCTTCAGGTTCAAATGACACAGCCCGATCTTTTTCTTTGGAGGTCGTCAAAGCTAACGTCGTCTCAATTGAGACAGAACGGATGGGGGCCGCGAAGGACCAAACTCCCCAATCTTTGGATCAAATAAGGGAAATGTTCGGGGATGCTACGATTTTTGCACTGTCATTCTTCCACGTCGGGTGATCAGTGACCATGAAGGACTCGGCCTTAGATTCTGCCAGCCTGGCATATAATCATTTGGGGGGACCATACTGCCTGTTGACAGGAAAAAGGCCCAGGTTTTATCGAATGACTGCCTTCGTAGCTTGGCATCCATAATCTAATCATGGTATGCATCTAAACCATTCGTCCATTATTTGGTTTTGCTTTAATACTAACCCAAACTATTTATTTCAGTCCATTATTTACTTCTGCGAGCTAAAAGAAAAGCGGCTTGAGCGGTTCGAATAACTCGAGTCTGACTTGACTATGAGGTGATGCTCTAGGCACTCGATAAGAGATCAATATGACTCCTGAGTTAGAAACGAAGATAGCTGAGAAGAAGGGTGATACTTTTGTGGTACTGCAACTAATCAGAGTGAAGGAGCCTGATGTGCTACTTAAGTGGGAAACAGGCGAGCCTTCACCTTTAAGGGCTAATGAAGGATCGGGTAATGGGGGTGAACAGTATCTAGGATAGGATAGGGTTCATTTGTATAGAAAAACTAGGACCTCTGTAATCATTTTCTTTATTAATGAGAATGCAGAAAATTTTTGAGTATCATTGCTTGTGATTTGTCTGCTTTATTTTGCTTTAATTATTGTATTTCTCTTTTATCTAAGTTGTAATATGAGATGGAATGAGCTCAATGATACTTTAATGCCCCCACAATATAGAAAAAAGTTAGGCAATATAAAGCAAAATAAACAATATTGCCTCAAAAGAGGTTTTTACCATATTCATAAGAGGTCAATGGCCTGTGTGAGTTAGTTATGTTTGGGTCTCTCAGTACAACTGAATTTTTTGTTATTTTGGTTGAATCTATAAGAGTCATGTCCCCTCAACTTTAAGCAAAGTTTATTAAGAATTCTCAGATGTTAGTTGGACTCCTCAATGTGTAAAAGAGCTCATTAAGCTAATCAATTACTATGCTGACTTCTTTGTAAGAGGTATTGTGTAGTTCTTAATAAGCATATATTGAAAACCTTTCATACTTAGTGACTGACCTATATGGTGATAGAAATTTTTTTGAGGTTTTTATAGTTTAAAAAGAAATACTTGTTCTTTTGGCTAAGTTTAGAGTAGAGTCGTGCCCCCTTTTAACTTAGGCAAATTCTGACAGTTTTCTCATTTATCACTGGACTTCTTCAGTTGTAAAACTGACCTCTTTGTGAGAGGGATTTGACAGAGTGTAAGTGTGCATTTGTGAGCTAGGTACTTACTAAATTGACCTCTTTGTAAAGGATTTTTACAGAGTACACTTTACAAGTAGTGAAATACTAAAACAAAACATTTTATATACATTTTTCTCTGGAAATAACTATTAAAAAAGTACAGTTTGTTTTATTTCAAGGATAATATCTCTTGAGGTGCTCTATGTTCTATGGTCTTATGAGCTCCATGCCTGCTCACCTTGGTGACCACATATGGACTTTTCCATTTAGCGGCGAACTTGCCATGTTCAGAAATCTTAGTGGCTATGATGACTTTTCAAAGTACCAAGTCAACTACATTTAGACTTCTGTGCTTGACCCTTCCTTTTGTTGTAACTCTTGACTATACTTCTTTTATAGGCATCTTCCTTAATTCGAGCTTGATCTCTCTTTTCTTCAAGGATGTCTAAGTTAGCTAGCAGGCCTTTGTTGTTATGAGCTGGGTCATATCGTCATGATGGTTTATTCTATATGTTGGTACTCCTATCTCCACTAAGATAACTGCTTTAGTTCTTTAGGTCAGGGAGAAAAGAGTTTCACCAGTTGGACATCTAATGGTGATCATGTAAGCCCATAGAACTGATGGGAGCTCTTCGGATCAATTTTCTTAGGTATCATTAAATATTTTCTTTAACGAGCTCAACAAAGTTCTGCTGGTGACTTCTGCTTGGCTGTTGGCAAGAGGATGGACAAGTGAGTTGTAATGGTTCTTAATTCCATATCCTTTGCAGAAGTCTCTGAAAAGGTTACAATATAATTGTTTTCCATTGTCAATGATCAACACCTTTAGGATATCAAAACGAAAAATGATGGTTTTCCACACGAAGCTTTGGATCTTCATGGTGGTGATCGTGGTCAGTGCTTCTGCCTTAGCCCACTTGGTAAAATAATTAAAAGCTACCACTACAAACTTCGTCTGTCATTTGCTCAAAGGGAAAAGGTCCAATTATGTCTATACCCCATTGAGAGAAAGGCCAGTGGCTGCTGATAAGGGTCATTAGTTCTGTTGGGAGCTGTTGGATATTAACAAACCGCTGGCACTTGTCATACTTTCTCACCAGCTCTTTGGCGTCTTGTAAGATAGTTAGCCTATAAGTAGACTTGTTTTCCAACTTTGAGGGCTGGTGAGCGAGCTGCTGGGTGCCCTTCCACATAACTCTTCATGAATTTCAAACAAAATTGCTTGGGCTTGGTGAGGATGGAATCAGAACAAGAATGGAAGAACATACCCATGTTTGTATAGTGTCGCCTTGATGACCATGTATTTATTGGAAATATTTTTTGTAACACCCCGTATTTTGATAGGCGTATTTTCGTTCATTTAGTTAGTTACTTTTCCAATTCATTCGTGAACTTAGACAAGTCCGAATGTTCCCACATGTTACTTTGGTGTTATGGATTGATGGTGCGAATTAATAGTGCATTCTATCCCGCCAACCTCGAGCTGACACGTGACCGTTCACGTGTCAGCCGCTGAGTTCGTTGCTGGGCAAGGAGCTCGAAAGAAGACCTATCATGACCTCATGAGGAAAATGAATCTCTTTTAAGGTCTGGATGTTTACTCAATGATCGATTTCGAACTACGTATTACAAAATGCGAGCTCCGGAGCCCTTTCGACAAGCTTCAGAATTGTCTCTCTCCTTCATCGCCCAACCACTCTGCCATAGTGGTTGGCGAGGGCATGGGCGACTGTTACCTGCTTTGTAGAACGCGCAAAGCTTCCCTTATCTTCATTAAATGCACATCCACTGCATTTAATGCACCGAAATTCGTGGAAAGCAAGGTCAGAGTTGGTACTGATACAAGCATGGCTCCAGACTCACTATGGAGAGCCCTGGTCACACGTTTCCTTCCAGTGATGATATATACAAGGGGCATTTTCTCCCCTTACCAACCAAGAAAAAAGGAAAAAAAAGAATACATAGTTTCTAATTAAGAACAAAAAAGAAGAATATACATCATTCGACAAGCCAGTTTATAACCGAGCTCCTCTTTACGAGAGACTAAACTAGTGTTACCTCAGCTTCTCAATCATACTGTAATATCAAGAAAATAAAGCGACAGGAGAGACCTTTGCGAGTTTGTATACTTGTAAATCTATTATTAATACAAGGCAAACCGAGCTCTGAGCTCCATTCCACAAGAGGAGGATTAACCCGTATCTTTATACGAGGTTAACCTCCTCTATAAATCATTGATTCTCTTAAATTCAGCACTTTCTCCTTTATCACTCTTATCATTTATCATAATCAAATTGACTGCGTGGCACTAAAAATAACCTCCTAGTTATTAGCACCAACATGGATAAAATTCTGAAAATTTTGATTTAATTTGGAACTAGTTTCAGTAATTTAGTGCGTTACTTGGAAAATTTGGTGTATTCTTGAATTTTCTATTTTCCTACTTTTCTTATGTTCTATTCATCGACCTAGGAAGGTCCGAATTGAGTTTTTTTCTTTTTCAATACATCATATAATAGTTATTAAATTATTATGTAAAGTTTCTTTAAATTCAGATTTCTTTTAAGAATTTTTAAGTATTTAGTATAATCGAATTTCCTTCCTTAAACGTTAACAATTTTTACAATTCTTGTTTGTGGTTTCAGAATATTCAAACCTCTGAATTCAGTTTTGTTTTTTCTGACATGTCATAAATATGTGTTAGAAGTAATCTGGAGCGTTTCGTCACGTTCGGATTTGAAATGAGCAATTTTAGAGGCGTTTTTAGAATCGGAAATATTTGCTCGATATTTTAGATCAGTCAATTTTGGAGACTCATAACTTTCTCATCTTTTATTCAAATACCACTCCTGTCAATTCCTATAGCTTCATCATATATCCGTCTATAACTTTCCTGTTTTGGCCGAAAGCTAATTCACACTCCTCGTTGGTCAAAAGTGAATGCGAAACTAGCCTGATCAACCAAATTTAATTTTCTGTAGCATCTCGGCACAGTGATGTCTTCAACGGAATTCTAGTATTAATCTGTTCAGAATTTGGTGTAACATCCTTATTAAAGTTATAGATCTTTGAATTACCTTTTCATTGATATAAAGATTATCTCGATCGATTTCCAAGAAAAAAGTTATGACCAAAATACAAACAGTAACTCCATAACATCGTTTATATCGCCTTGACCAACTTTGACCCATTTTTAAATCTCTTCCACCTCCATTTTAGTTCATTTTTGACACAAGTGAGCTCAGAGTTGTTCTAGAGAGAAAGTGGTTCTTGGAGTAATATTGGGGGTTCATAGCTCAAAATTGAGAGTTTCATACCGAAAACTCAGATTTTTCATCTTCTTCGCCTTCTCAACTCATTTTCGGGCTTGCATGCTTAATGTGGGGGAACCATTTGAGCTCATTCCAAGTCATCCTAACCTCTATTCTTCTAGTTTTCAGGTGGGAACTTCCCTTCTCTCTTTGATTCTTGATAATCCATAGTTGATTGAGTTAAAATACTAGATTTTCGGTACCAAATTCATTGTTTCTCTTGCATGCCTGATGTATAACCATGGATAAAACATTACGAGCCTTGTTGTTGATGGTATATTGGTTATATATGATGATTTTGGAGGCTGATCATACTGCATGTCTTCATTTAAGCATTTATTTGAGAGTTTGGTACCGAAATAGCTAGAAAAGTCAAATGCATGTCTAATACTTGGAATTTTTACTAAAATTCCTAAATTTCTAGAATATAAATCACTCTTAAATCATATTTTAACTTGTTATTAGACATGTATTGATTTCTTGATGACAGTTTTAATAAATCTAGCGTTTACTCCTAAATTTTGGATGACGAGACTGTTGAATTTCATATTATTATTGTATATTGTTGTGTAAAGCATGGTATATACATATAAAACTTAATTATTATATTATTTTGAAGCAAATATATTGTGTCAAGAAATTTTGTGAGACAGTTTTTGATGAAAATCATGAGTTAAATAAATATATATATATATATATTGCTTTGAAGTATTGAGATTGTTGGAACCGGATAAGCACCGGTATAGAAATACTTGAGTTATGTTATTGCATAGACCCATAGTAAAAGATGGGGTGCCAAAAATCTGGTTACCAGTGTACAGACCCACGGAAAGGTGGGGTGCGTTAATGAGTATCTTATTCTGTCTAGTACCGGTATTAGGTTGAGGAGGAGGAGGTTGATGGACGTGTATTCATATATATTGTGTGTGTTACATATGGACCATAATTGGATTATAATGATACTTAATAAATGGTTTTATTTCTATGCATTATTAACAATTGGGGAATTTTGTTAATGACTAAAGTTATGATCCTTTATATTGTGGAACGTCCATTTCATTGCATATTCCCTTCCCCTATAGTTGCCACTGGGCCAGTTTTGGCTTATTCCCTCATTTATCTTTCAGGTACACCCCGTGGTACGGGTAGAGGTCATGAACCAAGCCCGAGTTCATTCTTAGAGCCCTCTCTAATGCCCTTATGGATTTAGCTCATTGCATTATTTTGATTTATGGGAGTTGTAATTTTTAATTAAGTTTGAGAACTTTAGACCTTCAATGTGTGTACTCATTGTATTTTCAGTTATGTTAATTCAAATTTGAATTGTAATGGATTTGGGAAGTATTATATATTTTTGCGTTTTTTTTAAACAGGATGAATTTTTTAATATGAACAAATACTTCATGCTGAAATTTTATTTATATTTCTCTACCTTGTTTAATTTATTGGTTATGTCTATTTGTCTATCTGCTGTTAATTTGATGCAGTATCCGTTAATACCTGCTTATATGGGCGGGTTGTTACCTTTTTATTCTTTTAGCCATATTCTTATCTTCAGGAAGAGCTCCGTTCGTGAGGTAGTCCAAAATTAAGTCAATCCAGCATTTACAGACCTAAACTGGGGCCACATCTAGCTCTACGAGTTCCTCAATAGCCATTATTTCCAGATACTCTATATAAACACCACTTGGTATTTCTGAGGATGAAGCAAGTTTGGCCATGTAGTTTTCTTTATTATTCTGAGCTCATGGGAACTTGACAAAAACTAAGTTTGCGTACCTCTAAGCTGCTGCCCTAGCCTTAGCCAAATAAGCAGCCATGTGATCTTCTTTTGTCATGTTGTGGCCAAATATTTGATTAACTACAACAGTAGAGTCATTATAGACCACCATTTGTCTTGCCCCCAAATCACCAACTATCCTCAGACCCGATATGATGGCCTCGTACTCAGCCTTATTATTGAAAGTTTTGAAGAGGAATTTCAAAACTATCTCCAAGGTGTTAGCCTCAGGAGTGATCAATATTAAACCGGCGCCAAAACCTTTTAAGTTGAAAGCTCCATCTGTATAAATTATCCATATGATAATTTATGGCTGCAAGTTCGATGAGGCAGTGGGGCTTGAGGTGCCTGGGTCCACAGGTGGCAACAATTCTAGTGGTTAAGGGATCTGTTCCTCATCATAAGTGAATTATGTTATGAAGTTTGCCACAACCTGGTCTTTAATCGAAGTTTGAGGCTTGTAATTGATCACGAACTGCCCGAGCTCTATATCACAAATTGCCAATCTTCCTGACTGCTCTGGCTTGTCAAGAACCCTTCACAATGGCTGGTCTGTGAGCGCCTTAATGGTGTGGGCTTAGAAGTAAGGCCTCAGCTTCCCGAAGATGATAATGAGTGCGTAGGCCAGTTTCTCCGACCTTGGATAATTCAGCTCGGCGGCATAAATGGCCCTACTCGTGTAATAAACTAGTAGTTGTGCCTTCTTTTTATTTCTCATAAGGGTTGAGATGAACGCTATGTGTGATACTATTAGGTATAAATTCAAAAATTTCTCATTTTTTGGTGAGCTAAAAAGAGGAGGAGATCCTAGGTACTGCTTGAGCTGCTGAAAAGCCAGCTCCCATTCCTTTGTCTATTCGAATACTTTCTTAAGGGTTTTAAAGAAGGGATGGCACTTGTCTGTTACCTTGGAAATAAATTTGTTTAGAGCTTCCACCCTCCCTACTAGGCTTTGGACCTCCATAGGTTTGATTGCGATCTAATGTTGATCGAAGCTTGTATTTTCTCAGGGTTGGCTTCGATTCCCTTTTATGTTACTGTAAAACCCAAGAATTTTTCCCCTTTTACTCCAAAAGCGCATTTCACTGGATTGAGAGACATGCTATTCTGCCTGAGTATGAAGAAGGCTTCATTGAGGTCTGTCACGTGACTGGAAGCTTTGAGACTCTTGACTAGCATGTCATTGAAATAAACTTCTATGTTTTTGCCTATCTGATCCTTGAACAATGTGTTTATAACCCTCTGGAAAGTATCCCCAGCGTTCCTGAGACCGAACGGCATGGCCTTGTAATAGTAGGTGCCCTTGTTAGTGATGAATGATGTTTTCTCTTTGTCTTTGGGGGCTATCATGATATGATTATAGCCAGAATAGGCATCCATGAAGCTTAGCATCTCGTGACTCGTTGTTGAATCTACAAGCTGATCAATCTTTGGGAGTGAGAAACCGTCTTTTAGGCAAGCCTTATTGAGGTCGTTGAAGTCGACAAACATTCTCCACTTTCCACTGTACTTCTTCACGAGCACCACGTTGCAAAGTCACTTTGGGTAATGGACTTCCAGAATAAAACCAGCTCGAATAAGCTTATGAACCTCATCTTTAACATCTAAGTTCCTTTCTGCTGCGAAATTTATCTTCTTCTTCCTTACAAGCTTAAAGACTTGGTCAGCATTGAGCTGGTGCATCATAACTTCTGGATTCAGCCCTTTATATTGTCACGAGGCCAGGCAAAAACATTAGCATTAGCCCGTAGGCATTGGGAGAGCGCTCTTCTTTAACATCTGGATTGAGCTGATTATTAATTTTTAACACCCTATCCGGCTGTAGCAAGTCCAAGATCAATTATTTATGTCCTTGACTGGCTTGCCTTTGAGCTCTTTCTCTTTATCTCGGGGGTCTAGAGTATTGATCTCCTATTTTTCTTAATAATTGGGCCTTTCTGTGTTAGTCGATTCCTTAACAGCTGCGGCTTGAAGCTCTACACCTGCGATATTAGTGGTTCTGGCCTCCTTCAGAGATTCGAACTAGTAGTATTGGGCTTTTATTTGGTTTCTTCTGACTTCCCTAACTCCGTGGGGGTTAAGAACCTCATGGTCAAACTGCAAGTCGAAATGGTAGTTCTGATTTCGTTAAGGGTACCCTGGCTTATGATGGCATTGTAGTGGGGAGCCCTGTCTAGTATCAAGAAATCTGCGATGGTGGTGACTTTCTTTGGGGCTATTCTTAAAGTTACAGCGAGCTTTATAGTTCCCAATGACTTAGTCATTTTTTCAGAAAAATCAATCAGTGTAACTGTTGAAGGAGTCAGTGCTTAGTGGTGAGGGCCATGGCTTTTAAAGCACTGTAATACATGAGGTTAGAGGCATCCCCGGTGTCTATAAGAATCAGATGGACATTGTGATTGCCCATCAATGCTGTTACTACTAAAGGATCATCATGCGGGAACTCTACCTTGTTCATGTCTTCGTCCGTGAAGGTGATCTCTTTGACATCATACTTCACTATCTTTGAAGGCCTGAAACTGAAACACTCGTCTCCAAGCTCGAAGACTTGGCCTGACTTATGTAGATCTTTCTAGATTGGTTGTTGTTGCCAGAAGAAAGACAAGCCCCCTTAATCATATAGATTTCGTTGGTGTGTTAATTTCCTCTTGCCTTTGAGGAAACTTTCTTTTTCTTGTCCACGTACTGGCGGATTTGTCCCCTCTGGATTAACTTTTCAATTTTCTCTTTCAGCTTTTAGCAGTCGTTAGTCTCGTGACCGTGATCTTTGTGGTACCGGCAGTACTTAATTGTATCCATTTTTTCCTTCGAAGTCTTCATCTTTCAAGGCTCTGGGACCTGCCATGGTTTCAACTAGGCATAGACCTTACATAAGGGAGATGTTAGGGGAGTGAAATGATGGCAAGCCCTGCCTTCGCTCGATTCGAATTTGTTCGAGCCTTTCTTGCATTTTATCTTTTGGCCGCGAGTAGACTGTGTCCCTGTTGGAGCTTGGAGGAGGGCAGGAGAGCTGATAGACTTGATAGATCCCTTCCCTGCAAGGCCTCTTCCATGTCGATCTATTTGTTAACCTCGTCCAAGAGCTCGGATATAGTCTTAGGAGCCATCCTTGCCAGAGTCATCAAACAGTAAGGGGAGTTCACCCCTACTATGAAGGTCGTCACTGCTACCCCCTCATTGAGCTTTGTGATCGTAAGGCTCTCTTGATTGAACCGACAAGCATACTCTTTCAAGCTCTCAGTTGACCTCTGTTTGACGGTGAAGAGATGGGTGGAGGATTTTGACTATTTTTGGTTCCAAGAAAATGATAGATGAACCTAGTTCCGAGCTTTTATGAGCTTTGGATCGATCATGGAGAAGCAGACTGTTGCACCACATTCAAGTTACCCCTTTAAGAGTGGTAATAAAAGCTTTGTATACGATACCATCTAGGACATTTTGAAGCCCTAATATATTCTCATATTGCTGCTAGTGGTCCACAGGATCAGTGGTTCCATCATATGACTCCATTGTGGGGAGCTTGAACTTTTTTGGGACTTGGCAGCTCTATATGTGTTCTGCAAATGGGGATTTAGAATTTCTCACTAGGGCTGTAGTTGAGCTCCCTCCTAGATGGCCCATTATCTTCATCATTTGGGCCATTTGAGCTTTCATTTATGACATTAGCCTCTTTTTGACCTCTTCCAAAGATCATTTGTGAGATATCTTGTTGAACACAGACCCTCAAAATCTGGCATCTACTTATCGTTCAGGTATTCGAACTGGAGGAAGGGGAGGTCGAGCCCCGCTACTTTGACTCTGATGTCGTGTGAAACGCCCCAGTCCCATACCAGTGTGATATTGTTCGCTTTGGGCTACATGGTCCCACTCACCCTCACGGTCTTGTTCTTGGCAGGGCTACATGATCCCACTCACCCCCCAAAACGCGTCACACTAGTTAGGTACTAAGGTGCACATATATGGGTCTCAAGGACTCTCCCACTTTTCGATGTGGGATTTACATCATAAGGCTCCCTTTGAGCGTCCCTCGCGAACCACATTCACCTGTGGATTGCTTGTTAGTGGGGGAGGAAGCGCTGCTAGAGTTTCCTCAAAGGAAGACTCTCTCCTAGAATTGTACCAATTAGATTCGAACTCATTGATTTTGCTGAGGTTCCCCCTAGATTCTCTGCTGAGGTCTCAAAGCCTTTGCCTGGCTAGGACTCACGACAGGATTAGGAGAGCAGCCACAGACGTAGAGGCTAAAATCTATATATCTCTCGAGTTGATTGGAGGTGTCTCCCTCTGGGCTGTGAGCCTATTGATTTAGACTTTGAGAGCAATTTGTTGCTTTTGGAGAGCCAATAGGGGTTCTGGTTGAGTGTGTCTTGAAGACATGGTGGTTTTTGGAGTGTGTTTTTTTTGTTTGAAAGGGAGTGTTTGTGACTTGAGAAACTGTCTTTCCCACAGACGGCGCCAAACTGTTAGTACTAAAAATTAGAAAGGTAGTTTAGGCCACACAGTCATATGATTGGATCAAATGATTAGAACAATAAACAAAATAAGCCAAAATAGTCAAAGACGTATATAGGAGGTTGGTCTCGTATGAAGATACATGTTAGTCCTCCTCTGCAGAATAGAGCTATGAGCTCGATTTTGCCTTGTTATTGATATAACTGAATGGCTATTACAAACTCACAAAGATCTCTCTAGTTAGTCTATCCTCACAATATTACAATGAGAGTATGCCTTGAGCTACACGAATTATAGTTTATCTATATCAAGAGCTCTGTTGTGTGTTCAATATCTCCTATCTCTTTTGGTTGTTCTCTTTTTACTGTTTTCTTAGTGTTGTTCTTGGTCATTCAAAAGTTGTTGAGTTAGTTGACATAAGTAAATGCTTCTTATATATAAATAACTTAGAGGAAATATGTGTGAGAGCCCCCAGAGCAGGTCTAGAGCCATGCATTGATTATCACCAACTTTGACCTTGCTTCTCCATGAATTCCGGTACATTAAATGCAGTTGGTGTGTATTTAGTAAATGTGAGGGAGGTTCTGTGTATTCTGCAGGGTAGGTGGCAGTCGCCCATGCCTCCATCAACCACTATGGCAGAGTAGTTATACAAGAGAGAGCTCTGGCACTCAAGTTTCGTAATTTGATGCACGTAATTAACTCTTGAGCAAGTATTCAACTTATGAAGGCCTCCACTTTTCCCGTAGTAATCGAGCGGGGCTCCTTCGAGCTCCTCTCACTGGGATAGATTTGATTGCTGACGTGTATAGCCACGTGTCAGCTCGTGGTTGGCGGAGCGGATTAGATTACTAATTTGTACTATCAATATTAATTTAAACTTACTCGATTATTCTCTTAGCATACATGTATCCTATATATGATCAATAATTTCTAAATTTTAATAATCCAAAAGTACTAATGGAAATGTCCAAATACATCATATTATGATTAATATTATTTATACAAAAACAATAGTCGATTTTAAGGTTTTGCTAAATTCGAACTCGATTTATATAAAAATATGATTACTTGAAACTAAACTTGACAAAAAAGCATATTTATTTTAAAAAAATAAAAATATACCTTGTTTACTTACTATACGTATAAATCTCAATTCATTATTCCCCTATTTGCTTGTTGTAATTATATTGTATCACATGAGTATTTAAAGAAAAAGATGTTATATTCCAACAACATCGAGTCAAATGGACAAAATTTACGTGAATTCGAACTTAAGCCATTTAAAACTCGTACTTCTATGAATTATAAAAGTAAAAAGAAAGAGTCCGCTCTATATCGGGGTTTGATTAGTCGAAAACCGACGAATCATGCTATTTTTCATCCCTAATTGTAACAAAAGTGCAATAAGACATAATTTATTACTCTACCACTATTTGAATAATAGGCATACAATTATATTTTTTAAATTTAGCTAAGATTAAAAATTAAAATTAGATCTGTAGAGAAAAAATTTAATTCCTCTTACTCTCAAATTAAGAGTACACTAATACTTTTTCAAGATAATATTAAAATTAATTTATCTGAGAAATAGCAAAATTAGAATAAGAATAAATATGATTTTAGATAGTGTCACCAATTACATATATGCGCAATCGAATCGTGTCATAAGCACGAGTATTAGCTAGTGTATGAAAATTGGAAAACAAAACCTTAAAAAAGTAAATTTTAGATTTGTAATTATAGCATACAATAATAATAATGGTGATACATACCTAAAATTGAAAAATGGTTCAATAATGGTGAGTGACACTTGGACAATTTATATCGGTAATTTGGAAGAAATGGTTATGGTAATTTCAATAATACCATTTTTTGGGTATGCTATATTATTGGTAATGAAAATTATTATTGATATCATACCATATTCCACTAGTAAATATTTAACACAAATCGATAATTGTATGACATAGTACGGAAATTTTGGTATAAAATACCACTCCATTGACATGCTTTGAACGATTTTAAACACAAATAATACCAATTTCACAACGTGGATTGGGTTTTCGGTTGAGCAAAAAGATTTTGGGCCAACATCTCCAGGCCCATAGAAAACCCGAATAATTTTGGCCCTTCTCTTTTCCCCCTTCTTGTTAAAGGGCGCTACTTCAGAAATTCAAATAATAGGATTTCCATTTTCCGCCCCTTTTGGGAGCGAGAGTCTGAGCGGAGAAGAGAGCAGGAGAAGAGAGAAAATGGAGACAAATAGTACAACGACGCCGTGTCCAAACACGGTGACCGTCCGGAGAAACCCTCCGAGAAGGGCAAGAGCCACTCCTGCTTCCACCGCCCCGCTTCCGATGCCGTCTTCTACTCCAATCCCCCGCGAAATACCTTCTTTCCCCATTGAAGACATTGTCTCAATCGAAATATCTCAAAACCCTAAACCCGATCCCCTCACCACACAACAACAGTCGTCCTCACTCCAACAGCCACTTTGCGAGAATCTGAAGGTCTTTTTGAGGATTCGACCCCTAACGACGCAACAGAGTTCGGGCAAATATACCAAAAATGGTGGAGCTCGAAGTAAAAATGTTTGGCCTCAAAACCCTAACACAAAGAATGCACCGAAAACAAAGGTAAAGAAGAAGAGTGAAATCTGTCTCAAGGTTAATGATTCACATTCGGTGATACTTTGCCCGCCCCAAAGTTTGCAAGATCTCAAGCGTATCAAGTCCGAAGTCTATGAAGGCTTCTCTCATGTTTTTTCTGCCGATTCCTCTCAGGTTATTTTTATTTTTATTTCTTAAAGTTTAAGCTGTATGAATATATTTCTTATGGGTTTAGGTTATAAAATATTTGCAGGAAGAAGTGTATAAACAAATAGTGAATCCTTTAGTTGAAGACTTCATGAAGGGCAAGAGTGGAATGTTGGCTGCCTTAGGGCCAAGTGGCTCCGGGAAGACTCATACAGTGTTTGGATCTCCCAGGGAGCCTGGTATGGTACCTCTTGCGCTTCGCCAGATATTTTCAACGGCTAAGAGCAGTGGAACTAAAGCCTCCAGGTAATGGTGATTCTTTTAACTCATTTGACCTATATTTAGTTTATAGAAACTGTAGTAATGGATTGGTTAAGATCACTAGAAGTTCCAACTAAGTTGTATGGTTCGTTTTGAATCACCTCCTTTCTATGTTTATGTACAGGACATTCTATGTATCTATGTTTGAGATATATGCTGAGCGAGGAAAAGCTGAGAGGATATTTGATTTATCTCCAGATGGTGGTGATCCATGCATGCAGCAATCCATTATCAAAGGCCTTAAAGAGGTATATTTTTTTTATAGTTGTAATATTATATCATATTTGCTTTGCCCCTCATGAATGTGTGCGTGAGATATTCACAATATGTCCATGTTCTTATTTCCTGCTTGTAAACAGGCCATGGTTTATGATGCTCAAGAGACTGAGTCCTTGATTTCATTAGGAATGGCAAAACGTGCTACTGCCACAACGAATTCAAACAATCAGTCTAGGTGCGTGGCAACACGTTAGTTTTTGGATTCTATAGCTTATGTTATTTATATTAGAAAAAGTACAATGATAGTAAATAAATATTTTGACCCTTATTTGGTGGGGGAATATGGGTTTGGTATTGTTGTTTCAGTGATTGGAAAACTTGGTGTTGTGCCACCAAATCTGGTGAGTCTGGATTTTTTTTTGGGCTGGGGTGGGGAGGGTAGGGATTGAGGGGGAAGATTAGTACTAAAATTATTTGTTTTCAAAATCAAAGAGAGCAAGTTTATTATATAAACGGATGGAGTGGAAATTTCATATGTTTTCTCGGACTTTTTTTTTTCTCAATAACTAATAGGAAGTAACTACCTTCAAAGTTTTGCTTGGTTGAAGATAAAATATAATTAACACATTTAAAATGTGTGTTACGTCTGTCACTGCTCTAGTATTTGACAATCCTCGTATTTCTGGGTTTCAATATCCTTGCAGTCGTTCGCAGTGCATCATTAACATCCGCAGTGCCCCCACCAATATTGAGGGGGAAGTTGATGATCAGTCACACGGTGCTGTCTTGACTATTGTTGATCTTGCTGGAGCTGAAAGAGAAAAGAAAACTGGGAATCAGGTTGCTAAACCTTTTTTTTCATTGTCATTTCTTAAATCATTTTAGAAATTCATGACTCATCTTGTGAGCCTCATTTGAATCATTGGTTATTGTTTTGTAGGGAGCTAGACTGCTTGAAAGTAACTTTATCAACAACACATCCATGGTTTTTAGTCTGTGCTTAAGAGTATGCAGCATACTTAGTTCATTGACCAAAAAATCTGGATAAAACACAAGTTGACAAACAGCGATCATTTTGTTTATTGTTTCTTTTGTCCATTTCCAGTCATTGTTGGAGCACCAAAAGAACCCCAAGAAACCATTGCAGAAGCACTTCCAAAGTTCCTTGGTGATTCCTTTTTCATTCTATTACAGTTAACTTGCCTCGTGGTTCCTTATTTTCTGTTTCCCCTTAATTAACTTGGTTCAGTCGTGGAGCTACAAACTGTTTCTTGATCACTCCACCCCCTCCCCTTTCTCCCCTTCAGATCAAATATAATTTAGATCAGATGTACAAGACGAGTTCTGACTGTCAATTTTTGTTTGGACAGTTAACTAAATACTTGCGAGACTATCTGGAAGGGAAGAAGCGGATGACTTTGGTAAGTTATTTCCTTTTGGAATTTTATGCTTTAGGTAATGTTTGGAAAGTTTCTGCGAGGGTAATATTTGTTTTTTTTTTCTAATGCTCTTTTTTAATTATTTATGAACATCATTATTATATTGGCGCAGATTTTAACTCTAAAATCAGGAGAAGAAGACTATCTTGATGCATCTTTCCTTTTGAGACAGGCTTCACCCTATATGAAAATCAAGTATGACGTCTAAAAGCATAAATATACACGCTTACATATAATTCTGTAGTTATTCCTTGTAGCATCTAATATCCTTTAACCAGTCAAGCTTCATAAATGCTTTTCTAATAAGATAATTTGTTGGTGTAGGTTTGATAGTGTTGGAGAACCTTTGAATGTGATTACTAATAAGAGGCACTTTCAAACATTGCCTAGAGTGGAACATCTCAAAAGAATGAAGTTAAGCAACTTTGAAGCTTGCACGGTATTTTATAGCCCTTTATTATATAATCGTTTGCCAATTATTCTATAATATGATTGCATATTTAGCTTCAACTACAAACCACATTGTCTGGATGGGTGTTGGCCGTTGGGTCAATGGCATCAAGTAACAATTGCACAGGCACTGTGACCTGCTTGTGTGTCTACATATTTATATGGTTATGATAACTGAGGATGATTAATATGTACTTCATCGTGTCCAGTCGAAATCGTTGTTGATTAATGTGTTTCAACACGCTTAAATACATGGAGTTAGTAGAGTGCTAGGTAGTTAATTTTTTACTCATCTTTAAATGTATAATACTATAGAAGTCTAACTTTACTTCTTATTAGTCAACATAACTCATAATTCAAACATAAACAAAAATAATTTTGAAGACAAAAAAATAGTGAAGCCCTCACTGATCTGCCTAGTCGCCATCGTGTGGCCTAACCTAGGGGAGGCAGTAGGACACCCGCTTAGTGACGAGGCAGGGATTTTTAGAACACTGTTAATTGGAAATTTTGTTGCACATTCTGAATGCTCCAAGCAAATTCGTTTGCATCAATTGCTAAACGAAGTAACTTCAAATTTAATCTTTACTAAAAGCCTAAAAGGGCCTTTATTGGCTGCACGCTTTAATTTTGTTATTCTATGTACAGATTCATCCAATTATGCCTGTTACACACATAAAAATACTTGATTCATGAGCTTTACGGGCCTTAGAACCAAAATTCTCCCTTTTTTTCTCTGATAGTTACTAACATGTTACTGTTGGTTTTAGTAGAGCATTAGTGTCTAATGCTACACATTTCTAATTTGCTATGAAATCTATTTTCATTCTTACTAATAGTTTTGGTCTTCAAGTCTCATGACCACAGTCCCAGGTGGAATCCAGTGTGGATTTAAATTATATAGCCGACCCTGCTGCAGACAATTTCATGTCACCCTCATGTCATAATGGAAACTTCACACATCTTGTTGACAAAGAACGAAGTAGTTAGAATAAATAGAGTGCTTGATGTCTCGCAAAACTTTCAGCATGGCTAAAAACTTCACCTTCTGCATTTTTAGTAAAATATGTAACAGTTCATAATCATTCTGCTCAGAATTTGTGAGTGGTTGCTTTATCTAGAAAAGGTCATTAGTACTTATTATTAACTCCAGAAAGAATATATATTTTACTAGAATCTTTTCATGAATCTCATGCATGTGCTGATCTATAATTAGCCTGAATGTATATTGTTTCCTGAATATCTTGTTTCTTACATGTGAACACTGAATCAGTCTATAATAGTACTTAATATATGCTACATTGGGTTTTTCTTTATCTCTTAATGTTGGTGTGTCTGCCCTCGCTAAGTTGTGTTAATTTGCTATTGATTTTCATATCTCAATTGTGTGCTTTTCTTCTTCCAGGCGAATGAAGGGAAGGGTGATGAAGATTCCCAGCTTCACAAAACAGGTTGTTCAAAATTACTTGTAAAATCTGCTTTGTTTCTGTAGCTTGCACCAATTTGGTATCTTCACTTCTTTGGGTTATATGATAAGGAGAATATGGGATTAACTTCATGTATTTTGGAGCAGAGTTCCCTCCAGGGAAGGAGGTCAAACATGCAAAAGTTTTAGTTCAATCTGCAAAGGGAGACAGAGATAATCAGATTATGCAGGGTTTTGCCAAAGCTTTTTGGAAAGTCTTGAAGCAATATAAAAATAAACTTGAGGTAATGATTGTTGCCTCCTCATAGTTTGCCTTTTGTTCCCATTTACATTGCTCGTTAAAGGTTTTGCAGATATTGGCATTGGTGTTTTGATGTGGTTATGGGTTCTAAGTTTTCCTTTAGTAAATGAATTATAGAACTCAACTTTATAACCTTGCATGTAAAACAGGTGGCTGAAAATGAAATCCAATGTCTTAGAGACGGCCTAACCAGTGAAAGGGCACGTTCTTTTGAGCTTGAAAATGAATTGAAAAATTTGAAGTCCTGCCACTCATGTGTGAAGGAAGTTTCAGAAGAGAAATCTATAGTTGATGAGGTGAATGAATCTAGAGCAGATTTTGCAGAATCTGGGAGTGGTCAATCTACATGTTCCCACGAGGTACCAAGTAGCAATTTTGTTTAAGTAGATTATTTTAACGAGGCTGATCTCCATTTATTTGTTTGAATGCATAGACGAATAAGATGTGAGAGTCACCATGACCCCGGTTTACGAGGGTCAATAAATTAAAAACTCCTGCATAGTACAGTGGTCCGAAACTGACATTTGATATCATGTATTGACCAGCACAGTGATAACTACCCTGGAAATGTTCACAATGCTGAAGATGTTAAGGAAATGAAAGATTTGGAAACAGAGGATACTTGTGTAAATGGCGAACCAACAGGTTTGGCTACCAAATGGTTATGACGTGCATAAGCATTTATGACTTCTTGTCCTTTGGTAGATAGTGGCTGGAACAGAGCTAAATTCTTGAAACCATATCTGTTATTTTTTGTGGAGTGCCGCCGGGATGGATTTCCTAACAACTATATAAATAATTCAGTATTTTTGTTTTCTTTTGAATACTGAATATATATATATATATATATATTAGAGATGCAATTTCTACATGTTGTCTCCAGTTGAGACTATTGACTGTCGAGTTTTGTCCCATCAATTCATAAAGCTACTCATTTGTGAAAATGGCATTTGCTGTCGATTAACCACCTAAATATGTCTAGATGTCTATGCGATCAGTCTATATTCTATATCAAACTATTTTTAAAAATGTAACAGCCCGGGATTAATAAATATGCCAGTATTACAGAACATGTGTTGGGCTTGATCTGTGCTGATTTCAGATATTAAATCAATTTCCTTGGCCTTATTTAGAGCTGTTCTGATTTTTTAAAGTGTAGAACTCATCTTAATTTGATTATGTGTTATTGACATCACACCTCCTATAATTCTATATTATTTCAAGGTTGCTACTTGTTTACAGATTCTGGGCCTTTTGAATTATCTGTCAGCTCTTCACACTTTCTTGTTAATCCAGATAATGCCCCTTCCTCGGTTGATGGGAACCTATTCCAAAATAAAGCAGAGGTTTATGATTTGATTCTTTTAATCAATAATGACACTTTTGAGTACTTTCTTCTGAAATGTTGGTGATGCTTTGTCACTTCAGGTAAGAAGTTCTGGTGTTGTAACTGATTTATGCCTTGGTGCTGAATGTGTGGAAGAACAGAGTTATAAGGTATACTGTGAGATTTGGAGTTTGGAAATGGCTATGACATTTCTTGTTTTGTGGGATTGAATACATCATCTGCAGAATTTATATCTGCGAATCCTGTATTGATCAGAATAGCGATGGCTCTCCACAAAGTGTTCACCATGCTGAAGATTTACAGGATATTGAAGATATAGGAACGGCAGATATTTGTTCAAGCGCCAAAGCAGAAGGTTTGACTACCAAATGATAATTTTGTGCCGTATGTTTTTATTACCATTTGTTCTTTTACTTTGAGGGAGCTCAATATTGCAATATAACTCATAATCAAGGGATGAGTTCTCCAGCAAGATCCAATATAAGAGACTCATGTTTTTGACTTCTATAGTTTAGGCGCCATTGAACTTCTATGTTATTCCACCTATACAATTGACACTCCTTCAAAATATGGTTGTGAAATTCGGTCTGGGCTCGTAAAAACTGTAATAGAGCTTGGGATTGGTGTAAGTATAAGAATTTTCTTCACATATATGTGGCGATTCTGGATATTGAGTTTGTTTTGGAGGTCTCTTGAAGCTGTTATGACTCTAACTTGGCATGTTCATCTAAGATTTTTGGTGTGTTATTGGCATCTATGTTTGTATTTTATCTGAAGATTGCTTGCTTCTTTCCTGTTAAATTATAGGTTCTGGTCTTTCAGAATCTGTGGTCAGTTGTTCACAGTCACTCGTTAGACTTACAGATGACAGCTCTTTGTCAGTAGAAGGAAAACACTTGCAAAATGAAGTAGACACGGTCAGCTCTTTGCGGTGGCTCCTTGTATTTTACTTTTTTAGTTTTGTGAATGATAATGATGGCGAATTGCTCACATTTGCTTTCATATATCTGAATTTGTTGCTGCTTTCAGTCTAGTTATAACTTCCAACTGTTGGTGACATATGTGCAAGGATTAACCATTGTGGTTTTGTTTTTATATATAGAAATTGTTGGAGGATCCTTTATTGCCAAAAAAAGATGAAACCAATGCTATAGTCTGCCGTATCAATAGAGCACCGGAATTCGATCTAGAACTTGTTTCATGCAGCAAACCTTTGAATCCAGAAAAACCCAAAAGGTCAGTGGACTTAAAACTTATACATGTAGCCATCTTACACTCAAGATGAATCTCAACTGTGTATTTTCTTCTTATGTGAATTATCAGGAGACTTCTTCCAGCTTCATCGGTCTTATTAAGGAATATCAGTAGTCTGGACTTTGAGGATGAGAATGAGAACGAAAAGCCAAAGGTGAATTCCAAAAAATGAAATGTGGCTCAGTTATCATATATTCAGATTACGACTCCTTTAACAAAACTAATGATTTGCAGGGAAATAAAAGAGAAAAGAAAGTGGACACGGATGTAACTAAAAGAACTCAAGGAAGCATCTCCCTACTTCGTTTGCTCACGGACAATCTTCATCTTTAGTCTATACACAAATCTTCCTTTCATGTCACCGGGCCAGATCCTTTTTTGTCATTCTGACCTTTTTTTTCCATGAAAGACGCCAAACCCTATTAGCAGCCCCATCCCCCAAACACACAATATAATATCTAATAATTTGGGTATGAAATCCATTTTTGGGTGTGAAGGACTGTTATTACTAATATTCTTTTGTATGGGCATATTAGGTGGGATATACTTTTGTTATAAAATCCCTCCCTCGTAGCCAACCCCTTTTCCCGGGTTGAATTGCTGCTACTATGACTTTGCCAGTGATTAATGTAAACCTTGTGTTTTTATTTACTCCATTGTAGGGGAGTATATGTTAAATTTATGTGAGATAATGGGTTATAAGGTATCGCTCTGTAATATTTTATAACTCTAAGGATATACTCATATTTAATAAAGAGAATTAGTATTAATTTCATAATTTGATTTTACAATAAGGACACTTTTCATAATATTAATTTATTTTAAGGAAAATGATGAATGTTGTTGGACAAAAATACAATACTATATCATTTATTTTAATTATACAAAAGACATATTATTCTCTCTTACATACACATAGTTTAGAGAGAGAAAACAAATAACAAGAGAAAAGAGAAGTTGTCTCACCAATAATTTCTTGTCTTCCACCATCATCGCCATGACCACCACCACCAACACCACCTGACTTTGAGCGCCGTTCTCATCGTCGTCTTCTTCTTCTTCTTTCTAGATTTACAATCGTAAAATATATGTAACTTTTGATTGAACCGTTGGATTTGACTGATTTTTGGATATGTTGTTCGGAAGACAAAGTTATTATACTTGCGTGAAAAATTAAGACAATCAGAGGACGTTTTGCTATCGAAATCGACTAATTTCGACAGTCCACCGAGATTTAAAAACAATATGATCGTAACTCTTTTTTTCTTTTATGAACCCTGCGTCGATCCATATATATATATATATAAATAAATTGAATGGATGTTGATCTCATTAATTTTGTTGTTCTCTATTTTATAATGGTACTAAAATCATTTTAACACTTTCTAGTTTGTTGTTCAAGTTGTATACCTTCTGGTTGTTGTTCAGAAAATGTTAAATGCATTTAGCACCTTCTGGTTAGCCTTATGGTTGCTGTCCAGGGGGTGCTAAATACATTTAGCACGTTTTGATTGTGGTGGTAATTGCATTTAGCACCCTCTGGTTGCTGTCCAGAAGATGCTAAATGCATTTAGCACCTTCTGGTTGTGGTGCAAAATTCATTTAGCACCCTCTAGTTGCTGTCCAGGAGGTGCTAAATGCATTTAGCACTTTCTGGTTGCTGTTAGTGTAATAATGAGACGATATTATAAGGAAGGGATATTAGTGTCTTTTTTGTACTTTGTCATTAATTTACACGGCTAATTTTTAAGTGTTCTTTATAATTATATTATTATTATAATGAGCCCTTAAATCTAATTGCCTCAATTTATGTCCTATTTTCTTTCATTGAAGGGGCGGATGTATTAAAATTTATGCAATTTTCGTTTTTGTTTATTGAAGGGGAGTATATACATATCATCTAACATAGTGCGTCTAATTGTTTTATTATATCGATTTTGTTTAGAGAAAATTATTGGTGTAGTTTTAATTATTATCCTAGCAGTGACCTAAGCTATGAAGTATTGATACGGATACGGAAATCGGATACGACATTGTACCAATATGGTGATACAAAAACATAGAAAATTATAGAATACGTTATGTTTTGGATACGGATAATAAAAAATAATTATAATATATATATATTTAATTATTTTAGCTATAAGAATTTTATAAATTCATGAACAATATCATAAGTATTTATAAAACTAAAGCAAATGTCTGCAATTTAATTGAATAATAACTTAAAAGTAGATATAATATTATTACTTGAATTTTTGAAGAAGGATATAGATCAAATGATGATTGTAGATAAATGACGGAGTGTTTTGGTCGATTGTTTCATCTTCTGATAATAGAATTGACTTATTCACTGAGATACAAATAAAAAACCTAAGTCTCTTTTAGAGATTTATATATTAAATGAATCATTTGTTATTTTTTAAGCAACTCTAATAAAAAAAATTACAAAATTTACTCAATTGTATCCCTCCCGTTTCTTTCTGTATCCGAAATTTAAAAAATAAATAAAAAAAGTTGGATATTCGAATATGTATCTTATATGTATCATGTCATATCCAAACATGATACCTATCCGATACAGATATTTCGACCATAATTGAAATATCCGGACGTTAGAATTTTTAAGATAGTAATTTCTAGGAAACCACAAAAATTAATAGCTGCTAGAAAAATTGTGTTGTCTAAACCATTTTTAATATTCCTACAAATATCATTTTTTTTTCTAGGTAAAATCCTTTGTAAAGTAATTTGAAGAACGAGTACAATCACCTTTTTCTATTTTTTGAAGATAATTTATCCAGCATATGCACAATGACAGAGTGCCTGCTTTTAGGTGGCGGCCGCGGGTGAACCTTATTTGGTCAAAATTAAGGATCATTTTGGTAGGCCATCCAACATTGTACAATTAATTGGCTTGGCTTTCATTGTCTTCTAATGAATACCCACTTTTTCACCAAAAAGAATATCAATACATCAAATCGGCAAATGTCTTTGACCAAAAAAAACCGAAATAATGGGAAAAGGAAATATAATTATTATATCAACTAGGATAAAAATCCTTAGACAAGTTTGACTATCTCTTTTATTCATTTATTTAAACACAAAAAACAGACAAAAACTACAAAGGCGAAGGCACTAGGAGGTGATCTAGCTCCATAGGCAGAGAGGACACCCAATTAGGGTTAAGAGTCATGTAGGGCCTCTTTAGCTATCCAATGAGCAATTCTATTGAAATAACGGAAACAAAGTTTCAAAGAATTACTTTTCTTCTAATTAAATCTCTAATATCAAAAATGATTGCCGCAATCTCCCAAGGAAGGCCATTAGGATTGGAGATGACCTCAATAATTGATTTGCAATCACTACCGATCTAAGCCTCTGGAAAATTTCGGACTGAGATTAAGATGACATGCATCGCAAATGGAGATAGCTTTTGCAACAAAAGCTGAGTTCGCTGGGCATCTCTTACCAATGCCATCAACAAGGGAACCATTTAAGCTCATCGCACAAGCTGAGACAGTAATCCCACTGCTAGCATAAAACGCACCATCACAAAAGAGGGCGAATACATTCATGGGAGGGGGCTAGTGGGCTCTAGGCAAATTGCTGCCTCTCTCTAGCTGGGCATATTGTTGGCCAAAGAAGAGGAGTATAGCTCCCACTGAAAT
The DNA here is from genome assembly GCA_021464415.1 of Lonicera japonica. Taxonomy (NCBI): domain Eukaryota; kingdom Viridiplantae; phylum Streptophyta; class Magnoliopsida; order Dipsacales; family Caprifoliaceae; genus Lonicera; species Lonicera japonica. The sequence continues at coordinate 2,456,597 of CM038466.1, forward strand.
TTGATGCCTTCAACTGTATTTGAGAATGTTGACATCATTTGAGAAGGTTTTTTTTTTATTTCAACTGTATCTCAAATTGTGAATAAGTTTTTATCGGTCATTTTGCTAGTTGAAATTGAATATTAAAAAATAAAATAAAATGAATTAAGGTTTGATTATATTTTTATGAGAACTCTAATTTCTTTCTCCCTCCCCTATAATCAAATATCGGTTATATCTATATACCAGTGTTCTAAAAGGTGCTAGGCGGTGTTTGAGTGTCCCGATTAGTGCCTAGGTGGGTGATTAAGCGTCAGGATAAATTAGGCGGATTTAGGTGGGTGCCTAGGCGAGTTGGGCGAGACTAGGCGGGCTGGGCCAATAGACTTATTTTTTTTATTTTATTTTTCTTGTTTTGAAAGAGTTACTTATTTCTCTTTTTGTTAAAAAAAAATACCATTTAAAAAAATGGATACAATCTATTAATCATCATAAGTAAATTCATCTTTCATTCTTTCGATTGAAACGAAACTCTAGCCAACAATTGTAATCACTAGAAGAAGTTCAAGAAGATCTCGATTTGACTAGTTATAAACACATCATGCTACCTTACTTCCTCAATCTTATCATTTCTTCTTATTTTTCTTTTTCACTAGCTTATTATTATTATTATTATTGTTGTTGTTGTTGTTGTTGTTGTTGTTGTTGTTGCTGCTATTGCTAAAAATAAATTGATAATTTCATATAGATGTGAGCTCGTGTTCAATTTTGTTTTGGATAGCGAACCCAATGACCTTTGCTTGTTAATTGAACATTTGAATTTCTTTTTATATTTATCTGAGTACTATGCTTGATTTGATGATTTTTAATGTTTTATTTTGTATATATAATTTTAGATATATTTAAAAATTATAAATATAATTAAAAAAATCGCTTGACGCCTGGCCGCCTGAGCCTCAACTAAGCGTTCTAGGCGCTAATGAAAATAAAAGAAAATATGAGTGTAATAGTATTGGCCAATGAAAATACATGATTATGTATGCTTTTATATTAAAAAAATCATATGTATATATAAAAAAGAGAGTAAAGTACTCTAATGGCCATTTAACTATTGGCCTAATTTCACTTTGACCACTAAACTAAAAAACACGCCACTTTGGCCCTTGAAATATTAGCGAGTGTTACTTTGGCCCTTATGTCTACATTTTCTATTAAGTTGAACGAAAATAAAGGCATTTTTGTCATTTTAATTATTTTTTTTAAAAAATAAATTTAACTAGACTTTTTATTAAAAAAATTATAAAAAAAGAACAAAATAAAGAAATAAAAAGAGAGAGGGGAAGATGGAGAAACCCATATTCGGCCACCTCTTCCATTTTTGGAGAGACAAAGACGGAGAAAATGGTGTGATATATACATGTATCGAAATTGGGGTTTACGGATTGTCATTGAGGAGAATATACATGGGGATGGGAATTGGTTTGAGATCCATTGTTCATCCTAATTAACCCCAAGCCCTAATTTTCTATATCCTAAATTCTTAATAAATTGAAATCTAAATCTAAATCAAATCAATATATATATATGTACATATATAATAAAAACATAGCATTTTAGATTCGGGTGGGGGGTTTTGATATCAAAGTACTTTTGATTTTGGGTTTGCAAAATTGGTTAAAGTTTTTCATTTTAGAAATTATATTGCACGGCTTGTTTGTTTAGGTTTGGGGGGTGTTTGATTTGAGTTTTCTCTCTTCAGAAATTTGGGGGTTTGTGTGTAGAAAGAGGATGATGATGGTGGTGGATGGATGGGTTTGTGGTGGGGAGGTAGGGAGGTGGCTAGAGATGAAGGTAAAGAGAGAGAAGTTGGCCAGAGATGAAAGTAGAGAGAGAGAAGATAGAGGTGGCCTCAAAACATTTACACGCTTTATATTCCTCTACTTATTTTCATTTTTCCTCTGTTCTTGATTTTGTGAAATTATCCAATTTGAGTCCAAAAGATTTCCTTTGTTTTTGTTTCGGCAAAGTACCTGAACAAGAGGAAAATGATAAGGTGGTGGTGGTGGGGGGAATAGTAGAGAGAGAAGATGGTGATGTATATAACATACATATATATATATATTTGCGTTTCTCTCTTTCATTCTCTCTTTTTTTAATTTTGTTTTTTTTAATTTTTAATTTTTTTTAAAAAAATTATTGAAATGACAAAAATACCTCCATTTCCGTCCAACTTAACGGAAAATGTGGGAGAAAGGGGTAAAGTGACACTCGTTAATAGTTTAAAAGCTAAAGTGAGACGTTTTTTTAATTTAGTGGTCAAAGTGATATTATGCCAATAATTTAAGGACAATTAGGGTAATTCACTCTAAAAAGAAGAAAACATATTTAAGCTAATTAGGTCGGTGGCCCATGAAGAAAGAGGGCTCCGGGTTTATTACATGGGCTGTGTTTGTCCGTACGGGCAAGTGTGAATACATAGTAATTAGAGTAAATACTATCAATGGCCACTGAAATAAATGTTTTTACAATCGCATCATTAAACTTTTAAAAAGTGCTACCATTAGCTACTCCGTCAAATTCCACCATTAAAAATTAACGGAGCCATGTTGTGTGTTAAAAACTAGAGGCATTTAAGTCATTTTGCTTTTTTTTTTCTTTTCCCTTTTCTTTTTTTTTTCTTCTTTCTTCTTTCTTCTCCCTTTTTCCTTTTCTTTTCTTTCTTCTCCGCCTCCTTCCTCTTCCGAGCTGTTGCTGCTTTTTCTTTTTCTTCTTCTTCCTCCGCCATTCATTTACAGAAAAATTCATCGGATTGGACGGATAATGAGAGTTTCGTGTTGCTTAAGATTGGGGGGGGGATAGGTTTTTGCAATTGGGGAGGAAAAGTTTGAGGAATGAGGATTGTGGGGTTGATTCAGGGGAGTACGTGTTTATGAATCCTAGGGTTTATTTGAATCAATCGAATACGTTGGATGAAATGAGGGGTAGTCCCGGGGAATCGAGTGAAGAGGATGATGATGACGATTCGAATGGGCTGCTGCCAAAGAGGAAGAAGGGAGATAATGGATTGTCATTTCGACTAGTGGCGGATTCGATTCAGAAGTTTGGGGAGATTTACGAGAAGATTGAGGATAATAAGAGGCAACAAATGATGGAGTTGGAGAAAATGAGGATGGATTTTCATAGAGATTTGGAGTTGCAAAAGAGTCAGAATCTTGAGAGGGTTCAAGCAGAGATGCGAAAATAAGGCAAGGGGGTGGCTAATGGTAGCACAAAAGGGTCAAATTCTCATGTCCTGCGATGAATGGCGGAGGAAGAAGAAGAAGGAGAAAAAGAAAAGGAAAAAGGGAAAAAAGAAAGAAAGAAATAAAAAAATAGAAAATGACTCAAATGCCCTTAATTTTTAACACATGCATGGTTCTGTTAATTTTTAACGGTGGAATTTAACGGAGTGACTAATGGTAGTAGTTTTTAAAAGTTTAATGATGGATTATAACAAAATTTAGTTCAGTGATCATTGATAAGAATAACCAATAGTTCAATGATCATTAATGGTATTTACTCTAATAATTAACTAAAACCCAGAAAACCAAAATTAATTATTATGAAGAAGAAGAAGGAAAAAAAAAAACAAAACAAAAGAGTAGGGCTGAAGAAGGTGAGGAAATATTGCTGTAGAAGGTGAGGAAATATTGCTGTCTCGGGTTTGGAAAAAGACCACTCGTACTCATAGTTAGAGAGAGAGAGAGAGAGAGAGATAAGAGGGCAATTGTTTGTTTGTGAAGAGAGAGAAACCGTCCAAAGTTATACAAGGAGAGAGAGAGAGAGAGAGAGAAAATTAAAGATTTTGAGCTATATATAGAAAGTCGAGAGATAAGAAGAAGAAGTTTTTTTCCTCAATTAACCCGCCTCTGCTATCAGTGCTGCTGCTTTTGACTCTAGGGTTTATGTGCGAACAAGGGAAAAAACTGTAAGAAACTATCAATTTTCACATTTTTTTTCTCTCTTTAGGATTTGCGTTTTTAATTCCTGCATTAATTAACGTAATCTCTATCTAATCTATTCTATCCATCTCTTTAAATTCACACCACGCCTTAGGCTGACCTAATCTTCTTCTACTGTTGGATTTCCTGTTATTCTTCTATTTGAATTTTAGGGTTTGGTATTTGTCTTTGCCTAATTCCTTTCATTAATGGAAGACATAAATAAATTATGTGATTGCTTGTTTCCACCTTTTACATAAAAACCTATGTTAGCTTATTTGTCTGAGACAATTGTTTTCCATTCTATTTTTTAAGATTGTTAGGATGATACTAATTATGTGCCGTCTTTGCCTTTTTCCCCTTCCAGGACTGACTTTTTCTTATTTGGAAAGCGCTGTTTATAGTTGTTGCTATCTGAAGCATCTGGTAATTTTTCTTTATTTTTCATTCAAATTGGGTCTTGCCTTTTGTCAGTTTGGATTTTTTTTCCCAATTATGCTTGTTTGAATTATAATTAGTGTTTTTTTACTTCAGCATGTCCTTTTTTTTGTGCACAATGAATTCAAGTTGGTCAAGCCTATATCTATCCAAGACATGTCTTCCCCCCATGTGAAGATGTTTCTTTCCCTTAGGAACTGTGTTAGTAGGTGCTTATGTGATCAATTTTTTACAACACGTCAGGCAGAGGGGAGATTATTTATTTTCAAGAATATGATACTATAAGAAATTGGACATTACTTCTTAAAAGGGCATTAAGTTCACAGACCAAACATTACCTGTAATTCAAACTATTATCATATGTCATTTGACAGTCTAATAAAAATTGCTTGTTTTCAATTTGTGATTTCGGTTTCATGTTTACGTTGATGTTAGATAATTTCCTCTTTCTCCCAGTGCATGTGTGCGATTTTATTCATTTGCACGTACATAGGTGGATATTTCTGTGCTTATGTTTGTTTTCGTGTAAGACTCCAACAAAAAAACATTTCTAATCATTCATTCAGTTGTTGGGGAGCAATACATCGATTGGAAATGCCCAAGGCAGAATTTACAGTTTTTTGGCTATGGTATAAATGTCTTTCACTAGGGCCCAAACAAAATTAACCCGTGATTGTCACTTCAACTTCTGGTATCTCACCTTTTCCTCCTGCATTGATTATCTTCAGCAACTGAATTGCTATTATTTTTATGATACATGTGGTTGTCGTTATTGTACAATACACCGTACACGAGAAGATAAATAACTAAGAAGATGTTATTTGGGGGAAAACTAATCTTCTTTTTGCCTTAGTCTTACATTATGTTGATTGTATCTTCTGATAATGCAATATATACGACCCATACATGAGATCAATTCATGCAATAAAAGAAAAATAGCGAGAACCTATAAGAGGGAATTAATGTGCTTCTGTTTTGAGCATTTTTTTGATTTGAGTCTATTATATACATATAAAACTTCTGATAAAAAGAGAGATAAAACATGAGTATAACAGGATTTTGAAGGAGATATACTTGTAGAATCCTTAAGGTGATTGCCTTGTGGCCTCAACTTGGATGTGAAGAGTTGGAATCCTCCTGGGGCGACCTCCCATAGTTTGTCCTGGTGCATAGGATCGAGGGTCTAACTGCACCCTTGGGGACTTCTCGGTCCATGAGACCTGAATGCCCCAAGTTATCAAATAGGTAAAACAAAAAGATAAGGAATCAAATGGAGACATTGATGAATTTCCTTGAGGACTGAAATGGAGATAGAGGATGCATATTTTTCCGTGGATGGGAGATAGAAATTTCTATTTAATAATTTTGAGGATTTTGGTGACATGTTTATGTTTTTTTGAAATTGTTAAAGCTTAATACATCAACGGTCAATTAATCTTGAGTAGGGTCTTAACTATTTTTATTTTTGGACATAAACGCACTAGCTCACAACTTAGAATTGTTTAAGGTAATCAAATCCAAGAACCAAACATTAACATTTCTTAGTATTGTGCATCTATTTTTCTGTGGTAAAAGATGTTCGTAAAATGGAGTTTTATTGTAGCTACTTCATTTATTTTGAAGTCGTGGAATAAAATGATATCTCAGGATTTGTAGTCAGTTTGAATATGTAGATATGCTTGCTGGCTGAATATTTTACGGCATCTTTTGGGTAGTTATCTCATACTTGAGGGGTCTGTGACAGCTAAGTCTGCTATCTGCTAGTCTGTTGACAATATCTGGATTACTCTTAATGAAATCATCAAATTGCACATTGTTAAAGGAATATTATTAAATGAAATATGAATATGAGCTATAATTTTTTTTCCATATCCCAAGATATTCAAGTGTTATCTTTGCGCTCAATTCTCTTGCCTTTTAGTGTCATTTTCCGTGACACATCAAAAGTCATTGATTTATGCCACCCTGATGTAAATCTGTAATACTTCTTTTGTAAACCCAACAAGGAATATAAATTTCTCTTAGTGCTAGAATTTTCATCTGAACTTGCGTTAGTGATCTTTTATTGGTCTCTGAATGATTCAATATTCGATGACCACATTTTAAACCATTTTTTAATTTGATCTTTTCAGGGTACTTGGGAAATTTTGTTTTCAGCTAATTTATTTTAAAGGTGAGAAAAATGCATTAGCATGTCACAAGGATTCCTTTCCATCATGGAACTCCTAAAGGGCATGTGAGGCATTATGACGTTCAAGGACTTCTTTACTTTGACTGAATTGAAAGATGGGTTCACAGCTCCTTCTCGAGTTAAGGAGTTGTTTGCTGTAATTGGGGAGAAAGATTGTGTTGGGATGAATATTAGCGACATAACCCGACAGCGGTCTACTGTTGCAAGCACCATAGCAGCCACTGAGAACAAGGACTGTCTTGATCTTTTTGTTCACTTAGATGGAATCCAGTTAATCAATAGATGGCTACAAGATTCTCAAAAGTTTGGACATGAAACAGGTGATATTGTTGTGGAAGAATCAATAGTAGAATTATTACGAGCACTTGAAAAGCTGCCTGTAGATAGGCAAAAGTTAGTTACTTCTGGAATCTGGGTGACTGTTAAAAATTTCGTTGGCCACAATTGTTCTCGGGTTCAGGATGGGGCTAGAATGCTGTTTGATAGCTGGAAACAAGTTAGAGACGGTGATGCGGCTCTTCTGCAGGATGTTACTGAGAAAGTTGACCCTTTGTGTGATGGTTGGTTAAATGTAATGGCAACTCATGTTGATGATAGTGGACACTCAAAATGTCAGTCACAGAGTACTTCTCCTTTGAAAGGAACTTGTGGTGCTGAAAATAATGTAGAACACACTGGAGATGAAATGATGCCCCCATTATGCTCTGATAATCTTCAACCAGAAAGGGTTGGTGTACAAATACGGACATCTGAAGAAACTTCTGACCATGTAACCATGATGGATGATGGACCTCAAGTTCCTTTATGCTCCTCTGACATGTTAAAGCCAGTAAATGAGAATGTTACCCTTGAGGATGATCCCCTTAAACATTCTTCAGAAGGTTTGAATCAGCACACGGATGATGCACCTCAGATGCCATCTGCCATGGACATTCTTTCTGATAGTAGTCCGTTGGAACAAAAGGCTGAACCTTCAAGTGGTGATGTGCCAAATGCTTGTGAATCTGCGGAAACTGATTCAAAAGAAGATATTGATGGTAAAGGCAGAGACCCTTGTCGAAAAGTTTACCCTTTTGGTGATGCGAGAACAGAGGAAAAGAACGAGATGGCTGATGGTGAATCTTCAAATGATTGCAGAACTACAAATCAAAATGGTGAATGCTGTTCTGATGTTGTACAGGACTTTTCCTGCAATAAGCATAATAACTTGGGAGACTCTGGGTTGGTTGGTGAAATTAAAGAGCAGGCTAATGAAGAAGTTGAAAATGATTCTGACTTGTCCAAACCGGCTGATATTGAACCTGACTATGTCGTAGATCCATTAGAAGTTGCTCGTCAGGTTGGTAATGAAGTTGAGAGAGAGGTCACGGATTGCCGACAGCAAAGTTGCAGCTCTGCTGAGAAGATATCAGATTGTGGAGCCGGGGAGCCAGATAGTCCAGATACTACAAATGGAAAACAAAACCGAACCAGCGATGGCCCATGTAAAGAGGTTCCAACTGGACCAAATCTGTCTGCAGAAGCTTCGTCGACGGGGGAGGAGGAGCCCCTTACTAAGTTGGAAAAACTTGGTGGTGCTGAACAGGGAAGTTGTATACATGATACGGAGTTCTCTTCGGTTACAGAGGCTGCTCAAGAACCAGAATCCACCACAGAGAAAGGCTTCTGCGATTTTGATCTGAATCAAGAAATTTCTGAGGATGTGGATCAGCAGGGGAAAAATCTGAAATCTACCCCTATCTCTGTTGTCTCTGTATCAAGGGTGGCAGCAGCAGCTAGTGGATTGCCTATGGCGCCTTTGCAGTTTGATGGGACTCTGGGATGGAAAGGATCTGCTGCAACTAGTGCTTTTCGCCTAGCTTCACCTCACCGGATAGCTGAAGTTGACAAGAAAATCTGCATTGATTTTGATCTGAATGTGGCCGAGGGTAGTGATGACGACAAAATTGTAGAAAGTCTACCTCAAAAGCAGATCCAGATGTCATCTAGTTTTCCTTCCGGAGAATCTTCTGTAGAAGCAAGTTCAAGAAAATCAGAGAGACTGCAGTGGGATCTTAACCGCGTCAGTGATGGCAGTGAGCTTAATGGCCTTCGCAGTCCATCGCCCTCCTCCACGTCATCATCAATGCAGCCTGCATTGAGAAACATTGATTTGAACGACAACCCGTCTTTTTACAATGATTATTCGGAACATCCTTATTTTAGTAAGTCGTCTCATAATTTAAATGCGTCTGGAGGGTTTAGAGCTGATGGGACTGCAATATCTATTATGGGTGCTCGAGTTGAGGTCAATCAGCAAAATTTTGTTCCTCAAACTCTGCCCTTGCCAAATGGTAGGATTTCAATGCCTGCCGTTGATCTTAATCTGGCAGGAGCGGGGGGTGTTTTGGGGTTGGGATCTGCAGCTTCTCAGTACGTTCATTCTCCCATGTATAGGTACAATGGCCTGGTACCTGGGTCGGCTGTGTACGGACCGGGCAGTCTCATCCCTTACATGGGTTCTTCATCATCATCAGCAGTTGTTTCGGCTTCCTTCACTCAAACGCCTTACATAATGAGCATGGGCGGTGCACGACCCAGTTCAAATGGTGGGGTCCATTTGCAGAATAATTTTGATCTGAACTCTGGCTTGATGATTGAGGAGATGAATAACGACACAAGAGGGGGTTTGAGGCAGTTCTTCAGCGAGGGGAATAATGCACAAGCATCTTCTTGTACTACTGGTGGTGTTGGAAGTAAACGGAAAGAAGCAGATGGTGGATGGGAGTTGTACCCGGTTAACTTGAAGCATCATCAGCCACCTTGGATATAGGCTTTTCAAATTCTTTTTAAAATTAATTTATCTTTCGGCTCCTCCCCATAGTGGAATCTCAGTTTAGGAATAAACAACACAGATCTAATGTTTTCATATTTTATTTTTTTTAAATTATAGCCATATATATAGCTCTAGAGAGAGTAGGAGAGTCAATTACTTAATTTACCATGTGGGACCTCTTAGTACAACAGAACAAAAAGAATGGGGGATTATGGATGTATTATTATGATTCATGTGATTAATTGCCAAAGGGTAAAAAGTGGTTTGATCGTTTCAAATTTATTTTTGTTTGTTGATTATTTGATCGTTTCAAATTACTTACTTGGAAGTAAGTAATTTAGTCTTAGTACGTTTACCTTTTTAATCCAAATAAAACTTCAGACATTATACAATTTCTATAGAACAACTTAATTTAGCATACACGTTAAATAACTCGGGATTTTGATCTCTTGAACAAGGTAGCTCTAGAAAGACAAGCTTGGCACCTTATTTGTTCACCGAAGTCTACGTGGGCCTTGCTCTTAAAAGGTCTCTATAAAAGGTCTCTATTTTCCTAGTATGTCTTTTTGGGATGTCTCTCGAAGCCGCTCTGGTTCGTGGATTTTGAGGGGCCTTCTCGTGGGGAGAGATCTTCTTAAGCAAGAATGTTTTTGGTCTGCTGGTGACTCTGCATCCATTGATATTTGGGAAGACAAATGGGTTCCAGAGTTTCCTTCTCTAGTAAGATTTCGAGTCCCTCATTTTCGATATGTTAGTCAGCTTATTAACGTCTTCTCTGCTAAAAGAAAAATAGAAAAAATATGTTCCAATGGAATTTTTTGTAACCATTTCTATGTAAGGTGGAAGTTGAGTTGTATATGAAATTTCTATCATATATCATATCTCCATTGATCATTTCCTCCATACAAATTTCTATAATAGAAAAGAAAAATAGAAAAAATATGCTCCAATGGAGTTTTTTGTAACCATTTCTATGTTTCTATAATAGAAAAGAAAAATAGGAAAAATATGCTCCAATGGAGTTTTTTGTAACCATTTCTTGACATGACAGATTCTCATTGGATATAAGAAATCTACTAATTTTCTCTCATTCTTAAATAAATGCCAATTAAGAAAAAAAATTGAAGCACCATTAGAGATCAACTTTTTTCATGCTTTTCTACCCATATAAAAAACTTGATAACTAGATATAGAAGTGTTGTAAAATAACATTGATACATATAATATAAATGAAAAAAATAGAAATTACCATTGGAGATGGCCTTAGAGAAAATTTTCCTCTTAATATAAGTGCTGCTATTTTGGCCACTTCTTTTTATTGGCCAGAGGCGGGGTACAAATAGAATGTTGTGCTAAGATACCGCTAGAACAAGTCTTAGCACAAGTGTAGAATTGACCGGGCAATTATGCCTACAATAATTAAAGAAACAAGCATTACAATATTAAAGCAATACGAAAACAAGAGATTAAAGAAGAAAATAACTAACCAAGCATGCAAGCAATTAATTGGTATCGGGAAAACCACCACTAATTTATCGGGTGATAGCTATTATTAATGAGATCAATTTTGAGTACAACGAGTAAAGCAAACCCTAGCTGCCAATTAGAACTTTCAATATTATCTCTCAAATATACTCGCTAACCTAGTTAGTAAACAATACAATACAACTTATAAATAAAATTTATGACAATGGTTCTATTTATTGGGTATAAATCCTATGGGTTTAGAATTGCACAAAGCCAAAACATACTAGAAATTGGATAATACAAAACCAACTAGAATTTGAACAATACAAAGCTAATTAAGAATTGGACAATATAAAACCAAATAGGAATAAAATTCTTATAGAAAGCCAAATCTTAAATTCTCCACTTTGGCGATATGCCACAAGACCCAATGCACTCCACCATGATTAATTCATCGAATAAGACCCTATCACCCCTGCCAGTCCCTTAGGACCACCGCTCCGCCAATGGGTATTAACACCAAAGGATATTGATCAATATTCGAGCAATGCTCAAACTTGGCAAACGGGACAACCTTTGTCAACATATTTGTCAGATTAATCCTTAGTGCCTATCTTAATCAGATTTATAACAATGTTTTCAATAATTTTTCAGATGAAGTGATATTGGACATTAATATGCTTAGTTCTTTCATGATGAACTTGATTATTCGCCAAGTAAATTGTACTATGACTGTCACAGTGCACCATCACTTTTTATGGCTTCAAACCAAGATCATTAACTAAACCACAGAGCCAGACGGCCTCTATTACTGCAATATATTTCTCCTCTGTGGTAGACAATGCTACCGCACTTTGAATCATCGACCTTCAACTCAACAGACCGCTACCTAATGTAAATACATAACCCGTAGTCGATCTCTACTTATCTAGGTTGCCTGCGTAGTTCGAATCCACAAAACTCTCAATAGTTGATATTTCTGATTTTTGAAATACCAACCATTTGTCCATCGTACCCCGTAGATATCATAGAACCTACTTAATGGCTTGCTAATGCAGTTTTTTAGAGTTCGCCATATACTTAGTACCATGGCATATATCAAACTCTCAACTGCACTTGTATAAGGAACTTGATTCATATACTCCATTTTCGCCTCAGAGCTAAGAGCCATCGTTGCCAAGAGTTTAAAGTGCGGCGCTAACGGGATACTTACAGGCTTTGAATTTTCCTTCCCGAATCGAGCAACCATTTTTTCAAGGTATTGCCTTCGTGTAAGACACAATCGTCCCCCCTTTTTATCTCGCATGATCTTTATTCCCAAAATTTTTCGCGCTTTACTCAAATCTTTCATCTCAAACTCCTTATTTAATTGAGCTTTCAATACGTCGATTTCCACCAAATTTTGGAAAGCAATGAATATATTGTCAACGTATAGGAGTAAATAGATGAAATTACCAGATTCAAGCCTTTTGAAATAAACACAATGATAAAATTTGCTCCGAGTAAACTTCTGCGTGATCATGAACATGTCAAACCTCTTGTACCATTGACGCAAGGACTGCTTCAATTTGCACAATGATTTTTGAAGATGGTATTGTTTGTTATTAACCCGAATCTGTTGAAATCTCCGACCCTTCGCTAGGAGTCGTCTCATTCTCGTTGGACTCTTCCACCGAATTTGTAACCCGAGTATTAAACAGAGTAGTCGGTTCAATTTTCACCACTATCTCGCTCGTTTGTTTTCATTTTCAACCGGGATCGGAGAACCACCATTTGCCGGCGAGGTCATCTTGAGCATAGACGACTCATCAAACGTCACATCCCTACTAACCACGATTTTTTTGCTTTGAAGACACCACAATTTGTAAGACACCACAATTTGTAACGTTTGAGTCCATCACAATAGTCTAAGAATATTGCCTTACGAGCCCTATGGTCAATTTTCTCATTATGAACATGATAATAAGTTGGATAAACAAAAATATAGATGTTGTCGTAATTAGCATGAGATTCGGTCAACAACTTCATAGGTGTTTTGTATTCCACTCTCGAGCATGACAAACGATTAACTAAGAACGTAGCATATTATAGGCTTTGGCCCAAAATATATCCAAATTAGCGGTAGAAAGCATACACCGCACTTTTTCAAGGAGCGTACGATTCATCCTCTCCGCTATTCAGTTATGTTAAGGTGTACCCTTAACCGTGAAGTGGCGAACAATACTTTCCTATTGGCAGAAATTCTTAAAAGGATGACAAGTGTACTTTCCTCCGTTAACTGACCTGAGCACTCTAACTTTTCTATGAATCTAGTTCTCAACCATCGCCTTCCACTTTAAGAACACATGAAAAACCTGGTCCTTATGCTTCATGAGATAGCCCAAGTTCTCATGGAGTAATCATTAACAAAAGTCATAAAGTAACGGTTTTCACCCAATAATTGAGTCTTTGTCGGCCTCCAGACGTCCATGTGCACATAATCAAGTGCTGATTTAGTGCACTGTATCGCTGTTCCAAATTTTACCCGAGTCTGTTTTTCAAGCACACAATATTTACAAAACTCTAATTTGCAGTTTTTACATCCTTAAATAGCCCTTGCTTACTTAACATTGCCATAGCCTTCTCCCCAGCATGATCCAACCGCATACGCCATTAAAGAAACGTCTAAGCTTATTAATTGGGATTGCTTTGATATTGTCGCTAACATTGCTTGGGTTATTTTGTTTGTGTATGAATTCAATTTCCATTGCTTATGTTCTCGGATCTGCAAATAGAGCCGCGCATCGGCTTGCTTTAGTTGAGAAACGAGCTTCTCTTCTAAAGGATTGGGTGTCTCGCCTTCCTTAAGAATTTTATGATGTTTTGTTAGTTGATTTTGATACTATACGCGCGGGTTTGTTGGTATATATGCTGCTTGTTTTTGTTGTTCTAAATAAAAAAAAATATTATATATATATTAGGTCGTAACTTATGCCAAAGGCATTATCAATCATTAAAAAAAATTTAAAATCTTAGTTACACACTTTTTTACCCCCTAATACAGTTTTGAGATTCCAAAACATTGCCTTTATATTATTATTATTATTATATATATATATATAGAATATGGAGCAACGAGGGATGATGAACAACAAAGCAATAGAAGCAGCAGTAGGAGCGAGAGCTAGAATTGGAGAAAGATGTAACAATAGAATGGAAGAAGCGACGAACATATGTATATATGTTGAGAATGGTAAGTGGAAGACATGAATAGATGGGAGCAGGTCTTTACCTAATGTGGTTGTGCGTTTGCGGATTACTAACGGGTCTCCTTGGAACAGTTGGGTATTCGATTATAGAAGAATACATTCACAATGTTAAGCAACATCCTGATTTTAAGTTCTATTTCTAAACTTGGGTATGTAGGCATTATATTGTTTGAGATACAGGCATATATATATAAATGGAGATGGAGATGGATATAAATCCTTCCTTAGTTGTGGGATTCATATCGGTATATGTTGCAATGTTCGGGGTTCTAATGATAGAGCTTATCAATAGTATTGTGTTTCTATGGGTTTGGAAAATTCAATCCCGATTTGCCTAAAAATATACTCAACTTGAAGTAGGTTTTATAATAAAAAAATTTGAAGTTATTTTATTCAAATCTGAAGTCGACCGATATGTATTTTAATTTTAGAAACCATACATTATTAAAATATAACATGACTAAAATCTGTCACATTCGGGACATGTTTAAAATTCGCATGATTAAGCCAAGTGGAAGAGTTAAGTTTTGGTGTTTACATAACTTTAGTTTTAATATATATATGCCCTAAATTTGCATGTTATTTTTTAAAAATAAATAAATTTTATAGCAACAATGGGTCTTATTTTATAGAGTTCAATTAGGAGGCTTTAAATATAATTTTTATTAAAATTTGAAATTTGAATTTAAATTTGTTATATTCTAAAATTTTATTAAAATTTTTATGATAGAGAGTAGAGAGGGCGTAGTAGAAAGAGAAAGAGACTGGGTTAATGTATATATTTTGTGTGACTGGATTTTTTGATGATTTGATGTGTTGTGAGTATAAATGTGATCAATGGCTCATAAATATTAATACTATAAAAAATCATTTTTAACTTTTGGATTAATTTATTTATTTTTTTGTCAAAGATAGTGTTTAATAATATAGACAATGAAACTTCACAATTAATAAGCAATATTGCAAAGGCGCAATATTGTATGTTATTTGTATGTTATTTTTTAAAAATAAATAAATTTTATAGCAACAATAGATCTTATTTTGTAGAGTTCAATTAGGAGGCTTTAAATATAATTTTTATTAAAATTTGAAATTTGAATTTAAATTTGTTATATTCTAAAATTTTATTAAAATTTTTATGATAGAGAGTAGAGAGGGTGTAGTAGAGAGAGAAAGAGACTGGGTTAATGTATATATTTTGTGTGACTGGATTTTTTGATGATTTGATGTGTTGTGAGTATAAATTTGATCAATGGCTCATAAATATTAATACTATAAAAAAATCATTTTTAACTTTTGGATTAATTTATTTATTTTTTTGTCAAAGATAGTGTTTAATAATATAGACAATGAAACTTCACAATTAATAAGCAATATTGCAAAGGCGCAATGGTCATAGGATAGTGGTGTGTCAAGGGTGAGCTTCTTGCAAGAAGCTTATTTGTATATATATTTTTTCCAATTGTCACATTGATTTCATAATTTTTTTCATTTAATCAACCAGTTATTAAGTATACAATTGATTTAAAGGGAATTTTTATAATTAATTTGTCGTTGTTTAATTCCGCGCTTAAATGCAATAAAAACCCTACTTTATGTAAAATTATTTAACTAGTATATCAAATAAGTAAGAGTCAATCCAAATCCAAGCTTATATCTTAAAAGTAGGAGAGTTTGTCTAAATCCAATATTTTAAGAACCAAATTAAAATAGTTTTCAAATTTTGATTTTGAAATTATCTAAACTAAGAAACTAAGCTAATTAAACTAAACTAATTAAATTAAATCAAGCAAATAATCAATAATAAGAAATCCCAAGGAAAGAGAATCCACCACCATAGATATAAATTAAAAGTATCTAATTATATTTTTAACATTCATCCCTACTATATAAACAAATTCAAAATCACCATCATTCTTTCTTTAAAACTAATGTAAATAAAAATAGGCATCGCATGTATCCCCAAATTGGTGATCACAAGAGATCATTTCCTTTATTTTAAAAACAATTAAAGTATTAGAAAGAAAACACACGTTATAGTAATGGTAATTTCAAAATCTATTTTAATTCAGGACGAATAATTAAAAATCAATTAGAATTAAATTAAGCCCATTACATCCATGGCGGTTTCATCCCTCTCCTTTGGGAGAGAGTTTAACCAAGCATATTAAATAAAGAACATATTAAAATAAAATAAGAATTCATCATTAAAATTAAAACTAAAGTTCTTAAATACAAACTATGAAAAATTAGAAAGCTAGAAAACGTTCCTATTTATGATGCTCGAACTGGCGTGTGCCGCACGGCTTTACGCTGTCCACTTCTTCTCCTTCAATACTTCAGCCACACAGCAACTAGTATATGGAGGATTTTCATTAGATTGGTATTAATTAGGAAATATAACCTAGTTCGTGTATACTATGGCAATTTTTATATTCAGAAATTAATAGTTAGGTTTTTACTTCCACTAGTAAGTAAAATAATATAGAATTAAAAATTAAGAGAGAGTGGAGAGCGGTGGAATGAACACATTGACGGCAAAATCATTGAAGAACATGCAAACCGGCCACCGTCGAGATAACAATTGGAACACAACGATTAATTCCACTCATGCCATCTTAATTTCAACATTTTCTGTTTAAACGTTAAGATTCTCTTTTCAAAATAAAAAAAGAAAAAAAAAGAAAAGGAAAAGCTTAGGTCCATGTTGAATCTTTTTTCTTTATTTTTTTTTCACGAGGATTGTTTGTCTATGAATAAATTTATTTTACTATATAAGATAGGATTGCTTCGTGATTTTCATAAACAATTTCGAGCAATTTGTATAGATTTTGACATGCGTACTAAAAAACAAACTTGTTTAAATAAATTTAAAACTTTTAAAATACTCAAAAAAGAAAAATAAAATTAACACACAAATTTTTGCCAGTGGCAACTATTACAACACGTACTGACAACGAATTTTACCAATTTTAATTGCAACTTTTATGTTTCATAGGTTAGAGTTACCTTAAGATTGCATATAATTAGTTACTGATATTGCAATTAATGCCAGTGACTTTAAGTGAATCAATAATTGCCACTAGCGAGTTTGCATCTGCAATGGTTTTGTTAATGGTGTTTGTTCCTCACTCTCCGTATACGTCTCTCTTATATTTTATTTTTTATTGCATTGGAAAAGGCAAAATCTTAAGTCTATCTTATATTTTTGTTTATTATTATTTTTTTTCTTTTGTATTTGAAAAGGAAAAATCTTTTTTTTTAAACGGAAAAAGAAAAATATTACTGCAAAACACAAAGTAAGACATCTGAAATAAACGGAGGAGGGATAGAATCCCAACATTCCTGACCAGACATAAAATGCTCTACTCTCGCTAATCGATGAGCAATAGCATTAGCTGATCTATGAACAATCCTATCGTGCATTGATTTATATTCCTTATGAGAGATTTACAATTATTCACTACCATACCAACATGAGAACAATTCGGCTTGTTCGACTATATAGCTTTAACCAGTAACTAAGCATCGGTTTCAATTATGACCTTGGACATGCTATTCAATTTTATCCAGCTGAGCACCTCTCTCAGCCCTAAAGCTTCCGCTAAGAAAGCCTCATAGTGTCCCCAAATGCAACCTCAAGCTGCTACAATAAATTCACCTTGCTTTCCTCGAACTATTGCTCTAAAGCAGCTGTAATCTTTAAAGGTGCTTGTATCAATATTACACTTATGTCGGCCAAATGCTGGTTTGCTCTATTTTAACCCGGGCCACAGTTCATTCTTTTTTATGCCACCTGTTCGAATATTCACCTGCTGCTATTGGTCCAGCAAGTTCAATGCTTTATGCACCAAAACGCTAGCAGCTAGGCTTGATCCCTCCCACACTAGCTTGTTACGGTTACACCATACTTCCCATAAGACTGAAGCCACCTGCTTGATCTCCTCCACTCTTCTGCTATGAACCAAATTACACCACTAGCTGGCTATATTAGCTGTATTTGCAGCTTGTATTCCCCTGTTATTGTAGTCCCAAACCCTCCGAGCAAACACGCATGAAACCAACGCATGTAGCTCGTCTTCCTTATCTTTTTTGCATAATGGGCAAACTGAAAGTATGTTCACGGCTTTACGACGCAGCGCTGAAACCGTTGGCAAACATTGAGAGAAAACTCTCCACAAAAAGTTCTTCACTCTCGGTTCAATTTTTAGCTTCCATAAAAAATTTCAGTCTAATGCTGGAGTAGAGAAATCTGCTAATTGCTGATTAACCAACGTTTTATACCCGGACTTCACTGTGTAATGGCCCTTTGCGTATGCCACCCAAAACACCTTATCTTCCTGTTGGTTCTTCAACAAACGAATTTCAATAATTTTTTCTATATCTCTCTTATTGAACAATTGATTCAATATATGCATATCCCATTCATTTGTCCCAAGTATTCGTAGCGTCTTAACATTTAATAATTCGTACCCAGCTAGAGGAGCTGATTCAATATATGGGTTCTCATCATTAGGCCAAGGGTCCCCCCACACATACACATCAGAACCCGTCCCTATTCTCCACATAACCCCCTCTTTCAACAAAGATTGAATAACTATAATTGATCTCCAAGTAAAACTAGGATTAGACCTAACTTTCGCGCAAAAAAAATCAGTAAAAGGATAATTACCTTGCTTTCAACACTTTAGGCACCAAAGAATCTGGCCTAGTCACAAACTTCCACCCTTGCTTAGCCAACATAGCAAGGTTAAATAAATGTAATTTGCGAAAACCAAGGCGCCTCTATTTTTCCAAGTACATAAGTTGTCCCATTGCTTCCAATGAATACCACGATCCCCTTTCTTATCCCACCAAAAATTATTCATAAGCTTTTCAATATCATCACAAAGAGTAACAGGAAGAAGAAAAATACTCATAACATAGTTTGGAATCGCTCGCACCACTGATTTAATTAATACCTCTTTTCTTGCACGAGTCGTTCTCCAACTAAACATGCGCTTGTACGTTTTTTCTTTGACATAGTCGAAGACTTCAACTTTATTCCTTCCTATCAATAAAGGTGCTCCCAAATATTTGCCGTGGTTTAAAGAACTAATAATATTCAAAGTCGTACAAATGTTTGCTTGTATTATTCATTAACATTTGGGCTGAAAACAATCAAAGATTTATTGAAATTCACCATCTGACTGGAGGCTTCTTCGTATTGCTTTAAGCATAATTTGAAAATTTCCCCTTCTTGGGGTGTAGCTTTAAAGAACAAGTAGCTATTATCTGCAAAAAATAAATGAGTAATCTTGGGAGCTGCTCTAGCCACCTTGCACCCGTGAATTAATTCCTGCATTTCATAATGATGTAACAAACAAGATAAGCCCTTAGCACATATCAAGAATAAATAAGGCAATATCTAGTCTGTAACACTCCGTGTTTTAAACTTTTGAAGATTTTAATTTAAAACCTTAAAATTTGTATTGAGCACTAATTTTTACCACTATTGCTTTTAGAACCCTGAATTAAGTTCCGTCTTTTCCGAGAAGTCATTTATATTTATTAGACTAATTTTGAAAAGTATCGTTGTAATCGGGAAGTGGAATGAGTTAATTCGGCTTTTTTTATTTATTTTATTTTCGAAAAAATTACATTTTGGTCCAAACTGCCAGTTTTTTTTACAATTTGGTCCAAGCTGACAGCACAATTTTTTTTTACAATTTGGTCCACATCGTTTTTGACGATTTGACCATCTTCTTCACTCCTTTAAACACCATTCCTGAGCATTTAGACCAGAGCACAAGCTAATATACTTTTAGAGAGAGAAAGGGTTATTCATGGGTGATTTCTAACTCAAATTCAAGGATTTTGACCCGAAATCTCTAGTTTCACTAGCTTTTCGCGTGGCGAATCCAATTCCGGGGTCGGTTTTCTCATTCGGTTGCTGTAGGTGGTCTATTAGGAGCTATATACTTCTGTCCAGAAGTTACTAAGGTGGGAACTTCCCTTCATTTCTTCATTTTTGCTTGGAAATTATTGTATGAGTAATAATACTAGAATTTCGGTACCAAAATCTTACTTTTCTTTGCATGCATGTGGTTTATGTTACGAGATGATTGCCTTCTATGTTGGATGATTCCCTTCTATGCTGCCTTATTCCTCTCTATACAATTTGTCCCCCTGGATGCTATCTCTATGTTTCTTTATTTCCTTTATTTATGTAGTAGTAGTTATGGTGTTCCCTTCTTTAATTCTTGTAATCATTCTTGCTTTGTTTCATTCTTGTATATATATGGGCATAGATCCCTGGTAAATGGTTAAGACACAATTGTAACAATGTAACCCCTTGTGGATTTCTTGTTCATTAATACAATTTCTCCATTTCAATGTTGTATAATTTAACATGGTATCAGAGCAATTCGATTTTCTCACCTAGATTTTTTTTTGGGTTCTACCTTTTCCCGCAGCCAACCCCTGCTTCTCTCCCAACCTGCAGAAATCCTCCTCTGCCTCTGCTCAAACAACCCTCTACTCAAACACACTACCAAAATCATTGTCCATCTCTTTCAATACACTCGAAAACTCATCAAATCATTGCCAAACCTCATAACCAGATCACCATTCTCTTCGTCTTCTCAAGACGAATCCAACTGTGCAAAAATCACCCCGAAAACACTCCTCACGCGCCTTCACGCGCTAGAAGAAAATTCAGCAGTCCGTCGCAAGCTCCACTCGCGCTCTTCATGCGCATACGCTACTCGCCGCATGCGCCAACGCGCCCACGCGCCTAAGCTCACGCGCCTACGCTGCCACCCTCCCACGCGCCCACATTCCCAGTGGCATTCGCGCGTCCACGCGCCCACAACGCGCGTATACCCCACGCGCCTTCAGTCACGCGCCGTCTGTTCCGTTAGTTAACTCCATTCTATTTTAACGGCAGATTAACGCCGTTAAAGTTTACTATAAAAAAAAAAAAAAAAAACCACTCGGTGCCTCGGTTAGTACCTACGGGCACATCTTGACCGACATCTTTTCAAAATGCTCCGACCTCAAAATTCGTAATTCAAATTTCGAGATCGGCGCCTTTAATCCTTTCACCAGCTTCCTGCCATCGTCAACTGCCGCCTACTTCCTAAGGCACCACTACCAACAAGCAGATCTACTTTCCCACCGTTAAAATCAAAAAGCACCATCCTCACTGCAAATCACCCATTCAAATCCAATACAAACAGCCATGTCGATCCGCATCCGCCAGCGAGGTACTCCATGTCCTGCCTGCTCTTTTCGCCGCAGAGCTTGTCCTCCTTCTTGTGAATCAGTTAAAATCTTTCGAAATGCGTATCATCGTCGAGATTATCACACAATCTTTTCCGTTTTTGGGGTAAAAAATGTTGAATTCTTTTTACAACACGTACCGGATCACAAACATCGTGAAACTCTCGATTCGTTTCTCTTTGAAGCTAAGGCAAGAATCCTAAATCCTGCTGGTGGATGCGCTGCCCTCCTTACCTCTCTTGATCAAAAGCTTGAGGCTCTGCAGTCACAAATGACGGCGTTAGAGGCTCGACTGGACAGCGAGTCTCCCAGGGTTAATCCGTCATTTTCCTTTGCTCCTCCTACAAGTTCCTTACACTATACCCCATCACACTCAATACCTCTTCACTCACCCTCTAGTACGCCTCTCTCACCAGACAAGTGTATTATGTACCGGACTACACCATTGTCTGGTCGACGCCGCCACCGTTCGACCGGAAAACTGCCAGAGAAATCTCCAGCCTCCAGGTCATTTGCCTCCCCATCCGGCTCCAAAAGGGCCAACCCATCCGGCTCCTTTACTCACCCATCCGGCTCCTTTGCCTCTCCACCCGGCTCCTTTAATCCTCCTGCAAGTTCTTTAAGGGCCAATCCATCCGACTCCCTTGCTCACCCACCAGGCTCCTTCGCTTCTCCATCTGGCTCCTCAGAGAATCCTCTAGAACCTGGGGTTCTTCCGACCCAGGAGGATTTGTTGGAGCATCCTCACTACAAAAGTTTTTTAAAGCTCCTCTCGTCAACCCCTGATATCCGTCTACCGACCGTGAATCTTTCAGAACACGGGGATCCTCTGACAGCAATGGATATGCCGGCATATCCGACTCTGTCAGATTATCAAGTTGCTTTGGATGGTTTCTCAAAGGGGTCTCCTCAAATTAGTTCTGTTGCGGAGGTTGCCGGATCAATGACTCCGGATTGGACTGCCTTAGGAGATATAAGATACAATTCGCTCTCTGCTTCTAACTTCCCTGCTATCTTGAATTTTGGTGCTGATGATTCTCAGAATCCATCGCCTTTCTCTTTTTTATCTCAATAATGTGTGTTCCCTCCCTCCTCTCCCTGTCCAGTCTACCCTTTCACCTCCGTATCTCATAGACCACAAATTCAAACCGACCTTTTGGGTCGCATACGGGCGAATCCAGATCCATCGCCTTCGGGCTAGTCCAAATCCAGCGCTTTCGCGCGCATTCCAGATCCACCTGACCCCACCTGTTATACGTACTGCTCGCGTATTCAGATCAAGTTTTTATTTCCTCCGAAAATTCTACACCGGACCTCGCCGTTCCGTCGGCTCCCGTCATCGCCGTTCCATCGGCTCCTGTTATTTTCGTTACCGCCGTTCCTTTTGCCGGTCAATCATCAAACACATCGAACAACCAAAACCAAATTCCAATTTCTCGCATCCAAGCTTCGGATCCCTAAGAGCCTCCTTCAGCTTGAGGGGGGGTGTTACGAGATGATTCCCTTCTATGTTGGATGATTCCCTTCTATGCTGCCTTATTCCTCTCTATACAATTTGTCCCCCTGGATGCTATCTATATGTTTCTTTATTTCCTTTATTTATGTAGTAGTAGTTATGGTGTTCCCTTCTTTAATTCTTGTAATCATTCTTGCTTTGTTTTATTCTTGTATATATATGGGCATAGATCCCTGGTAAATGGTTAAGACACAATTGTAACAATGTAACCCCTTGTGGATTTCTTGTTCATTAATACAATTTCTCCATTTCAATGTTGTATAATTTAACAATTTATACTTGATATGTATAATCTGAGCATAATGATAAGTATTATATGAGTTGTTGATGATGGAATTAAGGGCTGATCGTAGTGCATTTTGGTATTCATGGATTATTTTGAGATTTTGGTACCGAAATTGCTAGAAACGCCGCTTGCATGTTTAATAATAGAATTTTCATTAAAATTTATCAAATTTTAGAATGTTAATCATCTTAAAATTATATTTAAGTTTGAGGTTAAACATACATGAGGCGTTTGATAAGGTTATTAGCGGGTCTAGTATTATTTCTCTCATTAGTTTTTTTGCCAAATTTTAGAAATTGAGAAATTTTGACTAAGATAAGTAATATTCATGGAAAATCTAAAAATTTAGATCATGTTTTATTATTATTGATGGTTTTAGTGTTGATAATTTTTGGTATAATGACATGATTATAAAAGAAAAGTACTATTATACTAAACTTTAGTGTTAAAGGGGCAAATTGTGTAATTAATCCAAGAGTTGTACTATAGGTAAACTTTATAATTATTTAAGCATGTGATAACATATTATCTAGTGGGTAACATTATTAAGATCACATGGGATACACTTGTTGATTTTATAAATATTGCCCTGAACACAACTACTACCTAGTGGTTTGTTGAAATCGGATAAGCACCGGTATAGAAATGCTTGAGTTATGTTATTGCACAGACCCATGGTAAAGATGGGGTGCCAAAAAATTTGGTTATCAGTGCACAGGCCCAAGGTAAGGTGGGGTGCGTTTATGAGCGTATTATTCTGTCTAGTACCGGTATTAGGTCGAGGAGGAGGAGGAGGTGGAAGGACGTTTATGCAGTTACCGTGTATGTTACAAGTGGATAATGATTGATATATATTACCATGTAATAATTGTATTTTCCTTATTAATTAATGGAATCTTGAAAATTCTTGTTAATGAATTCAAAGCAAATCGAATTTCTTATATTGTGATATGTCCATGCATTGCATTTCCCTTTCCCTATAATTCCCACTGGGCCAGTCGTGGCTCATTCTCTCATTTTCCTTTCAGGTACACCTCGTGTTTTGGGTAGAGGTCGTGGTTCAGGTCCGAGTTCCTCTTAGAGTATTCTCTGATGCCTCTATGGATTAAATTGTCATTTTATCTTAATTTGTGGTACTTGTAATATTGAATTTAGTTTGGGTACTTTGTGCTACCTATGGATGTATTAATTCGTATTACTGTCGGACTTGGGTTTGTGTTTGGATTTTAGCCTATCGGAAGGTTATACTTGAATTGTTGTAGTAGACTATTTCGTATTTGGATTGAAATCCAGTTGAGAAGTATTCTATGTAATTGCTATGTTTGTCAACATGATGGTTTTTCTCGTGTTACGAATACTTCATGCCGAATTTTCGTTGGATTTCTCTACCTTTTATTAAATCATCGATTGTATACTTTTATTTATCTGCTGTTAATTAAATGCAGCATCCGTTAACACCTGCTTATTTAGGCGGGTTGTTACATGGTCACCTTGCTGAAGTCCTTGAGTTGGAATAATAGGACCCGTTGCCCCATTCAGTGCCTTTATCGTGTACCGAACTGTAGTAAAAAAAGCATAACCAGCTTCACCCACTTACTATCAAAACCAAGTCTAAGCATCATGTGTTCTAAGAAAGCCCATTCAATATGATCATACGCTTTAGACATATTGATCTTAAGCGACGCTAAGCCTACTTTCCCCTTTTTCTTTCTTTTGAGGTATTGCCCAATTTCAAATGTGATTAAAACATTATCCGTTATTAACCTCCTCGGAATAAAGGCACTTTGTGTGATCGAAATAATTTTACCAAGAACCATCTTCAATCTATTAGCCAAGGCCTTCGTCATAATTTTAATTATCACATTGCAGAGAGAAATAGGCCAGAGATCAGTAATTTTAGAGGGGTATTGTATCTTCGGAGTTAGCATGATCAGAGTCTCGTTTAAGTCTGCCGGAAGGCTGCTAGTATTCAAAATTTACAAACAGGCTTCAAAAACTTTTGGCCCTACATCCAACCAGAATTTCTAAAAAAACAGCAGATTTAGACCATTTAGACCCGGACTCTTGTCAGGGTGCATGGACATCACTGAACCTTCAATTTCCTTCGCGATAAACGGCTAGCAGAGAACTAAATTATGTTGTGTTGAAATCTTACTGGTTACTTTTGATAAAATTGCATCATCATTACAACCCTGAGATGTGAATAGCGTAGTAAAATACCCCCGTATCATGTCTGCCATCCCCGTCTCCCAAGTAAAAAAATTCCCTGCCTCATTCTTTAACTCAGTAAAGCTATTTTTTCTCATTCGAGCCAAAGCGTACGAGTGAAATAACTTGGAAGTGACACAATTGATTTAAGCCAGAACACTTTGGCTCTTTGTTTCCAGTATTCCGCCTTTTGATTGAGCAAAACTCTAAGCTTCGCCTTTGCTTCAATGGCTTGTTGTTGAGATGCCGAGTCCGCATATTGACAAAGCGAGTTGATTTGTTCCCTAAATAAATCGATTTCTTCTTTGAATTTCTTTTGCAATTGCTCTCCCTATTGAAATAAATTGTCACCACATTTCACAAAATCTTAAGATAATTAAAACTAATAATTTTTAAACTTTAATATACAATGCTTAGATAACTTAGGTTATTTCCTAATACCAATCCAATTTGTTAAAGGCGTGTTTAATGTGACGGATTATTTATTCCAATTTGGATTACAAAAATTGGACTTGGCTCATCTCCATTATTTATTTCCTCCAATTTTCCTTAAGGCCCACTATTTCAAACGTTAAATGGTTGATTTTTTCATGAAATTTTGTATAGATTGATAACCTCCATAATGAGTAGATCATCTCCATAAGGTAGACGACATTGGGGGAAATTGGGGGGAAAGGGTAATGGTGAGGAGCAACTTCCAAAAAAATCCCATCTCTTAGGTGGGATTGTTTAATCCTTCTTCTTGTAAAATAAAAGACTTCTACAAGACAAATAATCCACTTTGATATCTAAACAAACATTAAACATGAAATACGATTATTTTATCACATAATATCTCCATTTTTTGCATGTAAAATCCAGTCTAAATATCAAAATCTTAAACTCGTCTTGCCCTATCAATTCCGACAAAATTTAATGATGTGGCCCTTTAGTAATGGTGGCTGTAAACCATCTTGTTTATGGTGACACCGTACAAAACTTTGTGCTTTTTTAAGTTACCAACTACTTTTAGAGTGCGTTTGATTGCAAGTATGGAATTTGCATGAAAAGAAAATAAGTTCTAGGCAATTCAATTGCCTAGAATTGAATTACATGAAAAATATCAATTAAATGTGTTTGATTGCATTAATTTTTTACCCGAAAAATATGGCATTTTTAATGTAGAAAAAATTATTGGTCTTATTTTTTTTTTACATAATTCTATAGTCATAACGGATCTTGTTTAATTGATCTTGATAGATTTTAAATATTAAATTTTGAGTCTTTTATTTTAAGTTATGGCATTTTTAATGTAGAAAATGGGTAAAGCTTGTCTTGAAATTTGTGCGACTTAGCCTAGAAAATAAAAAGCCACCCCATGAGAAAATGTTTTTGAGGTTTTCGTGGAAAACAAGCTCATGATTGTCAAAAGATGGAATTTGACTACCTAAAAAATTTTGACAATCAAACACACCAAAAATGGCAACTTGGGTGAAAAATCTCTATTTTTCATGAAAAATTATGATAATTAAACACACCCTTAATGCTAAATTAAACATGCCCCTCAATTTTATTAATCATTTGACTTAGCTCCTTAAAATCTAACAAAAAATTAAAGAAGTCAATTTTTGTTGCAATTGATGGGGCAAGACGAGTATAAGATTTTGACCTAATTTATTAATCACGAATGACCTAATTTTTAGGATTTAACACAATTGTTTTGATTTTAGCCAAAATTTGGACAAAATTTTCTTTTCCAATATTTTAGCTTTTCAAAAATTAATCTGACTAAATTGTCCTTATTAAATGATAATGTTGTTATCTCCTTTATTTTTAGGCAGTATATAATACAATTAATAATAGATATTTATAACAAATACATATATGTCTCTACTAAGATCCCGTTTTAAATTAAATAATACACAAAGTAATATTTCTTTTGGAAAGAAGGTGAATGTCTTTTTTTTTTTGTATTTTAAATTGTGAACATTGAAAATAGTGATAAATGGAAATTTTTATCCATAAAATGTGAAGTCAGAAAGAAAGTAGATTTGGTTAAAAAAATTTTGTATCATGTCCTTATCATTTAAGAACGATTTACACCGAATAACCCTTATATTTATTTAGGCTCCGTTTGATTGTAAAGATGGAAAATAAAAATAAATTGAGCTAGTTTTGATGAAAAGATGGAAAATAAGTTGAGTGATAGATGTGATATCCTCTTGATTTTTAAGTTTTTTCATGCATAAATTTTCTTTGCTTGGTGGTGAGTAAAAATTTTCCACCAAAAATATTGAAGGATGGATGATATCTACTCATACAATGAGCAACATCTCTCACCTTATTTTATATCTTTTCACACAAACTAACTAAATTTATTTTCCTTTTCCATCTTTGCAATCAAACATAGTCTTATTTATTTTCAAGGAAAGAAGAGGAAAGAAAGATTTATAAATAAGGAATTAAACCTAATCATAATAAAAATAATAGCTATTCATTCGCGAGAGGTTTCAACAATAGGGCAGAATTAAGGCGGCGAGTGAGTTTTACTTATCCCGAGTTAAAAAATTCATCCATAATTAAACCCTAATTTCTTATTCATAACTTTCTCCCCTTACGTTGTCAATCTCTTAATTTCTTTCGAATCCATGCGCACATTCTGATTACATTTTTTTCTCTACGTATTCAATCAATCAAAACAAATTGTTACAACCTGGTATAACTTTGAAAATAAAAAAATCATGTATAATTGTCGATGAATACAATTTTCATGTTACAACCTAATTTTCTTATTTTGCAATTTCTCCTCTGTCGTGATTATATTTGTTAACTGACTTAATTGTCTATCTCTATATATGAATGTGTATATATATATATAGAGAGAGAGAGAGAGAGAGAATGGAACAAGGAGGAGCGGTGAACAGCAACAGAAGCGGAGATGGTAGCATGGTGGATGCGATAAACAGACGGATGCAGAGAGTATTCGATCAAAGAATACATTCACAATCCTGACTATGTGGGACAATCTGTTATCCCTTGGATTGTTGCTCTCTCTTTTCTCCTCCTCCTCCTAATTTTATTCTTTAATCTTCTCATTATCTATTCAATTTGCCTCAAAAGATCCCGTACCAGTTCCCTTGTCCATCCCTAAACATCACTCCCACTCTAGATCCATCCATCCATCTGCGCCTGGAACTTGTTTTTTGGGTTATGCATTATTTATTTGTGCTCATCCTAAAAACTTTTATCTTCAATAATCTCTTTACTGCAATCTTTTTAATTTCCCTCAAAAGATACCCCGTACGTAGTCCTTCCCATGCCGAACCCAAACATCACTCTAGAGCACAATTTTATTTGTATAGACAAATGATTTATTGTTCCTTGTTCGGGACCTATTTGGATTGTTATTTGTATGTGGACTTGTTTTTTAATTTGTGCTTTATTTCTACTTTATCTTCGCAACATGTCTCAATTAAGGCTTATCTTTTGTTCAGACTATTATAATTTTTGCAACTAGAAATGTGGGAGTCAAAACTCGGCAATGCCTCTGACGAATTGTACTTGTGTAACGTTCGAGATCACCAAATTCAGTAGTTCTCTTCAATAAGATTTTTCCACATGGTAAAATATTTTGCTAATTGATCTATTTAATTCAAAAAATTATTTATGGTCCCAAATAAAAAGTTCAATGTCTCACTTATTTTTAAGAACAGCGAACCCTTAATTTAATACAGAACAAATATTAAACTCGTTTAGATATAGAAATTCTCAGCTAGGGTCCCACCGGATGGATGTTTTACCGGATTAATTTCAAACATTATCAACCACCTTGGGTTAAAAAAACTTGAAAAAACAAAATGCTTTTTTCCTTGTCTTTGGGATGGGATCCCGATAGTGGGCTGTCAGTTTAGGAACGAACATTGCAGGCCTAATATGTATTTTTATTTAATCATAGTCATAGACCCAAGTTGGAGAGCTTGATTCACGTGATTAATTGCCGAAAAAAGAAAAAAAAGGAGAGATCGTTACAAAATTATATATATATATATATGTTTCCTACAGTGTTCTCGAGGTTATTTCCGCAACAAAACTTTTAATTCTCGATAAGCTCTTGGTTGAGTTTTTGAATTGAATTTTTAAAAAATGTAAAAGTAAATTAAAAAATAAATATAGTTTTTGTTCGGAGTTTTTTCAACTAATTTAAGAAAATTTATGAAAAAAACTCAAAAAGTAGTCATATTAGATCTTATTTCATAGATTAAAAATTTTATGAGAAAAAAAAAGTTAAGTGAAATAAATTTTAAAAAGTGTGTAAGTAAAATTGACTTTCTGTAAAAAATTAAAAACTGGTTTTTAAAATCTCAAGTAAACATGAGCTAACGGGCACCTTAACTAAGCTGTTAATTCTTAGGTCTCGACATGACTCCGTTGAGCTAAACAGGCCACACGTGGGACACATGCTCTACCCAGACTTTTGTTTAGACTAGTGTTGTCACCCAACTTATGTTCATTGTAGATTTTGAACTTATATTCATCATTAGAATTTGTACACGCACAAAACAAGCCCATTCAGTTATTCTCCGATCTATAAATTAGATTTTAAAATAATTTAATACATGAATTATCTAATTTAAGTGTTTGTTGCAAAAATAAACTAATATATAAGGTCATAAATTTAAGTTAATATATAAGACATTAAATGAAAAAAAAACGTAAAGACAATTGAAATGACATTAACTTATAACTATCATCCAAATTTATAAGAAAAAATCACACTAAATTTTGTTCTTTTTTGTTAAAATGAAAAAATTATAATTTGTTAATTTACAATAAAATAATTTACCCAAGCCAAACGATTCCTAGATGTTTATGATTTAAACGATGAAAGCATACAAGTCAGTAGGGATGCACATAGAGAGACTAATAGAGCCCCGCTTCTTGCTATATCTTCAAGCTTAATTCGCAATAACAATATTTATTCATGTAAATACATGCACTTGATTGACAATCTTTATAGGAGATTTGCAGAGTAACTTTCTCAGACAAGACAAGTTTTGAGATTATATTGTGTTTGGATGAAACTTATAAATGGGTGCCTATTTTATGTAGTCGTTAAAAGGCACCACAGCACCCTCTTTCAATTCAATAGTTTCACCAAATTCTGTAGGTAAGTGTGTGTGATCAAAGACCCAATCAAGCTTGCCGATTGTACAGCAGCTTTTATGGTTATTATGAATGAAACTCAGCTTATCTCTAGCTTTTCTTGTTTATCTTCTATTACAAAACATGAGATATAGCAGCCACATCTTAAGAAAAACCGACAGTTCTAGAAAGTGGAATTTCATTGAATTTATTACTTCATTCGATGGGTACCGATACCTTCATACTTCTTCAGACGTGCCAGTAACCCAAAGGACAAATGAAGGTGATACAAGGATGTGAAAAATAAACAATGAATCCAAGATTGATTGAAAAAGTGACTATTCGTAGAGCTTTGTTGCGAAGCAGAGTTTAAACAGCTAGAGAATATAATATCAATATCATTCGCACCAATGCAGTACTATTGGAGCGAAAGTTTTGAAGAATCAGCAAAGGGCAAAACTGAGGTAATGTGAGGAAAATGATTTGTCATAAACCTATACAGATCTAATTTTCATAAGAGGACAGCAGTCTAAAGTAATTTAAAGAATCATCTAGCACTAGGATTGCAACCCTCTTACTGATCTGCTATTAGTGCAGTGTAAGAATACACTTCTTAACTGTGTTGAATGTGGAGCAAACTTTACCATAATATTAGTGGGAACAAATGCTTGTAGCATCAAAGTATCCAATATTATCTTGAAACAAATTAGCAGATTCAAGCATCAAGATTAATCAATGAAATAAGAGACTTTTCGCAACACCCACAACAGATAGAACAAAGATACAACATCCCAATCGAGTCAACATGATCTTACAGCTGCCCACAAATAATTTCAAACATTACAATTTGTCCTAAATTCATACAACAAAACATATAAACAGCAACTTAAATAGTAATACAAGTTTACTATGACAATTGCCGACAAACACAAAAGAAAATTTAAATATCCATTTAGTAGCCTAGGGTAGTCCTAAATTCAAACTAATAACTGTAATAATGTAAAATATAGTAATGCCCTTACTGAAAACAGCCACTTGAAGAACAACTATCAACCAGTTCAAGTTTGAAATGGTGCATTCAAGAGTAGAATAAATCTTTTAACTGAAAATTTTATTTACAAAGAAGTAAATTAAAGAAATAAAGCAAGCACCTACTAATCAAACAACCTAGAAAGAAAAGTACGAAGAGAAATATGGAAGAGAATTGCATTCATAGTTTTCATACCACTTAAATTCAATTCAATCCAAACCAGGAATATGCCCAGTGGAACTAGAAGAAGCAGCGGCCACTGATCTCTTCTTCCTCTCCTCTTCATACTCGGGATCATCAGTAGGCAACTCAAAACGACATACAGGGCAAGAATTCCTTGAACCTAACCAAGGCACTATACAATCTCCGTGATATCCATGTCCGCAAGGCAATTTCGTGGCCATTTCACCAACATTCACCGAATCCTTACATACAGCACAAACCAAAGCCTCCTCTTTCAATTCATAAGATACTAAAGCTGATATAGCTGACTTAGCAGCCGGTGGGGCTCCTCTTCTTCCACTCCCATCGCTCTCCGCCAAATTCTGCAGCAAAGCCTCGTATCCAGCCGCATCCACGTAATCCCCCGGATTACCTACATATCCATCAATCTCAGGCACTTGCAATCGCAGCTCGATCGAGTGGTCCTCCAGTCCCATCAATATATCTGCCCAATCCAGAATCCGGTTGCGACGACTCGCCGCACGCGTCGCGAAGTCCCTGAGCCGGAGCCGGAGCACATCCCTACGCCTCCTCCGAAGCTCTTCTTCGGTTGTCCCGCCACCATTTTCGTTTTCCTCGTCTTCGTCTTCATCTTCATCTTCAGATCCGTCACGATCCACTCCTTCATCTTCTCGTTCCTCTTCGTTTCTGGCTTCTACCTCTTCGTCCTCATCGTTGTCCCATCCATCAAGTTCGATCCGGAGATAATCATCGTCCGATGGATCTGGATGATCGGAAGGCAGTGGAGGCGGTGTGTCGTCATCGTCGCCATGTGCGACTTGCGCCATGAGACGAAGGACTTGGATGAACTGGTTGCTTAAGGAGGAATCATCGATCTGATCGGTAGGTGTAGTGGCGACAGGAGGAGTAGCGACGGCGATGGACTCGACGAAGCCGTTTTTGCACTCGTAACAGATGACATCGGGTAGATCGGAGGGAGTCTCGACGGAGACGCGTTTCTCGCACTGATAACACCAGTACTGGACCTGATCGGAGTCCAGCACAGGTGTTGTTGGAGTTTGCGGCGACGGGCTTTCGGCCATTTGAGGATTCCGGTATTGGGGGGGGGGGGATAGAGTACGATGTTGTGAAGACTGGACGAGGAGAGGATGGGTGTGGAATTTTATGGCTAATGTCTATTGCGGATAAGAACCGTTGGATGGCAGTGATCTTTCTGAGGTGGCTGGTTTTGGAAGGATCCGACGGTCAATAACCGTTTCGGACGTACGCAGGTAAATGCTGTGGTATGTTTTCCTTCTTCAGGTTGGAATCAAAATCGAGGGCTACTACGGCGCGTCCAAGTAGTGAATTAGTTAAAAAAAAGTAAAAGACTTTTTCCCATGATCTTCGATTTTCAAATAATAGTCTTATTGTTTATTAATTATAACTAGCATTTTGAGCCCGCTTTAGTGAATAAAATAAAATAAATTATATATTATAATTATATAATTAGTTATGGTTTTTACGAAAAAAGTTTAATTATAAAATTAATTCACTTTTGATTAATTAATTAAAAATGTATATATTTAAAATGATTCAATTTTACTTGATAGAGTGTTTGGACAATTTAATTGAAATATTGAAAATTTTATAACATATTTTGAAATGGGTGTTCTTTAATACATCCACAAAGTCTATTTTTGACCCCGTTTATTTTTTTATGATTTTGATAAGTTTGCAACAAAAAAATCCTTTATTTTTTATTTACAAAAAAGAAAAAAAAACACCCCTCTTATTCTTCAACGCTACACAAAATCCTCCACACTGGTGATCCATTTTAAGCCGGCGGTTGCTTGCATAGTAATTGTGAAGTTTACATCATATATATAATCAATTTTGTCTTTGCATGACTCAAATGTGTGCATATATTCATCATATAGTTAGTGAATGTTGTCCCTCTTCGCTAGTATTGGCAACTTTATACGCTTAAAAAAGTTATTTGTTTTTTAGGGTTTTTGAACTAAATTATT
The DNA here is from genome assembly GCA_021464415.1 of Lonicera japonica. Lineage (NCBI taxonomy): Eukaryota > Viridiplantae > Streptophyta > Magnoliopsida > Dipsacales > Caprifoliaceae > Lonicera > Lonicera japonica. Next base: position 2,490,331 of record CM038466.1, read on the forward strand.
TTTTAAGGTCTTTTTGCTTGTAGTAGGCTTGAAGTATTAAAAAAAAAGCACCCAAAAACAAACAATGTAAAAAATATATTCCCTATTATTTAATTGATGGTGTATATTTAATCTCCAATCACTCTTGCTTAGGATTATTAATAGAGTTATTAGGAGCCTTAAAATTAAAATCAAATTTTCTTTAAAACTCATCTATCCGGGACTAATGGAAATCTGGTAGTATATTTCGGAAATAGATTTATTGAGTATTGAGAAAATATGATAAATAATTCACCAGAACATCAATGAGTTGTGGTGTTAAACAAATTAAACACTAATCACAATGAGTAAAAGCATGTGTTGTTTGATAAAAGTAGTGATCAAAATTGTGTCGGTGGGTTGAAGTTGAAAGTGGGGGTGAAAAGACTTTTTTCGTGCATTTATTTAAGAACACCCTTCAAAATCATCTATGCTTTATAAAATTTTGCGTAGAGGTATCAACATAAAGCATATGTACTATATTCTTTTAAAATATAGGGTTGGATTGAATTCTTAAGTTCAAGAATTAGACAATTTTAAATATTACTTCAAATGACTTAATTTTAGTTTTCATGAATCAACTTAAATTTTTATATGTACGATTATTTAATTTACCTAACCATGCGCAAATCATTATAAAAATCGTAAATTATCTAATTCATATTTTAAGGGATAACTAAACATATCCTTATTATGTGAAAGACCAACTCTATAATAAATACATAGATTTATTTAAATATCTTAGTTGATTAAAAAAAATTGTATATTATAGATTACAAAAGATTATAAAACTGGTTTGAATGTTCATGAATATAATTTTATAAATACATGTTTACCTATGTTAAAATAGTAACTTTTTTTCATTATTTCTCATTTAAACATAAGCTTTTGATTAACTAAAAATTATATATTTCCCATATATTTGATTGCCATTATTAAATCTTGATTAAAAAGAAAAAAAAAATTAAACCCCATTTTTAGTTATTAGTGGAGCTGACAATTGGTAAATTTGCAAGTGAGTTGGTAAGATCTAAACCCACCATATCAAAAAGTATGTATGCCATGTGCTTTTCCTGATTTGACCGAGGTGAGTATAAAAATTAGAACCCTCTTCATTAACCATGCTTAAACCTAAGGTGACCATTTTAGAAAGGGCATGATAAAACAAAATGAAACGATGAAATTGCCATGAAATTGACTGAAGATCGAATTATAATCCGCCTCTATAATGTTTAACATGAAATCGTCTTTGTGTTCATATTTTAAAACAAAATTGGAGATATACCGTAATAATTGTATCTTGTTATATAAATTAGGATTTATTGTGTTTAAAATAGATAAAATCAATGTCTCTCCTAGTGTTACAACATATTTATTTGTCATATTAATTGGGTATTATCGTCTCTAATTAGAGATAATCAACATTTCTATTTGTGTTATGACGTATAGACCTAAAACCTATAATCATGTCCATCGCTCATGTTGTGTATTCGGTAAGTTGTATTCGTATTTCATAAAAATAATAGAACATCATGTCATGTTGTCTCAAGCCCAAACACAACAAAAAACTTGATTTGCCACCCTTATTTGAACTCGAATTTGTTCTATTCCAAATTAATCTAATTTAATACGTTGTAACTATATAATATTTAAGAGTATGCGTTTAAAGAAAAAATACTTTATTAAATTATCTTTGATAAGGAAGAAGGAAAGAAAATGGGGAGAATACTTTAATAATTGAATAGACGCACAGGGCCGGTTTAAGAGAAAATGAGGTCCCAAGCAAAATTTAATATCCATGAAAATTGGGGCCATGTATCATTGTCTTCTTCTTTAACAAAACAATCTTAAAATCATAATATTTAATAATTTGAAACAAAAAAACTCCAAAAACTAGAACCACTCAATTACCAAATTAAAAAATAATAACAATAATAATAATAATAATAATAATAATAATAATAATAATAATAATAATAATAATAATAATAATAATAATAATAATAAAGTCAACAATTAACATAAGATTGATAGATAAATTTTTGAGTTTGTAATAAAAATATACAAAACCATCCCAGTGGATTTTCGGAGGCTTAGAGCTAGCAGGCTTTAACTGAGCAGAGACGTGGTTACGTGGGTGGAGGCGTGGAGGTGTGGAGAGGAGGCAAGGAGATGAGGAGGGTCGGAGAGGAGAGAGAGAGAGAGAGAGGAAAAAAATGAAAGAAAAAGAAGCAGAGCCTTGCAGCGAAAAATAAAAAGAAGAAAAAGGGGAGACACAAGTGAGGAGTAGAAAAAGAGAAAAATAGCTCTCAGATCTCTCTCCTTCAATTTAGTTTATCTCACTTTTCAAAATGCCTCCTCAACTTTGATTCCTTACGATTAGATTCCTAATTTTTTTTTTTTTTTTTTTGCCCTCTCTACATGTGGGGCCATAGGCAAATTTGCTTTGGTTATCTCGCCATGTAGCCAGCTCTGTAGACACACCAAAAAAGTATTTGGTCAAGTGGTAATACTTTTAAAATAAATTATTGTGTTTGTTCAAGTGGTAAAGTAAAATTTCCTTTGTGTGTAAGGTCATAAGTTCAAATCCTACAAAAAAAAATTAATTTTTTCATAGCATATAGAGGTATTTTGGTAAATCAATTAGCACACCAAAAACCTTATTTATTATAGTATAGATTTTCCTATCTTAAATTTTATATTATTGCATTTTGACAACTGATGAGATTTATATCAAGGTATCTAACTTAATGGCTTGCGTGACTAGACCTACAAACTCTAGCACGTGAAAAGGGATCGTTGAAAGTTAAAGTAGAAAATGGTAAGTAGATATCATTATAGCTTGACATTTAATTTATTCATTGCCTCATTATTGAAAAAATAGACTCTCAAAATTTACTTAAATATGGGAGACATCATATTTACAGATGGTTGGTGGAATTTTGGGAGATTAAGGACACAAATCCTGATATGGTTAGATAGAAAATTCTAGCCATGCAGTGTTATATCAAATTAGGGGGATGATATTGTTATCTCGAAAGGAAAAAATGATGGAGTTCCAACTGCTAAATCCTTTTTCAACTTTACATTGGATTCATAAGGGACAATTACTAATAACCAATGGAAATAAATATGAAAACTTGAATGCCTCAAAATTGCGTTTGTTTGGTTTGGTCGATCATGTATGGGAGATTGTCAATTAACTATATCATCCTTCGATTGGGTAAGCAAACTCTAATCTATATGGACGGTGTAGTCAAAACATGAAAACAATTATTCACATGCATAGAGATTACCCGAAGTCAAAACAGGTTTGGTATTCCTTTGTGCCATATAGTAAATTTAAATGTTTTGTAATCTTAATGTTGATTAATGAGTGAAGTGGAATATTGATGGCAGTTCAAGAATAGGCATTTGTACAAACATTAATTGTGAGCACTATTTTTGAGTAAAAAACGAGGAATTGCTTGAAAGTGTTTCATTCTCCTTACACCATGTTATTCAACAGGCTTCAATTTTTGCTAATGACATGCTAATCAAAGTTGAACAATTGACATGTTTTCAACTTAACTTGTTTAACGGTAGATGGTTTAAACCACCCCCTCAAAGTAGGTAAAGCTTAAAGTTTATAAGAGTTTCCAAGATAATCAAACAACTTGTGGAGGAGTGCCGAAAGATGAAAATGGCAATTGGATATGGGGTTTACAGTTAGATGACAAACTTCTAGAGCCTTTTATAATGAATTAAGGTGGTTTCAAGACACTCTACATGCCTTGGATAGTCAAGATCTTTGAAGGGTCATTATAGAGATGGATTCTTCAAAAGCTGTGAACCTCCATGGTTATTCAAATGCTATACATCCTGTGCTTAACCTCATTTTTAATTGTAAACGGTTCTATAGTAACATTTGGAGTTCCTTTATTAATTATGTTTCACATAGTTATAATGCTTGTGCTCTGACTCTCTAGTTAAACTAGGACATTATATTTGCTCTCAGCTTGGGACTATTTTGTTTGAAGTGACTCATACTCTACTCCTACTCCTATTTTGGATGTTCTTGATAATGATATTATTGACCTTGAAGGTCTTAATCTTATTTTAATTATAACAATAACTTAATCATGTGTAATTTAACATGTTTCTTGAAATAAGTTTATAGTTCATTATCTTAGAAATTTAAAAAAAATATGGTTTTACAATGGAAGCATGCCACATTACAAGGATCATTGAAATTCTATCTGATCAAGTCAACCATGCATTGAACAAGACAAAGAAGATCAATCTCATCACACATGCTAACAATGCAATTCATGAAGAACAAAGATTAAAGAAATATTTAAAAAGCTTCAAGGCAAATGGTTCAAGTCCAGATCAAATTGAAGAAACAAATCAAAGCATTTGAAAACTCGTTAATTCGACAATTGAGTGAGTGCTTAGGATTTATGTAAAGTTTCTTTATTGATTAACACCTATAACTCAAATATGTTCATGCATTCATTTATAGATTGATTCAAATAAGCTTGGAATTGAATCTCTTTGAAAATATCATTATACAAAAATCGATTTTCAAATAAATTCATATTAAATTCAAATAATCATATTTTGAGCTCTCATAAAAATAGGTGTCTTAAAAACATGGTATTAACATTTCCCAAGTATTATAATTGATTTTGGATCAAAATTGCGGAAGTTTAATTTTTGGGATTTTGGCCTAATAGACATAATGCATTAGTTGACTGATAGACTTTGCTCAGTCGATTGATGGCCTATCATTTGATTGATACCTCAAAATATAGCCATTGAATTTTTAATTTTTTACAATTTTTTGTACCCCAAACCTCTAAAACGGCTATATACTTTTTGAGACTGTATATTGGATGTCTAAGACACATTTTAACTAGTTTGAATCATTATACAAACTCATTGTTCATCTATTCACAATATTCAAGAATTCAAGCCTTTATATTGTTCATATCATTCATCTTTAAGCTAAAATTATTGATCAATCTTGATAACTCTAATGTGAACTTAATTTATACTTGTATAACACTTGAGAGTTATTGTTGGTGTGTATCACCAAACAACTTCCATTATTCATTTGTAAGAGGATTTCTCATAGGATTAGCAAAAAAGTTTTCTTGTGTTGAGTGTGGTGAGAAAAATCACACTTGCTTGAGTATTATGAGAAGAATAACAATTGTAAAGTGTAGTGAGAAATATTACATTTGTAAATGTTTGATTTTCACCTGTAAGAAAATCGGTTAGTAGAACTTCTTAGGGGAACTACTCAGGCGCAGACGTATAGTCTAAATAACAGAACCGCAAGAACAAAACGTTATTGGCTCATTTAGTTTAATTTTTCTAACTCAAACTCTCTATTTACTTGTAATTATATTTGTTAGTTATTCTTGAGACTGATTGCTTTGCATATTTTCTTAATATACATTGAGTTAAAGTTTTATTATTTAAACTTTCTTTGAAACTATTTTAATTCCAGATTTAGTTTCAAAAACCCTATTCACTCCCCTCTAGGGTATTTTACGACCTACAGATATATATATGTAGTTTGGGTCGCTAGGCCCTTTTTGTATATATAAAATGGGTTTATACCAATATTTTTTCTTTAAAAAGTGCAAAAAGTAAAATTTTAACAATTTATCTAAGAAAGAAAAATACTTCAAAATTAATATGTCATATGTTAGTGTAAAAATCCAGAGGAGATAATTACTCACATAGTCTGTGATGATTATCTTAATAAAACTAGTTTTATGATGAGTTAGCAATATGTTTGACACGTTAACTATATACTGATTAGCTTAAAAGATTGAAGCAATAGGCAAAAATGGGGTTATAGAACAACTTTTTTTTGTTAAGGCCTACTCCTCCTTTGTGCACGATTTTTGAGGATCTTTATTTATGAGGTAATAATATAGAGTAGAGCTCTAGTTACAAAGAAATGAACACCTTTTGGCTAGTTTAACCATTACAACAATATAGTTGAAGTATCCCTTATCACTAATAACTTATTCTCATTTAGTCTTGTAAGCCTTAGCGTGCTTATCAAACATATTCAATACAATACAAGTGAAAAGTATCTTTGTTGAGGAAATATCTTCTATATTTTCTTAAGTGTGTGTATTCAATGCTCAATTATTCGATAGTTATAATGGAGTAAATGATTTGTATACATAGGAGGGGAGAAAGCATGTTCTTCTTTGTTATTTCCACTATTTTGATTTGGAAGTATTGATTCAAATTTCTTAAAACTAGTTTTTAACCCAACTTTAACCTTTAAAACGTTTTTAAGTTGTTGAGTTAGATCGCAAATGCGTCCTTTAAGTCGTTTGATTTTATCCTCATACTCTAAATTTGCCATTTTTAAAGAACCAATTAGACTAATACAATTTTCTTTTTTGCTTTCAAGTTGTTTAATTTTCTTTAAAAATTAGGTCTTCTTAGCATTTGAATTTTCAAAACTTACTTTATCCTTTTTCAAAAAATTATTTTTGGATGAAAGTTATGAATTTTTTCATAAAAAGTTTTTGACATTCTAGTAAAATAGTGTAATAGGCTGATTGAAGATTCGAAAAATCTTCATCGTCATTCAAAAACTAAATCTTGAAAATTTTTCCATTCACCTCTTCTAAGAAAACCTTTGACAAAAGCTAAATATTCACGAGATTCCTTTTAGTATCCGAATTTTCCTCATCGTCACTAAGAGTGACATGTATACCCCTTTTACTAACCTATTTCTTTAATCTCATAATCTTAGTAGGGCATTCAAACATTTTATGGCATCTACCTTGACACTCAAAGAAAGTTTCACTTGATTGGGGTTTGTTCTCAAAATTTCCTAAAATTTTGATCACCATTACCCTATTTCTGATTTAGCTTAATTTATTGAAATTACGTACAAAATTAGTTATTTCTTGAAAATCAGACATAGAGCATTCATTAGATTCAGTTATCTTTTCATCTTTTAACTTTAAATGAATTGGTCATCTGCTTTTTCCTTTTGAATCTTGTATTTTGAAAGGCGATTAAACTCAAAAGTTTAAAGAGAGTCAATCAATTTGTTTTCTGTTAAGGAATCAAAATCATTACTTTCTTCAATAGCAGTAATTTTTGGGAGGAACCTATCATGCAAAGACCGTAGGATTTTATTTACAACACAGGATTCAAAAATTATTTTGCCAAGGTTGTAAAAAGAATTCACTACGTCTTTGAGCTTACTATGAAAATGTATCAAAGAACTCTTTTTCTTTTATTGTTATAGTTTTAAAATCTATCAATAGCCTTTGAATTTTAAAACTTTTCACAGTTGTGCTTTCTTCAAAAATTACGCTCAAAATATCCCAAGCCTATTTGGAAGTAGTATAGTTTGAGATCTTTTTGAACTTTTTCTCAGAAACATGATGCATGATTGTATTCAGACCTTGAGAATTAAATTTAGTCGCTTCTAATTCTTTAGCAATCCATAATGCTACTAGTTTAGGTCCATTGTTCTTATCTATATTCACAGTATGTCTAATATAACCATCTAAAACGGTTTACCAAATTCGCTCGTCTAAAGATTGTAAATAAATAGTCATACGAATTTTTCAATAGTTATAATTAGACCTATTAAGAATAGGAACCTTGGACTTAGGTGAATCAATTTCTGGAACCATGAAAAATAAATTAAATCAAGCAAAGTAAAGCAAATAGACGCAAATCAACCTAAACACAAAACGCTGGCAATATAAGGGAACCTCATCTGATACCAATTGAACAAAGTTTTACGGATCGTATTGGCTAAATTAATTTTAGGTTTTTCATCAAAAATAAATTCAGATTTAATAAACGGAATTAAAATCTTAGATCTAATCAATTTTACTATTCGAAACATGTGTTATGTTTTCTAGCAATTATATTAATCAAGTAATCACACAAAACCAATTCACAACACAAGGAAGCAACAAGGTATCCTTACTTGCATAAGATTAATCCTCGAGACTAACCGAAATAGCTTCACTATGATCAAAATAAAATTACAGACTCGATAACTTATAACAATTACTTCATCACAATTTATGCAATAGTCTTATCAATTCCTTGAACGTAGAATCTAACTGCAGCTGACTTGGCATGGAGCTTCCCGCTTTCCTAGCTTACCCATCGCTTTCTTCTATGCATTTAATCACAATTTTCACCCATGTCTACGATTTTCCTTATTACAAGTTAGCCACTCCATTCACTCTGTCTCTAATCGCAACCGAAGACACTCCTGTAGGACTGTAAACGTTTAAAACCTTAGTTCCTAAATTTGAACAACAAACAATATCTTTATGGCATGTAAACAAAATCTAGGGAGTATCTCAAAACTCTCAAAAATTGATTCTAGCATTTGGATATTTTTTGCCTTAAAAAGCTCACTAAAATTATGTGTTTTTGTCCAAAAATAATGGGTTATACTTATAAAAAAATATTGACTCAAAGCCTTCTTTGGAATAGGTTAAAAAAAAAATTTAAAACGATATTTTATGATAAAAAATACATCCCAAAATTTTAAAGGCTCGACCGGTCCGAGGATTGCTAAGTTGTACCTAGTTCACTTTCTACAACGCTTTTCTGTTTGTCTATATTTTGCTCATTTTTCGTTTTAAATTTGTTTAAACTCTGATTCTACCCAAATTTCAAAGGCAACCTATGTAATATATTATACATGTAAAAAAAAGTTACCTCATTAATTTGTGTCAATTTGAATTCTCGAATTTTAGAAAAATTCGATAAAAACACTTAAAATCAAGTTTGACTAAAAAGACTTTTAATATCAATTTTAACGCTCAACCACCACCTATATTTTGAATCAAACCATATAACCAACTTACCTTTAGGTCTTGAATTATATATGGTGCATTCGATAAGATCGGCGAGCTTCCGTTGATTATTGCATCTTTAAATCTTAAATTTGACTCAAACAATTACAACAAAAAAATGATCGTGGAATCTGAATTAATATAATTAAAAATAACCTAATAGTTGAGGCGATCTATGCATTCACTCATGTCTGCATGTCCATCAGTTGCTCATACTTTTTCAAACTGTTCTGTCGAGGTTGCGTCCAGAGCTGTACCTAACTCATTAGTATAGACTTTTTGGTTATATTAGGAAGAATCCACTTAGGTGTTGAAGGAGATATGTGCTCAAACGAGGTCTATTTACTAAACCCGGCACGGTTAAGGTCCCTCCTATTTGAATGGATTAAATCGATACTTCACCCCACCACCATAAGTTAACTAAAAAAAGCTTGTCACATTTTATTAAAAAAATGTTATATCCATATTGATAGGAAGGAAATATAGCAATATGGTTAAAATAATTCTTTTTCAAAATAAACACATCGAAGTGCCGCAAAACCTTTACTATTCATAAACCAAAAACTAATATATAAGTTTTTTTTTTTATTTTGCACCGGACTAGATTGCGAGTTACAGTGAATTGACTAAAGCATGTTAATTCAAATTGTTTTGGTGGATTTTATTTCTCTAATGTGTTGTGGTTGAGTATAAATTCTCAATTTTTCACATTTTTTATTTTTACTTTTTACATATTCTCTTTTAACTTTCTGTCAGATTTTATTCATTTTCTCGTGCCTCTGGCACAAATATACTATAGTCTTAAATAAAATAAAAAACTTATTTTAGTTTTAATATATAATTATTATACTTAATTTTTACATAAAACATAAATTGCATATTTTACTTGTAGTTATTGACTAATATAATATTAGTGAATTTTGTCGAATTTGTCTTAGAATAAATGTTGTTAAAATTTATATTTAATTTTTGTTGGTGCGAAAGTCTAGAGCATGTCTATTCCTAACCACACAGTCAAATAATTAGGGTGATTATGGCTTGTGTAGAACAAGACCAGAATGAAGTAATGACAAACAATATTGAACGAGACAAATATATAGAGAGGATGTTCGCCTCATATGAAGATGTGGGTTAATCATCCTCTGTGAAATAGAGTTAAGAGCTCGAGTAGTTTTATATTATGACGACTGAGTTCGTGTTACAAGCTTACAAAGTCTCTCTAACTATTTTATCATCACAATATTACAACAAAAGGAAGGCTAAGCCACCCAGAGTTTAATCTCTCTAACTTAGGAGCTCTGAAGTGGTCTATGGAGCTCTATTTCCCCTTATCTCACACTTGTGTTAAGGAGTTCTAAGAGCAGGTTGTGGTCATCCCCTGATCATCACCACTTCTAACATTGCTTTTCCATGAATTCCGGTATTTTTCACGAGTGGAGTTGGTAGTAGTCGCCCATACCGCCCATGTTTTCTCTAACACAATGGTTAATGAGGGAGCTTCACAGCTCATTGGGAAAGTTCAGGTATCCAAGCTCTATAGTTTGTAATGTAGAAACGAGCGTTTAAGTCGGACACCCATATCCATTGGAGCTCTAGCCTTCAGGTGGTCTTCAAGTAAAGCTTTTGAGCTCCTTTCTTCAGTCTCTCCAGAATTGCGTGGGATCTGGCTAATTTGACCCGAAACGGCCCAGAGAATTCAAGTCACTACCAACGTTTCTTTTTGGCCAAATTCCTTCATTTAGGCCTTTGAATCCATGTTTTTACTATTCGTATAGAGTTCCTCTAAGCTCCTTTTACTGTGGAAGAACCTGTTGTTGACGTGTGTGGCCACGTGTCAGCTCGTGGTTGGCTGGGTAAATTAGATTATTAATTTACACCATCAATTTTCTTGGTATATTCTTTTGTGACTCCTCCAATTTGTTATAATTATCGACAATCACTAATCACTGAAATATATGCTACATGACCATTAGCATATTTGTTTATAATTAAATAATTAAATTTGAAGATTCTTATTATTATTGAGTTCCTATTGTTAGATTGTTTTAATTTTGCATAATAATTATACCAAATGAATAAATAGCTACATGATTGATCGTTTAACTCATCCACAAACTCATTTTTGATGCCCACATTTTTTTAGCCTTGGCTATTAGTTTGTTGCTTTCAATAAATTGAGTAAATGATATTATAAGCTTTTAAACTATATGCTAAGTTTCAATTGAGCCATTAAACTATCTAATTTGAACACTATAAGCCCTTATGTCAAACTTAGCCATCCAACATTAACGGAATTGATCATCCGCTACTTCACTCCGGGGTATTTTGTCCATTGACTAAAATAATCATATTTCCCTCCAATTCTCGTCTAATTATGGTGTCAAATATGCACGCATATAAAAAGAATCCACTTTCCCTTTATTTCTCATCCAATTAAGATGCCAAAAATTAAAGAGAAGTTTAAGTCACTTATTTTTTACTATAAATAATAAAGAGCACTTAGTATTTTAGAATCAATTATGAACTCTGAATTTTGTTTAGTGAAGTTGTATTATTTAGTTAGGCCAAATGACTGATAAGCATAATGTATTTTATCACGTTTTTTATTTATGCCAACGAACTCCATTTTCCATCAAAAGTATAAGTGAACTTTTTTAATTTTTTCACTTAGGTCCAAAACATTACTTTCGTTAAATTTCTCTAACGGAAGTGTGACGTGGTCGCTGACATGGCATTTTATCTGACATGGCGCTAAGTTGGCAATCTGAGTTGTCAACTTTCTCTCTAATCATTATTTTTCTTCCCAATCCATTATCTCTCTTCATCAAATAGCCATCTCCACCAATGGTTGAGAAAGAAATAGTTGACCCCGATTATAGTTTTTCGACAGCTCGGTGTTGGTTTTCATGCGTCGGCAGTAAAGTTATTTTTCGGAATCAATAGAGGTGGCCGGAATTAATAGAGGTGAAAAAGGAGTTGGTCGAATCATTTTCTCTCTTCATCAATGGTGATGGCCAGAATTAATGGAGGTGAAAAGGGAGTTAGCCAGAATCATTCTCTCTCTTCATCAATGGAGGTGGCCGAAATCAATGGTGGAGATGGCCAGAATTAATGGATGTGAAAAGTGGAACTATGGTGAAGATGATAAAAATGTGGAGCTATGGTGATGATTAAAGAAGAAAACAAGAAAAAATGGAGATGGTTAGAGAAAATGGTGGTGATGGCTTGAATTAATGAATGTAACTGAAAAAAATAAAGTTTGTTGGCATAAGTGAAAAATGTGGTAAAGTACATTGTGCTTATTGATCAACTCAGCAGCCACGTTAGATAAAATGCCACGTCAGCTGCCACATCACATTTTCGTTAGAGGAAGTTAACGGAAGTTACGTTTTGGACCTAAGTGAAAAAATTTAAAAAGTTCACTGGTATTTTTAATGAAAAATGGAGTTTGTTGGCATAAATGAAAAATGTGGTAAAATACATTGTGCTTATTGGTCATTTAAGCCGTTTAGTTATATTGTAATTATGGTTCATCAATAATTTGTATTGTTTATTTATAATTTTACACCGTAAATTTAGATACTTAAATATGGCAAAAATTGCATTTAATGGACATCAATTAAACTAAAATTTAAACACAATATACTTCACTTAATGGATAGTAATTGGACTTAAATTTACACTCCATTACTGTAATATAGGGTATCCTATTTTTCACGTAAATCCTTCTTGTAAGTCTGGTTAAGGTTTAACCTCCGCTATAAAGGGTGAATATTTGATTTGGGTACTATGTGGGTGATCCGACACATCTATCATGTCATATTAGGCATATTAAATTTGCGTAAGTGATCGTTTCGTAAGTCGGGTAGTCGAATTAAAATCGTCTTGTTAATCACATGTTTTGACTTTACACAATTTCTAAGTTTTTAGCCATCTTTGAGAGGCCCTAATTCTCCGTTTCTTATCCGATTAAGTCATCGTTTACACTTCTAGCTAGGTTTTGATTCATTCTACAACTTTTTTATTTTGACTGAAAGCCAATTCACATTCTTCGTTGGTCAAAGCTAAGTGCGAAGTAAGTCAATTAACAAAATATACTTTATATTAGCTTTATGTAGTGCTGAGGCAAAGAGCTATTTTTAACGAATTTTTAGTATTAATCTATCCAAAATTTGGAAAAACTTTCTTTTGTAAAGTTGTAGATATTTGAATTAGTTTTTCGTTGATATAAAAATCATCAAAATTAGAGTTTCGAGCAAAGAGTTATGGCCAAAATACTAACAGTGCGCCAAATTTCACCCAACAGTTAACTGTTAGGATTAACACAGTTGACTTTCGGGCTCTAGTGCACAATAAATTCCTAAAACATAGCCCATTTCGTCCCAAACACATTCACCCACCTAGAGAGCTTAGAGAGTCCGATTGAGGGGTGATTTTTTTAAGGGGGGTATGAGGGTGTGATTTGGTTGTGCGGGCTTGAAATACATATATATATCGACGAATGACGATGAATAGATATATTCATTTTGATGCAATCATACATATGTGTTGGAATAATATTGATAAATGATAATTATGGTATTTGCAGTTTTCATGATAATAAGGCCAATGGCACCGGGCTATAAATGCTAGGCCGAAGGTACCAGGATATATAATTACCAGGTCGGAGGTACCGAGATATAAATACCAATTAGTGTATTTATGTATACATAATTATTTATGTGAATATTGATTGTAAGGTTGTAGCTACACTAAGGAAGGTTGTAGCCATATATTGTGGAATTGTAGCTGCCTGTTTATATTGTCATATTGATTTATAATATTTTATCGCTTATGAGTATTCATAGTCCCACGTTTAGTAGCTTCCCTGTCTTGTAGATTAGTTCATGTGGCTCTATCAACGGGAATGTGTGTTTTAGGAAGTAGTAGCCTTCTACTTAGGTGAAAGATCCTAAGGTAGTTTCATCCTTAGAGGAACATGTTTGTATGGACATCATTCTTGTTAATTATTTAGAGCATAGTCCCTGGAACAATGTATTGCGTGGGTTTAATTCCAAATTACAAGTTAGAACCAAATTCCTAAGCAATTAACTCACTTGGAGGAGACATGATTAGTTTAGAGCTTGGGATCTTTTCAGGAACAGATGCTTTAAGTGTAGTTGACCATCGGGGTAAGCTTTAGGTTTTATACAAGAGATATGACTGATTGATGTTTAATTGCTTATTACTTTTATAAATTACTGTTATAATTGTTGTATCATATCTCTTGTGGTTATTATATTTACCCCTAATGTGATTACATTAGAATTATTAAGTGGCTAGTGTTGCATGTGCAAGTTAGCTAAGGAAGTCGGATTCATAATACACATAAATGAACACTTGGCCGATTCCATAGCACATTAATATACAAAGTGGATAATATTAATGATCATTGTCCTTAGACGTGGCATATGAGCATATCTATACATAATATGAGATATGTTCCTAAATTGTAAAACCTTCTAGTTAGCCAAGTACGGAATACATAATAAACTACAATCTCAGTGAAAATACTAAGTACTTGGCTTGGTGTTATCGATATTCGATATATCTTATATTTATGATTTAGACGTGGAATACATGGTGTTAATTACATTGTGGAATGTGACCGGTAAAATATTAACCCCTGGAGTTACGAGAAATCTTATAGTAGTACATCTACGGAATTTAGTGAGTTAGCTTAGGGAATCTAAGATGAGTATCTTAATGGGGTTATGCATGCATGTATGCAGCAGCATTATACTATTGGCATTATTAAAATGTATGTACCTTATTTTATTACAAAGCACGTGCATGTATGATGGCAATGTGTACTTTCTACAAACACTTATATAGTTTTCCACTGAGCTCGAATTTGGCCCATTCCCTTTTCTAACAGTTTTGTAGGATAGACTTCGAAGTGGCGTGGGGTTCAACTTTCTTAGAAACCTCTGATGTACCGAGTCATTTTCTAGTCCTTAAGTTAAGAATTATGTTGTAATCGGATTTGACTTTACTTGTATTGTGTATAAACAATTGTTTAATACCAAACATTAAGACCTTTATTTGTAAATAGCTTTGAAGCAAAGTTTTGTATAAAGTTTTATATATTGAGTGGATTTTATAATGTGTTTGGATGTGAAAAGATTTCTATGAAATTGTTTTCATTTTCACATGATAGATTATTAATGATACGGACTTTACATGCCACAATTTTCTAAAAGAGATTTTTAAAAGTAGTATGATTTTATTAATGTTTTTTAAGAAAAATATTTAAAAAGTTGTATTTTTCATACATTTCATCAGTCGTTGGCGCACGGCACTATGATTAATTGAATCCCGAAAATGTAAATCTCTTAATGGGATTCGGGGTGTCAAAATTACAAAACATTGAAACTTTAATTCATAAACTTATCCAAAGCTTCAAAAGGCCATTTGGGTTTAAATTAACTTGAGAAATGTACCTATTTGCTAATTAAGCGAGTTAATATTGCTATTATCAAATAATGTTCTACAATTAACATGCTTATTTAGAAGTTAGGATTTTTCTAGTAATTAGTTTAAGGAAGAGGAAAAGTGAAATATATTATTGAATAGATAAAGATGCCCCTAAGTGAAATGCATTCCACTAGTGTTTGATTGCTAATTTTGACGGAAGGGCTTAAAATTAAATAGTTTAATGGGCTTAATTGACTCCAAATTAAGTTTAAAGGTTTAATTAAAAGTTAGTGTATAGTTTAAAGGTTTCTAGTATCATTTATACCAATAAATTATACTCATCCTGTAGGCAATTGAATTATGGACCTAAAATTTACATGTTATACAAAATATGTGCTATTTGAATATAAGTAATTTAAAAAAATAAATTTAAAAATTAATAAATAATGTAGTTGTTGAGAGTTTTACTACTTTTTCTTTTTGTTATTTTAGCTTATTGAGAGCCTTACTACTTTTACAATGCTGGCGGATACGTACCTTTCTCAAGTATGCTTAAATGCCAAGAATAAAATTGAAAACTCAAAAACCTTCCATAACTCCTTTTATCATTATATAATAGTAAATTATTATGCATTTTTTTTTTAATTAACATAACTCATAAATGCCAAGAGTAAAATTGAAAATTCTAAACCCTACCTCAACACAACTCACAAATGTGTTTTACTCCACCCCAACGGCCCAACCTTCACATTATGTTTTGAAAAATGGTCTCCATACAAAAGAAATCAAATTGAAATATATACAACTAAATATATGATGAGCTCATTCTATTGTTGAAATAACTTTTTGATGGTATACAATTATATTTATCTAAAAGAAAAGTCACCAAATTTAATTATAACACCAAATTTTAATAGAGGCTCATATTTTACTCACACATTTATTATTTTACATAAATTATACTTGAAATTAAAATTGCGAGCTATATGTTAAAAAATAAAATGTTACCATTAAAATACTATTTATTTATTTATTTTATTTTATTTTAAATATTCGTGTGCATGAAAAAAAAAAAAGAAAAGAAGAAGCACATGCACCTACCGTGTTCTAATTGGTGCTCATGTTTATTGCTACAATACATTGCTAAATGATAATTAAACAGATAAAAAATAATAATAATTTTGTTTTGATGTAAAGTTAGAAGGTCCAACAGCAGGTATAAGCTCCGTCTTCCAAGTCGTCTTATAGAGACTTCCAGAACCCCTCCCTTTCTCCACGTCGTATGAGGCGAGGTACACCAATAACATTCCACCACGTCATAACAAATACATATAGACCGTCGGATCATCCACGATGGAACTTCCACGCCAATCACAACGTCGCAAGTCGTGGAAGTATCGAACACGTGGACTTGGCACTCGAAATTATATAGTTGATTGAAGTGAGCTTCACAAGTCGCCAGCATTTCGAAAAGCAAACCAAATCCGTAAGGCAAATTTGCGAAAAAGAGATGAGGAAGTGGACGGTACCTTCCGTTCTGTTTCTCTTATGTCTTCTATTTCTCCTCCCCGATCAAGGTTAGCTTCTTTTTTTTTCCTCCATTAAAGCATCTCAATTTCTTCAATATAATTCGATATATAGGTTATAGGTTTTTACTAGGAGAAGCATTAGTTTCATTTACTTTTTGTTCATATCAAAATGGTTTTATTTGCTTCGTTAGGTCGGAATTTACAAGCAAATGCAGAAGGTGATTCGGAAGAACTTGTAGATCCACCAAAGGTTGAAGAAAAGATCGGTGCTGTTCCTAATGGTTTATCAACAGATGCCGATGTCGCTAAGAGGTTTCTGACTCGTGGATTTGATTTATTATTGTCCTTCGTTTTTGTTTATTATTCTTTACGGATTTTCTAAAAAGTGCATTTTTTTTCCAATTGTTCAGGGAATCTGAGTCAATGTCAAGGAAGACACTACGCAATAATGCGGAAAAGTTTGAGTTTCAGGCTGAGGTGTCTCGACTTATGGACATCATCATCAATTCTCTTTATAGCAACAAAGATATTTTCTTGAGAGAGTTAATCTCTAATGCATCTGATGTATGCTTTCACTCTGTCTTTTTATCCCGTTCTTTTTTAACATAATTTCACTTGAGATAGGCTTTAAACTGAATGAATCTATCAAAACTTTAGGCATTGGACAAGATTAGATTCCTCTCACTAACTGATAAGGAGGTGTTGGGTGAAGGTGATGATGCTAAGCTCGAGATTCAGGTTAGAGATCGTTGATGTTGTATGGCCTTTTTAGCCCAGAAATACGATAGGTTGATTTATTCAGGAAGAAGCTTATAATTTGATGATAACAAAATGCAGATTAAATTGGACAAAGAGAAAAAAATTATTTCACTCCGCGATAGAGGTATAGGTATGACTAAGGAGGACTTGATCAAGAACTTGGGAACTATTGCTAAATCTGGAACTTCAGGTATTCTTATTTTTACAAAGGAAATTTCCAGGCTATTGTAGAATTATGTAATCGCGGTCTAATTTAACACATTTTTAAATACAGCTTTCGTGGAGAAAATGCAGACAAGTGGAGACCTTAATCTCATTGGACAGTTTGGTGTCGGGTTTTACTCTGTATATCTTGTTGCCGATTATGTTGAAGTCATTAGCAAACACAATGATGACAAACAGTATGACTTCCCGAGCCCTGTTTTATGTCATTGCCAACTTATAGCATATCCAGGATAACAATAATCTAAATTTTGATTGCCAAATCAACTTTTGATTATTTTATATGGTTAACAATGGTAAACCCTATGGTCATAATTTTTTTCTGAATAGGCCTATTATTTTAATTGGTGGTTGTTATTTAAATTTATTATTGGTTACGGGGAATTCTTTAAACAATAATGAATATTTTGTGACTTCTTGATATTTAAGTTGTACAATTAGAGATACTCTTAGGTGTCATTATGATGAATGAATTTTTGTGCATTTGTAATTGCTCAGTTTTCTCTGGGTTCCAGGTATGTGTGGGAGTCAAAGGCTGATGGGGCTTTTGCAATTTCCGAAGATGTGTGGAATGAACCACTTGGACGAGGAACTGAGATCCGTCTACACCTAAGAGATGAAGCTGGGGAATACTTGGATGAATTCAAATTGAAGGTTTACATTCTAAACCTATTTCCACTTTCTTTACTAGCTCGTTGTTTTGTATAGATTGAACTGTTCACTGGCTTGGTAGATAAGAAGCATGTATATGAATACTTTGACTTATATATCGCTAAATGGACATTTTGCATCAAGTTAGGAAATAAAGAACTTATGTAAGCGAGAACATTTAGATTGAGTCACTTAACCAATGAAGTACAAACCACAGATTACAAATTTAAATCTAACCCTGGTTACCTAATTTCAAAACATAGTACTGATTTTTCATAACTAAAGCCCCAAAATCATCACAAATCACTGAATAGTAGATAATTTATTAGAATTATAATTACTAAATCCTAACGAACCACTGTATAGTAGTTATTGAATAGTTAGCGCTATGAAGTTTTGTGGTAGTTTGTTTGTTCTTTATTTCATTTGTGATCTTGCATTTTTTGTGGCTAAATTCCGGTGTGGGGGTGATTTATTATATTTTGGATTTAACATGTAGGATTTGGTGAAGAAATATTCTGAATTCATCAATTTTCCTATACACCTTTGGGCAAGCAAAGAGGTTGATGTGGAGGTTCCTGCTGATGAAGATGAGAGTGAGGAAGAGGAAAAATGTATGCAAAATTCATCTTACACTTCCTGAAAGTTATATCATTTGTATGCAGAAGTCAATAGTGCTAAATGTGTCGAATTATGTGTTGCTAATATGTTGTTCTGTTTCAACCATGCAAACAGCCGAGACCACTTCTTCTGAAGAAGAGGAGGAAGAGGATTCTGAGAAAGGGGAAGAAGGTGAAAAGAAACCTAAAACAAAAACAGTGAAGGAAACAACTTATGAATGGGAGCTTTTGAATAATGTGAAAGCTATATGGCTACGGAATCCAAAGGAAGTGACAGAGGAAGAGTATGCAAAATTCTACAAGTCTCTTGCCAAGGTAATTTCCTTATTCTCTAATTGGGTGACATATTCCCTGGGGAAATCTAACATCTAAGCAGGTCTAATTTCTTGCCTGATGTGCTTCTTGTGTATTATTTAACAGGATTTCAGTGATGAGAAGCCAATGGCGTGGAGTCACTTCAATGCTGAAGGAGATGTTGAGTTCAAGGCTGTACTCTTTGTGCCTCCCAAGGCTCCTCATGATTTGTACGAGAGTTACTACAATGCAAACAAGTCTAACTTGAAGTTATACGTTAGACGGGTTTTTATCTCCGATGAATTCGACGAGCTTTTGCCCAAGTATTTGAGCTTCTTGAAGGTAATCTTAGCTTTTAGGAATCCCACGCTATATTTTTGTAAGCAAAGCAATATATATATATATATATATTCAGCTCCGGGCTTGGTTCTTACAACTTGAGTTTTGACCAGGGTCTTGTCGATTCCGACACCTTACCACTTAACGTGTCGAGAGAAATGCTTCAACAACACAGCAGTTTGAAAACGATCAAGAAGAAACTCATCAGGAAGGCACTCGATATGATTCGCAAGATTGCAGAGGAGGATCCAGATGAATCTAAGGATGACAAGAAAGGTACGTAGTTGTCTCAAAACTACTGAAATATAATATGCAAGTCACCTATCTATTGGCCAAGGAGCTGCCCACACTAATAATTGTACAAGTATAGCTGTTCATTCAAACTTGTCTTTTACTAGTCAGCTACTTTTTATCTTTTGGTTCATCTGGTTATTTTAACGTTGTTCTTGGTGTTTCATTGGTGATACCCTGATTGAGATTTGTTTCTGCTGTAGATATTGATGCATCAAATGACGATAGTGAGAAGAAAGGTCAATATACAAAGTTCTGGAACGAATTTGGCAAGTCAATAAAGCTTGGTATTATTGAAGATGCGGCCAACCGAAACCGCTTGGCAAAACTTCTACGATTTGAGAGGTACCCATATATTTTTTAGTCCTGCTTTCTTATGTTCTGTGTTAGACTGCTCTTTCAATGACATTAGATCACATTTATTGATGTTCACAGCACAAAGTCGGATGGTAAACTGACTTCTCTAGATCAGTACATCTCAAGGATGAGAAAAGGCCAAAAGGATATCTTCTACATAACAGGGACCAGCAAGGAACAGTTGGCAAAATCACCATTCCTTGAGAGGCTTACTAAGAAGAATTACGAGGTAGAGCTCAGTTTGTCATTTATGTTGTATGTATTTCAACTTAAATCTTATATGCTTATATATATATATATATATCTTTATATGTGTATATATAATATATTAGGTAATTATTTGATCATATTGTTGCAGGTTATTCTCCTCACAGATCCAGTGGATGAGTACTTGATGCAATACCTGATGGATTATGAAGACAAGAAGTTTCAGAATGTGTCCAAGGAGGGCCTCAAACTGGGAAAGGATTCCAAAGACAAAGAGTTGAAGGAATCATTCAAGGAGTTGACCAAATGGTGGAAGGGTGCCCTTGCAAGTGAGAATGTGGATGACGTGAAGATAAGCAACCGTTTAGCCGACACTCCTTGCGTAGTTGTTACATCAAAGTTTGGGTGGAGCGCAAATATGGAGAGGATCATGCAGTCGCAGACTCTTTCGGATGCTAGCAAGCAGGCATACATGCGTGGTAAAAGGGTGCTTGAGATCAACCCTAGACACCCAATCATCAAGGAGCTTCGTGAGAGAGTAGTAAAAGACTCTGAGGTTTGAAGAATATAGAAATTCTCCTCGATATTTTCTTACCTTTTTTTTTTTTTTCCTAATTAATAGCTTACTACTTCAGGATGAGAATGTAAAGCAAACAGCGCAGCTTATGTACCAAACAGCGTTGATGGAGAGTGGCTTCACGCTTACTGACCCCAAGGACTTTGCCTCGCGTATATATAACTCAGTGAAGGCAAGTCTTGATATAAGCCCTGATGCTGCAATTGAGGAAGAAGAGGAGGCTGAAGAGCCAGAAAGTGAATCCAAAGAAGGGGCTGATACTACTAAAGCTGATGCTGATGCTGACGCAGAAGCTGCCAAGGATGAGTTGTAGATTGCTTTGAAGGATGGCGTTTTAAATTTTTTTTTTTCCCCTTTTTAACTCGTTGGAGCTAATTTTCCGTAGTCATGTTTCTCTAGAGAGAGAAGGCCCAAGGCATTGAATGCTGAAGTCATAGAAAAACGACTGTTTATAGGGTTAGTGTAAACCTAAGGGAATTTTGTCTTTGTTACATCCTAGTTCGATATTCCAAGGTCCGTCTAAGCGGAGTATTGTCTGAAATTTTGTCAAAATTGCGGTCTTGTTTCTTTCTTTCCATATGCCAACGTAACTAGATGATTGGTTTGGTTTGACAATAGTAACGCATTCTATACGTATCCCTTCTTTCGAGCATCGCATGGACACAACAGATAAAAAGGGCATTTATGGGCCGGGTTTTATTCTAGACCACCACTCAATGCCACACAAAATGGACATTGCCCTCTGTTACAGTTGGTGTTTGTGGACTTGGCTCCTTCAATTATCGTTACATTCATTTTTATACAATAGAGTTCAATTTAAGAATTGAATGGATGAATTTTTTAATAAAATTTAGTAGAGATGGTTTTTATAATGAATAGATTAATTATACAAAATTTCATCAAAAAAGATGGTCATTCAAAATTTCATAAAAAAGTTCAAATTAGAAGTGGGTGAGATAATTATTCAAAATTTTAAACGATAAAAAATGAATTTGAATTTTTTGATGAAATTTTGCGAAGATCTACTAATAAGATCATTTGTATCAAGTTTTATAAAATATTATCTGTTCATGCCTCGAAGCTGATCCATTGGATGTAATTGGATGGAAGGTGTAACGTAGAGAAGCCAAGTTCGGTGTTTGTAGGCTATATTTTGGTTCAAGAAAATAGCCTCATCAAACGGGTGGTTGGCATTTGTTTTGTGAAAAATTTCATCTGTTCATGCCTTGAACTAGACCCCATTTGACACCCTATTTGACGAAATTGAATGAAAGGTGTAATGAAGAGGAACCAAGTTCGGTATTTGTAGGCTATATTTTGGTTCAGGAAAATAGTCTCATCAAACATTTTGGGTGGTCGGCATCTGTTTCCTAAAAAAATTCATTTATTCATGCCTCTAAATGGACCTTATTTGATGAAATTGGATGAAATGTGTAATGGAGAGGAGTCAAGTCCGGTACTTGTAGGCTATATTTTGGTTTAGGAAAATAGCCTCATCAAACATTTTGGGTGGTTGGCATCTGTTTCGTGAAAATTTTCATTTGTTTATGCCTTGAAGCAGATCCCATTTGACGGAAGCAGATCCCATTTGACGAAATTGAATGAAAGGTGTAATAGAGAGGAGTTAAGTCCAGTGTTTGTAAGCTATATTTTGGTTCAAGAAAATAGCTTCATCAAACGTTTTGGGTGGTCGGCATCTATTCCGCACCCCCTTCCCCCTCTTCTTTCGCTGTTAAAGGTGCAAATAGATTAAGTAGTTATTGAAATTGTAGTATTTCAAAGAAATTTCCTTTGTCAAATTTCCATAGAATTATTGGAGTACTTCATATTTAGGAAGGAAAATAAGGAAAAGGAAAACAAAAGATAAATTATAGATGCCAACGAAGCTTACTCTATATCAAGACTTGTCAAAAGCTGAATGTGCCTCCTTCAGCGCAGTAGTTAACTTGGAGAATATATTCTAATAATTTGTTTAGTGATTGGATTAAATGTCCCCTCTATCATAGTTATCAGACCTAGTCTAGCCAAGTGGATTAATCTGGCAAATTGGTGAGTCGGTCTTTAAAATAGGCTGGGTTGACAATTAGACCGTCCCTCAAATTAACCCAATTGAACTGGATTAAATTGGCCGGGTTGATAGAAATCCGGTGAACCGCTAAGTTAAGTGAAATATGCGGTTCAATCAAATTATTTTAAAAATCAAAATTTAAAAGACTTTGTGATTAATAAGAAATCTATCTTTTTAAGGAAGTTACTAAATTTTAGACTCCTCACTTTATTTACTAATAATTAAACTAGCAAATAATGATTTAGCCTAGTAATTAAAAATATCATAATTAATTTTGATTGCTTAATTTTAATATTTTAATTTTAAACTCTCTCATTTATAGTTTCTATCTTGGTAGATTATGTATTATATATTAGTCGGGAAAAATATATATGTTTTTTGTAGTTATGAATATACTATTAATTAGTGTTATTTATATATTTTTGACCGGTTCAACATGTCACCCACTGGTTGGACCAGTGACTCGATGACCCAGTCCTTTTGCCGAGTTGGTATCCGAGCTAGGTCTGATTGGGGCCAATAATATTTAACACAACAGGCCAACCCGACATGAACTCGACACGACGTTTGCGAGTTTGGGTCAAGTATAAATGAATTCAGGTCAATTTCAGGTTAAGTCAGACACGCTTAACCCGCAAACTAAACGGGTCATGTTTCGGGTTAATATGTTAACTCGAAATTGACTCGTGATTAACCCCATTATCTTTTTATATTTTTTGCAGTCATATATATATATATTATTTTGCCATCTTGCTTGGACAATTTCATTGTTATTTTGGGTATTAGTAGTAGATGATAGTTATTATATTTTTTATGATAGATAATCTAGAAATTTTTTATGTTTTTACTTGGGTGATGGAATGCTATTTATTTTGACTCTAGATTATTATTATCATATTATTTTGACTAAATATTGATTTTCGGTATTAGGTAATCTTAATAGGTTAATCGTGTTGTGTTAAGTTACAGATTAACATTATAATACCTGCGTTTCATTTTCG
Source organism: Lonicera japonica (assembly GCA_021464415.1). Taxonomy (NCBI): domain Eukaryota; kingdom Viridiplantae; phylum Streptophyta; class Magnoliopsida; order Dipsacales; family Caprifoliaceae; genus Lonicera; species Lonicera japonica. Next base: position 2,514,578 of record CM038466.1, read on the forward strand.
AGCTAATCATCTTCTTAAGCTCCATTAAGGCTTAATATCCGTAAGGGCGTGAACAATTGGTTTCGGACCCTTCATAACTGACCCAACACTTCTAACATGTCATATTAAGCATTTTTAAGTTTGCGGGAACAGTTGTTTCATAATTCGGGTGGTCCAAATTGAAATTGAGATGTTAATCGAGTGTTTTGATTTTAAGCGATTTCTAAAATTTTGTCCATCTTTGAGAGGGTATAACTTCTTCATACGATGTCTAAATATGTTCCCGTTAGTACCCAAAGTTTCGTTAAGTTCCCCTTTACAACTTTTGTGTTTGTCCTAAGATGAGATTCCAGCATCACGGAGGTCTGGAGATTAATGCAACCTGCAAACTTAATGTTGAACCGAGCAAGATTGATCTTGCTAGAATGGAATTTGGGTAGAATCAAAATAGAGCACTTTTCACCTAGAGCAAGATAGAATTTGCTTATCAGTATAAACCCGTTTTGACCCGATTTTAACGCCTCAAATATCCAAACTTAAACCATTCTCGTGCATAACTGAGAGATACACTTGAGAGCTCCAGAGAGAGCTTATAGGGCAATTTTGGTGGATTTGTGAAGGATTTCATCCATTAATTAAAGCTTTGGCTGAGAGTTATCATCATCATCACCATCTCCATCTTCTTCTTCACCATTGGAGCTTAGAAATATCTTGAATTTCCTTATGTCCAGCCATGGGAAAATCATCAAATCACTCAATTCTTGTTGTAAAGCTTTCTTAGAGGTGGGGACACTAGTACTAAACTTGATTTTTAACTATTATATGTTGCATTAGTGTTTTCTACAAAGAATTGGATTTTTTTTAAAAATCGTAGGTTATGTTGATTCCATCTGGGTTGAGTTGTATAAATCTCCAATTAGTTGTTGATAATAGTTTAATATCATTTGTTTTACACAATTAAATAAGTAATCACACTTTTTCTGTTAATATACTTGAAGATTCATACGAAACCCATTTTGTATTAAATGTGTAGATAATAATTTGGTGATTTTGAGTCGTACTCATAATTGATGATTCGTTAGGGGTTTTGATTCATAGATATATACATTTATACAACGAATTGCACATATGGGTCGTGATTCTGTGGATTTATATTAAAACTGATCGAGAAATAAAAACGTGTACTTTAGTTTTTAGTCTAATGGCATATGTATGTCATTGTTAAAATTAATGATGAGAATATGATGCTAATATATCCTACGAATGCATAGTATTAAATTTGGAATAATGTAATCAAATAACCTTAGTTAGGAATGATGTGCTTAGCCTTGTAAGCACCCATTTAGGTGAGAATTGGAAAAGAAGATTATATTACTTATCGTATGGCCTATATAACTTATGTGACTTGTTAGGATTTTAATGATCACTTAATACACACCGATGGCAAGATTTGATTATAAACAAATGGTTATTTCACAAGGTAGAATTATATAATAAAATGTAACGTGGTTAGCCACTTAGGGTGGACGAATCAAGAACCATGATGAACTTAGAGTCTTGATTACCATAGTAATAAGGTCATATGGTTAGTAAATAATAATTTGGTGTTTGATTATGTCATGAACTATATATTTATGTGTTTTGCCTTGTATTTACTTATTAATGTTAACTATATATGTGTTGTGATTGTGAGTGAGTTGGTTGATTTTATAATTGGATTAGATACATGATGTGCTTGTGAACACACATATGGGTTAAATTGATTGCCAAGCACATATGTCTCGACTGTGTGGCTTATTGCAGGACCGCCTATTGCCGTCTATGGTTAAAGGTCCCCTAAATCGTGCATAGGTAAAATAATAGGTTACTCCACCTGGTGGTTAAAATCCCACGAAGGAGAGCCCATTCGATGTATACTGCATTCCCGCAGATGAGTAGCTGTAGTCCTGGTTTTAGTAGCTTCCCTGATTTACGGATTAGTTTATGTGACTCTATCAACAGGATTGTGTATCGTGGAAAGTAGTATTCCTACACTTAAGTGAAAGACCTTAAGGTAGTTATATTCTTGGAGGAACTTTCTTATATGGGTGTCCTTTTTGTTACCTATTTAGAGGATAGTCCCCGATGAAATTTTATAGTTTTGAGTGAAATAGGCATCTGTTATAGGGAACAGACAAATGTTTGAGATGGTTCTGGATTAAAAATGCCTCGACAGGAAAGCCTGTTGAGGATAAATAGGCGCCTGTTGATGGCTCGACAAGCACCTGTTGGGGCCAACAGTTACCTGTTACTGAGTCAGTTGCACAATTTTAAATGATTTTAGAGCATTCTTTTGATCAATTTTCCACCATTTTCATTCTAAGAAAACAAAGAAAGCTTCTTCTTCTTCTCTATCTAGAATTTCACTTATATTTAGCTTCCGAAATTCGATTCAACGTTAGAAAAAATTATTCTACATGACATGAGGATCGCGATGACGAAGAAATTTCGAGATTTATCGAATAAGGTTTCAGTCATCATATTTTTCTATTCTTTGCGGTTTATTAATTTGAGATATGGGTTTATTTGTTTTCAAAACCTAATAATATGGTTTATCTTATGATATTCATCATTTTTTTTAATTTATGTTTGTTTTAAAAAGTACAACATTTTAAAGATAATGATGTTTTGTGATTTGTAAAGCCATGGATATATGATTTGAAGCAAAACATGTTATTTACACTTGATATACATATATTACTTGAATCATATATAATATCCCTTATATGTATAAATGTTGTATATTGATGAAAATGATTAATTGATGAATTATGTGCACCAACGGATATGAATTGAGATTTGTTGAAGTTATATGGCAGAAGTTGTTTCAAATGTTTATTCATTAGCATGCTATGCATATCATACATCATTATTGTGTTAACCGGAATCTTGGGAATCCCTCGGCGAGCTCAAAAATTCTTATGGCATATCATGTGGCATATATCTCTTATCTATGATGTCAAGAGTTTCTTATGTTCGTTGTAACATTCTTGGATGTGATATGATCTCATAATGGCTCCGATTATGATTCTTAGCCCTTCAATGGTAAAGAGGATATGTATCGTTTGGTGCTTGCCGATGTGAAAATAAGTAGGGCCTGCTACCCTTAGGTCGAAAATCCCTAAACCTCTAGAGGGTAGCAAAGCGTCAGCTGTCAAGAGCCAGCAGTGAGTAGCCCAAAAATTTAGATAACGAAAATGCACTTATGTTTATGTTAATATAAAATTGATGGACATGTGGTCCAACTCTATTATGATATGATAATAATCTTTCTTGGGCCGGAAGATGTTATATTGTCATCATGTTCGGATGTTGTTTGGGACGGTTAGGCCCATTCTTATTCTCATGATTATGATTCGTTCCAGTCTCGACAGTCTCATAGTAAAGTGGTATTATGGTTGACACTAGGGAGGAAACCTATATATGCACGTGCATGCATTGGTTTAGAAATTGCCAACTTCAAATTGAAATGTTGATTAAAGTGTGATCTGTTATTAAATTGCTAATTATGTTTTGAACATAATATTCCATGTTATTTTTTCCCTATTGAACTGTGAACTCACCCCGTTTTATGTAACAAATTCAGGTGTCTAAGAGACGAGTGAGACTAAAGAAGCGATGGAGTCGAGAATGAACTAGATCACTCTGATATGAATTCATTTTTGTTGTGTATATGTTCATATGGCAAGCTACGACTAACCTAAGTTATGGTATATGTGAAACTATATGTTGATATGGTTGTATGGCATTTGGATACATATATGTATGTTATGTTTTTGCTTTACATTATCGTCTACTACATGAGTATCATGATTGTTTGTTCTATGTTATGTGGTTTACTTGGAATCATTATTTCATTATATATATTAGACCTACTTTAGCTAGTTTAAGGTGAGTTAATGATGCTCCATGCCTTAATTGCGGGTGCTATCCTATTAATTAAGGCGAAGGTGCCACAACTTAGTATTAGAGCATAGGTTTGTGATTATTTGGGTTGTGGGACGAGATATGTAAATTTTTTTAGATGTATTGTATTCTCTGTTCATGTATTTATCGAACTGTTATGACGTTCTTCTTGTTTTTATATAAAAATGACAACCCCGCCAGATGATAGGGATAACAATGCCACCCAAGATAGTACCACTTCAGGGGAGTATGTAGATGTCATTCGTGCTATGGCCTGAGGGTTGGCTAATGTGTTAGGTCATATCAAACAACCACCTCAAAATAGAATTTAGGCTAGTGAGAATTGGGCTATAGTGGCTCTCGAGAAATTTAAAAAGTTATTCCCACTAACTTTTAATGGGATGTCCAGTCCAGACATCGCAAAGTTGTGACTCGATCAAATAGAGAGAGCCTTTGATGTCATGAGTTTACCGGAGGATTTGAAACATATCAGCTGATTGATCAGGCGGGTGTTTGGTGGAAGAATGTGTCAAGGAGGGTGGATGCTCCTACCACATGGGATCAGTTCACTCGGCTATTCATACAGCATTATTTCTTACCAGTCCATCGTAGTATAAAAAAGGATGAGTTTCATTCCATTATTCAAGGGAATATGTCTGTGACGGAGTATGGAGCGAAATTTGAAAGTCTGAACCGATTTGAAAAAGGTTTAGACAATGATCTTGAGGATAAGACACCTATAACAACCCGCTTAATTAAGCAGGTGTTAACGGATGCTGTATTTAATTAACAGCAGATAGACAAATAGACATAATCGATAAATTAAACAAGGTAGAGCAATCTAATAAAAATTCGGCATGAAGTATTCATAAATAGTAATAAATCCATCATGTTTAATAAACAATGTGGAATTATATAATACTTCTCAAATCCATTACAATCCAAATTCGATAAATACAACTAGTACATCCATAGATAGTACAAGTACTCAAACTTAATTAGAAGTTACAACTACTACAAATATGATAAAACAACAACTAACTCTATAAGGGCATCAGAGAAAACTCTAAGAGGAATTTGGACCTGCTCCACGACCTCTACCGAAGACACGATGTGTACCTGAAAGAAAAATGAGGGAATGAGCCACAAATGGCCCAGTGAGAACTATAGGGAAAGGGAAAATGCAATGCATGATCATACCACAATATGAGAGAGTTCACAATTTTAATTATTGACAAAATTCCTTATTTATACCAATTTATAGAAAAATTATTCATAAAGCATCATTATAATTTTATTAATTATCAATACGTATCTCACACGATAGTTGTATAAACATTCATCTATCCACCTCCTCTTCCTCCTCGATCTAATACCGGTACTAAACGGAATATACTACTCACAAACGCATCCCATCTTACCATGGATCAATGTACTGGTAACCAGATTTATCGGCACCACATCTTTACCATGGGCATGTGCAATACTAAAATACAAGCATTTCTATACCGGTGCTTATCCGGTTCCAACAATCTCAATATAATCGACAGATCACTAGGTAGTAGTGAGATTGTTAACCCTTTTATACTAGAGATATGCGATTGTTAACCCTTTTATACTTATTATTATTGTTATTGTTGTTGCTATCATATCTCTGGTTATTATTATTATATACTTCATATGTTGAAATTGTTGCCAATCTATAATATTGCTGGTAGAGAATGATGTTGTTTTTTAGGCATAAGGCCAGATAATGTACATAAAGAACTAATAATTAAAGTGGAAAAATTAAACAAGAGAATACATGTAATACCGTTAGTAAGATGATACATGGTTTGATTCCATAATGTACTTAATGATAAAGTGAAAACCAATATTAAAATGGCTTTGGTTGGATGACCGTTAATTTGAGAAGATAATATGTTTCCTATAAGTGAGCCTTGGAAGTAGTCGAGAATGTACAAGTAACATTACCTAATTGGAAGAATACTAGAATGGTATGATGAACCTTAGGAAGGTTATAGTTTTAGGATAAGTTATCCCATGGTGGGTTGTACACCGTAGACATTTGTGTATAGGTTGTTGGGTATAACTATATCGTTTGATTAAATACGACGAGATAGCTTGAGTAGCGGGGTAACTTCCACTACTAAGAGGTGCATCCTAGCCAGTGAATAGGTTTACCATACTTTTTGAGATGCGTTGTACTACTTTCGTTATTAAATGTACAAACTATATTTTGGTATAATTCGCGCACAGGTTCGGTTGCAATGTGTATTTTCTATAAAAGTTTATATTAGTTTCCATTGAGCCCGATTTTGGCTCACTCCCATTTTTCTAACAATTTTGTAGGTAGGACCTCGGGGTAGCGCGTGCTCTCGTTATCTTAGTTGCCTCTGAATCACCGTAGTCCTCACAAAAGTCCTCGACATGACTTAGTTTTATAAATTGTTGTGTACTCTTTGTAAAGAGAATTGTAAAGATTTTAATAACTACATTGGTACTTCGTTGGAGGATTGTATATTTGATGTATTGATATTTAATTTTATGAATGGATTAGTCAAATGTGTGAAAATGGTCAATTCATTTTTTTTAAAGTAAATGTCTTACATTATACAAGACTTTAAACTCCACACATACTATGATTTCAAAGTTATATTTTTACAAGAAAAGTTTTTGAAAGTTGTAATTTTTTTATATATAAACCGGCTGTCGCGCATGGCATCCGTGATCAACCGAGTTCTGAATGTTTAAACTTCTAAACGGGATTCGGAGTATCATAAACACGACCTTTTTATTAAATGGTTTAGTCAGGTCATGTCGCGTAACTTGTAAAATAAACATGTCGTGTTCGAGTTGACACTAATACTGTAATATTTGTGTGTTAATACGACCTGACATACGAACCCAAATTGCCAACCTTAGGTCTTATAACTATGCCCTTTATAATTAAAGTAAAATTGGCCACTGGTTAGCTATGAGGGCATATTAATCTTTGTGTTAACATTGCATAACTAAATGTACTTTAGGGTTGACATTTTTAAAATTGAAACATCAGGTTAAAATTGCAGCAAACCCCACACTTCAGGGTGAAATTTGTCAATTGCCCTTTCCTATTTTCTTTGGCTTTATCTTTCCCACTCTCGGGTCTCAAATTCATATTTTCCATATTTTTTAAATGTCTCAATTGATAAACTTTTTTTCGGTATCTAATTATATATAATGTATGAAATATCATAATGAAATCACGGCTTAAGTTGATGTTATTACTCTCTTAATAGAAATATCCGTTTATTGATATGGGATTTTCTCATTGTAAAAGGAAATATCCGTTTCGTTTTGAGGCAGCGTGGAATAGGTCTGAGGGTTGTAAGGAGGCAATTGCTAGAGCTTGGAGGGTTCCTATTCAAGGCTCCAACATGTATCAGGTAGTTTCGAAGTTAAAGGAGTGCTGGGAAGAAATTTTGAATTGGAGAAAACATTCTAAGGCAAACAATAAAAAGAATATTATCCTTTTGAATGAGAAGTTGAGAGAGATGCAAATCAATAATATTGATGGCAGCATGTGGGAAAAATAAAGTAAAATCATTAAAGAATTTGAAGATGCTCAGTTGAAAGAAGAACTTTACTGGTTGCAAATCTCGAATACTCTGGTTGAGAAAAGGTGACCAAAACACAAGGTTTTTTCATGTTTCCACTTTGCAAAGAAGGCAAGTTAATAGAATAGTCACTCTTAACACGAACAATGGATGGATTTCTGACGAGGACAGCATTTGAAGTTATGTCAATAATTTTTTTAAGTCTTTCTTCTCTCATTCAGGGAATAGAGACTTTGATCATATCCTTAGTGCAGTCCCTCAGTGTGTTTCGAATGATATGAATGATTTTCTGTGCAAGCCATTTTTCGATGCTGAAATTAAGAACGCTGCCTTCCAACTGGGTGAACTGAAAGCCCCGGGTCCAGATAACTTTTTGGGTTGCTTTTTCAAAAAAAAATTGGGAGATCGTGGGTGATTGCGTTTGCAAAGCTGTGAAGAGTTTTGGTACTGGATGATTTTTACTCAAAAAGGTTAACCAAACCTATATTGTGCGTATCCCTAAAGTCCCCAGTCCTACTGATGTTTTTCACTTTCGACCCATAAGCTTATGCAATTTCATTTATAAAATTATTGCTAAATGCATTGCTAACCATCTTAAGGTTATTCTTAAAGATATTATAACGCCTAACCAAGCAGCTTTTTGTGCAGGGCAAGTTATTCATGACAGCATTGCCATTGCTCAAGAAACTTTTCATTACTTAAACCCCAAGAAGAAAGGAAATCAAAAGGATTTGGCCTTTAAAATTGATCTTAATAAAGCTACGACAGAGTTGAGTGGGAATTTTTGGTAGCCACCCTTTGCAGGATGGGATTTGATCAGAAATGGGTGGATATGATCTTTTCATCTGTTAGTATGGTATCGTTCAGGGTGTTGATTAATGGTAGTCCTTCTCCAGCATTTGCTCTTAAAAGAGGTTTAAGAGAGGGTGATCCTTTATCGCCTTATATCTCTTTCTCTTAGTCCAGGATGTTCTCTCTCGTAATCTCATTTATGGATGCTCTAAAATGTTGTTTTCTGGGATCAAAATTAGAAGAGAGTGCCCTATGCTCTCTCACCTTTTCTTCGTTGATGATTCTATCTTCTTTGCTAAGCTGAATGATGGGAACCTAAACTTCTTATTGAATGTGTTGAAGGAGTATGGTGAGGCTTCTGGTTAGGTCGTAAATTTTTCCCAGTTCGAGGTGCTGTTATCGGCGAATGCTGGCAGATTCGGAGAAAGTTTGCTGATTTTTGGGAGTCAAAAGTATGGACTTTTAAGCTAAATATCTCAGGTTGCTAGCTTTAAGGGGTAAATCTAAACGTAATGTGTTGAATACTATCCTTGAAAGAGTGTCGAATAAGATGAAGGGCTGGAAACATGATTGTCTTTCAAAGGCCGGAAAAGAAGTGCTTATAAAATTGGTCGTTCAAGCTATTCCTTCGTATGTTAATTATGTCTTCTTTTTTGCTCCCCGGTTATTTTTGTAAAAGATTAGCAGCCTTAGTGCAGACATTCTAGTGGGGAGGAAACGTGGAAAAATCTAAGATTCGTTGAAAAAAATGGGATGGGGTCTCTAAGCCGAAATGCGACGGCGGGCTTCGATTTTGGAAGTTTTTTGAGTTCAACAAAGCTCTTCTAGCTAAACAGGGGTGGAAGTTGTTGACGACTCCCGACTGTCTTGGGGCTCGCTTCATTAAAGCTATTTATTTTTCGAGATTTTCGTTTTTGAATGCTAAAAAAGGTTATTGTCCTTCTTGGTTATGGTATAGTTTGCTGGCGGGAAGTAAGGTTCTTGCGTGGGGAGCTAGGTGGAATGTTGGAAGCAGGGAAGGGATTGATATTTGGAAAGACCCTTGGAACCCGAGAGTTTTCAATTTCAGGGTGAATTCAGTTAAGCCGGCTGGTTGCGACGCTGAGCTAGTGTGTGATCTTTTCAATCAGCAGTTGGATGTTTGGAATATTGAGCTTGTGAATTCCATTTTCAATAGAGAGGAAGCGAATGCTATTTTATGTATCCCAATCTCTCAGCATAGGGGGTATGATTCTTGGGTTTGGCATCTTTCCCATTCAAGAAAGTTTTTCGTTAAATCGACCTACTGAGAGGCAATATGCAGGAAAGGAAAGACAGATTCTGCAGCCTCGTCCTCTTTCGTCCCTTGTGACAAGCTGTGGAGATGCATTTGGAAGGTGCCGGTGCCACCAAAAATTAATCATTTCTGGTGGCAAGTTTGCAACAACGAGTTAGCAACTAAAGAGAACTTTTAGAGAAGGAAATGCACGGTCTCTCCGATGTGTCAACTGTGTGGAACTGAAATTGAATCCGTTGAACATATCTTATTTCGTTGTGCTCGCTCGCGATCGGTCTGGTCCCAATTATCGTTTATGACAGTTCAGGATTTGGGGATATTCTGTCTGCCTCTAAGTGGGTTAATGATTTCATCCTAAACCGTGATTCTTTTTCTTCTACCACTAAAGCGCGCTCTGCAAGTTATCTTCATTGTTGGTTGGTGTGTTTGGAAAGATCGCAATGCTTGGGTTTCTGAGAATGAAGCGTTTTCCCCTCTTCATATTTGTGAGATGATAAATAAATTTATTGAGAATTGTATTTGACTGGATCCGAATCAGCTAGCGGGGTCAAATTCAATTGTTGCAGAAGCCGCTCCTTTTTTGTTATTTAGGCGTGGGAAGATGGCTGTTGTTTGTGATGGTTCTTTTAAGTCGGGTATAGCTGCTTCGGCTTCCGTTCTGATTAACGAGTCTGGTTTCATTATGGATGGTATTGCCCGGCGGGTGCAGGCCTCTTTGGCCTTAGTTACGGGGGCTCTGGCTGTTCGAAACGCTTGTTAGATTTCCTACATTCGGCATCTTATGGATTTGGCCGTTTTTAGTGACTCTCAGACGGTGATTTCGTTGGCTTCATATCTCGATCCTCCTTGGAAAATTGCGTCAATAGTTAGCGATATTCGGCTTTTAGGGCGGAGGCTTAGGCTTCCCTTTTGTTTCATTCCTAGGCACCTGAATGTGGTTGCCCATTGGGTTGTAAAAGCCATTGCTAATGGTTCTCTTGTTGTTAATTGGGTCTCAATTCCTTCTGTTAAACTGAAGTTAGGTGCTTGTCGTTGTCTTAGGCTCCTCCTGTTTCCTTGTTTAAAAAAAAAAAAAAAAAAAAAGGAAAATCCCACTCCTGTGAATTACATGAATGCCTGCACTACACTTTAGACGAGAAGATTCTTTGTTTTAAAAGCTTTAGGCACACAAAACACAACCACCGCACACATAATTAATTAATTACAGCCGTCCATGAATAAACAAAACACCACTATATACCAATTAAGAGGAGAGAGGGGAAGCACTAGAAAGAGAAGATTTGATTCTCTATGGATAAAGGAACCATTCAAATTTTTATTTTTATTCTTCATTTGTAATTGTATTATTCAATTTAACCAGATTTGCTACCATCTTTAGTTCGGTCTAGAAGGCTCCACCTACGTTTTAATTAATTCCTTTCTTAGTAGATTTAATAGTGCACTACTATTCTTTCGACACGTATAACAGGATCATGATTTTTGAACGTTGTTTGGGTCATTTTGTAAAATTTGGCACAAATGTAATCATCATGATCGAAAAACAGTATCTAGTTTTTTTATTTTCTCAAATTGACTTTTTTTTTTTGAGGGGGGAGGGAGGTAATCAAAATAACAAATCTCACAATAAAAAAATGAGTTGTATCTTTTGTCATTCATAAAGTTGAAATTAATGTATGTTACATTGAGATAATGGAATATTTGTTTGAAGAACGAAAATTGTTGTTACACTTTGGACTGCTAAGACTCTTACGTATTTATACGAGTCCTCTACTACTTCGACAACTCTTCCTTATTTTGAAAGTCATTAAGTCATCTATTAGAAAAGAAGTCATTTGTATTTTGTTTTGGGAACAAAAATAGCGCAAATTAAGCAATATATAAAAGATTCTAGCGAATGCACGGAAAAAGCTTAATTAGCTATTTGGCCATTGCTCTGTTCTGTTCTGACCATGTAATTAATAGAGCTCGCTGGATAGCTTGAATTCCAAGACTTGGATGATTATATATCATATATAATTAAGTTATTTATTTATTTTAGGGCACTGATTGTTTTTTCTTTTCCTACTTTTGTTGATGAATGAAAATTAAAGTCCATCCTGTAAACCAGAAAGAATATATATATATATATATATACTTTTGTTACTAAATTAATTTCCTTTCTCGTCCAACTTTTTGTTGATCATAAGAAGACAAAGTACTTACAGGTAAATAAATCAAAAGTAGGTTATATAGTTAATTAGTTGGTAATGCATGGCATGCATGTGCCTTCAAAACAATATATATATATATATATATTTCTGCCAATCAAACATACAATTGGAAACACCTCCACTTCAAGTCTACAACACAAAAATTAAGCTAGATAAACATATATATATACACACTTTTTCTTTATTTTTACATTTTTCTATTTTGCAACATTAACTATTTATTAATTTTTCATACATCTTGACTTTCTCAATTATCTCCTATTAAAGAATATAAAAAAATTAGTGACTTAGCTTTGTCGGAGGCCATGCCTTATTATATGATTCGTTCTTTTTGTTCCTCTTTAGTATATATGTACAATTAACCATGTTTTAACTTTTTAATAACGTTTAGGAGAAAAAGGAAGTTTATTGCTTGCACAAGCATTAATTATGTACATGGGTCATAATAGTGCACAAAATGCATATGAAATCATGCTCAAATTCCCGTGAAAAATACGTTATTATATTGCCTTTATTGAATACAGTGAGTTATCCATAAGAGATAACTTTCTCTTACTGTGTACGCAATGTACAAGCGTTACCTAAATTTAAAAAAATCAAATGCCTTAAAGGGAACACTGAATGCTAAACCAAAATAAGAGTTAAGTCTACCAAAAACTAATAATAATAATTGTGTAGTGTCAAAAAGGGTTCAACCCAATTCATAATCATATATATAGTTTATTTGATTTTTTTTATCGGTAAAACTAATGTATAATTTCTAATATTATGCAGGCATTACGTATAGATTTCCTTTTTTTTGATAGATTTAACACACACACACACACACACATTGACTGAGCACAACAACCTTCAAAAGCCGGTAACTTATGAAGGAGTTGGAACCCAATATATGTGTATGCAAAATTACAAATTAATAAATCGGAACTATAGATCTCCTTTTATTAATTAATATTATGCAGGCATTACGTATAGATCTCCTTTTATTAATTAATAAATCGGAACTATACAAAATTACAAATTAAATGATGGCAAGACAGCCATTATGGGGTACATTATAATTCCATTGCATAGCCCAAATTAAATAAGGTTTTAAATCGACCAAATATAAATGCTTGTAATTCCAGTAAAGTGAACAACAGATCAGATGCTTCCTTAAATAAGGGTGCACCCATCACCCACTACCATGCACCCCAAAGCAAAGTTGGTCTGCTCTAATTTAATTTATTTATCTTTTTTTAAAAAAAAAATGGGGGGAGGTTTAAGACTCTCCCTTTTAACTACAAATAATGAAAATCATTTCCATCCCACCCGATGTAAAATTTGAATCTGGGACCTCTCAGTGTTCGAGTGAGAGCCTTACCACTATATTTATATCAATTGTAAATAAAATATTTTATAATTGAATGGCGATTTGAAGAACCATTTCCATTAATCTGAATTTTTACATACCATGAAAAACTAAATTACAATGAATTTGTTAAACTTTTTAAGATTAACTATTACTCTAATTCGATCAAATTCAATAAATTTGTGCATCCGTCATTTTAATGTTTTGGCAACTTATGATCACTATCACATCAGTTTGTATAAACAAATTGAATAATTTTAACAAGTATAATTAACATCACTCTATTTTATGCTTTCAGAAATAATATTTAAACAAAATCTGTACATTAAGTGTCGAAATTCCCGCTTTACAATCTGGATTTCATTGTGCTCAATAAGAGAGAGAGAGAGACGACTATATGGTAATTAGTAAAAAGAGGACAAGGAAGGTGGTAAACGAAACAATAAGTTGCATGAAAAAATTAGAACTAGTGATCCTTGACGATTCTCCGATGGCAAAATCTGGTAACCATGTTGGGTTCTGTTGCGGCCCGGATCCTGAGCCAATAGTCGGGTTTGGAGTCAATGGAGTCCCATTTGTTATTCCGGCAGTTATTGGTGTTGAATTTGCTGCTGATGAGTCTCTTGAAGATTTTTGGCTGCAAGAAAAAAAGTATACTTTTTTTAAGAATAATAATAATGATAATCCAATAATTAATGATATACAACTAATACATATATAGCTCATGTGAAAATCAAATGTAATTAGAAAAAAACTAGCAATAAAAGAAGCCAATTAACTTCTGATTATGTTAAAATTGGACCGAAAATATTAGTTTGAATAGTAAAATATATATAGATATATACTAACTCGTGCTAAAACAAATAATTCAAGGAAAAAAAAAAGTACGAAAATTGGAAGAGAATATTGAGAAAAGGAAGGATACCAAAAACATGGAATGAAATTGGAATCAGAATATATAGCCACTGAAAATGAAAATTGAAACATTGCCTTTTTATTTTACCTTGTAGATGAAGGGCAGAATGTAATCGTATAATCAGCTCCAGTACACGTAAACGTACTCGTAGCATCATCGTAGGCGTAGCTATACGACCTCGGACACGCCGTTTTAAACATCTCCGAATAAACCGACGGCCCACACTTGTCCGGTGTACCATACGCGCCGCTACAACAGTACTCCGGATTCCCGAATGCCTCACACGCGCTTTTGCACGCCTGGCCGCCCCCCGCCCGCAACTCATTGGGGCAACTCCGGTTCAAATCGGAGATACACCCGGTTGTGCCGCAATCACCCGAACCGCCACTAGCCTGAACCGCTATGGCCAAATTGTAGCCGTCAACAAGGCTGACGTCATAGAAGTCTTGGGTACTGGACGTGGTAACCGAGCCGATTGTGAACTCCGCCAGAGTTGCGGGTGGGCTTGCCCCGGCACCATTGCATTCTATCTGATTTGACCCGCAATCCCCGGTTGCACAGCTTCCTTGACCTGTGTTATCGTCGAAAGTACAACCGGTTCTGCCCCAGAACCGACCGGACCAACCGGGCGGGGCTTGGAATGAGAGAGATTCGCCCTGTGGGAGTTTGAACCCGGTACTACCCAATGGGGAGCTACCTGCATTGGCCAATACTCCGGGCCATACTATATGGTCACACCTGTTTATTAATGTAAATGTAGCTCCAGAAATAGCTGAAAAGAAGAGGAAAATTAAATTAAGGAGATAATTCACTTATATATTATTTATTATATACACACGTACACGTATATAATGGCAATTCATTGAAAAAATATATAATTGAAGTTTACCTTGGCAGATGACAAGTAAAATAAGTGTGATAAAGAGAGAGGATGAAGAAGACAGAATTGGATCCATATATATAAATATATGAAAATAGATTGATTAGATGAATGAATGAATATGGATTTTGAGTTTGTTATGATTAGAAGATGTGTTGGAGCACTGCGATCGAGTGATGAAATTAGAAGATCGAGGATGGTGATCAGTTTTGGGGCCGGGATGATATAGGAGAACAATGGGCCGGATTTAAAAATTTGTATATGGGGAGAATGGCCGGGAGGATGGTGCAGGTTAAGTAGGGGGATCTAATGATCTAATTTTATGATGGGTGATCTAATACAAATGAAAATTTGCGCTAACTATATATATATATACGTAAATTTGGGCTTAACTTTAGCAAAGTAGCTAGGAGATCGATGAGGAAGGCGTGTGGGCGTTAAAGTTACTTGGGCGTAACTTTAGCAAAGTAGTAATCTTTCTTTGCTTGTTTGGTTCTCTATTTTCACTTCACTTCTCTTCACTTTAGTGATTAGTCGCCGTCTTCTTTCCAGTACTAGTAATGTAATCACCACGTTAGCAGTCCATCATTTTACTACAACTTCATTTACCTAATTTTATTTTATTTTTAAAATATATATATATGTATCTTCTTTTTAAATTAATACTAGGGCTATCTTTTGTACAAAATTATTGAAGGATGAAATTAACCAATGTACATGGGCATATTTAATTTTTTAAGACTATAATTAGAAAAAAAATTAATGAAAAGTAGTCCAGTAGTAAAGGCATTCATCCGTATCTGAGAAATCTTGAATTTGAGTTACACATGGGATGGAGTAGAGATTTTTTTTTTCATCTAGTAAAAAGGAAGACACTTATATCCTCTCTTTTTTAAAAAGAAAAATTATATTTGTAAAGAAATCAAATGTGTCATAAATGAAATAAGATAAAATGAAACACGAAAGAGAAAGATAAAGGAATTAAATTAATTTGTTTTGAGGATCTCATTTTAGTTGCTCAATCGAGCAAGGAATCAATTGGATATCGTAAATTTGGGCCTCTTTCTTTTTTTTCCCATGTTTTGGTTTCTATGCAAGCGATTCTCTCCCTTTCTTAAAAAAAATGCAAAACTCAACCTCTTTCTTTATTTAATTCTTAATCAACTTTACTTAAAACAAAGTTTACTAACAGCCACTTATTCAATTTTTTTCCATTTTTAGATAGCCACTGATTGCATTAAAATTGACAATTACAAATGCGTTCTAGTAAACAAATTTGGTTCCTAATAATTTGGAGAGATACACGATTTGTGAGTTGGATGAGTCCCCACAGTTTCCCTTCTCTCATGATTCAATACTAGGTGTATTCAAGATTGCTTATTTTAAAAAAAAATTCTAGTAACGTGGACACCCCTTACAAATAAAGCTAAATTTTCCCTTTTCTATGGGTGAAACAACTGGAAATGGGGGTAAATTGTCTTATGTATTGATATTTTTTGCAAAAAATTTAGGAAATAATATTTTTTGAAATAAGAGCCTATTTTTTAAAAAAATAATCTGAAATAGTGGTTTGTTTATCAATTGTGTTTTAAAATAAGGGTTTTAGCCAAAATTATGTTTCGTGCAAACTTAACTTTGCACAAAATTGTGTTTTGAGCAAAAAAAATTAAAGCAATTTTTTTTTTGTGAATTATTTATATTTTTTAACTAGTATATTTTTACGTGTCACTCAAGTAACTCTAAAATAAGGTCAAATAAACCCTAATTTATAGTAATGTATATAACTATGCATAATCCAAAATAACTATCATATGTGTTTTATTAATAAATGGGTTTAAATTTGTAAATTGTTAAAATAACTCTAAAGTTAAGTCAATTAAACACTTAAATATAATAATCTGTTAAAAAACATTCAGTGCAAATTTAATTTTGTACAATACCCTAAAATATTACAGTTCGAAAATATACTGCAAAATTAACGCTGCACTTATTTAAGAGTTTGGTCAAAAATAGGTTCTTAATTTACAAAAGTATTATTCTCATAATTTTTTTGCAAAACACTTTTTCAAATAATTCTCATTTTTCAATATCCCAATGAAACAACCAATGAATGAAGGCGATTCATCGTCTTTTCATAAAGAAGGAACACTGCTATTTGGGAAACACAAGTGCAAGTTGTTATTTTTAAGAGTCTAATTAAATGTATATAATTAAAAATCGTATTTTAATCTTGGAACTATATATATCTCAAGTCTTTTGGCGCTCTCTGCTTACCCGCTAGTGTGAATAGTGCAGCAGATTTGGTACTGAATTGATTGGCTGGAGAAAGAATCCAATAGCTAGTGATCATGCATTGAGATTGAGGTTCACTATCAGTGAACCAAAATTTTGCTGTTTAATTACGTTCATTGATTTTACTACTAGCTATATAGGTAAGAGGTCAAATGATTCTACCTAACTAAGGTGCTAATTAAGCGAAAATTTGTTCAAGAATCTAGTCTTGTCCGATATATGTCAACTTTAAATAGAATTGGATTCCTACTAATCTCACTTCTTTCAGAAAATTTCAGTTCTAATTGTCTTAGTATTGGAGATGTTCTTTATGACCAAACCCAATACGCAGATTGGTCTAAAGCTCAGTAACAATAATCACATATATAGATTCTTCAATATTGGTCAAAAAGGTTGCTTGTCACATTATTATTAAAAAATAGACTATTAATTTTAAAATTTGATAAAAATAAAATAAAATGGGCTATTAGTCTTTTGTGATGAAGCTACGTTGGAACAGGTGTCCCATAATTATTGCATTTAAATATGTTTATTGATTTTTTGTTTTCATATTTAATTAGATTGCAAGAACCTGGTCCAACTTGTACGTAAGACGGTGATAACACTAAGCCCAAGCTTTTTTATGTTAGCCGTGTGTACTATTAGTTTATTTCGAAAGCTATTCATATTAATACCCGGATCATTTATCGCCCATGTCAGATCCTTGTCATTCGGATCTTCGTTTAATTAATTTACTTCTCCCTCGATCCTTGCATTGCTTATGATTTGTCAAATATTAATCCAGCATGCAGCATAGCTAAGCCCTCTGTTAATTTTTAATTATTCAATTTTTTCAGAAAACATTTTATTTACTACGCCTGATATGTATGACCGGGCATATTAGTAGTATGTTTATATTGTATACACTAAATCTAATCATATAATCCATATTAATTGTGGAGAGCAGATAAGAACAGAAATAATCCATATTAATTGTGGAGAGCAGATAAGAACAGAAATAATCCATATTAATTGTGGAGAGCAGATATGGAGGTGCCAAGGCTTAAACCTTGAATCTCCCAGAGAACCAAGCTCTGCTACCATGTTAAGAACCATCTCTCCCAAAAGGTTAAGTTGTTAAGAGAAGGAACCTCAATGTATATCATGCTTAACAGTTACAACTGCTGAATTTTGGTATATCATATATGCAATCGGTATAGGCCAAAAGAAAAGAAAATGCTGTGTCTGGCTGATGACAAGATGCTACCTTAGAAAGTATAGAGTTTTGCACTTAATACCATGTCCGTAAGGTTGCAAAATTTGGATTAATGCTACTATATATAAAACCCAAATTTTCTCGTTAATAAAGTTTTAGCAAGCAGTTTATATATGTTGTACCGAAATTCTAAAATTCGTGCTGCTTTTTATCCTCATATAGTCAATATATACATTTAGAAGTACTTCTGTCTATCTCTCTGAATGAATATACATGTGGAGAGCTAGAGAGATCAAAAGGGGCTTACATGCATACTTTTAGGATAAGATTTGAAAGTAGGGGATATATATATATATATATATATATATATATATATGAGAGAGAGAGAGAGAGTAAGCATTTGAAGGGGATGGTTACAAGGTAGCAGATAAAAAGTTGTATTAATTAGATGTGAAAGTATATAGATCGATCGAGATAGTGGTTGACCACATATATACTGCTGCATGCTAAAAATAAGACACCACATGTTTTTAAATACAGAATGATGATGTGCAAAGTTGGAATATCTACACAGCAAAAAGCAAAATCGACCCGTTATCACATCAATGTGACTCTACTTATACTACTTTAATTCAATTACATTAGCTGCAGCAGAAATTTTTGAGAATTGAATTATGCAACAAAGTAAATTTTACAAAGTTTATGTGTGTTGCTGAACATTAATCCCCTGTTAAATGATTTAAGCTAAATTAATTAACTACTAACTTGTTAATTAATAAATTAAATGTGAGCTTATTTTCTAAACGTGTTAGCTCAATGGTTGCATTGATATATGAATACCCTACATCACCCCAATATACTTCATCAATATATATAATGCTATATATATATACAAAAAAAATTACATTAAAAGTTAGGACATATCGTCATTTACTGGATCAATTAAATAATTTCAACGACTTTTTTGCCCTACTTCTTGACCAACTATTGTGTACTAATTAATATCTTGTATATTATTTACATATATGTTTAGAATTACTTAATTCATTTCACATATTTAGCTCAAAATTACAGTCGAGAAAACTTGTCCTACTTGAATATTATTTCTACGTGAAAACTCTCAAACCGGCTTATAGTAATTTAAAAGGCGTGAGGCTAATACACAAAAAGACCGTTTATTGGTTGTATTTATAATCAAAGTATGAGACAACGTACAGAAAAGGAGAGTTCCATCAACATCATAGGGATATATATATATATATATATGTATGTCTTTCAACAGCAAGGAACGTGCATGGACACATGTTATCTGTCGTGTAAAGAGACTTGAATATCAATAATCCTTTTTTCCTTTTTCCTTACTTTTGAATATCCTATATAGCTATTTTTTAAAGTTCAAATGTTATGTAAACTCTAATCAGATAAGTTTGCTATATCTATTAATCTTAAGCTATATATATAAGCATGGTCAATTCTTTATTTTTTATTTTCTTTTGCGAAAAAGGATTCACATGCCCTCTCACACGGGTTGGGCTGAGGGTATCGATTGGACCTATTGGTCCGCGCATATAGTACATACTACGTGGTGACATGACTCACCGGCACATGGGATGAGCCTAGGGTATAGATTGGGCGCACCGGTCCGCGCACACAGTAGCTATATATACTAACCCAAGCTTAAACATCTTTGGGCCATACGTGTAGGGTTTTATCTGAAAATGACTTGTTATTATGTAGTGACGCAACCCTGCTTAGCTTATTAATCCTTGTGGACAAAAGATGTGATTTGAGTCAACTATTCTACAATTTTTTTTTATATGGAATCAATGGTTTGAGTCAACCATTCTAAACATAAATTAGTGATAAGTATTTATCATTTGCCCCGTTTAAATTTAGGCCTACATTTTTCTTTTACGATAGCCCAGACTTAAAGACTATTTTGTTTTTGGGGACAAAAGATGTGATTTTTTATTTAGAACACGGAATATGATTATAATGCTTTTCGGCCAAGTTTAGTAAAAATACCCTACAATAGAAAATAAATTTTGTTTTTGTCCACTAATTAATTGTATTAAAATTAAATTAGTAGTTCCTTGAGAATTAATAAAGTCAAAATTAATGAGATTGTCAATTTGAGATTGTCGGAGTATATAACAATTAACATGCATGGAACTCTTAGCAAAAAAATAGCAATGCGTTAAAAATGACATATTTGTGAGGAACATATATATCGTATATATATATATGACGATCGACAGTAAGTGATGGTGAAGAATGATAAGTGAGATTCATGCAAACTTTTTTATCCCTTCCTATAATATATAAAAGGAACACCTTTTCCTTATATATAACTATTTCCAATCTTCTTAGCTAAGCTTTCTTTGTCTTCTTGTTATTTGCATTAAAAGACTGAAACTAGATTGGCTCTAGCTATTATTCATTACAAAATTGCTAACTAAGGTGCTTCGATCAACTTGAAAATGATGTTTATTAGGTGGAGTTTTCAGTAGCATATGATCCACGAATGCTTAATTTGCTGGTTTATATAGTTATATAGTCATGCACTTCTAAATTAAGAGTCTAATTTATTAATTTATTGCTATTTATTTTTTGACAAATGACCCGGTTTTACCCATTCCTCAAAATAAGATTTTATGTGGTCTCCATTCAAAATTTTGACATATGATATGGTACTCGCGAACGAACAATCATTGAGTCATTTTAATTTGTAAGATTTTGCTCATTAATGATTATATATGTCTCATATATAAATAAAACGGGAAAATAACTTTTTACTCACTCGTTGTAGCTAGGCCTATCAATATATAAATTGTAGCAAGGCTCAATACTTTTAACGCGGAATCTGCATGGTAAGCTGTTTTGTCTTTTAGGCAATGCCTGAATCAGATAGCATTAATTAACAATAATATATATATATATATATATGCTTTTAAATGTTACTAATTAAGTCAATAAAGTATATGTATGTTCCAAAGAAGATCGCTTAATTGATAGGAGTGATTTGAATATATATATATATATATATATATATATATATGTATGTATGTATATGGTGATAAAGCTGGAAAAAGGGTTATTCTTTTTTATAAATTCAATTGGACCTCACAGGATGTCGGTATCTCTTTGTATTCTGGGGATAACTAGATACGGTAAAGAATAATGGTCCAAAAAGATAAAATGAAAATATATGTGGTAAAGAATTTTATTACTCCCTCCATCTGAATTAAAATTATTTTATATTTTTTTTGTAAAATCAATAATTTTAATATCATCAATGATTAAAAATTAAATTTACCCTTTTATTTCAAATTTAAAGTTCATGTTTGAGTGTCACACTTGTTTTAAAAGTTTACACTAATTTTCACATAATTATTATCAAGAACAAACTTTGCTTACTATCTTTAAATTTAATACATTGGTGATGTCCTAAACAAAATCAAAATCATTATTTAAAATGATAAAGTAATACTTTAAATTTTTATTTTTATTTTTTAATCAAAGAGTGAAGCCAGCAGTTTTATTATATAAGAAAATTCAAATCTAGAGGAGGACCAAACCTAGCCTCTAGAAAAAGAAATACAGAATTTTAAAGACGATTATTTAAAATAATACTACTTTAGATTGAGCATGATCCAAGAGAAGAAGTTCATCTTGGTCTATATGAGGTTGAGCTTGCTAGGGTTGGTGAAGCTTCTTTAAGTACTACTTTAGATTGCTAATAGCAATACTCAAAGATTTTGGATTCTTAATTAGTTGATTTTCGTTTTACCTCTATTTTGATGTAACACCATTCATTATTTTATTTTTATACAAATAATGAACCTACTTTTACTGTGGAGGGGTAAGGGGAGCCTTCAAACACTTCTCATTCACCAACTCGCGCTTGTGTTCCATTATCAATGAAATCCGGTCAATAATTCTATCCATAAAGATTGAATATGTGAATTTCTTGTTACAAGAACAAAGAGTACGCTAACATGATATAAAGTCGTTGGCAATACCATTCATTATTAAAAGATAGCGTTTTGTTGTTTTCCACCTCTTAAAAAATATTGAATTAGAAGAAAAGAGAATAGTCTATATATACTATATTAAAAAAGCAAGACCTATTTCAACAACGCGAAGATGTGTCAAATTTTAGAGATACGTATTTTTTATTTAGTACTTTTTTCTCATAAAAAAAATAGATAGTTACAAGAATCAGATCTTCCACCGTAAATAAACAACACGCTTATAATTAATTACTCTATCATCTTTCGTTTTTATTAAAAAAATTATTTTAAATTTTATAAATGCCAGAAACACATCTCGCGCGTGTATGTAATAAAAAAAGAGAAGTGCTGTTTCACGCTTCATCTAGCCAAACCGCGGTCGGGTTTACTAAGGCAGTCTGGGCCTTTCGGATGGAAACTTCATCGGCCCGGCCAGTCATATCTAGTATTGTGGGCTTTTTAAATTTTCAGAATGGACATGTATTTGAACTTTCGGATCCGTTTGATTTGATACGTAAAATAATAGAAAAAAATCAGTAATTTTTAATGAGAATGTAAAAAATTAAGTCGAGAGATGTGAGATTTTTTCTTACTTTTTCTTGAAAAAATTAATTTAGGTGATGAGCAAGAAATTTTTTTTTTACAAGAAATAGATGAGGGCGAAAATGACAACTGCATGAAATGGAGAGTTTAGCAGCCAACTTATTTTTTATTTTTTAACCAAAGTAAATTGCTTTGCTATTATTCCTCATCTTTTTATCAAACAAACCAATTTTTTTTAAGAATATGTCTCGACATTTTTAGACAATGTATAGCATATTTGCTAAATATATTATTTTATTTTTTTTATTAATGAACAATAATCATGATAAGATCAAGTTCAACATTTAATTTAAAATAATTTAATAGAATTATAAGAAGGTCAGTGCTCTGCTAGCGTTGAGCCACCCTAACCATTCATGCATAGAAAGGATTTCACCACATAATAATAATAATAATAATAATAATAATAATAATAATAATAATAATAGCATTTTTATCTCTAAATTAAACCCAGCTATAACAAACGAATGTCAGGTAACCCCTCATTTAATACAAATAACAAAAGGTAAATACAAAAATATTATAATAACTCCAATAGGTCCAACCAACCTAACAGCTCTACTTCGCCGCATATAGATAAAAATAAATAAATAAAATGAATGAATGTATATAGATTATAGACAAACAGAGTCAGAGTGTCAGACAGACACAAGAAAAAATATCGTTTAGGTGTGAGATGGCGTAACAACTGCGTGATGACTCAGTTCCTGGTCACATGGAGGAGCCCACTGCCTCTGCTTAATCAGTCACGAGGCCCAAAACATAACCAATATCACCAAAAAGAATAGAGAGATATACGTGGAAGGATTTAAAGAGAATTATTTATTTAGTCTTTAAATATTGATTAATTATTTTAAAGAGATAAATTAATAAATATTTATATAAAATTTAGTGAAAATGATCTCTATAATTAGTATATTATCTCTATTAAATTTTATCAAAAAATTCAACCGAAAAGTGAATTAGTTAAACATTTTAAATTTTATCGGTCAAAAAAGTGCATATATATCAATTTTTTAATTAACCCTCTTCCTGATTTTCTATAAAATTTGGTGGAAATGGTCTACTAATCATGGAGTTCATTTTCACCAAATTTTATCCAAAAATTCATCCGTTTACCCCTCAAATTGATTAATCCGCATTTAAGAACCAAAAAATTAGTCTTCTTAAGATCATTCGTATATATGATCCACACACACCTGTTATATTTTTTTAACAAAACTAATAATTATAATATTATTATGTTATAATAATATATTAAATTAAATTAATCCTCACCTCACCTCACCAAATTATTAAAAGAGTAGCAGACTCAATCGCCATATCCCTGCCACCCCTACAATAGCATGATTATACCGGAAAATGTGTTTCCACGAGGATGCACTACTCACTTCTGATACACCTTCGTATACCATTCCTCCGCTGTTCAACTCCGGCGAGTTTTTTGCCACCGGATTTTGTCCCCCTTCCGACGATTTTTGGCTGCAACAACATCAACCGAAAAATGTACCTTTTTAAACAAAAATTTAAATAACAAATCAATCAACGGTCAAAGTTTTTATTTATTTTTACAATTCCAGCAGAAATCTCCTCCTAAACCACGTATTAATTAGTTAGTTTCCCCTGTAGGTGCAGTGTACACCACAGTGACGTGACGTAATTAACGAGACATATCACTAGATTACAGAAACACCCTCTACTCTACTGCTATATTTTTTATTTTTATTTTTATTTTTGAGAACATGCTGCTATATCACTTATGAGGAAAAGTAACAAGGAGTATAAAAATAGGTCCACCGGCCCTAACGTTCAAATTTGCGGGCAGGCCTTTTTCAGTTATTAATGATTAAAGTAAATAATTTTTTTTTAACGGCTAAAACCAAGTGGCTGGGACCTGGTAGTTGGGGATGGACAGAAGGTGATTATATAATCGGCACCGGCACAGGTGAAAGTGCTGGTCTTGTCATCATAGGCGTAACTGTAAGCCCGCGGGCACGCCTTCTTGAACAGCTCCGAATACGACGACGGCTTGCACGTATCGGGTGTACCGTACGCGCCACTGCAACAGTACTTTTCATCCCCAAACGCCTCGCACGCGCTCTTGCACGCCACCCCCTCTCCCCCGTTACTCGTCACCTTCAACTCCGAGGGACAAACTTCATTCAAATCCACCATGCATCCCGTCTTCGTACAGTTCACTCCGGTCCCACCTCCCTGAGGTTCAATCAGCATAGGAAGGTTGTACCCATCGACAAGGCTCAGGTCGTAAAAATCGAGGCCACCGCCGCCGTCAAGAGTGAACTCCGCAAGTGTAGCTGGCGGAACAGCGACACGGCCAGCACATTCAATTTCCCCGGAGCCACAATCTCCGGTGAGGCAGGAGAATTTTCCGCTGGAGTCATCGGTACAGTGGGTCCGACCCCAGAAGCGGCCTCCCCAGGAAGATGGGGCATTAATGGTCTTGGAATCGCCTTTTTGGAGGGCGAAACCTGTGGTTGGGAGCTGTGCAATACCAGCGTTGGACAAAATGCCTGGCCATACCGTGTAATCGCATTTGTTAATTAGTGTAAATGTTGCCGATGAAAGCACCCCTGGAAAAGGAAGAATGAATGAGCGTGTAAATCCAATTGTACAAAAGTTTAATAAGAATACAGTACGATTAGTTTTAATTGGACTTTGGGTTATTTACCTGATATGAAGAGCTGGGGAATAATGAGTTTCATAAAATAACTTAGTAAATGGTGCTGAGCCATTTGTAAGTGATATTGCAATTAAGAAGATTGGGATGACTATGAAGAAGAAGGAGGAATTACAGTAGTCCTTTCGCTCTGAACTGAAAAATGGAAATGTGGAAAGGAGTGAGATTCTCAAATGCCGGCGAGGAAGGGGATATATAACAGACGGCTAACGGGTGAAAAGGAAAGTGTAACACCCCCGAGGCATTTGTGGGCCCTTTCAATTTGCCTTTTTTTGTTTTTTTTGAACAAAAGCCCTTTCAATTTGCTTGCTAGGAGAGTTTTCAACCGGATTGCGTAAAAATAATCAATTTAATATTGTGTAAAATTTATGCAATATATAAATTTTTTTGTTGTTTTAATAGTTGTGTAAATTAATGCGAACTAAACTCTTGTGTATAATGCTTGTATAAAAATAGTCAACTTAGAATTGTGTAAAATTTACACAATATGTAAATTTTTTGTTGCTCCAATAGTTGTGTAAATCAATGCCAACTAAGCTTTATGTATAATGGTTATGTATTTTGCACATCTAATTTACACAGCCAAATAAGATTATCTCTCCACCCACTCATACTTTCTCCTCACTTGTGTAATTTATTATTTTTTATGTGACCATTTTTTATTGGACCACTTTTTTTTACACATGAGTATTAATATTGTTTATTGGAGGATAAATAGATTTGTGTAATTTTTTTGTGAAAAACTCACTTACTATGTAAGATTTTTACAATAATTTTACACAGCTTTACTAAAAATGCTTTAAGCTTACGAGTTTGCTGGCATATTAAAAAACTGTTTCTTGGTACTACAAATAATGTGCATTGAGTGTGTTCCACAATGTTTGCGAAAATGAAAATTTTACATTATTTATTTATTTTATTTTTGCAGCTAGAAGGGTGTAGGGCAAATTTGCGCCTAACACAATTAATTTCTCTTCGTTCTATTTAAATGCAAGTTGTTAGGCAATATTCATCTATGTGTTAATAAACATGTTTGGTCACTAATTCTTTTTAGTGAGAGGCATTTTGAGAAAAAAAAATGCTTGATTTTATCCACTCCCATAGCAAGCTGACCACTTAGCCAATTGAACAATATTCACAGTTGGAGAAATTGGAGACCGTAATGTCAAGTCTCAAGCGGTTTAAATGAATCATATCTAAATATCAAGTTTTAAAATGTATAAAGAATTAAAAATTATAAATTTAGATGAAAGATATTCTTTTAAGGCATAAAATAAAATTTGTATATAGGGTATATAATGCCCACAGTGCTTTTTGCAAAAGCTACTTTACAGAGAGAGCGAGATGTTACAAAGAGTGATTCCTTCACTTTAACAAAAAAAAAAGAAGGGATAATCTGCTTGTCTCATGCCTACATAGAGAGTACCCAATCTACTAATTTCCTTGTTAATTTGGGGTGCAGTGTTCAAAGGAAAATTTTATTTAGAGATTTTGGAGAAACGCCTTTGGTATTGAGGGGTTATGTTAACAACGATAGGATGGATATTCTCAATTTGCACTATATAAAATAGTTCTATTGCATTTTATCCTTACTTCATAAAATTTGCTAGATTTAAAAAAAATGGGGGATACTTATTTGGATATGCAAATAGATGAATTTTTGTATGAAAATTTGTGGAGATGAACTATGTAGTGATTAAATCACCTTCACCAAAATATATAAGATAATTCAATCTAGTGTTCAATCCAATGGCAACGTCATAAACCCAAAGGATAAGTTCCTCCTAATTTGCATAGAAAAGAGAGAAAAAGGTAATAGTAATTTACAAATAATTAGCAATAATATAACAAGAAACTTTGTCTAAAATATATTCACCTTATATGTTACGAAATGTGCAGTTAAATCGATATTAATATGTTGTTCTATTACTTCTGATGATGGTGCCAAATAATTTTCAACATCTTTAAGAAGTTCCATTCTTAAATTGCACGTGGACAATTCCTCATAACTATTGGCTAAACCCAGGCTTATTTCCTAAAAATCAATATTCAAAAAGAAGAAACATTATTATTACTATAAAGTAACAACTTCTTAAGCAATATTTGATTATTTTTTTGAAAAAAAATTCTCTTTTGTTTAAAGTCCCTCATTACCAGGTTCTCCCTCTCTCTCTCTCTCTATATATATATATTACTCTAATTTTATAAGGGTCGGTACATATTGTAGTGAATATTTGAAAAATAGAAAATGAGAATAGAAGATTATAAACTTTTATCTACACTGGTTTTGTTCACGTGCGTTACAAGTATTTTTAGTACTTGACAAAAGTCACTAAATCCATTAATGAAATAATAACAAATAAACAAAACGTAGTATTAAGTGTAAAATTCAATTGATAATTTTAAGAACATCATAGAATCGGTCAATTATAGATGTTGTAAATACATAATAAAAATTTGTGAAGTTGAAGTTTTTTAGTGCATAGGTGGCTAAGTAGACTTCTTCTATTTTTTTTGTCAAAAGCAAACTCTTAATATATTCTTACTAAGTTTTTAGAATGGGTCGATAGTTAATTTGATTAAACGTGTCTGTTTTATTATGCACAGTTCCAAACAATAACTCATATAAATAATAGATTATATAACAGCGAAAATATTAAAATGGTAAAAAAAAATAAAAATTTAACATGAATGTTTTACTGAGTCACAGCTACAATATTTTCATTCTTTTTGTCTTAAACATTGAACATAATAATAAATAAAGAAATAAGTTTTAGAATACATAAATTAATGTAAATTTAATTTATAATGTTAAAAGCAATCAAAAAAAGTGAAGTTTAATATACATACTTTTATGGTGAACTTTAGAACGAAATTATAATTCACGCTAAAATCTTTGTAATTTTAATTTTAATATCTTATATTAAATAGCTTCCTTCGTATACAAAACACCTAATTCGATGCAAATTCTAACTTGTTTAATTATTTTAGTCAAATAAAGTAGAGTTTAAATTTATTTGAAACACTAATATTAATATAAAAATATATGGAGTTATGCATTTATACTATTTTATTTAATGTAAATCTAGCTTAAAATATTTATTTAATTCTTTTAGTCAAATAAATAGAGTTTGAATTTAATTGGAATAATAATATAAAAATATATTGAGTTATACTAGTTTATTTAATGTAAATCTTAAAATCTTTTGTTTAAAATAAAGGGGCATATTTGCTTTCACAAAAAAAAAGATGAAAAACACTTAAGGTATTCATAACTTTTATATATAGTATAGATTTGTGTATAATATAGTATAAATTTTTTCTTCATTGTACTTTTTCTAGTAAGTTTGCTTTAGATTTTCTTTAATTATATATTTTCATATACAAAATGAAGGTTATAGATCAACACACAAAACATAAGGACGCCTACCATTGCTCTTAACTTATACTCAGAAGAAGCAGTTGTCAGAATAGTTCCACTTTTTTCTGGAGATAATAATGAAAAAATATCTTCTGCAAGCAAACTAAGATCCACCGAGGCAGAGGGGTTGGCCAGTAGGCAACTTACACCTTTATCTTGAGGTCAAGGGTTCGACTTATGGGAGTGGATGCGGGATTTTCTTTCTTTGTAGGATTAAGGGAGAGACTTAGACCTCCCTTAATTTAAAAAAACAAAAACAAAATGCTTCTTATGTATATATATAAAAAACCAAATGACATGGAGGTAAGCAGCGTTCAAATAAAATAAATTTTACTATTATACAAAAAGGAAACAAATAAATTTAAGCGATAATGCAAGGAGCGCTTAACAATATAGAAGGAAAATAAGGGAGAATAAAGAAATATGATCACTTAAGATTGTACAACGATCAAAACGCACCGAGGCTGAAAACTTCAGCAAACGCAACTAGTTACTAAGCCTAAAGCCCTAACCACTATTGTTTGCCTGTTTCTCAGATTCTTGAAAACTATTACCAGTCAATATATGTGTGTGTGTATGTACATTGCTGCCTTATATAAAAAATTAACCAGCCAAAGTCTTGAGTAATGTGCCTTAGTGATATATGAAAATATGTAATTCAAAGGATGGCCAATGGTGACAACAGCATTTTGATCACAAACTTCCACACGTATTTTAAAATCAAGAGTTTAATATAATTGGCAACAATAATGGTATTGATCTATAAAATAAACATACATTCATGTGGTACTATTTTTTAAAGTAATGAAAGTGGGGCTGAAAATATTTGACATGACACATCAACACGACATAAAGTTAATGGGTTTAGATCAAACATAAACGGGTTTTGGTCAATTTTGGGTCAAACACGCTTAACTTGCAAATTAAATGGATCGTGTTACGGGTTAACCCGCTAATTCAAAATTGATCCGCAGTTAACACGATTATTTTTGCAACGATATATAAAGAAATTCATATATGTAACAAAGCTTGGTGTCAAAATTAGCTTAATGTCAATGTGCTTTACTATACCTATTTGCTAAAATCTGGCTCTCACATATTCCATATTGTATTAGAGCATCTCTCCAACAATAGTGTATATTTAGGTTTTGTGTAAAATGTACAAAACTTGTAAAAATTTTGGGCTCCAACAGTCTTTTAAATTTAACTTTTGTCTAAAATGAATGTGTAAAATACACCCCAAATTTACATTGCCACGTCAGCTTTTTCTTTCCGTAATTATTTTATAAAACTTTAAAATGTAATAATTTTTAATAGAAATCATATATTTTAATAAAAATTATATATCTAAAATATGCTCATCAAGACCAACAAATCAAGATCAATTGTTGTTATAATATTATGTATACCAAAATTCAAGAAAAAAATAATTAAAAATTGCATAAAATGATATATAATATGCGTAATTATCTAATTGGTTCATTCAAAATTTACACAAAAGTTCAAAAATGTACCACTAGAGCTTATTTTTTTTACATTTCAAGTTTTGTGTAAAAGTGTTTTAACACATTGGATTTACACGAAAAAAATTACACAACGGTTGGAGATACTCTTAGATATTGTTGACTGGTCAATATATAACGAGTGTTTAATTATTGTTGCAATGCTAAATTAAATGAGGAAAATTATTATTTTTAATCCTATAGCTTATATTTTTCACATTAAGTAAATCCACCAGTTTTGGAGTTAATAAGATAACAAAAATACCATAGGATTTAAACAAAAAAAAATTACACAACAGTTAAAGATACTCTTAGATATTGTTGACTGATCAATATATAACGAGTGTTTAATTATTGTTGCAATATATGCTAAATTAAATGAGGTAAATTATTATTTTTAATCCTATAGCTTATATTTTTCACATTAAGTAAATCCACCAGTTTTGGAGTTAATAAGATAATAAAAATACCACCATTGTACAACCAAACCCAACAACAAAATAAAACACATACATTTAAGTTGGTTGAAACAATTGATCAAACATCTTATGTGCATTGTGTATATGTTCATGTATACTATGAATACACGATAACACGTATGTATATATATAATGTAAAGAATTAAAGAAGAATGTTTTTCCTTACCTTGAAGTTGTGTTGAATTGACGAAAAACATACTCAAGAAGATGTTAATGAAGTAAAGAGAGAAAGTCTTGGGTTGAATTGAGATATTATGGTGCCTTCAAAGCACATATCCTAACTATATGGATTAACCTTTTTTTTATAAAAATGGTGTTTAAATTGAAATATAATGGTGCTTTTACGAGCACTCTTTTTAAAGGATAAATGTCACACTCTCTTTCTATTAAAAGACACTCATTTCAATTAATCAGTTTAGATGATGACTTTTTAATTAAAGATAAATATTAATAATTATATTATTTTAATCAATTAAATTAAATTCTAATGATACCCTTCTTAAAGATAAATATAATAAAATAAATATAAAATTAAGTTTGGAATTAAATCAACGAAAACAAATTCAAACCAAATTAAACCCATATCACAAGAAATTCAAATAAGAAAATAAACACAAGAATTATTCAAAAAATTCAAAGAATATAAATATCTCAAACTAACTAAACATAATATAAGACTGAAGTTACAAATATGTCTGAACCGTAATTCTTCTATAATAGCTAGTAAAAATATTAAGTTACGTTATTTTAATTAATTTTCTAACAAGCATAATAAGTTACATCTTTTTTATTTTCTGTCAGATATATTAAATATATTATTTTCAATTTTTTGATAGACATATTAAGTTACACTTTTTTTAGAGAAAATCCACTAGGCACTAGGGCACTGCCATAAAAAGAGAAAATAAAAAGAGGGTTACAGAAGCCCACCCTCTAGGCTTGAAAAAAGAGATGTACAGATACAATGTAGGCCAACAAAAGGAATTTATATGCCTATACAAAAAAATTGTGAACTGATCTAACATATGCATGTAGATCAAGAGCCAAACAGAGCAGCAACAAAAAGAGTACAAAAAACAAAAAATACAACCTTTGTCAAAACTAGTCAAAAAAGATGGAAACTGAGTACTCAAACAAAGTAAACAATGGCTGAAACAAATCCTAGTTAAATCTGTAATTAGGCCTGCAATTAATATCATGAGTGTAAAGTTGAGCAATCTGAGAAGGAGGAGAAGGCCACCATTGAATGTGAGGGAGAGATAGGCCCATCTTGGAGAGTTTGTCAGCCACAGAGTTGACTTCCCTGTAGGTGTGAGAGGTAAAGAAATGCATTTAGGAGAGTAAGTGCTTGCAATTGTTCCATCTAATAGAGAGTTGCCAAGGAACAAAAGAGCAAGTGTTGAGCAGGCAGAGCAAAGTGAACATAGAGTCCATTTCAAACCAAATTTTCTTCCAACCTTTAAGCCAAGCAAACTCAATGGCTTGAATGAGGGCGTTTTAAGCGTAAAAAGCATTGTGAGAACCAATGTTACCAAAAAAAAAACACCTTTGCAGAAGCCTCTACAATTTGTAAATATGCCACCTATAGAAGAGGGCCCAGGGCAGCCAGGAGCCATGCCATCAGTGTTAACCTTTAACCAGCCTGGAGGAGGAGGAATCCAAAAAACTTCCTGCACTTTTTGACTTTTAGGAGGCCTGCTAGTAATGTAGAACTTTTTAAGGAAAGAATGCCAGAAACAGTGTTATACATGGTGCCAAGAATGGTATCACTCAGCTCAAAAATACAATTAGTAATATGATGTTTGAAGGCAGGAAAGTTGGGTTTAATGTTATTGAAGATTGCATCATTTCTGCATTTCCAAATATTGTGGAAGATTAAGGTAGCTCCAACAGTCAACACATTGAATATTTATGTACTGAACTTTCTATTAAATATAAAGGCCCACATATCAGAGGTACTAAAAGTGGAAAAATCATGAATATTGAAAGATGAGATGTACCATTTCCACACATTGAAAGCAAAGTCACATTAAATGAGGACGTGAGAGGAGGTTTCGATATTGGTTTTACACAAGGAGCATCTACAGGCAGTAGAAATGCCTTTGGTTTGGATAAAAACTTAAGAGGGAAGGGTATTGTGAATTGCTCTCCACAAGAGGGAGGAAGCTCTAGGAGGGGTGAAAGAGTTCCAAATGTGCTTGAACTGATTACAGCATGTGGGTTGGTGGTAAAAGTTGTAAGCATCACTTAAGGTTAAGTGACCTTTTGCAGAATAAGGCCAGATCATAGTGTTTTTTTGGGTGGTAATTGGGAGATGGATATTGGAAATTTGTTGGGCTTCAGAAGGAAATATATTAGTGAACCAGGAAGGTATATTCCATCTGCCTTCTTCAATCTATAGGGAAAGGCACTGATCAGGAGGAGTGGGAAGGTTTTCAAACCATTCATCTTGCCAAAGTTGAATAAAGCTGCCATTGCCAACCACCCATTGAAAGTGCAACTTTATGGAAGTAAGGGAAATTTTTAACACCTGACCAAAGAGAACAGGTTTGGTATGAGGCAGTGGAGTATCCGAATCTAATATGAAATTTAACTTTTATAAAATTGCTCCAAAAGGTTTTAGATTGCAAAATATTCCAAGTGAACTTGAAAAGAGCAGCATTGTTAAGAGCTCTAAGGTTCTTAATATCTAGACCACCAGCTTCTTTAGGCACACAGATTTTACTCCAAGCAACAGTTGTGAGTTTTCTAGTTTATATATCGTCGCACTAAATAAAATTCATCATCCATTGTTCGAGCAGCTATAGAAGAAGCACATGCCATTTATAGATCATAAAAGAATGAAGAAGCATAAGGGTAACAATATCCTTAACAAGTTCCACCCTACCAGCAAGGGAGAGTATAGAATCTTGCCAACCCTCTAATTTAGATTTGACCCTGTCAGCAAGAACCTGCAGATGAACTTTTTTGGGATTGCCTTTAAAAATGGGAACTCCTAACTACATGAAAGGGGCTATATCTTGTGTCATGCCAAAGGTATTGTAAATGGATTACCTATGAATCACGGCCCATTTCCCAATGTAAACCTTGCTTTTGGAATGGTTAATACACTGGCCAAAAGCTTCAGAATATTCTTTAAACAGCTTTATAACACTTTTCAAAGAGTTGATGGAACCATTGCAAAAGACAAGAACATCATTAGCATAAAGGATGTGGGAGGGAGGTGAAGTTCCTCTAGGAGAGGAGATGCACTTGATTGAGCCATTGGCAACAGCTAGATTTAAACTTTTGCTCAAAACTTCTTCGACTATACAAAAGAGAAGAGGACTGAGAGGACCACCTTGCCTGACCCCTCTATTGCAAGTAAAGTAACCTTGGGGAGAGCCATTTATAAGAATAGAGAGTCTGGCAGAATTTAAGAGGGTAGAGACCCAATTGATGAAGGTAACATTAAAACCAAAGGCTTTTAAAACACCAAGGAGGAATCGCCAATCAAAAGTGTCAAAGGCCTTGGCAATGTCAAGTTTAAGAGCCACATTGCCCCCATAAGCTTTTTTGTCTAATAAATTAAAGCATTTAGAAGCAAGGCCAATGCTATGGTGTATACATCTTCCTTTAGTGAAGGCAGTTTGGTTGGGAGAGATGATTTTGGGAGCAATGGTAGCAAGTCTGTCAGATAGAATTTTAGGAATCACTTTGAAAGAAAAGTTGGCCAAAGCAATTGGCCTAAAACAACCAATGGTGTCAGCATTAGGGGATTTTGGAATAAGGGTGATGAAATTTGAGTTGAAGCCAGACAACAACCAGTTCTTCACAAAGAATATTTTGATGGCTTTGCAAAAATCCTCTGCAATGATATCCGAACAAGTATAAAAAAACGTGCCACTAAAGCCGTCAGGACTAGGGGCAGAATGAGGGCTAAGAGATAACACAGCATCTTTGATTTCCTTATCAGTTATGATAGATGTGAGGGCAGTATTGTCAGCATCGAATATGGCAAGTTGGACTACTCTATCCACAAGATTATTAGCTTAAATATTGTTGGAGGTGGTGTAAAGATTCTGATAGTAGCTAACAACATGATTACCAATTTCAGTATAATCACTTAATAATCTCTCTCCATCAAATAGGTGAAAAATGCTACTAGTGGCTCTCTTGTAATTGGCAATTTTATGAAAGAATTTGGTGTTTTTATCCCCTTCAACAAGCATTTGATTATGGATCTTTGCTTCCAAAAATTTTCTTCAAATGAGAGAGCCATATAAAGCCTTTTATGGGCAAGAGTTTCTTCGGTAGCAAGGTTACCCACATAACCTTGGTTATCAATCAAGCTTTGAAAAGATTGAAGATGGGCCATGGCATTTATCACATTGTCATGTATGTTACCAAAAATTTCTTTATTCTAAATAATCAGGTCTTTTTTAAGGGTTTTGAGTTTAACTTGGAGGGTAACCATAGGGCAAATGGAATGAGAGGGCTTGTTCCATGATTGCTTGACAATATCAATGAAATTAGTATGATTGGTCCAGGCATATGTGAATCTGAAAGGCTTAAGGACATTATAGAAGAAATTAGTGGCAGTGAGAAGGAGAGGGTGGTGATCAGAGTTACTTTTAGGTAGAGTAAGACAGTTAACATTCCTCTAAGTCGAGAACTAGTTGTTATTGAATAAGGCTCTATTAAGTTTAACATGGACAACATTACTCCCTTTTCTAGACTAAGTATAGAAAGGGCATGTGGAATCCAAGTGATTAAATCTGCAACTATTAGTCATACTTTGAAAATCAGAGCAAGAAGTGGGGTTAGGAAGATTGCCACCTCTCTTTTCATGAGCACCAAGAATGCAGTTGAAATCTCCAATGGCAAGCCAAAAGAGGTTGTAAGTGTTGTGGAGGAAATTGAAGGAGTTCCAAAGCTGCTTACGAATTCTGGAATCATTATGGGCATAAATACTGGTTATCAAGCAGGTTTGTTGCTATAAAGTGACTGTGAAAGAGATTTATTGAGATGTGATAAGGACCACATTGAATTAAGTAACCTTGTGAGAATGAATAATCCAAAGATTTGGGATGTGAGAGCCTCTATCATTACAATTGAGGAGGTTCATGTCAATTGATTGCCAAAAATGCCAAGGAATCTTATCAATTGTTGTCATTGGTTCTAAAATACAAATGAGATCAGGCTTATAATTATCACAAAAAGCTTTGAGAGTGGCTTGTGTTTGAGGATTGCACAACCCTCTCACATTCCAAGCAAGGACTTTCATAAGGAATGAGGGGAGGATGATGTACTGAGAGGAGAGGTCTCAGTATTTTTCTTATTAGCAATGAGCTTGGCTTTTGGTGAGAGACCTGCATTTTACAGCTCCTTTCGAATGGCTTCCTCTTTTTGGGCTTGTTTTTTAAGTTGCCTATTGGAGATAGGCTTGTTAACAGGGAGGTATTCACACTCTTGTAACTTGTATTTTTGTGGTGTGCTTAAGGTTGAGGGAATACATTCTAAGCTAGAGGAAGGGCTGGTAAGGGGAGAGGAACCTGTGTCCTTAATAAGGTGATCTGAATTGTCATCATCAGCCCAAAAGATACCAGTGAGAGGGCAAACTTATTGGCAGTTGTGCTATTGGTAGCTTTTAACATTGAGGGGAGTGAATTAACAATCTGCTGCATGTTCTCAGGAACTTAGTTGTGAGGGGATTGGACAAGAGGTTGGGCATTATGATTTTCAGAATAATCAGAAATTATGGTATCAATGTTATTAGATGATAGGTCATTGGTGGGTTCAGAAGGTGTGGGGGTTGTGGCAGAATAGACACCTGTGACATGTAAAAGAGGAATTGAGGTAAGAAGTGGGGACTGTTGGACATTAAAAGCAAAAGTAGGTTCAATGTGATCTAAAAAAGGGTTTGTTTGTTGTGGAGTGTCTACAATTGGGGAGGAGGTGACAACATTATTGTTTTTTTTTGGTGAGGAAAGAGAAATGGTTTGATGTGGGTTTATACTAACATTAAGAACATTGTTATTAGCCTGGGCAGATGTGGTACCTGAAGAATTGTGCAAACTGCTATTGGTCTTTGCTGTAAGGTGTTGTTTAGAGGATGAGGGGAAATCGGTGGCTTCTCTTCCTTTATGAATTTTGCCTTTGTTACATTCCTTTGCTGATTAGTTTAGAGTGTGATATTGTTAGGCCTCCATAAGAACTCTACATTCAACCACAAAATGACCAATAATGGAGCAATGAGAACATAAATGAAGTAATTCCTCATAAGTGATAGGCACTTCAAATGCAAGACCTGTTCTTTCAATAAAAACCTTTTGAGGTAAGGTAGAGGAGAGATTCACATCAATTTGAACTCTAGCAAAATGACCAAAGGACCATTTAAGAGTGTGTTGATCAACTTGAAGAAGGGTTCCAGCTGTTCCAGCAATAGACATAACAATGTCTTCATCAAAGTATTCAAGAGGAAGATCATGAAGTCTGGCCCACACATGAGCTGTAGATTGTTTTTGCTTGCTAGGGACAAAATTTGTAACCCATTAAGAGAGCTTTGATAATGCCACAACTTATCTTAGTTTGCCCATAATTTCTTATTCTAGAAAAATCATTATAATCATCAAAATGGAGAACATAATACCCCTTGTCAATTGGAGTAAAGGACCAGTTGTTGCTCAGTTTCCAAGTAGTAGAAAGGATAGGTTAAAGATCGGTGGCCTTGAGGGGAGGTTGACCTCGATGGAGAATGAGTCTGCCAAGAAGATTGGTTGTACATTTTTGTATGGTGTGAGCCATGAACAACTTTATCTTGCAAAGGGATAAGGGGAACTTGCAAAGTACTAACTAAACCTTGATGACCACCTGTAAAGACTACAGGTGCAGAATAGATCAGAGCAGTGCATAATTTCGCATAGCTTCTGCAGAATCCATTGTAGGACTGTGTGTAATTGCATTACGTGGTGCTTTGGCTGTAGAATAAACTTGTGGGTGTGTGGGAACAAGTGAGGGTATCTTTGACAGCAAATGGAGAAGCAAATGTTGCTGTTGTGTTTGCTCTGGTATTAATATGTGCTACTTCTAGGCTTGTGAAGCCAGGAGGTGAGTGCTTTCTTCCAAGGTAGGCTGTTGTGGATGTTGATGATGAAGTAGGCTGTTGTGATCAACATGGGTAGATGTAGTGGAAGGGATTAATTGGTTTAAATGGCTGTTTTTCGATGAGGGAATGTGGTTTTTCTTCATTCAGTTAAATGAATTAGTGCCTAAACATATTAAGTTACACTTATATGCAACATAATGGTGTAAAAAGGTGAACAAATATGAAGAACCATCCTTAGGTGAACTAATTTTAGAACATAAGATATTTCACATAATCAATACATGTCTTAGTAAAAGAAAGAACAAGGAAATGCAATTTTACAATCACAATTTTCTAAAACAATGCTAAAATAACTTATATTGCCAAAAGTAAAGATGAGAGAAATATAAATTTTAGAATTGATCCAATGATCATCCAACTTTTAAAAATAAGATATGAAGACATAAAAACATAGGTCATCACAGATGGGAATGTAGCAGATTAAATATATACCTGAATACCATAGAGCAATGGTCCTTCCAATATAAATCTACCGAATAATGTGGAGGTGTAAACTAAGTGCCGTTTCTAGGAAAAAACATTCTTGTTCTAGCTCATTCTCCAAAATTAGAAGGTCGCACTTACACATTGGCACTAGTGTGATCTTGCCAACTGTGTATTTGGAGGGCAGCAAATTATAGCTAAGAACTGTTACTAAGAACATCTCCAATGCTAGTATAAAAATTGACTTGTAAATCACATGTGTCAACTCTCTTTTACAAAAAAGCTTGAATACTATAAAAAAAGTGCTGCAATGGTACATTTGTATAGTCTTTATGTAAATTTTGAAATAACAAATAAAATTCTAACACTTGTTAAATACCAATTCAAGCAATTTTTTATTAATTTTTTCTTGAATTTTTTACAAATAATCTTGTAGTCACAATGGATTTTGATTTATAGGTATTGATGAGTAGATTTCAAATATATAATTTTTTTTAAAATATATATTTTACATTTAAAGTTATTACTTTTTTTTATTTTTATAAAAAAAATGAAGAGAGAGAAAGATGATGTGGAATTGTAAAACAGGAGTGTATTTTTACACAAATTTCAATTTTAAAAGATTGTTCGAGATCAAATTTTTTTTTACAAATTGTGTAAATTTTACACAAAACAAAAATTTAAAGACGGTTGGAGATGCTCTAATAATGCCATTAAAATTATCTCCCAATCTGATCAATTTTGATCTTGGAGAGAATTTGAATTCTAAAATGAGAGTTAGTTTCCTTCTCCTAAAATTTGATTTCATCCTATTTGAGTTATAGTTAACATCTTGAGAGAAAAAAGGAAAAAATTAAAAAATTAAAAATAATATCTACAATTTGAATTCAAATGAGAAAAACTGCAAATGGACAAAATCGTCAAAGAACCTGTAGAATATAAGTAAAAAACAATTAATCAAAATGAAAAAAATAAAATTGTCCTTGATTAAAAATATATACTTTAAACTAATTATTTTAAACTTGTGTCATTTATTACAATGAGGGATTAGATAGTATCTTTTATTATTATTTTCTAATTTTAAAAGCACTAATTTTAATATAATTGGTAATCGGATAAAACTGATTTACTACACTGAATTTGTTATATTTATCATGTCTAAAAAAGAAATTGAACTGTATGTGGTTTATGAACAATTAGAAAAAGATAAATAAATTCTTAATTTAAACGGTATACATATATAATTTTTTTTCCTAATTGTTGGCTGCTGAATGACCAGGATCCAAATCAAGGTCGCTTTTAACGGTCCATATTTCCTCTATGCCATTTGTTAGACCGGTAAACTTAATAATTCCAAACTAGGTCATCCAACACAAATTACCAATTTTAATTTTCATGCACGAAAAAATTATTTAATAATAAGACAAAAAATGAAAATAAAATTAATTCATTTGTATAAAAAGTTAGAAAATAAGTTGAGACATATAATGAGATCATCTCTACTTCATGCTTATTTTTGTGAGAATTGAGATGTCCTCCAACCTTCTTTAATTTTGATAAAAAGAAAAATTTATTTTAAAAAAAAAATAAGAAGTAAGAGAATATTTTAATTTATTTTTTAAATATATATTATTATTTTTTTACTATTTTATATTTTGTTATTAAAAGGATTCTAGAAGGTTGTAAAGGTTAAACTGGAAACTGTTTTAAGTCAAAGGGCAGCTGCAGTGGCGGCTTAACAAATCACAACGACGAACGAAAAAGTCTTGTTTGGCTACCTTTTCCCTTCACAAGATTTAATAAATTTCCCCTCACAATTTCTTTTCTCCTTTCCTCCGAATATCATTCTCACAATTTAAATAATATTTAATTATTGTGAATCATTGCTGTTCGTTGTAAATCCTCCTTGTGCTTATTTATGTAACTATTTTTTAAAAGTTTATGGGAAAACATAGTCAAATAGCAGCCACCCAAAGCTTCAACAGGAAATGTCAATACTTGTAATCTGAGCAAATACCAAACTTATTATTGTATAATGGTCAATTTTAGATAAACTAACCATGGAAGGGGGTTCCAGCAAAAAAAATAAAAATGGGAGGGGACCATGGCATCTATGTAAATTACTTTGGTACAACAAGGATCAAAATTATACTTATGGCCCTGTTTGTGAGGTCAATATATTCGTGTTTTAGCAGTTCGTAGAGAAAGTGCACCCCAAACCGACTGCTACCCATCCCATAGT
Source organism: Lonicera japonica (assembly GCA_021464415.1). Taxonomy (NCBI): domain Eukaryota; kingdom Viridiplantae; phylum Streptophyta; class Magnoliopsida; order Dipsacales; family Caprifoliaceae; genus Lonicera; species Lonicera japonica. Next base: position 2,555,541 of record CM038466.1, read on the forward strand.
AAATCCTTTCTCGATTCAAATTAAAATTTTCATTTTTTTTTCAGAATATCTTAAAAGTAAGAATTATATTTTGTTTTGGAACTTAATATAATTAGGGGCGACAATTTATAACATGATTCGAAGTCAATACATGCAAAATTAAAGAGTTAGAGTTGAACTGAAACGGGTTACTGTCATAATCGAATTGACGTATTTAACAAGATTAACAAAAAGGTTGAGTTAGGGTTCAACCTACATAGCATGATAACAACCCGTTTAAAGAAATATGTCAATTTGTATGACACAAACCCACGTAGCTCATACAACAACCCACTGAAGAAATGATATTATAGTAAAAAAAAATTTAAATCTAAACACTCTTACTTTTCACTGTGTCTATTTTGGTTATACGAAGTTTGTTTGGATGAATTTTTAATTTAATTCTTATGAGAGAGCTTGAAGATTTATGATAGATTCAACATGTGTATATATATATATATATATATATATATATATTCAATGTTTTTAAAACGTTTTATAGTTTGGTGGTCTATTTTTTAACTTTGCACATTTTAATGTTATGAAACTTATTGGGATAAATTTTTAATATTTTAATAAATAGGTTATGCGTGTCAATATGCATAACATAATCAATAAATAAGTCACGTTTATGATAAAAATTCTAAAACAATTAGCTAATCGTGTCCGGTTAGTATTAATCGCCTATAAAACAATATCAATCTGTGTACTACGGCACGAATTCGCATAATAAGGCACAAATGCCACCCCTTATAATGATAATAAATATGTTTTTACTGGCCATTTGTTAATTTACAATTTGCATTACAAAAGTAAAAGCTAGACTTTATAGAAAAAAGTTTTTAAGAATTGACAAACAACTAAAATGTATAGTCCGAAAAAAAGCTGTACTTTATTATAATTTTTTCATTCTACCACAGATGGGGCCCTGGATTAACTTTCGGCCCAGTCTAGGGCTTGCTAGAAAACAGCTATGGTAGTAAGTTCAAGGAGTCAAACAACTTGCACTTACAGTAGTAAACCCATTTCATAAGACCCACAGTCAATCATTCAATCTAGGCCCATAGAAATTTTACCATTATAGTTTGTTATTATTCCTCTATAAACTACCTTAACAGCCTATCCTTCTCATTATTCCATGGCGATAACTTAGATATACAAATATTATATATCACCGATAAATATTAGTTTAACGGTGTGCTGCCATATACAGTACTTATAATTAAGAAATCACATATACCAAACTTGAGAAACCCCATCTTTTATAAGAATAAGGACTGCAAACTTCTTTTTTTCTAAAATAAAAAAAATAAGGAACGCATCCAAAATATGTTAAAAAACAAAGACGATAGGCTAATTTTCTCTTGTAGAAAATTTTGAAAGCTGATAAAAGTGAGCTCTTCAATGATTATTCTACTAGTTTTTCACTTTTTTTTAGTTATATCAATCAATCGAATCATTAACTTCTTTCTCTTCAATTCTTATACCAGCTAGTGCTACCAGAACATCTCCAATAGAATAATCAAAATTAAATAATGAAAATGACTTTTGATTATTCATTTAATAAGTTGTTAAAGTTAACAACGTAGCCATCTTCAATAACCAAATTTGTAGGGTCAATTATATTGATTGGTCATAAATTAATCAATTTGAATTTTGTTTCAAAAAAATGGACGGAAATATATTTAAATTTGAAAAGATTCTTTTTAACTCAATAGAATTAGTGGGTACCTCATTTTGATTATTAAATAATGTTATTAACTTTGATTATGAAGAGTGTAAATTTGGTTATTAATTAGAAGGTTGCTAACATTTAATTATATTATTGAAGTAGTATTTTTAGCTAACATTATTAAAATTAATTATAATTGTTATTTTGATTATACCATTAGAAATATTCTCACTACGCTATGCTATAAAACTATTAGTAATAATTATTTTATTTAATAACTGAATGCGCAAGTCTAACTATTTTAATTGCTTGCAAACTTCAGTCAATTCTAATTCGTAACATAAAATTTGATGGGATTTGACTATTAGACGGGAGGTGTCCTTCAATTTAGTTGGAACGGTAGATTAGGTTTTCTAAACAGTGACTAACTTTTATTATCTTATATTATACTATATAGAAGATGCTTTAACATTGTATTATAAAAGCTATTTTAACATTGTGTACAAGGTGTAACCACTTGTATGGTTTTTCGGATGCTATAATATGATTGTGACTGGTGGCACAAGGAAAAAGTGTTCCTCACAAATACTAGCTAGGCTCAAGTTTAATGTGGAAAAAAAAAATAATGCTTGGCCAAGGTCGATCTTTGGCATTATTAAAATAATGCTTGGTCAGCAATAATCACGAACTATGAGTGGAAATTAGTCGAAGTGTGATAAAACTGACCTAGACATATTGTGGAGAACCAAAAAATAATGTGAAAAAAAAAATGTACTGTAATCGATATTTTGCAAGTGACATTAATTAATGTTGGGCCTTGGTTTTTATCTCTATATATATGGCTTTTTGGGAAAACAAATAGACTCTAGGTATTTCTACAATCCAAATAATAACGTAAGCTTTTTTAGTCTCAAATTGGGAATTAATGATAACTCATGAATATTCTCCTTTTTCTTTACGTTGACGACTTGACGTTCGAGAGGGTGGCTTGTAAGTGAGAGGATTCCTTGGTGAATGAATCTCTTACTGCCCAATTATAACTAATTGAACAAGTCCCGGTTCTAACTCTGATTATTGTTAAGTTTCAAAGTATGTATAAATTTATAACAATATTTGTATTTTGTTTACACAAACTAATTAATTGAGTCTAAAAGAATAAAATTTGATGTTCATTTGAAACAAGTCACTTAAAGCATATATATAAAAGAGTTGTTTATGAAGGTAAAAATGTTATTTTTAGCATTAATTGTGGAAATTTTGTTTCTCTCTTAATTCACGTGTTCCAACGATATTAGGGGATGCAAGATCTAACTTAATTTTGATGTGGACAAAATTACATGAGCCATGAGGGCACAACAAGATAAGAAAGTGACATTTGTCAATTCTTTTTTTTTTTTTTTTTTTTTTTGCACACAAAAAACAAGAAAACTACCAAAGCTTTAAAATCAGAGACCTAAGCTCCAAGGGAGGAGAGGAAATCCATTTCTGAGGAAGAAAACCTCTAATAAAAGATTGAAACACCTAGTGAACCACAAAATTAAGAAATCTAGGAGTAAAAACAAAAGATATCTTGAGCTTTGGAGCGCAAATCTCTAACATTTTCCATAATTGAAGCAATTTCCCATGGTAGGGGGAAGAGAGAATTGGCAAGATCCACAACTTAATTTAACCTTAGTTAATCAATATAATAATTTAGAAAAAAAGGATAGATGATAATCCTTTTTAAATTATGCTTTTCACCAATCCTTTTCGGATAATGTTGCTTCATCTCTTACTTGTACAAAATAAGAGAAAAAATTATTGATCGTAAGAATATATAATTTACAAATTCAAACACAATTTAAAGATATTAACTTCTTAAGGCAATTGATCTTTTCTTCTTCCTTTTAAATTAATTTATATGTTTTATATAGTCATAACTTGAATCATTATTTGTTTTATAAATTGTTTTCCCCTCATGCAATATTTGACTTGAAGTTAATGGGTTTGCATCAAATATAAATGAATTCGAGTTAATTTTGTGTCAGATAAGACTAGATATAAACACTTCTTCCTTTTAATTTAATTTATTTGTTTTATATGGTGTTTTATATAGTCATAACATGAATCATTATTTGTTTTATAAATTGTTTTTTCCTTATGCAATATTCAACATGAATCTAGCGGGTTTAGGTCAAATATAAAGGAATTTGAGTCAATTTTGTGTCAAATAAGATTAAATATAAACAAATCCATGTCAATTTTACGTCAAACTCGACTAACCCATTTAATAAACGTTCATTTTTTAGTTATTAAATCTAACACGATTATCGTGAAATTAACCTAAAATTGACACATTGAGACTTACGATAAATAGGTTACATACAATCCATTTATATCATGTGGTGTAAATTATAAAAACAAGGGGTGGAAAGTGTAAAAGCAAAAAAGGAGGTGATAAAACGACTAAGAATAGGTTAAAGATTAAAATTTAAAAGCAAAATTAGTTAACAAACAATCAAAATTTTTCTTAAATGAGTGTTTTAAATGATTATATTGTTTATATAGAGTTCAATTATGTAAGAGTTGACAATTGACACTTTATTATTGTGTCCTTGTACCCCTATATCTAATTTTGCCCACATAAAAAATTTACTTAATCCTTTTGCAAGGGGGTGATAAATGCACCCCCTTCTGTTATCACTAACACCTTCTAAAATTTTTATCAATATTAAACTAAACTTTATTCCCGCCACCATCCAATTTCGCTTTTTTAAACAAAGGTTAACTATTAATTAACTTAATTAATTAATCATTAATCCCAACAAAACAATATTACAATCTTCCACCATCCTCTTTTTCTCCTTTTCCTCCTCCTCTTCCTTTTCCTCTTCTTCTTCTTCAAAACATATATATATACATAAATATATATAAATTCAAAAAATAAAATAATATGGATTCCTTCTCTATCTTCTTCTTCTTATACTTCAAAACATACATATATACATACACACACATATATATATTCTAAAACGAAAGTAAAAAAACAAATGAAAAAATGCATATATATATAGATTTCTTCAAAAAAAAAAAAAATCATACTCACATATCTATTTAAGTTTCAGATGCTCAATGTCGAACGAGCAACAATTAAGATGCTCTCTCACATTGGGAGAGTATTATTATATTTACTCACCATAAATTGTACGAGTATATTTTAAAAATTGGGCTGTAACTTAAGTTATTGCTAAAATTTCATATGCTCAATGTCGAGCGACTCTCCTAATGACAGGAGAGTATTAACACATTTATTCACCATCAATTGTCGAGTATATCTCAAAAAATGGATAATAACTTAAATTATTAATAAAATTTGAAATACTCATGTCGAACGAATATCAATGAAGATGTCATCCAAATGACAAGAGAGTATAACATAATTATGGTTATTAAGTTAGAAGGTGATAGAGTAGGGTACGTGTTTTTAATAAATTTTTTAAAAGTAGGGAACGTCAGATATAAATAATGTTTGTGATAATAAAAGATGGTGCATTTATCGCCCTCCTTTTATTATTGTAAAAGTGTTTTTTGTTGGAAGTGTTTACTATTTTAAAGAATTGGTTAGTGGATCGGTAACAAATACAAGTATTAAATTGTATTCAGTGAAAGAATAAATTTATTAGATTTAGTAATCGCCTATTTATACCAATATTTAAATATAATATTATATAATTATATTGTAATCTATGCTAAATGTAACCTCAAGTACAAGCTATTTAAAAAGTATCTATAATTTAATTCATATTACGTTTTTAGCCCTTCATATATTTTTAAATAAAAAATTATCACTCTTTATTAGATAGATTGTTGCAGAGCATTCGTATGTAATATAATATACCGTTCTGCTTTGGTATTACCCCATCCTTATGGATGTTATGTTCATTTCAAATTAATAATTACAGTGGGACAACCAACATACTGATACTAAATATATGATGGATTTAACTGAGAGGTTCTCAAATTAAATCTCAATAATTATAAAATTATTTGATAGCCCGGAACTAACTTACAAACAAAAATTAATCAAAGCATGCAAAAATTAACCTAAACATTTATTGTACTAAAAAATATCTAAACCAAAAAATAAAATATTGAACTCTACAAGATTTCGTGTCCGACAAACGAAAACCTATCCCAAATTTTAACTAGCCATATTCATTTTTATTTTATTTTTGCTCCCCCCTCTTGTGAAAATGTGTGTGTTTTTTTTTTGGCCAGTGGTCGTTATTAGTTGAACATAGGCATTTCCTCGCCGCAAATTGATAAACTGAAAAAGGATGGATATATCATAAACAACAACGGTTCTAGAAAGTAGAAATTTCAGACTTCAAAAACATCGCCTGAGATCTATTACAAATGGTTCCTTACTTCAACCACAGCTGTATCAATATATTAATTACACAAATCCTCCCTAATCTAACACCAAAAAAGCTCATATTGTAGCTTAATAACTACCAGCACTGGTCAGTCTCCCAAGACCTGCCGGTAAATCTCGAACCCGAAGATGTCAACCCCGTCGACGAAACCCCCGACATTGTAAACGGCGAACTCTTCGGTCGATGTAGCCAGAACAAAGTCCGATCGTAATCGGCGCGCTTTTCGGGATCAGAGAGAGTGCTATAAGCAGCGTGGATCCTCATGAACTCGTCTGCAGACGACTCATTTCGACCGTTGGATGCGACGTCCGGGTGAGAGACGCGCGCTAATCTCCGGTACGCAGCTTTGATCTCAGGACACGTGGCGCCAATCTGAATACCGAGAACGTCGTATAGCGATGCCGGCGAAGAAGCAATGTGAGATCTGGTTCTCTCAGCTGTGGCGTAAGCTGCGGTTACTGGCTGTGACTTACGGAATCTGACGGAGGTAGCCGGCGATGTTTTGGGGCTAACGGAGAACTTTTCGCCGGTAAGGAATTGAGATGAAAAGGAGAGAGATGCTGAAGCCATAGTTAAGATTTTTGAAATTGGTGATTCGAGATTGCTGAGTAAATGGATAAAGTGGGGATCCTTTCTGTTCCATTCTATTCTATATATACAGGGAGTGGGGGGCTGAAATTGGGGATGGTTAATATTAACCATGGTTAGTGAATGTGGGGCGGAGTTGGGTTAAGGCCCACGAAGATATTATTTGGGCTTATCCATAGGAATCTGTGCTGAGTCGGCAAATAGTCGGTGCGTTGTTGAGAGAGCATCTCTGACGCCGTTGAATCGGGGCACCAAAGGGGGGCGGTGGATTGTCACTTGCTGTTAACCGTTGGAGGAGCTGCTTTTTATTTTTTAATATATTTAATTAAAAAAATGCTGAGATTACGGAACGAAAACCGTCAAATTGATTATAGAGATATTCAGGGGGTGTTTGTAAAAACATTTGAATATTTAATGGAAGATTGTTAAGTATTTATAGGTGTAATATAATATTTGTTTTTTTTAATTTTTAAGAGGTTAACGTTTATTTTTTTTTAAATTAAGCATTCAGCATTAAAATATATTAGTTTCGCATAATGCTTAATATAAAATTTAAACTATTGTTTTATATAAAAAATATAAAATTCATAATTTCATTCAGAATAAAAAACAAAAATCATTTTCAAAGTTTAGATTTAACATTTAACACAAAGCACTAGTAATCAACGTTCCGCAATCAAAGAAAAAAAAAAAACAAACAAACAAACACACCCTTACTGTCTTGCAACAAATAGACTAAAGATGGAAGGAGTCGTGGGTAAAATTCATGGATGCTTTTAAAAACATTTTATTATCGTAAGTTATTGACTATTTTTTATTGGTGGAACAATGACTAGTTACTAACTACCATGGGCGTAGCCACACTGTAGCGAGCACCCTGACAATTTCAACAATTTTTTTTAAAAAAATATAGGGACTTATATACATAAATTTATAGTTAATGATATATAATTGTAAGAAATAAAATTGGGTCACGTGGAGAATTGAAATACACTTAAGTGAGTAGAGAGAACCCGAGACTCTCCACCATTTCATTTTCCATTCTCTTATCCCCTGTTCGTATATGTATAAAAAAAAATAGGAACAAGTTCTGTTTAAATTTTTCTCTTTAATCAAATTTTATATTTTTTCATATATATATATAACATAACGACCGTAAGACGATTGAATGTTATGATATGCAATTGGTTATTAACATAACGGCCATTACACGAACAACAATTATATGGATGTTATGATATACAATTGGTTATTAATTTAATAAATTTTGAATTTATATGGCTGATTTTAGAGTAAAGAAGTATTATAGCAAAATAGAAACAAGTTCCTCTTCCGGCCGAAAATTGCGCACCTCCAGCCGAAAATTCTTGGTTATGTCACTAGTGACTACTAAATGTTTTTGTATCTAATATTTGACTTAAGAAATTATTAATCGAATCAAGTGCTAATATCGGTTTGTTACTATTAAACCACTTATTAGTAGTTATATGTATGCAATTTAAAAAATGGCAAATTTTGTGTATTTTTTTGGTCTTAAATTTCACTTAAAAATAAGTGAAAACCTAAATTAGTCATTGTGGGAGCATAATTTTAGAACATCCACCTGGGACGAGCATCTGAACCCAAGCCCAAGCCAAAGGAAGTCAGTCCAGAACCGAAAAAACGAACCATGATCGACAGACATGAAAGAGATAACTCGAGACTGCTGACCGAAAATAACGCCCCTGCCGAGTATAGCATTGAACTCGGCAGAGATTAGCGAAGCCGAGGTAAACACACCAACTAGCGTGTAATGAGTGCCCCACACTCGCAGACACTCTTCGTACCCGCCGTCGAAATGGGCGCCTTGGCAAATGAAGATGTAACACTTGTATGGGAAGGTACTATCAGTGTTAGTTGTCGATATAGGCATCTAGGCGAATAAGATTCCGACTCCTGTAAAGTACAATTTTCCCTATGGATAAGAACACACACTACACGTGAAAAAGGTATGATTGCTAAGCAAGCAGGAACCTTTATAGTCATTTAACTCTTAACCTAATTGAGCACTGTAACCCTGATTCTATATGTATAAATAGAGAAGGATAGCTCAAAATAAAAGATGACACTTTCTTTACTCTATCACATACAAATATTCTCCTAGAGAAAACATTTATAAATGATATCTGAAATAGCCATTTAAGCTAAGGAAGAAACAGGATCACACACTAAGGGATGATGAACTGTCGGACTGAGAATAAGAGCCACCAGAAGAACCTACCCTCACAAACCAAAAAATCTCGTCTTCTCTGTTCATAAATTTACTATTCTTCCGCCAACTTTAGTATCTGTTACCGATCCTTCCAATCTTGGGCCCATTCCCTCAATGTAAATTCATTTTGGGCTTGGCCAGATTTACGCCACCCACATTTTGGCACCGTCTGTGGAAATCGATAATATGAAGGTCACTTTTCGGTAACCAAATTCATTTTCTTTCACTACAGTTTATTTCACAGTATTTCTTGCATTTTAGATAGTTCTCTGTTTGGTGTCGTTGTTTGAGTAATATTTGCCCTAGAGCTTTTAAAAATAGTTCATACTAGGAGCCATCTTGTCAAAAATGTTAATCCCAACTCATACCCTATTATCAACCCAACCACCAATAGCGTTGGGGCAAGGAATATCGTCGTCAACCGCAGCCATGGAGAATGAAGATGAAGAATGAAAGTTTGAAAAAAATAAAAATTTGTGAAAATTAATGGAGATGATGATTGTGAACGACACCCTCAATCTTATTCGTGTTTCAAAATCCGTTGCAGATCGAAAAAAAATCTCAGTCGTGCTGAGCAAGAATTGCAATTCAAATTAAGATCATTTTTAGTTATGTTTAAATAGGATGGTAAAATCGAAATGATATTTTAAAATTATCTTAATAAGAAAAAGAAGGGGCAATCTCTTATAATTAGTGAGTAAATGTGGGCTGAAAAGTGTATTTATGAGTCATTTTCTCATAAAAAAAATAAAACACAAAATTCTAGTAAAAATAGAAGCTTCGAAATTTGAAGTATTTTTAATGAAAGTAGGAATTAATGTCAAACAAATTGTTAGTATTTTTGGTCATGTTTGATTCAGCTTTATAAAGCTATTTTTAACGCATTTTAAAAAAATTCATGTTTAGTTTAAGTTTAAAAAAATGATATTTTAAACTTAATTTACATCTAACATGCAGTGCACTTTTAATAAGTAAAAAAAATCTAAAAAATTAGAAATTAAGAAAAACCAATTTCAAAAAGATAATAAAATAGAATTACAAAAATTTTAAATATTTTTTATTGTTTTTTTAAAATAATATACTAAATACAAACCGAATTTAAAAACTAAATGTTAAGACGATTTCGTAGCATATATTTCAGCGTGTGTGATGGTACGACTCAAAGCATATACGTGAAAGAAACTTCGTTGCCGATTTGCCACGTATGTGAAAGAGCTATCAATTGACTTTTCCCTTTTGTGAGCCTAAAGGAAACAATAATATATGCAAAAGCATCTCGATCAGGACTGTACGTAATTAGGTCGATCTGACACGCAAAATGCTTGTTTAGATTCAATTTTTGTTTTGTTAATTTGCTAGACTTTGATTAATCGTATAAATTGCAATATATTATTAACTTTAGATGCCTTTACGCCAGCTGCAATTTTGACCATGAATGTGGTGAAATTAAGAGATGTCACCTCATTATATGTATTTTATTTTATATTTTCTCAATTTACTATTGCAAAATTTTAATTTAGTGTTTTTGACTCCGTGAGTGCCAAAAAATTATCACTGCTCACAGGGAAAATATGGACAGTCAAAATTGGAAAGGAAAATGTACAAACTACAATCAAACGATTACAATCGAAATAGATTTTTGGAGATTAAGATGGTTACTTTAGCCAATAAATAATAGGTTTAGCGTACGCTCACCTTATATGTTTTTCTTATATAATGCTCAAAAGTGAATTATACAAGAGTATTATAATAGAGTTTCTTATATAGAACGGTTGTGGATGGTGTTTTCAAAAGTATTTATACTAATGAATTGATTGTTCTAAGATGATACTTTATAACTGTCTTAGAATCTTTTATATACGTGATTTGGTATTATCCTTTCAATACATCACCTTCCAATTCAGCTTCTTTATTTTCTCAACCTTATTTTTCTTGGCCGACCTACCAAGTTGACACAGTTTTCATTCTTGTGTACTTATCCTTATCTTTTTGGACTGACCTATATATCAGGCCAAACCATTTGACATATCGGGGCCGGTGTGAGAGTCTCCCTTTCTACTCCTCCGATAATCTGATTGCTTAACTGGTGTTCTTGTTCAGTATTTAATTGATGAGATCCAATATTCAATTCTAATCCTGACTGGTCTGACCACCTATTTATTTTTAGCCTCCCACATACCCCAAGCGCGTGTAAGATCAATTTAATCTTGTCATATTAGTTTAATAGCTTTATTTTAGTGTTTATGTAGGCAGTTTCATATTCTTCATGAATTTTTTTAATAGATGTTTTTAATATAAGGTGATGATTGTAGTAAGTCGAATTTATTAATAGAAGAATAGATGGAACCAAAATTAAATTATCTGAACTAACTAATTTTTGAATTGATGTCCCAATTAACTTTGTAGGTTCAATTCGCCAAGTTTAAATTGCTAAGTTTTTTTGTGTTATTTATTTGTACAAGGTTTCGACTTAGTGAAGTGCAAGTAAAAAATTAAATTAAGGCAAAAATAAAAGTACAAAAAGTTGATTCGCAAGAGTCTTATAAGTTATACGAACGAAAATGGTGCAGTAAAATTGACTTTACGTCAACTCTAATAGAGAAGGAGAAGAGGTTTGTGCATATGCCTTGTCCGGTCTATGTACATAGTTAAGGTGGGGTAACGTTAAGGGTACCATGATTAATCTACTTAATTAATTTTGGTGATGTAAAGTGGGAACCTTTACTTAGAATTTGTGTTTCTTATAATTTGACCAACAACATTAATGATGCATGCATGGTATTCCGTCTCCTCCATTCAAGTTTAAGTTTTTGGGTGTCGGCAGCTTAATTAATTAACAAGAAGATATTTTAGGGTCCACAGCTTAGGACACACTTATGGTGTTTTTGCTTGCACTTTTTTAAAGATCATTAATAATTATATATAATAATTTGCAAGAGCATTATTGATTGACTTGTTACTTCAAGTGGTAAAAACTTAGTGTGGGTTAAAAGGGAGAAATTTCTAGTTGAAATCATCCTCCATTATTGAATCCTATTTGTACGTGTGGGAGGTGAATTTTGGATATGTGCTTTTAGCTAAGACCCAAGTTTGATATTCAGTTGGTGAGTCGGTCTACGAACAAAGCCCATGAAGCTGAGGAAGTTACCCTCTGGCCGATCATTGCGCATTGTTATGTTCCTCGGATCATGGCATCATGAATCGTCCATTGGTGATCGGACTGCCAATATGGAATAATTGAGCCGGAGGATAGATAAAAGAAAATAACTATTTCAGCTAATGTGAACAGGGTTAGGAACACTTAAATTTTTATAGTAGTAATCAAGTTTGCCCTTTATAATAATTTTTTAGTATCCCAAATCCTAATGTAACCCTATTCTATACAATCAATTCATGTGGTAAATGTTATTTGGTGGACAATATTTGGTAAAACTTTATTTAAGTTGGATTTAAGAATATGACAATGTGATTGCAATAGATGTACTATATATGTTACGAATACATATGCTTGACTAGCATTAGTATCAAAACTTTTGAAATTGACACATTTTGCCTCAAAAAGAAAATGGAATTCTTAAATTATAAAATATGACTATTAAGCTCTGACTGATAAGAATATGAAAAAGAATTAATTTGCATGAGATGTTGGAAATATGTTTGATGTATATGGTGCAATTCTCCCTACCTTATGCTCATTTTTATGAACATATACCTTCAATCCTTTTCTATTTTTTGTGAAATTTTTTCTTTCTCCTCACCAAAGAAATTTTTTTTTATGAAAAAAAGTTAAAAAGTAAGTTAATTTCACCACATGCCGAAGCTTATTTTACAATTTTTCACACAAATTAATTATTTTTCATATCGTTTTTTATTTTGTTATCGAACGGCACCTTAAAAGAAATAGAGTCATCTAAAGACACTAATAAATTATTGAATATTTCTAGTATATAATTCTTAATCAATTTTAGCTTGTTTTGGTTGTCTTTCAATTTACGAATTGGATAATTTAAAATTACTTAATTCGTAAATTATCTAATTTGGGTGTTTGGTTACAAAAATGAACAAGTATATAAAGTCATAAATTTAAGTTAATACCTAATATATTAAATAAGAAAACGTAAAGATACAGTTAAAATTATATAACTTATAACTATCATATAAGTTCATGCGAAAAAAATCACACCACTAGGAGTGTAAACGGATAGGATACGGACCGGATACCACACTATCCATAATCATTATCCTTGTTTAAGTAGGCTATCTAAATCCTTATCCTTATCCTTTAACTATTTTTATCCTTATCCTATCGGATTCGGATTCGGATAATTACCCTATCTATTTTTTATATAACTATAAATATGTTGTTAAATAGTAGAATTCTACTTTTGCCCTCACTCTTGCATGAGGAAAAAAGGCAAAAAAAAGTCAATTTCAGATCGTTGATCATTTTTACATGAAATTCTTGGCCATTCAAGATTGACTATCTCTTTATAGAGCGGAGAATTCACATGTATTGTTGGTGATCTGAAAAAATAGGGTTAGGCACTTGGTAGGCATGATTTCAAATTAACCAGTATGTCTTTCCTGAAGAACTATGCTATATTTTTCCTCTTATTATACTTCCGCTCCCATGTTTTGTTAATGCAAAAATTTAAAGCAATCTTAAAAATATACAAGTTAAAACTCGAGAAGTAAAACGAAACATTTCAAAACTTGTTAAAATAAAAGGTTATATTTTGTAGTAAATTTTCACATGATATAATACAATAAGATTCATATTAGATTATAAGATAACCACCATATAAATACAAATAATAAATTCAAATTGAAAATCATTACCATTTAAATTTGATATGGTTTCAAACTTTTCATTCTAAAAATCACATATGTATGTTGTAAATATAACTTAGGTTTTTCTTTTTTATTATTTTCTAAGCCTTTTTTTTTAGTTTAAAAGACTTTGGTGAATTTAGACAGTTTATGAACACCAAACTAAACACGGCCGATTTTTGTAAGGGTGAGAGAATATATATATATATATATAAAGCACAGGTATTCCATTTTTTTAGGTTTACCCGTTTGGACACGGCTCAGACACAAGTACGCGTACGGGTGTGGGTACGATACCCAACACGCGGAGGATGAAAAAAAAAAAACTAAGAGGTCAATTTATAATATGCAATAGACTTTGGATGTCTTTTTATTAATTTTATAAAAAAGTATAGTAAGTTATTAACAAAGGAGATTTATCAAATATCAATCGACAAAAATTAGGTCACGCTACTTAAACCCATTCTCATATCTCTACGCTAATCAAACGGCCTTCTCTCACCTCAACAGTTATATCATTGTCGTCGAGTCCTCATCGTCGTCTACCTTCTCTCTTCTTCAGTGTTCTACTATTCTCACTCACGACCACATGTATGTCTTTTTCCCTTCTGTAATTATACTATTCTTCTATTTTCCGTAATTCGTTTTCTAATTTTCTTTGTTCAGATTTTAAAAAAATAAAATAAATATTTTAGAAATAGTTTGGTTAATTTTGGTATGCTTGGATTCCTTTTCTAATTTTCTTTGTTCAAATTTTACTTGTTTGCACTGTTCTTTGGATTTGAGTTTACATAATGCATATTATTATATAAATGTATTTATTTATTTATTAAACGTGTCCCTCGCCGTACTCATGTCTAAGTTTTTAAGATTTGCCACACCCGTACCTCGTACCAGTACCGAGTAAGACACCCCTACCTGTGTCTATGCTTTATAAATGTATATATACATAACATATACTAAATTATAATGGATACAGATATCCAATAAAACGGATAATCCATCTCAAATACAGATTATCGAGATCGAATACTATCATTATCCATATCCTTATCCATTTTCTCGGATATTTAAAAACACTATCCAAATCCTCTTTTTTGAATATCCATTCAAATAAGTATCCACAAATTGAATTCGAGTCTTCAAACATCCATTTACACCCCTACACACCAAATAATTATAAATGAGATAATTTACACAACCAAACGAATTATGTCATCAATTAAACGATATATGTATCTAGACAAAATAAAAGGCGAAACTCCTAAGCTTTATGGTATACTTTTAAATAATGGGCAACAAATTACATCCTCATGTTTGAAAGTAGACATAACTGTATAAAAGGGTTAATTACAATTTACCTCTTTTAACTATTGGGGTACTATCATTTTGTCATTTGAACTATAAAAGTTGGCAATTAACGTTATCAACTATCTGATTTGTTGCAATTGACCCATGTTGCTTGATGGGGTAAAAATTTTAAACGGTTTAAAGTCCAAATATAATTTTAAATAAATAAGAGGACTAAATGTAATTTTTAATGTCTAGCTTGATCTCATTTCTAATCACAATTTCAAGTCATCATATCCGACCACCTCTGCCACCACCATTTTCACCCCTTTCTCTCTTTAGAGTTTACACTTTTCTCTCTCATCCTTATAACCATTTCCACCCATTTTTCTCTTATTACCACCAACATGAAACTCGTAATTCTCTATTATCTCTTAAACCCCATATCCCCATTTCTTTCATCATCTTCATCATTTTACACACATGAGGGACAACACGGCTCATTATAGGTGACAACAAGACCAAAAAATTTCGCATGAAGGCCATAATAACATGTGTTTTGAAATCTTTTATAGCATTTTCAAGCTGACTCCTTGAATATTTTTCCTCTAATAACATTTATTTCAAAATCCTTTGTAGTATTTCACTTTCCATAAATTAGTTATCTACCTAATTTCTGCAATAGCACACACGAGTTAGGTGAAAAACCGAACTAATTTTATTCCAATTCAAATCCTAAAGCTTAGGATCGGAGGTTCTCGAACAAAGGAAAACATAAATTGATCCCGTTAAACAAAATACGCATATACTTGTGGGTGAAGCAATGTATAGCACCTCAAAAAAAATCTGTTAATAATATATGAAGCGAATTAAGACAACGAAGAGAAGAAATAAGGGGAGGACTGCGAAACCTTAGTATGAAGGGCTCGACTCCGAATCCCAATGAAGAAAAACATTGGCTTTCCTCAATGGATGCATTTGGGTTTTTTCGTCGTTCCCGAAAAGAAATTATATGATTAAATGGGTCAATTACATTTTTGACTATGAATAGCTATGCAGTCTTTTGATGTTGGTGGATTGGTGGAGATGAGAAAGAAAGGGTGAAGATGGTGATGGCAGAAGTGGTCGAAAATGGTGACCAGAAATAGTGGAAGAGATTAAAAATTACATTTATTCTCTTTATTTATCTAAAATTATATTTGGGCTTTAAACCGTTTAAAATTTTAATTATGTTAATTAAAATGGGTCAATTGCAATAAATTTGATATTATGTAGCATTAATTGTTAACTTTAATAATTTAGAAGGCAAAATGTTAATACTCTAATAATTAAGAGGGGCAAAGTCTAATTAACCCTTGTATAAAAATATTGGATTAAAATCAAATCTCATGAGTGTACGTAGAGCAATAGCTTGTAAATAAGATTTATCGCTTTTTTTTAAGAAAGACAAATAGCATAGAACAACAAAACGACAACGACAAAATTAAAGTTGAAACTCTCCTAGTAGAAGACGAATTAGGGACCCAGTCTGCAAGAAGAGAAGAGTTCAAAGCTAATTAAACCACCACATGAGCTACGCAATTGTGAATTCAACGACTGAAGCAATAAGATAGTTGAAGACTAGCTTTAAAGGTTCTGAAGTCAGAAATGATGGAAAATAGCTCCCAAGAAGAAGCATATTCAGAGACACACAACTTAATCACATATAAATTGTTGCTAAGGATAGCAGATTCAAACGTTTTTAAAAATAGAAAATAAAAAAAGAAAGAAGATCGATAATACATTACTATCTAATTGTGTCTAGTACAGTGGCGTAGCCAGGAATTTATACCCGGTGGTGCGCAATTTCTCTAAACTCAAAAGTTAAAAATTACCTACAATAATCCTCTCCGAGACTTCATATTTTGAAAACGTTAAATGACAACTTCATTATCGATGGAGTCGAATACATCTTTCTCAATATAAGCCACCAAACAATCATTCATAAAGTCATCTCCTAACCGATTTCGTAGTTGATTTTGATTATCTTCATCGCTGAAAATACTCTTTCAACCGTTGCAGTTGCTACGGGTAAGAGTAAATCCAACTTAATAAGCAAAAAGATCAATGGATAGACACGATGCTTCTTCAACTGAATCATTATTCTACAAAGATCACTAACTCCAGTAATTTCCCCAATTCGATCGTCAAAGCGCATATCAACAATATAAGTCTCAAGTTGATGTTCAAGCGCAATTAACTCTATTCTTAAAAAATCGGATGGATACAATTCGGCAAATCGAATCAATTTTCTCTTATCAAATGTAGCGAATAACTCATTTAGATCAAGAGAAGAAATACACAATAACAATTCCATATTCACCTTAGTAAAACAACTATTTAACTCAAAAAGTAACGTATCTATCACGGTGTAAAATAATTCAACGTGATAATAATATAAATGTGTGTTTGCTTCAGAATTGCCTCGTGATCTTCCTTGATGAACAAAAATATCCCCCATGTCTAAAACAAGTATATCCTCCTTAACACAAAAATCAGACACTAGATTTAGTAATGAATCCCACCCATCATCTCTCATCTTTTGTAGTCGGCTTTTTGTTACTTTTACTAGCTGCATGGCATTAACAATATCTTGATCATCCCTTTTTCAAGCTTGAGACAATTCATTTGTAATTCCTAACACAATTTTCATTAAGTCTAAGACAAATACGAATTTAAAACACTGAATATAGTTTAGTGTAATAATTGCTTAGGCTCTTTGAGTTGTGTCTGATCCATCATTTTTAACAATTAAAATAACTTCTATCACTGAGGAATATAAATCAATTAAACTTATTAGAGTACTATAGTTAGATCCCCAACGAGTGTCTCCGGCTCGTTTTAATGTTGATTCTTGATTCAACCCATGGCCTATCAAAATTTCCCCACTACAAATACCTACAATCATTTTTTCAAGCTGTTTTTCTCGAATAATCTCTCTACGCTTACATGAAGCTCCAACTATATTTGACAAATTTTTAACAACTTAAAAAAAATACATATCTTTGGATGATCCTGCGTAACAGCTACAAGTATTAATTGAAGTTAGTGAGCGAAACAATGTACATAATAAGCAGAAGGATTTTCCATTAATATTAAACTTTTTAGACCATTAAACTCTCCACGCATATTACTTGCTCCACCATATCCATGTTCACGTAAACTTGATATACTAAGTCCATACTTTGATAAAAGAGAATCAATACCTACTTTAAGTGACAAAGCGGTGGTATCTTTCACATGTACTATACCTAGAAATTGCTCCATGATAAACCCCTTATCATCAACATAACATAGAACAACGACCATTTTCTCCTTTACGGACATATCACGAGCCTCATCAACTAGAATTGAAAAAAATTGATCTCCAATTTCTTAATGACTGTATATGTGATCTCCGTTGCAAAAGAATTAACAATATCATATTGAATTGTAGGCGTAATTAACTTAAGATTTTCTGGAGCATTCTTTAAGACAACTTTCTTAACTCCCTCATTTTGTTCATAAAGAAATTAAAGAAGTTCAAGAAAGTTACCCCAATTTGCAGATTTCTCTGATTCGATATGCCCACGAAAAGTTAACCCTTGCTTTAAAAGGAACCTAATACAATCAATGAAAGCAGTTAAATGCATACGATACTCAATTCTAGATTGATCAAAATGACTAGACAAAAGAGTTTCAATATGCTGCTTCTGGTTCATAAGATCTTCACAAGACTTTCTGCAATAATTATGTATACTATTGTGGGCTCCAACATGTTTATCAAACAAAGTCTTCTTCCTCCAATTATTAAAGCCGTCAATAATAAATGCGTCACAACCTCCTTGCATCCCATTTGGATCTTTAAAAAGAAAATAATACAAATAATACGCTGCATCTTTTGATATACTATATTCTAACCAATCATTATAATCATTAAATAACGAAGATACAAATCAACGCTTATCATGTCCTTCACCAGTCCAAGGAAAATCATGATTTTTTGGTTGACATTGGCCTTTTTGTAAATATGCTCGTCTCACATTCTTTATATCATTAAGATCATAAGATTGTATATCTTTCCTCAACCCCGGATTAGATTGAACCTCTAAATTAGAAAAAACATTTGTAGGATTGACATCAACATTTGGAATAGCGGAATTCACGCTTGGAATGGTAGAACTCGCGCCTACATTTTAAGGATTGAATGAGGAACTTGTTCCTATTTTGCTATAATACTTGTTCATTATAAACTTAGCCTTATAAATTCAACATTTATTAAATTAATAACTAATAATTAAACCTAAATCAATTAAACAATTAACATATAATTAACTAAATAGTCTAATAATTAACTAAATCAAATAAACAATTAATCAGCCCTATACAAAAAATACGGGCATTAATCTCTCTTTCCAACAATTAATATTTATTGGTTTGGATTCAGATGCATTATTCTCTCAAATATAAATTATGTATATATAGAGATATAAAATCAGCCCTATACAAAAAATGAAATAAAATAAGCCTATAGGCTATATCTGTTCATAATTTTACATATAAAATTAAGCCCTAAAATCAACCCTACAAAATTAAGCCCTAAAATCAACCCTATAAAATTAAGCTCCAACTAATTTTACACAATCACACATATATTGATATCATATATGATATATCCATTCATGATTCATAATATATATCATAGAAAAATTATCAATTTTCGCTATAAAAGGAAAAAGGAAAAAGAAAAGGGACAAAAATGGTGTTCTAACCTCAACCAAACTGTCCAGACGTGACTCGTGAGCAGCGAGCCATCCAGGCGTGAGCGATAAGCTGTCCTTGGTGAGGCGTGAGCTGCGTGATGCAGCCGTGCAAGCTTGGTCGACGACTTAGTGAGTGTGAGCCGTGAGAGAGCAGAGAACAACGGAAGAAGAGATAAAGAAAAAAGCGTGCTGCGTGCGGAAAGAAAAGGGGCCGATAATCTCTCTGGATCTCAATCCTTTTTAAGTAAACTTCATTTCTCACTAGTCCCTCAACTATTATTTCTTACAATTACATACCCTTAACTTTCTTTTTTTTTTAAATCCTTAAAATCTCAGGGGTGCGTCCGCACTACCTCGTACCAGTGTGGCGACGCCCCTGGTCTAGTATATGCCACTCTTAATTGTTATGATATAAATTTCAATATTAGTATAGCAAATGTTCACCATAAAGTAGTTTTAATTTTTGTCCAAGATAAATATAACATTAAGAAATTGATTTCTGTCAAAATAAGTATAATATTAAGCAATTGTACAATAACATATTACTCTCACATAACACAATATTTCATTTCTGGGATATTTGGACTTTGCATCTCACATTTTGACCCCTAATTAAAGATTGCACCCTATATTTTGAATCATTTGACTTTACACTCCACTGTTAACTATTTTTGTTAAGCTTTGTTAAAAAATAAAGTGAATGACAAAAATGACCTTAATCTTGCAAATGGAGAGAGAGGCAACTTGTTCTTCCTCCCTAAGCTTTTTTTCTCCTTTGTTTTCCACCTCGATCTAGGTCTCTGCAACATCGCTTCTATTTCCAATGAATCACCTAAGCTTTAATTGACACTCATCAATTTCTAATTTCTCAGACACTCATAACTTATTTGTTGAATTACCTCGCCGGTTATTTCTCTTTGTTCTTTAATTCGTCTTTCAAGGTTTAGCCCATTGGAAGCAATGTATTTTTGAGTAATCAATATTGTTGAAGTATTTGTTTTCAATTTTAGGGGTAATTTGTTTCTTATTGATACCCAATCATCCTCATAGCCCTAAATGGCAAAGTATATGTCTTTTCTCTCTCTAAAAATAGTGGAGCTTGAATTAGAAGATGAGCGTATGAAATAAAAAAAGAAGGGCAATGTACTTCTTATCTAAGATTCCAACAGTTTTGTTTGTCTTTTACTCTTTTTTTATTTGCTTAAGTTATAAATGATTTACTTAGATCATTGATCAAAGATCACTTTATTTGACATAAAAAAAGTTTATTAAACTTAAATTGAGCAAGAAGAAGAGAAAGAAGGAGCAGCAATTGGTTATTTCTTTAGCATTTTTCTCATCATTTAGTTATTTGCTATTACATCTTAATAAATTTAGAAGGATCACCTTTTTGGTTTGAAAAATATGGTTATTTAGCATTTGCAAAGATATTTCCTTTAGTCAATTAGAACATCTCCACCCCATAGGCTAAAAAGCCTAAAAAAAAGCCAAATATGAGTTTTTTATGCCCCAGCGCGCAGTGTAATATACCCACAAAAGGCCAAAAAAGGTAAAGCATAATTATATTTAACAGCCGACAAACTTTTAACTCACACGATGAATCATTTGTCTGGGAAGAGAATGGGCTTTCTCACGACACATGATGTGTCGTGTGGTGTCTTCCACGACACATCATGTGTCGTGTGAGAGAGAGATGTTTGGCCCGATATATCATGTGTCGGGAGACACATGTATGGCCCGATATATCATATGTTGGAGGAACAATTTTTACACTTTTTCACTGCTACACAACTAATATTAATAGGCTAAATATACACTATTACCTTACCTATTTACCTTTATCATAACAGATGGTCTTAAGTGATACTGAGGAGCTTGGTTCCCATATTTGCCGCATCTGTCTAGAATGGCCCATCATACTTTTTGCACTACGTTTATTATATTTACTTTTTCAGTAGGATTCATTATAATTGTTCTATTATTTTTTAAACATATCTCTGCATTCTACTGTTAGATTTTTCTTTTTTTAATAATCTAGTTTGGCATTTTTATCGTATCAGTTTTTTGAATTTTTTTAGGTTAAATTTGCATTTTTTTCCCTTCAAATCATTGCATATAATTATAATTTCCCGTAATTGTCGCAAATCTACCTGGGAGCACAAATGGCCCCAAAGCTAAAATGCACAAGGGCATTTTAATCATTTGCTTTTTTATCAAAGTTTAACGGAAATAGTTCGGATGTAAAGTCAAATAATTCAAAATATGGATTACAACACTTAATTAAGGGTCAAAATGTAAATATCCCTTCATTTATTAGTGCTTTGGATATGCTAGAGTGCCACAGATTATTGGATCTTTGAGATTTCGAAAAAAAAAAAGTTGCCTCACTGTTACAATACAAATGGTAATTTGAACCTTAGCTATACGTATACATGTACACGATGATCCACTTAACATAAGGTGAATACAATTATGCTGATGAATTTAACCCCTATTCCATAAAATTAAGGAGCAAAAATTACGTTCAAATACTAAAATCAAAGAGACTCTCGCTAATCTACGGAAAGCTGCTTTGATATCAGGACACGTGGCACCAATCTGAACACCAATAACATCGTCGGGGCGGAGATCGACGGTGATGAGCGGAATCTGATAAAGCTCGGCGGCGGCACTATTTTGGAGCTGCCAGCGACTTTAGTGCTGCGGACGAATTGAGATGAAAAGGAAAGAGAAGTATAAGCCGTTATCAATTTTGTTTAGTTCAGATTTTGTTAAAATATAATTGTGTTTCTTTATTACGTTATGTTTCCTTAGTTGAGCAGGAGATTAATTGTATATCTTTATAAATAGGGTCTTATTGTATTAATTGAGGCCATCCAATTCAATACAATTTATTCTCTCTTTAAAATATTTGAGTGATTGTGATTGGTGTTGAATACTTTAATTTAGGATGAAAATGGAAGATTGGATAAAGTGGATATATAAACAGAGGCATACGAGGGAGAGGGATTCCTTTTATTAACCATGGTTAGTTTTAGTGGCCGTTTGATTAAGCATCTTTAAGCCTAAATGTCAAGTTGATTACTTGATTTAGACTTAATAATTTTTAATTTTATTTTGTTGGTTTAAAAGTATAAAGATGAATGTTTATTTTGTCTCCCTTCTACGTTGACACGGAAAGGGGACACGAGATAAGAACACACGCCATATGAGCCAGTTAAATTAATTTATTTTTTTTATTATTTTATTTTATTTTAGGCAAGTAACTTTTTTCATTATTTCTTACCTTCCTCATACCCATCTCTCACCTAGTTTACCTCGAATCGCCGGCAGCCCTGTTTCCACCCTCTGCTAGAGCCACTGTCCCACTGGCAATAGAGAAAAAAATTTCATGCCTTTTTTTCTCTCTTTTTTTTCCCTTTCATAAACAAATATATAACCAAATCTCTCACAAACAAAACTCTAATAGCAGAAGAGTATATCCAAAGTCTTGAAGTAACGCAGAGTTAAAGGTCACTGTCGCCACCACCACTGCCACTACCTCGCAGCTACCAGCACATCGTTTCTCTCCGGCTACCAAAGAGAAACGATGTGCTCGTAGCGGCGAGGCAATGGCAATGGTGGTAGCAATTTTAGAAAAGAGAGCAATCGTGATTTGTAGTAAAGATCCGATTTAGAGGAAGAAGAGATAGTCAAAGTAGCCATGGCATAGGAGAGAGAAAGAAGAGTTGTTTGGTTTGGGTTAAATTTTGGAAAAAAGGTTAACCGGAAAACCAAAAAAAAGAAAATCGGATGTATCTTGCCAACTCAGTGTGTCCTCTAATTGTGTCCTTTAAGGGTGTCTTGGTAAAATTATTGCAAAAGAGCTATGAAGTAATCTTTCCTTTTAAGTTTGAAGTTTTAGTTTTAAGCTTTTATATTTTTAAATATTGTTATTTTTATAAAATAAGTGAATAAAAATAACTTTGTTCAAATAACATTTATTTAACTTTTAGACCTGTTTACTTGTAGTGTATATTTAGGTTTTGTGAAAAATATATATAACTTGTCAAAATTTTGAGCTTCACGTGTTTTTAAAATTTAACCTTTATGTAAAAGGAATGTGTAAAATACAATCCAAGTTTATACTCCCGCATCAACTTTTTCTTTCTTTAATTATTTTATAAAACTTTAAAATGTAATAACTTTTAATCTAAACCATATATTTTAATAAACATTATATATTTGAAATCTACTTATCAATAACAATAAATTAAAATTCATTATTGTTATAATATTATGTATACGAAAATTTAATAAAAAATAATTAAAAATTGTATAAAATGACATTTAATATGCATTGTTATCTTATTGGTTGATTTAATTTTTTTACATAAGTTTATAAAAGTACTATTAAACCTCGTTTGATTCGTGAATTTGAGCACTCATGAAATGAAAGTATTTCTTTACCTTTATTTTGTAAGCACAAATTCCGAAAACACTTTTTTAATATATGAGAAAGTATGAAGTAAAGTCATTCTTCTCAAAATCCATATAATTGATTTTCTCTTGTTATTTCTTAGAATTTATTACAAATTTTTTTGACAATGATACCCCTACTTAAATACTTTTTATGTTTTACCAAATATAAGAAATAAAACTCGATAGAAACTTTAATTTTTCACTCCTATGAAAAAGACAAAGGAATTAGTTTAATTTTTTGACAATAATACTCCTACTTAAATACTTTTCATATTTTACTAACTACAAGAAATAAAACTCGATAGGAACTTTAGTTTTTTACCCCTATAAAAAAGACAAAGGAATTAGTTTTCCTTCTGTGAACTAGACGAGGCCTAACATATATTTTTTAGATTTTTAAATTTTGTGTAAAAGTATCTTAATACATATGATTTATACAAAAATAAATAAATTATACAATAATTAAAAATGCTTTTAAACAAATAATACTTATTTTAATATACATTGAAAAAATATTATTTTTCAAATTTTACGATTAATTTTTAAATTTAATATTTAAACTCAACAAAACAAACGCAGCTTTAATTATTATTTTTTTGGTGGGGGGGGGGGGGGGGGGGGGGGGGGCGGGCGCCGCTTATCCATTCGTCTTTGGGCCTTTTTCGTTATGCTGAGTTGGCATTGAGTCGGTGGGCAGGTATCTCTGCGCCGATAAGTCCGTGTTTGCTATGTGGCATACAAACAGTTAATATTCTATTTTTATTTATTCTATTTATTTATTTATTACTTTGGTGAGTCACCAACTGTTGATTGGCTTAGTATGGTCCCAGACCCAATATAGGCTGTCAAACTAAATTAGCAGATGCCATCTGGGTCCATTTTATTGGAGGAACCGAACTGCTAATTTTTTATACTTTTCCACTTATTTTGTCTTTTATTTTTAAATACATTAGATAATTAAAACGCTAACTTATTTTTTATTTAATTTTTATATCGGCCAACATTACTATAAGATTATTTGGTAACTTAGAGTTCTTATCATTATTCTTCCGTCCAATTTTATTAAATAGAGTTTAATTCAAAAGTTAAATGCATAATTTTTTTATTAAAAATTGGAAGAGATAATTTATACAATGAGTAAATCATTTACACAAAATTTTATATAAGATTCAATTTAAAAGTGAGTGAAAAAATCATTTAAAATTTTAATGGTCAAATATGAACGTATGTATCAAATATTTATTACACCCACTTCTAATTTAATTTTTTGATAAATTTTTTTAGAAATGATCTATTTATTGTAGAAATCATATCCATCAAATTTTATGAAAAAATGCATTTATTTAACCATCAAACTAAACTCTTGATAAAATTAGAATGAATAAGAGCATCTCAAATGGAATAACTAAAAATGAATAACAAAAATAACTTTTGATTATCCATTTAATAAATTGTTAAAGTTAACAATGTAACTATCTCCAATGGTTATTTTTTCTCAATAACGAAATTTGTGGAGTCCATTATATTGATTGACCACAAATTAATCAATTTGAATTTTGTTTAAAAAAAGGGAAAGACGATTTAAATTTGAAAAAATTCTCTTTTACTCAATAGTGATAAAGTTTTCTAATCAATGTTTTCTAATTTTTTAAGTTTTTTATTATTTAACATTTAACTATGTTGTACGAAAATAGTATTTATTTAGTGTGAAAACTATGATGTGTAATATCTCAAAAGTGAACAAACCTCTTTCGAATTTCAAAAGTTAAGTTTCATCAGATACGTACAATATTAGTTCTCTTCTATCTTGTAATAATTTATATTTTTTGACACAACTAGCTTGTAATAATTTAAATAGTTAAGATTAGGAGATTTAAATTATAACTATATTGGCGCTCAACAATTCCCAGTATTCAATTTGTAGCTTACTCTGTGGATTCATTCTGGTTAATGCGTATTACTGCAATTTTAATAAAATATTTACTGCAAAAAGTGATAAAGTATTCGACAAATAAGTTAAAAGATGGATGTGTTAAGGCGTCGTTTGGTTCACGGAAGAAAAATCAATTCATTTGTCTTTCTCATGGAGGTGAGAAATTAAAGTTCATATCATCTTTCCTTTCCTATGTTCAGCAAAGTACGGAAAGTATTCACGAAATAGCATTTCATTTCTCTTCCGGCGTTTAGTTGGTACAAGAAAGAAAATTTAAAATATATCAATATTTCAATAATATGATTGTATTTTAAAATAACAACATCATAAATGCTGGGAATAGATTCAATGGGTAAATTTGGCAATAGCATATTTAGGTAGGGGTATTGTTATTCAAAACTTTTGTAATAAATGCTGAAAAATTATAAGGAAAAATTAATCCCATGAAATCTGAGTAAATTGATTTTCCCTCTTACTTTCTCCCTGTCAAGAAAATATTTTCAGAATTTGTGCTTACAAAAAAAAAATATGACTTTCCTTTTTTAAAGTTTCAAATCCGCAAATCAAACGAGTCCTAAGAGAAGAGAGAAAGATTTGGGGGAGGGGGTAACCTCTATCTGAAATTTTCCTTTCGTACACAAAAAATAAAAATAGAATTAATGACAAAAATAAAAAAGTTTTAAAGTCATTAATTCTATTTTTATTTTATTACTTTGGTGAGTCACCAACTGTTGATTGGTTCAATAGGTAGGACGTCCCAACACATGCTGTCTAAATTAGCAGATGTTATTTTGAAAAAATAAAATAAAATTAGTATATGTTATATATGGGGTGTTAGAATATAACAAAAAAAAGGGGGTGGATTTTCCACCTACGGGAAGGCATTTTCCTTCCCCCTTTCTTCATGATCATTTATTATATGTATTTATGTAACATTTGTATAAAAAAAAAAATTAGCAAATGCCATTTGGCCCTTCTATTAGAAGGAAAATGGACTTCTTTTTTATTGTTTTAAGATACATACTACACTTGCTTGTTTTTGGGGTGGTAATTTATATTTTTGATTGGTGTTTTTGTTTGACACAATCCGATATAATAAGAAAAATAAGGACATAAACATGACACAACACGAAAACACATTATTTTTAGTTAAAACAAATACGATAAGACAAATATAGACAAGTCTTAATACGTGTAGGAGCCGATTTTTTCTCTAATTTAGTCACGATTGACGCAGCTTACACGACTAGGCATAATTAACACGACATGACCTTTAATTTTGTGTCAATTTTGTTCCAATTTTTTTGATCATGAACAAGATACGACATTATGTTAAAAACTCTAGTCACGATAATGAATTCTTGTATCATTTTCGTCCAAATTCGTTTGGTTTCACATTGAAATTTCCGTGTCATTACTAAAAATAAAATCCCTAGAAAAGGGGGAAAACGAGAACATGAATGCAATAAGTTTTTTTTCCCCTTCTGTTGATAAAAGAAAGAAATATTAAATGTGACAAGGTAAAATATTCATTTGACCTCCAGGCCAATCACAAGGAGGCACGTGGCAATTCATGTCGACGTGCAACAGAGAAGTAGAGAGGTTTGAAACCCAGTGCCACGTGGATACTGAGCTCGTGGAAGTGTTAGGGCAAAGCCGAAACAAATACTTGAATCAACAGGTTACAGAGCTCAAATGCTAGAGCTCTTCCAACTTTATAACCAACCACTGTGTCAGAGAAGGCGCAAACAGCATGGGCGACTCTTACCAACAATGCCAACGCCTCAAAACCTCTCCGCAACTCCATTAAATACATACCAGTTGCATTTAATGCACCGGAATATATAGAGAAGTAAGGTCAGAGTTGGTGATGATTAAGGATGGCCTTGGACCTACGCCAAGAGCTCTCCCACACGATTTCTCTCTATTATATATATATATGGGAGGCATTTACTTCCCTCAACAACCATGAACAACCAAGTAATCAAGCAACAAATATTTAGCAACTAAGATAGAATTGAGCAACCAAGCCTCCATCATAAAAAGGACAGAGAGATAGAGCTAAAACGCCTGCAACAGAGCTCCTAGCATAGAGAGTTTAAAACTCATGTGACTTAGAAATACTCATGTTGTAACCTTGTGAGGATTAAAATAGTTATAGATATTTTGTAAGCTTATAATACTAACTCAATCATTATAATACAAAGCAACATTCTCTTAACGAAAAGTGAAAACAAGTAATAATCTTTTCTTCTTCTCTTAACAAAAACCAGTGAAAACCAAAAATAATCATGTTGTAACGAAAAGGGTTTACGACTTTTCCTTTTAAACTTTTCTTCTTCTCTTAACGAAAAGTGAAAACCAGTAATAATCTTTTTTATTAACAGGGGTGAGTGGACGTTTGAATACTTTTCCAACAATATTTTAAATAATTTTTATCTAAGACTTTTATATAAAATTATTTAGAAAATAGTAATTCGTCTACTCCGATCCAATTGTTCTTTTATTTTTTCTATTAAATTTATTCGAATATTGATAATGGTAGACAAACGCCTGAAAACGAGAGGTTTAAGTTTTAGCAGAAAATAATATAAGATCACGTGATTAAACACCTTTTTAACAAAAACGATATATAAATTTGATTTATTTATTTATATAAACGGATAAGATTGACATCCATTTCACTTGTTATGCTGAGGTGGCCCAATCTACGTGGGCTCTAGTCAATGCGCGTCGTATTCTTCTGTCGTGGGCTCCATATGCAATTTGGATACATCCTTTAATGAGGCTGCCAAGTTTGATGAACAACGGTCATCTACAAACCTGTGGTCCCAATTATGTCGACAGCTCTCTACCTTCTTTATTACATGCTGACTTGTAACACGGGAAAAATAAACTCAAATATTTAAAAAATATATTATATTTTAATTACATAATTTTTTATCTTTTATATATTTTTAAATTTTAAAAACAATCGTCTTTTTATTATATAAATATTTTGATGGATTGGTTTATAATTATCATGATTATAAAGTATTTTAAAGAAGTAAAACTTCTTATAAAAAAATATAGGGATTTTTTAAAAAAAAAACAAATGTCACACTCTCATTCTAATAAAGGACACTCTTTTTAGAAAATTAGTTTGAAGGATAATTTTTTAATTAAGGACAAAATAAAAAATATTTAATTATTTTAACTAATTACGTTGAATTCCAAAACTATACTTTTAATAGATAAATACCCAAAAATAAATATAAAATTAATTACGTAATTAAGTCGATGATAATAAATTCAAACAAACTCAAATATAGATAACAAAAAAATTCAAATAAAGATTAACATAACAATAATTCAAAAAAGTCAAATGAAAAACAAATTAAAAACTTTAAATTTCCAAAAAAAGTGGAGTTTTCAAAATTTAAAGCAATAAAGTAAAATGCATAAATAAACAATTAAAAACTTATCAACTTGGATGCTTCGCTTCAGACCAATTATAAAATAATATTCAATCCTTCATCTATCTGAGTCCTTAAAAAATGTTTACAAAATAAAGTGTTATAGTTGTTATTTAATATGCCTGCAAAATTAAAAGATAAAAAAATGCATACAAATTAATATGCCTAAAAAATAATATGTTAGAAAATGCCAACAAAATAAAATGTTATAATTGTTAATTAATATGCCTGCAAAATTAACAAGGATAAAAAACATGCCTACAGTTTAATATGCCTACAAAATAATATGTTAGAAAAAATGTTTACGATAAAAACTACATATTTTTTTGGAGTAAATATCATCAGTGGCCACTTAACTATTGGCAAATTCTATCAGTAGCCACCATACTTTATTTTGTTACAAACGCACCATTAAACTTTTAAAACGTATCATCATTGGCCACTCCGTCAAATCCCACCGTTAGTTTTTTGCGGGAATCGTTATTACTTGAAATGTTAGGGGTATTTTGGTCTTTTTTCTTTTTTTTTCTCTTTTCTTTTTTCACTTTTCTTTTCTTTCTTCTTCCTTCTACCATTACCTTCTTCACCATTCTTCTTCTCTACCAGTGGCCTCTTTGATAAAATCAAAGAACAACAAAATACACCAAATCAAATCAATTGCCTAAACTAATCAAATCAAATGGCAATTTCTTAAACAAGTATAAAAATTGAAGAAGAAATCAGAAGTCGGAAGAAGAATAAATGGGAAGCAAAAGCGGAGGAAGAAGAAATGAGAAGTAGATTCAAAAATTTGGAGGAGGAAGAAATTCAAGAATCAATCACCAATTGAGCCTTAAGTTCTAGAGAGAAGGTTCGGAGGCTAACTTTCAAGAATCAATCACCAAAGTAAACAATGGGGAGAGTGGCAGAAGAATGGCGGAAGGAAGAAGAAGAAGAAGAATGGTGAAAGGGGAAGAAAAGAAAAGAGAAAAAGGGGAAAAAAGGTAACAAAATAAAATGCCCCTACCATTTTAGGTGATAGCCTCCGTTAAAAACTAACGGTGGGATTTGGTGGCCATTAATGTATACGTTTTAAAAGTTTAATGATGTGTTTGTAACATATTAAATGGTGGTGCACCCATTAATGTATTTACTCTATTTTTATTTTTTTAAACTCATATTAAGGCTTTTTTCCTACTTATCTTTTTTTAGTACCCACTACAAGTTAGATTACAAATTAGTTGTAGCTCCTTCATTAATGCTAGAAAGCTATTTTTTGTCATGTTGTGCGGATGTGGACCTTCAAACACAAATTGACCATTTTACCCTTATGAACTCAACATTTGTAACTCCCTCTTTGGTAGAATCTATGAAACCTTGAGCGTTTTTGTGGTGATTTCCTTATCTCATGCAGTCCAAATTCGTCGATTGTGTTCAATATGAGAATGGGGTTTGTGAGAATTGATAACATCTAGTAAGGTTTCATAACACTTCAGTTATTTAGACATTGTTACTTTATAAAATAACAATCCTATATTGAATAAATCACATATCACGCTGGATAAGAGATATGATTGAGAGAGAATTATTCGTTACAGATCAAAGCATTTTAAATATCACAATCCAACCCATATTATGGTAGTATTTAGTGCTAATAAATTAGTTCATAAATAAAAAGAGGTCAAGCACGTGTTACTCTCTTTTGCATTTTATGTATAATGTATATATATATCATTCTTCTCGTATAAGAAATTATCATAAAAAAATAACTAATAAACATATATGATACATTATTTTATACCCACATTTTTTTATTAAGCTTTAACATGCGCTTGAGCATGTTATCATTTTCCATAAATATATATATTTGAAAAATACAGTACGTGGAAATTATCATAAATGTAATAACTAATAAACATATACTAACGGTACATTTATTTTATACCCACATATTATGAATTTAGTATTATTTTATAGTATTATTTAGTATTATTTTTACTTACATGGATCGGAAAAATAAATATAACGAACAAGTAAATTCATTGCCAATTATTTTACTTATATAAAATATAATTTGAACATTACTATTACAAAATATTTACTTCCAAAAAATGAATTTAGTATTATTTTATAGTATTATTTAGTATTATTTTACTTATTATAAAATATAAGTTGATGGCACTTGTGATCCATCTGAGACAAAACAGAACATTACTATTACAAAATATTTACTTCCAAAAAATTCGTTTGAGTACCCGAATAGTCAGAGGCGAAGCTAGAATTTTTTGGTAAATAAATCATTAACTACTTTATGTAGTAAATCAAAATACAATAAAAAATAGATCACTAACCCCCACTTGTAGTTGTTTTTAAAAAATTCTTAATTTTTTAAAAAAAATAGATATACCACGTCAATTTTAAATATTATCTTATTTTTTTTTATTATATATATATTTTAATGGAGTCAATGAACCCCGGTTTAAAAAAGTTAGTCACACCCTACAAACAGTACGATAGGTATACTGGCACAATCGATATATAGATAGATGTGCACTCCACGCTTCCAAAGGTAGTTCTTGCCAACTTAAGTCATACACCCACAAAACAAAAAAGGAAACAATAAATAGAACGAAAAAAAGTCTGCCAACTCCCATTGCTTCCATTTTTGTCCCCATCCTTTTTTTAGACTGTCCAAAATACCAAAAACCAACCAAACCTTTCATTCAAACAGAAACATGTTTAATCTGACCCGTGACACCAATTGTCTGATTCCTCATCGCCTTCGGCATCAAGGTCAACCTCCGAAATATCAAGATCAGGAATGAATTTGCAACAAAATCAATAAACAAACAATTCGTCTTCGTTTTTAGATTCGGTACCTCAAGATAGATCTTTTACTTTGTGATTTCTAGATCGATCTTCGTACAGTGATTAGTGTGTATAACTCTTCATCGAGAACGAGTCTTT
This sequence comes from Lonicera japonica, assembly GCA_021464415.1. Classification (NCBI taxonomy): domain Eukaryota; kingdom Viridiplantae; phylum Streptophyta; class Magnoliopsida; order Dipsacales; family Caprifoliaceae; genus Lonicera; species Lonicera japonica. The sequence goes on from CM038466.1 coordinate 2,588,181, forward strand.
TGGGTACTACTTACTCTTATTATGTGTCTATGGCTTAGATTTACCTTACTCTTAGTAAGACATTTTTCCTCTTTGTGGTAGGCTTCTTATTACTTTGTATAACACCTCCTTCCCTTGAAGCCATTGGATCCTTGCCTTGGTTAGGTTTGTATTTGTCTAGATTGGATAGTAGAATTACTTGGGTTAGGTTTGTAGTGCTTACATGAAATAAGCTAATAATGTAGGTGCTTTGGTAGTTCTGGTTGTAAACATGCAATCGCTCCACCATTAATCAGATCGTCGTTCGGGATTCATTTTGAAGGCATTCTCCAGGTGAGTTACTTTAGTGCCTATTTGCATTCTCCATGTTACTATCACCGTTACTTTACCACAGTGTTAAATATAATAATTATGTGAATGGGTTACAAATCATATGATTTTTTTTTAAGTTAAATATAATAATTATATACGAGTTTAGATTTTTTGTACTACTGTTTACTTTAGTACAATTGTCTTAATTAAGTTTTTAATTTTAAATTCAAAATTTGATTTAAATGACTTAATTAATAGGAGTTTAATTAAGTAATTAATTTTCATATGAGACCTTTTTAAATGCTAGGCTAATTTCAAAATAAGTAGGCCTTCTAATGCTAAATATGTTATGTGACAAGTACATTAATTAGGTAGCCCTCACTAATTTAAAAAAGAGCTTAAAGTTTTGACAATAAAATTCGAAGTCAAAGGAGTTCAAACTAAACGTCCCTTTTTTAATTTTAAGTAGACATATTAAATTGATAAGTAGTGAAATATACCAGAAATCCTCCGTCTACCTTTTGAGCATCTCTAGTGCTGCCTTAGGCTGATCCATCGGAATTATGTGGCCAGTAACGTGGACCTTGAGAAAACTGAGGGATCCATAGGTTTTCAAGTACTCGCACTAGCAGTAGGCATAATTATTCGTCTTCCTTTTAATATAGGACCCGTGAATTTCACCGGCAAAATCTTTAATTTGGGCCATAAAGATTAAGCTGTTTCAAGGAAAAAATAAAAGAAGAATGATTACATTGGCAAAATTAAACATTAAAAAAATATGATACAACTTCATTGCACATAAAAAATGAGTGAGATAATTACGTAAAGTGTCAATAGTTTAGGGGGTTTATATAAGATTTAGTTTAATAGTGAAATACGACCATCTTCTCCCATTTCCTTTACATCCGTCCCTCTATCTTTTTTTGTGGAGAAATGGATTTGGCATTTGCTCATCCATTACACACTCCAATCAAAAGGAGAAGAAGCATTCATTGGAGCAAGAAATCTATTACTACTACTCCGGCCTACCACAATTCCTTCGATTACAGCAGCATCAAGATTATTATTACTCAACAACAACACCACCACCAACTAGGTAACTCTCCACTAATAGGGCAGCAATGCATCCTGATCTCGTTGCATTTACGGCATAAAGATTAAGCTGATTTAGAGTGTGGGTGGTGATGGAGAAAGCAAATAGAATTAAGTTGAAGATTATTTGTTAATGCGATTTTTTTTCTCGGTTAAAAATGTTTATCCTTATCTCTTTAAAGTTGTTAGAAATCAAATTCAAAACCAATTTGAATTCAAATTAATTACATAAGGACAAACAATTGAGATAACATGTAAAAATACATAAGGACAAAAAGTAAAAAAGCCAATTTAATTAAATAATTAATAAGTAATTAAAAGAGCGATAAATTACCAAAAAAATTATAATTTGAGTTGAAGGGAGAGATACTAGAAATAGAATCTTCAGCATAAACCAAGCCGACTCTAGTAACTCGTGTAAAATAGAAATTGTAATTTTCAAAATAAATAAAAAGAATAATTAATTTGTTTGTCAAGATTTTTTTAAAGCATTATATAAGTCATGGTTATACCTTTCTCCTTCTATTACTATGACTACCTAACGTACCTTTGGCATTTCTCGAATCATGTCTTATTGTGGTTTGGAGAATATTTTATTATTAATAATTGTACTAATAATTTTAATGAGACATATATATTTATAAAAAATGACATACGTCGTGTATTCATACATAATGGTTAGAATGCGACATCTATATTAAATTCATCTTTATCAAAATTTCTTCTAACCAAGTAGTAATTACTACATTAGAATATTACTTTTTTTATTTTGTGTGATAATTATTTTCGTCTAAAAGCACTTATAAATACAAATGTATTTCTACCTTAGAATAACTATAAGTCCTTGTCCTTGAGTTTGAGTGGTAAGCATGTACCACGGGCTGCACTGTTGGGCTTAAAAGAAGAAGACCCGGATTTACATACACGGAGGGCTTAAATTGAATCCATCCCCCATTCTGGATTTGACAACATAAGCGGCCCAAGAAAAGATGGGCCCCGGTCTAAATAGGCCACTCAGTACAAGTACTAATTGAAAACTTTGAATTTACACAAACGCAGTAGATATGCTAAAAAAATATTTTGAATTCGTTGTTAAAATAAATTTTTTAACAGAAGGACCTTTTTTTCTGAATTTACACAAACGCAATCGCCTAAGCAGCCTAATAGAAGGACCTTTTTTTTAATACAAACAACTATAGATACACTTGGTATTTGAGCTTGGAAGTAGGGGTGTTAAGGCCAATTTAAAAATCGACCGAACGAGCTGAACCTATTCGGATTGATCTGTAAAACCCCGAACAAAAAAAGAAAAAATTGAACTAAAACCGAATAGTTTGGGGCTGGCTAGTCCGAAACCGAACTAAACCAAACCAAATTATGTATAAGAAAATAAAAAATATTAATATATACTCAAAAGACACACATTAATTATATACTATAATACAAAAAAGAAGACATTTTATAAGAATATGTTCCTTATAAATTGCATGTTGTTATCATTTTAAAAATAGTATCATATACATGATGGCAAAATAACGCGTGCCCTTATTATTGAATTAACTATATAATGCTAAGGTATTTTTTAATTATCATATACAAGATGGAAAAATAATTTATCATTTTATTATATATTTTTTATTCTTGTAAATGTACAAATAAAATAGTAACTAAATACAGAACATGGTTTCTACATGTTTGCTTCTTGTTTCTAGGAAACCATGACTTTAATTTGAATATGAACCAATCTTACATCACTATTAATACTACACTGTTATGTTAAATTGATTTAGAAAAAAAATATATGTCAAAGCCAAATAAAACCGAACCGAAATTGAAATTGAACTAAACCGAAACCAAATTTTTACATTTGATTTGAGTTTGGGGTACTTTAATTTTTACCCTGACTAAAACCGAAAACACCCATACTTAGAGGGAGGGAGGAAGGGGATTGGAAAAGCCTCCTCTAATTAACAATAACTTTTTTCTTTCTTTTTCCTAAACATAACAATCTCCATTCTCCACCAACTTCTCACAATGGTGGTTGTAATTGTTAACTTTTATGGCATTAGAACACGAACGTAGAATTTCACAAAAATGATAGGGATAGGGACCATGTGTTGGATAGAGTGAGTATGTGAGGGATGTAACTTGGAAATGGAGAGAGTTGGGTCATTAGGATCATGTGTAATCCCTAGTTAGGTGTGCACTGTTCTTTTGTTGATGTACTTAAATTATTTAAATTCTACAAAATAAAAATAAAAATTACTTTAGTTTTCGTTCCGTTAAAATTAGTATATTTTAAATAAATAAATAATGACCTCTAGTTTGAGATAAGGAAAGTAAGAAAGAAGAGAGATAAATGAAAGGAAGCAAGTGTGTTTAATTTTTTAGTTGCGTCTAAACTATAAATTATGTATTAAGAAATAATATTCTAGTAAAATATGGGGAGATAAGATTCTTCTTTTATTTTTGTTAAATTTTTTTTTTTGAAAAGGAAAATTGCATTAAACCAAATCAAAAGGAAGAACATTCATAATAAAAGGAGGCGGAACATTCCCAACTCTCCTGACTAAACATAAAATGCTTAACCCTAGCAAGATTAAGAGTTACAACATTTGCTGATCTATGAACATAAACAACTTTAAAATGATCAAAGTCTCCAATAAGAGACTTACAATCAAAAACTAATAAACTAAAGTATAAATTACCAGGTTTATCACTGTTCACAGCTGACACAAGCGATTGTGTTTAAATAATAAATTTTGTATCGAGAAATAAGATTCTTGTAAAATATTGGGAGATAAGATTCTTTTAAACAATATATTAGAATAAAGGGATACTCTACCCATTGTCAATTGATTTTGAGTTGAATGCCTCAAACTTTAATATGAAAATATCTAATAACGGGAGGATGAAGAAATATTGTGTAAAGAAGATGAAATAAGGATTCCGAACAAACAAATAATAATTTCATTTTCCTTTAATTAAACAACTTCCCTATGTCTCTATAAAGAATTTTTATTTTATCATTGTGTATATGGTCTCAGGAACGATTTTTCATAGACTAAAATCGTTCTTTCTAATAGTCTCATTATCTATGTTATCTAATGATTGATTTTTACATACACAGTCATGCTACAACCCACGTTGTTGTGATTAAGCAAATATGTTTTTATAATATTTATGGCAAAATTTATGACAAAGCACACATTTTTAGCATTACAGGAATACATTATGTGATGAAAATTATTTGTCACAAATAATAGATGCAAAAATGAGTTTCAATCATCAATTAAAACAATTTGTTGTACTAAGTGCAATGTAAAGTTAAATGTCGACGACCAAAAAGAGAGATGTATGTGTTTTAGTAAATATTAAGTTAATTTATCTTAATTATAATTTAAGTAATGCTATTAGCACTCTAAATAAGTACTTTAACCGCTGAAAAACTATCTTAAGTAACATTTACACGTATTTTGTTTGAGATTTTTAATACATTGATGTTACATTTTGAGTAATAAACAGTCACACACTAATATTTTTACCATTATATTTTTAATTACTTTACACCTAACTTTTATATAAATTTTTTAACACAATACATATAAAAAGAAAAAAGTGAAAAAATTGAGTGGAAACTTGAGCTCCTATGAGCTTTAATTGGCTTCGTGCTTATATGGTTTTATACATGAATGAAGTTTAATGTAAAGGCTGTGTCATGTATACGCATATCTAAGAGAAGAAAGAAACTACGGGAACACCACATTTCCTTTGTAATTATTAACATTGCAGATTTAGAATTTAATCACAACTCTGCATCATGTGACGGAAATCTTGACCCAATGGAATGTCGAATATATAGAGTGGTGCTTAGGAAACAAGATTTAACTGAGAAATAGTTTTTTCTTTGATACTACTGAGAATTGAGATATGACTTCTGAAGCTTTAGGGGGTTTAGGGTGGAATTAAAGTGTGTATTTAGTGAAGAAAGAAAGAAACAGATTGACGATAACAATCCCACATCGAGGTTTGGGTGAAAGAAGACAAGAGAAGTGATTATTATTATTATTATAAGTAAGCGCGAATTGGAAAAGGTTAAAGCATGATCCTTCAGGCAGTTAATGGGACGTGATGAGTGGTCAATGCTCGCACTATAACATGCGAGTGGGGTGTCCGCCCACGCCTGGTTACGACAATTGGACATCCCCATCGTTACCTATCTGATCCCTATTTTCGACCCCACCCCCACTCCACCCCACTTCCTTCTTAAACCCAAGCAATTCGAATCTGAGCATTAAACCAATTGAAGTATTTTTTATTAAGCTTTTGGAGCAAGCAATTCGAATCTGAGCATGATATTCATAAAATAAGTGAAGAGTTTTTCGTTTTCCTTTTTCTTGAGTAACATTCCACTCATTTTTTTTGAAAGAATTTTTTTCATCAAAACATCTCCTCACATCTCTCAATTTACCAATTCATTTTCCATCTTCACTAAAATCAATTGGACCCTTAAGAGTTTCCATCTAGAGTTTTTCCATCTTCTCACCAAAATCAATTGGACCCTTCAGGAGTTTATTATTGACTCGAGGATCATTCACCCAACTATAACAGTACCGACAATATTTAGGTTCATTCTGTAACAAAATTTCAGTACAGATATTACCCTAGATTAATACAATATAACTGACAGTATGGAATTATATATACAAGAATCAATTTTTTTTAAAAGAATTAAAAACAAGATGTAACGTAATAGCTCAAAATGTTGTATCTAACCCATCCAGTCTATCTAAAATGCTCGACTTTCTGTACTCAAACTCCCTCCTTGGAGAGCTCCCTGTGCTCCTACTTAGTCCCCAAACCTTGGACCCTCTCTTCTTCCCCATTGCAAATTCTTGGCTTTTACTTAAACCGGGAACCAACCTTCTTTGCTTCATCACCTCTTCCAACAAATTTCTATCATCTGAAGAAAGTTGAGTTTGAGCACCATGGACATTACAGTTATTCCTCCATCCCTGGCGAATTGGAGAATGAACAGGCAGAGCCTTGCGTCCTTTGTCCCTGTAACTCACTCGGCTTATTAGACAGTGAAGCCAAGACACCAGTTCAAGGATGTACAAGTCCATTTTCTTCTTATCTGCATGATAAAGTGTCTGGAGGCGAATAATGTTGTGATTTGTAGTTGTCTTCTTGCCAAACTCACTCCTGTCGAACAACAAAGAACGCTCTTGATTAATTCTCATTTGGTGAACTACTGCACATATAGAAACTTATATTAATAAACATGTAGAGGCATCCACTGACCCAGTGTTTGCCCACTCTCCAACCCAACCAAAACCTTGATGTGCTCTGTTCGAATATTCACAAATTAAAAAATTATTGTTATTAAAAAACTCAAAAGAGACAAATTGATAGAACATTGAGGCATTTAAGATTTTCATTCACTTCACATACTTTGTGGTATCCATAGCCACTGGAACAAGCCATTGGAGATTTTTTTCCATTTCAGCTTTGATTTGAGGAATTGTTAGCTGCATTATAACACCATCCGGATCACTAAAATGAAATTTACTTTGGAGAAACGTGAGGAAGAAAATCACAAATAATTAAGACAATTTATTAAAATGGTGAATATGAGATGCAAGGAAAAAGAGAAGAAAAACTATACTCGACTCAATTGAGGTATTAAGAACTAGGCTTATGTCCAGCAGCATTAAAAGGATTTGTGGTGGAGAAGACATACCACTTCCTTGGCATCAACTGTTTGCAACCGGGAACGTAAAGCTGCCTTGACACTGCTTGGCAACCCATGATATAATGTGTCCCTCATATTAGGAGGGAGGGAGGTAGGGCGAGATGCCTAATATCACATACAATTTCGTTGTTATTTTTATTTTTTATTTTTTTAAAAAAAAGTCAGGTTACAAGATACCAAGTACCAACCATAATAGTGCTAAATACAAAAATGTATATATTAGAACTTACAACGTTATCGATTTGCGTGATTATGTTAGCATAGTGTAGAGCAAGACCAGCCACACCTAGTCTCTCCGGTTTCTTTATAGGCTTCTTGCCTATCAAAGCTGAACCTGCAACTAATTCACACCACAATGAAAAGTTAGGTGGCAAATCCAAAATACACTTCTCAGAGCAATCTGATAGATTCACCAGAGTTTGAAATTTTGGGAGCCTAACTATAGAATGCTGGTTAAAAAGTTCTAAAATATAAACAACAAATTAATATACAGAGAAGAATGCATTGGAGGAAATTAAAATTGAGTATGAGAAAAATCTTAGAAGGGGTGAAGTTATGATAATATATTTCCAGAAGGGTATTTACATTAATTTCCTTTAGTTGGTGCATGGAATAAACAAATGTATACAATTATTTGTTTATACTTCAGTACAATACTCAATATCTAATTAGTAATACAGACAAGCAAGAAAAAAACACTTGAATTGAAATACATGATCCTAATCGACACTTATGCCAGTCACTCTATCAGAAATTCATCAATGATTTTGAATTTTGTGGGACTTTAAATTAAATATAATGAAAAATATAACTGAGAATGAAAAACTAAAAAAATTGCCCCACAGCCATAGTCTGAGACTATGAGAACATGACCTTATATGAGAAAACAAGCTAAAACTAGATAATGTGAAGTCTAACCTAAGATAGTAATTACTAGCGCTAAATTATAAGGATGAACTTCTCTAAACCTAAGACTGTAAATAAAATTAAAATAAATAACTAAATGAGGCCCACATTACAAGGATGGGTAGCATTCGTGCAGAAAACTAACAACCAAAATAGTTCAGAAATCCTGTGATGCCTTTTCCTTGCTTCTCTCTTTCTTTTTTAATACCTTTCCCACAAGTAAATTCGTCTAGTTTAGTTCACATGGACATTTTTCTTTTCCTTTCCTTTTTTTTATTCTTTTGCAACAGGAAAATAAATTATTTCGACATGAAGATTCTAAAGCAATCATTTGTTTACAAATTCTCTGATGAGAACCAATCAATCTAATTACTAGCAACACCTAAAATTTGAGTAATGTCGCAAGTCCAAAGCTTTTAAAGGTTACAAAATTCACGAGTCAACTTCATGTGAAACTTGTATGAAAAAATATTCAAGCACACTGATCATACCATTATCTCCAAATGCTTCCAAGATCTCTTGATGTATGAAAGTTACAATATCAACAAGCTTCTCCACGACCTACATTGTTAATATAAGGGATTAAAAGGGGCCCACATAGTTATTAGAACAGTAAAATTTGAAGGAATTCCTCAATATTTTCATTCACCAGAATCACCACCTTTGATCAAGTTTCTTTATTTAGCCTATAATAACTTAAACACTACACTTGAAAAAGGATAGAAGCAATTGCAGCCATAAAAATTAGAAGTAAACATTGCACTCGTAAAAAAGATAGAAGAAATTGGACCACTTGTTTTGTCTTTGTGAGAACGCTCCAAAAGCTTTGGAGTCTTATCTTTCACCAATTGATATTAATGATTTTCAATTTTTACCTCCTCCAAACTTTTTGACCAGAGGGATCTCTTTTTCAAGCTCCTTACAACTTTTCTTTGATGTTTTAGCTCACTTTGTAGTATCATGAGACTCTCACCTGCAATTGAAAGCATGACCTGTTAATTATGATGATCTACACCTAATAAGCAATTTAAGCAACAAGAAGTAGCTAAACAATTTATATGCATGCTTTTTATTTTGCTAATAAGAGCAGCAAATGAAAGAACATTTCCCGCCAAAAATAAGTCCAATAATACCACTCTCCGGAAAATAGTACAATAATCAATTGGAAAATAGTATTGTAGTAAATTAGTAAATGTAAAAGCAACAAGCCCCTATGAATGACCACATATATAGGAAGCACATTCTTCAAATAATTCCACAGTAGGTATTGCCTTAACAGGCTCACTATGGTATATGGACATCACAAGCAGAAATATGTGAGGTACGCTTTAGAGTTGGTAAATAAAATATTCCACAACAGAATTACCTTTATAAGAGGGTAAGTACTCCAAATTGCTCTAAATATGTATCACTTAATATCAGTCGTGATGATCAAAGCTCAGCCAGAAGGCAAAGATTTTTTTTGCACTGTGTATGATTTAATTATTGTGAGATTTTTTTTAGAACGCTGGCTACTCGGGGAAGTTTTAAATATGTACGAAATTCACTTTTCAGGCACAAGGACTATCACAACATTGGGGTTCACTGCAGATGTATCCATATGAAGACAGTACGCTTAATCAAATTCCACATGTTCACTGTGAATACATCAGCGCATTCCTTGAGAATCTTCCATCTTAAATTCATCACACAAGCATGCACATAAAATGATAAAAGCAATCACATGACAATATTTGACCCCCAAATATATTAGTCGCTACCTCATTTATGAAACTTAAAAGCACTTCTAAAAGACAAACTAATTAGTATCACCGAACCTCTTCGAGGGAGATGTAAAGATTCCACTTCCTCAAGCTTTCTTCGGTAATCTTGTTCAAATCTGTCCAAGGCATTTAATTCATGATAGAGTTCCTACACAAGCAAGAGATGGGATTTTACAATACAATAAAGGGTAGTCTGAATTATTATGTAATAGTTACACGGAGTGAAAGATACACACTTTATCTCTAGTAAACTAGGTTGATAACAAAAAGAACATAACAAGACAAAAACTAAGCTGGTCCATTCTTTCTCGGCCAAAGCTATGGGGCAAGCCGCAAGTGGTTGCCTAAAAAACATGGTTAAGAGCTTAAATTGTTGGTAAATTATTTCTCAGCTTAAGCGGTTGAGGAAGTGGTAGCTTAAATAATAACACAGTATTAGAGCCAGGTTCTGCAGGGTCTACTCATGTCTTGCTTCTAGCTTTTGTGCCCAACTTGAGTTAGTGCATCATGTGCTCTACTTGGTTTGGGTATGTAAGTGCAATAGGAATGCAAAGGGGAGTGTTAAGAACTTGATATACAGTGTAGGTCCATTCCCTAACAGCTAAAGGGCAGTTAGTAATATTAACTTTTAAGAAATTGTTGGTAAATTATTTCTCAGCTTAAGCGGTTGAGGAAGTGGTAGCTTAAATAATAACACAGTATTAGAGCCAGGTTCTGCAGGGTCTACTCATGTCTTGCTTCTAGCTTTTGTGCCCAACTTGAGTTAGTGCATCATGTGCTCTACTTGGTTTGGTTATGTAAGTGCAATAGGAATGCAAAGGGGAGTGTTAAGAACTTGATATACAGTGTAGGTCCATTCCCTAACAGCTAAAGGGCAGTTAGTAATATTAACTTTTAAGAAATTGAAAAATATTCAGGGCAACAAATAAGTAATGTCAATATTGAACTGGAGACAATATACAAAAAAAATCATGTTAAGATTAACCATTTTACCATACACGCCAAATCCCCCTCCCCCAAACAACAAAAAAAAGACAGAGAAAGAAAGAAAGAAAAAGAAACACTCATCTCAAAAAACAAAAGAAAGAGGTACACACACGGAGAGAGAGAGAGAGAGAGAGAGAGAGAGAGACCTCAAAAGTTGAATGTTTTAAAAAGTGTGCACATATAGCAAGCTATCTAACAACTAACAAGATCATTAGCTCCTAAGCTAATCCTATTGTACAACTTGAAACCATCACTTCTAAGCACATACAGAGTAGAGGCTCTAATACAGTAATACTTGAAGATAAGCTTCATCGTGCAGAATAAGTGAATAACCCTAACCCATGTTTTCATAAAATATACAAAAAAGACACAGATTAACAATCAAAAATACGAGAATTTGCAAACTGCGAAACCAGAACTGTATTATCAAACATGGAAGAAACTTACAGAAGTATGCTGAGCCAGAATGGTCAATTCTTGCATTGTCATTTCTGCCTCTTCTCGCTGTTTATGGGTTACAGGGTCCAAATCCAGACTGAAGTATTGCAAACATTTTAAAAGGAGTGTCTCTGAAGTTAGGTAACAGTAACAGATTTATTACTACAACCTGATAAGTACCCAATTTACCTTATAAAAAAGCGACCTAGGTTGTGTTGTTGTGGGTCTTTACATAGATCTCCAAATCTGATTACTTCTCGGGAGAACACATCAAATTCCTCCCTAAGAAAGGCAGAAAGATACACATCACTACATAAATTGACAAAACCTATGAAAAAATTTACTTTCACAAGGCAATGAAGAACCCAAAGCAAAGACCGACTATTTTCTGTAACAAGCAGATAACCTTTTGTCAGCAGCAGCAATGCTAAGCAACTCTTGGACATCTGTAGAAACTAAACGCTGTACCCCTTCGGAATGTAAAATCTCCTTTTTAAGGAACTGGATATTTTCTTCAGAAAGAGATTGCAACAAATTTGCACCTTTGGCAATGGTATTAGCAACTTCAAATGCCAGGATAGATATTTTGTTCCCTCTTGAAGCCAGATTTGATCCGAATCCACTTCTCACATTCAAATTTGACATGCTACTTCCGAGCGTGTCTAGGACATCCACGGCCTTCTCCAGGCCCACGATGCCAGCTTTACCAAGAAATGAGCTCACTTGAGGTGCCTAACAAAATGCACGAATAGATTCCATTTCGATATTATACCACAGCAGGAAAAGTTTTTGGCTATCCAATTAGTTAGGAAGATTTTATCCACTATAAACTGTGTGCCAGTTTTCTGTGATTTATCTGTTAAATTTTATTTTGAGGGAAAGATATGTACATAAGAGTGTAACCCGTTCCTTGTTTCAAGGTATAGCGGAGTTTCCAAAATTTCTTTTGGAGATTTGTGAGGCCCCAATTGTTGCACGTAGGAGGCTTTTAGCACCCATGGACAGTCACTGGGTTCATGCTGATTACAATGAGAGAAGACTTGTGTCAACCTTTTGAAAAATCAGAGGAGGTCTACTGCAATGGGCTTGACAAAGCCAAAGTGCATATCATTAGATTGTTCCTAAACAAGGTGCATAAATATCAACCTCTCATTTCTAACCTCCTTTAAGCACTGTTATGGACTTAAAACGTACATATCACACAGGAGATCCATACACTTGGGAGGATTATTCTCCAGAATTATTTTTTTTTCAACAATTTGTCATCAATGCTAATCCAGGAAAGCTGCATGATTTCCTCTTTCCTTACTACAAAACATCTCTAATTGATTATTTTTAACATCTATAGCCTGCAGGTGAGTTGGGAGTATCTCCACGTCACTGTAGATTGGTACCAGAAGGGACAACAAATTTTATTCAATTATCGTATGGAAACGTAGGAGTTTTCTTGTGATCAGATATGCAAGTAGTCCACATACACTCTCTCTACCAAATTGAGAATCACATTATCAAATTTCCAAGATCAATATACCAAATGTTACAATGGTTAAATTAAATTTGTTGTTGACACATTACACGTATATTGTATAAATAAATATTTATATTTGTTCGAAAATGGTGAATATATATATATATATATATATGTATTATACCTTGATGCCACCAGTCCTAGCAGGCGTTGACGGCTTCAACTCTCTGGAAATGGGCAATGAAAATTCGCCGGCACTGAAACTATGTGGCATTTCCTCAGCATCGGGAGAGGAGTAAGAGCTATCCTTGTGCTTGTTAAAGCTCGTCATGGACTTGAGCTTGCCGGAAAATCCAGCACTCTTCTCTCGAAACTCAGGTGCTCCTTTCATCGTTCCACCGGGGCAAACACCTCCCATTGTGCTTCCAAGAATTCCACCTCAAGAAACTAGAAAAATCTAAACCAAAAGTACACAGAACTGAAAAAAAACTCCAATTAGCAGAAACCAGTTGTATATGCACTGCTTAACAATTGAAGAAGAGATGTAGCTTATGGAGAACACAAAAATGCAAAGAGGGAACCCTAGAAAAACACAACACAATCAGAGTAGATACAGTGTGAGGACTCAAAATTGTTGACTCGATTGATTGGACTATTAATAATAAAGAGATGGTATGAGAAGTTTGAATCGCGTGAATTTACAAATCTAGAGCGTTGAAACTGGGGAATTGGAGTGAATAAGAAGAATTGGGAAGGGACCAACCGAAGGACACGGGATGAGGCCTGAGGGGCAATTTATTTGACTGCTCTCTCTCTCTCTCTCTCTCTCTCTCTCTCTAGGATTCTTTTGTTTTATTTTGTTTGTGAGTGATAAAGTCTAGTCTGAGCACGAGAGCGGAGGGATGGATCTCAAAGTCGTCCCCTCTCTGTCTGAGTTGAGTTGGAGTATGGGAGATGTCACTGTCAGGGTCCATCGGTTTTACCATTTTACCCTTCGCCTTGCCGTCTCATTTTGTTAGATATACGGGTCCCTGTTTATATAACAATAATAAATGCACTTTCTTATTTTATTACAAATATATTATCTTTATTTTGCACTCTTTTATTTTTATAATTTTTATTATAAATACTCCACTCTATCACTTCTAAGTTAAGAAACATAATTATGTTAATATTCTTCTAGTCATTAAAAGAATTTATTAGTACTCAATCAATATTGAGCATCTAATATTTGAATAATAACTAAGACTCTCGCCATTTTTTGAGATACTCATTCAATTTATGGTGAGTGAGTATGGTAATACTCCGCTATCATTGGGTGAGTACCTTTATTGGTACTCGCTCGACATTAAATATCTGGTACTTGAATAGATCTATGGGTGTGAATTTTTTTTCGATTTTTTATAAAAGATCTATATATATGTGCATTTTTTTGTTTGTTAATTTTGTTTTAGAATATATATATGTGTGTGTGTACATGTGTATGTCTATATGTATGGTTTGATTATATATATGAATATATATATATACAGAATGTTTCACATACGGACCAATCTGTGCGGATTGGTTCAAAGACGCGTGCAAGACCCATTTTACTCATTCACTTATCCATGTACCTAAAGAGGCAAATATTAACTCAAAATAAGTAAAAAATATATTTCTCTTTGTCCATCCCAACCCAATCCTCATCAACTCGCCGATGTCAGACTCTCACCTGCATGTCCACACCGGCGATCCAGTCACCGAGAACTAACACCACACACCTAAGTGCCCAAATTTCGACTGGCGCCTCCTGCTCATTGGCAGCGAAATCTTCAGCGATAAATACAAAGGCGTGCCTCTTAATTTGTAACCATTCTCCTTAACTCCGGCTTTCTTAACTAAACCAAAATCTGCATCCTCTATTTTTTCGTAAATATTTGGCCGGGATTTTTTGGATTCTAACTATCCTTCCTGTTGAGATTCTTTTATATTTCTCTCTCTTAAGCTCAATAAACCCATTATAAGTATTTTGCAAATCTTTGCTTTGTAAAAATAAAAACCATTTTTTGTCCTCAACTTTGTAAAGCATCTTTACTTGAATATGATTGTTTTTGTGGTGCAGTGGCCAATAAAGGAAGATCTTCCAATTTGGATGTGTCTCACTGTTAATAAAAATTTATTAATTTGGTATGATGATGGTTTTAATTTTATAAAAAAAGATCTTCCATTATTATTTTTCTAAAGTTGCTATTAGTGTATTTAATTTTATGGTATAATCATCATCATTTAACAAGCCATTCTCTCTCTATGGGTATCAAAATCCAGCAATTGAGGCCTCATCAGCACATTTAGACTGTTAATCACTTTCCCAGGAAACCCAGATGGGAAATCAGCTGGAATATTCTTTGAATTGGATTTCAAACTCAAATAGCAAGAAAAAAAGTTAGAGCTAAGCCTTAACATAACTTAGTTCGAGGTTTTGAAGGAAATAGAAATGAGTGATTTGTGTACAATGAGAGAAAGATGAACGAATAAAGAGAGATAAACACACTTTTCTTCTTTTCCTTTTTTTAATTTTGAATTAATGTTTGGGGTGATAGCTGTCATCGGCGGTGGCAATAGTAGCGGTGGCAAGGCTGTGGAGGAGATGGTTGGACCATTTGTGTTATTTTTATTTTTTGTATTTTGTTAATTAGGTGTTTGGTTGATTGATCGATAAAAAAAGTAATAAATCCTGGAGAACCTTCGCCATCCAGTGTTAAAGTAGTGTGTTAAGAGAGATGATTAGTTAAATGTGGAATGGAGTTAGGAGAGAGAGTGGAAGAGAAAGAAACCTTGAGAGATAGAGTAAAAAAAACACTAGTATTTAGGGATTTTTTTTATTAAAGGGGGTTGTTTGGTTACAAGTAAATGTCTTAAATTGAAAAAGGGGTTAAGTGAGATTTGGGTCAAATCCGTAAGGATTTTACAAATTGGACCGTATAGGAAATGCTCTATACATATGTATGTCTGTATGTGAATGTATATATGTATGTTTTGAAAAAGAAGAATAATAATTGAATTGGGTGGTAAATGATGATTGAATTATTTTGTTGTGATTAAGAATTAATTAATAAGTTAGTAAAGGGTGAAGAAGATGGTGGTAGAGATAAATTTAATTTGTTTGAGCAAAAATTTTTCAAGGAGTATTAGTGATAAAAAAAAGAAGGGTGCAAATATCACTCCCTTCCCATATTTTGATTTAACTAAGTTTTTTATTTGGGGGTATTATTTTAATTTACCAAAAGAAAATAAGTAATTATCCTATCATGTTCATTAATTCATATAACTTGTTTTTTTAAGCTTGTTTGAACAAAACTGGGGCTTGTAGTTTAAAGGACAAATGTTCATTTATCTATCTATTCAAGGGCACAAGTTTTTTTCCAATTTTTAAAAGTCCAATGTTTTTTAAATAGGACTATTTTTTGTTGTAAATACATCTGGATAATAAAGCAATTTAAATAGAAAATACAACACTTGGAATTTTGTTTTCCAATACTACCCTTATACTAGAAATAACTTAATCAACAAATCGAAATTCAAAAATCTAATAAATACTTCAAATCTAGTGTACTAATAAATCTCAAATTTGAAAGTCAACTTAAATTTGAAAAAATTCAAAATTCTATAGTTAAATAAGGAATATTCAAATTATGTTACCATAAATTACGAAAAGAATATTTAGAAAAAAAAAGAGAGATGAAATAGGCATATTCGGTATTATAAGGCAAGCATATTGCATCAAATGGTGTGAAATATGAGAATATTCATATCAATGGATACTAGAATTTTATGAAAGAAAATCTAAGACAAAAATCAACATTTGCAAGACTATTATTGTGAGAACCCGCGTTCTCGACGCCCGGGGGTCCTCGTGGGCGGCGATTCCGTTGTTATTTTAAAAATCGGTTTTGAAAAGAATAAGAGTCACTAGTTTGTTTTACTAAATAAACAAAAAGTTTTGTGTAAAAGAGACATATTTATGGACTAAATATCCTCTTATACACAATGTATGTGAAACCAGTTAATTCGAAAGTTCGGGGATTAGGTTACGAATCGGGAAGGTGTTAGGCACCTAATTCGCCCTTTCGGTCTCTTGAATAGGATATGCGTGTGTTATAATTCAATTCTTGCATGCTATTGCTATTACTTTACAGCTTTCCGTGCTTGCCTTAAAAATTGGGATTTTGGGGTTGGGATGAAACGATGTGTTTCCTAGTTCGCCCATGATTTTAAAAATAAGTGTGTGTGTGTGTGTGTGATTTGAAAAATAGAGTTTGATAATAATAAATACAATGAAACAAGTGATTTTGTAAAGCATTGGGCTTTTCAGAAATTGATTCAATGTGGAATCTTATGTTCGATATAATATGAGGCGAGTTGACTAATCGTGTACCATAGTCTATTAATTAAATTGGTATAGATGGCACTAGTGCTTTCATAATCGAGTATTTATCATATTTACACCGCAATCTATGAGTTAGATTGGATATATAACGATTATCGATTCCTTCGTATAACAATACCGCTAATCCAGAATTTTGAAAAAGTAAGAAAGTAATAATACTATTTTGGAATGGATTAGGGTTTATTATATGCCTTTGGTTTTGAAAAACAATTTTAAAAAGGGTTTTGAAAAACTATCAAATGATAGAAATTATGCAAACAAGAGTATGAATTATAAGACTGATGAATAAACAAAAAAGAGAGAGAAAATTATACCTGAGCCTCCTTGGAAGGAGAGAATAAGGATCTCTTGGTGTGTACCACGAAATCCCCTTAATTGTTAATGAAAAAAATGAATGGAGGAGGGGTTTATTTATAGTTGAAAAAATACTTGGAGAGCAAGAAAATAAATTACAACTAGGACTCTTGGGGCTAATCGCGAAGCCTTCCCACTGTTGGATCATCCTGATTTTTGAATATGTGTTGGGAATAGAAGTCTTCTGGATATTGTAAAAATTTCAAGTCAATCAGATTTCGGGAAGGTTTCCTTTTTCTATGATTGGTACGAAGAGTTTGCTTCCGCGTAGGAAAGGTAGTTATTGTAAACAATGTCACTTGTTTGTACAACAAGTAAAGTTCTAACTGTTGGATCATACTGATTTTTGGATATGTATTGCCAATATAAGTCTTATAGACTTTGTGAAAAATTGGAGAGGATCGGAGTTCGGGAAGGACTCGGTCTCTTTGGCTTGGTACAAAGAGTTTGTTCCCGCGTAGGAAAAATATTTGCGTACAACAATCTCGACAATTGAACTTCCAACCGTTGGCTTTTCCTGAATTTTGGATATGTTTTCCCTCCAAATGTTTTATATTTTTTATCCAAATTTGAAGTCAATCAGAATTCGGGAAAGCCACTATTTATTTTAATTTACTACGAAGGACATTTCGACTAGAATTGCACGATAGACAAATTGATTCTTAAGGATCATATGTCCGACAAAGCTGGATTTTTAATATGTTCTTCCCCACAATAAGGCCTATATACTGAACAAACTTCAAACCATTTTGACTTCGAGAAGACCTCCATTTGATCACCCAAAACAAACTCATGATTTTCTGAATTTTCGGAGATCCGACCGTGGATCGAGCTAATTTTCTGGTATGCTACTCTTCATGGTAATGCCTAACAACTCTCAAAGTTTAAGGATGATTAAAAACATATAACTCTCCTTTTACAAATTTCCAGGATTTTGACGATTTTCGATTCCGGCATTTTTCGATAATTCTGTAACATCTCATCCGGGAGTCCTTTCGACTTTCTTCTTTGACCTGTATCACATGTACATAATATATACATCTAGAAATGCTCATGCATGCATGCGTGCTTATTTTTTTTGGAGATCAGGATTCTTGCGGGGGTCACAAAATGAGGTGTTCATAATTATATACAAATATATATATATATATATAAAATAGCGCATAAGATATTAACCTATGGAATAATTTCTTAAAATAACATTCTGGAGATGTATATAAATCTTACTTGTAATTGCATATCTGCTTCTAATCCATATTAGAATAAGCGTAGAATAAATTAATAGTTTATCTTGGTATAACAATTGACAAAGCTTTTATCGTCATCTCGTGAAATAAGTGATCATAAGTAAACCGCCAAGCTCCTTACATACATGATTTCACCTACACAGAAACATAGATGAATACATTTGTAGATGTGATTATCACAAAATTAAAATCAACAAAATATCTAAGACAACAAAATTTATATGACAATAAGATGGTGCAGACAATGAATAATTGTGTACATTGATATTGGCACACTTGACAGATCTGGGAGGAGAAGTTAATAAATCCCTAAAGAAGTGAAGTTGTGTGAACTAAAATGTTAGATGCGAAAAAAAATAATGTTAGGACTTGAGTACAACTAATATAGTTGGGCCAAAAATACTGAAATGCTTGTACCATAATGGTATTCGAGCATAGTCCCATTGACTGGGCCCAAAAACTTATACACAGTGCCATAAATCCCCAAGCGATATGTTCTGTATTAAAGTGCGAAAGGTAAGGAACCAAAATATAAAAATCATCTCACAACTTAAAATATTTAAACTATTAGATACTTTGAATATTGTCTATACTATCAATTTACATAACATAGACATGAAAAACAATGTATATAATGACAAATAGCTTTAGAAGTTACTGAAATGCCTTTTCAAGTAAGAATGCCGAAGACAACCTTAACTCAATTACCAACTAAGTTAAAAAAAATGCTTGACTATAAATTGAATTAACATGTGTAACAATGTAAAGTGTCTATGATATATTTGAAATGCCTACATGACACTACCAAATGTGATGACATCATATGTAGATAAAATGTTTACAGGTGTAACACCTCTGCCTTAATTAACACAATTATCCATGCAATTAAGGCCATGAGTATCACTAACCCATCTTAAACTAACTAAAATGAGTAATAAAATTTTCAAATAATTAATACACATAGTATACATCATAATCTAAACAAATTTTACAACCATATGAATATAATTTTTAGAAACATCATATTTAATTTTACATAACATTCAAAACAAAACTTATTTTTTAACATAAGTCCAAAAATTATATATTAGGAAAACCTTGGCTAGCCATATAATTGTATTTACAATATCAAAATCAGGTAGTATCAAAGCCACCGAAGACGTCTCAGAACCTGACGCAACTCGGTATCCTTACTACCATGTTTACCTATATTATTTAAAAAAAACGGGGTGAACATATCGCTCAGTAGGGGGTAATTGGGGTAAAGGTTAGAAAACATTACTTTACTTATCCATATGTGTAGGTAAATGAAATTTATAAACAACTCAATCATTACAAGCAATATTTAAAAGACAAATGGATTATAAAAATACATGCTCGTGCATATGCAAGTTACCTTCATTGTGTCAACCCATTTTTAAACCTTGATAATTTGTTCCAATGGAAATCCGAGTCAAAATCATATTATAGAACCCATCTGCTCAAATAGAATATAACATCATCACGATTCTTGCCGACGAGAATCCGAATTGAAATCATAATATTGAATCAGCCTGCCCCAAGATGGCATACCATTTCCATAGCCAATAAATGAAACAACCCGTCCACATTCCATAGAAAATATTTAACTCATGGTGCGTTGTCAATGCCTATGTTCCTAGGCTGCTCACCGGTGTCTTATAGGTGGCCAAACATTGCTCCCCCAGGGGTTTATGGATTTTCAACCCATGGGTGCTCAGCCCTACCTTATTTTCACCCAATAAGCACCATTTATATAGATCCATATATAAATATCTCATCCTCATGGTCATCCAATGAACAAATACCATTATTGCCAATAAATTCGATAATTGAATAAAGTCGACCATCTCATGTCAAGAAGACATTAATATAATAATAGAGCCTTCATGAGCTTGCCATCAAAAAATATCCGATCCGAGATAAACAACAAAGCTCTAAAGTAGCCGAGAGACCGAGTTGACACAATTGTAATGCAAATCATGCGTATAATGCCAATAATTTCCTTCTTGAATAATTTATGTCATGAAACTTTAATAGTCACCCTTTATATTCCTTTACATATAATGTATAACTAAATATTCAATTTGGTCACACCAAACAATCCATGTTCAAGGAATATAGAGATTCATCAAAATACAAGATGAATTTAGAGTTTATACGACATATCTTGATCATAATAATGAGTTAATTACAATGATATAATCTTACATGCACAATTTACTTTTCCAATATCCATATCTTAATATTCTTGAATAATATTTCATACTTCTAGTCAACTTATGTCAAATGAACTAACAATCTTTACTTCAAATTCCCTTTCATAGGACATATATAAATTAATTAGTTTCTTAGAGTAAATACTCCATATTAAGGGAATATTAATAAGTCATCAATATTTATACAAGATTTAGAATTCACAAAGCATAATTTGCCCATAACTAATAATTCAACTTCAATTCTGGATCTCTAAGCTTGTGTGGTGTATAAAAATTCAAGATTCAAGATGTATTCCTTAATCTTTGCCTTTTTCATAAATAAACTCATAACTTTTATAAATCATTTGTATTATATCAAGATTTCAAGAAAGATTAAGGAATCCATATAAAATATGTGCCATCAATTACTATTAAAAACCATATGAAACTTTTAGCACAATTTCTATAATCAATAACATGAGAATTTCATTTTAACTAAAGAATATTTTCATATTTGAGCTAATACCATGTTATTTCCAAAATCAAAACCATATTAACTTAGGATTTAAGTTTAAGAACCCCGGCATCAAAATAGAGCTTAAGAATAATGGAAATGGGAATGATGAACTAAAACCCCAATCGATGAAACTTCGGAATTTCTATGTTACTACGCTCTTCTCAATCTATAGAATAATTTTTCCTTAAGCTAAAATATGACTCAAAGTGTGTAGAAGGGTGAATTTTTAGAGAGAATATGCTTATAAACCCTTTTAATGGAGGTTTGAGATAAAATGGGTTTATATTTATGAAAAATAAAACTTTTAGACCTTTTTTATTTTCACCACCGACCTACAACAGGTTCGTGTCCCCTGTTGATACCAAATAGCCCCTTATTAAACTAGAATATGAAAAATAAATACCCAAAATCATTTATAACTAAAACTTAACTAAGTTAACCAAAATCATTAAACTAAAAATAAATGATAGAGCATAATTACAACTAATTTTAAACATAAAGTGTTACAGTAGGAAACCAATTATACGAAACAATAGATATTAAAGAATGATTCAACAAAACCCTAAAAACTAACTTCCATGATTTTACATACTCCAACAAGAAAAACCTTACAAAATGCATCACTGATTACATGTTCAGAAGATGATGAAAATATACTAATATTATTTCAATAACACTATACAACGAAATAGATTTTTAAATTACCATTATTATAACATGCTTAATTTAAGTCTATTTTTTTTAATTATTCATCCTGAATTAAAATGAATTTTTAAATTACTATTATTATAATGTGTGTTTGCTTAATACATGTAATGCCTATTTTTATTTTTATTAATTTTAAAGAATTTGGTACATAATAATCCAAAATCTTGAACTCAATATTTTTATCCTCTTTATATATATATATATATACTTGTTGCTATTTGGTAATTTGGTATACTAACAACCAATTACCATTTTACCGCCTCTATTGAATACCAAATTCCCGAGTAATTTTGTAACTTGTCATTTAAGTTTTTTCTCCAATGAGGCATTGCGATTTTACTTCTTTTTTTTAGAAGGATTACGTGACCTTTTGAATCCTTCTATCTTTTCAAATGAGTGTTTTTGTTTACACCCACCAAATCATTCTTTTCACCCTACCTTATTTTGGAAAAACGACTAAAAGAATATTTTTCTTTATATCCAAACAAGCCCTTCCTTTTTTCTTCTCAAACCCATCTGGATGAATTACAGTTCTCACCAAGAGTCTCTGATTTTCGTTGAACTAAGATATCGCACTTTTGAATTGTAACTTTATCAGTGTTCCAATTCTTCGATTGCAAATTTTAATTTCTGTAAAAAAAATCCATATTTGGGGTTACAACTTTCTAAAGATAAGAGTCTCACATTCTTATTTCCATCCTTTACAATTCTTAACCGACAAGAGATGGTTTTTATGGCATTGTTTTCAATTTTTACACCTTTTATTAATATTAAATAGGTAATCAAAATTCAAATGACCTACATAACATGAACAAAACCTTGATGTTACCAACAACAATTTGTTTAGGTCTTTAATTCTTCATTTCTTTAACGACAAATTGGTTCGGATTTCTCTGAAAATGTCTCAAATCAATTATAAGTCTCTCAATAAATTTGGAAATGGGATTTCTTTGAAAATAACAATAAAAATAAAAATAGAACTCAATTATGAATTACAAGCCCTTCTGTCGATTGCTATTTCTCTAAAAATCTTGAGTTTTCTAAAAATCTCGAGGGTTCTAATTGTTTTGCTATTTCAGTGAAATTTGAAGGTTTAGGTAAATCGTTTTATAAGGCTCTATTTGGGATTTAAAAAATAAGCGGGATAAGTTGAAAGATATTTTAACCTTAAATTGGGGTGAAAAAAATGTTTTGGTCGGTACATATAAAAACACCTTTTCATATTTAAAAGGATCTATGAATTTCTTCGGACAAATTAAAGATTACATGTGCTTTGAAACATAAAATAGTTTTATTGTGTGTTAGACAACTATATTCATTCATTTCCCATGGCAAATCTGATATTTATTACTGTGTTGAAAATTCAAATGCAAGCCATAAGAATGTGGTGAAACTTAGTTTAATTTTCCTAAAATTTACCATTACTTTCAAACCAGTTTTTTTGTTTACCAAAAATGTTAGTATGGTAATGATAACTGATTTACGTATTAAAATTTAACTACATTGGGACAAAGGGCACCTTCCCTTTGATTTTGAAATTTTTATTATATAAGAAATATTTTTCAATATATATATACATGTATATGGACCCATCTCTCAAGTGTACATTAATTTTCATCTCCAATTGTAGTTTTAGTACATTCGCATACTTCTCGATTTATGAATTTTAAGATGGTAACCATTAGAGAGGCTGAAAAGTTCATTTAATGTATAAACGCATCTCTCAAGTGTACATTAATTTTCATCTCCAATTGTAGTTTTAGTACATTCGCATACTTCTCGATTTATGAATTTTAAGATGGTAACCATTAGAGTGGCTGAAAAATTCATTTAATGTATAAACGCATTTTCACATTTGGTGTTCAAATGTATCTATGCTATTTTAAATGTAATTGGGTTTTCATTTTTATTTTGAGCAAAATATATATAATTGAACAAGTTTAAACTTGCCATCTAACATTGGAAACATGATTTCTAACTCCTATGCTAACAATAGTTTTATACACAATTTTTAATAACCAAACTAACAATAATTTTATTGTACTACACTTACTCGTACATATATATACTAGCTTCCCGACACACGCTACGTGTATGCATTTGGTTAATAATGTTTCGCGGTAAGCCATTCAATGCATTTGAGAATGATACAAAACTAAATTATATAATGAATATATGGGAAATATAAAAAGTTCTTATAAAATGGAGTTTGTGAATAAATTACGAAAAATATAGGCATAAAGTAAAATAAAACATATGAAAAAGTTATTAAAATAGCAATTTATGCACAAAAATTAGTCAACATGATCCTTCTTATGATTATTTTCCAGCGACATCCATAATAACCCTTAAACGAAAGAATAAATAAATATATTGCGTAATTTTTTTAATAAATCGATTATTATATAGTATTATAATATCATTCTACGAATGAATAGTATATTTCACTTTGTAGCATTTACACACATCTTTAAGTAGTCATCCACTTTATATGATTTGTGATGTTCATATGCCAAATTTAAAACTATTTACGCATGTAAAGTAATATAACTTTTTATCCACAATAGAGTGCTATATATTAATTAAGACAATAAAAGTATACATAAAATAAAATAAAAAACGAATGTGAAAACCATAGCATAGAAACAAAAAAAAAGAATGACTAAGATTATGATAATAAAAATTACATTGTAATCCCATCGATATACATATATAGAAAAATAGGCAAGAACAATTGAATTTAACACTTAGGTGGCGTTTGATACAACAACTGAAAACTGAAACTGAAAACTGAAAACTGAAACTGAAAAATCTGTTTGTTTAGTTCTGAAAACTGTATCTGAAAAAATGTTGTTTGTTTGAATATAACACATTTGAAAACTGAATTTTTTTAATATGACAATTTTACCCTTATTAATTTATTTAGACCATATGATTCTAAATAAAAATAAAACTAATTAAGCATTAATAATTATATCTTCAAATTATTGAATCAACTATAATAATTTCATGAGTCAAAATATTAGAAAAATATCAATTACAAAAAATAATTTTCCTTACAACTATAAAACTCTAAAAAAATACATTTTTTTTACTTCTCTTGAATAGACAGAAGAAAAGCACCTCCCCTCCCAATTTCTTTAAACCCTTGTACCAGGAAAAAGGGAGAGAGAGAGAGAGAGAACGCTCCCCTGTACATACATTTTTTTCACTTTATTTTTCTGGGCAAATCTCATAAATTTCCCTTTCAAAACCCCCAACTTCAAAATCAATGGCATTTACCATCAACATAGAGGAAGAATTGAAGATGATGCTGCAAAAAGGGAAAAATAGGAATTGTTGAAGCAGTGCCGCTTGAGGAAGAAGCATAAGAACAAGAACAGAGGAGTTAGAGGATAAAATAGGTTTTTTAAGTTGTTAATTTTCAGATTTCAGTTTTAAGTGGCAAATTTGCCACTTAAAACTTTTGATAAAAATTTTCAGTTTTAAGTGATAAAAGTTAAGTTTTCAGATTTGAGTTTTACCAAACAAACAACTTTTAAACCACTGAAATCTGAAAACTTTGAGTTTTCAGATTTCAGTGGGCAAAACAAACACCACCTTAGTGTCATATGCCCGTAGAAGTTGATTATAGATCAAAGAAAAATCTCGTTAATTAGTAATGTTACTGAAAAAATAAAATTAAAAAAACAAAGAAAGAAAGAGAGATATTTAAATATCATATCAACTTTTACTTCTTCTAATTCCTTCAAATCCAATAAATCATCTTATAGCTTTTCATAAATACTTTGCATTGGCTACGAAAATGGTAGCATGCTAACTATAGCGTATATCACAATGCGAAATGGGAAATAAGAATATATATATATATCCTATTAATAAGTTATTTTTTAAATTAAAATTAATGACAAATGGCAAATTAAGTTCTCTCTTAAATTAAATTAAAATTAATGGAAAGTTCTAAAAAAAACAGTAACAAAAATTACATCCTCAAATTAGCCGAAAACAAATATACTATGTCCTAATTTTTTAAAAGCTAATATGGAGTCCCTTAATCTTGCCATTTAATATGGTTAATTATTTTTAATAATAAAGCACACAAATTCATTCAACTTTCAAAGCTAAGCATCCCTTTTTTTACATTGTCTTCTTTACATAAATTATACTAAAATTAGTCATTTATTAAAATTTATGTCTTACCCACAATATTTAAGTTGCATTTGATAACATATTAAAAAGTAAAGGAAAACATTATTAATTTTTATAAGAATGTAAAAAAATAATTGAAAACATTGTTAGTTGTTAATCTTTTTTAAAAATAAATAAGAAATCTAAATTCATATAGGAAGTTAATTTTAAAAAGAGATGATGTATAAGTAGTTAGTGGAGTATAAGATGCGAGCAAAATGAATTAATATGAATTTACCAAATAACGTTATAAGTGGCTATGAATTTACCAAATAACGTTATTAGTGGCAAAGAATAGCGCTATAAAGGAGGGTAATTCAATCATTTGATTGGCATACCAAAACATGAATTGAAATTTTATTAATAGTATAGATTTTGGAACATATGCTCTTGATTAAATAAAAATGATCTAATTCGCATATATTTGATTGTCATTATTATATTTTTATTGAAAAAAATAAATTAATTTGAATATCTTTTTTAGTTATTAGAAAGAATGTGAGCAAGTTAAGAAGATCTGAACCTGACCGTCAAAAAGCACGCCCAACCTGTACCCTTATCCTTCTTAGCCTAACTG
Source organism: Lonicera japonica (assembly GCA_021464415.1). Classification (NCBI taxonomy): domain Eukaryota; kingdom Viridiplantae; phylum Streptophyta; class Magnoliopsida; order Dipsacales; family Caprifoliaceae; genus Lonicera; species Lonicera japonica. The sequence continues at coordinate 2,615,117 of CM038466.1, forward strand.
AGAAGGGTGTTAATTTTTTGAAAAATTAGAATCATTTCCATTAATTATCCTTGTAATTAGAAGTAGCAATTTAAAAAAAGACATAATGAAATGATACGAAATTGGCAAGATAATTCATGTTTGTGTCGATAATTGTAAACACAAAGTCATCTTTGTGTCCAAATTTTTAAATAAAATAACACAACTTTGCATCCTGTTGTGATGCCAAACATAACAAAGAACACAAATTGTTACTCCTAGTTGGACTTGAATATGCTACTATTCGAATTGATCACTCTGACCCATTGTAACTATATGATATTATAAGATAATAATATTATATGGTACTATTAGATCTCACACGTGCCTTCAAAAACATAGTAAACATAGTTTTTTTTTAGCAAAAGTACTTAATAAATCGTGTAGAGAAAAAAAATTATAAATTTGTGATAATAATGTGGAGAAACTCAATAATGCAACAAATACTACTTAAGAAAATTTACTAAATTGTAAAGAGAGAAAGATAATGGGTAAAGCATTCCAACAGTATATATGAACACCAATGAAAAACTTTGTCCAAGTGGTATCACCTTTACAACCAAATGATGTATTTGATCAAGTGATAATGTTTATGTAAAGTCACATATTCAAATTTCAAATCCCGATGATATATTTTACTTATTTTCTTAGTATAAGGAGGTATTTTAATAATTATACTAGTACACCAAAAACACTACTCACACTTTATTAATAGTACATGTATATAAAGAAAAAAAGAAGAAAAAATATGACACATGTATTTTGCATTATGTCTTTATCTTACCCTAATGCATTGGTTTTCCTACTTTTTCTCTTTATTCTTCACTTCTATTCAATTTCAATCTAATTTCTTAAACGTAATTCAAGAACCGCAAAATCAAACGTGGTCAATCGCGTAGTAACTGCAAAACAAAAGCTTCCATCTAGTTTGATAAAAAAAATTTCAGCATGCTTCAAACACCACTAAGTACTCACTCGGCAACCTAATCTATAACAACTGCGTTATATTCCTCGCTACCGAACATAACCAAAGCCAGCATGTTTGACTTGAGACGGGTGAATGATTTTTATGTAACGTATCCGGTGGTGGTGAGTTAGTGAGGTGGTAGAGGTGTTCACCTTCGTAAAAGGGATGCTCCGAGTTCCAGACATCCTCGTTCCTTTTCCGTTGGTTTGTACCCCAAAATGGATGTAATCGGGTAATGCTTGTATAAAAAAAGAAAAAAGAATTTTTTTATTCTTTGTAGCCTTCACAGATGCTCAGGTAGGGTTTCACACTATCTAACTGAATTCAACAGAAGGAACAAATTTATTTAGGGTACTGGATTCATCCCAGAGGCATTGGATCAACCGCCAACGAGCCAAACTTCAGACCCAATTAAATAATATCTGAACCTCAATGTGTAATTATATTTATAATCTTTAATAAAATAAAATAAAATAGAATTGTGCGAAGTGATATAATGTAGAAGCACTCAGAATGAAAAGGACTAAATGTATATTTCTTTAAATCAAAGATCTTTCAACCTCATTACTTTTGTATCCTCACTGTGCTAATTTTAAAACGGGGAAATTTCATAACTAAGCTATATAAATTTGATGAGAAGAAGTTCGATAAACTGACATCAAAATCAAAATCAAAGAATTGAAGGGGCTAAGGGAGCATTCAGAATGAGTAGGAGGTTGGTATTCCTTTCATCAAATTAATCGGAATAGGTTTGTTCCTCATCATGCTCATAAACAAATAAATATTGTCATATTAAATCTCAATCAAATCAAATTAACAATAAAAAAAAAAAACCTTAAATCAATTTTAAAAGAAAAAATAAAAGTCCATCAGAATAAAATGGATCAATGCATCAGTAACAACACAAAGTGTCTCAGACGACCGTCGTGAGATATATATAATCCAAAATTCATCATCTGGTTTTAGGAAATACAATACAACATATATCATATGGTAATGGTAAACTATTCCTATTCTATTCCTATTCCTATTCCTATTCCTTTAGTTATTATATATGCGCTGAACTAGCAATACCTTACCTGGACCTTGAGACGCCGAAAGCAGCCGTTTAAGCTACAATTGATTTTGGTTGGAACGAAGCGTGAATACGATTTATAGAGAAGAAGGGTATGTGGGTGGGTTTAGGGTTTCTGATTTACCCGTAATGACAACTTTGCCCTAGGCCTTAAATGGGGGCATTGCTTGTTGTGTCTTGACCATTCTACCCTTGACACGTTGGAGGTCGTCGTTTGTGATTCGACCGGTCTCTCACAGTTTCATTCTTCTCAGTAGCTTCAGTGAGTCTCTCGAATCTTTAAATTAAAACACTCGACTAGATCGCCGGACATCACCGTCGCCGAACCGACGGCGAACGAACCCTAAATACCATGGCCGTGGATAGTGTACCCCCTCTCATCAACGCACAGCTCAATTACCTCCTCACACATTCACCTCTCTCAATCAAGGTAACGGCATATATTCACTTCAAATTAGGGTTTTAGTTTTTTTTTTTTTTTTAATTTATTTATCCATATATGAGCGAACCCTACGTATCCCGTTTGTGATCATCGTAGAATCAAATCTTTTACCTGAGTTATATATCTTTCAGGTTGAGCAGATGTGGTCGGGTTCCAGGGATCCTGGTTTGTTAGATCGCTTCACCTTAGTCATTCCTTTTTGCCTCGATTTTATCAAATGTCAGTATTATTTTCTTTTTAATTTGTATAAACAAATACACAAACATATGTACATATCTTTTGTTGTTGCTAAGGGAAGGGATTGTGCCTTTTGATGATTTATATATTATTATTTTATTATTATATATATAGGGGATGTTATATACAACGCACAGTATCCATTGGTGCCACCAGACGTAATCTTTGGACCCGATGATGAAAATTTTCGTCCTTTTCATGGGGTGGGAGAACAAGGGGACCCAAAGTCTATGAAGAACAGCTTGTCGGATTGGAACAGCAAAGACCCTACTAGACTTCTATCTCTCATTCTTGAACTTAGGTACGGTCAGGGGGCTTTTGTGATCCTATCTTTTTTTCCTTCCGTTGGCTGCGATAGTTTGATATATAATCATATATTACGAGTCTAGAACTGACCTACTTGGGGATAATGTTGTTTGTTTTATAGGAATTTGTATATGGCTTACCACAGAAAGCGTGTTGGAGAAGTTGATGATGATAGACTGAAGTTTGAAATTAGCACTGTTATTTCTAAGGAGGTAATCTTTATAATTTTGCTTTGTGGATTTTAATGGGGGGTTGGGGATGAAACATTTTGTGGAGTTCTTAATGCTTAAGAATCAGGAAAACAAAACACAAGCAGATATGTTATCTTACTGTGTCATACACTTTAACTTCATTGTTACGAGACAGAGTGTATCAGTCTTCATTGTTACGATATAGTGTGTATCAGTCTTCCTGAATTGATCATTAGATGTGCTTCTTTGAACGTGGAATAATTCGAAAATATGTTTAACAAAAGAGATTGAAGACGATTGTTTTATGCAGTGACCTAAATATTGATGCATTGCTTAGCATTGGACTACTGGGAGTTTGAATATGTTTTATGTATTAGTCAGTATTATTTTTTGTATAAATTTAGAGCTTTTTATGTGACAACTTGATTGGGGTGCCCCACTCCATGCTCTCTACTTGGTTCTAGGATTGTATGCTAGGAAGCATGGATACGGATACGGGTATTTGATACGGTAAAGCACCGATACAAGGATACATAAAATCTAGAAAAACTAGGATACGCTATAAAAATTAATATGTAGTATATTCTTATACATAAAAGTTAGTAGTTTTTCAAAGTTTATGAATACTACTGTCAATATCCGTGAAGACATGAATCTAAGAATAAATTACATATAACATGAAATTGCTATTTGGCTTCAATTAGCTCCAAATATTTCACACACCCCGTCAAAAGAATTATCATTTCACATTTCATGTCCACCCCATTATCTCAGAAAATAGCAAGTAATGTCATCATAAAATATATATATATAAATAAATTACTCATGACTATCGACCTCAAGTAAGTGAGTATTGATTCATAACTATTTTGAAGGTATTTAATAGTTTTTTCCTTCACGTGCATTTTCAATACAATGAATTAACCCCTGTTTACTGCTTATGCAAAATGTTATCATGTCTGCATGTCCTATCCTAGACTACACGCGTCCGGAAAATAATAAACGTGGGAAATTCCGATACGTATCCGGGTGTATCGGCAAATATCAGTGCAGGATACGTATCGGATACGGCGACCCTATATGGAGTATCCTTGCTTTAGAGAGATTGTATGATACCTGTATATAGGCTTTGATAAATATAGCTTACAATGTGGCACACATGAAGTACCTTCTTAAGTGCCAGAGGATTTCGCAATAAGGCTTATCTCATGGGTCATCCCTGTACCTAAGTTCATTCTATTAAACAATGAAATGCAAGCTACAAGGAACAAACTTTGTAGGACACTAAGATAATGGCTAGAACGCGGAAACAAAAAGTAGGTCGATTCTATAGAAATCACGCTTATAAGAAATGTCAATAGAAATGTCACCTATCAAAAAAAGAAATGTCAATAGAGCAACTTTCATCTCTGTAAAACTTGTTCGTCGCCAAAGTTTGTTACATGCCCTTTTAAGTAATAGTTTATGTTTTTGGTTAAAAAAGAAAAGAAAATATGAATATATGCCACGTGAGTGCATATTTAACATACCATTAATAGTTAACTTGAATGCTTCTGTCTGTGAAGTGCTGACAAACAAGTTACATCCGTAGAAGATCTGGTTTTTCTGTTTATATGGTCCTTAACATGTACATTTAAGGCAATCACTATATTTTTATATTAAAAAAATGTCTCCAAATGTACACCCTAGGCAGATTGATTCCATCACATTTAGTGCCCTTTCTAGTTAGCAAATTGATTTCATCCATTGTCAAACCTCCCTCATTTCCCATAAAGTTCTTCCCAATTGTAATAAGACCTTCCCCCAACTTGGTCAAAACACCCCCCAGCCCCCGCACTCGCTCTCTTCAAACTTTGATGTACTCCTTACCCTTTATGTCACCTGTCCTCTAATCCTCTTTTTTTGCTTTCACATAAGGCGTCTCAACCAGGGTTACCGTTTCTTAGTTTTTACTTTTTAGCCTCCTTTTAGAATCTAAATGAATTGTTCTGTTTATATTATTTTCTTATTCTGGTAGATACTTTATTGATTTTATTCATAATGTTGTATCGCCTTGATATAGTAATCTAAGCCTCCATCATCCTGATGCAGGGAATTGAAATGCTTGTGAGCACAGCTGTTGACAAGGTATTTCTTATAAAAGGATGTGTTGGCACTTATCATCCCTGCTCTGGGAATGGGAAAGTACATTATTACGATTTTGTAATTGGTTATATGAGCCTATAATAATTAATGTAGTTTGCAATTTCATTGTGACTATATTAATGGTTTCTATCTCACTGTATTGTAGCGTAGTCGGAAGAGGTAAAATTTGCAGTGCCTTTACTGGAGATGGATATCAATAAGATGGTCTTTGGATCCACTTGGCGACATCAACAGAAGATATACTTACAGGTTTAACTTTCATATAATATTTTCTTTGAAACATGGTTGTATACAGAAGTGCACTATACATACTGTAAGGGAAATTTCAAATATGGAGAAGAAATTACTGCTTACCTACCTAAAACAAAACAAATGTTAACATACAAGAACATAAAATCCTTCAGATTGAAGAGCCATCTGTCTCTCTCTGTGTATATATATATATGCTTCCCCCCATCCCCATACCCCTTCTCTTTTTTCCTCTTACTGGATAACCTTGTAAGCTTCCAAGTGTAAAACGCCACCTTGAACAATACAAGGAAATCCTTAACGAGAAATTAGCATTTTAGGGAGAGTAATAACATAAGTAAGAATGATAGTTGTATGGTATTATGTCTCTTAGATGTAAATCAGCAATGGACATGAAAAAGCTTCGTTAGAAATTTTTCTTCCATTGCGTAATGAGGAAAAAGTTTTTATGTACAGAAATTATCTATAAAACACAATTTCACTTGATTGTGTTCGTTCCCTTTATTTTTTTTCAAATCGAAGGCTGGCAACAGCCCCCCAAAAGTTTCTATTAATATTTAAATCTACATTATAAAATTGAACCTTTACATCAAATCTCCTACCATCCTCCATACTTCAAATTGGATTTCCCAACTTATCCAATCTACAAAGACCTTTCAACCCTTTAGGAATGCTATTAGCACAATCAAAAATACATCTTTTCTGATGAGAGCATCCCCAAAATCCCAAATAGCCAGGTAATCTGCCCCCTTATTGCTTTCTCTGAATGTATGCATCACACAGCAGTACAACCTGTGTATCAGCTACTGCATCTCTCTTACTTCGTAGACAATACACCATGTATTCTCCATTTTGCCTTTAAGAAACCATAGAAGCAGCCTCTATATCCATTCCCCAAAATCCTTCAGGGCAGCACTTTTGAATCCCTTGAAGAAGAGCTGTAGCTTCAGCCTGTTTGAACTCCATAATAGTCTGCAATTGCCCACACAACATTACCCTCACTTGACCTCAAAAGAGCCCCCCCCTCCACTAGGTCCAGTCCAGGATTGCCTCTGGAGCAACCGTCAGAATTAAACTTAAACCTATATCCACCTTGCTTAATCCACGTAGTTACAATCAATTTTGGAAGTTTAAGGTTCACTTTAACTCCCCAACCAGCCAGTAAAGCAATATCTACAGTACAAACTTTAGCGGGAATATGAGAATTATTAGACACATTAGCCATAGCCTCTTCCACATTTCTTCTTAAAATCAGCTCTGAGCTTCTTGAACCTTCAAATCTCCAATAATTTCTGCAGTTCCACATTTCCCAACATTTACATAGTGGGATAAAAGATATCAAGGCCTTGTAGCGTGGTGAACTTATTTTACTCAACCACCTTTCATTCAATTTCAGCTTAAGCAATTCAGAAGAGCTTCCTTGTGTTCTTTGTTAATGAGTGCGATCCTTTCAAATTGAAGCACTAATAATTGAACTTCACTCCGGTAACTTTAATATCCAGAATTAATTGGAGAATGCATCTAAATATCCTATATAAGGATTTGTTCACCTTTGCTTTAATCTTGTAACTACTAACCAATAATTCAGTTCAGCCTATTTTGCACATCAATTAAGTTGTTGCAATAATGAATGCAGGTTATATTTCCTGTGGGTAGAAGATACTTAACAACCCCTTCACCCCCACGTTTAAAATTGGTTTGTTCTCCGGAGTTGAAAGCTCTGTTTTCCATTGAAGATTTCAGGCTTCCTGCATGGTTGGACGGAATGTAAGTAATGGCCATTATTCTTTCTTGATGCCCCCCCCCCCCCTCTTCTCTCTTCCCCCCTCCCCCAAACGAAACAAGAAACCAGAAGAGACATTCTTCCAATTCCCTTCTTCGGTAATTGTATGTTGTATTGAAAATTCCTAATTGTTGTTTCCCTTTCTCTGAAGGTGCTTGGCTGAATATCTTCCCACTTTAGAAGAAATGCTTGAGTCACAGGTCAGCTTTACTCTATAGAAATTTGAGCTTTCTACTTGTCTCAGCGTATAATGTAAAATGGCATTAATAAATTTTCCCCTTTTGCAGATTAGAGATGCAGTGTCGGCAATTGAAGTTAGAAGGAAGTTTATTGTGGTGTTGACTCCTCTTTTTGGAAGGCCGGTAGAAGCTGATCCAGTATGCATCCACCTTTCATTTAGGTAACTGAATTGAGTATAGTGACAAATCAAACAAATCTTAAACTACCACCTTGCTTTGCTTGGCAGGTTTTCTGCCGGAAGGCAACATTTCTAGCTGCCTCTGGGGTCTTTACATTTCTGGTATGATATGGTCTTCGTCAACTTTTCATTCATATATATATATGTATATATCTGTAGAATCTCTCTTTTCAACTTCTGCATGTCTAAAATCAATTTACCAAATCTCTCAATGCGTAGATAGGTTTTGTTCCTCAACATTGGTTAGTATGTTCTTAGTGAGTTTTAAACAGTGACTCTTGCTTTGGGAAGGAGGGTGCAATCATTGATACATGTTTAAACTTATGGGCCTTGTTTATGTAGGTCCATATCTCCCTTCCCATTCAGTTTCCAAAGCATCAACCAGCTCTTATGCTTCAAAGTTCACAGGTGCTGGTTTTGTTATCCCCTTTTTCTCTCACCATGTTGATGCCTGTTGAATGATTTAAATGTTTCCTATATGGACTTACTTTTATCTTATTCCGTATTTTATTTTTTTATTTGTCATGCAGCATTTCAATTCTCTAGGTGCACCAATCAAGTCAGCCCTTTTGACAGATTATCCGTGGAGTCCCAGATGGGAACCATCAGAAATGGCCGAGAGGCTCTTGTAAGTAGTTCAGTTTTTACTATTTTGCAACTTACTTTGCTTGCCTTTCGACAAGTTCATTTCTTCTAATTCGGTTGATATATGAATGATCATTTGGCAGCGACTTTATGGCGGAAGAATGCTTAAGCTTCAAGAAGTACTGCAATGAGAGTATGCTTCAGCAACGCTAGTGCAGGAGTGTCTTGGAAGGAAGGGTCTGCCGATTTCAGTGTAGTGGTATCTGTAGTTTTTGGAACATATTTCGGTGGTGTTATATTTGCTTGTATGATTGATTGTGGACTCTTTGCTGCTACGCCCGAACTAGTTCAAGTGTAAAAAAGAGGAAAAACATAAATTTTTTGGACACGAGGAACATATTAGGAAAGCATACTAGATTTGTGACTTTTCATGCCTCAAATGAACGGGGAAGCATTTGACTACTTTCTTTGAAGTCGATGGCTGAGGGAGTCTTGAATGGTTAGTCTTGGACACAGCCCGGCTTTCACCCCTGCGCTAAACTCAATTGTTCAGATATGATGTATGTGAATGAAGTTAGGGTTAACTACCGCAAAACTTTCTACACTGGTACCTTTTCATTGATCGTCCTACTGGAATTATAAATGCACAATAGTTTCATTTTCTGCCGGTGTGAAAAATAGTTAATCTGCAAGTCCAAATTTGCTCACACATAATTGTAGGAAATAGTCTTTCTATAAACCCATGTACGTATATAAGTGCTTGTATGTATATGTATCACATGGTAAGCATGACGGTTTTAAAGTTTGAACTGTGCAGATTCGGTAAAAGTAGTTCCAGTTTACTTAGTTGTTAGGGTTTAAGTAATTATGAAATGTGGCACATTCTCAAAGATGATCGAAATTGCACTTGATGACCCTTTTTTGGGGTATATTTATATATACAAGAAGGATAATTTCAGAATATAACTTTTTCTATACGTCATAACTTCTGTCATATAGATTATGAATTCATAATAAATATAATAGGGATAGGCTAACACAGGGTTAAAATACATTTTCTATTGAATTTATTTATACAATAGAGATGAGACACAACATCAAAGAAGCTGAAACCTGTTTACCCCCCACCCCACATATGGGCAATTCAAAAGAACAAATTAATTGTCCAGAAAAAAAAAGAAGCAAAAACTAAATAGAAGTCCCATGCGACTAGCATTTTATTCAATTTTAGCATAATTTTGCTAGTCAAAAAATATTACAGAATTTCAGTGACAGTTGAAATGCTTCTCAAATTAATGCATGTAAAGATGTATATGCATGCATTTGTGCTGCTTGTGCCAGTTTCTTATTAATTACTTCAGCTAGACCTTATATTTGTTGGGGCTAAAAATATGTAAGTCACTTATTAACTAATCGAGTGTTGATACTATGGCCGTATTTGATTATGTGCAAATTTCGCAGAAAGAACTAATTTGCAAGAAAAAATGAAAAACAAGATTTTGATCGGGGCGATAAATAAAAGGAAGTCTTTTAATTTTTCACTGAATCTACTATTCGATACAACTTTGCTATATCCATCAAAAAATTGATGCAAGTTGTTTTTCACGTATCATCCTTAATAATGAAATAGTAACAAACATCACATTTACACGAAGATAGCTTGACACTAATTTTCAAGTGCCAAAACATCCTATATTTATCATATCTAATAGATTTTTTCCTTGTGACATCCGAGGTGTAGTAAATTTAACAAAGAGGGAGAGAGGGAGGGGTTCACTCCGTTATGTTTTATGTAGGAAAAAAAATCTAACAAAAAGCGGTATCCCATGTGAATTTAATTAAGTAATCTAGATATATTATATATTATTATATAAAGTTAGAATGCATTTCAATAGTAATGAAATTGTGTCTAATTTTCAATCTTTCTATTTTATCCTTACTAAGCAATACGGTGATTTGAACTCCTGGAGCTAGCAAGAAATATACTTAAACTCTCAATTATTATATTACATATTAACTTTTGAGGCAATTGGCTATAAGGGCACACTTCAATAATAACATAATTACAAAAGCCCATTATAAATTAGCATTACAAATTAAGGACACTACATGAAAAAGACAATAATATCCCTTCATTCTTTAACTAATAACATACTAAACCTAATATATATAACTTTTCACGTATCTAAAAAACAGTTGCAACCAAATCCCAATCAAAAATTTTCAAAGTCCACAACAATTGATCATCAAAATCACAGAGACAGAGACGACGCAAAAAATCATTCCGACAATCAATTCCGATTCATTATCCAGACATTCATTTAAAAAAACTACAACCGATCCTGATTAATATATTTGTTCTACTGTAAAATTTACATATATATATATTGCTTCCATTGATCATATTTCTTCATCTGAATCAATTAAAAATGTTTATATCAGCTCTTAATTTGTTTTAGCACCATCAGATTACTTGTCATTATGTATCACTTTCTACTGGTGCTAAATGGATTTTAGCAATATCAGGTTGCTTGTTATTGTGTTAAAAACTGATACTAAATCGCTTTTACACCTTCTGGTGGTGCTAAAATGGCTTTTAGCATAACCAAATTGTTTATTGTTGAGTTGAAAGCAAGTGGTGCTAAATGACATTTAGCACCTTCTGTTTTTTCCTCAAACGTGTTGACAGGAGGTGCTAAATGCATTTAACACCTTTTTATTTATTTATATATGAGCTGAAAGGGGGTGTTAAATGAATTTAGTACATTCTGCATTAATGTCACATGTGCTAAAAAAGGGTGCTAAATGCATCTGCATTGTTGTCAGATGTGCTGAAAAGGGGTGCTAAATGCATTTAGCACATTTCCTTTTTTTTAATGTGAGCTGACAGGGGATGCTAAATGCATTTAGCACCTTCTAGTTTTTGGTCAAATCTGTTGACATAGGGTACTAAATGCATTTAGTACCTTCTGCTTTTTGCCATGTGTGTTGACACCACATGGCAACTAACCATTTGAATACATGAATACAAAATCTTATAACAAAAAATGTTCAAAATAGATAAAAAACCTAACTATATGCAGAAATGTGATTTCAACTTAAAAATCAGATGGTGCTAAAATACATGTCCAAACTAGAAATGGTGCTAAAATCGTTTTAGCACCACAGGGGAACTAAAACATAAGGTACTAAAACAGTTTAGCACCTATCCAATGGTACACATCAAGGTGCTAAAACTGTTCTAGCACAATTTCTATAAAAACAGAGTAAGGATTAAAATGGTGCTAAAACAGATTTAACACCATTTTTTGAGTAATAGTAAACAATCAGATGTTGCTAAAACCGTTTTAGCTCCATAGGCGAACTAAAACATAAGGTGCTAAAACAGTTTAGCACCCCATCCAAAAGTCCCAAAACTACTAGAATGTTCAACTTAAAAATCTACGCAAAACATAAATACAAAATAACTAGGTATATTCGATTCAACGCATGAACAAAAATTAATGAACAACGAACAATGAAGAATAAATGAACAAAAGAATGAAGCCGTACCTTGAATAAAATGAAGAATAAATTGAGATGTAAAGCACCGAAAAACAGAGTAAAACGAACAGTACACTGAGATCGTCGACATAAATTATAGAGATAAATTTTTTTGATCGTATGGATAAATATGAAAATTTGATCGTGTTAATCGTGTAACAGCAAACGTTTCGGTAGTGTAGTGGTTTAAGAGAGGTTTTACAGGGGTAGTTTCGTACATGAAAATTTGTCATTATCCTTAAAATAAATCACAATTACGAAAAGTGTCCTTAATTTATAATCAAATTATGAAATTAGTCCTATTTATATTTATTAAACATGACTTCGTCCTTAGAGAAATAAAACATTACAGAGTGAGGTCTTATAACCCATTTTTCTCTTAACTTTTTAATAATTTTATTTTAAAAATTATACATAAATTTCATGCGTATAAAATTTTAATAAAAAATAATATTATAATAGTAAGATTATCTCTGGGGCTGTGTAAAAATAACCAACTTAGCATTGTGTAAAATTTACACATTAACTTTATGGCTTTCTTTATGAAAAAAAATTTCTTTTGTGGTTGAGAAAAAATTTTTCACAAAAAATAATGAATGATCGAGGATATCTATTCATAAAAATAAGTATGGGATGTTTAGTATTTTATCACATGTCTTAACTTATTTTTCAATTTCTCACAAAAATTAACTATTTATATTTTTATTTTCCATATTATTATCAAACAAACCTTATGAAATTCATTAATTTTCTCTCTTCCTAAATATAGAAATGAAGATAGAAATTTTCAATATGACAAACTGCAAAGTCGAAAACTCTTTAGAAAGCAACGGAGATTTTTTTTCCTATATTTGGGTAGAAAATGCAAATTATCCCTTGTAATGATTGTGTAAAATTCATGCCAACTAAATTATTGTGTATAATAATTGTGTATTTTGTATAGTCAAGTAAAATTTTCCCACCCACTTATTCTCTATTTTCATTAACTCAATCACACACTCACATTCTTTCTCCACCCACTCATTGTTTTCCTCATTTGTGTTTTTGATGTAGCTAGTTTTTTATTTGACTACTTTATTTTATACATAATTATTAATATTAACTGTTGGATAATAAATAAATATATATAAATTTTTTGTATAAAACTCATTTGCTCTATAAAATTTACACAATAAGGTCTCATTTGGTTCACGGAAAGGAAATCGATTCCCTTATCTTTCCCATGGAGGTGGGAAAGTAAATTTCCTGTCAAATTTTCTTTCTTGTGTTTGGTAAATCATGGAAATTATTTAGGAAATAGTATTATTGTCTAAAATTTGTGTAATAAATGCTTGGAAAATCACATGGGAAAATCAATCCCATGTGTTTTGGGAGGAATGGTTTTACCCCCTACTTTTCCCCCTCTTGAGAAAGTGTTTCTGGAATTTGTACTTACCAAACCAAGAAAAAGAACGATTTTTCTTTTCCGAGTACTAAAATCCGTAAACCAAACGAGGCCTAATTGTAAAGAACGGTATAACAAATTAACAATGATGTAATAGCCGGATTGTTTCCGCTGTCTGAGGTGGAATCCTGCCAGCTGGGCCCTTGCGGTGGCGGAAGCCCATCAAATAATTTGTCCCGCCACGCCAGCTGTTGACAGCTATACATAATGGCCTAACCGTAAAAAACGTGAAATCTACCGCTTAATGCCAAAAAACCGTCACATACAGTTATTTCTAAAAGCGAGCGGTGCACCCACGTGGGGCCTCAGCCCTCCCCTCTCTGTCCGTATTCTACCATTTTTCAAATAATTCAATAATTACTACCATCCACACAGAATGACAAATTGAACGACAGTTGAAAATAATTTCCGCATCTCTCCCCCAAAAATAGTTCACTCATCCCCTCTCTCTCTGTGCATCATATCTTTATAATCACCATTTCTACAATTGCGTTCCTCTTCGTCTCTCCCTCTGTCTAAGAAGATCGATTAAATCTATAAGCGACAATGAGAGAGATCCTGCACATTCAAGGTGGCCAATGCGGTAACCAGATCGGTTCCAAGTTTTGGGAGGTCATTTGCGATGAGCATGGCGTTGATCCCACCGGTCGTTACAAGGGAGATGGATCCTCCGATAATCAACTCGAGAGGATCAATGTCTATTTCAACGAAGCTTCTGGTGGACGCTATGTTCCCAGAGCTGTGTTGATGGATCTGGAGCCTGGTACCATGGACAGTATCAGATCTGGACCTTACGGTCAGATCTTTCGTCCTGATAACTTCGTCTTTGGACAATCCGGTGCCGGTAATAATTGGGCCAAAGGTCACTATACCGAGGGAGCCGAGCTAATCGATGCTGTGCTTGATGTTGTTCGTAAAGAGGCTGAGAATTGTGATTGCTTGCAAGGTAATGTGCTTAAATTCAATTCTACAATTGACACAGATCTTGTGTTTGTTTGGTTTAAGTTTCCTTTACTTTTTATTTTCTGCTGGAGATTTTGTTCTCTGTTTAGTAGTCGTAGTTGTGATGGTGTTGCTTTCAACAGAACTGTCTCGAAAATGTTGGTGTACTTGCCTTTTTTATGTAAAACTGAATGTGTGATCCCGGCTTTGCGGGATCTATATTATCATGATTATGATTACAAGTCGCACAGTTTGATACCTCGAAGGCTCAAATGCAGAGTGGGACGATGAAGATCAAACTTTTATGTGATTATTATCATCTTTTAAGAAAACCTTTTCTTTTTTGATTGATATGTTTGGCGGTGCCAATTTTTCAGAGGATTCATTTCTATATATAGTATTCAGTTTTTTCTAGATCTCTGTGAAGAATCAGCTGATGCACTTTTTTCATATAATGTGGGCAATAGTTACCCCCGTTATGCGTTAGTGGTAGGCCCCTCTTGTGCTTAAAGTGCAGACATTTTTTTGGATGTAAGAGTCTTCTTTCTCCATTTATTATGTATAAACCATTAAGGTGAATATTTTGGCACCATTGTGTTATTGTGATTGTGGTTGCCTTACAACATACATCTAGAGGCACGACGAAATCTCTTTTTCACCTCTTCAGCAGGGAACAGGAACTTTTTAGGCGTATGTAGTTAGGGTAGTTCAAATTCCTTGGCTGGGGTTTCTATGACCTTGTCCATTGCTGTTTGCCTGGATTTGTTTTTATCACATACATCACGAGACAGGATACTGATTTATTTATTGACAAAACCTTGAACAAAGGACTAATCAACTTCACTTTATAGAATAAATTGTGAATTGATGAATGATGTAGCAAAAACAAGCTCTGCCATACATTGTGGAATGGAATGTTAATTCTTGACTCTGATTGCTTCTGAGTGCTAATCCCCCTTTATTGCATAATCCAAATCACCTTAATGTTTGATGGTTCCCTTATAAAATCATTGTCTGAACTTAGAAATCCAAGGATTTGTTAGGTTCATTTCCTAATATGCTTACTAGCCTTATCTTCTTTGTATCTGTAATTTCCTTGCTCTGGCATTTTTTGTGTTTGATTTTCAGTCTCTTTTTTATGCATCTTGTTTCTTTTGCCACTGAGATTTTCTGATGTTTTCAAGGAGCTGTTTTCACTCGGACTTGTCATGGTCATGTATGTTGCTATGATGAAACAAAAAACAGCATGCAGTCATTTAGCTTACATTTAATGAAAGATAGACTACACATAAGAAAGCCAACTTGATTTGTACTTCAAATGATATCTCAGTTTATCATGTCTTGAAACGTAATGATTCTCTTATAACTACACGTAAGAGTTCTGTTTTATTACCCATTGTATGTCGGTTTGTCATAGTAGAGCTAATATGGCTGATGTGACCCCTATTTCTCTCATTTATGGGCCAGGTTTCCAGGTATGCCACTCGCTTGGAGGAGGCACAGGTTCTGGCATGGGAACCCTCTTGATTTCAAAGATAAGGGAGGAATACCCAGACAGAATGATGCTCACCTTCTCGGTTTTCCCTTCACCGAAGGTATCCGACACTGTCGTAGAACCCTACAATGCCACACTCTCGGTTCACCAATTGGTGGAAAATGCCGATGAGTGCATGGTGCTTGACAATGAAGCACTCTACGACATTTGCTTCAGAACCTTGAAGCTCAGCACCCCAAGTTGTAAGTACTTGTTTTCAGCAAGTAATAGCAATAAACAGAGAATATCATTAAAGGTTGCTTATGTGTAATGTATACACTTGATCGTGCAGTTGGTGACCTGAACCACTTGATCTCCGCAACTATGAGTGGGGTAACATGTTGCTTGAGATTCCCCGGCCAGCTAAACTCAGACCTCCGGAAGCTAGCTGTGAACTTGATCCCATTCCCACGTCTTCATTTCTTCATGGTAGGTTTTGCTCCGCTCACCTCTCGTGGATCACAGCAATACATCTCCCTCACCGTTCCCGAGCTGACGCAACAAATGTGGGATGCTAAGAACATGATGTGTGCAGCTGATCCACGCCATGGACGCTACCTAACAGCTTCTGCCATGTTTAGGGGTAAAATGAGTACCAAAGAAGTGGATGAGCAGATGATCAATGTGCAGAATAAGAACTCATCATACTTTGTGGAATGGATCCCCAACAATGTTAAGTCGAGTGTGTGTGATATTCCACCAACTGGACTGAAGATGGCCTCCACGTTTGTGGGTAACTCTACGTCGATCCAAGAGATGTTCAGGCGGGTGAGTGAGCAGTTCACAGCAATGTTTAGGCGCAAGGCGTTTTTGCACTGGTACACTGGGGAGGGAATGGATGAAATGGAATTCACAGAGGCGGAGAGCAATATGAATGATTTGGTGGCAGAGTACCAGCAATACCAAGATGCCACTGCTGAGGATGAGGAAGACTATGAAGAGGGTGGTGAGGTGCAGTATGAGAGCTAAAGTAGCTGTTACTAACTTGAAATCAAAGTAAAGTTTGATTCTCCTCTTTGTTTGCCTGTCTACTATTACTGTGGATGTTGATTTCCCTTCTGATTCAAACTTTCTTCTTTTTTGTCTGTTGTTCTTTTTTCACCCCTGGAACTTTTGTGTGCATCTGTTTCTTATATTTTTCGATTATTTGTTTCATAGTACGATGTTGCTGATGTCTTCAAAATTCAATAAGATAAAGAGTAATATAATAACTGTGTTCTTCATCAACTCAACAATTGTGGGAAAAAAAAGTTAGGCGAGGGGGTGTGTGCTTGAAGTTTTCAAAGTAGTGATAGTCTTGATTGAAATTGATATAGAGAGTGCCATGCAAAGAAACAGGGAAGTTTTCGTGTTAGAGCAAAATCAACAATAAGTTACAATTAGCTCAGTGTAGCAATGTTCAGCTTAACGTTTAAGGTAGATTAGTTTTGTTAAGTTTGAGCAGTCAAATAACAACTAGAAATTTGGAATGATGTTCGAAAAATAGGTCTGGCTGGGGCATAGGCGCCTCCATGTTTGAGCAAAATTCTATGGAACACAACTTCTTTCGTTGTTTTATTTTTCAAAAAAATTCTGTAGTAAATCACTGCTCACAACTGCCACCCACTGCTTCCTTACGCCAAACCACAACCAGTCACCCGCAACCACTCTGGAGGCCCATGAATTGCCAACAAATGCATGTGCATAACGCTAGATGTCTTGTTTATACTTGTCCATTGTAATTGCTCCCCGATTGTAATCAATTTTTTATGCGATGAAATAATTTCATTTTTCTACAAATGTGTTCTTGTGATATTGCTAGCCATCATGAATTCGTTTATCATTATCTAATTTGATTTTGACTTGACTTGACTTAGCCGAGACCAAGCCCTGCGTTGCAGATAGAGAATTGCAATGATAATAATAGTGCTCGGTAATTGAGAAATATTATAAAATGTTTAAAACAAATTGTGAGATTTGAATTGGATTTTATACCTTTTTTTTTTATAAGATAAGATATAAACACACACCCCCATCCCCACCCAAGCCATTCTTAAGGGGTTCTAACAGTTAAAATGCGCCGTAAGCGCTCCAAAAAACAATAAAAATGATTTATGCGGAGTTCTTAAGATATATGTGTTGGTCGGATTTCAACCCTAGAGGGGGGGTGAATAGGGTTTAAAAAGTTTAATGCGGAATTTTAAAAACTTTTCGAAAATGGTTTAAGTAAAACAAATTTGCTAAACAAATTATCAAGGAATGCAATCAAATAAGCAAACAAGCAAATAAACAATCTCAAGCAAACAATAATGTAGCAAGTAAATAATGAGATTGAGTTAGAAAGATTGAACCGATTTGAAGTCCAAGACGTTTTGTCCACACGGTTTTGGTTTACCAAACCATAATCCGCGCTCGGTTAGTTCCCGAGAATTTCCACTAATTCCAATCTCCTTCCGGTGAAGATCAAACCACTACAAGTGTTGTTGTCTCACACACTCTTTACAAATATTGCTTGACCACAATATTCTCACAAGACACTCTCTTGCTAACCTTGTGAAATTTACCTTTCACAAAAACTAAACAAGAATTTTTCTTCTTGTTTTTCCTATGAGATTTACCTCTCACAATGAAATATAATTGTTTGGTGATTCACACCAATTTACAATAACTCTCACAAAAGTATACAGAATACAATTTGAAGCTCACACTAGAGTTATCCTATTTGATCAAGATGATATAGCTCAAATGATAATAATTGATCAAAAACAATTTCTTGAATCTTTAGATATTGAAGATAGATGAAGTATGGAGTATGAGAGTGATTCAAGGTGTTTTAGAATGAGTCTTGGAAGTCATATTTATAGTCCCAAAAGTGATATAGCCGTTTGTGAGGTTTGGTAGAAGTTTTGTACCAAAAATAGTAAAAAAATAGAAATCCAACGGCTATATTTAGGTCATCAGTCGACTGAGCAAGGCTCCTTAGTCGACTGAGTGACCATCAGTCGACTGAGCAAGCCCATCAGTCGACTGATGACCTCTGCTGGTCAGATTTGCAGACAGCAAATTTTTCCCCGATTTGTTTTGATCATATCTCATGATCCAGCCGTTGGAACTTGATGAAATTTTGTATGTAAGTACTATAATGTGTTATCTAACTTCTGTCAAAATTTCATAATGATCGAGTCCGGGAAGGCCTCCAACAAACCGTTAGATTAGAACTGCGCAAAAACAGAGCGAATCTAGAAGGGAAAAAATAAACATTTTTGCAATTAAGTTCCAAAATCAATTTTGATGCTTGGGATAGGTTCCAAATAAGTTTCTAAGACTCCCAAAATAGTTTTTGTATCAAAATTCATTCATATGAATTTATAGTGAATTTATTTCAAAACCGATTTTTTAAGAATGATGTTTTGAAATGATTTTGATTCAAACTTGGTTTTGATCAATCTAATAATGATGCAAGTTCATGTTTGAGCTATATTATCAATCAATTAAAAGACTTTACATTAATCCTAAGCAAACACTCAATTACCGAATAGGTGAGTCTTCGAATGCTCGATTTGTTTCTTCAAATTGATTCTTCACTTGAAGCTTTTCCCTTGAAGCTTTTGTATATGATTCTTGATCTTTGTGTTTCATGGATTTGCATTACTAGCTTGTGAGTGACGAGATTGATCTTCTTGTCTTGTCCAACGCTTGTAGAAGAATGATCTTGATTCGGATATATCAGTTTTAGTCGAATGCTTCGTTGACTTGATCGGATGTTGATTGAATGATCCTTGTCAAACTTCCTTTGAGCAATCATGCTATTCTTGATTTTTCCAAATAAGAAATCTATAATCTTATATCAAGAACTTGTTAAATTACACATGATTGATTTATTGTTATTATCAAAATAAGATTAAGACCTTCACGGTCAACAATATGCTAGTCATATTATGAATGGAAAGTGATGGCGCAAATTATTAATTCAATTTACTCAGCCAACTACGAGCTAGCACATAGTCGTCCACATCAATAATCAGGCCTGCCCCAGTGGGAGGAGTTGGGAGGAATCCTATTGGGTCACTATAAGAAGGATAGAGCCCCTCAAAGATTGGGCACTCGCTCTAGGTTAATTACGAGCAGCGAATTATGGAACTCGGGCTTTAGAGCTCTTTCGGCGAGCTCCGGAGCTCCCCTTCGCTTAACTACTATGCCAACTATAAGTGGTTGGTAGAAGTATGAGCGACTGCCACCTACCATGCAAAGCGTGCAGAACTCCCCTCTCCTTTATTAAATGCATACTAACTGCATTTAATGTACCGAAATTCATGGAAAAGCAATATCAAAGTTAATAATGGTCGAAGCATGGCTCAAGACATGTTCTGGGAGCTCTGACCACACATTTCCTCCAATGATATATATACAATAAGTATTTACTTCTTTTAACAACTAAGTTCAATCACTCTAGCGACAACCAGACAAACCTAAAAATAGAGAAAATTCCACATTCAATAGCAAGAAGACAAGAGAGAGATAAAAGTTCAGAGCACTCAGTAGAGCTCCTAAAATAGAGAAGCCGTAACTTGTGTAAGTTAAGCATACTCTTCTTGTAACATTGCGATGATAGAATAATTAGTGAAGCTTTAGTGAGTTTGTAATACTTGTCTGTCTATGATTAATACAAAGCAAAACGAGCTTGACTAACTTGTATCTTCATACGAGGCCAATATCCTCTATACACCTTCAACTTTGTTGGTTTGTTTGATTTTTTGTATTAATCATTTGATTCGATCATTTGACTGTGTGGTCTAAAATATCCTACCAACGTTAACATGACCCTATATTTATTAGTTTCAGTAGAAGGTAATGTTTTTTCTCAAGTGCTTGGGTTCCCATGCGTTTTATGTATAATTGATTGTTGTGATATAACGAAAGAGGACAAGTGGATAAGCTGTCAAGAACACATTTGTTTTGTTAGGCATATTAAGGCCATCTCCAAAAATAAATTTATTTCTATTTTATGTGTTATGGCACTTTTAATATATTTTTATATTTATTTTGTAATATAATTATATAGATAGAAAAGTTTCAAATAAAATTTTTTCTAATGGTGCCATTTGTATCTTATTTGAATGTGTTATGTTACATTAAAAAAATATATTACCAAAATAGCTATAGAAATGACCATTTGAGCACTTTTTTTTTTTCTCTTTTCTAACATAAATTTGTTTGAATAAAAATGATTTTCGGAGATGCCTTAAGGCCTCGTTTGGTTCACGGATTTTAGTACTCGGGAAAGGAAAGTCGTTCCTTTCCTTTGTTTGGTAAGCACAAATTCCGGAAACACTTTCCCGAGAGAGGGGAAAGTAGGGGGTAAAACCATTCCTCCCAAAACACATGGGATTGATTTTCCCATGTGATTTTCCAAGCATTTATTACCCAAATTTTAGACAATAATACTCTTTCCATGGTTTACCAAACACAAGAAAGGAAAATTTGACAGGAAATTTACTTTCCCACCTCCATGGGAAAGATAAGGGAATCGATTTCCTTTCCGTGAACCAAACGAGGCCTAAAAATTTAGTATTTCCAATGTCTCTTCAACTACGGTACTTTGGTCTTTCATCATTTCATTACGTTTTGCCCAACCATTTTTTTATATTTATAACTGTAGGTGGTAACCTTGAAATATTTAAGGTTTGTGTTCTGTTTAATAGAACGAGGAGAACAACAATAGCTTGAAATATTTAGGGTTCGTGTTCTGTTCAATTGAACGAGGAGAACAACAATAGACAAACTAAATAGAACCCATCCTAACAACCTAGCAACATGCGTAGTATTTTTGTCGGGAGGATATGCACATAAAAGATTATATAAATAATTTTTAAGACCTAATTCCTCACTCAAAGAAATTGTAACCATTGCGATCTATATCTTTAATTTCACACCAACAAAAATACAAAGAAGTTTTTGAAATAAATAATGTTATGTCTATTGTCAAAAACAATTTTTAGTTGGTAAATGTTCATTTAACGACCCTATTCAACGTAATAATAAATTGAGCCAAGTCTCCCCATTTTCTTGTTGACACGTAAATAATAAATAAATAAGCAATGATTAAATTAAATTAGTCCACACTTAACTTGCAAGGAAGAAATACTGTATTTAACATCATACTATTTATTGATTAAAAGACGCACCGTTTAGTCCAAAATGTGGGGATAAAGTGAAAAACAATAATAATATAGTTAAATCCAACTACGGTAAAATTAATATTTATTTACAGAGAAAGTCTCAAGAATGAACTGTTTGTTTTAAGATTATCAAAAAAAAAATTAAAAAAAAATCTGCCCTTTACGTTAAAAAAATTAATCCAAAAGAGGTTATTTGCTGTGAAAAAAACTATTAACACAGGCTTATTAGCGTTTGCACTACTTCTTCACCCAATGGAAGCGGAGACAAAAAATTAATTGATAAAAAGGAATTTCAGAAAAAGAAAATGAAATGATGAAAGCTTCTTAAAGATTAAGGGGAGGAAACGAAAAGGAGAGAGAGATATGCATCAGAGTCATGGAAGTCATAAGAGGAATAAACATCGCTCGCCTTAAATTAAAGGATCGATCGAGCTTCTCATATCCAAACATTAATCGTCGTCATTTGCACAACTCCCCAAAAATTGAAGCGAGAGAGAGAGACAGACAGGGGAATGAAGAATTGTTTTTATATTTCAATAAAATAGTATTTTTTTTTTATCTAAAACTGAAAGGCTGAAACCAAAGAAAGAAACAAGCCCAGGGGAGCACAAACATTTATTATATAATAGAACTGAACTGAAGATGAATGAAGAAGGTGAAGGAGAAGCGTGCATCGTTACGCTTTTAATAGCATTGCACCGACCGAAACCCTAGGACTGGGAGGCTGAGCTGGGCTGGGCTGAATTTTATGTGAATAGATTGGGTCAGCCTGTTACAATCTAATCCTTGTTTCTTTTTGTCCCCTCCTCATGTGAATGGGTTGGATAGAAGCCCCCACCCTGTAAATTCATTTTTCTATTACATTATAAATCTAACTCTGCTTTGGTGCATGCATTCTTACCCCAACAAAACACATCAAGTACTAAAAAAAATAAAATCTATTAAAATTTATCTAATATTGTTAGATTTCATAAATTTATTTATTTTTCAAAAAAACATAATCGTAATTTGAAACATACCAAAGAAAAAGGGAAAAAAACCAAAAAAAAACCTGAAGTTTGGAGTATTTGTAATCTTGACTCAATATTTGAAACCTTGTAAGCGTGCCTCAAAAATAAATTTTTACATCAAATTTAACCCTCCGTCTAACTCCTATGTTAAAGTTAACGGGAAACTGACGTGGCAACCAAACTTAAGGGTGTTTTTTTTTATAATTATAATAATAAAACAATTACTTTTTTTATCCAAAATAAAATGGATCATATTTGTACATAACAAGTAATACTATTACAGTTCAAATTTTTAAAAAGTTAGATTTTGATTTACTCTTATCAGACAATATTCAAAATTAAATATGGTAACTAAAAATTTTTAAAAAATCTTATTGGTGTACTAACATTCAGTTATGAAAATGTCAAAGTTATAGCACCCCCCTCCCCCCGCCCCCCACCCCCAGGCATAGCCCCCGCAAAAAAGAATTACTATATGGATGGTCTAATATATAATATTGACATTAATTACAATAAGAGAATTGGTTTTAAATAACTAAATATTTAAGAGAATTTTTGATATTTACCATTGTAGGTAAAATTTAAATAGAAAAATCCTTAGAAGCAAATAAATACGTAAATGCAATTATTGTAAAATAATAGAAATTGATGTTCTCACCGTTAAATGTATTATTATTTGAATTTTTTTAAAAAATAACTCTTAATATCAACGTGGGAGCGAAAAAAAAATTTGCGAAAAAATCGTTTATAAGCACACCACAAAAATCCAATATTTTTATATGTAATATGAGTAATATACATATATTTTGCAATTCGAATTTCAAAACCTATTAAAATAATTCTCAAATAACACAATTAATAAACACATGCAAGGAAGCCACAATTAATAAACAAATATTTATTTTGCCTTTTTATTTAGAAAATTAGTAGGTTGTTTTTTTAAGTCACTTTTGTGAAGCAGTAGAAATTTTAGGTACTTTTTTTATTTTATTTTATTTTGCTTTTTGATGTGTTTTCGTTGCCTACAAAATGCACAAATAAACATTTTAATAGAAAATGAGAAGTTTCAAAAATAAAATAAAATAATAACACAAAAAACCCTAAAGTTTGGTTGTCACATCAGCTTTCCGTTAACTTTAACAAAGGAGTTAGATGGAGGGTCAAGTTTGCAGTGAAAAATTACTTTTGAGGCATGCTTACAAAATTTCAAATATCGGAGTCAAGATTGCAAATACTCCCAAATTTCCCGGGGGGGGGGGGGGGGGGGAGGGGGGGTTTCCCAAAGAAAAACTAATAATTAAACTAAAATAAATCTTCAATATTTGAAATTCCAAACGTAGAGATTCAACACTTAGGGTACGTTTGGTAACACGGTTTTAAAATTTGATTAGAATTAGAATTCTTGCAATTCCTTGAATTAGAATGCCATAGAAATAGAATACTATTATTTGGATATTATGTAAAACATTTAGAATTCCATTAGAATTTTAAATTTTCTTTTTTGTTTGGCTAATTTGTAGAATTTATTTGATTTAAAAAAATGTTTTAAACTACATTTGAAGGCACTCTTTAAATGCTCACTAATCTAATAAATAAGGCCATATTTGACCAAACAAATTCATTATTTTTTGCTCTTCATATACATGCATACACACACATATATATACACATATATTATATATTTTAATTTTAGTTCATATTGATGGTGTCAAAATCTAAAAATAGATAATTAACCAATCAATAAGCGAATATCGGTGAATAAAAAATAAATGCGGCGCAATAATGAACACATGACTTTTTTTTTTAAGGTAGGTTCTCCCGGTAGCGCTTATGCTATTCCAGTGGTACGTCCTCCTTTTGTGTGTGCTTGTTTTGTATTAGCTCAAAGGCGATCAATTTGGAAAATAATACAAGCTACCAACTTCTCTCTCTCTATAATTTCCTTAATTCTATTTATAAGTATATAATTAGGATTACAAATATTTCAACAGAATAAATAATAAACTGTGTAGAAGAGAGAGTGTATAAGGGTTGTTGGTATTTTTTTGGAGTATGAAAATAGAGAGTATATGACTCTTCTATTTTTTTTGGTGTGAAAATAAAGGGTATAAGACCCTTCTATTTTTTGGGGTATAAAAATAGAGAGTATATGACTCTTCTATTTTTTCTTGAATTGGCTTGTATGAAAATAGAGAGTATATGACCCTTCTATTTTTTAACAAAATATATAGGAGAGAAAGTATATATTTTTGGTGAGGAGAATTGTGTGTTTTTGTTGTGTTTTTTGTGTCTTGAATGAATGAATGGTGGGAGGTATTTATAGGTAAATGGAGAATGGCAAAAATGTAAATTTTTTGTGGAGGATAATTATTTAAAGGAAATTAAATAATTATCTAAAGGAAAGTGTGGAATATAATGGAGTGGGATAATTATTTAAAGGAAATAATTATCTAAAGGAAAGTGTGGAATATAATGGAGTGGGATAATTATTTAAAGGAAATTAAATAATTATCTAAAGGAAAGTGTGGAATATAATGGAGTGGGATAATTATTTAAAGGAAATTAAATAATTATCTAAATGAAAGTGTGGAATATAATGGAGTGGGATAATTATTTAAAGGAAATTAAATAATTATCTAAAGGAAAGTGTGGAATATAATGGAGTGGGATAATTATTTAAAGAAAAGTGTGGAATATAATGGAGTGGGATAATTATTTAAAAGAAATTAAATAATTATCTAAAAGAAAGTGGAGAATATTATTTTTGTAGGCCAATGGTAAAATTATTTTTTATTTTTGTAGGCCAATGGTAAATTAATATTTACCCCATCACATATTAAAACTAAAATTGCAATTAGATGTTAATTTTTAATTTATTCAAAAAATAAAGTTTCTACACTACTTAATACAACTTTTATTGACAACCTGTAGCATTCTCATGTATCAGGCAAATAAAAAAAACCACAAAAGATTTCACATATGCTTTAAACAAAATAGGTTTAAATACATTACACCTAAGTCAACATTAATTAAGATAAACTATCAAAATTCCACATTAGCTCCAAAAAACTCCCCGTAATAACTACTCATATAACGTACCATAGCTATTAATAACTAGATCATAAGCCAACATGAACAATCATAAACTATAAACTATATCTGATAAAGAAAATATATCAAATAAAGAGAAAAATAAACTAATGATCATCAATGTCCAAAATGCATCACTATCCACGGCTTCTTCAATTCGACAGAAAGACCAGAGAAAATATAAAATTTCTTTTGATCGTGCATTAAGAGGTCGATTGATTTCAAGACTTGAGTTTCATCCAAGCCTAGGACTTTTGACACCTCATCTAACACTACTTGTGTGGTTGGTTCAAACCTAGCAATAATAAAATTACTATCCAAAAAACAATAGCATAAACAACAACAACAACAACAATATTTTTATGTGAAGTTGGAAAAAAAAAAGATTGTGTAAGACATTCTCCATTTTTTTTTGTTATTTTCAATTTAAAATTTTTCTTAGACAACCACCACCCATTCTCAAAATCCAAATAATATTATTCCATAGAAAAAGAATGATTGTGTAAGGTATATTTTGTTTTCAATTTGTCGTATTTATGGATCCGCCTCCTCGAGAATTTACTAGATTATTACTATAGAATAGAGTTAGCAGATTTAGACGATTGATTTACAGTGTTTGACTCACATTTTAATAAATAGCTTGTAATTAATAAATCCTCTCCAAAGGATAAACCCATCTAACAAAGACTCAGTTTGAAGGGGCCTATCACATATGCATCCACTCTTACTTGACGAAACAAATATTTAGCTTATGAGGGTGGACATGGGATTTGATATTTTCCTATCACATTTCAATCTCAACCAAAACTCCTCTAGAAACCCAATAGTGCTTTCTACGCAAAAATTCTAGAATTTCCTGTCTCGATTTTACTTGCACGGTGAAAATCGGAATACTAACACCTTTGATAATTAATGCTTAGAAATGAGAGACATAATTCACCAGAGACAAAAAAAAAAGAAAAAACTTTTTGGTGTCTCGTTTTCTTCAAATAAAGAAAAATCTTTTTTGCTCATGCTCACAGTTAGCTCAAGGAAGAGAAAAAGAAGAAAACATTTCTCCTTTTGCTTTCTATTTTCTCACGTGAAGAAGAAAAGGAGAAAGTAATTTTTATTTATTTATTGTTTTTTTCTTTTTGGCTGTCTTTAACCTTATCATCAAGTGTAGTAAATATAAGGAAGCACGCTTTTCATTTCCTTTAGCCCAAATTAATCCATTTTTAGAGAAAGAGAATGTGTAACAACCCGCCTAATTAAGCAGGTGTTAACGGGTGCTGTATTAAATTACCAGCATAATTACAAGAATATAACTCATATGAAAAGAAAATTCTAGCGAAAATTCGGCATGAAGTATTCATAACTACAACAAAATCCAACCTGTTTAACAACAAACTTAACATTACCAATGATAACAGGAATTCAAAATATAATCCAAGTACAATACCAATACAATCCAAATTCCAAATAATATTACAACCCAGAGTTATCATAAATTATCTCAAAATCACCATATTTAACAAGATACACAACTTCCATACATGAAAATACAATAACTAAGCCCATAAGGGCATCAGAGGAGACTCTAAGAAGTACTCGGACTTGTCCCACGGCCTCTACCTGTACCACGAGGTGTACCTGAAACATACATGAGGGAATGAGCCAAAACTGGCCCAGTGAAAATTATAGGGAAAAGGGAATTATGCAATGCGTGGACGTACTCCTTATATATGATAATGATAATAATAATCTATAACAAAATTTTTTAAATTTTCGTCAATTAATTTCGTCTCCCATTTTTTACCAAATTTATAGGAAAAACCATTAACTTAGCATTAATTAATCCAATTATGATCGATACATCTTGCATACAATACACAACATACATTCATCCACCTCATTCTCTTCCTCAACCTAATACCGGTACTAGACAAAATACTATTTACATACGCACCCCACCTTTCCGTGGGCCTGTGCACTGGTAACCAGATTTCCTGCACCACATCTTAACCATGGGTCTGTGCCAACATAAAATCAAGCATTTCTATATCGGTGCTTTCCGGTTCCAACAGTCTTAAACGATATTTCGCAGCACACGAGTGTTTTATCAATGGATATTGTAACACACTATTTATAATATATGGAAATTTGAGATATGGTACTCAAAACTAGTATTATACACCTAAAATGTCTATAGCTGTGTATATCCATTAATCATTCCAGTTAATAACTAAATTCTCAGATCTTAGTTGTGCATTATCATCATTATACCGTTGGAAAAATAGTAATTTAATCTCATGTTTAAATAATTCCTTGCATTACACCATTACAAGGCGAAAAATGACAATTTTTAACAGTTTATATAAACACTATGCTGACAAAAATTGCCAGGCTGACTTGAGACCTCAAAATACCCACTTATATGTCAAGTAAAGTTCAAAATAATGATTTTAAAAAGACATACTCAGGTCTGGAATCAAAGTAAATCTGATAAAAATACAACTTTGTAGACATACATGGGTATTTATAGTAATTCGGTACCAAAATCATCAAATCGGTCCATAGATACTAACATGCAACATAATCAACCTTGATAATCATCAATATTTGAGAAGTAATTGACTAATTATAGGCATGGATCGTAATATACCAGTTAATTCGTTACACATGCAGAGAAAATATGATTTCGGTACCGAATCTAGCAAAATCAACCAACAACTCATGAATTTCTCAAAATAGAAGAGAAGAGGGGAAGTTCCCACCTGAATAGCTAGAGTTACAGAGGATGCAAGGCCTGGAATGAGTTCAAGAAGATCCCTCAATCCCACATGCAAGTGCAGAAACGTGTAGAGAGTGTGAGAGAGGTGAAAAATCTGTAATTTCGAGTTGAAATGACCAATTTGAGCTATGGAACCCCAAGTTTTCTTCAAGAACCACTCTCCCTCTCTCTAAAATAGCTCTGATATAACTCTGTGTCGAAAATGGTGGAAATGGGGGAAGAAAGGGGTTGGAAAGGGTCAAAACACAGTCAACTCATTAAAAACGAGGTTATGGGGTTACCCACTATAATTTGGCCGTAACTTTTTACTCGGAACTCCGATCGGGATGATCTTTATATCAAAGGAAAGGTAATGAAAATCTATACAACTTCGTAGAAGGATGTTTCATGCAATTCTGGATAAATTAATACCAGAATTATGTCGAAATCAGCGCTGCGCCGAAATGCTGCAAAATTTTGACAGAAGCAGATTTTTGTCAATCGGCTGACTTCGAGCTTAGTTTTGACCAACGAGGAGCGTGAATTAGATTTCGGTCAAAACACGAAAATTGTAGGAGGGAATATGATGAAACTACATGAGTTTACGTAGTAGGATTTGGATAAAAACTGAAGAAGTTATGAGTGACTAAAGTTGACTAAAAATCAACCGATAATAAAATATTTTGGGTTCGAAAAAATGCCACTTTAATACTAGTTTCAATTCCGATAGTGACAAAACTTTCCAGAATATTCTTAAATATATAATAGGACACTATAGAAGCGACAAAGTAAATTTTGGATCTCCCAATTTTTTTTTAAGAAAGTGTTCGAGTTTAAAATAATAAGGATTTAAGTGTTTAACTAAAAAAAATGAACTAAATCAAATGTAATTACAATATGGGATGTTACAGAATGAGTGGAGTTGTTGGCAAAAATTAGGGGTAGCTTTGGTACAATATTGTACCATATCGAGTGTACTATGTACTGTACTGAAAATCCAGTACACCGAAATCTATTATTATTGCCATATCAAATTTTCGGTATACCAAAGTTCGGTATACTAAAATATTGGTATAGTACGGTATGGTACGACACATTACCAAAAAATCAATCCTTAAAAAAAATTGAAACTAGATAGTCAAAAGTGAGCATTTTTTGCTAAAACAAAACAATTAAATTACTTTTACTTGCCTTTAATTAAATTTGAGCAGTCGATTGTTCCAAGAATACTAAACCATGTATACATATTATTTAATTATAAATTATAATCAGCACATACACATCTATCAAATACTTGGAGGTCGAAGAATTGAAGTTTCATATGATTAGAAAAAAAATGAAGATAAATATTTAATATATTGAAGTTTAAAGCAAAAAAAAAATGAAAAAAAATATTTGATATTTGAATTTTAATACAATTAGCATTTGATTGATTAAACAAAGCCGAAGGATTGATGGATATGTAATTTATTTGGCCATTGCAAATTGCTAATTTATCATCATGGGTTTGTAGGATTAGTTAAAAAGAAAGAAAGAAAGAAATGAAAGTGAATAATAAGAAATAGCACAAACATTTGATCCATATGAATGTATGGTGAATGAAAGGGAAAATATGAGTGAAATAGATAATTAATCTCAAATAGAGAAGAGCCTTGAAATGAGTTCAGTATAATTGGAAAAGGGAGGGGCGAATGAAATGATTGAAATTTGATAATGTATGGTGGTGGTAATGCAACAGTGGGTACGTGGCGGTTTCAGATCTACAAAAAATAAGAGGAAGATGAGTAAAAGAGAAAGGGGCAGCGTCTTTATGAGTGAGGGTGTTAAACCCTAAATTAGTGTAAAAGTAGAACTTTGGTAGCTTGAATATGGATACTTGATCTAAATGTTATTGGTAAATATTGGGGTAAAGTATGTAATGATTTTATATTTGGCATGATGGTACAATTGGCAATGGTATGGTACGATAAAACCATGGCAATACCAATATTTCGATACGGTATAGTATACCATCGGTAATAATTTTGAATACCACTACTGTGCCAAAAAAATTTAGTACGGTACAATAATTACCATTACCAAATTTTGGTACATTTTTTTAATGGTTTGTCAAACTTTGGTAAGATATATTTGGTATAGTATGGTTTGGTAAGATATATTTGGTACAATTTTCCACCCCTAGCAAAGATAGTGGGGGAATTATAATCTCTATTTGTTGGAGACTTTGTCAAACTTTTCCAATTGTAAATATCTAAATATATTTTGTTCAAAAGAATTTATTCAAAACAAGCTCGAGTCTGAACGCGAGTCGTGTCGGTCCAATACGATTGTTGCACACGTGTTGTAAGCCACATTTATTAAAATCCTCGTCTAATTGTATGAAAATTGGGTAAACAAAACATATTTGTAAACTCATAAAATAATTCATGTTATCTAATGTAAGTAAAAAAAACTTGCTTCAATTTTTTCCAAAAAACACACCAAGTTCCGGCACAGAAGGAAGGATATAAATCACCCCACCAAAATAGCAGGGAGCCAGCTTCGACTTCCATACAAGAGAGAGAGAGAGAGGGGTGACGGAAGCAAACTTTTGAGAAATGACGAGCCAATGCTCTGCTCGA
This sequence comes from Lonicera japonica, assembly GCA_021464415.1. Classification (NCBI taxonomy): domain Eukaryota; kingdom Viridiplantae; phylum Streptophyta; class Magnoliopsida; order Dipsacales; family Caprifoliaceae; genus Lonicera; species Lonicera japonica. The sequence goes on from CM038466.1 coordinate 2,646,627, forward strand.
TTACTTCGACGCCCAACAAAACGGATAACGGAGAGGAGGCAAGCTTTGCTTCAGATCTAGACACTATTATGTCTGCCCCGTCCCGGCTAGGCACAAAAGGAGAAATAACTTCCTCTGCCTTCTACAATCACAAGAATTGCCCAGTGCATAGGTCTTATCTTCGGCAGCATTGACATTTTTATCTGCAATCTCCACAACTACTCTATTCTAACTTCAAAAGTCTCCTCTGCATTCCAGTTGAGATAAAATTAATACCATTGTTTAAAGAATTTTTTGAAGCACCTCCTCCATATATGTATGTATAGGAGAGGTTATTTTCCTGATTGGGAAAGGGCAACAGTTCAACCTACTTAAACCATAAAGCAAATTCAGTAAACTACACACAAGACTCTACAAATCATGTAATCCACATTCAAACTTGGTCAACACCAAATAGGAGGAATATTGTAACATTAGTTACCCAAAAAACAACTAACTAGTAAAGGGGTATTGTTCCATACACGAATAAACTAAGCCACTCTTGGTTTCTTGGCCCTACTATCAACCAAAACAAAGTCGTCATCGGGTTCTTCAGCAGACGCATCATCATCATTCTCTTTCTTCCATTTCTTGGACTGCTTTGATGCAATTTTAGAATCGGGTGTTTTCTTCTTTTCTGTAACAGTTGGGGAGGATAGGGTTTTCCGTTTGATAGTAACAGAGTCGGCGTTTTTCTTTATAGTAACAACTGATTTCATTGGTGAACTGAGTTTTTGCTGCTGGCTCCTTTTCAGTTTCTTCTCGTAAACTTTCTTTGCTGCCTCCTTTGATAGCAAACCGTTTTCCATCATCCTGCAAATTACATCGGGTTGAAAAAGATTTTTATTCAGAACCTGATAACTAAATCACAAAGACAATTTCACCTTTGACTATATCTATATGCATACATGCTCACATTGGGAACTCATAATCGAATTTGTAGACATTTTTGTACTTTGAAGGCATCTACGCACTTATTAACAAGTCTTCCAGTATTATTTTAAAAGAAATCCAAGACCGAATATAGCCTTTTCACTATTCAAGCAAACAAAACCTCATTATTAGCTATGAAGCAACAACATGCTTAAATACATCATTGAAAAAATATTGGCATTAAATCACAGAGAAACCTCTTAAATATGCAGTTAATCCAGTCACTGGAACTTGACCAAAATACTACACACCATCAACTTCCTTACAGTTTACTATAACTTGTAGTTTACTATAGTGGTTCTCGCATATGGAGGCACAAAGATATATGATTAGCCATTTAGAGCCTTAGGAATTTTTCGATGCTTCAAATACCAGAATTATAAATAGAGTTATGTAGCACGCCATATCATAATTTCTGAGCAGAACCCACCATTTTGCAGCTGATTCAACAACAGACATAAATGGAATACCGCAAAAACACTGGGGGCATAGTAAATGAAAGCTATTCCATGGTAAATTCTCTCTATTTAGCATTTTTTGCTATTTATCATTTGTTCTTCTTAAAATCTCTCCACATCAGAATGACGCTGTCTGGATGGTGGATTATCATAAATAAATAAAAATAATAATAAATTTAGAGACGCCCTAATTTCTCTATGGTATCTCAAATGTCGCCATTCTAGTTTCAACCTTCCCCCTTTGTTTGATCTCCCTCATCCCTAGCGCGGTGCTGTGCTCGTCCCTCTCACTATCTCAGTTGTGGCCTCATCTCTCACTGTTTGCTGGTAACTCTCTACGTGGTAAAATACTTGCTAATATGTATTGTTTTAAAACTTATGGAAATTCCCAAAATGAAAGATTCAATTAGATTGTGAACCTGTAATCATAATTCAGTTCTTTGTGATTATATATGGTTTTTGTTGATCTACAATTTCAACTTATTCAAGGGTGCGCTTGATATCAAACATTTCCTTGTAAAAATATTTTCCAAGTAAACCTAACTTTTGCTTTTCCACCAACTGGTGTTTGATTGACACCAAAATATGGAATAAACATTATTTTATAGGTTGCAAGTGCGCCAATCAAATGCCTACAAATGACATTTTCCATGGAAACCAATCATAGCGATCAGTTTCTTAGATATTGATTCTCTTTATGGCCTTTTCCCAGGCTTGCAATAAAGCACCCCTTATATTGAGTTGCTATGTTTTTACAACTCACATTCATTTTGAACCTTATAAATTTTCTTCTAAATTTTGACATACATTTGTGATTTTTTTGGATGATTGTATGGATATTATGAACTTTGACTTATTTGAATTGATGGCATGAATTAAATTTGCCTGGATTTCCAATATCATCAAAATGGACTAACTTGAATTGATGATTCATGGTAGGAATTTACTTCGCTAAATTTACTATCTTCTCTTTATATTATATTATTTTATGCTGTTTAATTACATGCTTAAGTTTGAAAATCAGAAGTCCGTTTTGCTTGCGCAAAACGCAATGTGGGGCCTGTGAGCAATGCTAATGTGCTATAGAATCCCAAGTACTAAGTTAGTAATTGACTGTTACAACGAATTATTTGATGGGAAAGGAATAGCAATCCAAGTTTTTCTAGAAGTGAAAAACCCAAGAAATTTCAAAAGCAATGAACTATGATTTAATACCATCTAGAGGGCGCAAAGTGGTTGCTTTTTACAGCACTAAGTAAAAAGACTTTCCTCACAAATGTAGATTAGCTGCTACAAATTGCAGTGATTCTAACAAAGTTCACTATACGGCCAAGTAGCTTTCCCTTATGGGCACAGTGATCTTTATGATACCAACGGTCATTTGCAGCAGAAAAGAATTGGAGGTGTGTTCGGCTATCCCATGGATACTAACTGGCTCTGCTGCACACTATTAAGCATTTGACTATACAAAATATTACAGCAGCTAATGGTGTGTGATCAGTTATTCAATTTCACAACAACAAAGAACAACCAAACCAAAAGATCCTCACATAGAATCAACATTAAAGAAAGATTATACATTATAGAATTAAGGAGTTAATAGCACAGCCTAGAGTATTATATTTAGAATTCTAGATTTTTGGGCATGATGAGAGTCTAGGTACCATTCCCCATAGCAATTAACAATAAGATGATCAATAACAAAAAACATAATTTGAAGTCTAAACAGCACACGAGGAGTTAGCATTTACACTTGAAAAAATATCAGAAAGAAGTTGTGAGGGACAAATCTCTTACCAGAAAGCTGCCATTTCACTATTAGGCACTTGCTTATACAAGGTCTCGTAGAAAATCCTCAATGGGTCTCGCTGGAAAAAAAAAATGGCAACAGACCAATAAATTAACTGAAGAATCACCAATAAAAACAACTTCAGTTAGTAGAAAAAGGCACAAAAGAGAAGGAAGAAGAAGGAAACATACTTCCTCAGGAGGGTCTCTCTTCTGACCGGGCAAATCATACACCTTTCTTTCCTTCTTCTTACCATTCTCCTGAGCTACTACTTTTACCCCTTTCTTCTTTTGCACCTCCCTTTTCTTCTTCTTCTTCTGCACCTTTAACCCCATTCCAACAAACCAAAATAATAATAATAATAATAATAAAAAAGGACCCAAAATTAAATATCAAATAAACACAAGAAATAAGTCAAAGGTTTTAATCACAAACCATGACACTCTTCTCGGAGCTCTTCTTAGCAGTGGGATTTACAAAATCATCGTCTGATTCATCTTTCTTTGCTACTTTTTTGGAGCTCTTCTTAACTGTGGGCTCTTCGTAATCGTTGTCAGCTGCTTCTTTCTTGACTTTAGCAGCTTTGTTTGCAGTGTTGGGTTTCTTCCTGAGGTTTACTAGGAACTCATCTTCTTCCTCTTTCTTCACGGGTTTTGCATCTTCTTCGGGAGGCATTTTTCCGAGAGGAAGAAATAATTTGGGGCATACAAACTGTGCCTGAGCGTAGAAGAAGAGAGAAGGAGGGGATTTGGGAGCGAGCAAAACCTTTTTGTGGGTTTAGAAACAAAATTAAGGACCTAAACGAGGGGGCTCCGTTCTCTTGTCTCGGGTCATCCACTAATGTTTCGGTTTCGCGGATACTTTTCCTTTATTTTATTTTTTTTAAATCAATAACTAGGAATCGGCAATTTGCTGGACTTTGGCCCATTTGTACAAACCAAGTCCCATCTCAAGGATTTACTATTTACATATCAATAACTAGGTCCACCCTTAATTCAATTAAAAAAAAAAGGCATTTTTTTTATATCACCGGAGATAACGTGAGTTAATATACATTTACTCACTTCAAATTTAAATATGATTCTCGTAAGTAGGAGTTAAAAAAAAAAACACATTCAATACATATAGCAAATGAATTATCATATATTCGTTACATTACATATATTATAAATTAGTATTGGGGTAAAAGAAATATTCAACGCATATACAATAATTGAGTAAACATGCATTCGTTGTTGTTATTAAATAGGGTACTCATAGTGGAGCGTAAATAGTCACAGTGTTGTGGACCTACAAAACATACAAAGTATTAAATTTAAATTTTAGCTTGGAAATGCTAAATGCTAATTTGGTGCAAAAATCTTTGGAAGATTTTTGCTTAGGATGACGATTCAAGTTTTAGTGTCATATTTTCATAACCAACAAGATATATATATATATATATATATACGGCACAAGATAGTATTGTTTTTACGAGTAATACTATTGGCAAATCAAATAATGTATTATATTGTTGTACATTATGCTTTAAGTGTCTTATATTAGTTTGTCGGTAGTTAAAACTACTTTTACAATAGCATTACCTATTTTCATTTGTACAAACAATACATATTTAAATATATATGATACACGGGGTAATACATTTTCTATCTTAATTAACACAAATTTGTTTTAAATTTTTCAAGGTTATTTTACCTATTTTTTTTTTTGGTTTGGGGGGACAACACAATAATAAAATTTCGCAACTACTAAACTACATATGAAAGATGTGAACTGAGCTAAAAATTTTTGGCACGTAAGGTCCTAAATTAGTTTTAATCGCACCATAGATGGATAAAACATATTTAATTTTAGTGAAAAAAAATGGAACAAATTTAACAAAGATAAAATCACCCTTTGATGCAAGAATCGGTTTCAAAGAATATAGTGGATATTGAAAAATAGGGTTTATATAAAATAAAAAAATTACAAAATAATTAGGGAATAACACTTTTGTAAATTAAGGATTTATATTTGACAAAATTCTAAAAGGGAGTAGATTTTTAAATTGTATTTTTTTATGGAATCATGCAAAATTAAGTTTGCACGACATATTTTTTAGCAAATTATTATACAAAAATGTTTAATTAACAGTATTTTAGAATAATTTTAACAAATTGTATATTCAAAGCTTATTTATTAATAAAATGTACATAATGATTTTTTCGGAGTTTTATAAAGTCAAGTTTGTACTCCTTATTTTTTAAAATATTATTATGTATTTGTATTTATTTAACGTTGTTTTAAAATTTTATGAATGAAACATAAGAATATATTGGTTAAAAAATACAAATACGTCATGCAAAACAAATTTGCATAAAATTTTTTAATTGCAAAGTTAAATTTGCACAAAACACAATTATATATAAAGTTAAATTTGCTTATTTTAAAATACAGAAACAAGTTCAATTTATTAAAAATATGAAAAGTTAATTTGCAATCGAGTTGCAAATTCTTTTTTAAAATACGATTAATCTTGTTTAAACAAGTTCTTATTTTAGAATAATAATAATAATAATATTTAAACTCTTATTTATTAAAAATATGAAACCTTTTAGATCTTTTTGGGAAGAATATACCAGCACTTCCACTTGACAAAAGTAGGAAAAAAAGGTGACAACCAAATCTAAGTAAATGGCAAATTCGCATAATAATATGATATCCAGTAAATACGGGGACAGAGGAAGAAAGGGAAGTCTCTAAGGGTGCGTTTGATTGCAAGCATGGAATTTACATGGAAAGAAAATAAGTTATAGGTAATTGAATTGCTTAGAATTGAGTTGCATGGAAAATGTAATTAAATGTGTTTGATTGCCTTAATTTTCTACCCGAAAAATATTAGTTGTATTGTGGCATTTTTAATGTAGAAAAAATTATGGGTATTTTTTTTTACATAATTTTATAGTCATGATGGATCTTGTTTAATTGATCTTGATGAGTAGATTTTAAATATAAAATTTTTATTAAATTTTGAATTTTGTAGTTTAAGTTATAGCATTTTTAGTGTAGAAAATGGGTAAAATGTTGTCTTGAAAACCGTGCAATTGCCTGAAAAATAAAAACTAGCCCCCCCCCCCAAAGAAAATATTTTCCTTGTTTACAAGGAAAATGTAAGTGTGTGAGCCAAAAGTGGCAATTGAATTGCCTGAAAAAAAAAGTCAATCAAACACCTTAAGTTGTCAAATCAAGTGGAAAATGGGTATTTTCCATAGAAAATACTCCCAATCAAACACACCCTAACACTAACAAAAGCCCAAAAGAAACATGGCGACATAACCCACGCGAAATGGCGACACTTAAAACCCCATTGCTTGGGCGAATGGCGAATGGCCTGTCTCCTTAACTGAAGGAGACTGGACCGCCACAGAACCCATAGCACAATGTTCTCATTTTCACGCCATGCTCGCACCATTATTATTCCACCTACAACATTGTCCGTAATCAACTCCTCGTTCTCGTTCTCGGTCTTGCCTATTTATTATTATAAAATCGTCTTTCGTACAACTTATTACTACTTCAACAATTCTAAACCTTTCAAGTCTTCACCCTCACCTTCACGCTTTCTCTCTATCTCTGCAATGGGTTCTCTAGGTGCCCTAGAGGATTCTTTACATTACCCTTTCGTCCGCCGTGACGAAACCGTTATCGATAACTATCACGGCGTTCAAGTCCCCGATCCTTATCGATGGTATTAATATTAATATTAATATTAATTAACCCCTCAAAATTATTATTATTATTATTTTTATTTTGTTTGTTTATTCATCAATTAATTATTAATAATAAGATGAAATTTGGGTATGATTAGGCTTGAGGATCCTGATTCAGTAGAGGTGAAAGATTTTGTGCAGAAGCAAGTGGAGTTAACCGAATCGGTGCTTAAAAAGTGCGATACGAGAGAAAAGCTTCGGGAGAAGCTTACAAAGCTCTATGATTATCCTCGTTATGATGCTCCCTTCAGGCAAGCAGACAAGTTGTTTTACTTCCATAACACCGGTCTTCAACCCCAGAAAGTTCTCTACATGCAGGTTTGTACAAAAAATAAAAATCTTTGCAAATTGTTTCTGAAGGAATTTTGGTTGGTTTATTTCTTCTTTCATTTCATTTCATTTCAGCAGCAGCATAGTTATAGTTTGAGTTTGGATTTGGATGGAGAAGAACCTCCTCCTCCTCCTCCTCCTCCGGAGGTTTTGCTTGATCCCAATGGACTCAGCGAGGACGGAACGGTGTCGTTGAACACATTTGCCGTAAGTGAAGATGCCAAATACCTGGGTTATGGCATTAGTTCCAGTGGAAGCGATTGGGTCACTATCAAAGTAATGAGGATAGAGGACAAGAGGGTCGAGCCTGATACTCTCTCATGGGTATGTCCGTGCTTCTTTCTTTCTTTCTTTCACATTGATTTTTAATTATCTACTTTATCAGAACTTGCATTTGTTATTGCATAATATACTTTGGACTTTGCTACAGGTCAAATTTTCAGCTATTAATTGGACCCATGATGGCAAAGGTTTTTTCTACAGCCGGTACCCGGCTCCCAAGTAAGTCCATGTCAATATTTTATCCCTACCCTTTGTTTTTCCTACATTTTTCTAAATCTATTAATGTTTTTCAAATAGATTTAAAGACTTAATTTTGTTTTTGAACGTCTGAAATGTGGAGTAATTACGTGATGAATATCTACAGAGCTGAAATTTAAGATGTAATTGGAAAACTTCTTCCCTGTAAAAGAATACATAAACATCTGGACTCTTTTCAACAACTATCAACTTTTCTTTTTTATGAATACAATATCTTCTTGTTGTTCTAGGGAGGGGGGGAAGTTGGATGCAGGGACAGAGACCAATGTTAATCTGTATAATCAACTGTATTATCATTTCTTGGGTACCGATCAGTCCGAAGATATTTTATGTTGGAAAGATCCCGAGAATCCGAAATATTCATTCGGAGCCTCTGTAACAGAAGATGGGAAGGTAACAAAATTCTTATAAGCCGTAAATTATCACTATTTATAGTTTGGAGTGGATTGTCACAATGTTTCAAACTTTCCAGGATAGACATTATTTAATTTAATTTCTTGTTCACAATATCAGCTAATTTCCTGTTCCATATCTTGTGCAGTATGTTCTTCTATACACCCACGAGACTTGTGATCCTTCCAACAAAGTTTATTATTGTGACATCTCTTCCTTACCTAATGGAATTGAAGGTTATAGGGGGAAGGAGGAGCTCCTCCCTTTCGTTAAGCTTATTGACAGGTTTGATGGAGGTTATCACGCTATTGCAAATGATGACACTGTTTTTACCTTTTTAACTAACAAGGATGCTCCGAAATACAAGTTAGTCAGAGTAGATCTTAAGGAACCAAGTACTTGGACAGAAGTTCTCCCAGAATCTGAAAAAGATGTTCTTGAATCCGCTGTTGCTGTTAATGGCAGTCAATTTATTGCAAGTTATTTGAGTGATGTTAAGCATGTTCTCCAGTTAAGGGACCTGAAAACAGGTGCCCTACTGCACCCTTTGCCCATTGATATAGGCAGTGTATATGATATTTGTGCCCGAAGAGAAGACAACATGTTTTTCATTGGGTTTACAAGCTTCCTTACTCCTGGTATTATATATCAATGCAACCTAGAAAGTGGGGTTCCGGAAATGAAAATTTTTCGTGAAATTGTTGTTCCTGGATTTGATCGGTCCGAGTTTCAAATTAATCAGGTTAGTATCCTCAAATACTCCCACTTTAAATAATTATAGGATGACACCGTTTTTTTGAACAATAGGACGACACATTTTGAGGACAGAGTGATGTGTCACTCATATATTGGGTCACGTTGGAGCTTATACAAAATTTAGCTTTAGTAAGCTCAATTACCTGACTAATGTATCAATAGCATGTTACTGTGTCCTGTAAGTGTGTTCCCATCATGTGTCCCTAAGAAATTGTCTGTAATTTCATGTTCTTGATTGTATTGTATTTTTTTGTCATATAGGTTTTTGTGCCTAGTAAGGATGGTATCAAAATACCAATGTTCATAGTGGCTAGAAAAGATATTCTTCTTGATGGATCACACCCATGCCTGTTATACGGATACGGTGGATTTAACATTAGTATTACTCCATCATTTAGTGTCAGTCGTATCGTGCTTGCTAGGCATTTAGGCACTATCTTCTGCACAGCAAATATTCGTGGTGGCGGTGAGTATGGAGAAGAATGGCATAAAGATGGTGCGCTTGGGAAAAAGAAGAATTGTTTTGATGACTTCATTTCTGCGGCTGAGTATCTTGTATCTGCTGGCTATACCGAGCCCAAGAAGTTGTGTATTGAAGGGGGAAGCAACGGTGGGCTTCTTATAGGGGCCTGCATCAATCAGGTAATTCAATGTGCTTCAATTTCCAGGTTACAATTTTTTATTGCATCTTGTTGCCTTAAGTTTTATGAGTTTGCATATTGAATTTGCGAAACTTTGTTGGCAGAGACCTGATCTTTTTGGCTGTGCTCTTGCTCATGTCGGTGTTATGGACATGCTTAGATTTCACAAGTTCACAATAGGCAAGTCTGGATTGCTTGATTTGATGAAGTTATGGTGTGAGCCCAGAGTTTGTTAAAAAAAAATAAAAAAAAATTCGTTTTGGGTTTTTAATACTCCGTACCTTTTTTTGCCTTCTATTTCTGTTTTCCCTAGGCCATGCATGGACTTCAGATTTTGGCTGCTCAGAAAAGGAGGAAGAGTTCAATTGGCTAATCAAGTGAGTACTTTCATCTTCATTAGGCTGTGTGGGCGCATCTGCGTTGTCCATAGGGGATTGATGTCTATGGGGGCTTGCATCAATCCGTTCCTGATTGCCATGGAAACCAGCTGTTTCATGGAAATAGGGGCCAAGTTTATTACATACGATATCCTTTTTATACTTTCTGAAAAACTTCAAATTTTCTCCTTAGGTACTCACCATTACACAATGTAAGGAGACCATGGGAAAATTCTTCAGATCCAGCTTCCCAGTACCCACCAACATTGCTACTGACAGCTGATCATGATGATCGGGTTGTGCCCTTGCACTCGTTAAAATTGTTGGCGGTGGGTATTTTAATCATCAAAATTAAGTTTTTATGTCTCATTCGTCGCTTGGCTTTGATATACCTAAAATTTGAAGATCATATGAGGTTGTAGTTTGTGCTTTGGTTAATGTTAATTATGCTCAACTCTTCGATAATTATTTTATAGTTGTATTGTTTAGAAGAAAAGAACTGTAGTTATATAGCTTATGATGGATGCAAAACATTGAATTCTCTGTTATTGGTAGAAAATTTAAGTGCCACTAGGCTCTCGGAGGGTCTAATTGTGATGAGGGGTAAATTAAGTAGAAATGGCTTAGTTGCCGAGGGTTTTGAAACATCTGATAGATGGATGTACATTAACATGATTGTATTTAGTTTATCATTAACCCAAAAAAAAGAAAAGAAAAGAAAGGATACTTGAGAAGATAAAACGGAACAGACGAGAGTACGAATAATACAGATAGGTTCTGAAATGCCAGATTCTTTTACCTCTACATGGGAAATGAAACAATGTCCTTATGCATTGGCATTTTAGTATGTTTTTGTTTGCTAATCATTAACCAACATACTTATTTGTTAGTATGTTAGCTGAATGTTTTCTTGATTGTCTTTGTAGACCATGCAATATGTTCTATGCACAAGCGTGGAGAAAAGCCCCCAGACCAACCCAATTATCGCCAGAATTGATTGCAAAGCTGGGCATGGAGGTGGACGTCCTCTGCAGAAAGTGGTAAAATACACCTTTCACTACTTGGTTGTAATTAACTTTGTATGTTATGTTGTTAATTTACCTGATCCTTTTTCCACCAATGGCAGATTGATGAATGTGCCGATGCGTTTTCCTTTATGGCCAAGATGTTGGGTGCATCCTGGATTGAATAGATAATGTTAACTCCATAATAAGGTCCCATAGCAAAGGCTGGACGATTACAATACTCTCAATGTGCCTGAATGTGGAGCGGAAATTGCATGCATGTGGACTGACTCTACGCAAAGCAAGCACTGCAATTCTCATGCACATATAGTTTCATGTTGTGCTCATAGCGATTCTGGTCATATTTTACCAAATAAATATTTTAGGTATTTGAACTGGTCGAGTAAATTTAGCTGTTATGGTTTTTACTTTATTTGTTTTAAGTCCGTAAATTAGGAACTTGGCTGTTTGTTTTTTACTTTTATGATATGATAATAAATACGCTTTTGCTTCTTCCCATGTATAACCCCAAATTTGCAATTTTGAGGACTGATGCATGCGATCTAATGTTTGCGTCCTTAGGTTCAGAGGGCGAATGTGGGAAAGTAATATTTATAAATGAATGTTGCATACAAATGATTTTTGATTTAACATGCAGGTTGGCTGTGTCTTAATCAGTGCACCTTTAATATTGTTTCCTTGAAGTATGTCCAGTAATGGTACGTATCGATCTCAAAAAAATTTAGCGAGGGAGCATTTCTTGCAAATTCTTTAATTAATTCGTGACTGCCTCATTACCTACCTAATAATGGGCAGGTGAGATATAAAATGAGCAATTCATGCTATATATATCTTTAGGAGATTTATCGTGTTATCTATCTATCTATCTACATATATAAAAGAAAAACAGAATCATAGGTTTTCGTTATCATACCCACAAATAAACCCCCAATTATATAATTTAATTGTTTTCTTGAGATTATTCCAGTAATAATATCCTCAAGCGGCAATTAACTATAATGGCTATTGCAGATGCACAACACCTAATTGATATAGAATTTGTCCTTGCGTACATATGATATGGCTTTTGCATGCAGCGGACGTAATTAAATCGATTTCTCTTATAATAATAAAAAAATGTAGGCAAATTCTGAATCCAATCCAATCTAATCCGGTACAAGTCGGTTGGGGATCGGATCGGATAAGCATCTAAGCCCTTCTCTCTTTTCTCTCTCTTCAGCAATGCGATATACATATACAGTATACACACATAAATATAAAAGAATAACGTAGTACACCAGTGCAGTGCAGCGCAGCGCTTTGTAAATTTTATTAAGTAAAGGAAGGAATTGAAGCTAGTAGCAGAGACAGTGAGATCGAGATCAAATATGGAGGTTTTGAATACAGAGAGAAAAGGGAGAGACAAAACCTTAGCCTCAATATCATCACCGCCTCACTTGCCTTTGGTAGCCTTGTTGCTCCTAGTTATTCTTGTAATGTTTCTTTCAACTACTTATTCACAGTACAACGCGCAGATGCAGCGAACCATCATCAGCCTCAGGCTACTTCTCTTCCTGTTGCCGATTCTATTGATATTAATCGCCCATCTAATGATCAGCAACAGGTGGTGGTTTGCGGACCCAGCTGTGCGGGTACCAGCGCCCTATCAGCCGGTGCGTCAAGAGGGAAGCTCTCCTTGGGTTGTTTTGTTGGTGGTCCTACTGCTTCTCCTCATGGTCTATTATAAATACTTTTAGTTCATGCTGCTAGTTAATAGATCCATCGACTAATTAAATTAAGCTTGTTTGTAATAAGTATGCTTTTCTTTCTTTTTTGATAGGCCTAGATCTAGGAGCGGGAAAAGCAGAGCTAGATGAGATCGAGAATGCATGTATCGATCATTATGTAAATATATATATATATATATATGTTTTTCTTTGAATAAATGACAATCCTTAGCTGGCTAGCTAATGTTTTTCTTTGTGTTCATACTTCAATTTTTTATGTATACAAAATCTAACTAATGTCTTCAGCTAATGACCGATCTAAAAATCTAAAATTGAAAAGCAGATTCATATTTCCAGAAATAGTACATGCAACGGTGCGACTTATATATTGGAAATTATGAATGTGAAACAAGAACGACGGCCATTCCACTGCAAAGGGCAGTGTTCCATCCTTATTTCTAACCTTTAGGCCGAGTGTTTGAATAACATGCAGATACAGTAGCTAATAATAAGTAACACACCAAATCGATAAGTACTCTTTTTTTTCCTTCTTTTTTTTTTAAGCGAAAATGGCCTTAGTGCTTTTGAGATTGACTTCGACGACTTCGACCTTTTCGAGCTCTTGGTCGTTCAACACTTTCTCTTTAGTAAGTTTCTTAAGCCTGGCGGTTTCAAGATCCTTGCTCATCTTCCTCTTGTACATCTCTGCAAAAGTGATGGGCTCCTCCATAACCGACTTTTCTCCCTCATTAATCTTGAGGGGGTACACAATTGCATCCGGAGCCGGGTTCTGGAAAGTGGCAATTGAGAGCCTGCTATGGTTGGAGTTCACTACTGCTTGGTGATCAGCATTCTTGAACCTCCCATTGCTTAGAAACTGTACCAAAGTCACAATTATTTTATTAATTTACATGAATAATTAAACCTATGCGACTTCCCTTATTACTAAACCAGAGAATCAATGTTATTGTTATTTGCTCATGAGGCCAGCCAACTGATTTCTTTCATTATAACAAAGACTAAATTGTTTAAGGTTAGAGGTCTGCGTAAATCAGACAAAACTTAAAAAACCGAACCAAGCAGTTTTTTTAAGACTTTCAATTTGATTTCGTTCAAAAATTAGATGGCTAAAGGAAGTTGGTTCAATTTTCAGTTTTTGAATGCATTAAACCGATAAGAACCAAACCGGTAATTTTTTTTGAAAAAATATAAGATGAGAGAATTTTAATAAAAGACTAAGAATAATAAAACTTTTATTAAGAGAGAAGATCTAAAGATTCAATAGGAAAAGAAGGCCCAGGATAATAAAATATTGCTAAATTTCAAAATGATAGACCCATGGCTTAAAATTATAATTTAGGCCCAAGATCCGATTCGACAAGAACCGATTGAATCCGAGCCGGCACCGGTCAACTTTAGTCAGTTGGATGATTCGGTTCGGTTGACCTTTGGCGTAAAACCGAAAGATTAGTTTGGTTTTCGGTTTAACTCACACAGTTCTGCATAAATAAAGAGAACTGTGTACACCCGCTTTGTATTTGTTTTTACTGAATGGTCTTTAAACATTAAAAGATAACAGTGATCATTTTGCTTCCCTACACATTTTTCATCAAATGGCCCCCCAAAAAAGAACCCAATAGAGGAAGTACTCACATGACCATGATCACCCAAATTGACAACAAAAGCACCCTCCACCGGTTGAACCGTGATCCATGTCTTCCCGCCATCCCTTGTGGCCTGTAAACCGCCCACCTTATCCTGGAGCAGCAGGGTGATGGTACCAGGATCCGTATGCCTCTTTAACCCGAGAGTAAGATCGGGCTGTGGGCACTTGGGATAGTAATTAACAACCACTTTCTGATCCATATCCACACAGGCCTTAGTCAAAGCCTCCTTCTCAAGGCCCATAGCCTCTGAGAGCACCTCCAACAACTTACAACCCAACCCCATCAATTTCTCGCTGTACTCCTCCGTCACCTCCTTCCATCCCTCTGGCTTGTCGGGCCATCTAGAATAGTCTCGGGCCCTGATCGGATACGAGAAGTAGGTCACAATCTCACGCCAATCCTGCACTGCTTCCCCCTGTTGTAAAACCCACCCCAGAATTTATCGCAATGTTAAAACAAAAATGTTAGTTACTGGTCTGTTTTTTTTTTTTTTACTCTTTCTAAAATATGTATCTTTAGGCCCACGCCTCTCATCCGGGCCTCGTTCCCTTACCCACGCAGGCTTTTCTCATTTTAAAAGGCTACCCATATTATAAAATTAAATTACTTTTTTATTATATAATAGTACTATTTTAAAAAATTATATTCCGTACTATATATTTTTAAAATTTATTTATTATTATGACAGTAAGTATAAATCCTTCAACAATAAAAGCCACCCTTTTAAAATTGTACGGCCATAATTAATTAATTGAAGAAAATGAAAGAAAGAAATAAAGTTTGATTGAAAGGACTACTGATTAGCTATTTACCCTAATTGAACACGTCAAGAATACAAGGACGATAATTAGGTTGTAACATACAAAATGATAAAAAAAAGAGATTAATCTTTTTTAGAAGTTAAAAAATAAATCAGAAATGAAATAAAAGGTATTGTGTTATAATATTTTTTTTTAAAAAAAGAAAAGAATGAATACTATTTTTTTAAAATAAGGATCTATATATCATTATCATTTTGAAATGAGGACTCGTATATAAACTGTGTTGTAAAATAAGGTTTTTGACCGAGCGCAAACTTAACTTTGCACATAATTGTGTTGAGTGCAAACTTAATTTTGCAATAAAATTTTTTTAATGCAAATTTGTTTTGCATGATGTGTTTATATTTTTTTACAAGTACTCCGTATATTCTTATGTTTCATTGATAAAACTTTAAAACAACATCAAATAAACACAAATATATAATAATGTTTTATAAAATAAAGAGTGCAAACTTAACTTTGCATAATTCCGAAAAAATTATTATGTACATTTTATTAATAAATAAGTTTTAAATATGTAATTTGTTGAAATTATTCTAAAGTACTATCAATTAAACATTTATTTATAATATTATGTTAAAAAATATATAGTGCAAACTTAATTTTCCATGATTACATAAAAAATACAATTTAAAAATTTATTGTAAAGTTAACTTTGCACTCCTTTTAGAATTTGGTCAAATATATGTGTTAATTTACAAAAACATTATTCCCTAATTATTTTGTAGAAAACTTTTTCATACAAGCCTATTTTTTAATATCCCAAAAAATAAATTGACTCATGACATTAACTCATAATTTTTTGCTTTTCCAAGGAAAAAATTTCCTTAGGAGTGGGAAAGAAAAAATTTTCATAAAAAATAAATGAACATAGACATATACTAATAAATATGTGCATGTCAAGGAGAGAATTTCACCGTGTGCTTTTGCTTATTTTTTAACTTCTCATATAAGTAATTTTTTCTTTTTTCTACATTTACCATATTACTATCAAATAGAACTTTAGAGATTAATAAAAACAAATTGCAAAACGAAAAAAAAAAAAAATTGATTCAAACGCGTAGTTATTAACCGAAAGACTTCAGGTCCTCTCTCTGGTGTAAAAAACCGCTCAAACACAAAAAATATCTTATAAGTCTATCGATATTATTAATTTAAGACGTTATTTTTAAAAAGGAACTCACCAATTTTAATTTTAAAGGATTATAAATTTATCAAGTATTAAATTTTAAGAGGTTTGTATAGATGGTGAGATCAAATTGTGCCCTTAACCTTAAAAAATAATTATAAAATTTTGTATATATGCATGGTGAAGCTGATGAGTCACCGTGTTCTCAAATCGTGTACCTGGAGATGACTAGAGACAATGAAGCCGCCTTTTTTGCCTCCGGACATGTCGAAGCGAAGCTTTTCTTCAGGTGACATAGCGAAGAAATCGCGAGCGAAGCGAGTCATGTCGGATATGAGTGAGGTATCAACTCCGTGATCAATGACCTGGAATATCCCCCAGTCTTCGCATGCTTCCACTATTTTCTGGCATATCTCCGATCTCCGGTCCTCAGAATCATTGATTCCGGAAAGAGAAATGACAGGAATGTCGGTGCTGAATTGGTTGTAGGCTACTTTTGGGCGCTCGTCTTCATCTCTAACAAATTTTGACTGGAGGGTCTTGTCGTCGGCGAATGCACTAAGTGGTGTTGGTGTTGGTGTTGGTGTTGGAGCCATAATAATAATACAGCTAGCGTACTAGATATAACAAACTAAGCTCTTTTTTTTTTTTTTTTTTTTTTCTGTTGGAACCCTTAGTTTTCTTTTCCTTTTTGAGTTTTGTTGAACTGAAAGGAATTGAAGGAGCTGAGGACAAATGTGTGTGAGGAATTAATTATATTAGTGGAGAGAGATCGAAGCAGTGGGGAGTATATGATGGAAGCCAAGAAAGAAAGGTGGCTGGTATATATAATACGCCCGCCGGTACGTACGTGCATATGTTGAAACTTGACTTAACTACCCGTCTTTGTTCAAAAAAAACAAAAAAAACCTTAACCACCCGTCCTTGTAGCTACCCCTCTTTCTCTCTCTCTCTCTCTCGTCTCACTTTAATTAAGGTACTTTCCTAGGTGTGTTTGAATACTGAGTTTGATTTTGAAGATTAATTCTAGAGTTTGAATTTTAAAAAATTATTTGTTTTGTTTTTGAATGTCAACATTCACTATTTGAATATATATATTGTTTGGTTGAATATATCACATCTGATTGATTAATAAATACAATTTTCAACATATTTACTCTTTATCATTTTATTTTATAAAAATGAGTATATTTTAAAAAATAAGAGTAAAAGAAATATTTTATCTCTTTAAAAATTATGACTTCAAATTTAAGAGATAATATTATCTCTTAAATATTTTATCTATTAAATTTAGGGGAAATTAGTATTATAGTCCCAAAAATTTAATTACTACAAGATTTGGTCCATAGAAGAATTTATTTAATTAGTGTTTCGTCCCTCTTTCCATAATTAAATGACAACTCACATTAAAGTCTCGTTTGGTTCATAGATTTTAGTACTCGGAAAAGGAAAGTCGGTCATCTCCTTTGTTTGGTAAGCACAAATTTTAGAAACACTTTCCCGAAAGAGGGGAAAATAGGGGGTAAAACCATTCATCTCAAAACACATGTGATTTTCAAGTATTTATTACAAAAAATTTAGACAATAATACCTTTATCTAAATACTTTCTATGCTTTACCAAACACAAGAAATGAAATTTGACAGGAAATTTAGTTTTCTACCTCCATGGGAAAGATAGGGGAATTGATTTCCCTTCCGTGAATCAAATGAGACCTAAATGGCATACTTTTTGGACTAAACTACCCTAGTCAGTTAGACTATTGATTCCTGAAATTATGGGATCTGTATTATGGAATTGTTAATTTCTATTTATCAAATTTAAACATTTACGTTTAGATATTAACATTAATTTTTTTTACTTTCCATTTTTTTTGAGATACTTTTATACAATTGACTGTTTTTATTTTTTTCTTAAATTTGAATTTTAACTTTTAGACATTAACAATTTTATATATTATAAATATAATCATGGTTACGTTTTCTATATATATTCACTTATCTATAATTTAATATTTATAAGATGCAGATACATTTACAACTTTATCATCCTAAAAATTAGATGTTAGCATTAACGTAATATTGGTAGTTGATTTAAGGGTGTTCTTAAATGCACCCACATAATCAGTCATCTTACCCCAGTATGAGAATACTTTCTTCTCACCCCATCAAATCTTTAGAAAATCTTGCACTTCACCCCAGTGGTGGGGTGAGTTTACTAAAACAATATAAAGACGATTAAGTTTTGTCGCTAAAAATAAAAATATTAAATAATATTAAATTTTTCATTAATACAAGACATAATAAACAAAAATTACATTGTTCTTCATAAATTTTATTACAAATTTCGTCTAAATGGTACCTCTGAAGATACAAAATATTAATTATGATAAATACAGTTTTAACAATTATATGATATTTCATATAATCTTTTATTATTCACTGCTCTTAAATAGTTATTATTCATATTTTAAATTTGTCTACAAATTTTATTTTTATCACATAAGTAAACATAAGTTTTAATTCACTATATCAAAAATATTAAAAGATCAAAAGTTGATCCATATATATATAGTAGTATGCTTGATATACAAAAGAAATTTGAAATATTTACTCTGTTTTCAATTAAATTTAGATCATCCTTTATTTTTTAAGCATTTTGAAAAAATATATTATTAGTTATTTTCAACACAATTATAAATAAAACAAAAATTAAAGTAATTCTTTTATAATATATATGAAAATTTAAACATTAATTATAATTAAAGAAAAGCCCAAAAAAGCCCTTAAGCTATTTTTTATTTATTAACATTTTTTTATACATACTTACGTAAACTCTCTATCTCTCTCTCTAAAACGTACATGTGAGCTATATGGAGTAATAAGTTAGGTTAGATTGCAAAGGCTCGGAGAAGCCGTTGAAGTTAACTAATTAATTAACAAAAGTAATAATTAATTCATATATTATATAAATATGTCTTAATTCACTGCATCAAAAATATTAGAAAATCGATTTTATTTTTATCAGAAATACTAGAAGAAAGATAAAAACTAGTGGGAAAAAAATGAATAGTGATGAATTTTTTCAAGTGTTCTTAAATGCATCTACAAAATCCGTCTTCTCACCCTGGTTGTTCTTAAATAATTTTTTAACGACTTAAAAGCATTTTCTTCTTTCTTTTTTAAAAAAGTTATCTTTTGTGAAAAGGGAAAAAATGAATTGGAAAAATAAAATAGTTTTTATAAAAATAAGTCATTTATTAAAATATTTTGTTACTTTCGATTTCTAAGATATTTAATTTTTTGGAGACTAAAAAAAACGATTTCCTTGCAAAATATTAAAATGATAGAGATTTTCTCACCAAACTATTTTATTTTTCAATACTTTTTTACAAGTGATTTTAAGAATTTAAATATTGAAATAATAAAACACAACATGCAATACATATATATATATATATATATGACATATTAAGCACATGTTAAGACAAAAAAATTTTAACTTTGACATTGGATAACTTAACATGAGTTTTATTGAGCTCTACATGCATGCACAAATAAAAAGATTGAATAAATTAAGAAAAATATCATTGAAAATGTTATTGTGCCGGAGCAAATAAAAATAAAAATCTAACACTTAATATAAAAGTATAAGAATATTTATTATAAACTTACATTTATGAGATATATGTAATTAAATGAAAATAGTAGATGATTGTTTGTTGGAAAAAAAATAAAGTTTCTTTAAAATTTTAAGTGGGTGAAAAGACAAATTAGTGGCAATTTTTTCAAAGTATAGAAAGTGGGGTGAGAAGAAAGGGTTTTATACTATTTTTTAGGTTAAGATTAACGTAATTTTGACTTTTGGTGGGGTGAGAAGACGAATTATGTGGGTGCATTTAAGAACACCCATTAATAATCACGTTCATTTTCAAACTAATTAATTTAAACTGACCATGGACTTATTTATTCTATTACGTAATTTGCTTTTATGCCTATTATTAAAATAAATAATTTATCTTTTTATCTTTTTAACTTATGATTATTTGTGTTACTTTTGATAGAGGTGTCGTTATTTCTTGAATTGTGGAGATTTTATAGGTAATTGAGTGTGGTAGTAGATTTTGTTAGCGAAGTTGACGTGTGTCTGGTGAAATATATATCGCGTTGAATTATATTGAAACTGTAGATAGTTCTTTGACTCTTTCTTTGAAGTTTGATTTACTTCAAATTAAACTAAATTTGAAAGTTCCGCCCCTGTTGAAACGAGTTTTCTTCTTCATTCTTATTTAATATTTTATTTTACGATAAGATCATAACATATTCAGTTTGTAAAAAATATAGGAAGTTCTTAAATAAACCCACGTAATCCGTCTTCTCACCTCAATAAGAGAATACTTTATTCTCACCCCACTTATTTTTTAAAAAAACTTTCAATTCGCCTAATGGTGGGCGAGTTTACTAAATGCACTATTGGGATGTTAATTTCGTCGTCACTAAAACTAAAATATGAAAATCTTATATAAATCCATAAAAATATTTTTATCGAAAACATTCAACATATCCAATCTTTTTTATACACGCCAACGACATACCACATCTTTTTTATAAATCAAATAATAATTTTTTTATTGCACATTCACAAAATTCATTATTGGCCTCACAAAATTCCTAATTAGAGATAGGGTCAAACCCCATAAGTAACAATTTCAAAGACAGAAAAGTGTAAATTTGAAAAATAAAAATAGCAACAACAATAGTTTTAAACTTTTAGGCAATCAATTGTTTAAAATGAAATATATAATCAAAGTAAAAATTAATTAATTAACACAAAATAGTTACTCCGACTGTTTCCCCTAGCTAATAATAAAATTTCAATCTTTGTAATATTATTGTCTTACATACGGCTGTATATGATGAATTGAAAAAATAAAATAGTTTTTATAAAAATAAATCATTTATTAAAATATTTTGAAACTAGGGTTGTACAATTATTTGTTGGAAAAAATGGACCTTTTTAATTTTAAAAAGTTTAAATGGGCGAGAAAAATAAATTAGTGGCAATTTTTTCAAGTACAAAAACTGGGGTGAGAAGAAAGAATCTTACTCTATTTTTTAAGTTAAGATTGACGTAATATTAACTTTTGGTGGGGTTAGAAGACGAATTACGTGGGTATGTTTAAGAATACCCTGATTTAATTGTACACTTTTATAACTCAATTACTTTTGTGAAATTCTATATTGTTATTTCAAAGTTAAAAATATCCGTATAACAGTGTTCTAAAAATCATAAATTGGACCAAGATAGGTGAGGTGGGGATTGGCCGGGGAATTTTGGAGAAATCGGAAAAAAATTTCATACTCCTCATTTTTCTGATCAGGAATTAAGTAATATAATAACATTTCCATTCCCACAAATAATTTTCAAAATAACATTAATTTCCCATAAAAAAAAGGTCCATACCCACAAATAATATGTTAAGCAACACAAAGCACAAGTAACAACTAACAAATTCAAACTAAATAAAGCACGTTCAAAAGTAATCAAATAAAGTCTTAACGAGAAACATAAAGCATAAGTAATAAGTTCAAACTAAATTAAACAAGTTCAAAAGTAATTAAATCAAACGAAATTAGTTTTATTCTTCTTCTCCACATCTTTCTACGACCCTTTCTCCATCTCCATCGGACTCGAAATCATACTCCTCATTTTTCTGATCTTCCGACTCCCCATCCGACACGAAATCATCTTTATTATGTACAAAGTGTAAAGGAAAAAAAAACCTCCCAAAACAACGTCATTTTAGTAAGTTTATTTTTGTTTTCTAATTGGATTCTGGCTCCCTGATTTTTTTCGATTTTTGAGACACCCAATTTTCTCCAACCGATTCACGGAAATCCGATCGGCTTACTCCCGATTTTCAGTTTTTTGCCGATTTATTGGCAAAAAATCGGGATTTTTATAACACTGCCGTATAAGAATAAGCAACATTATACATTTAGAATTTTTTCATATTGAAACATCACAGTCTTAGTGAAAAACATATAAATGTGAACTATGAACGTATGCCCATAGCTTAAGAATAGATAAGATGGCATTAAAAATAGATAATGGTTGAAAGCAAACATGTAAATGTTTTAAATTAGATATATGTTCGAAACAGTACGTTAATTATGGGTATAAGACAGATATGTCTTATAACATAACTATGTATGGTTTATGAAATATATATATAGAGTCCGGATCTTATACGCACCCAGTGCGTACGCACCGGGCGGTTTACGCGTGTGGGAGTCAATTTCCTCTTTTTTTTTCTTTTCACATTAAATGGATATACTCTCTCATTCTCCCAACCGCGTCTCTCTCTCTCTCATCCATCACCTGCAACCACAAACCCACCTCCGAAATTGCTCCGGCGGCTCTCTCTCTAGAAACGACGAGCTTCTTGCTCTCTCTCCCCCCTCGCCGACGACGGCTCTCTCTCTCTAGAAACAAATTTCTAGAACTTTTTTTGTTTTGGTGTGCGGTTGCTGAGGACAAGGGAGAGGAATTTTTAGTGGATATGATCTTTACCTTTGTTGTCCTTTGAGCCAATTTGTTTTAATTGACCTTTGGTTGCACACGGTTCCAAATTTCTCAACTTTATATTGTTTTTGTTCATGGAAATTGAAGCTCTGTTTTGAGATGTTCTAGTGAATGCTAACTCTTTCTTTTCTCATTTTACCTTTGTGTGCTTGCTTGAAAGGTTTGCTATCTGGATACGGAATTATTTATAGAAAATTGAGTAGTGTATAAACCACCTGATTTGTAATATCCTCACACCGTGTCCGAAACCAATTGATTTGGATTTCTTCACTTTCCATTTGATGGTGCTAGTGAAGCCATTGTTGCTCATGTTCTTACAGTATAGAAGGATCCGTTCTCCCTAAAATTTTAGGTGGGTCAACTTAGTGATACTGGGAAGAAGTGGCCCCCGAAGCTTACTGGGAGGGAATTTGGAGTTTAGAGAGAGGGGGAAGCTCGTCGTCGGCGCGGGGGTAGAGAGAGCGAGCAAGCTCGTTGCTTTTAGAGAGAGAGAGAGCCGCCGGAGCAATTTCGGATGTGGGTTTGGAGAGGTGGGTTTGTGGTTGCAGGTGATGGTTGAGAAAGAGAGAGAGATACGTGGTTGGGAGAGTGAGAGAGTATATCCATTTAATGTGAAAAGAAAAAAAAAGAGGAAATTGACTCCCACATGCGTAAACCGCCCAGTGCGTTCGCACTGGGTGCGTGTAAGATCCGGACTATATATATATATATATATGTTTGAGACAGTTAATCATGGGTAAACAGATAAATTTTATGACATATGTAAATTATGTAAAAGTTTGGAACAATTACTTATGAGAAATATGGGTGTATCTAAATTTGATTTGACAGATATATGTTTGAAACAGTCAAATATGAAAATTAGTTACATGTTTCAAACAGTGAAGTATGGCGAACCAAGAAGTATGTGATTTATATGTCACATTGATTTGCTGCTATCACTAAATTTGATTTGTATTATATAAGAGCATCTCCAATGGTAGTGTAAAAATTGATTTGTAAATCACATGTGTCAACTCACTTTTACAAAAAACTTGAATGCTAAAAAAAAGTGCTCCAATGGTACTTTTGTAAAGTTTTGTGTAAATTTTGAAATAACAAATAAGATTTTAACACATGTTAAATATCAATTCAAGCAATTTTCTTATTAATTTTTTCTTGATTTTTTTACAAATAATCTTGTAATCACAATGGATCTTGATTTATAGGTATTGATGAGTAGATTTCAAATATGTAATTTTTATTAAAATATATATTTTACATTTAAAGTTATTACTTTTTCAATTTTTATAAAAAAATTGAAGAGAGAGAAAGCTGATGTGGCATTGTAAAACAGGAATGTATTTTACACAAATTTCAATTTTAAAAGACTGCTGGAGAGAAAAAAATTTACAAGTTGTGTAAATTTTACACAAAACAAAAATTTAAAAGACTGTTGGAGATGCTCTAACATATGGCATATCAGTGTGATTTGTACAAGTAGTAGTATTATATATATACAAACATTTTGAAAGAACTTAGATTGTACACACATTCTACTAGTTTACAAACTAAGAGTACAATAATCCATACCCGTTTATAATCTGAACGATATAATCTTGTGAACGATTGGATGTGAAAGAAGAAAACCAAACAAGTTATTTGCATAGTGTAATGAAATGAAGATTGGATAAACAACATTGTTGTTTTTCACTAATGAGTAATATATACAGATGAACCATAAATATAACGACTTATTTGTTTTTTAAAAAGGCAAGTGATTCAAAATTAGTTTCTTAATTTAATACCTTGGATCATTGTAGTGAAAAAATACTGTATTAAAAAACGAAAAGAAAATTAAAATATATGTGAATTGACTAATAATGATAATCCAGCCTATATATTTGTTTACATATATAAGGCATGTTATTCAAAATTCAAACTTAGTTTCTTAATATAATAAAATCAAGAATTTAATAATGTAATATAAGATTAAAATTGGAAATAGTTTTTGAAAAATCATTATGAACCTTTCCAAAAAATCGTAAAGAATTTTATATTTCGCGTTTAATATAGGAAACTTTTCAAATATATAATAATTTGAACGCCAATAGGTAATTAAATTATGGCAACTCTTGATATATATATATATATATACTAAATTTGCATAATCAATTTGAAAGCCCTGAAATTATATAATCTAATTTAAACCATTCCATAAATGACAAAAAGGGTATTTTGGTCATACCACTACAATTATAAATAAGCAATTCTCATATTATTACTAATATTGTGGAATAATCAGTCAACATTAATTAGGGACGCAATACTAATTTCGGATCTCATGAGATTAACCTTTTGTATACAAAAAAATAGGGACCTTTTTTTTTTTTTGCAAAATCAAAAATTCAAAGATGCAGCCTATAAATCTTGTGCCTGTTTACATAGGACTTGGCTCTTTTCTTTTACCTTTCGGTACAATTCTGTTCAAGGGGATCTAGTTTAAGGACTAAATGGATGAATTTTCATAAAACTTGGTAGAGATGATCTCTATGATGAGTAGATCATCTTTATAAAATTTCATTAGAAGATTCAATCTAGAAATGGGTAAGATGATAATCTAAAATTTGAAAGGTCAAAAATGAATAAATGGCCAAATTTTTACTACGCCCACTTTTGGTTTGAATTTCTTCATGAAATTTTGTGGACATGATCTACTAATTATAGAGACAATCCCTACTAAGTTTCATAAAAAAATTCACATTTTAGCCCTCAAATTAAACTCTTTTGGACGGAATTGAACCGAATGAGTAATTAAGAGGAGTCAAGTCCGTTAATTTACATAAGACATGATATTCAAATATTCAAAATTAGTTTCTGTTTACATAAGACATTGTTATTCAAAATTCAAACTTAGTTTCTTAATATAATAAAATAAAGAATTTAATAATGTAATATAAGAAATTAAAATTGGAAATCGTTTTTGAAAAATTATTATGAACCTTTCCATAAAATCGTTAAGAATTTTATATTTTGCATTTAATTCAGGAAACTTTTCAAACATATATATATATATATATATATAATATTAGCTGCATTAATAATTTGAAAGACAATATGTAATTTAATTATGGCAACTGTTGATATTTACATTTACACTAAATTTGCATAATCAATTTGAAAGCCCTGAAATTATACCATTCCATAAACGACCAAAAGGTTATTTTGGTCATACCCCTACAATTATAAATAAGCAATTCTCATATTACTAGTATTATGGAATAATTAGTCAATATAGGGATGCAATAGATACTTAATCTTTTAGGTACAAAAAAAATAAGGACTTGTTAGAAGGAAATTACACGTAATGTGCTATCGTCTAGATATAATATGTATTAGAGATTTTACTGTGTAAATTATGTATTATGAGTTATATTGAGCTCTTTATAGTAAATCCTATTAACTATTGAAAGACATAATTGAGTAGTTCCCACAACACGTTATGAGCATGCTTAAAGTTAAAAACCCTAACTCTAAGAAAATCCTAGCTGCTGACCGCTATCACCATTGGACTCTTCTCTCGTCGCCCAACCTTTAAGAAAAAAATTGTGGTATACATACTTAATCAAAGTACTCATCATTACCTTCTCTTATATATATATATGTAAGCTGATTGTATAAAGTATATATATGTAATCTATATCTATATAAACGGATTCTGTATATAGTTCTTGCCACCTAAATAAATAATTCTTGCCTGCTTTAGTCAAATAGCTTGATACTGTTGTTTATAATATATGTATACGTATATAGTTCGCTGCTTTATTCTGACGCATGCTATATATGAAACCATCTTATTGTTCGCTGCTTTAGAATTTATATTCTAAGTATGAAACCATCTTATTGTTTATAATTTATATCCTATTTATAAATAATGTATGTAATGCGACGGGATTATATATATATTCACCTATATATGTGATGTAACGGGATCATATATATATATATATATATATCTGTGTGTGTGATATGTTTGTATTTATATATTTAGTTTATGTTATATATATACGGTGTGGATATATTACAGCCGCAATTTCCCCCCCCCCCCCCCCCCCCCCCCCCCCCCCTCTTTTTCTTAGGCATGGTTTTCGAAAAAAAAAGAAGAAAGAAAACACAGCCGCAGCAATATTTTTTTTCTTCTCTTCTACTTGGCCATGATTTGATATATATATATGTGTTTCGTACAATACATATATATGGGCCGATAAGGATTTCTTTCGTATTCAATTTTCAATTGTAATTTTACAATTTCTGTGTGTAGTAGTCTGCTAAACTAATTCTAAAAGCTATAAATCTTTTGATACCATAAATTATATTAATATATTATACATGTATAACTAGGTTAATTGATATATAGCATAATTACGTGTATTTGCAAAATACTTTATATATATGTATATGTATTCTCTGAAACAAATTAGTTTATGTGTTGCTTTACAAAATTAGTTTTATTATTATTACTAACTACGTATTACTTGCCTAGTTAAATATTGTACATAAATTTTGGTCGTATAAGTAATTATTTCTCTGTTTAATTGTTTCTATTGTGTTATAATATTAGTGTGTTTATTTTATCTATTATTTATATATAGAAAGCTTATACTATGTTTAATTCATGTTGGGACTAATAATAATAATAATAATGAGTATTAATTATTAGAAGTACATTAATTATTCCTTTTAAAAAATATAGTATTATATGTATATTAATTAATGGTATATTTAAATTTTAATATTAGTATATTTAAGTATATATATATATATACATTTTGAGATGAACTAATTAAATTTATAATTATTATAACTGTAGTCAATCAACATGCTAAGAAAATTAGAATATTACTTATATAATTGTGTTTCTCATAATTACTTATAGTATTAATTGTTTTATTTAGTATGTCATAAATTTGAAAGTTTTCATGATGATGAAAGTTTATGTGCATTATAATTATTATGATAAAGTATTTTTATATAGCATCGAAAATGTGATCATTACAAATCTTGGTTTTGAAATCTAATTCATATTCTTGAAAAATAATTAATATCGATGTACTTATAACTATGTAATATTTTCTCTATTGTTTATTAAAATGGCCGACTTAACTCGACCTGAATTTGTCATTTTAAACTCAGAAGGACTTGAGTACTATCGGTGGGTTTCTGATGTAAAAACTGCTTTTGTAACTAAAGAATACTCTGCCACACTTGCTGACCCCAACAACCCCACAGGCAAAGAACCATCTGACAAGATGAAAGCAAATGCATTAATATTTCTCAGGAGACATATTGATTCTAGCCTACACTAGGAGTACCTTCAATTGAAGACACTTAAAGAACTGTGGGATGCCCTTAAGGGACATTTTGGAAACATTCACGACACTTTGCTTTCAAAATTGACCATTCAGTAGAATAAAATCCGCTTACTTGACTATAAAAGGGTTAACAACTTCAATAATGATATATTGCGCCTAAAGGCACATCTTAACTTTTGTGAAAATGATCTCACAGAAGATGATATGATTCAGAAGAATTTTTTCACTTTTCCTATTTTAGCACTTATACTAGCGAATCAGTATAGGCTCGAGTATGATAACAAAAGAATCACAACATTCAATAAGCTGATCAACCTACTGCAAGTGGCTGAAAGGCATTATAAAGTTATTTTGAATAACAATTTCAGGCCCGTCGGGACAAATAAAATTCCTGAGGCTAATCACGGTAAGATGAATAGTGCAAAGAACCCCAATGCAAAGGGGGTTGGACGTGCTGATCCTTACCCACGTGACAACATGTGGAAAGGGACGTAGGAATCGTGGAGGCTCTTCAAAGGTATGAAGAAAAAATGGTGCTATTGGACTCAGTGGTCAGGAAAACAAGATGGAAAATACACCTAAGAATCCTCTAGTCAAAAAGGAAAGAGTTGGGGATGAGCCATGTTACATGTGTGGAGTTACTGGGCACTGGTATAAGAACTGCCATACAAGCGCTAAAGTAGCTGTGAGTTACAAGAGATATCAAGAGTCTAAAGAACAAGAATCTCATTTTATGAATGAAGAAGACAATGACGCTGATGTCAACTTCACAATCGCAAATTTTAACGGAAAGAAGGACTTTGCCCAGTCAATGGATGAACTCGATTTTGACTGATTTGTTTTATTTACTTTATTTTTTAGAACTAGTTGAATAGGCATATTACCTAATTTTTAATTAGACTATGGTTTTGTCTTAAAGTTTATGATTGATTGGATGTCTTAGATTTCTGAACAAGATATTGGATTGATTATCGTTAGTTTTATTAAATTTTGGACTTTATTATGATGTATTTGATATGTTCAATTTTTTTTATATACATGGTTTGGATTTTATACTCGAATGTAAAAAGAAACACATTTTAGAGAAACTAATGAGTCGATATAGTGGATTGTAATTCACTACTATTCGAATTATTGAATCGTATGCTGTCACCAATAATGAAATGTGGGAAACTGGCTCCTATAGGTTTTGGCACAACCGCCTAGGACATTCTGGTCGTGACATGATGATTCATATTTTAAAGAACTCATATGGACATCCCTTTTTTAAGTAAAAAATAAAATGAGACAAAAATTCATCACACTGCAAGGTGTCGATTCTAATACTGCTTATAGACAGAACTCACCTTTTGAAATAACAGAAACACTACGCCCCTCCCATTATGCCTCTTTGACCATGTCAAAAGCACATCACTAATTTTGCAAAGTTTGCTCTTTAGCAAAAACAGGATTGAAACATTCCTATACTAAAAATAAAAAAAAATATCACATTCTTACAAAGGATACAAGGAGATATATGTGGACCTATCTATCTAGAATGTGGACCATTCAAGTACTTTATAGTTTTGGTGGATGCTGATCACACGTTGCATTATTGTACACAACAAATGTTGCATTTACAAAACTCTTAACACAAATTATACGTTTAAGGGCTCACCACCTTGATCATCCTATCAAGTATATAAGGCTTAACAATGCTGGAGAATTTACATCAAAAGCATTTGATGATTATTGCATGTATATTGGGACCGATGTAGAGCATCATGTTCCCTATGTGCATACACAAAATGGTCTTGCAGAAGCTAGCGATGGTGGCCAGGGCACTGGTTATATGCACCAACTTGCCTATATTTATTTGGGGTTATGCAATATTACATGCATCTTTAGTTATTCGTTTTAGACTCGTTGCTATCCAACCATTTTTTGCATACCAGTTGGTAACAGGATATGAACCAGACATTTCACACTTACGCATATTTGGTTTAGCAATATATGTACCAATTGCGCCCCCCAGCGCAATAAAATGGGTCCCCAGAGACGATTATGTATTTTTGTTGAATATAAATCCCTAACAATTATCCGATATTTGGAACCCTTGACAGGTGATCTTTTTACCTCTAGATTTGCAGATTGTCACTTCGATGAGACAGACTTTCTGTCGTTAAGGGGAGATAGGAAAAAAGATTTTCCAAGGGAACAACAAGAATTGTCGTGGTTTGTTTCCACCTTATCTCATTTTGA
Source organism: Lonicera japonica (assembly GCA_021464415.1). Taxonomy (NCBI): domain Eukaryota; kingdom Viridiplantae; phylum Streptophyta; class Magnoliopsida; order Dipsacales; family Caprifoliaceae; genus Lonicera; species Lonicera japonica. The sequence goes on from CM038466.1 coordinate 2,677,135, forward strand.
TTCCCGTACTTCACAATGTGAAAGTGAAGTGAAAAGAATAATTGATCTTCAGAATGTAGCAGATTCAATGTCTGATGCGTTTATTGATATTGCAAAAGTAACGAAATCACATATACCAGTTGCAAATGTGCCTGCAAGGTTAGAAGTTCTTAACCAAGAGCACATCATCACATACAAAGATGCTGTAACCATACTTCGTGGAGGTGTGGTTGAGGCCGTGGCTCCCCAAAGGAATAAATGGAGGCCACTTGATTCGATTGACACCCACCCAAGAAAGAAAAGGGGGAGTAAGGCACAAAATGATCCATTAATCATCAATGAAAATAACCCTTCTGATGAGATTATCTCTGATTATAGTTATGTCCATAAATCAGTACTTGAGGACGCTTCGATGTTTGAAATGATTCCAGAGAACAAAGAAATCTCAGTGGATTATGAGAGGGCATATGAGTTTATGGAAAGATCTTTTATATATATATTGATGATATATTTGCATACAATGTTGCTCAAGAAATCGTAGAGCAAAATGATGTCGAACCTCGCACTATTACAAAATGTTAACAAAGAGCAGATTGATCTAAATGGAAAGAAATAATCCAGGTAGAACTAGATTCTCTGGCAAAAAGACAAAAATTTTGTTCGGTAGTTCTAACTCTACAAAGTGTAAAGCCTGTATGACATAAATGGGTATGTGACAGAAAGCGTAATGAGAATAATGGAGTTCTAAGGTACAAGGCTCTCCTTGTGGCGCAATGTATCTCACAACGCCCTGAAATTAACTACGAGGAGACATACTTTCCCATAATTGATGTTATAACATTCCGCTACTTAGTTAGTCTGATAATTTTCGAAGGACTCAAAATGCAGTTTATGAATGTGGTTACTGCATATCTCTATGGGGATCTTGATTCAGATATATGTATATATATATCACTTTCATATATATATATATGAAAGTGCTAGATGGCCTTAATATGGACACCCCATTTTGCAACACTTAAAAGTAAATGTTGATCTAACTTCGACAAATTACAAACAAACTCAGAAAATATCGCATATGAAAAACAGGCCTCGAATAGCACCGAGACAGGATCGAAGAAGAACTGCAAAAGCATCATTGAATCACCCCCGATTCAAATATCAAAGTGGGGAAGTTAGATAACACAAAGATTGATCGGTCTTATCATTATCTGGATCGATCATATATGGGACCGATCGGTCTTAGGATTGTATGGATCGATCTTCAAGGCTTTGGTCAGTTTTTCGATGGGGCGAGTCAGTTTTAGGCTGTAGCGAATTGATTTTTGAAAGAACCGATATGTCTTCCTTCATTCCGGATCGATTTTCAGTATTTGATAACCAAATTACATTAAGAAAACACAAAATACTGATCGATTTTAGGGTCATTTGGACTAGTCTTTAGTTGCACTGAATCGATCTTTGGCTGTAGTGAATCGGTCAAACTAGCACCTGGATCAGCCTTCGATGAAAGAAATCTCATTCCATCAATATATTAACTAGAGACAGTGCACAAACAGGGGGAACGTCCGAATGGAGGAAGAGCTCGGGGAGAGATCTCCGGATGGAGGCAGGGTGCATGCAAAGGCTCGTATAAAATAGATAGGACTAGATCTAAAGATAAGGACAAATTATATCTGAAATTCTTAGACTAATTTATAATGAATTCACAATATCAAACGAAACAAAATAGCTTTGTCTTTGAAAATACGGTATTTTATTATGAGTCTCCGTTTAAAATTCATTAACTGTCTTCCATGTATATTATATGTTTGTTGTGTATACCTGTGGATTTTGTACATAATACTTACAATGCGTATATATTAACCGAGCAAACTGAAATTTGGACAAACATGACTTTTATGACACGTAGATAAATTCTAGATTGATAATACATTATAAATACATTATTATACTTAAAATCCGGTCTTAAACTAACCCCCGCATGTTTCTCTACTCCAAAAATATAAAACTAGTGCACTAGTCAAGGATGACTGATCGGTCTATAGTAGGGGTGGAAAAAAATACCATTTGTACCGTACCAATTCATACCAAACCGAACCATTACCAAGATGTACCAATATTTGGTAATAGTACAATACCGATCAGTATTGTACCGTACCAAATTATTTTGGCACGGTACTGGTACTCCAAAATCGTTACCGACGGTATACCGTACCGTACCAATACTGATACCATTTGTACCAAATACACAAAAAATACAAAATTACCAAATTCTGAATTGCGTGTAGTTAATTTATCAGCATAAGAAGCACATTATTATGGTTCTAAATAATTAAGACATTTTTGTGCTATCCTTAAAGGGAGGATTAATTATCGACATTGTTGTATTTTTTGTAAGAGTCACGTTTATGATAATTTTTGGCTTGTATTTAAATATATTTTCAAAGAGACGATTAATTTGAATACTAATGGTGGCTCACCTTATCTATAGACATGAGAGTTATTTTGCATACTTGTTTAAAGTTCGGGACCTGAGTTCTATGGAGCTATTATAAGTTCATTTCATTAAAATTATTAAATTATGTCTCTCCAATAGTTTAGTTTGCACCTGAACTATTCAGTGCTATGTGGATGTTTTCTTGCCAGTGGTAAAAGAATATGAAAAGTACGTAATTTTATTTTAGTGCTTGCAAAAAAATGTCAAATTGTAACTTTGATTTTTTTAAATGCGTATTTATTGTATCTGGTATGCAAATATTGTCTTTGGTAATTGCTGCATCTGGATTTTAAATCGATTTCTCTATGAGATTGTATTTTAGGTTTTAGTGCATACCAAAATGATCACCATTGGCTACTAAATTTATTATGACTGCCTGCTTAAGAATAAATTATTGGTGGATTTGTATACCATTATTACCATACAAATCTGTGATGATTAATTAGCAATTTAAATAACATATCAACCTATCATTTGGCCTCCCTTAATCAATCAAATGCTAATCCTATTAAACTTCAAATATCAAATATTTATCTTTATTTTTTAATTATATTAAACTTCAATCATTCGGCTTCCAACTATCTGTAGATTGTATGTGTTGATTATAATTTATAATGCAACAATATTTATACATGGTTTAGTGTTTTTGGAACAATCGATTGCAAAAACTTAATTAAAGGTAAGTAAAAATAACGTAATTATTTTGTTTTAACAAAAAATGCTCACTTTTGACCGTCCACTTTCAGTTTTTTTTAGGATTGATTTTTTGGTAATGTATCGTACTATACCAATATTCTGGTATACCAAAAATTTGGTATGGCAAAGATAATAAATTTTGGCATACCGAATTTTCGGTATGATACACGGTACATTCGGTATGGTATGGTATTGTACCAAATCTACCCCTAATCTATAGGAAGCCTAATCGGTCTTAGGGTATGACCGATCGGTCTTTGGTGAATGTTAATAGGTCTTTAGTTAAAATTATACTTTTTGCATCGTAATTCGTGCCACCACTCTTGCATGCTAATAAAACTGATATATAAGCATATTTGGGCCAAAAATAGTAGGATGCAAGATAAAATAATGATAAAACGAGTATGTACATTTAGAATCCGAAAAGGTGATGTGGACGCCTAACACTTTCCTGCATGATCATATCATAGTTCCTAGATCCAATCTGGTTACGTAGATAGCGTTGTACCCCAAAAGGGTACAAAAACACACTTTTGTCCGTTTTTTCGAAAAATGTATTGGCGACTCCAAAATTGCTCCCAAAACTGAGCCACGCGCAAAACTGTGTAGGGGGTTCCAATCGGGATTCTTACACTTAGATTACCCAAGTCAAGTGACTCTAAACCATATAGTGCGTTTATAATTAGGTTAAAACACTCACTATACGGATTAAAACAATCCGAGCGGATGTGGTATATCCATCTAAGTGACTACATGATTGGGAAGAGATATAAGAACGATGAATTGTGCCCCTACGTATTCATAAAGAAAATAAGTTCTGGATTCGCAATTGCAGTTATATATGTTAATGATATGAACATAATATGTACACTTTATGAAATAAGAGAAACCACTAACTACCTAAAATCCAAATTTAAGATGAACGATCTTGGAAAAACTCGATTATGTCTATATCTTAAACTAGAACATCGAACTTGTAGAATATTAATCCACCAGTTTGCATATGTCCAAAAGATGCTCAGGCGATTCAACATGGACAAAACGCATCCTGCTAGCACTTCAATGTTCAGTCGAAGTTTGGATCCAAGAAAATATCCATTTTGTCCAAAGGGTGATAATACAAAACATATCTCCAAAGTTTTTCTATAATCAGCAACAGCAAGCTATCCTCAAGATTCAAGTAAATCAAGTAAAATCAGAGAATAATCTAGCAGATTTGTTTACTAAATCTTTACCTAAGGCTATATTTGAGAAGCATGTAAAAAACATAGGAATGGGTAGGCTTTTCAAACTCCCTTGATCGATGTAAGGATCAGGGGGAGTGTAGACTTAAGAAGAAGTCTAACACATACAAGTCATCGATCGCGTCGTATTCTTTTCCTTCGACCAAGGTTATTTTTTCCCACAGGGTTGTGTTACTTGATAAAGTTTTTAACGAGGTAACGATTCATGCATGAGCTTTTCAAATTCCTTGATTAATGTAAACATCAGGGTGAAGTGTACACTTGAGGGGGATTTTAACATCCACATGATATTACGTTATACTCTTTTTCTTAAACCAATGTTCATTTTTCCCATTGAATTTTGTTATTTGGCAAGATTTTTAATGAGGTAACGATACGTGCAAACTCTATTGATCAAAGTAAAGATCAAATGGAAGTATAGACTCAACGGAGGAAGTCTAATATAATTATCGTAATGTTGTACTCTTTTTTCCTTCGATCATGGTTATTTTTTCCCACATAGTTTTTCTTATTTGACAAGGTTTTTAATGAGGTAACTAGACATGTACTACTCTATCTTCGACTCAACACAAGGGGAAGCATTAAAGAAAATTACACGTAGTGTGCTATCGTCTAGATATAATATATATTAAGGATTTTACTATGTAAATTATGTATTATGGATCATATTGAGATTCTTATAAATCCTATTTATTATTATATTTATATTATATTTAAAAGGATTATCTAATAAAAGACTTATTTTCACGACTTTCTTTTAAGTGGAAAAATAAATATTAATATTTGAATTTTTAAAGTAATTAAATGAAATTAAATCTCTTAAATTTAAATGGCTCAAACTTAAACGATTTTAATTTTATTTAGTTGATACTCTTATAGAAGTCCTTGTGGCCGGTTGTAGAACGGGTCTCCATACTTTTGACCTACCTTACCCTTTTCCATCGTTTTTATGGTAGTAGATAAGTCCACGATTCACTCTTTTGGATCTTACGTAACCAACTTCAGTTGCACCAATCATGTTGCTGTGTGCTGGTTCACACCGACAGTAAATTAGGAAAATAGAAATAATAAAAATTGGGATTAAATTTTACGTAAGATTTCATAAAACTAACTAAAATTAATCATAAATTTAATTTCAATTAATATTTAATAATAATAACAAATACTTAAAAAGAGAAAGGATAGCGGTTAGAACAAGAGAGAGAGACAGAGAGAAAGAAACCCTGATTTAAAAAAAAAATTAATGTTAGATTTGAGATTTAAACTCATGACGTTCATTTAATATAAGAATTGTTCACCACTTAACTATAACATCTAAAATTTTCGAAAGTAATGAACTAATATGCTATATCATAGTTGGGTTAAACTTATATCAGTATTTTAATTAATATAGAAAAACTTGAGGTGGGATGTACCACCCCACCCCCAAATTCGCCCGTGTTTAATATCCTCGGTGAAATCTTCACTCTCCATATTTAGGTAGTTTTCATAATTTAGTAAAATAGATTGGGTTCCACAAATGTTTTACTTTTTTTTTTCAATTAGATTTTATTTTGCAATAATTTTTATACCACCAAACTCAACAAAAATATCATGAATTAAATTGAATTTTCCCGAACATGAGAGGAGATAGTTCACCATTGGATACTTTTCGTAAATTTGATGAACATGCAAGAAAATGATTGGAAATGCTAAACTAGTTCAAATAAAGAATATAAACTAAATGATAAATGCCCATCGTAGTTCTGCAAAATCTACCTCCTTTTTTTCATTACAAGGTTTTAAATTGTGTTGTACATATCTTTTACTTTTTCTTTCTTTCATTTTTTTTAATGAGACGATCACATGTGGTAGATTCTGATCCATTCACCAGCAAACCGTTCCATGGCCTCTTGGAGATTGATGTGGAGTCCGGGAATCCAATTCTAGCTTCTTTTCCAACGTGCCTCTCTAGTCCATGTTAATTCAAAAGTTAATATTTTAGAAATATTTGTACGTGAAAAAATTATGACACACTTAAAAGTAGTTGAGATATTTATTGCGTTTATATATATAGATACGTGTATGCAATGTAATTGTCCTAATGGGCCATACTATCATAATGACGAATTGGAGTTTTAAATGCAATAAACTTTTTGTATGCACCCGTACTTACAACAAATTATTGATCATGTCTCATTCAATTCGTTAAGAATTAAATTTGATAGTTTTTACTATGAGATAAGATGTATTTCATCAAACAAAATGACGATGATGAAAAATTAATTCCCATTTTTTTTATATATAAACTATGAAATTAAACCAACTTACTCTTACCCAAAAATATCAAACACATGCACATAAATCAATTGGATTAACACATCTATTGCGTTTAGTAATAAAGAGTCGATAAGTTCATTGTGCAACCTAAAAATGAATTTAAAATAGCAATGAAATTAGGATCCTCATACTAGTTTTTGAACCTTTTTTGGATACGGTTTTCGTTTTAGTTATTTTTTTTCTTTTTCAAAAGCTTGTTATCCTTACTTTTTAAAAGAATACGGTCTCTCAAATTTGATATTTATAATTTCTTGGTCACAAACATTATATTTGTCACTATTGAACCAAGATTTTTGGATCATAGATATTATACATGTAACTGAAAAATTATAAATACTTTAAGAGTCAAATATCGTATATAAAACACCGCAAAATATTTTTAAAAAGATTTTAGTGAATTACATTAATTTTTTAAAAAAGAACCGGATGCTAAAGATGATAAGAAATGTACACAAAAAAAGATTGAGACACCACACGTTATTGGCAGCAGTTGAATCACGCATTGAATGGTAGGTAAAAGAATGGGGTGGTAGCTCACATGCTTAAGAACTGCAAACAGTCAACAGCAAGTCTCTTTTTATCTCTACCCCCCCCCCTTCTCTCTCTATATATATATATACACTAGGATATATGTGCAATCTGATATGGTGAAATAAATAAGATATAATAAAAAAATAAAATAGAGTAAAGTGTGACAAATTTAAATCGATAAATATCAATCAGTCTATTTTGAACTAATTGCTTAGCATAGTCTAACGTTTTGAGTAACCGAAATGTAGATTCAATATAATTTAATGCTAGAAAAACTAAAAGTAGTTCTAATTTGACCAACTTGTTTTTAATTTTTTAAAGAATTTTTTAATCTAATTTTTGATTTCGGCAAAATGAATTTTTAACTAATTAAACTCAAGGCCATAATATACAAACACATAAAACACGTGATTAAATGTTACTCAATAATTTTTCTGGAACTTTTTTTACATAATTCTATAGTTACAATGGATCTTGTTTAATTGATTTTGATTAGTAAATTTTAAATATTAAATTTTTATTAAATTTTGAATTTATTATTTTAAGTTATGGCATTTTTAATGTAGACAAAATTATTAGTGTATAAGAGTTGATTGCGTGTATGTTATTGATCTAAGTGTTTTAACTTTGATATGACATTTTGATGTGTGTATAAATCTCATCCAAAGGTGTAGAAGTAATGCACACCAGTGTACGTATTTTTAACCATTATATTCTTATACTTTTTAAAAAAACATTTGGTCAAAAATAATGTTTTGTAATATAGATATCATAATACTTTTGAGTCCAAGATCGGCCCATTAGACAGTGCCACCTAACTTAATATTTCCTACCCAACTTACGAAGGGCTAGGATTTTCCTGTAGTACTTCGAGTAGGGCTCCTCCGAGCTCTTTTCGCTGAGATAGGTCTAATTGCTAGTGTAGACTGCCACGCGTTAGCTCGTGGTCAGAGGAGTAAATTTGGTTACTAATTTGCACCATCACTTAGTAATACAATATTACATCATAATACAATAAATATATTATAATACAATCTTATGAGGCACAAATATCTCAAATAAGTTCAATTAGGTCTAGAACAACAATATGAATTATAATCATCAGTATTATTCTAGAACTCCGGCGATGATGAATAAAGACAAAAGGAGGCTGAGAATTGGCACTTTTGGGATAAAGATGAGATGAATGGTTAGATGACCCATAATGGGAAAATTTTAAAGGGCAATGGTGATGATAATACCTAAATCCTCGATATTTGTCGCTACCTGAAGATCCATCATGATACATTTCGTAATTACTTTTATAGTAACCACCATGATCAGTAATACTACAATTTGATCATTCACTATCAGCATAATCTTGTGTATAACCTCTATAACCAAAGAAACTACGTATATGACTATCATAATTATAGTTGTATCCATGTCTAATGTAATTGTGTTAGCCTAAGTTTAAACTCTGCAATTGATCATCAATTTATTGGTAATTTCGTGAATGATGATCATAGCCATTAGAATACTTCACAACTAGGGAACCTAGTTAAATCTGCTAAATGCCTACACTATTCACTTATTCCTTATTAAAATCCGTGATCCATTTCTTATTTAGCATAATAATAACTATTAATATCAAGATTATAAGCACCACTTGTACCACCACTATTAATATTGGTATCTCGTATAGCACTACTACTTACCCCACCTCCACCATCATTATTAGCATCATTTTTTGGAGCCATTCCAACCTAGTATTATTTTTTAAATCTTTTAATTGGTCTGTAAATCATGGTAAATTAAAAGCTTACTATTATTATTATTATCATGCTTTTCAATTCTCAAAGACTATATGCACCATGGCAAATATTTAGTGAGAACATAATATTAGGCATCTTTTTGTAGAGAACAAATAATTAGGCATGGTTTGCAATATTTATCCACATATATTGATTATGGCATTTAGATTTGTATTTTCTGTAGATAACACTAAAGCCTTCTTTTCTTTAGATTAATTATATATAAGCATATATGTTTTTTCTTGTGTGAAAGTAACACAAACATCAAACTGAAAAAAAAAAAAAAGAAAGAAAAAAAGAAAAGAAAAGAAAAGAAAGACATGCGTCCTAGACTAAAAGCTCACGAGTCACGAGAGAGTAGTAGAAAAAAGAAGACATAAGTAAGAAGTAAACGAGTAATTTTGGAGAAGTGTTTGTCTACCTTATAAAAAGTTAAGACGGTTATTTTGTTCATTTATTTTTATATTTTTCCTCACTAATTATATGACAAGAATTGTACAATGAATCTCTGACTAATGAAATTGTGAAAATATCATTTAATGATGGGAATTTTTGACTAGTGATTTTATAAGTCATTTCGTTTGCAGTATATATTTTATCTTTTGCACCCAATTTTATTGGCACTATGTGTAGCAATAAAAATAACACTTTACAACAAATTTACATCAAATTGGGACTCAAACACAATTCCAATAAATATTTGAATGTGAGCAAAAAGTAGTTCAATTAAGACAGAGAGAAGGACGTTAAACACAACATTTGATCGGAGGATCATATGTTGTTGGTATTGATTGAAACTCGATCTCCAAATTGAACTTCATTTCTTCTTCAGATATGCATGCATATATATATATGAAAATTTTCAAGTAAGAACCTTAACTTAAAAACCCTATTTACGGATCGGACCATTTGGCAAGTTTCCCGATAGAATTTTTTGATGAAATTTGGTGGGGATGTTTTTCATCATGTGTAGAACATCTCCACCAAATTTCATCAAAAAATTCAACCGGGAAGTGAGTTAACTATATAATTGAAAAATATTGGTCCAGAAATAGATATATATGTCCAATATTTTTCAATCATGTAGTTAACCTACTTCCCGGTTGAATTTTTTGATGAAATTTGGTAGAGATGTTCTACACATGATGAAGAACATTCTCACCAAATTTCATCAAAAAATTTATCGGAAAGCGTGCTAAATGATTCAGTCCGTAAATATAATCCTTAAGTTAAGGTAGTTACTTGAAATGCACCTCATATATATATATATATATATATGAAAGTCCAAGAAGATGTATAGTAGCAAGTTCTTTAAGTACTTTTCAACTTAGAAGCGACGGAAAAAACCCACTAGCTAGGTTTATTTGTTATATCTTAGTAAGAGGGGGGAGGGTTAATATAATGATTCACCATTTCAACAGGTATAATTACAAGGTAGCAAGTTTTTTAATGCCGTCGTAAATTAAAATTTTATTTTTTTCTTTTAATTATAATTAATATATCAAATTTTAACTATAATACGTATAGAAATCTTCTTTGGGGCTTTTTTTTAAAGGACAAATCTCTTACTCTCTTTCTAACAAAGGACATTCTATTTTTAGATTTAGTTTAAAAGACAAGTTTTTAATAAAAGACAAAACACAAAATATTTAATTATTTCAATTAATTACGTTGAATTCCAAAACTACCCTTTTTGTAGATAAATACTCAAAACTAAATATGAAATTAATTATGTAATTAAGTTGATGATAATAAATTCAAACAAATTCAAAAATAGATAACAAAAAATTAAAATAAAGATGATAAAAGTAACAATAATTCAAAAAAATCAAATATAAAACAAATTCAAAAATTTTCAAACTCATAAACTTCAAATTTCAAAAAAAATGTGGAGTTTTCAAATTCTAAAACAATAAAGTCAAAAAAATAAATTAAAAAATTAAAAACTTTGATACTTTGATACTTACGTTTAGACCAATGAAAAAAATATTCAATGATTCGTCTATCTGAGTCCTTAAAAAATGATTACGAAATAAAATGTTGTAGTTGTTAGTTAATATGTCTGCAAAATTAACAAGGATAAAAAATGCATACAAATTAATATGCCTACAAAATAATATGTTAAAAAAATGCGAGCAAAATAAAATATTTGTACTTGTTAGTTAATATCACTACAAAATTAACAAGGACAAAAAAATGCCTATAAATTAATATGCCTACAAAAGAATATGTTAAAAAAATGCCTACGATAAAAAATAGATATTTTTTCTAGCAGTCATATTAAGTTATGTTCTTATAATTAATTTTCTGGTAGACATATTAAGGTATATCTTTTAAATTTTCTGGTAGACATATTACATTACATCCTTTCAATTTTCTGACAAATATATTAAGTTACATTCTTCTCCAAGTAAAAAAAAAAGAGAGCAAAACAAAGACAAAAATATGTATTTTTTTGGCAAACATATTAAGCTATACTTTTTAATTTAGTGGCAGACATATTAACCTGTATCTTTAATTATATTTTTCTAGCAGACATATTAGTTAAAATGTGGAGCTCATATCACATTTATTTTTATCAAAATTTATTCCAACCAATGAGTAATCACTAGATTGGAATGTCAATTTTTTTGTGTATGTGTAGAAGGTTATAATTAGCATAATAAACACCAAAATATATAAAATTATTAATATATTAATCTGGCGATCACTCATTAGTTGGAAAGAATTTTAATAAGGACAAATGTCATATGGATCCCACATGTGTCACACATATTTAGAATTTTGCACTCAACACTCAAAAACTTTTATTGCCAGTTTGGTTAAATTGGTAATTTCACACTAGCGGTGTCTTATAATTTATGTCGAGAGGTTGAATCATTAGTTGATGAGGCTCAAACTTTCCCAATGAAATATAATTGCCATTTTAGATTGCAAGAATAAGCTAAAAACTCGAACCAAACAAGCACTAAAAAACCACAATTAGCATAATAATTAATGAAGACTGCAATTACTACAGTGAGGAGGAGGAGCAGATCTGGTGTAATCTCAATTACGGTAGTCCAAAGGCTTGGGAAGACGAAGACAGAACTGTTATTGCGATGGACGAAAATATTATTGATTTGATAGAAAGGCAGTGGATAGAACGGGTGTTAGTTATGACTGAAAGGTTGTGGTGGTGAATTTCGATCGAAAAAAGGACGAGAATTAAAAGGAAGTGGTGGTCGAGATTGGGTATGATTTTCGGAGCGGAAGTGCGAGTCTCCAATAAGGTATTCGTCCCTTATGTTTCGATCGAAGGAGTATCCTCTTCTCCATTGATTACGATTGCCCCTATACTACAACTACAGTTAATATGAACCAACTAATTGAGCAATATATATACACACAATCACACACATTAATGAATCAATACTTTTGGATAAATTAATTAAATTTAGGGGTAAAAAAAATGAGACTTACAGGTGGGTGAGAAGCCATCATGGGGATGGTGTCGCTGGAAGTTGCTCTATGGCTATGAATTGGAGAGAAGAAAAGGTTTGAATTAATTTATTATCTTTGATTTAATTCAAATTTAATTGTATATCTACTTTCTTATATTTATCTTTAACAAGGGTAGTATTGAAATTCAACTTAATTAATTGAAATGAAAAAATAATTAATATTTTGTCCTTAATTAAAAAATTGTCCTGCATACTAATGAATTTAAACGGGTGTCCTTTATTATAAGCATCGTTTATCTACTGTCCTTTATTATTATTTTCTAATCTTCTTTTCGTTTCCGAACATTAGTTATGTATATATGTTGAAATTAGTCAGTGTTTGTTTTAAAAAGTGAAAACTAAATTGAAACACTTCATTTGAAGTGGGAAAATGGTTTTTGGATTGAAAATGTACAAGAAATATATAAAAGATTAGACGATTGAAATTTAAGAATTTTCTTTTATTAATTTATAATGCTTTTGGCACATGTTCACATTGGTATTTAAATATTTCACAATCGTTCTACTACGCGAGAGTTAGAGATACTCTTATTCTTGATTAACATAATTTAACTAAAGCCTAATGAATGAAACAATAACACACCCGATATTAGAACTTAATAAGAAAAAGAAAAAAAAAATAATGTTACGAAGATTTTAACCCTCTTTTCTAACTTAGCAACACCCTCATATTACATTTTTTGTTTTAATTTAATATCATATAGTTTTTCCCCAAGGGGTAGCCTAGTGGAAGGGTGAATTTGGGACGTATGGCATGTCTCAAGTTCAAGTCCTCCCTCGTGCAACTCATGGCCTGTATGAGGATCGGGAATTAGTTGAACCAATGTGTGAGACCATAAATCACTCTTTTTAGTAGTATTGTATGGATCAGAGTAAACTTTGTATCTTGAGTTAATAGATTTGATTAAATCACTCTTTTTAGTAGTATTGTATTAGTAGTATTGTATGGATCGGAGTAAACTTTGTATCTTGAGTTAATAGATTTGATTAGTTTGGTAAAACACGTGCAATTAATTAAGTATATATACTCCAGCCATCCGCATGATAATAATTCATTCACCAAACAATTAAGGTAGGACGTACAAAATTAAAGAATGGACAGCAGTACGTAGTACTGTGACATTTAAAAGAAGAGAATTTGGTTAGGATGCACCTAACAATTAAGTTTTAACATACCTCACCTCTCATTATAATTACGATCCACACCCTCAGCCGTTAAGGGGTGTCCACACATGCATATCTAATTAAGTATATATCCTAACCATTTGGAAACTAACCCGCACTTTAACTTTTAAAGATCGATCAGACAAAAAAAGTTAATGCTGAAAATCTTTCTTACCAATTGTTCAAATATTTGTATTCCATTAAATGACCAGAAAACCGTAGAATATCTCTTATTATTAAAAAAAAGTTCCCAATCCATATTAGAATCTTCCGGGTATAAATTATTTTGTATCAGCACTAGTTTTAGTTTCACGACTGGATATAAATCTCACGTCTAATGTAATGTAAGGGATAATTCAAATATTCTTTTTCTTAATGACAGTAAAATTTATCTATAGTGATGCTCTATAAAATTATAACCCCTATTTAGTCACAAAACTACCGCCAGTCCCAATTAATTTAGGCAAGTTATATATAGAAATAACCTCACACATTAATTGTAATAAGTTATAACTTTTCTTGATTCCCTCTCAAGGAAATTTGCCTCCATATAATTTTTTTTTTTCTATAATACAATAATTATGTAATGTGCTTAGGTGGCATGGTTGTTTTGTTATGGGGAGAATGAAAGCTATTCACTTGAATTAGTTGAAAATTGTATTAGTTTATTTTATGTATATATAAAGTAGATTTCAAGATAACTCTTTCAACTAGTTGTATTTTTTCCTAACTTTTTTCTCTTTGAAATAAGTACGGTAAATGCGTCTTTTCTCGATGTACACATATAATAAATAAGTTAAAACATACAGTTTTTTTCAACTAAAACTCTTTTAAGTTATAACCTCTAAGGCCATCTTCACCCGTAAACCAAAAAGCTAAATTTAAAAATTTAGTTTTTGCACCGGTATTGCTTAATTGCCAAAATGGGATCCAATATGATAAATATGATAAAACTTGGATCCGTCAAATATATAGCATAAACAGCGTACTGTGTTTCGGCTGCGAAACACACAACATCAAAGACAATTTTTTATTTTATTTTTTTTAAAAAAAAAAAAAACTCACCCAAGATATCTGAGAGTGTAGTGTTGCATACAGAGCCGATATTCAAAATATCGGCTGAGAGAGGACCCACTCAGCCGACGCACAATCTATTGGCTGTCAATTGATTTTTTTTTTTTAAACCTTAAGCGGTGCAAATAATTTAGCCTTTTGACGTAGTTGTTGCATATGGCCTAATACAATTAGTTTGGTCTCAATATTATTACTATAGAGAGGTTTTATTGTACTTTTCAATCTTTATCAAACGCACTCTTTCTACATGAAGGGCCGGTAATGAATTTTATGGCCATTCCTGGATGGGGTTTTGAGGCCCACATAATAATTTTTAACAACTACAGGCTTCGGATAGTAGTCCATTTAGCCTTCGCTCAGCTCCAACCTTGGTTTTTAGTTGATATGACAGTCCAACGACATAGAAGTTCGTTTTGTAATGTTAAAAGTTCTACTATCTGTAACGTTAATAAAACATAAAAAATTCAACTACATGTAACATCAATTGAAATACTAATCACGAGGCCATAATAGAACAAAAAATGCATACTTAAGTCTCTATTTGATAGTAACATAAATAAAAATAAAAATTAATTAATTTAAATAAAAAGATGAAAAATATGTTAAAGTACGCGGTAAAATACTCACTATCTTATATTTATTTTTGTGAATATATATCTTTCATCATTTTTTATGTTTTGTGCAAAAAAATTTCACCACCACCCAAAATTTTATTTTTTTATAGATGAAGCTAAAAAGTAAAAATTAATCTCACCACATCTTTCAACTTATTTTTCATCTTCTTATCTAAATTAGTTAATTTTCTTTTCATTTTCCATTTTTCTATCCTTAATTATCATATAAATATCTATTTACAACTATATAACAATTATCATATGCACTTAATTTATATGTTTTGCATATTAAAAAATTTATATGATTGATGATGGTGGTGATGGTGGTGGGGGAGGCCGGAGGGAAAGGGGTAGGGGTGACTAGTAATGATTGATTGTGTATTTTTTATTTTCGAATTCAATAAAAACTAATATTGATAAACTCTTTTTTTTTTTAATTTTAGAATCCAAAGTTTTAGAATTTTCTGACATCAAATTTTAAAGTGTGAACCCATTCTCATTAATATCGATCAATTTGTACATGTGTACTGGAATTTTCAAAATCATAATCAATGGTTGTAACTTCTCAGGTTAGATACATTCCATGGATTGGGGATTGATCGGCCGTCCATGTCTTGTAGATGATAGGAACCCGTCCCACTGGCCGATGTTACCATATACGGACCTTCCCAATTTTGGCTGAGCTTCTCATGACTAGGTTGTATTTATGTGCCTATCACTTTCCTAAGAACCAACTCCCCAACTTTAAATTCTCTAAGACTCGTGTGAACTTTGTATTGCTTCGCCAAAGTGTTGTGGTAATTTGCCAGGTGCATTGCAACAATTTCTCTTCGAGATTTGAAAAAGCCTAAAGCCTCTTCTAGAGCGGCTCTGTTGTTTTTAGTTTCAACTAGAGCTGTCCTCAGTGTGGGTAGACCAATTTTCAATGGGATAACTGCTTTTGTACCATAAGTTAGGGAATATAGTGTATCACCAATTGAACGGCTGAGCGTTGTTCTGAATGCCCAAACTATGGAAGGCAATTTTTGCACCTATCTTTCCTTTCTTTCCTCCAACCTTTTCTTCAGTCCATCTAGGATGACTTTATTCGATGCTTCAGCCAATTCGTTTTATTGGGGATATGATATACTGGAGAAATATTGCTTAATTCCGTAGGAAATGCAAAACTATTCGATCATCTGACTTCTGAACTGTGTCCCATTGTCAGAAACTAGGGCCCTCAGAATACCAAAGCGAGTGATGATGTTCTTCCGCATGAAGGTTTTCACATTAGTCTCCGTGATGTTGGCCAGGGGAACTACTTCTACCTACTTGGTAAAATAGTCAGTGCCAACTAGGAGAAACCTCTTGTTGCCCGGCCCTCGAGAAAATGGTCCCATAATGTCTAAACCCCACATAGCAAAAGGCCAAGGGCTAACGATCGGATGTAAGGCCGTGGCGTGTTGGTGTACTATGGGAGCGTGTTTTTGGCATTTGTCGCATTGCTTAACATACTGTATTGCATCATTTTGCATAAACGGCCACCAATAACCCTGGGATCTGGCTCGTTGAGCTAATGACCTTCCACCAGTGTGATTCTCGTAGCTTCCTTCGTGTAGCTCATGGAGGGTGTTCTAAACCAGTCTTGGATGAACGCATCTGATGTAAGGTCCAGAAAAAGACCTTTTGCATAGTTTTTGTTCGGGCGATAGCCAGTACGTGGTTGCTTCGGTTTTAACTTTGTACGCCACCCCACTGTCTTTGAAGACCGTTCCATCCTTCAAATACTTGACAATTGGGTCCATCCAGCATACCCCCAAATTATCTTCGATGTCATATACCATTCGTTGCTCCTCGACTTGATATTTAGGCTGGGTAGGAATTCTACCTCGATAGTTCTCGATAGTTCAGAATTGATGATTGAAGCCAGTGTTCCTAGAGTGTTCGCACGCAAATTACTGGTTCTCGAATTTTTTTTTATAAATGCCGATTTGAATTTCTTCATAATTTTTTGAGCGGTCCTCATGTATGCTGCCATCCGTTTGTTCTTTGCCACGTATTCTCCAGTTAGCTAATTAGCGATTAACTAAGAATCGAAATGAATTATAAGGTATCGAACTCCGAGCTGCTTAGCCTATTTCATACCGAGGATCAGTGCTTCGTATTCAGCTTCATTGTTGCTAGCTCAAAATCCCAAACGAATTGCCTGTTCGATAGTTCCTCCCTTCGGAGCTTTGAGCACTATACCGACTCCCGAACCTGCATTTGCTGAGGACCCATATATGCATAGCACCCAAGAAATTGGGTTTTTTTGTTGTCTGAGACTCTGTGGTATGCTTGGATTGCCTAGAGTCGTTTGTGCCCATGTCATTGTCCACTTGCCCCCCAACTGGGACAGGAGATTGGTCGGGATTTCCTGTTGCAGCTTTGCCAGTGAATTCGGCAATGAAATCAGCAAGGACTTGTCCCTTGATTGTCGTTCTTGGTTCATACTTGATATAGAATCTTCCCAGTTCGACTGACCATTTTTTATTCTACTGGACATATCAGTTTTTCTCAAAGTGGCTTTGACCGGACTTGATGTGAGTACTTTAATCGGATAAGCATCAAAATAATGTCGTAGCTTCCTTGACGCTGTGATTAGTGCTAGTATAAATTTTTCTGAAGGTAACTAATTTAATTATGACCTTATCAAATATTTATTAGTAAAATATACAGGTTTCTGAATATTATCATGTTCTTTGATTAGGGCTGAACTTACTACTCGATCAGAGGAAGCTAAGTACACATAAAGTTGTTCATGGGGTTCAGGGATAGATATTAGGGGTGGGCTGCTCATGTATCGTTTCAATTCGTTAAGAGCTTTATCAAATTCGTTATTCCATTCAAATTCTTTTGTTCTTTTCAGTGCTTTATATAAAGGCATGCATTTGTCTGAATATTTAGATATGACGCGATTTAATACAGTAACTATACCAGTGAATTTTTGCAGTTGTTTCAGGTTGGTCGGCCTTTGACGTCAAGGATTGCTTAAACTTTCTCTGGATTAGCCTATATTCCCCGATTATTCACTATAAAACCCAAAAATTTCCCAGAATAAATCCCAAAAGTACATTTCGCGGCATTGAGCTTCATTCGATAGTGTCTCAGGATATCAAAAGTTTTACCCAGATTTCAGACATGATCAATCGCGAACTTGCTTTTTACCAACATGTTATTCACATAGACTTTTATCGATTTTTCGATCTCGTCTCGAAACATTTTTGCCACTAACCGCTGGTAGGTAGCCCCTGCATTTTTCAATCCAAACGGCATAACCTGATAGCAATAAAATCCTATTATAGTGATAAAAGTCGTACACTCTTGATTTGGTCCTAACAAAGGAATCTGGTGATAGCTCGAGTACGCGTCTAGAAAACTCAACCTCTGATGCCCAATTGCTGAATCTACCAATTGATCAATTCTCGATAAGGAAAAATTGTTTTTCGGGCAAGCTTTATTCAAATATGTGAAGTCAATGAACACTCTCCATTTTTCGTTCTTCTTTTTCACGACCACTAGATTGGAAATCCATTCTGGGAATTCTATTTCTTTGATGGCCCCAGCCTTGAGCAATTTTTGAACTTCATTTTCGATTGTTGCAGCTTTCTCAGGCGATGCTCGGCGTGATTTTTTTTTACTGGCTTGAAATTTTGGTTGATGTAGAGTTTGTGACATATAACTTCGGCTAGGAACCTCGGCATATCATAAGGCTGCCAGGTGAAAACATCCATGTTCTTTCTAGGAAACTCGGCAGAAATGTTTATCTTATCAGGGTTCAAACTGTTGCCGATCAAAAAAAATTTCTCTTCCTCCTTCAAACCAGGAACTACAGGGACTTGAACGAGATCTTCAAAGACCTTTTCTTCTGGTCGTCCTCTGGTCCTACCATCTATGGGACGACCACTTTTTCATTGCTATTTGCTCGATTCAGTGCCCTTTCCCTTGTTCGAATATTCGGCCACATTTTACTTTTCATCGATTATAATTTTCTTGAACCTTTTTTTCGAACTGGCTTTTCCCTTGGAATTTGATTCCTTTTTCTCAGATAGCGATCATCTGGCCGCTAAATTAAAATAAAACCTCGCATCTTTTTGCTTTTCCTTTATTACAAAAACACCCTAAAGCGTCGAAAACTTTAACTTTTTGTGGAATGGCGAAGCAACAGCCCTTATATCTCCTAACCAATTTTTGTCCAGAATTACGTTGTATGGAGAATCGATATTCATAACAAATAAGTCCATCACTGAAACCATTTCCCCTATCCTAACTGGTACACTTACAACACAAATTGGCCAAATGGCATCTCTGTTGAAATTATATATATGGGCATCCACTGACTTGATATTCTTAGCAGGAATGAAAGGCAACAACTGGTTGAATGCTTTCAAGTACATTACCTCCGAGAAACTTCCCGGATCTGTCAGAACCCTCTTCACATCAAAATTACAAATATTAACCATGATTACCAAAGCATCGTTATGGGGTAAATCGACCTCTTCCAAATTTTATTCGAAAAATGACAATTGGTATAGTGGATTATTGTCTCGGTCTCTTTTGGGGGGTGCTGAGATTATTAGTACTTCTCTGATCGGATGAGCCTCAGACTAAAATCGTGCACGGGCCAGCCTCACCCGGAGAGAGTTCTTGGTTGTTTCAGACTGACCAACTATACCATGAATAGCTTCGATCACACCCGTCACCTATCTATTTGTTTGGATGGCTACCTGATGTGCCAAGAAATTGGTACATTGTAGTCCATTAATATACACTTTGAAGAGCATATATTATTACATTTGTTATATTTTTAGAGCTTTTCAGGTATTTGATATTAAATTGAGAAGTATTCGAATGAAGAAAATATTGACCACGCGCAAGGCATGTGTTCAAGAAATTTCTGGCATTAATTCTTACAGAATTTGAAGAAAGCTCCAGAGATAAAAGTTCTAGATCTTTGAGTTAGCTACGCGTGGGCAAAACCCTTGCGTCAATCAGAGTTTGGAGCGTAAAGTTATGGCCAATGTACGATCAGTACACTGAAAAATTAATTCCAGCCGGCCAATTAAAATAACAAGCCTATCTTTACAATTAAAAGGTCCAAGCCCTCTAAATTAATTCATGCAGCAGCCCACTGACCAGCCCATATAAAGAATTAAAGCCCATGACAAAGTCAAGCTACCAACAATATAAAGCAACAGCAGCCGTGCACCAATTCGAAAAAGGCAGCCTTTACTTTTATTTTTTTTCTTTCTTTTCTTTCTTGCTTTTTGATAAACAGAAACAGCTGCAAGTTTTTATTTTTTTCTTCTTCTTTTTGGCATGATTTTTGAGAAAGCATTAGGAGCTAAATTTTATTTATTTTGAAGTGGATTTTTGTGAAGAATTACATTTAGATTTATTCTTCTTCTTTAATTTATTTACGCGTACGAAGTAAGTATTTAATTAATTTATTTATGTATTTATTAATTATGTTTTGTGTTTTATTTACACATATGCTAGGCTAGATTATTTCCTAGGGTTGAAGATGATTATATTTGATTGATTCTATTGCACGTACTCAGGCCAATTGACCTTTAATGTTAAAAATAATTCTTCCTATTGAATGCCCATTTTAATTGATAAAAATAAAGTTGGATTCACCTTATGATTTGTTGAGAGCGGATATAGGGTGTTTTGATTTTATACATTCGTTTAGCTGTGGAAGAATTAACACTTGGATTTTATAAACTAATTGGACTTAATTTAATTTATTTTCCGCACCTAATAAAGTCGAGAGACCAAATTAGTGCGAGATAGAGAGTAGAGTTTGCTAGGCATGAATGATATTAAATATATGACTCTGCCACCCTATTATTTTATTTATTGATAATTTTTTTAGTATTTTATTAATTTATTCGTATTTTTAGTTGATAAATCACCCCACTTAATTTTTAAGCTAGATTAGGAATTAATTAGAATTACTGAGAGAGAAATACGTACGTTCCATCCGTTAGGTCCCTAGGGTTCGACATCGCTCTTGCCTAAGCTATATTAGCATCCGATTCGTGCACTTACGAGTAATTAAAACATTCACAACAAGTTTTTGGCGCCGTTGTCGGGGACTTGAAAATTCGTTTTCCACCATCTCACTAATTTAGATTATTTCATTCTACTAGTTCCTTTTAAAAAAAAATACACTTAGGATTAGAGTAGTGCATGAGTATTGTTTGGAAGCGCGGTATTAAGAGATTGAATAAAATAGAGAACTTAGAACTCAATCCTTTGTTTGAAGAAGGAACAATGGCTGAAGAACAAGAAGATGCAAAAACTTTGAAGGAGCTTTTCTCTCCTATTACTACCAACCAACCGTCATGCATTGTTTTACCTGCCACTACTGTAAACCACTTTGAGCTTAAACCGCAAGTAATGCAACTTCTTCCTAATTTTCATGGAATTGATTAAGAAGACCCTTACATCCATATTAAGGATTTTCTAGAAATCTGCGCCACGTTTAATTTTCCAAATTTTTCTAATGATTCTGTTTGCTTACATTTATTTTCTTCCTCCTTGAAAAGGAAAGCAAAAGTGTGGCTTAATTCGCTACCTTCTAGGTCCATCACTAGTTGGGAGACTTTGGTTATCAAATTTCTTACTAAATTTTTTCCCATGTCAAAGACGAATGAACTTCGAAGGCAGATATCTGATTTTTGTCAAGAGGATAATGAAAAATTTTACGAGTCATGGGAAAGGTTTAAGGACCTACTTCTAAGATGTCCCCACCATGGTTTTGAAACATGGAGACTAGTCCAGTTCTTTTACAATGGATTAACTCAGACCAATCGAAATATGATTGAGTCAATGAACAGTAATACTTTTCTTAGTCTCACAGATGATGAAGCTTATAATTTCCTTGAGAATCTTTCCGAGAGCTCTCAGCAATGGGATTTCTCTTCTCATAGAAATTCATCAACTTAAATTAAGAAGAAAGTCAAAAAAGAGGGCATCTATGAGCTAACTGAAAGCATAGAGACTAGAAGGCAGTTAGATAGTCTCTCAAAGAAACTTGAAGAGTTAACTTTGTAGTTAAAAAATAATTATGTCAATCAGATTCAAGTTGAAGGATGTTCTGTGTGTGTTAGCCTTATGCATATGTCACAAACTTGCCCCTCTATGATAGGATTATCTGAATTCACGCCACAACAAGTAAATGCGATGAATGAGTACAATAATCAATTCAATAGCCCATTCACAGAGACATATAATCCGGGTTGGAAAAATCACCCAAATTTTTCATGGACACAAGCTCAACCCATCCCAATATGGGTTCCCTACCAGCTAATGTTCCACGACAACATCCACTTCCTAGTTTTCGCCCTTTAATCAATTTTTATCCACCATTCCAACCTGCTCCACCTGCTCCATTACCCCATGTCACTCCACAACAATTCTCATGTTTGGAGGACACTCTCAAGCAATTCATTCAAGTGACCACCCAAAATAATCAAACTTCAAGCCAGCTTTTACAAGAAGTTAGGAATAACGGCCTCCTGAACACTCAAGCCATCATTAGGTTAGAGAGTCAAATAGGTCAATTGGAGGGTCAATTTGATGAGAAAGAGAATGATAAGTTTCCGAGTCAGCCAATTTTGAATCCTAAAAGTGTTTCCTCAAGTGAGACCGATCCTAACCCATCAAATACACTAATACATAGGAAAGTTCAAGCCATCACCACACTTAGGTCGGAAAAAGTACTTGACAATAAAGTGAGAATGCCAGATAACGAGGAGGAAGATAAAGAAAAAGAAGAAGAAGAAGAATAAAAGCATATTCCAACTGAGGTTGAGTCCTTACCTCAAGTTGTGAACCAAGCTCCTCCTATTAAGCAAGTAAGTGAAGATACCCCGCATATTACCTTTGTTCCTAAAGCCCCATTTTCTCATCTGCTGAAAGATAATAAGAAGGGTACTCAATTCGAAGAAATCTTAGATGTGTTAAAGCAAGTTCAAATAAACATTCCATTACTTGATGCCATCAAGCAAGTACCTTCTTATGCCAAGTTCCTCAAAGACTTGGTCACTCAAAAGAGGAAAACAAATGTTCCAAAAAAGGCATTCTTAACTGAACGAGCAAGCTCTATTATTTAGTGCAGGATCCCTATCAAGTATAAAGATCATGGTTGTCCAACAAGCTCATGCAAGATTGGGAATCATCATATTGAGCGAGTTTTGGTAGATCTGAGGGCTAATATGAACTTATTGCCATATTCAATTTTTAAACAATTAGGTTTGGGAGAATTGAAGACTACACCAATGACAATCCAACTTGCTGATCGATCTGTTAAATTTCCTGGAGGTATCATTGAAGATGTTTTGATACAGGTAGAGACATTTTACTTCCCAGTGGACTTCGTGGTCCTTGATACTCAACCTGTTTAGAACACAAATGGGAAAATTCCTGTGATCCTTGGTCGACCGTTCCTCGTTACAGCTAATGCGCTAATCAACTATAGGAATGGACTAGTGAAAATAAGTTTTGGGAATATGACAGCTGAGCTTAATGTATTTGATACAAGCAAGCAGCTCCAAGAAAAGGAAGTTAGAGGTGTGAACATAATAGAAAGCTAGATATTTGATGGAGAATGTGACGAGCTTGAAGAAGATTTCATAACTTTGTTGGGAGATGAAGTAAATGACCCAAAATTTCTAGAAGAAGCAAGAAGTATGTCAAAAATAAAAGAGGAAGAGTGGGAAGCATAGGTTCATAACGTTTTGTTTTCAGAGCTAAATAACGAGATAGATGGATCCCTTGATAGTCTGAAGCTATGCGATAGTATCCCATTTGATCCGGGTATACTTGAGTTAAAACCTAGTGATTCATCTCCTTTGGAGAAACCTTATTCGCCTATTGATTTCATGCTTCCATTTGTTGAGCCCACTGAGTTAATTTATCTTATATCCCCTAATTTAGAACTCGACATGAGCCATCAAATCTTGGAGGTAAGTGGTTGGTTTAATAAGTATGTTCATGTTGTGATTGTTATATATGCTGACCTTCCACCTGATAAATATTCATTTTGTAATTAAATTGGATATTATGCTTTTCTTTGTTCTCTTTCAAACAAAAGTGCAGGTTTTCCTTTATCATTGAGCTTCATCGACTTCAGGTGATATCCTTCCTTTTTATATTTACTCGTTTTTATACATTGAGGACAATGTAAGATTTCAGTTGGGGTGGAATTTATTTGCCTTATCATTCTATTCACTTCACTTATTGCACTTTGTTAGAAAATGAGCTAAATTTTTTGAATTTTTTTTAAAAAGGAACAAAGAAAAGCTTTGCAATGGTTCTTTAATATTGACTGAGATTTCCTTTCTAACCAGTATGATAACGATGACGCATTCATCTTAATACTTTACATTTGCATGCTTAGTTCTCATACTATCATTATTAACAGAAATTACATGATTTTCAATCATAATTATATTTGAGCACATATGACAACTTATGCATGACTAGATAGAAGAGTGAGCATAACTAATGATTCCTGAAGAACATAAATGTGGAGACTAAGTAACCCGTAAGTATTTGAGCCAATCTTCATATTTGAGGGTTTATACATCAACTCTTAATTTTTGAAAGTATATTTCGTTGAATAGTCTTATTATTTTTTAATTTGATTGAACACTAGAAAGGTACGTCTATGAAATGCAATTTCTTTTAAAGATTCTTGATACTACTTGAACTGAAGAACTATAGACTTTTGGAAGTGACTTAGGCCATCTTTGACAGCCTATATTAGCCTAATCATGCCTTTAAATATATACCGCTAGTCACCCCTTTGAGTCATATATATAGTCTTTCCTTGGTAGCCCGATATCTTTACCCTACTCCAATTAGGAGTGTAACCCATATTTTTAGCCTACCCTTTATCTAAGAGCATATTGAGAATATTCACTCTATGTATGGGCAATAGTAAAAAATGAGCTTGAAAAATGACAAATGAAAAGAAAAAAAAATGATGAAATCTCCTTCAAAATGTAAAAGTGAAAAAATTGTATGAAAAAGGAGATGTGAAGAGGAAAAAAAAGAAAAAAAAAAGAGAAAGAAGCAAAAGAAAACTCATATGAAGTCAAATTTAGCCCAAAGTGTTAATTTTATATATCAATATGTGTTTCTTAAATATTTGAATCCCCTATATATCCCTTAGTTTCATAACCCTTGCCTAAGCCTTGCATTACAACCCGAAAAAGTCCTAAAGATCCTTTGGAATATGATTTTGAGGTAAGAGTGGTGGAAGGGATCCATTTATGCATTTCGCTTTTCTAATGGGATTTATCCTTTTAAGAGACTCATTTTTTTTTATAATTAATGTTTTTCATATATACATGTGAGAGGCATTTGAATTTGAATACATTTACTCTTTATAGCCCACATGTAACGAGAGCATTTACACCATATTCTTCAGTGTTTCATTTGTTAAGTGTATGCTATGTGAGAAATTGAGTCAAAGCGTAGTTTGAATGGGATTTGAAAGTTTTTCTTATTTAGATATCAATGATGTTATGTTGTTATCAATTCACACACACATAATGAGATTGGAGAGAAAGAAATATTCTTATTAATCTTACTAGTTTGAGAACTTTGATGTTGTGCGTGTCACATTGCTTAACTTGTGGGTGTTTTGATTTCTTTGTTAAGTTATTTGCATTGGTGAAAGAAGTGAAATAAATTTTAGAAAGGATCGTTGCATTCGAATTTTGTTGGTATATTCACTGCAAACCATCACGAGACTTCACTCGTCCTCTTGGGGGAACCTTGAGGTTAATAACATAGTTTATTTTAAGACTTTTGTTTTGTTCGAGGACTAGTAAAGAATAAGTTGGGGGGAATTTGATGTGCCAAGAAATTGGCACATTTTAGTCCATTAATATACACTTTGAAGAGCATATATTATTACATTTGTTGTGCTTTTGGAGCTTTTCAGGTGTTTGGAATTAAATTAAGAAGTATTCGAATGAAGAAAATATTGAACGCGCACAAGGCCTGTGTTCAAAACATTTCTAGCATTAATCCGTACAGAATTTGAAGAAAACTCTGGAGACAAAAGTTCTAGATCTTTGAGTTAGTTACGCGTGGGTGAAAACCTTGCATTAATCGGAGTTGAGAGCGCAAAGTTATGGCCAATGTACGATCAGTACACTAAAAAATTAATTCCAACGGGCCAATTAAAATAGCAAGCCCATCTTTACAATTAAAAGGTCCAAGCCCACTAAATTAATTCATGCAGCAGCCCACTGACCAGCCCATATAAAGAATTAACACCCATGACAAAGTCAAGCTACCAACAATATAAAGCAACAGCAGCCTAGCACAAATTGGAAAAAGGCAGCCTTTACTTTTATTTTTCTTCTTTTTTTTCTTTCTTGCTTTTCGATAAACAGCAATAGCCGCAAGTTTTTATTTTTTTCTTCTTCTTCTTCTTGGCACGGTTTTTGAGAGAGCATTAGGAGCTAAATTTTATTTATTTTGAAGTGGATTTTTGTGGAGAATTACATTTAGATTTATTCTTCTTCTTTAATTTATTTGCATGTACCAAGTAAGTATTTAATTTATTTATTTATGTATTTATTAATTATGCTTTGTGTTTTATTTACAAGTATGCTAGGCTAGATTATTTATTAGGGTTGAGGATGATTATATTTGATTGATTTTATTGCACGTATTCATGCCAATTGACTCTACTAATTTAATACTTTAATGTTAAAAATAATTCTTCCTATTATTTTTTTTGTTGGATTCACCTTATGATTTGTTAAGAGCGGATATAGGGTGTGTTTTGATGGATATAGTGAGTGTTTTGATTTTATACATTCGGTTGACTGTGGAAGAATTAGCACTTGGATTTTATAAACTAATTGGACTTAATTTAATTTATTTTCCGCATCTAATAGAATCGAGAGACCACATTAGTGCGAGACAGAGAGTAGAGTTTGTTGGGCATGAATATTAGGAACATGATATCAAATATATGACTCTGCCACCCTAATATTTTATTTATTGATTATTTCTTTAGTATTTTATTAATCTATTCATATTTTTACTTGATAAATCACCCCCACTTTATTTTTAAGCTATATTAGGAATTAATTAGAATTAGTGAGAGAGAAATACGTACGTTTCATCCGTCAAGTCCCTAGAGTTCGACCTCGCTCTTGCTTAAGCTATACTAGCATCCGATTCGTGCACTTGCGAGTAATTAAAACATTCACAACACTACCACTTGCTCTTCGGCAGCTTTTCCCTTTCTTTCGTCTTCCCCATTAGATTTTACATACTTGGCTAAGTGCCCATGCTCCATCAACTTCTCCAGAAACTGCTTCAGCATTTTGTAGTTCTCAGTTTTATGACCCCGATCCTTATGATAAGATCATCTAAGGGCGGCGTTTCTAGTGCTTGGGTCACCAGCCATTGGTTTATGCCACTTGAAAAATTGTTCGCCCTGTATTTTAAACAGGATTTTGTGTATCAGTTTATTAAAAATTGTGTTGATGCCTTTGAATGCATTCGAACTCTTTCCATCATCATTCATTCCCTTTTTGTTTTTCTTTACTTGGTGGTCATCTTTATGCTCTCCATTGATATTCCTGTCTCTTTTGGAACCGTGCCTGTTTGAGGCGTGATTATCATCCTCAACTCTTGAAAATTCGTCCACCCTCAACAGCATATCATTAAAGTCTTTTGGGAGTTTTCTTGTCAAATCATTGTAAATACCATTACTATCCCAAGGTAGCCCGAATTTAAAAGTGCTCACTGCAAACTTTAAATCACAATCCTCGATCTCCTCAAAGAGTCCCCAATATCGTTGAGAGTATTCCTTCAAACTTTCACCCTTTTTTTTTAAATGGGCTAGGGCCTCTGATCCTTTAATCATTCTCAGAGTCGGCTCCATGGGGAGGCAACTAAGGCAAATGCCTAGGGCCCTATATGGAGAAAGGGCACCAAAAAAAATAATGTTTTAGGTATCTAATTGTAAGGAAGCGAACTTGAGGGGGCATTTTGAAAAGTAGGATAAATTAAATTAAGGAGATAGATGTTGAGAGTTGTTTCTCTCTTTTTTCCTCCTCACTTACAGCTTCATCTCCTTTTCCTTTCTCTTTTCTGCTGCTACACCTTTCTTCTCTTTTTCTCTGTTTTTTTTCTATTTTTTCGCTCTCTCTTTCTTTCCTTTCTGACTCCACCCCAGCTCCTCTCCACCTCCTCAGCTCTGTTTTTCCCCTTATCCTCAGCTCCATTGGAAGCACGCGAGCTCTAAGCCTCTAAAAGGGCACCAACTTACCAACCAAGGTTAAGATTCTTAAGTCCTAATTTTTTTATTTTTCGTTTTCTCTTTTCCATTGTTTTCATA
The DNA here is from genome assembly GCA_021464415.1 of Lonicera japonica. Classification (NCBI taxonomy): domain Eukaryota; kingdom Viridiplantae; phylum Streptophyta; class Magnoliopsida; order Dipsacales; family Caprifoliaceae; genus Lonicera; species Lonicera japonica. Next base: position 2,705,954 of record CM038466.1, read on the forward strand.
TTTTTTGATTTTTGATTGTTTAACAATTACCATGATATTGATTTGTTGAATGTTGATTATTTATTGATTCTATTCCATATTTCTTCCCTAGTTATGATTTATGAACTTATTGATTTGTTTTCCATAATCATGAATTGAGTTGTCTTTGGAGGTTGAATTGTTTGAAGCAGAGAGAGGATTGAATGGGCTCTCAAGTGTTGGTTGCTCTTGCTCTCTTACTTGTTAGTGGCTTGAGTACTTCTCTATGTATATTTTAGTAGCTTTGTCGTTTCATGTTTCAATGATTTCTTTTGTTAGAATCTGGGTTTTTTTGCAATTTGGCATTTGATTATCTAATTATGTATATGCTGAATTAATAATGCTTATGTGGTTATTGGTTGTTTTTATTTGAGTTTTAGCCCCAAATTTGTGTTTATAGGTTGCATTCTTTTTAACATCAACTGAGTAGAGTGTATTTGAACTACTGATATAAGTTGATAGCGAATATCGCAAGAAATTGGTGCTTAATCTGCAATTTCTTAGTTACATGGATAAAAGTACGATGTCTCGGAATTCGATTTCCAATTTGCATTTCTAGGTGTTTTTTATTTGTGTATGATGGGAGTACATTTCCGCATATTGAAATCTATGGAGTTTTTATTTTTCTTATCCAAGAATTGTAAATCATGATGTTATTGGTTCATACTACTATTACTCGTAACTAAAATTTGTATGTTATGTTTCACATATTTCTCCATGACTTGTATTTTGGATTGAAAATTTTATTTGGATTGTTAGTTCAGCTGATAAATTAGTACTCTCCAAACTAACAAACAATTGTTTATATTGGGCTTTTTTTCAACCTTATTAATGTTTTGTTTATCTAGTAATAATATAACAAAAACAAAGAATTTCATTGTGAAATTGTGCATATTTCAAAACTAATTTGAGGTAGCTTCATATTTCAAAACTAAAAGAAACGAGATAGAGATACAAGAGATGAAACCTGGTAGGAAGTAGATGGCAGTATGATACGGGGCCCCAATTTTCGTGAATATTAAATTTCGCTTGGGGCCTCAATCTCCCTCAAGCCGGCCCTGATCATTCTGCTATTAGTGATGAATCTTGCCGTGAATTGCTCGGCCAGCTGTCTAAAACTATCAATTTGTTCGGGAGGCAACTTATCGAACCACCGCAATGCTGAATCCCCTAAACTCGCCGAGAACATTTTACACATCAAGGCTTCTTCATTTGTCTAGTAGGCCATTACTTGTTTGTAATGCCTGATGTGATTTGTTGGGTCGGATTTACCATCGTAGAGATTAAATTTTGGCTAGTCAAACTTCTTCGGTGGTGGTGCGTCTTGGATGGGTTGCGTAAATAGGGAACCATTATCCTCTCCTGGGGTCTTCCTGGCCAGTTCAACTATTGACTTTTTCTCATTAGTTTTATTTGTTATTGCTGAATAAATTATTTTCCTCAAATCTTGCTCGGCCCAATTCTTTGTTCGGCCCTCTGTTTGGAAACAACCTTCACTGTTCGGTCTCCAAGTCAATAAAAAACACTTGGTCGGGCAGACATGGCTGGGGTATCGTGGCTCTTTTTATCTTCCAGCGTTCTAGTTCGCGGCTCCCCCACCATTGCTTGTTTTTCTTTGTCACGTGGTGTGAACTCACTTCGTCCTCCACACGTTCTTTTCTGGTTGAAAAAATGTGGGTCCCGGCAAGTGCTGGGATAAAAGGTTTGGGTAACCCTAATGCAGTGTTTGCTGCAATCTGTTCTCACAACATCTGTAATAACATATTTTTCTTTTATTGGAGTTTTGATATTTTGACTTTGCTCTTGAGAAACCTTCGGACCCTTGTCCACATAACTAGGGTCGAATAGGGAGGAGGAATAGGTTTGCGAGTGACCTGGACCCCTAAATGGGCGCCTAACCATGTCTATATTTGGGATTGCGATTCGGCTTGTGGTTGGGTTGACAACAGGGTTTATATCGGGATTAACATTTTCTATAAGATGACTCATAGTATGAACCATTTTTCACAAATAAAAAAACCCAAACATATCAAATGGTACAGAAGCGAAGAACAACTATAAGCTCAAAAATACTACAAAATTTAATTATAGAGAGAGAAAATGATTTTGATTATCGAAAAACTGTTTTTTTATCGCCGATTACCACAGACGGCACCAAATTGTGGGTGGTGAATCTGACCGAACCCACAGAAAATCGAATTGACCCAAATCAATAGAGTTTGTAACCAAATTCAACAAAGGTGGCGATGAACAATAAATTAGTAGTGGAGACAACGGGTTTTTGTTTGTGTGGGTAGGTTCATCCGATGGATTTTATTTCCAATCCGGTAGTACATTCTCCCAGAGTGTGTGATTGTGTCATTCACTAAGCTCTAATGGCCAAATAAATATAATTTCCTATGAGAGAGATAGATAGTTCTAATATATGGCTCATGTTGTGCGAAAAATTGCTCATCCCCTGCTCAAGGTTTATCAAATTTTATTTATACCATTTGGATAGGGTCTGGTGAGGTAGAAAATTAGTATAAATGGTAAACTTGATCACTACTCCAAGGTTATAGTGTTAATAACCCTGTTTACACTAGTAGAAGTGGTTATTTCATATCGTATATCCTCCAACTCATCTACCTTTTATCCATAACTCGTCGATTGATATTGGCCCACAATTTGATCATATATCGTGGTTGGTCTCACCAGTCAGTAGAAATTAGAGCCTCCATATAAGTCCATGGCCTGTTCATTAGGCTTGGGCCGAGGCCCAGGTACAAAATTATGCTCCCAGAACAAACAAAATTATAAGTCAATTGTGATTTCATGAGCATCGTTTAAAAATAGTACGAAAGTGATACATTCTGAGATCAACATTTAAAATAATGTTGTAGGAACAACTCTATTCAATTCTTCATTAGATGAGCCCTTTAAATAGGGTACAAATACAATAGTAAATAGGGTTTACAAGAAAGCCCATTATGACCCATAATACACAATTTACCTAGTAAAATCCCTAATATATATTCTATCTAGACGATAGCACACTATGTGTAATTTCCTTAAACACTCCCCCTTGTGTTGAGTCGGATATAAAATGGTACATGTCTTGTTACCTCATTAAAACCTTGTTAAGTAACAAAAACCCTGTGGAACAAAATAACCTTGATTGAAGGGAAAAGAGTACAACATTATGACAATCCTGTTAGACTTCCTCCATTGAGTCTATATTTTCATTTGATCCTTACTTCAATCAATAGAGTTTGCACGTATTGTTACCTCGTTAAAAATCTTACCAAGTAACAAAATCCAGTGGAAAAAATAAATCTTGGTTTAAGGAAAAGAGTATAACGTAATGTCGTGTGGATATTAGACTCCCCTCAAGTCTATACCTCCCCCTGATATTTATATTAATCAAGAAATTTGAAAAACTTATGCATGTATCGTTGCCTCGTTAAAAACCTTATAAAGTAACAAAACCCAGTGGAAAAAATAAACCTTAGTCTAAGGAAAAGAGTACAACGTAGGTGCGAAAATTCCATCATATTTCACACCTTCCCTTGATCATTACTTCGATCATGAGAGTTGGGAAAGCCTAAGCACCCTTATATTTTTCACATGCTTTTCAAATATGGCCTTAGGAAAAGACTTGGTGAACTAGTTTGCTATATTCTCCTTAGAGCTTTGTGTGGGCCAGAGAGATACCCAACACCAACAAAATCAATCAAGATTTTGTTTGGGATTTTAATGTAGGGGGTGGCCATTTTAGCATCATCATTTACTTTAGATGTTGCTGTCGTATATACTTTGTCCTCTCTATAGGAAAAGAACAAATTCAAGCCAATGGTTCTTTTTAGGTGTTCAATTATGTTGTGTTGGCGCTGAGCTAAATCTAGCTAACAAGTTCAATGCGAATGTTATGTATGGTTGAGTATGTTGTGTTAAGTGCAATAATGTGCATATTGCATTTAGATAGGAAGTTTCATCTCCCATCTCCCAACATATTTTCATAATCTTACTTTGTACGAAATTGATCTTTCCTTTGATCTAAACTTCAACCAACCATGGGAGTGCTAATAGAATGCGTTTTGTCCAGGTTAAATTGCTTGATTATCTTTTGAACATACGCAAACTAGTGGATTAGTATTCCACAAGCTCGATATTCTAGATTAAGATATAAACAAAATTCGAGCTTTCCCAAGATTCTTTATCTCAAATTTGGATTTCAAGTAGCTAGTTGTTTCTCTTATTTCATCAAGAGTACCTATTATGTTCATATCATCGACATATACAGCTACAATTGCGAATCCGGAACTTGTTTTGTTTATGAATATGCATGAGCATAATTCATCGTTCTTATATCCCTTCCCAATCAAGTAGTCACTTAGACGGGTATACCATATCCGTTCGAATTGTTCCGTAAAGTGAGCATTTTAACTTAATTGCAAACGCACTTCGTGGTTTGGAGTTACTTGACTTGGGTAATCTAAGGCCATCAGACACTTTCATATATATCTCTAAGTTAAGATCCCCATAGAGATACGTAGTGACCATATTCATGAGCTACATTTTCAGTCCTTCGAAAACTTTCAAGCTAATTAAGTAGCGAAATGTTATAACATTTAGGCAATTTTAGAGCGTCTATAAGAAACCTTGCGCGACAAGGTGAGCCTTTTACTTCAGAACTTCTTTCTCCTCATTTACGCTTTATGACAAATAATTGTTTATGTCCTACAGGCTTTACACTTGGCACGGTTAGCACTACCGGACCAAATACCTGTCTCTTTGCCAGATATTCTAATTATGTTTGAATTGCTTATTTTTATTTAGGCCAATTTTGCCATTTGTTGACATTTTGCAACAGAGCGAGGTTCTACATCATCGCGCTCTTTGATTTTTTGAGCAACAGTCTATCATCAATGCATATGGAAAATCTTTTCATTAATTCATATGCCCTCTCTTAATCCATTGAGATTTATTTATTCTCTAAAATTATTTATAACTTCGGGGCGTCCCCCAGTATTGATTCATAGACATAAGTTCAATCAGAGATAATCTCATAAAAGAGGCTTTTACATTAATGATTGATTGATCAATTTGTGCCTTACTCCACCTCTTCTTTTGTGTGAGTGTTTGCCGAACCAAATGGCCTCCCTTTATTCCTTTAAGGAGCCATGGCCTCAACCACACCTCCACTAAGTGTAGTTGTAGCGTTTCTTTCTGTGACACTATGCCCCTTGTTGGGGACTTATAAACTTGCAGGCATATTGCAGCTGGTATGTTTGATCTCGTCACTTTTTAATATCATTAAATGTATCAAGCATCAAATATGTTACATTTTAAAGATTGATTATTCTTTTTCACTTCACTATACATTGTGATGTGCGTGGGGATCAAGATGAGACAAAGTGGGGACCACAACAATTCCTATCGTTCCTTTGAAAATTTCTTTTCTTATCTCCCTCTAACGACGGGAAGACTATCTCATCAAAGTAACAATCCGCAATTCTTAGCGGTAAAGAAATCACCTGACAAGGATTCTAAATAACGAATTATCGTTGAGAATTCATATCCAACGTAATACTTAATTGTTTCAGCGAGCCCAGTTTGGTGCGCTGTGGGGGCGCAATCGGCACATATGCATAAAATATCAGGCTAATATCCAGTTACCAACTGGTATACATATAATAGTTGTCTAATATTGAACCTTGAAACAAATAAATAAAACTGCGTGCAATATTGCATAAATCCCAGGCATATATAGGCAATATAGTGCGCATAACCAATGCCCTATCTGCCATCTATATCCTTTTGATGGTTGCTTTTTGAGAGACCTTTTTGCTTATGTACATGAAAAACGGGATTTTTTACTTCGATTTTATGCAATGATCATTAAGTACTTTTAATGTAAACTCTCTAACTTTGTCGAGTCTTATAGACATGATACAGTAATAAGGGTGGTGAGCCCTTAAGTGTATAATATGAGCTAAGAGGTTTGTAAATGCAGCATTTCTTATAAACAATTATTCGACATGTGACCAGAATGCCGAATTATCCACCAGGTCCATAAAGTACTTTGAATGGTTCCGCACTCTGGATGGATTTATCTATAAATATATATTGTAAGAATGGTATATTTTGTTTTGTATCTTTAGCATAAGAAGGTCTTGATCCTATTTTTGCCAAAGAGCAGGCTTTGAAAAATGGGGTATCATTCTTTTGACATGGTCAATTAGGCATAATGAGAAGGGGGATATGGCTTTCAATACTTCAAAAATCAAGAATTATTTTTTAGCATTACTAGTATCAACACGTTGCAATGTGTTGAATGTTTGTCCCATTTACTTGTCACTCAAAAAAAGAGATATCCGTGTAAATACTTTAACGCATGAATTATCATGACCAAGCTGCACTAAGCAAGCATGCCAAAGCCTGTATGAGTCTATGTCCCACGGTATGTTGTTGGTGATATCATAGGATTTGACAATCCTTATCTTAGTGGAGTACATTCCACTAAAATAACTCATACGTTTTTTTTAAAATGCGTTTCTTTGCACATTTGTTTAGAGGTAAAATAAAAATATTTTTGTTCCACTCTTATATTTGATTTTTGTATGATTACTGTTGGTATAAATATCATTAACAAAGTTTGGGTCGCTTTAGGTGAGCAGTTCTTTAAACACCATTTTAGCAACAAAATGGTTGAGCAGTTCTTCGCTCTTATGATGATTTAATCATCATAGTCACATAGATATTATAGGTTATTCATTACCTATTTCGTTGAATGGCTATAGTGTTCCCACTATCAACCAATAATAAAAGTTATCATCGATTCATCTTTACAGTAATGAAATCGAGTATAGATTTCGAACCATGAAAAAAAAATAAAAAAAAATTGAACATATCAAATACATCAGAATAAAGTCTGAAATTTAATTAATAAAACCAATGATAATCAATCCAGTATCTTGTTTAGAAATCTAATCCATCCATTCAATCAATCATAAACTTTAAGACAAAACTATTGTCTAATTAAAAATTAGGCAATATGCCTGTTCAACTATTTCTGAAAAATAAAGTGAATAAAACAAATCAGTCAAAATCGGGTGCATCCATTGACTGAGCAAAGTCCTTCTTGCCACTAATGTCTGCGATTGTAAATTTGACATAAGTGTCATTGTCTTCTTCATTTATAAAGTGAGATTCTTGTTCTTTAGATTCTCAATATCTCTTGTAACTGGCTGCTACTTTAGCGCTTGCATGGTAGTTCTTGTACCAATGCCCATCAACTCCACACCTGTAACATGGCTCATCGCCAATTCTTTTCTTTTTGGCTGGAGGATTCTTAGGTGCATTTTGTATCTTGTTTTCCTTACCACTAGATTCAATAGCACCATTTCTTCGCCATACATTGGAAGAGCCTCCACGACCCGCACCATGATTCCCACCTCCCTTTTCACTTTGTGCATTGTTGCCACGTGAGTAGGGATTAGCACGTCCAGTCCCCTTTGCATTAGGGTTCTTTCCACTATTCATCTTACCGTAGTTGGCCTCAGGATTTCTCTTTGTCCCGATGGGCCTGGCATTATAATTCAAAAGAACCTCATTATGCCTTTCAGCCACTTGTAGTAGGTTGATCAGCTTATTAAATGTTGTGATTCTTTTGTTATCATACTCAAGCCTATACTGGTTCGCTAGTATAAGTGCTGAAGTAGGGAAAGTGAAAAGGGTCTTCTGAATCATATCATTTTCTGTGAGATCCTTTCCACAGAAGTTGAGACATGCCTTTAAGCACAACATGTCTTTATTGAAGTCGTTAACCCTTTTATAGTCAAGCAAGCGGATTTCATTCTACTGGACGGTCAATTCTGGGGAGCAAAGTGTCATGAATGTTCCCAAAACGTCCCTTAAGGGCATCCCATAATTCTTTAGGTGTCTTCAACTGAAGGTACTCCCAGCGTAGGCTGGGGTCAATATGTTTCCTTGGAAACATTAATGCATTTGCTTTCACCTTGTCAGACGGTCCGTTGTCTGTTGGGTCTTTGGGGTCAGCAAGTGTGGTAGAGTATTCTTTAGCCACAAAAGCGGTTTCTACATCAAAAACTCACCGATGGTATTCAAGTCCTTCTGAGTCCAAAATGTCAAATTCGGGTCGAGTTGGGTCGGCCATCTTAATAAATAATGACGAAGATATTACACAGTTATAAGTACATCCATGTTAATAATTTTTCAGGAATATGAATTAGATTTCAAAATCAAGATTCGTAATGGTCACATTTTCGATGTTATATGAAAATACTTTATCATAATGATTATAATGCACATAAACTTTCATCATCATTACAACTTTCAAATTAAATAAAATAATTAACAATATAAGTAATTATGAGAAACACAACTATATAAACAATATTCTAAGTTTTCTTTAGCATGCTTAAAAATTAGGCGACGAGAGAAGAGATCAGTGGTAATGGTGGCCGGCGGCTAGAGTTTCTTAGGGTTAGGATTGTTAGCTCTGAGCGTGCTAATAATGTGTTGTAGGAACAACTCTATTCAATTCTTCATTAGATGGGCCCTTTAAATAGGGTACAAATACAATAATAAATAGGATTTACAAGGAAGCCCATTATGGCCCATAATACACAATTTACACAGTAAAATCTCTAATACATATTATATCTAGACGATAGCACATTATGTGTAATTTTCTTAAACAAATAAATATTTGTTAATATGTGTAGTACTACAACTATTATCTATAAATAAAAGAATAAGAATTTTCTAATATAAATGGATAATATTATATAGTAAAGATTGAAAAATACTTGTTATAAGATAAAAAAGGTCTTTGAAAATAGAAAAAGTGTCAAGGTAAATGGTGTCTTTGAAAATTGAAATGATTGTCGAAGCGGTGCTTATTTTTTTATTTTTTAAAAAATAAATAATTAAAAATAAAATAATAATTTTGTAACTTGGCATATAAAAGAAAACAATTTTTGTTTTAAGATTACACTAGGATCCATTGCAGAACAAGTCAAAGAATGAACTTTCTGTAAAATGGAAGCAACGTTTAAGGCCAATTTCCTACGTAAATAACCACACGCCATTACTCGCGATCCCTTAGACCATCTCCATTGCAAAGGCTAAATGACCAAATTTGGCTTTTCCATTGCTTTATTGGGTAAGGTAAAAAGGTAAAAATGAAGCTAAAAGTGTAAACCAAAGCCAAAGATAGCTCCCGACAAAATTTTAGCTCGGACGATCGATCAAGAGTCGGGGCAGAGTGGAAGACTCTCACGACACATCGTGTGTCGTGAGAAATCAATCGTGTTTGGCCGATCAATGATGTGTCGTGCGACACATCATTGAAAATCCCTTGGACGATATATGATTGATCGTGGCATACATTCGGACGATTCATGATGTGTCGTGGGACACATCATTCAATATCCCTCCGTTGGTGCTCTTTCCAGTATTTATAAACAAGCTCCGATACCAGAAAATTTTATAGCAGTAATCTTTCTTCAGTATTCTTTCTTCAGTACTATCTCAAAATTTAATCAAGCTTTGAATAAGTGTTCTTTCAAATATTCAATTGAGCTTTCTCTACTGCATTCTCATATTATTATTTCTATTGTGTAGTTTATGAAAAAAACTTTCATCTTTCATTCTACGTATCGTAAGATTTTTATTTTCAAATAATTTATCTATATAATTTTTAGAATGTCTAGATCTCGTGGAACAAATATGACACCATTTGAAGATGAAGCTCTTTGTCGAGCCTATATTCACGTCAGTCTTGATTCGGTAATTGGTGCTAATCAAACTATTGAAAGATTATGAGAATCGATTGCGTTAATTTATCATGAGCAGCCAGGTATCATATCTAAAAGAACTCCATGCTCTCTCCAATCGCGATATATGGCGGAAGATCTAATTTTCCTCCAATTGAAATTCCTATATTAAATTGAGAAAGTGGTAAAAATGTATTATATAGTAAAATTTTGCGTTTAAAAAAATAACACGTAAATAATTCTAATAATAAAAATCGAACCTGTTATCATTGTGAAATCAAACGGTGTAAGGCCAATCTCACATGTAGGTATGTGAAATGTATGTGTAGTATCCCACCAACGTCGAATACAAGCTTCGACAACACCACTGTCTGATTTTGGCATATGAAGCGAGAAAATTGTTGACCACCCGGCATTATCAATTAAACGTTTTACCTCATTATTATGCGATAAGGTAACATATAATTCATTGGCTGTGTGCCACGTCGATCGTATCGCGAAGTAATTTCCAGATTTTAATTTTTGAACTTCAGGGTTTGAAACGTGGTATTCGTTATCAACAACACGTTTGTAATTACCTAATGAAATTGAATGTGATTCGGGTTCATTTTGTCGTTGTGTCGACCTACGTCTTGCGCTGCTAGGTCTTGGTGGATCATTACTAGACCCACTTTCATCTGGCTTCCTTGTCGATTGTTTGGCAAACATTCTCTTGATTGATTTCATTCTACAAAAAATAAATTTGAAATGCATAAAATATCTAAAGATATAATTATTGAGAGATGAAGATCAATGACAAATAAAATAAAATTTGTAAAATAATTTATACCTTGAAAGAGAAAATTTACGGATGAAACTGAAATTTATAATACGGAGTGATATAAATAAGATGATTGCGGACGCGATAATGTTGATGAGAAGAAATGATGAAGAATACACATAGAATGATAAAGTATATATGGATGAAAATCTATTAGAAGACAAAGTATTTTCAAAGCACCCGTGAAGGTATAGGCTTTAAGTTTTAAAAGAAGAGAAAGCATGCAAGTGAGTTAAAGCATGCATGCAATAATGGAATGAAGACAAACCAATCTATTCTCGGAAATGGAAGAAGAAGAAAAAAATATAATGCCTACCACGACACATGATGTGTCGTGGCTATCAAAACCGTGAGCCGATGTGTCGTGCGATAGCTTCATATCCTGGGCCGACAATTTATAAATCGTGCGAGGTAAATTTACACTTCTTCCGCTGCGCCTCTCCATTTTTAAATAGTGTAAATATACCATTTTAACCTACCTTTTTACCTTACCCATTAAAGATGGTCTTATGTCACTTGATTTACCCAGTAAACTACAAAAGGGGTCCAAACAATAGAGCGAGTACAAAGTTGACATCATAACCCGCGATTATTGTTGGTATTTCCTTATTACTAGACAAACTTAGCCCAAACCAGTTATATATAGACAAATATTTTTCAGTTTAAAAAAGACAAGTTGGTCGGAGATTTTAACAAAACAATCATCGGATCTTCCGAGATTATCCTAGGTGTCGGTCACTCACTCTTCTAACATATACCAGAATTAGCCGGCTTTATGCAGTCAATCAACCTTTTTGACTGGCGTTGTCCGGTTTCTTTCCCAGCTGCACATACCTTTACTTGCATATATATGTAGAGAGAGAGGCCGCATTTTGCAGCACAAGCTTCAACATCTGTTTCCTGTATTTTACATATTTGATTTGATGCATCCGTTTCCAGGCTAGGTTTATCCTATCCATTGCACAACCTTCGGCTCTTCAATTCCCAGGTTTGTCTTTTTAATGTTCATTTAATAATATTTAGAGTTTCACTTTGTTGGAGTAATTTTAGTTATTATTGTTATATGCAAAAGACAAAATCTCTTCTTTTTTTCTTTTTTTTTGGGATAGGGAATTATTAAATGATTTATGTTGGGATTATTAAGACATTGACGTATTATTTGTTTTTCTGTTCACTGCGCTATTCTTAATACCATATATATTACTATTGAGTTTTCTTAAATATGTGCTCTTTGAGAATCTGATGAACGAATCTAATTGCAAGGTTATATATTTATCCAGAGTATGGATATTGATACTCCACTTTCATAGTGCAAAGTATGGATTTAACCTTGCTTGGTCTGGCTGAATAATTAATCCCACCGTTACAAATAACTAGTCTAACTTTCTTTTCCGGGATATCTCAAATTGATATTTCTATTTCATAATCAAAGTACCAAATCTCATGAGAGAGAAAATGAGTTGACCATTCATTAGATTGAAATTATTGATTTCTTAAACATAAAAAAGCCACACTAAGATTATCAATATGAGACAGAAGAAGTAACATATATACCGCGATTGCACTTAACTAATTTAAAAGAAGCTTGGTTCTATGGAAGTGTGTTTGAAACCCCAGTTTCAACCTTTAGAATTAGAATTGGAGCAACACCAGAGTTGGAATTGGGGATTCAAACATAGCCTGAATATTCGAGTCAAATTCCTTTTAACAAAAGCCAAAATAGTGTGAAAAATACTTATCTTAGCTCAAGTGCAAAGAATATATATTTTGACGTCCCAAATTAACAGTCTCGTTTTCCTTTTTAGGATGGCCCACATTAAGAATGTGACAACTTGACGATGACTATCCTTATCCTTTTTTTCTAAATAAAGGGGGTACATCTAAGTTTGTATTATGTTTTTCCATAACAAAATAGGTCGACAACTTATAAATCTTGACTTCTGAATGGTTTTATAAGTGAGTGGAGTTTTGAGATTATGACAATGTTGATTGCTTAATGGTTTTAATAGTTCTTTGATCAATTGCAGATCTCCAAACTCAACAATAATTTTTGGACTCATCTTGAGAATATTTAATAATGTCTCCCACTGCTGTTGATATATTACAAAATGGAACTGTTAAACACCTCGAGGCCGGAGGATCCTCTTCTGAAATTGAAGATTCCGATTTGTTGAGGTTACTGGACCGACCCCGACCGACTAACATAGAGAGGAATAGATCCTTTGACGAGAGGTCCTTTAGTGAATTGTCAATGACTTTATCACCACCGCGCAATTTCTACAGAAGCTCTGACAACTCATCTCGTATTTTTGAACATCTCGAGAATATATATTCTCCAGGAATAAGGTCTGGATTAAATACGCCTAGATCAATGAATTGCTTTGAGACACATCCCATCGTTGCAGAAGCATGGGACGCATTGAGACGTTCATTGGTTCACTTCCGTGGCCAACCCGTTGGGACAATTGCTGCACTTGACCATTCTTCCGAAGACCTTAACTATGATCAAGTAAGTCTGACTGCCTATTCTAACTATTTTTCTGGTGTATTTATCCAGTTATCCTTGTACATAATACACAATTGAATACTAAATTTGCTTCTGATGAGTCTTGTGGAGAGATCGGGTATTCAATTTGTTTCTTATAAGTTCAATTATGCACTCTTTTGACAGGTTTTCTTGAGAGACTTCATCCCGAGTGCAATGGCCTTCTTGATGAATGGGGAACCTGAAATAGTAAAGAATTTTATTTTGAAAACTCTTCGACTTCAATCATGGGAGAAGAAGGTGGACAATTTCAAATTAGGGGAAGGAGTAATGCCAGCAAGTTTTAAGGTACTCCATGACCCTGTAAGGAATTTCGAGACAATAATTGCAGATTTTGGTGAAAGCGCCATAGGAAGAGTGGCACCTGTTGATTCTGGTTTTTGGTGGATAATATTACTTCGCGCGTACACAAAGTCAACTGGGGACTCTTCTTTAGCTGAAATGCCAGAATGCCAGAGGGGTATGCGCCTTATTCTATCATTATGTCTTTCTGAAGGCTTTGATACATTTCCAACTCTGCTTTGTGCCGATGGTTGCTCTATGATTGACCGTAGAATGGTTAGTATCACATAATCTTCTCTTTTTTGTCTGGTATGATAAGTAGATTGATCATTGAATTCCCTACTGAAATTTGTTTGTATGAAATACTTAGGGTGTTTATGGGTACCCTATTGAAATACAAGCACTTTTCTTTATGGCCTTAAGATGCGCATTGCTTCTACTTAAGCACGATGATGAGGGGAAAGAGTTTGCCGAGAGAATAACTAATCGCCTCCATGCTTTAAGCTATCACATGCGCAGCTATTTTTGGTTGGACATAAAGCAGCTAAATGATATATATCGTTTCAAGACAGAAGAATATTCTCACACTGCAGTTAACAAGTTTAACGTTATGCCCGATTCGCTCCCAAATTGGGTGTTTGATTTCATGCCAAGCCGAGGGGGTTACTTTATTGGGAATGTGAGCCCAGCAAGAATGGATTTCCGTTGGTTTTGCCTAGGTAATTGCGTGGCTATCTTGTCGTCTTTGGCAACTCCAGAGCAAGCCTCGGCTATAATGGATCTTATTGAATCGCGATGGGATGAGCTTGTGGGTGAAATGCCGCTCAAGATTTGTTACCCAGCCATGGAAAGTCATGAATGGAGGATTGTAACAGGCTGCGATCCTAAAAATACTAGCTGGAGTTACCATAATGGTGGATCTTGGCCTGGTGAGCTTACTGGTGAAAATTGATATATGGACGTAAGAAATGCAGAACAGGCAAAATACACCATAAATAGTTAATCCACAAATACTTGCGGCATTGTTGTATATCTGGTATGGGACCCACCACTAATTATATTACTTTAACCCTGATCTGATCAGATGTATCAACACCACAGGTGTTTGTGAATTAATTTTTGTGAAGTAATTTGAGGATTTAGCAATTCTTTGCAAACATTAATTTAGTTTGGACGAGTACTCATGTTTTATTGATTTGGGTGTAGTGCTTCTCTGGTTCCTTACCGCAGCGTGTATAAAGACGGGGCGGCCACAAACTGCAAGGCGAGCCATTGAATTAGCTGAAAGCCGGTTATTGAAAGACCATTGGCCCGAATATTATGATGGAAAGCTGGGGAGATATATTGGAAAACAGGCACGTAAGAACCAGACATGGTCGATCGCAGGTTATTTAGTGGCAAAGATGATGCTTGAAGATCCTTCTCATTTGGGTATGATATCTCTCGAGCAAGACAAACAGATGAAGCCTCAGATGAAAAGATCTGCTTCTTGGATTTTCTAATTTTTCATTTCTTACTTATAATTATATATACACTTGGGCAAATGAATATTAGCTTGACGGAACTGCTGAATTTTTTTTGTTTTGAATTGTTGATAATTCTATAAATTTCAATAGTTACGTTGAGTTGCTTTTCCAAAAACCTATCCTTTGCTAATAATTGTCTAGTTCCCATTTTTATTTTGTTAGTGTTTTTCTAGAGGATTGGTTCAAGCCCCTTTTAGACGTTCGTTTTGTTCAATATTTGGTAAAATTTAGGGGTATCCCAACTGATTAAGAGGAAAAATTATGAAGTAGCTTTATCTACTAACATAGTATTTTTTTCTTATCTTTTATTTTCTGAGAGGGATCTGTTTAGTAACAAAATAAAAAATGACAATAAAACCAATTAATTTGTGTGAGAAGTTTAAAAATAAATTGAGTAATTTGGTGAGATGTTTATCATCTAATGCTTAATTTTATATTGGAAAAGCAGCCTTATTTTTTAACTTTTTTTTTAATTTTTTACAAAAGTACATTATTATTATTATTATTATTATTATTTCCTGTTGTTAAACAGACTCGTAGGCTCCGTTTGATTGCAAAGATGGAAAAAGAAAATAAATTTAGTTAGTTTGTGTGAAAAGATAGAAAATAAGGTGAGAGATGTTACTCATTTTATGAGTTTATATCCCCCATCCTTCAACATTTTTGATGGAAAATTTTTACTCACCACCAAGTAAAGAAAATTTCTTCATGGAAAAACTTAAAAATCAAGAGGATATCACCTCTATCACTCAACTTATTTTCTATCTTTTCACCAAAAATAACTCAATTTTTTTTTCCACGTTGCAATCAAACGGAGCCGCATAGTCTAATTATTTGCACTGACATCCCACTTCAATATGCGGTAGTGAACTAAACATTCTGGTAACCGCAAGAGTATCTCTTCATAATTTTTCTCGCTAACTTATTGGGCTTCTTGTAGGCCTTTTATGGGCTCAAGTGCAACGAGGCCTATATGACTATTAACATAAAATAGAGGGTATATTTCGGAATATTCTCTTCGATTAATTGGCTATTTTTATTTTCGTGTTACTGCCTCTAATTTTTTTTTTCCCCTTTTAATACGAAGGTACAAAAATAGAAGGTCTATTTGATAACAATGGTGAAAAATAATTTGAAACATAAATAATTGATAACAAGATTTGAAAGAGAGAGTCATTTGATAAGATGTTCTTTGTTTACTCCTTAATATTTTTTCATGAGAATTTTTTTCTCCTCCTACTTAAAAAGTTTTATTTCATAAAAAATGAAAGAAGTAATAAAATATATCACCACGTCTCTCGCCATACTTTTCAATGGCTTATAAAAATTAATTGCCTTTTCAATTTTTTATTCGAAGGTGATAGGTGTCCAAGGATGAATGAAACTAAATATCGGAATTTGCATATATACATAATTTGTGACAAAGCAGAATTAAGTAGAATAGTCTGTACTAATTAATAGCTAGATATATATATAAGATAGTCCAAATATATAGTTTTGGCAATATTCTATATGTATATATATTTGACAATTAGATGATGTTGATTTAAGTGCTAGTGGCCAGCTATCAGATGTTATGTTTAGGGCTTTGATGTATTCATTTCAGCCGCTCGATCTATGATTCGATTAACATTTATCTATGAAATAAATAATGCGGCTAAATCATATACAGCTGTTTGTTTCCCTTTCATTCTATTCGCATTTCCATGGATCATTTGTATATATAATTATATATATATGCATGAGGTAGGAATTGCTTCCTTTATCCATATGCATATTCTTTCTTTCTTTCTATATATATTTTTTTGGCCAAATTTAATATTTATATATAGATAAATGCATGATCTGATGCTTAACAACGTAGGTGGCCGTTACTTCCATTAATTCATCTCAGATTTTCTTAATTTTTTTTCCGAACTAGGACTCTGTTTGGGTTGGTTTGGACTCATTTTTATTTTTAAATTTTTTTGCATATATAGAGAGAACATTTCTTTTAAGGACGTATCATTCACGTAACTATCTTAAGGACCGTTCATTTTGAAGGGGTAAACAGATAAATTTTTTTATGAAATTTGAAAGAGATGATCTCTATTATGAGAAGATCATCTTTACTAAATTTTATCAAAAAAAAATAACTAGGAATTGAATTAACTAAACAATTGATATATATGTATGCGCATTTCTAGATGTTGAAATATTAGATGTTTGGTTAACGCACATTCCTTTTGAATTTTATGATGAAATTTTGTGGAGATGGTTTACTTATTATAAAGATCAATTTCACCAAATTTCATGAAAATATTCCTTAATTTATCTATCAAAATGAATGGCCCTTAAGATAATTAACTTTAAAGACGGTATTTATGAAAAAGAAACATGCAGTGTATATATATAAGAAGCTAGGACGACATATATGAGGTTTGATATATATAAGAGAAACAAAAAGCACGGCATAATAATTGGACCACATGCTATATATGTATATAATGGAATTTGCAAAGTCGTACATATATTATTTAATATGATCGAGCTAGCTAGCTAGGACTACAACATTATATTAACTTAACTGGCCGTTTCTCCTGGAAATGGGGATGACATGCACCGGGCCTGGCTAAGTGGCTATTTATTAGAACTTGACATGCATTCAATTAATTAGATCAGCAAGGGCTCCAATATTTCCTTACCCTCCACCGATAGATATGTCGCCTTTTGGGTATTATTATTCTGAATGTCATTGTCAGCAAGGGGATGACATGCAATTTTAACCTACCCCTAGCTCATCGATGTTCCTAGCTAGCTGACGGCCAGCTAATGATACTACGTACTACTTGTAATTGTCCAAACATGTGTAAATTTGGATTTAGCCTAATAATATTGCCATTATTAATACCAATTATTATCACTTCAGTTATATATCAATTTAGAGCATTCACAGCTTGTGTGATGCATGTATAATTCTTTCCAATCGACATTATATATAAAGTCTTAGATAAATTTAATTTAGGCGTTCAAGTTCAAGAAGAGGGAAAGGGTAAGAGGAGAGGGACTCAAATAGTGGTGGTAGACAGAGCTTAACTTTTATATAATTGTCTCTGTTAGAAATGATGATATTGAATGATGATATTCTCCAACATAAATTAGCATTATTATTTGTAATTATTAAAGCTTAGAATTATTCTTCTTTTCCTTTATTCCCTCCTCCATGTTTTCCCTCCTTGTTCACCTCCTTTCTTCCCATTTAAATAGGCTTCTTGTTTCCTTCTTTACTTGTATATATATTCATGTCAATTCATTGTAAATAGAAGTGAGATTGTAACAATGTAACCCCCTTGTGGATTTCTTGCTCATTAATATAATTTCTCTATTTCTTGTGTTGTATAATTTTAACATGGTATCAGGGGACAACCTCGCCACTAGCCACCACGACCTCGCCACTAGCCACCACGACCTCGCCACCAACCACCAGCCACCCACAACCTCGCCACCAAGCACCACACCTATCACCATTATCAAACAAATCAAATACGCCTCCAAACACTACTCGAATCAAACTTTACGCAGCAAACCTGTTCAAAAAAAACCACGTCCAAATATTATTATTGAAGCATTCAGCCTGGCTGGCAAGACCATCAGGTAACCACAGCTTAGTGCAAGGTTCGATTCCTACTAATAGCATTTTATTTTTCCTCTATTTCCTTACAAACACTGCAACTCTCCACATCATTAACATCCAGTCAGCGCCACGTGTCCACCACGTGACATCCAGTCAGTGCCACGTGACATCCAGTCAGCGCCATGTGGCATCCATGCCAGCGCCATGTGGCATCCAGTCAGCGCCACGTGGCATCCACGCCAGCGCCACGTGGCATCCAGTCAGCGCCACGTGGCATCCACGCCAGCGCCACGTGACATCCAGTCAGGCGCCACGTGTCCGCACGTGGCATCCCGTCAGCGCCACGTGTCCGCCACGTGACATCCAGTCCAGCGCCAGTGTCAGCCACGTCAGCGGTTACACTGTTGAACCGCCGTTTGCTTGCCGTCAGAATTGACGGAATATTCCAGACAGCGACGTCAGATATATTTACAATTTCACCCCTTACTTTCTGATATTTCTATTCTAGCCCCAAAACCTTCTTATTTTCCTATTCTAACATCAAGAGCCTTGATCTCATTGCAACCACTCATCCACTCGTCAACTTCCCGATTCTCTCCTCCGTCAATCCCAAGCAACACGTCCATTTCCTCAGTCATACCATAACCGACAACCCTAATCCATACCATAACCGACAACCCGCAAATTCCGTAAACTCCAAACCCTCGCCATCATCAAATGCCGACATCTTTTTGCTCTGACCTCGAAATTTAAAATTCGAAATCAAATTTCGAGATCGGCGCCTTTAACCCTTTCACCAGCTTCCTGCCCTTAAAATCAAAACACACCATCCTCACTGCAAATCACCCAATAGCACCATCCTCACTGCAAATCTCCCATTCAAATCCAATACAAACAGCCATGTCGATCAGCATCCGCCAGCGAGGTACTCCATGTCCTGCCTGCTCTTTTCGCCGCAGAGCTGTCCTCCTTCTTGTGAATCAATTAAAATCTTTCCAAATGCGTATCATCGTCGAGATTATCACACAATCTTTTCCGTTTTCGGGTTAAAAAGTGTTGAATTTTTTTTACAAACACGTACCGGATCACAACATCGTGAAAAACTCTCGCTTATTCGTTTCTCTTTGAAGCTAAGGCAAGAATCCTAAAACCTGCTGGTGGAATGCGCTGCCCTCCTTACCTCTCTTGATCAAAAGCCTTGAGGCTCTGCATTGTCACGAATGACGGCTTGGAGCTCGACTTGGACAGCGAGTCTCCCAGGGTTAATCCTCATTTTCTCTTTGTCCCTCCTGCAAGTTTCCTCAAGTCCAATCCCATCCGACTCCCTTGCTCACACCCACCAGGCTCCTTCGCTTCTCCATCCGGCTCTGGTCGACGCCGCCACCGTTTCCGACCGAAACTGCCGGAGAAATCTCCAGCTCCAGGTCATTTGCCTACCCATCAGGCTCCTTTACTCACCCATCCGACTCCTTGCGTGCCTCTCCACCTGGCCCCTATAAACCCTCCTGCAAGTTCCTCAAGGCCAATCATTCGACTCCCTTGCTCACCCACCAGGCCCTTCGCTTCTCCATCCGGCTTCTTTTACTCACCATCCGGCTCCTTTGCCTCTCACACCTGCTCCTTTAACCCCTCCTGCAAGTTCTCAAGGGCCAATCCATCTGGACTCCCTTGCTCACCCACCAGCTCCTCCTTCGCTTCTCCATCCGGGCTCCTTTACTCACCCATCCGCTCCTTGCCTCTCTCCACCGGCTCCTTTAACCCTCCTGCAAGTTTCCATCAGGGCCAATCCATCCGACTCCCTTGCTCACCCACCAGGCTCCTTCGCTCTCCATCTGGCCCCTCAGAGAATCCTCTAGAACATGGGGTTCTTCTTTCCGACCCAGGAAGATTTGTTGAGCATCCTCACTACAAAAGTTTTTAAAGCTCCTTTCATCAACCCCTGATAGAGATATCCTACCGACCGTGAATCTCTTTCAGAAACCACGGGGATCCTCTGACAGCAGTGATATGCCGGCATATCCGATCTGTCAGATTACCAAGTTGCTTTGGATGGTTTCTCAAAGGGGTCTCTCAAATTAGTTCTGTTGCGGAGGTTGCCGGATTAATGACTCCG
Source organism: Lonicera japonica (assembly GCA_021464415.1). Taxonomy (NCBI): domain Eukaryota; kingdom Viridiplantae; phylum Streptophyta; class Magnoliopsida; order Dipsacales; family Caprifoliaceae; genus Lonicera; species Lonicera japonica. The sequence continues at coordinate 2,726,653 of CM038466.1, forward strand.
GATTGGACTACCTTAGGAGATATAGGATACAATTCGCTCTCTGCTTCTAACTTCACTGATATCTTGAATTTTGGTGCTGATGATTCTCAGAATCCATCGCCTTTCTCTTTCTTTTTAATCTCAATAATGTGTGTTCCCTTCCTTCCGCACCACCAACACCCTCGGAAACCTCTCGCCTCTCTATATCGAAACTTCAGTTTATCTCTCTAAAACCAAAACCAAAGAAAGGGCCATCATTGACTACTAGCACCACTGCTACTCTTTCCCACCTCTCTAAAAAAAAAAAAAAAAAAAAAAAAAAACATATCTAATATATAATTCAATCTCTTCTTCAATTAATATTTCAGCGGGTCGCCTTTCGCTGTACCTCCAAGTATTCTGATTCAATTTCTTGTTACTTTTATAACGTACTGCTCGGCGTATTCAGATCAAGTTTTTTCCTCCGGAAATTCTACACACCGGACCTCGCCGTTCCGTCGGCTCCCGTCATCGCCGTTCTACCCAGCCGTTCCGTCTGTCGGTCAATCATCGAACATGTCAAAAAAAAAAAAAAAAAAAAAAAACACAAAACCAAATTCCATTTTCTCGTATCCAAATTCGGATCCCTAAGAGCCTCATCAACAACAACAACGCGCACTCTCGCCATCTCGCGCACTCCGAATCCCTCCGGCGCGCCCTCTCGCAGCGCCATCCAGATACCATGCCAGATTTCAGATCTGACAAATACATTTGCTAATCGCATCTTCTACCTTCGCTGTCTCCGCCTACTACTGCCGCCCGCCCCACCACCTGAAAATACGACTCAACCCCCGACACCAACCCCAATCCTCCGGGTGTCCCCTTATCAACCACCATCCCCCTCAGCTCCTTCTTAGCTCTCACCACTCCCTTGTCTTACCAGATCCATACTTCTCCAGGATCTCTCATACTTCTCTTTCTCTCACACCACCACCACTGCCACCTTGCCCCTACCGTCGCCGACTAGTGGCGAACCGTCACACTCTACACACGAGTCTTTCCACCCGTCGGTTTCATAGAACCAAACATTCTCCACCACCGGAGCCGGCGACACATCAATAGCTGTTTGGTAGCTTCCTCACCTCTTCAAACTCAAGTTGGTCTCTTCATACCCCTTGAGTTTGAGGGGGGGTGTTAGAAATGAATTATGAATGATGATATTCTCCAACATAAAATTAGCTTATTATTTGTAATTATTAAAGCTTAGAATTATTCTTCTTTTCCTTTATTCCCTCCCTCTGTTGTTCCTCCTTGTTTCCTCCTTTCTTCCCTCATTTTAGGCTTCTTGTTTCATTCTTTACTTGTATATATATTCATGTCAATTCATTGTAAATAGAAGTGAGATTGTAACAATTGTAACCCCTTGTGGATTTCTTCTCATTAAATATAATTTCTCTATTTCTTGTGTTGTATAATTTAACAGTCTCAACCACTAGGCCACCGCCTCAAATCTCCAAACCCATATTTGTTGATAAAGGAGTAGAGCGACAAAAACTCTGGTCAAAGATTAAAATGAAACTTGTTAGGAAATGGCAAAAGACCAAGTTATGATAATTGTTGTGGAATTTGTTTTACCATGTACGTCGCAATTATAATTATATTTATTATTTATTATTTTATTTTAGAAGTTTCATTCATGTAATTAGGAGATTAATTAATTTAGTTCAATTAACATAAAAATGTTGGCATTGTTATAGAGTATATAAAGAAATTTTCGATAAATCGATTCAAAAATAGTTTGGGGCACAAAATCTTGCACGCGAATGAGGAATGAAAACCACCTTTAAGAGAAAAAAAATATGCATCGATGAATAAGAGTGCATGAAAATGAAATGATGGTGGACTGGTGCCAGCTAACACGAGTAGATGGACTGATTGGACACAACCTAGCTTCAATTACTATGCTTCATGCATTAATGCTTTATCACTTTTGCATGATAAAAAAGGAAAAAGAAAAAAGAGATTGCTTATATTCACTTGCGTAATATGTAGACTACAATGATTCAAATAATTAAGGTAAATTAAAGGGCCCCTCCCCCAAAAGATTAGGAACGTCCATCCGTTTGGATTATGTGGGTTTTAGGCAAATTAATATATATGGCTTTGAGATTTTAAATTCGATTCAAGTCGAGTCACATAAAAGATTCAATTAAATATTAAAAGAAAAATGTTATACTTATTAGGTAATTTTATCGAATAATTATAATGGCATATATTACATGAATTGCATTTTCTAAAAATATAATAAAAATAAAAATTATAATACATTCTGTAAGAAAAGATGACAGCTAATTAAAATAATTGGTAATTAAGAAAAATATTTTCCAGTATATTTGTTTTAATTGTCAATTTTTATGTTTTCTTTCCAATTAAATTCAATACAGTTATATCCAAATAAGAATAGAGTAGGTCTAAAACCATATAAAATACACACACACACACACATATATATATATATGTAAGTAATACGAGACAATTGAATTGGGTTGGATTCGTTGATATTAAACAGTTTTGAAGTTTTTACAACATAAAACCAATCCTACATTTCTCATATATATGTACAGAAAAAAAAAGGGATCTAATAAAATATTTAAGCTATCAAATCCAATAAAAAGTGGATTGGATTAGATAATGGTTTGTTTGTGTTAAATTATACAACACAAGAAATAGAGAAATTATAATGAGCAAGAATTCCATAATGGATTACATTGTTACAATTTTTTCATTCATTTACAATGGAATTGACATGAATATATATACAAGTAAAGAAGGAAACAAGAAGCCTAAAATGAGGAAGAAAGGAGGAGACAAGGAGGGAAACATGGAGGAGGGAATAAAGGAAAAGAAGAATAATTCTAAGCTTTAATAATTACAAATAATAATGCTAATTTATGTTGGAGAATATCATCATTCAATATCATCATTTCTAACAGTTTGAAGTGGATTTAATAATGGCAATACAGTCCCGATCGAACTTTTAGCCTTAGAATTGAAACAAATTTTTTAAAAGCTTTGAACTGGATTACTAAACACACAAGAAGTTCATTTCCGCAATTCAATTTGGATGGGATATATATATATTTTTATATTTCTACCAAATACTAAAAAGGAAAACAAAATCTAAATACACGGGGAACCCACAAAGTAATTGCATCATTTATCACAAATATATATAATCAAAATATTAACTTGCAATTTAAACCGGGGTGAATCATATCAAACCCTATCCTTTACGCGTAAGAGAAATTGACATACTCCACGTAAGTTCCACAACCTTCAATGTAACCCTTCCCCTCTCTATCTCGATCCGTCTATAAATACCCAACAGTTTTCTTCTCACTACATCATAACATACTAATAAATTAAGATGTAAAGGTATATATATATATATATATATAATATATAAATTAAACCAGTTTCATTTCTCATATCAAATAACAAATTAAAAAAGTCATGACAATTTCCAAGGCTCTAATTGCTTCACTTCTCCTAGCTTTCGTTGTTCTTCAGCTTGTATGCCCATCAAGAAACGGTGCGTTTTAATTTATTCTTTTGATTTCGCCCATAAAAAATTAGCACATACGTTTATCTTAACTAGACTTAAGTCATCCGTACGATCTTTCCACCATATAATTAATTATTGAATTTTGGATTCACAGACGAACACAAATGGCATCGGTCATACTCTCCTTCAGAAAATAGGTAATAAGCAATGATCATCATTCTCTCTCTATACATAATATATATAGTAAAGTTTATAACTAACAAATGTTTGTTTTGTTTTTGTGGAAGCAGATTGTAGTGGATTATGCGTCGGGAGGTGCAAGTTATCGTCAAGGCCAAATCTGTGCAAGAGGGCGTGTGGAACGTGCTGTAAGCGTTGCAACTGCGTACCACCGGGCACTTCTGGGAACGAAGATGTTTGTCCCTGCTATGCCAACATGACTACCCACGGTGGCAGACACAAATGCCCTTAATTATTTCAGCAACTCGATCTATGCATATAGTCATTAATCATTCCTATATATATATATATAGTGTGTCTGTGTGCATTATTGTGAAAATAAAATTTAAGCCTAGAAATAATTTACTTGTTATGTTTTGTGAATTTTTTTTCCCTTTCTTCAATTTCTACTTTTGAAGTTGTGGCAATTGTAACCTGGGAATCAAGAAGTTTCGGGATGGGTTGGGGTGTTTAGTTCTTTTCAATTAAAAAGAATCTCTGTGTTTAGGAAATTAAAGCATATTTGAATAAAAATAAATTTGAATAATTATGTATTCACTTAATTGAAAAATACAGTTATTATTTATGTTGGAGAACGTTGTGGGCAGTGTGGCATAGCCAGGAATTTTTGGCCGGAGGTGCGCAATTTTCGGTCGGAGGAGGAACTTGTTCCTATTTTGCTATAATACTTCTTCATTCTAAAACCAGCCCTATAAAATCAACATTTATTAAATTAATAACCAATTGCATAATATAACATTCATATTATTGCTATTCATGTAATGGTTGTTATGTTAATAACATTGCATATCATAACATCCAATTGTCTTATGGCCGTTATGCTTTTTTTAATACATATACGAACAAATATAAAATTTGATTAAAGAGAAAAATTCAAACAGAACTTGTTCCTATTTTTTTTAACACATATACGAACAGGGGAGAAGAGAACAAAAAAAGAAATGGGGGAGAGTCTCAGGTTCTCTCTCTTCACTTAAGTGTATTTTAATTCTCCAAATGCCCTTCCACTTTTATTTCTTACAATTTATATACCTTCAACTATATATTTATGCATATGAGTTCCTATATTTTTTTAATTTCTTTTTAAAAAAAATTGTAAAAATCATCGGGAGTACACACACATCCTTTCACGCAGTGTGGCTACGCCCATAGTGGGGGAAAAGAATTTACATTTACATTTACATATATTAGTAATAATAAAGAGAGCGAGCTATATAAAATGTAGGCCGGTTTGATGGATTGTAGAGCACAAAATTCTACCAAACCCCACGCGAAGAAGTCCAACTCCAGTTATTATTGCTTTTCATTTTCAACAACATCTTAATTTTAGTGGAAGAATGGGAAAAACCAAAAATTCTCGACGGATGGTGACACAGACTGATCAAACACATCACTTTTTTTCTCCTTTTCCTTTCAACTTTGTAATGCTAATTCTTTTGGGCTGGGCCTTGTTACACAAAGGGAAAACACAAATCCCTCTTAGAATAGGGCCTTATCTACCACAAAGACTCGAAGGGGGTCTAGGCCATTGTCCTGTCTAGCCTTGTTTTTGGGCTTAATGCATTTTCTTATAGCGTCTCCCACCCTTCCGTAAAAAATAATGTGTAAATAAATTCTACATGTCAATAATATTTTTGTAAATTCTTGTATAAAATTTGAAAATATATAATAACACTTGTTAGATGTCATTTATGCAATTTTTTTTATTACTTTTCTCTTCAATTTTTCTATACATCATATTCACAATGGAACTTGATTTACAATTCTTGATGAGCATATTTTAAATATATATTTTTTATCAAAATCCATATTGTGTATTAAAAATTATTATGGTTTAAAGATTTATTAAAAAAATTGCGTAAGGGAAAGTTGATGTGGCAGTGTAAAGTGGGAATGTATTTTACACAAAACCAATTTTCAAAAGACTGTTGTAGATGTAAACTTTTGTGTAAATTTTAAACATTTTTATTTCTTTTATATAGAAAATGATTATACCATCTCTAATACTTAGTGTGAAAGTGCAGTGTAAAAGTGGGTATTTAGCCTATCAACGAAAGTAAAAGCGCAATAGGAAAAAGGTAAAAATAGCTCTCACGACACATGATATGTCGGGAGATCAAAAGTGAAGTGTTTGGCTCACACACGATGTGTCGTGCTAGTGCCTAATTTCCCACAATACACATGATATGTTGTGGCATCCTTCTTCTCTTCTTTCTTGAGGACTTGCTAGATGTTAAATGAATGGGTTTTTATTAGTATATATTTCTTGCCGTTGGATGTTAAATGAATGGGTGTACATGATTTTTGGTTCCCTCACACAACACTTCGTTGTGTAAATGCAATTTTTTTTGCCTTACGACACATTATGTGTGGTGGAAGGCTTCTTTTCCTAACTTGATCTATCATGCATTGTGTAGCGTATAAAATGGTTGGCTGCTAAATTTGGCTTGTAAATACACTTTCTCCTCCACTTTTAGCCTTTTACATTGTCAAGTGGGGCATAAAAAAGTGGATATTTCCACTTTTAGCTTTTGGAGTGGAGGTGGTCTCAGAGATTCTCTTACAAACTAAAATTCTTTGTATGCTGTTTAAAAAAAGAAAAATTATGGCCTCAAAATAGGGTGTTGTGACCATCTGAAAATTGATCAATCAAATCAAACCGAAAAAAAAAACCAAAATTGATCCAAACCGAATTAACTGTTATACATAACGTGGCTTAAAGGAGTTTTTGGTGTTGATTTACTAGGTATATCGAATCTATTATGTGCCACCTTTGAGACTATTTTGGGATCTTTAATGCTACTGGTGTTGATTTACTAAGTGAATAGGAAGTTTTGGTTCTTCACGATTCGTTAATTCTAGCTAATTTTGAGCTGTCATAATTTTTTCATTACTTATCCGATTAAGATTCTGTCCACGTAAGTGTCTAGAATTTGTACCATTCTACAACTTTTGTATTTTGACCGAAGTCTAATTCGTACTCCTAGTTGGTCAAAACATCGTGCAAAGTAAGCCGTATAGTAATTTCTGGTCATTCAGTAACCCTTTGGTAGAGCACTGTCTTCGGCGAATTTCTGGGAATTATCTATCCAGAATTTGGGAAACTTCCTCTTAGGAAGTTGTAAATCTTTGAATTACTTTTCCGTGGACATAAGGATCACCTCAATCAGAATTCTGAGTGAAAAGTTATGGTCAAAACAAAAATAGTGCATCAGGGTACAAAATTTACCCGCGGTCCGATATGGCATTTTTGGCATATCGGTCCAGCAATAAAATTTTAAGAAATTTGTGACCCGCGGACCGGTATTTGATATTTGGCATACCAATCCGCCAGTTAAACTTTTTCACCAACATAAACACGTTTTAAAGCTATTTTTGCTCATTTTTCACCCCAACTTCATGCCAAACATCCACACACACCTCTAGAGAGTTCTAGAGGGTTCTAGAGAGAGAAAGAGAAAGATTTCTACGCATTTTTCATCATCAATTGAAAAATCAAAGCTAAAAACCAATCAAATATTATTCTTCTTCTTCACTATTAATTGTCTTCTACCTTGGTGTTCTGCCATGGGAGCTCAAGCATGAGCTTTGGCGACACGAAAGAAGTTAAGATTATCTATTTGAGGATTTTTCTACTTTAGGGACGTGGTAACGCGAGGGCTTTAGGATTTCACCCAACGGGGCTTCAGTTTACATCTTTCTTCCTTTCTTTGGTCTACGAATATAAGGTAAGGGTTTATATCTTTTCTAAGTTTGATAATATGATTTATTTCAACGATAAATGAATGATTATATGCATATTTGTTCAATATAAAGAGTATGTTCCTTGTTATTGATTATACATTATTGATTCATACATGTATGATTATCAAGAAAACTATATTAATTGATATTCATAAAGTATGCATGATTGAGTTATGATTCTATGATATGAAGTGAGATATGCCATATTAACTCGATTATCTCGTAGTACTTGATTCCTATGGAGTCTCCTTTAGGTGTATATGTGTTAATTTGATATGATTGAACTAGTAAATAATTCTAGTATACACTAAGGGACAAAAATGATGTTTGATGAGGTTTATATGGCATATATTGTTTCTAGTTTACATTTATAGCATGAATTGCACGCTATGCATAATTATTGTGTCAACCTGGCATTCTCAACGATATTCTGGACAATCTTGGAGTACTCTCATGGCATATGGTATATTATCTGCTTCTTGGGATGCTAATACCTCATATATGTGATGTGGAGAGATTTCTATATTTATATTGGCATTTCTAAAATCGTGGGATATTATTCTTTAGAGATCGTCGTTCTGCATGGCATTTGTTCTCGGTTATAATATATGGTGGGGTTTTGCCCACGGTTATTTGTATATATGTTTGGCCTTCTGTCGGTGAAGAGAAATGATTGTGGTTAGTGTCTACCGGTATGAAAAATAAGTGGGGCCTGGTATCCTTGGGTTGAAAATTTCTAAACCTCCAGGGGGCAACAAATCATCGGTTGTCTAGAGCCCGCGGTGAGAAGTCCAAAAATCTAGACAACGGCAAGACACTAGGTAATAAGTCGTCGGTTGTCTAGAGCTCGCGGTGAGAAATCTGAAAATCTAGATAAATTGTATGACAATGATCGGATGATGTGATGATATGATAATGTTGGACTGTGGTCCAGTTATTTATTATCTATTGGTATTCACCCGAGACGGAGAGCCCGTGTTATGATCTCGATATTCATATCTCTTGGGGGCAGTCGAGCCCATGTTATGATCTTGATACTCATTCTCTTGGGGGCGGTTAGGCCCACTGTTATTATTATTATGACTATGATTCGGCTCAGTTTCGGTAATTCTCTTGATGAGATAATGAGATGGTGTCATCATTAGTATTATTATTCTATTGATAATGTGGCTCATATTTTGTCCTGCTGACGTGACGTCGTTGCTTAACAGTCGACACAAGGGAGCTAACATGCACATGTATAAGCATGCTTTGTTTCATGGAATTATGGTTTTCAATTAAATTAATGGTTAAAGAATAGATTATTATCAAATTGCATTGTTGTATAAGACGACGGTTTTAAAACGAATCATTGAATAAACTATGATTTGTTATTAACTGTAAATTATGTTTTAAACGTATTATCCCTATTATCCCCCTCCCTACTGAGATGTGAGCCTACCCCGTTTTCTAAAACAATGTAGGTACCCGAGAGTCTAGTAAGGACAAGGAAACCACAGGATCGAGAACGAGATAGAAGGCTTTAATGCGATAATCATTTTTGTCTTGTACATACTTTCACGGGAAGCCAAGGCTAGCCTGAAATTTTAAATATTGACTTGAACATACTTTGTTTTCTTTTGTATAATGGTTATAAACTTGTGTATGGATATTACTATTGTTTTGGCACCTTATGCTCGATTGACGCGTGACGCAAGTATTAGACGTATATAAAAAGCCATCATTTTGTATATTTCAATTTTATTTGACACGTGTTATGTATATTGTTTGGATTCTTGATACTTATATACCCATTTTAGTTAATCTAAGATGGGTTAGTAGCACTTCAGGTTTTAATTACGGGTGTTATCCCAATAATTAAGGCGGGGGTGTTACACTATATATATTATGGTTATGGCCCAGATCACACGTACGTAATCTCTCCTTGTTGAGTTCCTATTATCACACAGAGCATAGAGAAGGCATAAAGGATTCTCTAAAGAAAATACGTGTAGTCTCCCTGTTGAGTTCCTATTATCACACAGAGCATAGAGAAGGCATAAAGGATTCTCTAAAGAAAATACGTGTAGATCTGAAAGACCAACCACTCGTCTACAAACACACGCCATGGATTCAGGTACGCTTCCGCATATTAATCATTGATTCTTAGTGGTACAATATGAAGGATCATAGGGTTTATGGTTATTTAAAGCCAACATGATCAAAGAAGTGATATCAGATGGGTCTTCATGTTGAATCATTGAGAATCGAATCTATTTTTCAATCTATGATTATTTTAGACGACTTGAAATCTTATAATTTTAGGGGTTTTAAAATGATTATATTTGAGTATTATCATTAGATATATATATATATATATCCATTCAAAGAAAAAGAAATTGAATTGGGCAGAATAATAGCAGGTCAAATATATATATATATATATATACATTATATATATCAAAGGTCAAATCGATATATATATATGTTCGTGCTGCCAATTGGTTTTATCATTGTTATTATATATATATATATTTGTACTTTATTTGTATATATATATTATAAAGAAAATGATAACATGTAGTTTAATCGTGTATATATTTATAAAACTGGAGCTAAGTTATCCCACATCTTGAGAGAAGCCAACCGTTGTGCTGATGTGTTTGCTAAACAAAGCAGCGAACAAGATGACAAAGAAGTACGATTACTTGTTCCCCTCGATATCGTGCTTGAATGAATAAAATAAGACATAAGAAGAGTGGTTTACGGCAGTGGTTATCGTTGATCCTTTTTTTTCTTTTCTGTTTTGCTTCATGTGTCTTTCCTCTATTCATCAAAAAAATAGTGTATATATATAAGTTCTAATCACAGCTTTGGATTCTGCCACAGGATTATATATATGCGTGTACTTCATATATATATGTGCGTACTTTGTATATATATTATAAGATTGTTGTTGTTGCTGTGGATATATATATATACACACACATATATATATTTGTTTGTTTAAGCTAAGATTTTGTGTGTTATACCAATATGTGTATATGCATAAATTTTTAGGCATAAGTTTTTGGGTTATATGGGTTAAGATATGGATATGGGTTTATAACCCAATAAACTTTAACCAAACTAGTTTAAATTCAAATATTGGTATAATTAAGTATATATATTTTGAGATGAATTAATTGAAGCGACATGTCGCCAAAATGACCTCTCTTGTGAAAATTAATTTATTTTAATTTATAAATGGTTGTGTGCTTGTAACTTATGTAAATTTTGACAGGCCCAAAGAAGGTTGACTTTTAACAGAATTGCATGTACACCTATGATAATAAACACATGATAATTATTTAGTTTTTTCATGTGAACAATAAATTGGCCCAAAGGAAGATTTATTATTCGACATAACCTTATTATCAGTGTTTGATTACTATAACAATATATCACTTGCAATTTAGTATTTTTATCCAAAGATAAAATATTAATGGAGCACTCGGTATATTGAGATGAGAATTACCTTTATTTGAATTTATTATATTTGTTTTAGAATTTATATAAGCTCGTTTTGTTTGTTTATTATTGTTTTCTGTAGATTCAGTTATGAATACTTCTGCTAAAATTACTGCTAGCATCAACTCTATTCTTATGTTAAATTGCACAAATTTCAAATCATGGGAAAAGAACCTTCTGATAGTTCTCGGAGTCATGGATCTTGACCTTGCATTAAGGATTGATTTTTTTCCAGCTCTTACGAATAAAAGTACTTCTGAAGAGAGAAAATATAAAGAGAAGTGGGATAAATCAAATCGCATGTGTGTCATGATTATGAAGAAAGCCATTCCAGAAATATTTAGGGGTACAAAATCTGAAAAGATAATTGCAGTTAAAGAGTTTCTTACAGACATTGAAAAGAGGTTTATCAAGAACGAAAAGGCTGAAATAGGTACGCTCTTGACAAGCCTACTTTCAATGAGGTATAGGGTTAAAAGCAATATAAGACAGTATATCATGGAGATGTCCCATCTTGCTTCAAAATTAAGAGCACTTAAGCTAGAACTCTTTGAGGAATTGCTGGTACATTTAGTTTTGATATCTCTTCCAATATAGTTTAGCCAGTTTAAAGTGAGCTATAATTATCAGAAAGAGACTTGGTCTTTGAATGAGCTAATCTCATATTGTGTTCAAGAAGAGGAAAGGCTAAAGCAAGATAAGGTAGAGAGTATTCATATTGCATCAGCCTCTAAAAATAAGGACAAGGGGAAGAAAAGAAATAAGGAAAAGGAAGCTGCATATATGGCACCACAAAAGAAATAAGAAAAGAAATCGGGCGAACTGGAAGGTACTGTATGTTACTTTTGTGGAGCTGAAGGGCATATAAAGAAGCATTGCACGAACTTTCACGCATGGTGTGATAAGAAGAGTATGTTTCTTAATTTGGTTTATTCTGAGGTTAATTTAACTTCGGTACCTGGACACACATGGTTGATAGATTATAATGCAATAACTCACATCAGTGTTTCTATACAGGGTTGCTTCCATTGCCGAAAGTCAAATGATGGTAAAAGACACATCTATGTATGTGATGGTATGACAGTTCAAGTTGAAGCAATAGAAAAATTTTAATTATTGTTAAAGACTGAATTTTATTTGGAGTTAAATGAAACATTTATTGTATCGTCTTTTAGACAGAATTTGATTTCTATTTCTGCTTTAAACAAATCTGGATATTTTTGTTCATTCAGTAATGAAAAATTTAGTTTGTTTCATGATTTAAAATTAATTGGTTCCAGTTCTTTGTCAAGTTACGATAATCTTTATTTAATTGATACAAATGCTTTATTTAATGAATCTCTGCAATTAAGTACACAAGGTGTAAAGAGAAAATTAACCACTAAAAATTCAGTTACATTTGGCACAAGAGATTAGGTCATATCTCCAGACAGAGAATAGAGAGACTTGTGTCAAACGAAATTTTAGATCCTTTAGATTTCACAAATTTTGATATTTGTGTTAACTATATAAAGGGAAAACAAACTAATAAAATGATATTTTAAGCCAACAGGACTTTAGATGTTTTAAAAATTATACATACAAACATTTGTGGGTCATTTCCAACAGTTGCTTGGAATGGTCAGTAATATATTATAATGTTCATAGACGATTTTTTCAAATATGGCTACATATATCTCTTTCATAAAAAGTCCCAGTCACTAGATGTGTTCAAAAATTTTAAGGCTGAAGTTGAGAACCAACTTAACAAGAGAATTAAAAGCGTCAAATTTGATCGTGGTGGTGAGTACTACGGCAAATATGATCGTTCAGGTGAACAGGGTCAATGACCGTTTGCTAAGTTCCTAGAAGAATGTGGTATCATCCCACAGTACACTATGTTGGGTTCCCCCATCATGAATGGTGTTGTTGAAAGACGAAATATGATGTTTAAGGACATGGTGAGGAGTATGATTTGTCATTCTACTTTACCAGAATCACTCTGGGGAAAAACAATTAAAACTACAAGATATATCCTTAACAGGGTTCCAACTAAAGCGACTGTTAAAACCCCTTATGAGCTTTGGACGAGTAAAAAGCCTAGTCTAAAACACTTACACATTTGGAGATGTCCAGCTAAGGCAAGGCCTTATAAGACAATGTCAAAGAACCTCTCATTTAAGAAATTATTCCTGAAAAACAAACTCCACCAACGCAAGAACCTATGCCATTAAGGAGATCCACAAGAAAAGAGAGAAGTGCAATGCCAGATGAATACATTGTATTTCTCCAAGAATATGAGGTTGATATTGGAATGATGGAAGATGATCCGATCAACTTCCGTCAAGCCCTGAAAAGTTCTAATTCTCAAAAGTTGATTGATGCCATGAGTTAAGAGATTAAGTTCATAAACGACAATGACGTATAGGATATTATCCCATTGCTAAAAAGTGCTAAACCCATTGGTTGCAAATGGATATTTAAGACCAAGAGGGATTAGAAAAGTGATGTAAAGATGTATAAAGTCCGTCTTGTTGCAAAAGGCTTTACACAAAAGGAAGGCATCAACTATAAAAAAAACTTTATCTCCGATTTCTTCGATAGATTCTTTTAGGATTATAATGGCATTTGTAGCGCATTTCGATCTTGAGTTACATCAGATGGATGTAAAGACAATGTTTCTCAATGGTAACATTGATGAGACGATCTATATGGTGCAACTATAAAACTTTGTGGTATGAGATCCAAAGAATATGGTTTGCAAACTTAACAAATCTATCTATGGGCTCAAGCAAGCATCTCGATAATGGTATTTCAAGTTTCATCAAGTAATCATCTCATTTGATTTTAAGATGAATTTGGTCGATGATTGCATATACCATAAGTTCTGTGGGAGCAAGTATATTTTCTGGTTTTATATGTCGATGACATTTTACTTGCCAGCAACGATATAGGCATATTGCACAAAACTAAGAGATTTCTGACTAAGAATTTTGAGATGAAAGATCTTGGAGACGCCTCTTTTGTGTTAGGCATACAAATACACCGAGAGCGATCTCAGGTACATTAGGATTATCACAAAAGGTTATATCGAAAAGGTTCTCAAAAGATATAGCATGCAAGATTGTAAACTAGGTGATACCCCTGTGACTAAGAGAGATAAGTTTAGTTTCAGTCAATGCCCTAAGAATGATTTTGAGGAAAAAAATGTAAAAGATTCCTTATGCGTCAACAGTGGGGAGTATGATGTACGCTCAGGTATATACGCGTTTGAATATTGCGTACATTGTTGGGAATCTAAACAAATACTTAAATAATCAAGGAATAGACCATTAGAAAGCAACAAAACGAGTCATGAGTTACTTAAAATCGTTGGGTATACTGACTCCGATTTTGCTGGATGCCAAGATAGTATGCAATCTACGTCAAGTTAAGTTTTCCTGCTGACTAGGGGTGCTATCTCTTGGAAAGAGTAGTAAATAGTTTCTTATAGCCTCTTCTACCATGGCAGCAAAGTTTATAACATGTTATGAGACGTCCAACCACATAATATGACTGCGGAATTTTGTCACGGGACTAAGCATAGTGGATAGTATTAAAAGACCAGTCAAGTTATTTTGTGACAATAAATCAGCAGTTATATATTCCACGAACAATAAGAGCTTGACAAAATATAAGCATATATATATTAAGTTTCTAGTTATCAAAGAAAGAGTTCAGAGTGGATAGGTGTCTATAGAACACATAGGTACAAACTCTATGGTTGTATATCTGCTTACTAAGGGATTACTACTCAAAGTGTTTTATGAGCACACTGATCGTATGGGTGTCATGTCTTTTCAGGTATTCAGTTTTAGTGGGAGTTTATAATTTTTAGTGTTTTTATAATATAGACATATTTCGGTTTAAGGATATTATAAAGTTATTTTCTACAGATTTTGGATATTATAAAGGATATTTTGGTTTGTAAGTTTTGGTTCATTTATACTCTGATTTTGGATATGGTTTAATCTCACTAAAGCTTTAGGAGGACCAGTTGAAAATAGATGTTAAGATCACATTGTATGAAATTTTCATGATACACATCCACATCATGATTCATGTCATTCAATTATATCAACATATGTGATCATTGATTGGTCGAGTTACGTCAAGTGTAAAAAATGCCGCTTTGATCCTATGTTGATATGATTGATAGACCAGATTGGATACAGATATATTTCAATAATGACAGGAAAGATTAGCTCAATTTACAATACAAAATTATCATGTTATACATATAGCCCAAGTGGGAGATTGTTAGATCCTTAATACAACATTGGGCTTATATGTGTAATAATTATGTATTGTGGACAGTCGTGTAGTTAAGCTAACTTTAAAAGTTATCAACTACGGTTAAGTTATTTGGACTTAAATGTATCTAATATGGTATGGGCCTTTAATGTGTAGATACTTAAGGGTAATTTCTATTTTTATGATAGGCTAAAATAAAAATATACTAAATAGATAGTAGGGTTTATTATCTATATATATTATGGTTATGGTCCCCAGATCGAATGAACGTAATCTGTCCCTGTTGAGTTCCCATCATCACAGAGAGCATAGAAAATGCATAAATGATTTTCTAAAGAAATACGTGTAAATCTGAAAGGCCAACTACTCGGCTACAAACACACTCTATAAATTCAGGTACGCTTCCGCATATTAATCTTTGATTTTAGGTGATACGATATGAATAATCCTAGAGTTTATGATTGTTTAGAACCAACCTGGTTTAACAGATTCAAAAACTAAAAACAAAACTAAATTGAAACCTAATTTTCAAGCTGAGTTTGAGTTTGAGTCTTCTAATTTGCACCAAGGCCAAACTGTAAGACCTGTAATGACCTAAAATATCAGT
The DNA here is from genome assembly GCA_021464415.1 of Lonicera japonica. Classification (NCBI taxonomy): domain Eukaryota; kingdom Viridiplantae; phylum Streptophyta; class Magnoliopsida; order Dipsacales; family Caprifoliaceae; genus Lonicera; species Lonicera japonica. Next base: position 2,742,528 of record CM038466.1, read on the forward strand.
AGCGTAATGGGAAATTCCAGTGTGTATATATATGTGTGGGCGTGCAATGACCCTAATTTACAAATTGAGCTAGTTATTTTAGGGGAGAACTTAGGTGGTTATATATGGTATCAGATCGGACCCGTGACCACTACCACGTTATGTGCAGATATTGTGGGTCTTGCTGGACGTGGATAGTAAGAGTCGAGATTATTTGTGTGTGTCCTCGACTTGACGAGAATATCAAGGATTTAACGGCCATTTTGGGGGAGAATCTGGGTGGTTACAACACCCTTACCTAAAAGTTCGTAGTCTGTAAGGTTCGTTTAAACTTACGGATGATTCTTCGCCACTCATTTTATCCTCTAAAATAGGGGATTGGAATTGTCTAGTGTCGCCAAAATAACTTTACTTTCATCTATTACTGTGAACGTCCTATAACGAAAAATTCGAATTACTCCTTAAATTTGATGTACTGTTGTTCTAGAATTTTCACAACTTAGAGCATCGCTATCAAAGATTCTGCAAAAATTGAGCATTTTCCTGGTCATCCATGATAACCTTAAAATCAATCACCGATTTGTTTTGTACAAATTTGTGTTTGTTTAAGGAGTCCTTCAAAATCAATCAATTTTCCCTTTAATAATATATTTTTTAAGCCCACTGTCATATATTTTTCAAATCTATTTGTTTACCCTAACAGGAATCCACCATAATTAATCCAAGATTGGGATCTTAACTTTCATGTATTGTAATTTAGATTGAAATGGCACCCACACATACAAAGATAAATATTATATATGTGAGTAAATATGTTACTACAATTTTTTTTCTTTCAAAGTGAAATTATTAATGTAAAACCTGGTGTTTTGTTTTCCCACACACTGTGTGATGTGATTTTGAAATCTAAGTGCTCTAACTTAGTGGGTTTCTAATCAAAGGAATTAAGAAGATGGCTGGGTTATGGTTTTTTCCCTAAGTGCACTGTTTTGTTCTCAGCCATTAATTTTTAGATCAATGCCCTCTAGGTCTCGTTTGATTCGTGGATTTGAGAATTTAGGAAATGAATGTCTTTCCTTTCTTTTGTTTAGTAAGAACAAATTATGGAAACACTTTCTTGACATAGGGAAAGTAGAGATAAAATCATTCATCTCAAAACCCATGGGATTGATTTTCCATTGTGATTTCCCATCATTAATTACAAAAATTTTGGACAACATTATACATACCTAAATACTTTTCATATTTTACCAAACAATATAATGGAAACTTTATAGGAATTTTAGTTTCCTACCCCCATGGGAAAGACAATGGAATTGATTTCCTTTCTGTGAACCAAACGAAACACTAGAGTAAAGTTATTTTGACGACTCTAGATGATTCACGATTCCCTTACAACCGAAAACACCCCTAGGATTCCCTTATACAAGGGAGACTCACTTTTAGGAGAGATGTTTTCTTTATTTGCTATTGCTACATATTTGTTTGAATTTTAATACTTTTACCCCATATGCATGGTGACCAACTATTACTTGTTTAATTCTTTAATAAATAAGAAAATGACGAAAACTTTGCTAAACCAAAAAAAAACATTTGAACATTTTTGTTTTGGCTTAAAAAACTTGCTCCGTCGAGATCTGTTCATGTGGCCTGATCGATGATATGTGAGAATTTACTAGACACCTAACTCAATGAAATTAATTGCACGAAAATCCGATTACGCTAGTGTTTACATTTCATCCTAACAGAAACAGAAATCAGAACAATATTAGTGATATCTATTTATGAATAAAATTAACAGACAACTAACAATTAAACCCATATTTGCAAATTAATTAAGGTCATCAAATTTGCATGATACAACCCTCGTATGGTATTCACCTACGCAACCTCCAGACAACCAATGAGTGAGGGTAGGGCCCAACAACTTTGAAAGCCCCAGTTTCCCCACTCTATAAATACAAATACTTCTTCTCACATTATTCATAACGGAAATTTTTTTTTTTGGCAAAGTTTGTAATTGATTTTAACGTACTACACATATATGGCCATTTCTAAAATTCTACTTGCTTCCCTTTTGATTTCTCTCCTTGCTATTCAGCTTGTCCAAACCCATCAAGAATTAATGGTTAGTTAGTTTAATATATTGATTTAATTTGCTCCTTTTGAACATGAATAAATCTCACTTTCTTTTTTCTTTTAATCATATCGTCTCCAAGACTGATTTGCAGATGGACACTGATGTCATAAGCCGCTCTCTCGAAGAGCAAAAAATAGGTAAATATGTACTTCATCTTTCAAATTAACAGGACGTACTCTTGCGTTCCCTTTTTAGATGTCATAAATCTATCACATTAATGATCCCCATCTTACATTACTTTATATATTTTATTATATTGATGCAAGCAGATTGTCCCAAGAAATGCCAGTTCAGGTGCTCCAAATCGAGTAGGAAGAAGATGTGCCTGAGGGCATGTGGAACTTGCTGTGCCCGTTGCAACTGCGTACCTCCGGGTACCTCCGGGAACAAAGAGGTGTGCCCCTGCTACGCCAACATGAAAACCCACGGGGGCAGACCCAAGTGCCCTTAAGACATGTATCAATTCATTCACACGTACCTATCCAACTAATTTTTATTCTCCATGGAATTAATGGAATATATGCATGTACGTATCATTATTACCAAAAAAAATATGTAAGACTAAATAATTAGGGTAGAGACCTTTAACATGGGAATTAAGTACAATGTTCGTGTTTTCTTCTTCTCTTTCTTTTTATTCATAATTGGAAAATTATGTGAGTCCATATGAAAGAATATTAGAATAAAGAAGTATATTCAATCATCATAATACTTGAATTAAGATTTGAACTTTGTCACAGTGGATAAGAGTTCGATAATTTACACAAGGTGCCGCGATTCAATCTCACTCCCTTGACCACAAGAACCACATGGATTTATCTTGACACTTGAATTATTTCGTTGCTACTTCCTATACCTGTGTTTTCAAATTTGGGACTAAAATATAAAAGGACAAGTGGATCATCCGGATTGCGGAGACCCGAACACAGTTAATTCCATTAACATATGTCTCATTTGACTAAATATATATATTTACACAAAGATTTTGTGGGCACATACGTCACCATTAGTTGGACCTCACAATAATTTTGGCACCTGTAATTTAGAAACATAAATTAAGGACCTGATAATAATTTTGCGGGCTGTTTATAAACATAATTAAGTGTTAATGGTAAAGGCAATGGAACCTCAAAATAACTAAATATTTATTACACATACTTAGCGTGTATTGATTTGAACCAAAAACCAACCCATACAATATAATTCCCCGTGGATTCCTTCCGCCAATGAAAATCATCACTTAGAAATTGCCAAGGAGCGGGTAAGCTTGCTATTCCTGTTCATTGCTTCGGACTTAAGCACCCGTATCACCCTCATATTATATGGTCATAATGGAAACGGAAGCATCCATATGCAAACAGCTCAACGTATCATAAGCGACTAGGGTTTTCAAATCATTTTATTTTTATAATTTAGTATCTTATTACCTAGATTGGTTTTAAGGTTTGAGTTATTAATAATTTACCCCCTTAAAGTTTATCTGATTTTGCACTTTCATTGGTAAAATTTATTTTGCATAACACTCGTCCTCAAAGTTGGATCCCATTTTCACTTTAGTCTGAAACTTCACACGCCGTTAAGTTTTTGTACGGAAAAGAACATGTGCGTTGCATGTAAACAATGTAGCGAGGTAAAACGGTTAAGTCAACACATAAAGACAAGTAAGGACTACAACTCACTTATTATGGTCAACCCAACTATATATCAATTTACTCGACCCAACTAATGGGCCACTAACATGTGTTACATATTAGTTACAAACTAGTCACTATACTTAAACTGATCAAATCTCAGTTTAACACATGATCCCGACACTTAGTCTCATTAATCTCATAATTAAGACATAGGGTGTTACATTTTCTTTCTTTCTTTTTAAAGAACTAAGGTTTTAAACGTTCAAGAGGTCCTTCGAGAGTCGCTTTAGCTGAGGTTGAAGTCGGGTCGAGCGAAAGCGGTTAACGTGATAAGAGAGATCGTAAATGATGGTGAGGGATTGTGAACGAGTTCGAGAATGAGGTGACGAGTAAGTAGTTACAGTGATGAAGAGCTATGCCAGGCCAGGTAGGATTAGATCATTTTATAAAGGATTGACGGGACTGTTACATAAATTATGGGAAAACAATTATTGTAAGTTATCGAGATTGTAATTCCGTTTCGTTCATATTGAAGCATTGTTGGTTAGTCCTAAAGATTAGTCTTAAATGCAAGTATGAAATACCTCGTTACTTCTTAGTGTTGTGGATTGGTTTGTGTGTTTGCTTAATATAATTGCTAGAAAAAATACAGGATTTCAACATTAAAATTGAGTTGACCTAGGTTTTTAATTCTGCTATCACGTATCAAATTCTTTTTTTCATAAAACACCTTAAGAGTTAATAATAATTTATCCCATTAAACTTTACTCATTTTTTCACTTTCATCTATGAAGTTCATTTTGCATAACACCCGTCCTTAAAGTTAGCTCTCGTTTTCACTTTAATCCGAAACCCCACTTGTCATTAGGTTTTTATATGAAAAAATCCATGTGTGTTGCTCGTTGGTATTATAGCGGGGTAAAACGGTTAAACCACTATAATGCTCTAATTCCCAACTCATTTTTTCCTAATTAGAGCCTTTAATGTAACAAAAATGCTTGAATTTTTTTTCTCTCTATGCCATTTTTTCAACTCCACACTTCGATTTTGCCCTAATTTGGTCTTAAGACAAACATATATATGAGAGTATTGTATGAACTTTTATAAATATATGTTCCTTATTAAATGTGTGATCCTTCTAAAAAAAATTATTAACATGTGCCCTTATTATTGAATTAACTACCTGATGCTAAGATTCTTTTTATCACATACATGATAGTAAGATAATTCATCATTTTATTTAATATGTTTTCATCTTGTAAATGTACAAATAAAATAGTAACCAAATAGAGAACATGCTTTCTATATGTTTACTCCTTATATCTAAAAGATCGTGACTTTAATTTGAATCTAAACCAATCTTACATTACTATTAGTATTTCATTGTTATGTTATATTAATTTAGAAAAAAAAATATTTCAAAATCGAATCAAAACCGAACCGGAAATTTTGCTTCGAGTTTGGGTTTAGGAGAATTAAAATTTGAAATAGAAATTTTATATTTATTTTGAGTTTGGGGTACCTTAGTTTTTATTCCGACCGAAACTGAAAATCCTTAATATGTGAGGAGATTATTTGAAATCAAAGTTTTTGTGGGAGAGGTTAATACCACAAACGAAAGAAACACCTTGTTTTCTCTTTCAGTAGGTGAAGCAAAATGTTGATGATGTTTACCGAATTGGGCCATCTATAAAGTCATAATGGCAATATCTATTTCTCTCCGTAATTTGGCATATATGGAAAGCGTGAAACGAAGAAGTTTTCAAAAGGACAAAGTTTTGTACGGTGAAAAAGGTGGGGAAACTGGCTTCAACCTATGCTAACATGTGAGTTTCGCTGCAGAAATTTGGGGGATTTAGTATCGACCCATTAAATAGGAGATGGAGTATACCACCACCAGGTTACAAAAAGTTAGATATGGAATGAGGTTTTCGTGATGGACAAGATTCTTTTGGGTTTTTGTCAGGGTCCTACGTGACGAAAAATGCAACTGGATTTGGGGGTTTCAAGGTAAAAGCCATGCGCAAAACCCTTTACATGCTGACATTTCGCTATAAAGATGGGTGTTCAACCTCTGATGGTTAAAGGCTGTGGTGGAATTATTATAGAAACGAATTATTCTACCACCATGAATCTTACGCATGGCTTTGTTGATGACAAGCACCCAAGAGCAGAGCTTCTAAAGGAATGCAAAAATATGCTAGCAAATGTTCCTTATGCGGTTGAGTTATACGCCTAGAAATTACAATAGATGTGCTTATATTTTTGCTCAAATTGGCAATAATTCTACCGATGATAATGTGTACTAGGTTGGTGTTGCCCATCCCCTAATAAGGGATGTACTTTTGAAGGATATGTGTATATAGTTTTGATCCTCTAGGCTCTTTTTGGAATAAAAAAATGGATATACCAGCCGGACAGGTAGAATTCAGTATGGAAAAGGCTCCAACACCGATGGGTTACGTCAAGAACCAAAAGAAGCCCACAAGTTCAAACCAACATAATATAAGAACATGAAACAGAGTATGAAACCTTAAAAAAGCCGTAAAGCTAACACAAATCTAAAACATACAGATAGAGCACTAAAGCCTTAAAAACATAAACCTACTCAAAAAACAACACCCTAGGAGCAACACAACAATAACCATGAATCTGTCCTTCAAGCAACTAGCAGCGAAGAGGAGATAATTTCCAACCTTGGGGGTTGCGCACAAACTAAGGCGAAAGAGCCTTTATAATAATGGGATAACCCACACACCCAAGCTGTAATAGCAGCAATAAACAGACGAGAAACAGTGGTCCTGACGACTTCTCTGGAGGCTGGAGACAAAGCCCAAACAAGGGCTGGAAAACGAAAAGAAAAGCTCCACGCTATTGAACCAGAGTTAGATAGGCAGAGAGAGCTTAAAAACTAGTCGGAGAGGTGGCGAACCTAAGAGGAGGACTATAACGAAATGATGGGAAGCAGTGGAAATAAACTCTCTACACACCCCCACCGACTCAGTTCATACTCATTCTTTATCCTTACGATTACAGTTGATATAATAAAGCAACATGAAAGTCAAATTTTACACTCTTAGGCTCCGTTTTATTGCAAGATTGAAAAAAAAAAAAAAATTAAATTTTGATGAAAATATGAAAAATATGTTAAGTGTAAAAGTAATCTCCTCTTAATTTTTAAATTTTTCCATGAGAAAATTTTCTTTACATGGTGGCAAGTAAAATTTTTCCATCAAAAATATTGAAGGATGGAAGATATATACTCATAAAATGAGTAGCATCTCTCACCTTATTTTCTATCTTTTCACATAAACTAACTAAATTTATTTTCCTTTTTTATCTTTGCAATTAGACGAAACCTTAAGGTAAATTTTTTTTATTAAATTAATAATCTCAATTCATTTTTTAAATGTATCTCAAATCAAAATATCAATTAGATATGATGAGTAGCTAGTGTATTAAATTTATTAACTGAGTCAAAATTAATTTTTGAAAAAAAAGAATCGAAATTAGAGCATAACGGTTAAGAGCAAATGCAAAAATAATGGAATGGAAACCTAGAAACCATGAACTAAGGATACATTTTTTATGCGGCACAAAATAGTTTTTTAGTGGACCACTTGTAAAAAAAACCCTGTTTAATCAAATTGTCAGAGAAATTATCTATTAAAAATTTAATAATTTTGTATGTCGTATGGATCTTGCTCAATATGCCTTGATTCATCCTTTTTAACAATATAATTTTGATAGAAAAATAATTTATATAATAAAAGTTATAATATTTAAAAATTTTAAAAATAAAAAGTATATAGACAAAAATAATAATATGGCATTAATATATTGTCAATAATGATTTAATTTATCCTTTTTAATAATATAATTTTTTTTTTAAAAAAGGGTGTTCTTAAATGTACCCACATAATCCGTCTTCTCACCTCACTAAAAGTCAAAATTACGTCAATTTTAACCTAAAAAATAGTATAAGACCCTTTCTTCTTACCCCAATTTTTGTACTTTGAAAAAATCGCCGCAAATTTGTCTTCATTCAAAACTTTTGTTTCAATTGCAAAAAAAAAAAAGATGAGGCCATGTTGACCTACGCAGCTGCCGCCGTCTTCGCTGTTGTATCCCTATTTTCAATTGATATTTCATTGCTGGAAAACACAGGATTAGCCTCTTCTCCATCTCTTTGTCCCACATTAGAATACACTGTCATTCTATCTAACTGGCAAACTACGTAATCCAAATACGGCACCTGCAAGGGAAACACGGGATCAACCTCTTCTTCATCTCTTCATCCGACATCAGAATACACTGTCATCGTCTCTAGTTGGTAAACTATGTAATCTAAAGACGATACCTGCAAGGGAATCAATATATAATAGTGCTGATTTAAATATTATTATAGTTGATTTACAACTTTAATTACAAATAAAAAGAGAGAAGAAGATTTTACACTTGGACGTTGGAAGGGACACCAAACGTGTATTCAGTCACGACATACTCGATATCATCTTGATCAGAATCGTCGTAGTAAACAGTTTTCTTGTAACCGATGACTTGATTAACGTAGTCACAATCCTCCACCGGGAAAGAAGCGCCATTGTTCTCGACGATCCAAAAATCACCATTAGTAATGTTGTTTACGTTGGGTGTAGTGAAGAAGTAGACGAATCTTTCATCTGGAGATTCAACGGGCATTGCGAATACGTGCCAAGGCTTTTGGACGTAAAGATGACGCCTCTCGATATCAAATACATAGCCATCGAACTATAAGCTTTCTCCTCTCAGTTTCCTATTCAAAAAATCATGTACTAGTACATGCCCCGAGTGGAAAAAAAATATCCTCAAGGAGCCCTTCTCATCATTTTTATAAATATTTGTTTCGATTGTTAAGTTATTTAATTTCTATGCTTGTTTTTGCATTCAAAACTTTTGTTTCGATTGTTAACCATAAACATTAGATTCTTAAAATTACTAGTAAAAAAATATTGAAAAATTTATAGACAAATTTAAAATATGAATTATAACCATTTGAAAGTAATAAATAGTAATAGATTATATGAAATATAATCTATTGCTAAAAATGTATTTATCACAATTAATATTTTATATTTTTTTCATAGATACTATAATTTATACGTAATTTTTAATGATATTTATTAAGAACAATATAATTTTTTTTATTATATCTTATTTTAATGCAAAAATTAATATTATTTAATATTTTTATTTTTAGCGACGAAACTTTATCGTCCCTATATTATTTCAGTAAATTCACCCCACCACTGGGATGAATTGCAAGTTTTTTCAGAAAATTGGTGGGGTGAGAAAAAAGTATTTTCTTACTAGAATGAGAAGACAAATTTTATGGGTATATTTAAAAACACCTAAAAAAAATAGAGTCATGTTTATAATATCTATTTATAACTTGATAATTATTAAAAGTTTTATTAAAAAAATATTTATTTAATTTTTTATGTATATATCTTATATTCTTATGTGACATATTTTAGGTCGATGGTTACATCAGAAATGCATTATAGACTGGACCCTTGTATGTAGACAAGTCCCGCCTCTTGGTTTGATCGATCTCATCGACATTCAGTAAAGCGACAAAAAAACAGTCTACTGCTACCTGTTTCATCATGCATATATATATATATATATAACCCGTTCATCTTTGGATAAATATCTTAGTTAGTGCGCAGGGGCTTGTCGTCTTCTTCTGATCTTTCTCTCTTTTCCAGCTACCTACATTATGTTTTTTTTTTTCTTAAAAAAAACAATATTAAAGAAAATCTAAAAAAAGAATATTCAATTAGGATTTTAAAAAATTATTTTAAGATAAATAAGTCTTGTGGTATTCAATTAAAACTTTTAAATAATCTAAATAAGTCTTGTAGTATTTAATCAAGAATATTCGGATATTTTAAAGAGGGTGTCCAAATTTAATGGTATTCAATCAGGACTTTAAACAAGTAATAAAAAGTCTTTTGGTATTTAAAAACTTGCTAATTTCAATAAACTTTTTTTTTAAATTAGGAATTTGTGTGACTTTTTAGTGAAAAGTATAAATACCAAACTTTATAAAAAATTTCACACTAATCCATGAGACTTTTCACATGAAACTTTTGTTTTCTGCTAGAGATTTACTAATTATCTCATCTCTCTTCTTTACATTTAGCTCTTCCTTTCACCTATTTTCCTTCTCAACTTCACCAATACTTTTGTTTAGAAGTGGGTATGTGTATATCATCTCTCTCTTTATATATATATATATATATATATATATATACATATATGTATGTATGTATGTGTACATTTTCATATTCTTTGATATTTGAACTATTTTTATGTATTTTTTTCCTTTAGTGCCTTCTTGCCATTGAAGAGTGAGGCCCTTCAATTGAATCCCATTTTGAAGATTGCTTGCATAATTTTATTGATATTTTAAATAAATTTCATTGACGGGCATAAGCACCAAAATCGGCACTATTTGCCTTTCACAAGAATCATAATATTTATTAACTTTTTTTTCATTTCTTTTATTAAGAAATGGTAGCGAGTTTTATAGAACCTTTGGTAAGGAAAAATGCCACCATCATTTGGAAAGCTTGGGTTGTAGAGGCTGATGCTGGAGATTCGTGCATCATTAAACTAAACATTACTCATCATAAAATCCAAACATACAAAATCCATGTGGTCCTTTCAAATCTTATAAATTCTAATGATATAATCTTTAAAATCCAAACATAAAAAATCCTAAGTATAAAAAATCTTTTAAAAAAACTTTATAAGTCATTACATTCTTAAATAGTCTTTTAAAATCACTGGACTAAATTATTCATAAACAATCTTTTAAAATCTCAATTGAATACACCCCTCTAAGTTTCTATATGATTGAAGTTTTTAATTGTTTAATTTAAAATTTATTTTGAATTTTTTAAAATCATTTTTTAATTAGATTTATGTTTGGTATATCATTTTAAAAAAAATTAAAAAATTATTATTCTTTTCTAAAAAAATATAAAATATAAAAAAAAAATTATTTTTATTTGAATCATATTTTTAAAATAGGTGAAAACTCTCTAATTTGGACCTTTAAATTTAAACGATTCATTTATCACTGAAAGGACGCACCCACACGCCCTTACGGGTCCCAATTTAAACAAGAATATTAATAAATGTCGTGAATTGTTAACCAGCTGGTAATGAACAACTTGTACTCGGAATTGATGCCTTCCCCATATACAAAACAAAATTGCATATTTGCATAGAAACAAGCAGCCTAGCTGTGAGCTATATAATTCCACGTATTACATGCTTGCCTTCATTTTAATTTCCTTTACGCTCCTTCTTAATAAATATAAATGGGAGAATTCGAATTCAATATCTTACGAAATTTAATTATTAATACCAAATTCAAAAATTTAAACTATTAAATAGTGAGCCAATAACAAAAACTTAAAACAATTTTTCATCTCTGATAAATTATGTTAAATTTTATAAAATATATTAATTTTAACAAAAAAAATTACTGTATTTTGTTCATTGACCAAAGGTCAAGATTAAAACAAATAACAATTAAATTGAAATGTTAAAAAAAGGATAAAAAAAAATAAAAATAGGGGAACTATTATTTTAAAATTTACGTAAAAGGAAAGAAAAAAAATGTGCGTGAGAAGACTCTTTAACATTAATTTTTTCTTTACATGCGCGCAGCCAGTGTTCCCAACTGGCATGCACTAGCTAAAGCCTGTTTTGCTTATTAGGTGAGCCAGCCCAGCTTTCTCAGTCTATAAATACCGTCTTCTTTTCAATTGACTCATCACCGACTCCATACTTAATTTCAGTCTTTAGCTATCTACGCCATGACCATGTCTAAGACGACGACTCTTGTTGCTTCACTTGTCTTTGCACTTTTTGTGCTTCAACTTGTTGAATCTGACCAACTTGTACGTATCTTCTGCTTTACTACTTATTTTCCCTCTTTGAAATTAATTAATGAAATTTAGCTAGCTACTTACCCAAATCACGGTACACCTATTTTCAGGTGAATGCAAATAGTGCGGAGAGCGTTAAGGTCGTGAAAATGGGTATGAATGTATCTTCTTCAAATCAAGTAGTTTATCAATCTTAAATTAAGAATTTATTTTGATTTTTAAAGTCACGTTTCTTTTCGTGATATATATATATATATATATATATAATAAAAGTACAAATTTGACAATATATATATATATATATCACTTAATTTGTTTTGTCGGTACAATTATATTATATATATACAGATTGTGGAGCAGCATGTAAAGCGAGGTGCCAGTTATCATCAAGGCCAAATTTATGCAAGAGGGCATGCGGGACTTGCTGCAACCGGTGCAACTGCGTACCAGCGGGTACTTCTGGTAACCAAGAGACTTGTCCCTGTTACTTTACCATGACTACCCGTGGTGGCAAACGCAAGTGTCCTTGAAACCTATCTACAGCACCAGCGGCCTCGATCGATCGATCGATCACTTAATTTCGTCATGGACTTGAGAGATCGAATTAAGGTTTAACTTACTACGTACCAACGTACGTACGTACGTACATGTGTAATAATATTCTGAATATATATATATGAAGAGATGTAGATATATAAGTTTAATTTATAAAGTATTCACTTACGGTGGTAAAATATTGTATGTCTTTGCTGCAACTTTGTTATGTAAGTTGTCCTTCTAAATAAATTAAAAATACGTATATTTGTTCTTAAGCTCTTTCGGTTACAAATGGACGAACAGTCTCTCTTTCTGTTTGTTATTACGCTCCTCGTGTGCATTTGCTATTTTTTTAAGAAAATATAATTTGTTACAATAACATACAGTCGAAGGTTCAAGTATATATATATTATGATCAAAGAGATGTAGATACAAGTTCAAGAGCGATTTTAGAGAGTGAGTGCTTGTTTGGTGGAGCTTTTTTTTTTTCCTCAAAATTTTAAAAACTCAACTCAAAATTAACTCTAATTTATACTTTTCAAAATTTATTTCACTCTACTTTCTCTCTCTAAATTTTTTTTTAAAACACCATAATTTTAAATTCAAAAATTAAAATTAAATAAAAAATATATATTTAAAACATACTCGTCGAAATTTATAAAATAATATCCATTGTGACTATTTTTTGAAAAATAATTATGAAATTTTTAGTTGGTTGAAAAAAATTAAAAAAAAATCAAATTCACTTTTCAACATATTTCAAAATTCTACTAAACACCATATTTTAAAAACTCAATTCAAAATATCAACCAAACATCATCTGAATATTCAAGGTATATAGTAGAATATATATATATATATAGTTGTTTGTTTGTTTTGTTTAACAAGTACATTAAAATGTTTGTTTGTTTGTTATTATATTCGTTTTGTTTTAAATAGATAGTCACATCTTTCTGTTTGATAGTCCTAATTAATCTTTGTTATTTTTTAGAAAAATAAGCTTTTAACTTAGAGTATCTCCAATAGTCTTGTATAAATTTTGTATAAATCCTACGTGTCAAAGTGAGATTTATACAAAAATAATAAAAAATTTATTTTGTATTCCAACAGTCTGTTTTAGACTTTTGTGTAAATATTAAATTACCAATTAAATACGCACAAGTGAAATTTATGGTTATGAGAATTGGGTTTGTATTTTACACAACTTTTTTACATAAATCCCAAGTGTCAAAAGTTTCTTAAAAGAATGCTGAAAAACTTTTTTTTTTTTTACAAAATGTGTAAATTTTACATAAACCAAAATTATACAACACGGTTGGAGATGTTCTTAATCAGTAAACATATAACTATTTTCTACGTATAATCGGTGATTTATATATATAGAGGCCGTTTCCTATACGGACTGGTGCGTACGCACCAGTCCTCATGGGCGATTTCCGATGCCATTTACAGCCCACGCCCCACAGCCAAAAGTTAAACCATTTTCTCTTCCTCTTGTCAAAATTCATTTCTCTGTTCTCTCTCTGAAATAGTTTAGCACTTGCCTCTCTAAAAAACTCACCGACCAAGCTTTCTCTTGCTCTCTATCTCTCTCTCTCTCTCTCTCTCTCTCTCTCTCTCTCAAATCTTAAAAAATTCTCTCGCTGTCCTAAACCATTAGCATCAAGGTCTGGTTTTACTGAAAATTCTTTGAAATTGTAAGGGGGACTCTCCATATCAACGACACAAAATGAATCCATAATAGAGCCTCACCTGAGAGGGATTACCATCCAAGTACTAAAGCAACGTGCCAACACTCAAAAACCACGCTTCGTCGACCCCTGTAGCTTGCATAAGTAAATAATTCTATGGACTTAGAGAATCATTAGAACACCAGCCAATAAACAAACTCAAAATGATATGTAGGATATCTAATTCAGCATCCTCACTCCATTTTTACTTGTAATTTATACAATGAAAAAAAACAAAAAAAAAAGAGGACAATTACAGGGGAAGGTACCATACACTATAGTTCCGGACTAAATGAACTGCAAAACTTATTCATCAAAAAGATAGTCATATACAAGCAAAAGCACAACATTCAACATCATGATTGAACTATTGAGTACTAATTTAGAATTAATTACCGCAACTAAACAAACAAACTAAAAAAAAATAAACTAAATTATCCCATTTTGTAGGCGATCCCAACAAAAATAACATCACCAATTCAACCCGAAATCTTCCCCTTTTGCACTAATTACCATTCCAAGCCTTCCTCAATAATCATAAATAACAAAACAGAGCTTGATGCCTTCAGATTTTAGAGAGAGAGGGAGTTTGCTGCCGTTTGGATTCTAGAGATATAGAGCTTGATGAAGTGGATTTTAGAGAGAGAGAGAGAGATAGCGAGCAAGAGAGAGCTTGATGAAGTCGGATTTTAGAGAGAGAAAGAGCACTTGGTCGGTGAGTTTTTTTTAGAGAGGTAAGTGTTAAAACCATTTTAGAGAGAGAAGATAAATGAATTTTGCTGGAGAGAGAGAGAGAGAGAGAGTGTGAGAGAGAGAATGGTTTAATTTTGGCTGTGAGGCGTGGCCTGTAAATTGCATCGGAAATCGCGCGTGAAGTACGCAACAGTCCGCATAGGAAACGGCCACTATATATATATATATATATTAATAAATCAGGTGAGTCCTAATATATATATTAAATTAGATTTAATTTGAGCGCTTGTCTTTTAATTCAACGGCTCATATTTATCTTTTAATTATTTTATCTCTTAACTAATTTCAATGGTAATAAATCAAATAAGTATTCATTAAACATGTATTTATCTTTTATGTTTGTGATAAATTTTAACTTTACTTTAATCTCCTTTCTCCTTTTAAATAAAATTCATACGTACTTTTAGATCTCTCCCTCTGCGCTTCATTTCTATTTCTCCTTCGGAGTATAGTTTATATCTGTAACATGTAAAAATGTATTTCTAATTACTTCATATTCTTCTTCTTCTTCTTCTTCTTTTTCCTATTTACGTTTATTAAACAATATTCAATGTAATACTGTATAATGATTATAAAATAGGTATATATACAATCTGTATATATATAGCACTATTAAAAAGTGGCAAACATTATATGTATTAAAAAAGTGGAATAGTCTATATGTAACGTAATTTATTATTATAATTTTTTCATAATAAATTGTATATAATTTTACGTAATGGGTATGTCTAATTTTTTACTTAATTTAAACTTCTAGAAGTCTGACTAAAAATATGGATATATGCTGTTCAAATGTTTGATATTCAATCACTATCGTAATTTTAAAATGGATATGTGTACAACAATCTATAGCATATTTTTAATTTTATCAAAATGTAATTGATTATTAATTTTACGTGATATACAAACATTGATTATTAAATTTCACAATTTTTTTATACTAATCTTCTTATTTAAAAAACAAAAAAAAAATTCCAACATCATTTTAATAATTATTTTTCAAACTGCATAAGTTTATTCAAAATAACATTATTAATATAAATTTCATGCACAAAAATGTTCACTTGCTGAAAATTCTTTTACATTAAAATTTGTATCAGTTGACTCATACCAAAATTAATAAATTTGAATAGCTTAAATTAAAATTATAATCCAGTTTTGATTTTGTTACTGAAATGACTTCTTTAATTATATTTTTTCGTACCTTTATTTAATTATTGGGCATGTATGAGTAGTTTTTATTATCAATATCAATTATTTATTAATATTTTAATATTTAGTTATATTAAATTCAATGAAAGTTTCAATTGCTCAAATTTATTTAAAATTTCTTAAAATTATTTATATTTTTCTTATTATAAATAGTATAAATTAATTTTCTACATGTAGGAATTTTAATTTTTATACATCTTTATTTCTAAAAGACAAATAGAAAGGGTATCATATCGTACATACATTTAAGTAATGATATTTGTAACATTAGTTTGTTTGAAAAAAAAATTAATTAATTGTGAGAAAGGATAAAAAAATTAATAATAAATAAGTCAATGGTTGGTGATAAAGGCATATCTAATATTATATTTATTATTATTTTTTCAAAATAGACTAATAAAAATTTATTTTCGCCGGAAACTAATTTTAATTTTTAATATTATGTTGATTTAAAGGTGCGTTTGACGCGCTGGATAAGGAGGTAAGATAGGATAGGGTAAATGTCAGATATGATAAAAGTCAGAATTAGTTTGATACAAATTATGTGATATATGATAGGAAATGAATTAATCGAATAAAGATTATACAGGATTGGACATGATAAGGATTAATCGGATAAAGATTTAATAAACTTTGCATTTGATGGAGTCCCGGATTACATGTTCTTGATTTAAGATTATAGATTTCTTATTTGAAAAATCAAGAATAGCATGATTGCTCAAAGGAAGCATGACAAGGATCAATGGAATCAATATTCGATCAAGTCAACGTAGCATTGGACTAGCAAGAGAACAACCTTATCACTCACATGCTAGCAATACAAATCCATGAAGATCAAGATCAAGGATCATATGGAAAAGCTTCAAGAGAAGAATCAAGTTGAAGAATCAAATCAAAGCATTCGAAGACTCACATATTCGGTAATTGAGTGTATGCTTAGGATTGATGTAAAGTTTCTTAATTGATTGATAATATAGCTCAAACATGAACTTGCATCATTCTTAGATTGATCAAAATCAGTTTGAATCAAAAATCATTTCAAAACATCATTCTTATAAAAACCGGTTTTGAAATAAATTCACTATAAATTCATATGAATGAATTTTGATACAAAAACTATTTTGGGAGTCTTAGAAACTTATTTGGAACCTATCCAAAGCATCAAAATTGATTTTGGAACTTAATTGCAAAAATGTTTATTTTTCCCTTTCTAGACTCGCTCCGTTTTTGCGCAGTTTTGATCTAACTGTTTGAAGGAGGCCTTCCCGAACTCCGATCATTATGAAATTTTGACAGAAGTTAGATAACACATTATAGTACTTACATACAAAATTTCATCAAGTTCCAACGGCTGGATCATGAGATATGATCAAAACAAATCGGGAAAAATTTGCTGTCTGCAAATCTGACCAGCAGAGGTCATCAGTCGACTGATGGGCTTGCTCAGTCGACTGATGGTCACTCAGTCGACTAAGGAGCCTTGCTCAGTCGACTGATGACCTAAATATAGCCGTTGGATTTTTATTTTTTTTACTATTTTTGGTACAAAACTTCTACCAAACCTCACAAACGGCTATATCACTTTTGGGACTATAAATATGACTTCCAAGACTCATTCTAAACACCTTGAATCACTCTTATACTCCATACTTCATCTATCTTCAATATCTAAAGATTCAAGAAATTGTTTTTGATCAATTATTATCATTTGAGCTATATCATCTTGATCAAATAGGATAACTCTTGTGTGAGCTTTAAATTGTATTCTTTATACACTTGTGAGAGTTATTGTAAATTGGTGTGAATCACCAAACAATTATATTTCATTGTGAGAGGTAAATCTCATAGGAAAAACAAGAAGGAAAATTCTTGTTTAGTTTTTGTGAAAGGTAAATTTCACAAGGTTAGCAAGAGAGTGTCTTGTGAAAATATTGTGGTCAAGCAATATTTGTAAAGAGTGTGTGAGACAACAACACTTGTAGTGGTTTGATCTTCACCCGGAAGGAGATTGGAATTAGTGGAAATTCTCGGGGAACTAACCGAGCGCGGACTATGGTTTGGTAAACCAAAACCGTGTGGACAAAAAGTCTTGGACTTCAAATCGGTTCAATCTTTCTTACTCAATCTCTTTATTATTGATTGTTTTGTTATTGCTTGAGATTGCTTAATTATTTTCTCTTATGCTTGATTGTTTATTTGCTTACATTCCTTGATATATTTGTTAAGTAAATTGTTTTACTTAAACTTTTTGAAAAGATTTTTAAATTCCGCATTTAGTTTTAAAAACCCTATTCACCCCCCCCCCCTTTAGGGTTGTTTTCCGACCAACACAAATTATGTGATATATGATAGGAAATGAATTAATCGAATAAAGATTATACAGGATTGGACATGATAAGGATTAATCGGATAAAGATTTAATAAACTTTGCATTTGATGGAGTCCCGGATTACAAGTCCAGATATTATATACTAGAAATTAGGTAGAAGGGCTTATTATACATTGATTTTTACCAAAAATCCAATGAATAATATTTTTTTGAATGAATGGCCTATTTTTAATTGGTAATAGTGTAAGAGACCTATTTTTTTTTATATTTTAAATGAATGTATTTGAATAAATTTAAATATCATTTAATTAATAAAAACATGTTATGTATTATCTAAATTACCCCTTTTTATGAAATTTACACAAAAAATATGGACTGCAAAGTTCATATTGCAGTAAAATATAAACTGCAAAGTTCATATTGCAGTGAAATATGGACTGCAATATGAACTTTGCACTAAAAATATGGACTGCAAAGTTCACATTGCAGTAAAATATGGATTGCAATATGAACTTTGCACTAAAAATATCAACTGCAAAGTTCATATTGCAGTGAAATATGGAGTGCAAAGTTCATATTGCAGTTCATATTTTAATGCATATTGGTATTTTTTTTGTTTATTTTAAGGGTTGGGATGTCATTTTATAATGAAAAAAAAAGACACATGTCATATTATCAATAAAATAAAAAATAGGCCCTTTATTTAAAAAAAAATTATTCCTTGGCTTTAGTGTGAAAATCTTTCTCTAATAAGCCCTTTTTTTTAATTGCCCCTATTATATAACATAACTCACTTTTGTTTTAAAAATACATGTAATTTAATTGTTGTCGACAAATTTTATTTTATTTTTTTGCTAATACGATTAGCTTATTTATAAATAAGTTTCATAAAAAACTATTTCATGAGAAAAGTTATATATTACATACAATATTTATAAATTATGTATTAAGTACAGTTTCAAATTCTTATGTAAATTTTATTTTTTTATAAAATTAAAGTTTCTTATAATTCCTTCATTTAATAAAAGAAAAATAAAAATACCATATTATACAATGAATAAATTTTATTAGTTGAATTACTGTGATTTTGGGTGGTTGAAAATTTTCATTAATCAATTTGATTATCTAAAGGGCGTAAAGAAAAAGGCTGAAATAAATTAAAATTTTATTTTTATATTCGTTTTGTTATCCAGTAACCGCGGGATAAAATAATACCACGTATAGGGATGGTATAGTTTTATCCGGTTATAATGGGATAAAATGATAATTAATCATGCGTGCAATCTCGTCCCATATCGCATCAAACGCAGGATAGGATCTCTTGCGCCAAACATAAACTATGATTTGTTTATCTTATCATTTCTAACAACAAATACTGAATATGATTAATTAATCAAATTATATCTCTAATTTCATGCGACAAACACGCCCTAAATGTAAAACATATTAATTTAAACTTACCCAATTATTCTCTTAGCATGCGCATATCCTACATGTGATTATTAATTTTTGAACTTTAATGATCCAATAAGTACTAATGGACATATATAAATGGATCGTGTCGAGATTAACGTTATTTATAAGGAGCCAATAGTTGAGTTTACGGTTTTAATAAATTTGAACTCTATATATCTAAAAATATTATTACATAAAACTAAACTTGACTAAAAATATATTTATTTAAAAAAAAAATTTAAAACATACCCTATTTATTATACTATACGTATAAACCTCAACCCACTTTTTTCCTCCTCGCATGTTGTAATTATATTATATCACAAAAGTATTTAAAAAAAAAATGTTATGTAATTACAATAGAGCAGAGTCAAATCGACAAAATTCATGTGAATTCAAACTTAAACCATTTGAACCCATACTTTCGATCAAAAACCCATCAAATCATATCATTTTTTATACCTCATTATAACGGAAGTACAATTAGATAGACTTAATTTATTTTACCACAATTTAAGTAATAGGTATACAATTATATTTTTAAATTTTAGTTAATATTAAAAATTAAAATTAATGCAGTAGTGAAAATTTTAATTCTTCTTACTCTCAAATTTAGAGTATACTAATACTTTTTGAGAATAATGTTAAAATTAATTTATCTGAGAAATAGCAAAGTTCGAATAAGAATTCTTAATATGAGATAAAAAAATATTAAAATTACGAGTAGTTACAAATATAAAAAAGTAACAATAAATATGATTTTAGATAGTGTTATTAATTACATATAGGTACAATCGAATCGTGCCGTAAACATAGATAATTAGCTAGTATATATATATATACAAGAAAAAATAAGAGTACGTATTAATTTGTTATCTTTAATAAAAGAACAACTTGGATCCTCCTCAGCCCCTGATGCATGCATGAGTTGGGTCGAGCTAGGGAAGTAGCAGGCCTTGCAGCCTACATCGATATGGGCTGGTTAGTAATACTTAGAGAACTACAAAAGTACGTACGTACTTTGTTAATTTTTGAGGTGCTTTTATGACTATCAATTAACACTCCTGCGAGTTGCTCAAAATAAATAAATAACACTTCTACTTAATTGCGAATCCTGCAACAAAAATATAATTTTGTAGCTCATTTATATTTTAACAAAACTTGGAAAGGGACCACTTGGGTTGTGTTTTTATTTTTTTGAAAAAACCCGATGTTGACTCCATCTCTTTATGTAAAAATATTTACTGAAAATTTACAAAAATTAATATGAAAAATTCTCAAACCCAAAATCAAACGAGTTGTTTGAACTCAAACTAGTAACTATTATTTGACTACAGTAGATTTTAAGAAAAATACTAGTTTTTTTATATGATGATGCGTAAGAATAAAATTTATTTTAAGGGTATAACTATTAGTGTTTCAAGTAAACTCTTTGACATTTAAAAATTATTACAAATGTAAATATAATATCCCTAAAATTACAAAAAAAAACAAAAATTATCATCAAAAATCATATTAGATTGTTAGAGGATTTATTTATTTTGCGGTAATAGCCCTATTTGATGTCACAAGATTCGATACAAAAAGTACGTTCTAGATTATCATCAGAAAAAAAACACACACACACACACTACATTTAAAGAATGGCACCCATAAAGTAAAAAAAGGTAAATTTTAATTGAGAACGAAAGCTTGAATAGCATAAAATAAGATACATGCGTAATACGGAGAAAGCATCTACTGTTATACATACGCTGACTTAGAAAAATATAATGTTAAAAAAGAATATATTGAAGTGCTGACCATCTGAACCACTTACGCTTTTTGTTTAAAATTTGTAATGTTTAAATCGTACGCGTGTAAATTAAATGATGTAATTTTTTTAATTAAGAGAAGTATAATCTTGAGATGTTTTTTGTTTTAGTTGTGGTAAAAATTAAAAGACTTATATATTTAAACTGAATTTGAAAATTCAATTCTGTTTCGATTCGACTTTGATTTGGTTTTCATGTATTTTTTTTACAAGATATTGAAAAAAATAGTTGTTTCAAAAAGTTTTCTGCAAAAGAATTAAAAAATATTATTTTTATAAATTAAGATCTTATATTTGATCAAACTACAAAAGGAGCACAAAATTAACTTTACAATAATTTTTTAAATTGTATTTTTTTGTGAGATCATGCAAAATTAAGTTTACACTACATGTTTTTTAGCATATTATTATAAATAAATGTTTGATTGACAATATTTTAGAATAATTTTAACAAATTACATATTTAAAGCCTATTTATTAAAAAAATGCATATAATAATTTTTTCGGAATTATGCAAAGTTAAGTTTGCATTTCTTATTTTCTAAAATATTACTATGTATTTGTGTTTATTTGATATTTTTTTAATTTTTTATGAGTGAAACATAATTAGAATATACTTGTTAAAAAATATAAACACATCATGCAAAACAAATATGTAATAAATTTTTTTGATTACAAAGTTAAGTTTGTACAAAACTTAACTTTTACAATTATAATATAGTTTCAGTATTTATGATAGTTCAAAAGGTCGATTTATCATTAGAATTTGTATATTTTAAGAATATAAAATTTTAAATAATAAAGTAATATTGTTTTCAGGCACATATTCAATGATTCAGTTTAGTTCAATTCAATTCGATTTTACAAAGTCGTGCCCAAAACTCGAACCAAACATATTAAATTTTAATTTGGTTTCTTTGCTTTAATTTTTATTTTTTTTCAATTTAAATTTTACGTATTAACTCAACTCGATATAATTCGACCATTCAGTTTTCAAATTCTAACACAATACTCCTAATACAATCCTTTGGCACTTGCGAACCCCAAGGTTGATCATTAGGCGCACAACAGCAGCAGATTGTGACTTGTGAGGATATCACGTGGTGAAGTTATAATTGTCATTTTATGGCTCAAATGAGGGTAGAGTTGGCAACTTGGTGGGCTCTCAAATCTTAACTGTTAGTATTTGACAGTGTCACGCAGCATACATGACCCGCTCCCCTCCTTTCAGAAATCAAATCATTACACAGCACACACGCAAGCCAAAACGGTGGCAAGGCAAGGCAAGCTAGGCAAGATTCATGAAAAAATTTAAGATTTTTTATTTTTTTATTTTTCTTAAACCTAAGATTGAAAAACACCCTCTCACGTGCCTTATTTGACTGATTGCAAGTTACCTCAACGAGAAAGCAAAATATTCACAAATGAGTGATCCATAGGTTATTATTTTGAATTCAGAAATAATTTTGTCTGCAATCTTTTTAAATTGAGTTCCGGCAAATATAAAATTGTTGATGACCAACAATTGGAACCCTTTATAAAAGTGATTAATTAAAATAATGTGCGAAAACTAGATCGAACACCTCGAATGTGCAAGTACAGTTGGAACCCTCAATTTTGATAATCTTTTTTATCTAGCTAGTAACTTGTAATTACTACGCATCATTCTTTTGAAAATTTATTTGCCTTCTTACATCAAAACGTAAATTGTACTAATTAAATAAGACTTCAGTATTCACTACATGCATCACCATGTATATATGTAATGAATAGAGTTCAATTCAGAAATGTACAAGCTAGCATTAGTAGTTGCACTTGTATCGCTTTTTTATTGTACTTGAGCTCAAAATGCGTAATACCATTCACACCTGCGGTATATTTTCAATTTGGTGTGCTTGGAAGTTAAAATACTAATTTATTATTAAAGAAAAAGATTTATATTTTATTTTATTTTTTTGTCTAAGCCACATAGTGTTCGGATTAACTTTTACGCATCTCAACTAATCTCTCCTTGCGGAAGAACACGTTGCTATCCACTAAAATTTTTTTTACAGCTAACACGATTCAACCTGAGAAGTACGTTCTCGGTCGAATTCAACACTAATTCTAGTGTCGCGACTCATTTATTTACAAAATAAACTTACTTTTTGCCAAGGGTCATATAAAGACGCAGCAGGCCGTTACATAATATTTATAGCTTTTACGATAGCAATTTATTATTAAATTATAAAAAAGGAAAATGTTACTCTTATTCTTGTTGTGTACGTACAATTATATTTTGTCTTGAGGTGATGTTAAATACACTCCTATTTTATAACCTCAACACTACAAATTTGAAATAAGGTAAATTTTTATAGAATCAACCAAATGCTTACTTATAGTGTTGTAGTTACAAAATAAGGAGTTTGGCTGCTTATTATATAAGATACATAATATACATACATGTATGACCAAAACCTTAATTCTTCTTGCTTGATTAAACACTGAACTGAACCATCATCCCTACTACATTCGGCTTACCAACTTTCTTCAATGTTTTAAATATTATGAACAAGAATTATTTTTTTACTTATCTTTGGCATTGCATTTATCTTTGATCCTTCTTATATAGTTTTGCTTTTTATTCAAAGTTCAAACAAGCCATGAAAGATGATGACTTATAAAATTTAATTAAGTACTTCATTAAAAATAATGTTTTCAGAATATATATGTGTTTGCACTTAACCTACTATTGCTACTACCAATGTATATTTTTTGTAAGCTAAATAAAATCAACATCTTACAGTAGTCGGCCACCCAATACTAAATAATAGATATAATCGCGGCAATCTCTCGCCAAATCATGCCACAAAACTCAGTCATCAAATTTTAAATATAATAACTAATGTTTGATATCATAATCGGTAAGATGTCACTTCAATGATTCGGTTACCAACTGTCGAATTTGACAACATTGTTCAATAGGAAATTGCTGAATTGTTGTTTATTGTTATTTTTAGTTAGGTGTTCCTTAATATAATGCCTATTATCAGAAAAATAAAAAAGTACGATGTTAAGGCTAAGGTACTATGGATATAAGCTTCTATGGAGACACAATAGGGACGCAAATAAAAGACACACTTAGGTAGCAATCCAATTTATTGTTGAGTTAGTTTCAATTATAAAAAAACACAAACTAGCCTAATTAGTAGCATCTCTCTCTCTCTCTCTCTCTCTCTCTAACCTCTCCCTCTACCTATCCATACCCACCTCTCCCTCACAATCTTCAATCAAGTAACCGCCTTTCGTCATGTGGCGAAGCCAGGAATTGAAGTAACCGAAGGCGAAATTTGATCGAAATTCAAAACACACTAAAAAAAATTTCCTTACAGTTATGTACCCTCAAGTTTATTTTTATGCATCAAAGTCCATATATATATATATATAATTTTATCAATAAAGGAAGAAGCTGAGATAAAGACATAAAGAAGAAGTTGGGGTGATTTATTAAGTTTAGAGTTTTCAAATTGTCCCATATAGTTAGACACCCTCAAGTTTATTTTTATGCATTAAAGTCCTTATATATGTTTTTTTTCAAAAAAGATCCTATATATAACAACAAATTTTGAAATCCAAGAAGGGGCAACTCCTGCCCCTACGTGGCTTTGCCATTGTTCGTCACTACCACTCCCACCTCCTTGCGTAGGCTAACAACACATTCCCTAACAAAGCTAATTTCTTCGATGAGAAAAAGGGATTTTGAACATTTTCTCATTGTAACAATACCATCAGTGGTAGTAGGAACATCACATATCCGTCCATTAAGGATGGCAATGGGTTGGGTCTGGTTGGGTTTGAATAGGACTTACAATTTCCATTCTAACCCCTGCAATTAAAAATTATCCCCATTCTTGTATCCTTGATTCGGGGTATTAGGTCTCTGCAAGGATTCCCTGACAACATTTTTTATAAAAAAAACAACAGAAAAAAACAAGAAAAAAAGTGAGGTTAAAAATAATATAATGTTATATAATATATATATATACATATATAAATGAAATTATGTATATACACAATTAACAATGAAAATTTATATGCATATATTTATATACATACATAAACACACATATATAAGTACAAAATTAAGTATATTAAGGCGGGTACAGGGTGAAGACTCCTATATATAGCTGAACTCGACTAATCTTTAAAATCTCCTACTCAAACTGGTGGATATTTTTTCCATCCATACTATCAGCTAACAATCTCAACAGTGGCATTGTTAGAATGATTTGGATGCTTTAATTTAAGGATAGAGGACGGCAGACAAACACAAATTGCTTGCTTATTAGAAGAAAAACAATTAGTAAGTTTCTCACATGGCAGTGCCAACTAAAAATGTCCTCAAAATATGTCCAATTTAAGTGTCCCTATAATACTAGTGCCAAAATATTAGAGGTACACTTAAATTAGACTTATTTTAAAGATATTCTTAGTTGGCACTTCATGTGAAGAACTTACTATTTTTTTTTAAGAAGTAAGCAATTTGTGTCCGTCTTCTGTCCTCTATCCTTAAATTAAAGCATTCGAAGTATTCTAAGAATGCTACCGCTGAGATTGTTAGTAGATGAAGATGTGATGCTCCCACTGCCATAGATGGTATTGTTATCGAGAGAAAGGGTTTAAAATCCCTTCATCTAATTGAAGAAATTAGCTTTATTGGGGATGGTGTCGTTAGCCTCCGCAAGGTTGTGGGGTGGCAAGAACTGAAGGCGGTGGTAGGATCCTTTACTAGATTGAAGATGGTGAGAGAGAGGTAGAGGTTAGAGAGAGAAAAGAGAAAAGAGGATTACTAAACTGTTTTTTTCTTAATTGAATTAAATCTAACTCGGGGATAAATTGAATTGCCATCTAGACGTGTCCTCTATTTGTGTCCTTATTGTGTATACATAGAAATAGGGTGGTGATGTTGGTACCCCACAATCACTTTGTACACTTCCACTCTTACTACCACTCCCACTTTTACACTTTTATCTTAAAAACACTCATATGTTATACTTACCACTCCCACCACTCCCACTTATTTTTGAGAATTAATCTCATACTTAATTAATTAACGACATCATTAAGTAATTAACTATATAAATGACCCTAAACTAATCCTAAAATTTCTCCACCATCTCTACCATCTTCTCAAACAAGCAAAACTATGTAATCACTTAATTTTGAAATAAGAAAAAGAAAACAAGTAAGAAAGAGTTAACGAAAGAGAGACATACATATTTTTATTTTATTTCATTGTTTATATTGTTATCATAACATACATATCAAATATATAAACAAAAAACACAATTTTATGTTTGAAGCACGAAGAAGGTTTATTCAGTTCTCCGTAACCAAGTTACAGGCTTGTACACTCGGCTGTTCTCAATCGAGTATGAAATCTCATAAAATGTCATGCTCTCGGGACCTTCATTTGGTTCAAAGTAACCGAGTGTGATTAGTATCACTCGACTGCTCACAGCCGAGCATAATATAGCAACACTTGGCCGCTCTCAACCGAATGAAGGTACCGAGAGCATGACATTTTATGGGATTTCATACTCAGTTGAGAGCAGTCGAGTGTACAAGCACGCAACTCGGTTACGGAGAACTGAGTAAACCTTCTTCGTGCTTCAAACAGAAAATTGTGTTTTTTGTTTATATATTTGATGTGTATGTTATGAAAATAATATAAATAATGAAACAAAATAAAAACATGTATGTCTCTCTTTCATTAACTTTTTCTTATTTATTTTTATTTCCTTAGTTCAAAGTTTCTCTTTTTTTCTACCATTATTCTTAAATTTTGAGTTTTATATTAATGAAGATTTTATTTATACCATTCTCCTCAAATTTAGAGTTTTGCATTAATAAAAATTTTGTTTGTTGTTTTGGTGTAACCAAAATTTGTTACTAGCTAGATAAGAGATAATTATATAATTAGTGGGTTAATTAACCTTTGAGTTAAATTAAAACAAGTGGGGTGAAAATAATAATTTAATTTTTTTTTTAATAGGAGTGTTACTAAGTAATTGTGGGGATGCCAACATCACTACCCTAGAAATACTCTTATTTTTTTTCAGATTTTCCAATTAATTTTCGTACATTTAAATAAATTCATTTTGTAAAGGATGTAATCCGTTGGGCACAAAAATTTGGAATCTAATGAGACTCCACAGAGGCCTTAAAAGTGTTGATCGCAATAGGGAAAATGCTACTTTGGGCGAACGAGAGACTTCGGGCGGTCAGATCAAACATTGGGCGTATCCGGAGCCTTAAAGTAACGTGTCTACGTGGAAAGAGTACACGGTGGCATGTTATATTATATATAGGAATGAAGGAGAAAGAGGTGGTTTGTCCGAGGTGGCTGACACGAGGGAGTTTGTTGTCTGATATTATAGGGAATGATCCGATGGCTGTCAGAGGCTGCTGCATATAAACCGTCGATCATTAGAATGACGTAGTACTGCTTACTTTTTGTACTTTTTCGTAAGAAAAAAAAAAATTAGTGAATAAAAAAATGTAGAGAAAGAAATATATGTCTATATATATATATATAAAAATATAGAGCGGCGGTTTTGTTTTGCGTATACATTGAATATAAGGCGAATTTGTGGAGCGAGAGCTTGGGTTTTTCTGTCTCCCCTGTTGTGGAGAGAGAAATTTATGAGCTTTCTTTCTGCAGTGGTGCAATGGGATAAGCTTCAGAGTCTTTATTTTATTAATATGTAATCATTGATGAAATTGAAACGTACTATTTATGAATAATTTCATCTTTTTAGCTGAATTACGATGCTCTCTGTTTATTCGATAGTAATTTTTTTATTTTATTGAAAGGGTTTGTTGATGTTTGATGTGAATGGGTTTTCAAAGATGAGATGGCGATGGCGATGAATGAACCAGGATCATCTGTGTTTGGGGAATATTAAGTTAGTAAAAGACTGATACTTAATGGGATTTGGTGTATGGGGGGAATGTTTGTTCTTCATTATTCGTGAATTAGTGGGTATTTTTAGTCTGGATTCTATATTCCATCTCCTATTTATTTATTTATTTATAAATATATTGAGTGAGTAAGAAAGAGAGAGAGAGAGATCCGGTGTATTTCTCAAGAATTTTCATGGAATGTTTGATCTTTTTTGCCCCCTTTTCTTGTGAGTTCCTTGCGTGCTCTTTCTCTCTAGAGAGAGAGAGAGAGAGAGAGTGCTTTATTTATTTCGTGAAGTGAGGAACCCGATTCTCTGAGCACAAAGGACCAAGTCCTTTTCTCTTTAACCACCTCTCTCCTCTTCTTTAGCCCTTTTTTGTTTGTTTGTTTGTTTGGTTTTCTCTCTCTCCTCCGGTCCTCGTTCACTTCACTTCACTTCACTTCACTGCCTTCTTCTCTATTGCGATAGATAATACTCAAAGAGGGGCTCACTCATAGATTTCTGTTTGTAAACTCATTAAACTCCAATCAATCAACTGCATCTTCTCACCCCACTTTCACTTTCTCTTTTTTTAAGTCTCGAGTTCTGATTTATTTATCTCTCTCTTTCCATTGTAGTGGGACAAGTTGAGGAGGATCTGATCGATCAAGCTGTTTCTCCAGATTACTATTACTAGTCGTCGTCATCATCATCATCAAATAAATGTTGTTGTTGTTGTTGTTGTAATTATATATCCCCCAAGAAATGGACAACAGTAATCGAGACGTGAGGCGTTTTGGAGCAAGTCGGTTCTCTTTTCCCAAGCGACAAAGCATTAAACAATCTGGTAATTCCATTAAATGTTCATACATAAATAAATATTATAATTACTTAATTATCCCTCTCATTTCACATCTCGAATATACGGTTATATCGTGTGAGCACGGTCATATCGTGTGAGCAAAACAAAAAAAAAAAATCCTTTGTCTCTTCTGTATATATATATATATATATATATTCTCATTCTTATATTTACTTCCTGGTTCATACAGAGTTCCAAGATAAAATGGCCGTGTCTTTCTATCTCCTTTCTCGCTTATTCTTTCTATTTCTTTACTCACTCTTTTTTTTTTTCTTAAATAAATAAATTCGTCTCTTTTCTTTTTGTTGAATTGAAGATTTTGACGGTGGTGATTATGAGGAGAGTATAGTTAAATCAAAGACAAGATTGAGTGTTGCAGGTACAGTGACTGAAGACGAAGAAATGGGTTGTGTTGGTTCAGATGGAGAAGATGAAATTCGACCCACCACTAATAATAACAGGAAGAGATTTAAGCTTTCCAAAAAGGTTATTTATTTTCTTAAATTTTAAGATTGGGATATCATTTTTAACTTTATTATGTATCTTAACGATAAAGTTACCTACCTTCTATTTGCAGTTTTTAGATGAATGCAATGATGTTGATCATTCCTCTGTCCCTCGGAAACTACGATCAGGTCTGTTGATTTTTGATTAAAAAGAGAGTTCTTATTAGATAACCCTTTCTTAGGTTAATTGGTGTGTTTGAGGAGCCCACAGATTTTAATTCTTTTCTATCTGGTGGGTTGGGGTGGGTCTCTTTTCTGGGTTGTTTCCGTTTCTTTATGCTTTACTATATATATTTTATTATATAATAACTTGCGTTTTTTTTGTTTTTGTTTTTCCCTCTTTATTTTTGTGATGGAAGAATCTATTGTATGCTTTCAATTAAAAAGAATCTATTTGCATATGTTTATTTGCTTGGTACTTTGGGTTGGTATAATTCACTTTTTAATCTAGAGACAATTGCTTTTCCAAGTAAATTTTGAGCTTTTCTTGTGTGGGAAAGTTTTTTAAAGAGAGATTATTAAGATCCGTGCTTGGAAATTTTTTTAGATTTATTTTTGGGAAAAGATTTTCATTTCAATTTCGATTACAGCCATGAAGAAGCGCCGTGGGGGATCTGTTTCTCCACCTTTGCCAGATCCGAGGAAGGTGAACCATATGGTAAATGGAATCGTATTACCAACAAAGAATGGTACCAAGAAATCCAAGCTGAATGTGGTGAGTAGTCGTTTGAAGTTCCAAAACACCAATTTATTTTTATTTTTTTCTTCTCCCCCCATAAACAACAGGAGCGTTTTAAGTTTGACAATCGGAGGGTTTTTTTTTTTTTTTTTGTTTCCTACAGCAACAAGGCCTGTCCGATGGTTCTCCCAAACAAGTCATTATAGGGTCAATCACCAGAGATGAGGAAGAAGTAGCGGAGACTCTATTTGCTTTGGCCGGAATGTTCTCGGGCAACGATAAGATAAATGAGAGTAGTAAATTAGACGGTAAACTGCCAGAGCCAAAATCTGCGGCCTTGCCTGAAAGTTCAACGTTTGCAAATGAAGGTTGGCGTCGTTCTTGTGGTCGTTCATTTATCCTTTGTTTGTCATTTAACTGTCTACTTTGGCAGATTATGCAGTTCTGGAAGAGGACGCTGACTTGCAAACCAATCATTCATCGAGTTTAAAAGCCTCGGCTTTACAAACTGAGAAAGTCCAATCTGTGAATGAATCATCACAAGCCATTTTGCCCAACACCCAAAAGTACTCATTAGAATTAGATAATTATGTTCCCCAAGTAAATGCCTCATCAGTTGGTGAACCTACCGGTGAAGGGCTGACTTGCCATTCTGTTAGTTCTAATATTACCCCTAAGACCAAGAACGACGAATCCCCAGCCAGTGTGCAAAAACTAGAGACTGCACTGGAACCGGTATGATTCGCTTAGATGTGTAAATTAACGATATGTTTTTCCAGTGGGTAGGGTACATATTATATGATAGATAAATGTGGTCTTTTGTCGGGTTTATTTTATAGGTTCCAGCTTACAGAAGTCAATTTGAGCTACAACCTGCCATCACAGATAGTAAAAACAACGGTAGGGGCTATGACCTGTGTGGATATGGTTAAATTCATTACACGCTGAATAATATTCTGACATTGGCATGAACTTTGGTTCTTTTGAGCAAAAGGTTTGGCATTGTGGCATGGCTTGTCTACAACAGGGCCCGTAGATGCTGTTGTGACGCTGGGACCTCCCTTCCAGTAATTCTCTTACTACTATTTGTCGTTGCATAAATTAACTAGTTTAGAATTGTTTCATTGTAAATTAACAAATTATAATTTTTTTCATTTCAACAAAATTTTGTGGTGTAATTTTTTTTACATAAAATTGTTTGATGGTTATAAGTTATGTAATTAATGCTATGTTTTTACGTTTTTTATTTAATATCTTAGGTATTAATATAAGTTTATAACTTTATATTATAGTTCTTTTTTGCAACCATACACTCAAATTAGATAATTCATTAACTAAGCAATCTTAAATTGGAGGACAACCAAAGGACAAAACTTCAATATTTTGCTTTTCTAATGCGTTATGTAATTTCAGATCATCAGCTGCTAAACTTCCAGCCTGGCTGGGTAATGCTAGTTGTTCCACAGAAACTTGTTCATCAAAGAATCATGTGTTAACCGAAAGGGTAGGAAGTAATAGTTTCCATTTTATATATCACTGCAAAATTACTTAAATTTACCATAACTTGATCAAGTTTATGGTTTACTTCTGATATATGCAGGATTCTAGAGTTGAATTGGGTAGAAAGAATTCAGGGAAGAAAAAAAATGAGTGGAAAAGATGCTCTGCTCATGTTTACATCAGTCGTCTCATTAAGGTCTTTCAAATTAAGGAGGAAAAAGACTCATTACCTGTTCAGCCTACTACTACTCCTGACCAATTGACAACAAATGAAGGATCAATGCAAGAACAAGAAGCTCTGCTAGCAGTCAACAACATAATACACGAGAAGATTAATAGTAGTCTAAACGGAGTTGAAGCTGATAGGAGCTCAAATGAAGTAAGAAATGCCATCCTTTTACACAAGAGGCTTCTCCAAGATCAGAATCAAAAGCAGGTTCCTACAACATCCGGGCCGTACACTTCACAGAAGCAGGTAATGCTTTTAATGTTGTGAATACTCACTTGTACGTGCTTTTGTTCTATCCATCAATTTTTTTCACAGATTTTGCTTTTGGGCAGAATTTTGATTTCATGGCCATCTCGTCCGGAGATTATGGAGTTCAAGCCGTTAATTGTAATGATAGAGCAGGAAACAGATTGGAATCATCGACACCATTTCATGTTCCTTACCTGCATTCCGTTGCACAGAATCACGCAACCATGCCTATCTCTATGCCCCTAAATCATTGCTATTCCTCTACATCTTTTCCTAATCATCTTTCCACGGCCGCAGCACAACAGGTGGTTTGCATTGTTACTTGTTTTAGCCCCCTTTCTTTTTATAATTCTACATAGGACATTACCAAGAGTCCTTCTAGAGGGACATACTTAACTGGCATAAAACAATAACATTTCAATCTGGTGATTACTCATCAATTGAAATGTGTTGATAAGGATGAATTTCACATGACCCCACATATTAGATATATCAGCCTCTCATGTTAGATGCATATATGCCCCTTGGAAATACTGTATTACCAAATAATTTACTCAGGACATGCTTCTTTTATTTGACAGGTGCAAGTACAACTTCCACCATATCTTTGCAGCCCATTTTCGGGCCCTTCTCGTATGGAGAGCCCAGTCC
This sequence comes from Lonicera japonica, assembly GCA_021464415.1. Classification (NCBI taxonomy): domain Eukaryota; kingdom Viridiplantae; phylum Streptophyta; class Magnoliopsida; order Dipsacales; family Caprifoliaceae; genus Lonicera; species Lonicera japonica. Next base: position 2,775,658 of record CM038466.1, read on the forward strand.
CCTCGGAACAGCAGCACCAGCAGCTACAACGGGTTTGGGCTGCTCAACAAGTGGCTCAGTACAGGCCTGGTGAAGTCGTTGATCCAACCCATCTTCCATGCTGGCAAAATGGAATCCAAGGCCCTTCTTCACTAATCCAGTATGCTCGAACTATCTTCCCTCCTAATTCCCACTCTTCACTTGAAGTGCTCGGCCCCAATTATGCTGCAATTTCCCCGCAACAACAGCAATTCATTTCGTTATTGTCTCCTAGCCGGGCGAAAAGACAACACCATCTTCCTTCTGGGTACGAGGGGAAGGGTGCATCGCCAGTACAATTACTATGCAACAACCGTATTTAGAAGGTGATGAACCGTTAACACCATTAGCTGTTGATTGGGAAAGAGAAACTGTGATGCAGTTATATTAGGTTGGTGGTTCTGTAATCCTTGAAACATAATGTAAAGGAATTGTGAGTGGCAGCTGCATCAGATTTAGAGCTTAGAAAGGGTCGTTTTAATGTGAACATTCCAAAATTAAAAATAATTGAAAATAGGTGGAGATTTACAAGTTATAACTAGTAATGTTGTGCACAGATACAAGTATATAACCAGATTGAACTTGATACAGAGTTTAAAATGCTTTAAAATTTGACATCACCATACTGTTGATATGCAGATAATCCTTGGAATTCTGATGTAGTGTTGAACTCATGTTGATGTCCCTCTTTTAACTATGGTAATTTGTAAGGGTACGTTAATATCAATGGTTAAAGATACAAATTATCTTTCATTATAAAATTCAGTTCATGATGTCCATTATGAGATTTGGTACTGATTATGCCCAAAAAAAATGTCTTACCAATTGGAGATCTATCAATTGGAGACATTTAGAAAAAAAATAAGAGGGACCATCAGCGTTTCCATGTGGAATGCATTGATAATCACGATACCACGACCAATTTAATCATTGGATGAACATAAATATCAAATCCAAATAGAGATAAGTTTACAGTTGAGATAGAATTATTAAGTTAAAAGGCAATACAATCGTCTATGCATTTTGTTCCTGTTTAGGATAGTACATGATGCCGCCTGCTTCCCATTGCACTGCAATTGACACTAGAGTTTCCATGATAATAAACCTCTTCCATATGAAACTGTTTTAAAAAGATTATGAACATTGGATCAAATACCCCAAACCGTCACAGATTGAGATACAGTATTGTAAAAGAGAATTAGGACATGGCGAGTGCTCCTGGATCTCGGATTTTTTTACATCAGTTCTTTTTCCAAAAAAACAAAATGATAAAGTTTATATCGAAGGCAATAGAACACATTGACCTCCTCCCCTTTGCTGCCTGAAAATACAAATCGTCACTCCTGTTTTTCCAACTCCCCCATTCTCTCTATAATTGCCTGCCAAAAAGAAAAAGAAAAAAAGGTAAGAATGATGAAGTCTTGGTTGGGGTCCAATTCATGCTCTAGTCACAATCTTGTCATATGGCCAAAGGTTTCATGCTACTCAGGTTACTTTGGCAAAAATAAGGCATGCTAGAATTGAGATACAAAGTATTGTAAATTGTTATGCTATTTGCGTGTATCAAGAAAATGACTGGAAATCTTAAAATATTGGTTTCACATATCAGGCTCTGGAAAAATATGTACCTTCTTGCTTGTTTCTTGGAGTTCCCCAGCAAGGATGAACTCATCGAGTATCAAATATACCTTTATCAAAAGAGAACAAGAACAAACAATGATCAGTAATAATGAATAAGCTATTGGCATTTGGCCAAATTCACACAATTTTCAGGTGAATATACGCAAATTAAGGTTATCAGTTGATCTTCTGTAACGCTTAAATATAATGTTGTTATACTACCAAAAAGTCATTATCAAGATCCCTCAGGGTGGCGGTGTAGCATGGTTCTCAAAACATGTGTTTTCAATTTAGCACTCTACATTTTTCTCACTAAATCATATGCATTCTACAACAATTTGCCAGAGCCAGCACGAGCCCATTTCTTGTTCTAAATTCTAATACTAGTTTCCTCCTTGACTAAGTATATTGTCCCTTTTTCAATCTTCACACACTGTGAAAAGAGAAAGCAATGGAGATACCATTTCAAACAGTTTGCTATTAACAAGCTGGCCTTCATTATCAATGATCTTCAACAAAGGAAATCTCAAATGCTAAAACGTGAATATCAATGCATTGAAACCCATTAAAGATTAATAATAATAATAATAATGAAAAAAAAAAAAACAAGAACGACAACAAAAAAGGAAAGATCATTTATACTTCCTAACCTTCTCAGAGAAGACAGACGAAATGTGTCCTCCAAGGATATCACTAACTCACTGCACAATCACTCCATCGGTACAAAAACACTACTATTTCTATGACAAGAAGAACTACACCTACAAATTTGACCCGTAGGAGTAGTAATTCAGTGAGTGGTAATTTATCAGAGATTTATATCTCAAGACCAAGAATGTCGTGTTCTGTATGCAATCATAAGTATGTAGAGGAGAGAAACTGTAGTTTTTCCTCCTATATTACTTATTGCAGTGGCATAGATTCCCCGCCGAAAAACCTACAAGGCAACCAATTTCATATGGAAGAGGAAATGTCATCTTCAAACCCTTGTGCTGTAACGGAACTAGAGATCAACTCAATCAATTGTTCAATTAAAAAATAAAAGCAGCAACAAACACTAAAACATTTGGGATCACAAAATAGAAACCATTAGTTACAGTAGATACTAGTACGAAAGCCAGAGCCCAGAAACAAGCAGAGAGCAGAAATTTGATCAAAAAACACAAATTCATTAAGAGTGAATTTTCAGAGAAAGGGCCGCACCTTGTGAAAGTTAAAAACCAAATCAAGCTCACACACATTGCTGAAAAAGTGATCCAAAATCTCAACAAATAAGTGGATGCATTCTAAATATGCTAGCTCGTTGTCTGTTATATCAACACAAAGTGAGAAAAACAATCCAGCATATCGCCTGTAGATAACCTTATGGGTACGGAACTGCAAGAGAACAAAATTCTAGTAAAGACCAGGTAAATTATAATCATGACTACTGCCCAACGATAATTCTAGCAGGAAACCCACGAATAGAAACAATGTGATCACAGTTGAAAATGCAATCCTTGTAGAAATGAGCCCAGGACCTTGTAGGAAAAGGGGGAGAGGGGGGATCAAATTCAAAATTTAGAACTTGGATACAGCACACAATTAGATGACCATCAAAAACGTCTTCGAAATTAACAAAGTCGAACAATCATATAGAGGAAGAATCTTTTTTTTAAAAAAAAAAATTAAACTTAGAATGAAATTTTATGTCAAAAAGTCACGTAATAGAAAAACCTAGGATGGTTAACAATATAGAAAACAAATTGCAACAACTAATCAACGAGTGAAGATTATAGCACCCACCTCCACGAAGTTGGTGAATTTGGGATCTCTGTTGACGACCAATCGATGAACCTAAACAACCACACCATATAATTTGTATTGTATTCAGAACCGAAAATTACGATGTTCAAGAAATTTAAAAGGGAGTGGGAGGGAAGGTAGTAATAATGATTATACTACCTCGTATTCGACCTTGTGCTTCTCGGATTCCTCGAGGGGGACGTAATACTTGGCGAGACGAGTCTTCCCTTGCCTGTTTTGAAGCAATATGAACCGGATCTGCCACACCATTCAAAACAATAACTCATAATCCAAAATGAAATTGTTCCAATGATACAATCGAAAGCCAACTTAGTTTGGTAAGTTGAAATGAAATTTACCATGGTTTCGCGAGATAGATGCAGAAGAAGAAGAAAGCAAAAGAGCGTAGATCAAACAATTAGGGTTGCAGCAGCAGCAGCAAAAGCAAAATAATCTATCAAATGTTATTATTTGACCATTTTTGTTTCGCGGGTCAGAGAAAGAGGGATCGCGGCGTCACAAGTTGGAATTTGCAAGCACCTGGTCATAGGTCCATTTGCTAGGGGAAAACTGGAAAAGTCAGGTTTTTCTTTTCACCTTTTGTTTTTTCTTTTCTTTTACCTGGAAATCGGGCAAAAGTTTTGCAAAAAGTTTAAGAAATAATAAATTTTTTTAAATAAAGACTTACTTTTTAAAATAAAAATTTATTTTTAATTTTGTCTTAAAGTAAGATTTTTGATTAAAATTGTATTTTATTCAACACAAAGTCATGTTTTATTCAAACTTAACTTTGTAATTCAAAAAATTTAATATAATTTTATTTTGCATGTATGTTTATTTTTTAAACAAATATATTTTTATGTGTCACTCAAATAATTCTAAAGTAATATAAAATAAATTTCAATGCATAAAAATGTATTAGAAAACAATAAGGGCAAATTTAACTATTCATAAACCAAAAAAAATATTATGTATGTTTTATTAATAACTTAGTTTAAATTTGTAACTTGTTGAAATAATTTTAAAACATTGCCAATTAAATACTTAGAAATAGTAATATGCAAAAAAAACATACAGTGCAAATTTAATTTTGCCTGATAACATAAAATATTACAATTCGAAAATCTACAGCAAAGTTAATGTTGCACTTAATTTAAAGTTTGGTCAAATATAGGATCTTAAATTATAAAAATATCATTCTATAATTCTTTTACATAAAACTTTTTCATTTTTCAATATCCTAATTTTTTACGAAGAAAACCAAGAATTTTCATTTTAAATTAATATATCAACCGTTAAAAGGTATCACAAACACAGAAAAAAGAAGATAGGTATAAGTTTATGAAAGTTTATCAACTTCAGTTTTATTCTTTTTTGGTCCTAAAGCTATCAACTTCAATTGAATGAGTAGCATGTTCCAATGTTTTCTTTTTTTGCAAATTTTCTAAATAAATAATCATAAGTCTAAGTTAAAATATATATATATATATATATATGTTCCCCTAAGACCCTTTCTATAATTTCAAAAGAATCAATCTCACCAATAAATATGTAAAAATATTATTATATTGTAATAAACAAGTTGGTTATTATTTATTTTCCGTAGTTACAGTGCACTATTTACGTCCTCAACAGACCCCAAACTTTAAATTTTGCAAAATTAAGAGAAGCATAAACTACACTGATACTGTTAACAAGAGGAATATATTCAAATGAACCGCCATAAAAGCAGCTCACCGATTATGGTATTGAACAATAGAGAGACTATTCACCATAAATACCAACCTCATGTTAACTACATAACATACACAAAGCTAATGGTCCCATCTCCTCTGGCCATTACAAACTCTGATAATTACAACAACAACAACAACAAAAAACCCTTCAAATTTAATTCCTAAACTCAAATGCCCTCGCTTTCTCCCCTCTTTGTTCTCACTCCCCTCCTTCTGAATCCAAACTACATTACAAAATCCCAAAATTACTAGGACATAATTTAATTTATTTATGATAATTTTGAACGACCCATCCCCTAGAAATCGTGTTCATACTTGGAATTTGCAGCAGCCAAGAGTGCAGCCCCGATCCCCGAGCCATCTTTCGAATGTTCAATGACTACATTCTTTGATAATTCAGATCCAAGAAGCTCCGTGACCGCGTCTTTGAGGTATCTTCTGTATTGTGGGTAATGTTCGTACAAACCTCCATCCATAGCCACAACGGTCCTCTTTCTGAAAATGGTACCCTTTGAATCCTCTTCCATCTTTTGGAGAATCCCCACTATTCCTGCACCCGCCAAACGCCCGCCCCGTTTCGCTATAGTATCACAAACCTCCAATACAATCTTCCTCGCGCTTAAACTGGAGTTTACCTGAGGTCAAGATTAAGAGAAAATTAATGTGGATATTTGTGATACATTTTACATTATTCAGATGCGAGTGTGAAAGAGATATGTAATGGGAGGCTTGAACTGAGAAACTTACCCCAGCCTTCTCATATAGAATCGATCCAACAACTTCGAGATCTTGAGAAATATCCTGCTGCATGGTAGATATATCTGGAGTCCTATAAAACACGGATTCAATGAGATTAATCTTTGAGCAATCCGTAATGTCTTACTGTTGGTCGTATAATCCTTTCGTCCCAAATTAATAGTCACATTGTTTATTTTTGGTACGTCCCAAATTAAAAGTCACATTTATGGGACATAATGAGTGTGCCAAATCTCATTGTAGTAAAAAAGTTCTGTGGAACAGATACAATTACCCGAGCACAAATGGTGTAGATAACTTTTCAGGGACAGAATCACCAAATAGAGCACCTGCTTCGGCCATCTTGACAAGCACTCGTCTTACAATTTCCCCGAGGTACATACCAGATATTGTCTTCTCAAATATCTATCTCCATGATAATAATATATGCAAATATTAGTAGTAAATATAGTCTCCACATCAGCTGCAGAATACATAAGCTGTGGAAACAGGAAGTTCAATTTACCTGCTCACCAGGATTTATGCTCTCAGCATCCATTTCTGTATCATACTCGGTCAAAGGAAGACCATCTGAGAATGCTCCCCACTCTGTATTTACAATCTGAATAAAATGAAATTCATCAAAACTATGCTCCGAATCTTAAGCCATGGTTTTGACATCCTCAATTAAACGAGGTAGAGGTTTTTTACAAACCGTTTTTCCAGATGTAGAATTCTTGTCATGTAGCTTAGGAATAGCATCAACGCGCTCTACGTAGCAAGCGTTGGTTCCGGTTCCTAGAATGACAGCAACCATGACATCATCGTCCCAATATCTTGCACCAGCTAGTGTTCCCACAGTGTCATTAACCTAGCTTGATAACATGTTGACCGCCAAGGCAAAAAGTAAACAAATAAGGACACATTGTCTTTTTGGTCGGTCTAGCATCATTACAAAGGATATGATGTTTGCAAGAGAAGACAAAAAGAAAAAAAGTATACCAGGGATGACACTCGCATATCTAGCCCTAGCCTTTCCATGGCTTCATTCAAACAAGCAACTACGTCTTTCCCCGCCTGTAGAATTAAGTTATTTGTTATACATATATGAAGGGAAAAGAGAATGCATGCAGTAGATAATGAAGGTTGAAGAACAAAATGAAGAGTATAAGGTTTGTCTGTTGTATATTCTCTAGCTTTCGTGCCCTGAATATCAGATTTGAATCCCAGTCAAAGAAATTGTGCAAAAAAAAAAAAAATGCAACTTCAAACACCACTTTAGTCCATCGGTCCATCCTTACTTCCCAACCTTGTTTTATAATGAAAGTTTATGAGTAGTTTATGAAGCCTCGCCAAGACAATGGGAATCTAGTTTAAAATTACCAAAAGGCCTCGCACTGCTAACTTGAATTCCACATTTTGATGTGGGACAATACTTTGATTCATGGATGTATTAAAAAATATAAAATGGGAAGTAGATCACCCTGAATTCTCCGAACATTAATAGCAAGAATTTTACGAAATACTAACCGTTCCAGAGACAGCAAAACCCTTTGTCCACTTAATTAGAATTCCTGAATCAATAGAAGTTTGTTTCACGGGGAAAGAAAATGTGAATCCAATCTCTCTAGTCCTGCCAGGCTGAAGATTGAATTTCCCACCCTCTTTTTGTGCAAATTTTGCTAGCCCAGAGGCAATGAAATCAAAAAGCTCCTAAAAAGAATGGAAAATCACACCAATTGTTTAGCAAAACGTCCAAAAAGGTGACATAAAAACAAGCAATTTTCACTAGATAAAGACAAACCTCTGAGGTACCAAACATCAAATCTTGTGGGATTGACATTTGCTCGAATTCTGTGGCAATCACGCGCTCATCCTTCCCTCCTAATTGCACTCTCAGGACTCGAAAGTTGGTGCCCCCAAGATCCAGTGCATAAAACAATCCTTTCTCATTCCTAATTATATATTTAACATGTATATCCATCACTAATCTCATTTCAAAACCGTTAGAATAATTGGACTTATATTTTATATGTTTGATGGGTAAGTGTTCATCTACTATGGACTAGAAGTAACCTGTGAAGTTGTGTTAATTTTTTATTTTTAACTTGTGAACTGAATCAGTGAAGTTGTGTAGAGTCAAATATAACAAAATTTTAGCATAACCACCAAATTAAGTTGAGTTCAGAATGAACATACATACCCAGTTGGCAAACTATCAACATAGCTGAGAATCATCTTGAGATCGCTAGCACCGTCAGCGGCAAGGCCAGCTCTCATATCGGCGGTCATGGCGTCTGCCACGTGGCGGAGTACAGGCAGGGGAGTGGCAGTGTCTTTCTGTAATTTGGTGAGTATTGGGGAGACTGAGACGGTGTTAGATCGGAGGACCATCCTCGCCCCTGCCGCACCCCTACACCTCGGTGATCGTGAAACAGAGAAAGATCGGACGGACGGTGGACTTGCGGAGATCGACATTGTCGGCAGGCGGTGAGATCAAGGAAGGAAGGAAGGGGAGCAGAGAAGAGGAGAGAAACTCAGCCCTCTTTATTGCTTGATAGGATGGGAAGGTTTAATTGTACAGTGCAAAGATTTTAGTATTAAAAAAATACATATAAAAAATATAAGGGGAAATTTATTTATTTATACATAAAATATCAAACTCCTCGTTAACTACAATGCTATATCGTTTATTATATTTTATTGGGTTTTACTCTTCAAAAAAAATTTAAAAGAAAAATAAAATATATATATATATATATGGTCTAGTAGCTAAGGACAGGTTTGCGGGAGGATTGGGCGGAATGACGCTGGTGACACAACATCACTACTTTCTCCCTGTGGTGTTCGTTTGGTGACTCCGATTCAAATGTTCTATGATACTCATTTTGACTCCGAGGGAGTGAAACATGTAGATCAAACTCCAATGATTTTAATGATATGTCAAAAAAGGATTTTATCAGAATTTTATATAAATAAATATCTCGTTATCATTCGTTCTGCTCTGTTTTGAAAGAGATTTGTCAATCGGATTACGTGGGTCAAATTTTAATTTTTTCCATGCTTAATTTTAATTATTTTACACATGTTCAAGTCTAAATTTAGCCGACAAAACAAAATTTACTTTATATAAATATACACTCAAACTCAATTCATAATTTATTACGAGTTTAATTCGAATAAAATTTATAAATATGGTTTAAAAATATGCAAAGCACTAAACAATAATTAATAAACATTCATAAACCACTTTGCAGATGGGAAAGTTTAAAACATTCTAATCAATATTTAAATTCAAAAATACAATTACATAAAATCCCAATAAAAAATTATTAAACTATTAAATGACTAATTAAAAGTGATGTCGTGCATGGGGATGTGATTTAAACCATCATATCAGTGCATATGTGCAATAAATTACACCTGAAATTCAAGTTCTGACTGAAATTTAATTCGAGCACATCAATTTGATTCTCGATTTTCAATTTTACGAATCGAATAGACGACTTTTATACTTATTCAGCCCAACTGACAAACTTAAATACTTGTTTTAGTATCTATTAATAATTAGACCAATATCATGATATCATCGTTAGAATTCCTTTACTCTTTGATGCAAACAACGTTGGATGCTCGTGTCTTGAGATTTCGATTTTAGATAACGAAATCGAAGATTTTAATTTCATATTATTTTCGATAAAAAAAATAATTTAGGTTAGAAGTTGAGTTTTTATTGGCAGACCTACACGATCATGGAAGAAAGTAAGTATCATAAATTCACATGCATCATCAGCAACTTGCACGGTTGGATGGGGCCTACTAAACCATTTACTAAGCAACAAAATTAATTGACTGATTTAATTTATTCTTTTATAAAAGGGAAGATTTAAATTAATTAATTTTCTATATAATATTAATGAAATTCCAAGATTCAAATTACCAAGGATTGGGCTACTGACACCCAAAAACCTCTTAGTAACATTTTCACATTGATTTGGTATAACAGAGTCGAGTATGTGCACATCGATTCGATACAATAGGGTCGAGTATATGCACATTACTAAGTGCAATAGAGTCAAGTTAGTGTATTTTTTTATTCTTAAAAACAATTTAGCTCTATTACACCGAGTAAATGATTATATACTCTGTCCTAGTGTACTGAGTAAATGTAAAGAGTGTTACAGAGAACTTTGGAGTGTAGTCAATTGAACTAACCCAATCATGCAAAACTTAGTTCATCACTGAATCTACATCTTATAGTTGGGACAGTTATTTTAAAGGCAACACTCGTAAATTTATTAGTTAATATAATCAGGTTTTTTTTATAGCAATATGAAAGATTAAAAAAAAATAACTAATTTATATGAGAAGATGAAAAAATAAATTATGACATGTAGTGAGATACTCTATATCTCATACTTAGGGATGGAGCCAGCAATTAGAGGAGTTACGGTAAATATTGTTCGTGCCAGCTAACACGAGCATTGTAGTTTCTTCTCGGACAATCTTAAGGCCACGGTCCTCCACATCGGGTGGTGCATTTATGAATTTAAACTTTCAAAGTGCTCCTCACATGGATTGAATTTTAGTTGACTAAAAGAAGAAGCGCCTTTCTTAACCTGCTCGAGCTATTTGGGACATGGTACTAATTTTCTGTAAATAAAAATATCATATACTAATAAATAAAAATATATTATCCATTGATTATATTGGAATTTTTTAATCCTAATTATTATAAAACTTGCTTTACTATTCTTTTAAGAGAGTTAGTTCTTCTATATTTTTTTGAATAAAAGTAATAAAAAATATAGATTAAAATAAATAATTAAAAAGAAAGTAGGGATATTACTGTAGAGCACAATTCTCTCACGGCCTCACTTAAATCTCAAAAATGCTTTCTCACTTTCAAATGAAGTATATATATGTCATTAAGAGAGAGGCGTGTTAGTAAATAAATTTGTTTAGGGGGCATATTACTTTTCTGTTGGAAAATTCTTAAAACACTTCCAGAGCATAGAAAAACTTTGTTTGGGGTTGGTGTTTAATGGAAGAAATTAAAAATTAAGAGTAAATCTTATTACATCTCTTAATTTATTTTTTATCTTTTTATTAAATGGTGTCTAAAATAGATTTATTTTTAGAGTTGCATTGTTTTTGAGTGATTTTATTTTTATTTTTAATAATATTTAATTTTACTCTCAATTTTTATTTAATTCTTGATGTGTTATTATATCCCTTGTTTGGTTCGAGCTTTTGAGCTTTCCTGAAATCCTAAATTCCATTTTATTCGGATCTTGTTGTTTGGTTAGAGCTTTAGACAGGAATTTAGGATTCCTAGGAAACCTAAATTCCCATCTTTTGCCAAATTTCATTTCCTGATAAATTGGGAGGAATCCTTGGATTCCCTTTTTTTCCAGAAAATGAAAAAAAAAAATTACTAGAAAATGAAAAAAAATATATTTTTTCCAGAAAACGAAAATATTATTTTTTCCAAAAAACGAAAATATTATTTTTTTCCAGAAAATGAAAAAATATTTTTTTCCAGAAAACAAAAATATTATTTTTTCCCAGAAAATGAAAAAAAAAATATTCCAGAATTTTTATTTTTTTTTGCGGATTTCATTTCTAAAATTCCAACCAAACGAGTACTAATGGATTGCAATAAAGGATGCCAGAAATAAAAGTTTTCTAGAATGCCAATTCCATTTCTAAAGGCCTCGTTTGGTTCACGGATTTTAAGACTCCGGAAAGGAAAGGTTCTTTTCCTTTGTTGGTAAGTACAAATTCCGGAAATACTTTCCCAAGAGAGGAGAAAATAGGGGTAAAATCATTCCTCTCAAAATTTATTGGATTGATTTTCTCATGTAATTTTCAAACATTTATTACAAAAAATTTGGACAATAATATCCTTACCTAAATACTTTCTATACTTTACCAAATGCAGGAAAGAAAACTTGATAAAAAATTTACTTTTTCACCTTCATAAAAAAAATAAGAGAATTAATTTTTTTTCTATAACCCAAACAACGCCTTAGGGTAAAGTAAATAAAACATAAAAAAATCGGGTTGGATGATGGTGTGCTCAGATGTTGACGTTGTTGAGATGGCCTGGTTAATGTAATGTAGTAGAGAGACTGGCGGGCGCCTTTGCCAAAAAAAAAAAGTGAAAATAAAAATAAAAAAGAAACAACAAGAAGAGATTGGTAGGCCCAATAACGTTGGGGCTTGGTGAAGTGTCAAATGAAAATGGGCCATGTCAGATCGATCCATAAGAAGAAGAAGCAGCAGCAGCAACCACTAAGAAATATATAACAGACAGAAGAGAATGTTGATTGTAGTGAAGTGGACGCGAAGAAAACGAAGATCCTTCTTTTCATTTGTTTATAATCAATCTTAACAAATCACTCATCCTCTTAACAAACTCTCTTCTCTCTCTCTCTCTCACTCACGCACAGACAACAATATTATTACAAAATAAATAAATAAATAAATAAAAGGTGATATTTGTTGTTATATTTTTGGTTTTGTTCTTCAAAGGAGTTAAAAATAGATAGAAGCGGTATTGTGTTGATCGAGCAACGTTCGTAACACTAATGGAGGGCGAAGGAGGGGTGACGGTGAGAAAGGCGGAGATAGATACGAGTGCGCCATTCCGGTCAGTTAAAGAGGCTGTTTCCTTGTTCGGTGAGAAGGTTCTTGTTGGCGAAATCTACGCCACCAACAAGATTAAACAGGTAACTAGCTTCATGCATTACTACTCTTACTCCTACTTAACAATTAAACCCTTCTCTCTCTCTCTATATATATATATATATGTTGTCTACATATTAATCGTTTTCATTTGTCCAATTGTATAGGACTTATTCAGTGATTCTCGTAAGCATATATGGTCCCCCAACTGTACGTGTGTCACATTGCCTGTTATTACATATACTATTATCAACTTCGGGATTAATTTGTGCGAGCTGTGTTTGACGTGGAAGATAAGAGTACGGGATCCCATCCCATATTTAGTGTTGGTCTGGATTGAATAAAACAGACAGAAGCTTCTTATCCCATCTAAAAAAAGATTAAACAATCTCACCTTGAAGGTGCGATTCCGGCACGTCAAACATACCTTAATCCCACTCTATTTTGAGGTTTGGGAAGAAAAGTTGGACCTGGTTTTTTGGGAAAATTAAAAAAAGAAGTTGCAATGTACTAATAAATACGTACTCAGATTAAGGAGTGAGTTTTAGGATATATAGCATTGCTCGTCGACGTAAGTTAAATCACCAAAATGAAAGTATTCTTATTATGTTATTTTATTGAAATATCCCGACGACAAAGCTCGTGAGCCACAATCATTCACTGGCTATATATATTACCTAATTGAAATGCATAAATGTGAGTCATGTAGTAAATTGACTAAATTCCAAAGTAATAGCTATAACAGAAGATTAATATACTAAATTGAGTGACCTCAATGTGCACCATGCATGTTTATTGTCAAAATAAATAAATAAAATTTGACCCATGTTGATCTTGGATGCTCTTACAAGTTTAATCCAATTCTTTCTCCAGTGTTTCTATCTAGGCTTTTTAGGAGGGCTATTTAATTGTCTCCGAATTTCAACATATAAATTTGATTATATATATCTTCATGGAAATTAAGTCTATTACCATAAATGAAGAAACAAGGGAAGGGAAAGAAAAAATGTTTGCTTAAACATGAATACAAGTATTTTTCTGGTTGTACCATGAGGCAGCAACCACAGGTGTACGTACCTACTTTAACCAAGTGATGAGTAAAGCTAATAAATAAAATTGTTATTTATAGATTCCAAATTATCTATAGTAGACCTTAAGCTTTAACAGAGAATAGATCACTTTGGCTTCTATAACGCAATGCCAAATCAAATCTCATGTATGTATTCCCTCACAAAGCATGTTGTTAATTGGTTAATGGTTATTAGGATATACGCATCAAAGAAGTGAATAAATAATATATATATATATATATATATATATTGTATGGTTTAAATTAATTGAAGAATTTTATTTGTATTGAATGAACATGTTAATCGTCTATTCATCTGTATATAGATGCAGAAGAATGCATCTAATGAAAATGGAGATGTACCTTCCAAGGTTGGGAAGGTGGCAGCTGAGCTAGAGGAAACTAGGCAAAGCCTTCAAAAAGCTAAAGAGGAAAGCATGGTAATGGCTACTTGCCTCTCTTCTTTAGAAGAGGAGCTTCAGCGCACCAAAAAAGAGCTACAACAACTAAAAGAACGAGAATCCGAAAAACAAGCAATGGAAACAGAGATTGAACACCTCAAATTTGTCGAAGATTCAATAGATATCGAAGTGAAAGCAGAAACCACTGATGAAGGAACCGAGTTTCAAAAGAAAAGATATGTAACCTTTGCAAATCCTCCATCTCTAGCGCGGGTTATAGTACCACCACAAGGTGATGCGGTTCTTGAAAGGCACCCTTCTCTCAGGAAGAAGAAAAAGAAGCCGTTGATCCCTCTTATAGGAGGCCTTTTTTCTAGGAAGAAAAGTAGCTCTCAAGTTTCATCACCGCGTGGACTAAGAGCTTGATCATTAGGGCACATCAAAGCAATTACGAGTACCTACATTTTTCAATTTCAATAACTACTATTTGAAAATTCAAATTTAGAAAATAGCAAAGTGATATGAAATTCAGAGTGAGGTTGTATACTCTGCCAGAGACTCGGTTCAGATTAATAAGGTCTCAGTATCATAAAAGTGAGCATGTTTTCTTTCTTTGTTGATGATAACATTGTATTAATTGTATCCGTTCAATGTGAAAAATCAATTTTACTTGCTTATAATTGCTTGGCGAGATACCAGGTCAGGTGTTATTTGGTCTTGTTACTGAAGAATGAATTCTTGTTTTTATATTTGGAGGGACAAATAAATTCTATTTGCATATATTGCTGCCATTGCTTTGGCTTGTTCAAAAAATCGGCAATCTGCCCCGGTGGGTCTGATTGCACAGAACCTGTGCAGTACTGGAGTTGCATCCACCTGTAAACCAAGTACAATGCGATTTAATCACAGTTGAAATAATTGTAGACTTTCCTTTTAAGAAAAAGAAGATGCTCATAATAGCCTTATTCTAAAAAATACAGCATATGTAGCACAAATACGTAGTAATTGATTGAGCTTGTCCTTTTGTTTCATCTCACACAGAACTGGGAAAGCTATCAAAAGTTCACCAAAACACATTATAATCATAAAGATAACAAAAGAAAGGCCAAGTATGTTGCATTTTGTTCACACCATAACGTCGGATTTCCTGCCCTCTTGGGAGGACTTATTGAAGAAGTCAATGCAATCGGCAATGGCTTCATTGTAATGAGTGTTTGAGGAGTAATAAGTGCTGCATGAGGTCTTTGGAGGGTCGGGCCTGTCGCACGATCTTCGCGATGAAGATGAAGACGACCCATTGTTCGTTTGTGGGTGTGAGTGTGACCCTCTTGAAGAAGAAGAAGATGGGAGAGAGAAAATAAAGCGCATTAGAATCCTTCGAAATCGATCAAATAGCTTCATAGCTGAAAATTTTGGTATTTGTTTTTGTAGTAGGTTGAGGAGGAGGGACTTGATAATCAGCTCTTACTTGTATGACCACAAAGCTATGATCTGTTTGAGGAAGAGGAAGAGGGTTTATGTACATAATTGTCTCTAACTTGACAGATGGTCTCCGGGAAGTGTAATGTCATCATGCGTGTCTTAAGGGGGAGGGGGTGGGTTTTATAAATTTAAGAGGAATGAAGGGGCTTCCCAAAGCCCTTGGGTTTATTCTATTATTTTGGGGGGAAGAAGAGAAAAAACTCACTCTCAGGAAGGCATATTCAGAATGAGTAAGGATGTTTGTTGTCTCAAGTCTCAACCATGTGCCCAAATGATTTTGATGGGGCTACTCTTGTCCTTTACCAATTTACATTTCTTTATTCAATCAGCATTCTCATTTTCAGCTCTATTACATTTTCTTTTACAACTTTAAGTAAGGGTGCTTCTGTTGTTGTTGTTTTTTTTTGTTTTTTTTTTTTTAATTCTATTGAATACTAAATATCGAATGTTAAATTCAAATTCGGAAATGTTGTTTCTTTTATTCCATATGAACTTATGAATATTAGGTATTTGTTTAAATCGAAGGTTTATTAAATTCAACATTTAGTATTAAGCGGATTGTTATATCTTAATGCTGAATACTTAATTTTTTTTAAGTAGTTGTTAACCTCTTAATTATATATATATATATATAAACAACTTACTGTATCTTTGAATGCTTAAAACATTTTCATTAAGTATTCAAAGGCAAAATCAAACATCCCTAAATAAGGACATGAATGATAGTTTTGTAAATTATATATAGAAAAGAGGTAGAATACCCATGTATCGATGGCTAGCTCCGCAAGAGTTACAACATTGATTCATTTTATAGCAAAAATCAAGTGACTTGCAATTTACCTTCTGCAAAAGGTTTAAAATGAGAGTGAGGTAAGTGTAATTAATCAAATCACAAGGATGCCAAATGTAATTAGATTATTATTAATGCGTCTAACACTCAAATGAACTAATAGAACCACACATTTAACTTGTTCTTCACTTTTATTTGATTGGTATCGCATTTGTTTGTATTTAAAAAAATTGTAGAAAAACACACTATGTATTCTTTTAAATAATCCTACAACATTTTTCTTTTTATTTATTAAATATTCTTTCTTCAAAACCACAAATTGCTATGATTAGAGGCATCTCTCGATAAGAGGTAACCCACATTATTAATCTAATTTATATGGTTTAAGTAGTTGTTGTGGAGTCTTAATTATTGAGGATGAGTCGGAGCTTTAAATTTCCTGTTTATGGTTATGAAACATAAACATTACTCCACTAATTAAATAAACGTTAATAATCAGCTTTATGAAGAGCTAACGACAAAGTGGCTTACTTGGAGCTTCCTGTGCCGGTGGAAAAGTAAAATGGTACTTGAGGCTGATGAGTTGATTAGTCAAAATTATATAATTAATCTCAGAGCCTAATCTATTAAAGTGAATTTTCCCAATTCTGATTGGATCCCTTCTATGACTTTGTTTAAGAAAAATCAGAGTTATTATTAAAAAAAAAGAAAAAGGAATTGAGTTGGTTAATGATGAGTGGCCTGCTTTGTCCCTTGATTGTATCCTTAAGAATCACTTGCCCAATGAGCACTCGAACTACTGTAGGCCCAACTGCGATGTAACAAACTCAACTTTTATCTAACTTTTTATTTCACAAACAATTAATTATTTGCTAGTTAAATCTAGGGAGATTTTGAGTTATCCCTGAAAAACGAAAAATTGTCATAATTAGAGTTACCCCAAAACAATAATCTTTTGAGTTACGTCCCGTCGTTTGACGGGATTAACCATCCGTTAACTTTTTTGCTCCACTTGATCAAAATGTTCTCATTTTCAACCTTCAACTCATTTCCTCTATGAACCCTACCAAATTTTTTGTCTTTCTCTCTCTAAACACAAAATCCAAGAAGATTCTCCCTCTAAATACAAAATACTCAATCAAAGTTTCTCTCTTTAACAAGATTTTCTCACAAATGCTAGACGAAAAACCATAACCACACTAAATCAAAGCTTCCTTCAATGGAGTCCACACTTCTCAATGTCGGAATAAATTTTTCGTTTTCTCTCTCTATACATACATATACCCATATTCATGGATCTATATATACAAATACCCATTAATTTTCCATTGTCTCTATATAGACCCATACCCAAATTTCATATATATACACATACAAAATTCATTTTCGCTCTATAGATGCATACTTAGATTTCAATTGAAAAATATACAAAAAATTAGCACAATCGATCTATATATACATATACCTAATTTGTCTTTTCTTTATACATACACATACACTTACCCATATTCATAGTTCCATATATACAAATACCCATTTTTCATTCTCTCTATATATACACATACTTAGATTTCAATTGAACAATACGTATAAAAAAATAGAGTAATCGATCTATATATACACATACCCAAATCTCATTCTCTCTTTATACATACACATACCAATTGAAAAATACACAAAAAATTAGCACAATCGATCTATATATACATATACCTAATTCGTCTTTTCTTTATACATACACATACACTTACCCATATTCATAGATCCATATATACAAATACCCATTTTTCATTCTCTCTCTACATACACATACTTAGATTTCAATTGAACAATGCGTAAAAAAAATAGAGTAATCGATCTATATATACACATACCCAAATCTCATTCTTTCTTTATACATACACATACAAAATTTTTGTATATATACATACAAAAACTTTACTTTCTCTCTCTATAGACACACACCCATATTTTAATTGAAGAATACACCAAATAATTTAAAGAGATCTATCTATGTGTATGCATACACAGATCCCATTTTCTTTCTCTACATATGCAATTATGCAGCTTTTTGGTAGGCTTTCAGAGAAAAGGAAAAATAGAGCACTAAGAAATATTTTGTGGGGATGAAGAATTTTTGATTTGGTTTGATTTATGTTTTTTTCTTTTTTTTTTTGGATTTGTGAATGAACTTTAAAGACAAATTGGGTATTTTGTGTTTAGAGAAAGATCCTTGTTGGATTTTGCGTTTGGAGAGAGAAATAGATGACATTAGGGTTAGGACTCATGGAGGGATAAGTTGAAGGTTGAAAATGAGAGTATTTTAGTCAAAACTTGCAAAAAAACTAATAGATGGCTAACCCCGTCAAACGATGAGGGTAACTCAAAGAATTATCATTTCGGATGTAACTCTAATTATGGCCATTTTTTAAGGGGATAACTCAAATTGTCCCTTAAATTTATTTTTCAATATTCAATGTACATAAATATAGATACTCTGAAAAAGATAAAAGAAACTGTACATAAATATAGATAAACTTATTAGCCAAAAGGATTATATTTAAATTTGTTCACCAAAAATAATAAAGAATTGTGCCGCATATATTAATTATTAAAGAATTGTACAGCATATACTCTTCCCTCAGTTCGAAACACGGGCCTCTTTTTGAAAAGTGTACCGCATATATTAATTATTAAGGTGGCAAAAATAATCATAATAATAAAAAATAAATAAAATTGTTTTGATTAAATAATTCTCAGAGTGGGCCATTTTTTGTAGATGTTTTTTGGGTTTGACTTGCTCAAGGATAATTACAAATTTTTTGTATCGAACTTCGGCTGCTGAAAGAGAATGAACTCGTCCCGATGGTGCAATGCTACAGACATCTATTTGAATGCTGATGGGCTTTCCAATCTGGGCTCCTTCCTAATATGGAACTTATAGCCCAACCCTGCTAGTATATATGAGAAACCTTTTTTTCTTTTCTTTTCCTTTGTGTATGTTTTTGGTTTTCACGTTACATTGTACGCAAGACTTGAGTAATTTTATTTCTATTAGTGTCTTTTCTCAGTTTATCTACTCTTAAATTATGTAACATTCTAATTAAGCTTTTCAATAATTTCCTTATTACAATTTAGAAGTATATTCACTTAATTAATATTTTTTTTTTACAAATTGATATTTATTGGTTCATTAGATTCCTAACAAAAATATGTTTCCTTATTAACCCAAATTTCCTAATTTCTTCGAAGGCTCTTTTTTTTTATCGAAAAAGCTTAAAAGCAATTCTAGAAATCGATTGAAAATATGATGCACTAGAAAAACTTAGTGCTGTCTTTTGTGAAAAAAAAAATCCCTTCAAATTAATTTGCAAAACATGAAGCATTCAAAATAAAATGGGTCAAAGCAAAACTAAAAATTGTAAATGAATTACAAATTAATGCGATGTGTATTTTCATAGTAATCCTCATAGAAAATTAGTGGGAGAAGATTTAATCATTGCATGTGTTTATAATTTTTGCTCACCACAATGACCGTTGTACTAAATTATTGCATTTGGAATTGTTTTCAAATTCCCATATTCGTAAGTATAATCTAGGTACTTGTAATATAACTAAGGTGCACAACAAACTCAAGGGGCATATTTGAAATTTGCTTAATTGAGATTTTTCTCAATCTTAAGATCAATATCTAATCTAAATGATAATCTTATATATAAGTATATAATTATATATATGCTGCCCACCTCAGTGGCAGCCTACAATTTATGGCTATTTGCTCCAATGCATGGTATTTTTGATATGCCAATATAATTTTGGTTTGGTAAAAATTATAGTTGTATTTGTTTTAACTCTCTTATATAAGATAGTTACCATCTTATTATACTTGTAATTAACATTCTGAAATATATATATATATATATATATATATATAATAAGAAGACCCGAGAATGAAGTGGACGTTGAAGTTGGTGAAAAGGTTTGTTTTAACTATTAGCTGTATCATTTTGCTTCTTATTTTATTTTTTTGTTGAACATGGATAAATATTATTTTTTAAAAATGATATTTATTAAAGATTCCTCAGTAACAATGTATTTTTTTGTGCAAACAATGTTCCAATCATAAATATCGTATATCGTATTGCAGCTTTTGCGAATATGTATAAATTGGCGACTTCTTATAACTGTTACCACTACAAAGATAGAATTTTTGGAATATTTATTTTTTAAAACTTGAATTTCTCAAATTATTGTATTTGGATGAAAATGTAGGAAATATTTATAAAATGCATATTTATGAAAACAATACTTATTTATGATGACGAAGGAAAATGATAATTTAGGTGTTTTAACCTTTGCTAACTTTACTATCCTATCTTTTTAATTATACAATTATAAATAAATCATCCTTTTCTATTAAGGTGGATATATTAATTAGTTTGGTGGATATTTTAAAATTGTATTATTAAAAAAATTATTGATTATACAAATTAAGATACTATTTTGTTTTTATTTTTAAGTTTATCTCAACTTGTGGTTAAACTTAAAGGAAAATGCGGATTAAATTAACAATGTAAATAAACAACAAGAAGTCGTGGATATAAATAAAATTACCCACAAGGTTAATCCCCACTCGTAGATGCCAGTCACAATATTTTTTATGAAAAACTTTCAAACTTCTTGTTGATGAAACAAATTCAAACTTCTTGTTGATGAAACAAATTCAAACATAATAAATAGTTTTAAATACAGTAAAAGTTATTGTCAAAATAATTATAATTTTATTAAAGCATAATGTGTTAAGTTATATATTAAGACAATGCCCATTTGCTTTCATAATATAGCCACCTAAGTTTTATAAAAGAATCTAAGCTTTTATGTTTGAGAGAGTGCGAGAGAATTAACTGCGAGACAAGTTTATTTTGTTGGAAACACGACTAAAAAATAAATTATATTATTAATGATTAATTAAGTTTAAATTATTTTTTGTCCTTAAAAAGGATCGAAATTATATTGAAACAACTAATTTAAAACATAGAATGTTAAGTCAAAGTGATTGTGTTATAAATCAATATTGTATTAATTGAGGTCGAAAAATCAATGTTGTACATGTAAAAATTATTGGATTAATTTTATATTAATACAACCATAGATGTATATTATTAATGTGTGTTATCATGTTATAAGCTCAAATTCAAGTAATCTAATTAAAACTTAAGTATGCTTAAAAAAATATGTTTTGTCATGGAACTAATACGTAGACGCCATTATGCAAATTTTATTACTATAAGGGGCAGAAATAGAATTTGTAAAAGTTTCAAAGAAACTTATATATATTTGAGGCAATGGTTCCAACCCTCCCTAAATATCTTTTTTTCACATCCTCTCAAAAGAGAAACTTAAGAACAAAAGAGGGAAAGGGTTGGAAGACCATTAACATAGACAATATACTAGATAATAATAACTTCGCTGTGTCACTCAACCTTTGACCATGAATTCGAGTACGCTTCTGCTGTTTATTGATCTTCTTATATATACTCATGGTTTTGATATGGATAAATTTTATGATTAACAAGTGGTATCAGAGGAAATCTATGATTAATTCCTTGAGTAATTTTGTGATCGGTATGTGTATATAATAGCAATATGAATCATTTTAATTTATATAGCTTTAATTGGAGTATGTGCCGAGAGTAAAAGGTGAGTAATTTTATAAACTATATAATTAATTGCATCAATTTAGATTCGATTGATATTGTGGATGTAACACTTTTGCTTTCAATTAAATATATATAATGATATGAAGTATGCATGTATTTTTAGATATATGTTTAAGGATGGCAGTGGATATATATATAAAGATTGCCATGTATATATTGTTAGCAAAAAAGTGTAAATTAACAATTTAAACAAAAATAAAATCGAGTCTCGTGTAACACACGATCTCTTTAAAACAATTACGCCGCCTTCCGCGGTGCTATTGAGGTTTGTTATGGCGTTTGTCTCCCAAGATGAAGCGGTATAAAGAGTGTCTACCTTTAGCACTTTGGTGTCACTCGCGAAACGAACTTTAAATTGTGTATGAACTTGATCACCACCAAAACTAAACTAATCTAGAGAGCAAGAGAGAAATTCAATGAAGAGAGGAAAGGTGTGTGTTGAGATGTGTGGAAAGATGTCTCCAAGCCTCCAATTTATACAAGGGGGAGGATCTCTAGAATTAATATCCCATTAATTATAAAAAACGTTTAGTGTTAATTGCAACAATTAAACAAAAGCATTTTTACAATTAAATAAAAATTAATTCAAACGGTTTTAAATTAATTTGAATTTAAAATCTCTTAATTAAGAGGAATTAAAAACAATTAAAAATGGGTGTGTTTAAAGAAAATAAAAGAACTGAAAAACTCAAAATGCAAAACATGACCCCGCGCGGTTAGCCATTTTCGGAGTGACATTCGTGTCCGCAGGTGCGGGCGCACACAAGCCAATCTTGTGTCAAGCCAAATTTGATCCGTGATTTGCACCCCCTGTGCCTGAGTACGCGAAAGAGAGCCTTATATTTCGTAGAAGCTTATGAGCTAGTGAAAGGTTATCCTTTATAAACTCATAAAAGTTTTCCCAAAGTTTCAATGTGGGACTAACATTTCCCATTTTATTTTTTATCTCAAGTAGCTCACTTTGGGTGACAATTTTCCATTCACCCCAAATCCGTTTTGAGCATACAAATACACGATTTCGATGTACTCACGGAGGAGAATACGAATCTATAATTTTCTTTCACAACCGAGTGTGAAACCCCATTTAAAATTACCCTCAAAAAGTCATCAAAACCAATTTTTTCCAACATATAATTATGTGGCTTTATATATACTAATTACTCTATGAATATGTTATATATGTAAAGTTGAAATATGTATGATTATATGTGTGTGTGGCCAATGTAATTTACATATATATAATCTTTCATACATATATAACTGTCTGATCTACACACACACACACACACACACACATATATATATATATATATATGTATCCTTCCTATATATGGTTGATTTTACTTAATGGTTTAAGGCTATAAGAATTATATATATATAGGGTGGGGATCGAGTGCGAACTCGTAACGAGAGTTCGTGCGAATTTTGGGAAAATTTGTGGGGCCCACCACTAAATTGACTCTGTATCGGCTTTAACAATTCCTGCCCGTAAGTAAAAAAATGCCTTTTCTCTCTCTTTCCTTTGCCCAGTAACTAAGCTCTCTTTCTTTCTCAACCAAAAATTGAACACCCTTTTACCACTACCCACGAGAACAACTGAGAGCTCTCCTTTTTTTATTATTCCATCAAATTTATCCATTCTCACTTCTTTTTCTTCTTTCTCTCAAATTTCTCTCACAAATTCACCCAAACCACAAATTAATCGTACCAAAAAATAGAAGCAGCAGCTCTTTCTCTCTGTCTCAGTAGACTTATGTTTTAACATTCTCCAGAGGATCAATAAATTAGTAGGTGTATACGAGTAATAAATTAGTAAGAAACAGCTGCTCTGTTTAAAACTCAACAAGTCCGTGCAAAATTGATTTATAAAACATTTATAGTTCAGGAATCACTGCCTTTTTTGTTCACATGTACTTTCTTTCCTGATCCAACAACTATTCAAAAAGAACATACAAGAATTGAATGAGCATCAAAGTGCCAGTTCCTTTGTGTTGTTTTGATAGCCAATCTTCACCAAGAAAACCAGTTTGTGCATAAGATTCAGGTCAAAGGACAGGCTAAGATACAAAGGAACTCTCATCTAGAACTTAAATATCTCACTGGAACTCAACCCGCATTGCTTAAGAAAACCAATTCTAGGATTCAATTTCGTCTTCCTGCTGGCAGGAATAATCCGAAATACTTCTTCCTGCTGGCACTAAACAAATTTCTCTCACTAGTTCTCGTGTGTAGTGGGTAAAGGAAAGAAAGAGAAAATGCATTTTTTTTACTTTCTAGAAAAAAAAAGAGTAAGAATGAAGAAATTTGAGGGAATAATAGAAAAATGAGAGCTCTCAGTTGTTCTTGTGGGTAGTGGGTTAAGGGTGTTTAATTTTTGGTTGAGAGAGAGAGAGAGAGCTTAGTTGTTGGTGAAAGAGAGAAAATGCATTTTTTTACTTACTGGTAGGAGTTGTTAAAGCGGAGAGAGAGTCAATTTAGTGGTGGACCCTGCAAATTTTCCTAGAATTCGCACGAACTCTCTTTACGAGTTCGCACTTGATCCCCACCCTATATATATATATATATGTTAAAGCATATAATAATATATACATGGATATTATTAAAGGATATTTCGGTTAATTAAATTAAAGTTTTGGATTTAAAAAATGAGAGGGAGGGGGGATTTTGGAATATTGATGAAGAAAATGAACATATTTTTGTTCCTTTCTTTTTTCTTTTGCGCTGGAATTGTCATGGTTTAGAACAGTGACCACTTTCAATTTGTCACTGTTTTCAGCAATAACAAATTATCGTAACTTTTCAATTTTTGTTTAACGTTAAGAATTTCCTCTTTTGCTTAACTAAATCTTTAAATTTGGTTAATTACATGTGACATCAATTATTTATATTAATTGTCTAAACATTCTATTAAGGTCAATTTACATAAAATATCACCAAAGTGACATCTCTTATGTAGATAAAGAATGATTAGATGTTTGTGTTTTTTAATTCATGCGAATATTAATTAATCCAAAGGAGGGTTTATATTTGGCTGAATTTCATACACACTTGTGATGATAAGTATGTGACAATTATCAAGGTAACCTAATATGAATAATAGATCAATCCAGAGATAGATTTGCTATTTGACATAACTTATTATTAATATTTAATCATTATAACAAAAGTACCACTTATAATTAATATCAATGTCCAAAGGCTTGGTATTAATGTTGTGCTAGGTATTTTGCGATGTTGTCATAAAATTAATCAATTTAAATATTGTTTATTTGGTTATTTGATGTGAGTATGTTTGTTTATTCATTTTATTTTGTTCTCTATTTAGCTTTAATGTCTACTACTTCAAATTTACAAACATGAGTAATGTTCCAATGTTAAATGGAACAAACTTTAAGGAATGGAAAGAGAGTATATAATTGTTCTCAGCTGCATAAACATAGACTTGGCATTGAAAATGCTGAAACCGAACGATTTTACTAAAAAGAGTACTCCTGAAGAAATTGCGTACTTTGAAAAACGGGATCGTTTGAATAGGCTAAGTCTCATGATCATAAAGCACAAGATTCTAGAGGCCTTCAGAGGTGCAATTAGGGATGCTGATATCATTGCCAGTCAATTCCTTTTAGAAATTCAGAAACGTTTTGCTAAAAATGATAAGGCTGAAACAAGCACGCTTTTAACAAACTTGATTTTAATGAAATATAAGCGCAAGGGTAATATTCGGGAGTACATCATATAAATGTCTCATCTTGCTTCAAAACTTAAAGCACTAAAGCTCGACTTATCGGATGATTTGGTAGTGCATCTAGTTGTCTTCTCTCTTCCTGCACAATTTAATCAGTTTAAGGTCAATTATAATTGCCAAAAAGAGAAATGAATTTTCAATGAGCTCATTTCATTTTGTGTGGAAAAGGAAGAAAGATTGAAGTAAGACAAGACCGAAAGTGCTCATCTGACTAGTACCCTAAACATAAGGGTAAGAGGAAGGATAAAGGAAAATAAGTTATTGTTCCTAAGGGTCCAAAACAAAAAAAAATTGAAAATGGTTGTTTCTTTTGTGTCAAGCCCGGACACAAAAAAGAATGATTGTACTAAATTTGCTAATTGGCGAGCAAAGAAATGTACATTTTTTGGTTTGGTCTGATCTGAGATCAACTTAGCTTCAGTGCCAAGAAACACTTACTAGGTAGATTCTGGTTCTACTACTCACATTTGTGGTAGATTCTGGTCCTACTACTTACATTTGTGTTTTTATGTAGGGTTGCCTGAACGACCGAGAGCCAACTGATGCTGAAAGACGCATTTATGTGGGTGATGGTAAATCGGTAGAAGTGAAGGCAATAAGGCACTTAAGATTATTATTAAAAATTGGTTGTTATTTGGATTTGATAAACACTTTTGTTGTACCATCATTTCGACGGAATTTGGTTTTAATTTCTTTTTGGACAAATATGGATACTCTTATTCATTTAAAAATTCTACATTTAGTTTATCTCTAAATTCAAATGTTATTGGTACCGTTTTACTTAGTGCTTTCAATAATTTATATTTGCTTAAAATTATTTCATCTTATAATAAAACTTTGCATGTGAAATCATGTGGTACAAAACGTAAGTTAGATAAGGATAATTCAGCTTCAATATAGCACCAACGCCTAGGCCACATCTCTAAATATAGAGTTGAGCATCTTGTGTCTGTTGGAATTTTGGACTCCCTTAATTTTTCAGACTTTGATTTCTATGTTCAGTGTATTAAGGGAAAACAGGTTAAAACAAAGAAAATAGGTGCCAATCGAACTACAGACATCTTAGAACTAATCCATATGGATATTTGTGATCCATTCCCTATAGCTTCTTGGAATAATCAACAATACTTTATAATAGTCATATACGACTATTTTAGCTACGGTAACATATTTTTTATACATGAAAAATCGTAGTCTTTGGATGTATTTAAAACATTTAAGGCCGAAGTTGAGTTACAACTCAATAAATGGATAAAGAGCGTCAGATCTGACCATGGATGTAAATACTACGGTAAATACGACGGTTCAGGTGAATAACGTCCTGGACTATTTACTAAATACCTAGAGGAATATGGAATTGTCCCATAGTACACAATGCCAAGGTCACCTAGCATAAATGCTGTATCTGAGAAACAAAATCGGACTCTTAAAGATATGGTAAGAAGTATGATTAGTTAATCTACTTTACCAAAGTTACTCTAGAGTGAGCCTCTAAAGACAACAACTTCTATCATAAATCGGGTGCCAACAAAAAAGGCTGCAAAAACGTCGTATGAACTTTGGGTTGGGCGAAAGCCTAGTCTAAAGCGCTTACGTGTTTGAGGATGTCCTGCTGAAGCGAGGCCTTATAAGTCTTATGAAAAGAAATTAAATTCTAAAACCGTTGGTAGCTACTTTATTGGCTATATAAAATGATCACGGGGTTACAAGTTTTACGATCCCATTAGTAGGTCAATTTTCGAGACAGGAACTACAACGTTCTTCAAGGATGTTGAGTTTGGAGGGAGAAATCAAGTTAGGAACATTGTCTTTGAGGAGAAAGATGGAGCAATCCCAATTCCTACTACTACTTTTGACAATGTGTAGGGTTTTTTTACTGTCATTGATCAAAAAGAAACTTCAAATTCTTATTGACAGGGTAATGTTGTTCAACCTTTCATTCAAAATGAGGTAATTATTCTTAAGGAACCCATTCCTGAGAAACAAACTCAACAACCTCAAGAATCTGCGCCATTCGAACGATTATATAGTGTATCTCTAGGAACAGGAAGTAGAAAATGGAATGTCGAAAGATAATCCAATCAACTTCCATCAAGCCATACAAAGTTTCAACTCTTATAAATGGATTGAAACCATGAATGAAAAGTACAAGTCTATGCAAGACAATAAAGTTTGAGAACTTGTCCCTTTACCGGATTACGCGAAACCCGTAAGTTGTAAATAGATATTTAAAATAAAAAGGGATTCAAATGGTAATATGGAGAGGTATAAAGCATGTCTTGTGGCCAATGGCTTTATTCAAAATGAAGGAATTGACTTTAAAGTGACTTTCTCTCCGGTTTCTACAAAAGATTCTTTTAGGACAATTATGGCTCTTGTTGCACAGTTTGATCTTGAGATGCATCAGATAGATGTCAAAATAACATTTCTTAATGGTGACATTGAATAAACAATTTATATGTTGCAGCCAAAAAACTTTGTGTTAGAATACCCAAAGAATATGGTTTATAAACTGACAAAGTCTATCTATGGACTCAAGCAAGCTTCTCGTCAGTGGTACTTCAAATTTCATAAAGCCATTACATCATATGGTTTTGAAATAAATGTTGTTGATGATTGTGTGTATCATAAGTTCAATGAGAGTAAACACATTTTTTTGGTTATATACATCGATAACATATTGCTTGCCACAAATGACATAGGCATGTTGCATGATACTAAGAGATTTCTATCAAAGAATTTTAAAATGAAAGATCTTGGTAATGATTTTTTTGTATTAAGAGTTGAGATATACCAAGATCGTTCTCCGGGTATATTGGAATTGTCACAAATAAAATATATTGAGAAAGTTCTCAATTGATTTGGCATGCAAAATTACAACCCAGCTGAAACCCCAATCGTTAAAAAAGACATGTTTAGTCTTATTCAATACCAGAAGAATAGCTTTGAAATTAAGGAAATACAAAATATTGCCCATGCATCGGCTGTAGGGAGTTTAATGTATGCTCAAGTATTTATGCGTCCGGATATTGCATTCATAATTAGTATGTTATGCAGATATTTAAGTAACCCCGGCATAGATCATTGGAATGCAGCCATGCGGGTTATAAAATGTTTATAGAGAACAAATGAGTACATACTCACATATAGGATATTGGATCAAATAGAGATCATTGGGTATTTCGATGCTAATTTTGTTGGATGCCAAGATAGCAGGAGATCCACTTCAGATTTTGTTTATTTATTGGTTGGGGGAGCAATTTTGGGAGGTCTGCAAAGCAGACGTTAGTTGTTTCATCCACTATGACTGCAAAGTTTGTAGTATGTTATGAGGCGTCCAATCATAGAATATGGCTATGGAATTTTGTCACTAGGTTGCGCATCTTGGAGGGTATTGAAAGATCACTCAAACTGTATTGAAACAATAGGTCAGCGGTTTTGTATTCCAACAACAATAAGATTTTGACAAAATTAAAGCATATTGACATTAAGATCCTAGTTATGAAAGAAATAGTGCAAAGTGAACAGATTTTCATAGAGCACATTGGTACAAACTCCATGATAGCGAATCCGCTTACAAAAGGACTACCACCCAAGGTCTTTCATGAGCACATTGCTCATATGGGTGTTGTTCTATTTGAGGACATTTCATTTTAATGGGAGTTTGTATTGGTATTACTGCTTTATATTATACTTAGATTTTATCTATGCATTAGGATTACTTTCTGCAGAAATAAAGTATTCAATTTATCATACTCTATTAAATATATTGAAGTATTGATCTTACTACAGTTAAGTAGGAGCAGTTGTAAATAGGCATGTATGGATCATATTACATATAATTTTCATGCTATACTCCATGATTAATCTTTGTCATTTGGCTGTGTTAGTATACGTAACCATTGATGGGTCAAGTTACGATTAATGTAATAAAATACGCTTTGATCCTATATTAATTTAGTTGATGGACAAGATTGTTCAGATAATCTCATGCCATGATAACAAGTTTTCGAAGCTCACTAAAGTTAAACTTATTTATCATGATACATATGTTATTCAGTGGGAGATTGTTGGATTAATTTTATATTAATACAATTTGGAACCACACATGTATATTATTAATGTGTGTTATCATGTTATAAGCCCAAATTCAAGTAATCTAATTAAAGCATAATTAGGCTTAAAATGGTATGTTTTGTCATGGAAGTAATGCGTAGATGCCGTTATGCAAATTTTATTACTATGAAAGGCAAAAATAAAATTTGTGAAAGTTTAAAAGAAACTTTATATATATATATATATATATATTTGAGTCAATGGTCCCCAACCCTCCTTAAATATCTTTTTCTCAAATCCTCTAAAAAGAGAAACTTAAGAATAAAATAAGGAAATGGTTAGAAGACCATCGACACAGGCAATATACTACATAATAATCACTACGTTGCGTCACTCAACTTTCGACCATAAATTCGAGTACGTTTTCACTGTTTATTTATCTCCTTATATATATACTCATGGTCTTAATATAGATAAATTTTATGATCAACAAAAATGACACTCAAAATTAAATGAGCATATTCTTGATCTCAATTAGGAGCAACCAAAATCATATTAATCAACCATCAACCTTTCAACGCTTGCTTTGCTTACTACACGCGAATCTTAGTTCTCACCAAATTCTAATTTTTAAATTTATCATTTTTATTATATATATTAATTAGTTGACCGACAATTAATACGAAGTTTCTTATTGAATCTCCACACCCTTCATTCATTTATATATATATATAATTTGAAGCAGTGCAAGACTGCAAGCTATATATATATATATATATATTATATTCAGTGATCGATCTCACTCTTGGATTTTATTCAATAAACTTTGGAATATGTTAACATCATATCCCTATTTAAAATACTAATTAAGCCCTAAAACCACTACATATATAATTATATATTAATATATTCACTGAATTTTGTATATAAAAAAATCAGATAAACTTCTCGAAAGTCCAAAGAGAGATTTAAAAACATTAATTGAGAGCAAAGCGATGAACCTCAAGCATATGCATATATATATATATATATATATATATGGTTTTCAACTTTTCATGAAAATAACTACTCATTGCAATTATACCAAGATGATCCCACGTGCCCCAGGCCACATCTAATAGTATATATATATAATGGGAGAAGTAGAATTATTAAATGTTTTTTTTGCTCAAATTTTATTATGTGTCATTTGTTATTTTAGTATTTAATTGTATGTTTATATTACTTTATTTTTAGTTGTTCTGCATTATGTCATTTATTCTTTAATTTTTTAATTATTTAATTTGTTCCTTTTTTTTCCCTCAATCCTTTAATTAGAAAATAAGATTTCACTGGGTGATTAATTAGTTATATATGATTTGTGATCATTTTATATTTTAATAATATAAACGGATAAATATAACATGTTTGAAATTAATATTTAAAATTAATTTACATCTTCAATAATTATAATTTATATTTCTTTTATCTTACAATAAATTTCATTATTCATCAATAATATATTAAATATAGTCCGTGCATCGCACGGGTAGCACACTGGTTCATAATTTAATTTTGCATTAAACCTCCTAAGCTTGTTTTTATTTATTTCACCCACTCATCCATATGTAATTAATGTTTTCACTCTCTTTCTTTGTCGGTGGTTTCACATGATTTTTCTCTAACGCGCTTTCGCATGTATATATATATTGTAATCTTCTCAAGTAGATTTAATTAGCACTATATTCAATTCAAAAAAAATATATATTTCTCATAATGCCGTGAATTGTTTTTTAACTTTCATGTTAACAAAACTATAATATACACGTTAGTCCATAAAAAAACAAAAAAAAAATTGAATTGTTGAACAAAACTACAAAAAGACGATTATTTTCCAAAAATCGGCTTCATTTATCTAAATAGATAGAACAGATCACGTTAATCAATATGTCTTAGACGCCAACAAAGTTTTATTGTTTTGTGTAGGTAAAAGTATAAGGTTAATTAGACACTATATATATATATATATATATATATGTATATGAAAGTGATTTTATAATAATAATAATATATATTATAAATGCATCAATATTAACCCAGTAGAAATGACAAAAAGTAGGGTAAATGATACTTTTTTGTTTATAACTGCGGCCGGCACACGAATTTGCTCTTCTAATAATCTTTATTATTATTATTATTGAAAGCATACTGTGAGGTCTATAAATAATAAATTCCACAATCAATGTTTTCGATCATCACTTCAATTATAAACAATCAATACATTGGACAATCAACCTTAATTACAAGATCGAGAGCGAAGAAGCTCTCAAAGTCTTAATTAATTACGTACAAAATCGAATCTAATTGAAACAGGTCAACGCAACTTAGAGATCACGCTTCTGATAGTACTAAAGGTGGTCCCATAATAATAGTACATTGAAATTTTTTCTAATTGTACAATTTCACAATGACGCATCCTTCGTACCTCGAGTTCCTTCATTCGGTAGTAGTTTTATAGATGACGACGAAACAAGGAAGTATAGCCCTTGGATTAAACACGTATAGCTCCTCCAGATTCGAGTAAACCCCCGCATACCCCGCTACGGATTCGTAGGACAATCTATCCTCCTCCGGCGGACCATCATCCTCCATATGTCTTACCCTCCCCGCAATTACACGACAAACCAGCATGGCCCTCCGCGTATCACTGCCGCCCATGCAATCGTGGGCCCTACCACTACTCGCCGTAGTACACACTCCTCGCGTCTCACCACCTGTCCTATTATTCCCTTTGAAACCGTGCCTTATAACAGTGCACACGCCGCAGCTGCCGTGCGCAGAGCCGCAGAGGCTTGACGCCCCTCGCTCCCCCAGCGAGCACGTCAGGGTCGTGCTGTGGAATCGCAACAGCTCGTTGCCGTCGGCGGCACATCTGGGATTCTTCTTGGTGTTTGTGTTCGCACGGATCTTCACTGCGTCACGGCAGTCTTCGAAGCGTTGGATTGTCCGTTGGGTGTTGTGGACCTTTAGTATCCGTTCGATCTTACACATCGGGTTTTCTTTCTTCAGCCAGCTTGATTTAAAGATTATTTCCACAATGTTACGACCCGAATCTTCTACACCCAGCTCTGAAACTGTGCATTTTCTTCTTTTTTTTAACATAATTAAGTGAATGTATACGTATGATGGTGTAAAATACTAAAAATTTGGGGCTTAATTCATCCGAAAGAAATTTCACATGATACCTTTCGTGGGTGGGGCCACGAATTATTAGTTTTGCTGTGAAACGTAAAGTAACGCTTTAGTCAAAAATATGCTTTTGTCAAATTATAATTGTGATACTTTTCGTTCTTTACGCTGAAGAGGTAGCTGTAAATTTGTACTAGTTGGTCCCCATAAAGTGAAGTATCAATGTAGTAGCCCATATTTTTTTACTCATGTAGGGGCAAAGGTTAGACTTTATATTTAGACTCGATATTTCCATTCTAGTCTGATTCTTCAAAAGTTATATTCGGACTTTAGTTCAATAAAGAGTGCCTATATTCGAGTTCCGTTTCCGCCTCAATATTTTTCTTTCTTAAATCATTTAGATATACCCATCGTTTATCATATTCAAAAAAAAAAAAAAAACTATACTTAAAAGTCCATCAAAAATAAATGAATCTAAGTGCTGCAATTACTGTGACTACTACCGGAATCTTCACAAATGATAAGTGTCAATGAAGTGTTAAAATATTTATATTTCAGTATTTCTTCGAGCTAAATGTAAATTGATTTCTAACATGTAAATGACAAAATAAAATATAGCTTAATTGAACAAATAGATTAATCTAGTAATAAAGACGCTCGATTTGAGACATTCTAGCTATTCCAATCTTACCCGGGTGCAAAGGGAGGGTATATTTGTTATTTTTAATTCATGAGAAAAAATTATACCTTCATTTGAAAAAGAGAATTAAAACAAAGAATTAAATTGTAAAATAAAATCATAAAAATATATACCAGCATGCTTAACCGCTCGATGAAGTTCCAAGCTCTCAATCTTGGGGAAAACCTCTCCACAATCTGAGCAAACACATATACTACTTCTTGGAGATGGATACCTGCATATGCATACACAAGTTTTACATATATGTCTATGATTTAATTATTGACTTATTTCAACTATATATATATATATATATTTAGATTTAGATGTTAATTAATTATTAAAAGGCAAATTAAGTACTGCACTAATGCAGACTGATAGGAAAAAAAAAAGAAAGTAGTAATGGGCATACCTGCTAGGATCAACGATCATGTGACACTCATAACAGCCAGAAAGCTTCCTCAATTGCATACCCCTCGATGACGTGTAAGCTCCAGAGCCATTGGATCTAACCGAACCCGTCAAAGACCTTGTCGATGACCCACTAACAGGCCTCCTCCTCAGCAACCCGGTTTCCTGACCCACGGTGCTACTTTCGGGCGAGTTATCTGCTCTGTGGACCACCCTTGTGTTTCCATGAACTACGTCCCTGAAGCTGCATATTGAGCTGCAAGATCCCAACTTTGAATACCCGCCGTTGTTTTTTGAAGGATCGTGAACTCTGGACCCTTCGATCTGCTTGCAAGTTAGTAAGTTCTTGATTTGGTCCCACGAAGATTGATACTGCTTCTGATTAGTGATAATAGTTTTATCCTTTCGCCTGCGCTTTGAAGGCTGTTTTTTGGACAGTGTGGCCTCTGCCGGCGTGAAATTGAGGAGTGCCATTAAAAGTAGAGAGAGGAAATAGAAGAGAATTGTTGTAGAAAAGAGAGAATGGAAGTCTCTTTTGAAAAAAACTCGAGAGAGATGAGTGTTTCTTTAATGGAGGGAGGGATCCGAGATGGTTAATAAGGAGGCAAAGCGGGTGGCTGGTGGGTCCGCACACTCTTTTGCTTTCTTTAGAATTAATATTCCTTTTGTTTCTCCAACTAAATTTTATGCAAGTACTACATATTTATATATAAAGTATTATTTTATTAAGTACTGCTTTAAATTAGTTAACTTAAAAATCGTCTTTAAGTTAACATTAATATTAATGTTATACGTTATAATTAGATCCGGACTAAAGGCTAGAGAGTATATGTATTTATTTATGTAGAGTGTTTTTATTAAAGTTTAATTTTTAATATATTTAGAATACGTTAAAGTTAAAAAAAATATATATTGTCGCAAGTTGAGCTATCAATTTTGATTATCTGCTTTAACATTTATAAATAAGAAAATAAATATATTGTATGTTAATTTTTGCGTCAGGGATTCGTCGTCTCTTATTATACGTATAATTGTTAATAAAGTTTGAGTTAGCTTTATGAGTGCATGATATTTGACTTTGGTGTTGACCAAGTCAATTAGATAAATAGAGCAACTAGTGGGGAGGAGTATTTGAGTGGGTGGGACCCGAGACTTGGATAGCCATGATAAATTTTGCTAGACATGTGGGAGACCCTCTCTCACTCTACATAGAGATATATATATATATATATATGTAGGAACATGGTTGAGAGTGGTCTCTACTCTAGTTGGAGCTATGCTCTTGTAGTTTTTCCCTTTCTTAAAGTTTGATGCGGAAAATGCTTTGCTTGCCACGTGAAATTACTACGCGTACTTTGATACATATATATATATATGCATGTACCATAATTCAACCTAATCCCTAATGTAGTTAATGACAGCTTTGTTTTGATGTCAACCTTGGCTATCGCATAACCAGCCGATTCTTATGGGGGCCTGGTATTGTATGCACTTTCTATTTTGATTCATTTTTAGAATAAATTTTTTGATAAAATTCTACAAAATCATCTCTACTTAATTTTATCAAGAAAATTATTCTGATTTTTTGATAAAATTTGGCATAAATCATTTTTATACCTAATTTTATCAAAAAATTCATTCTGAAAATGGAAAGTGCGTTTGGTGATCCAATCTACATAAGAACTAGATTCATCTCATAACGCCAACTTAAATTATTTTTAGGGTCATATAGAATATCTAAGTAGTTTCAAAGAATGGTATATTAAAAAATAGGGCGTGTATGAAACAAAATTATGCAAAAAAATTCAAGAAATAATATTTTTTTAAATTAAGAGTTTATATTTGACCAAATTTTAAAAGGATTGCAAAGTTAACTTTGTAGTAAATTTTTAAATTATATTTTTTTTATGGAATCATGCAAAATCAAATTTTCACTATATGATTTTTAGTATATTATTATAAATAAGTATTTAATTAACAGGCTTTAGAATAATTTTAACAAATTACATATTCAAAACATATTTATTAACAAAATGCTAATAATAATTTTTTTAGAGTTATGCAAAGTTAAGTTTGCAATATTTATATTCTAAAATATTATTATGTATTTGTTTTTATTTGACATAGTTTTATAAATGAAACATAAGAATATACTTGTTAAAAAATATAAGCACATCATGCAAAAAATATTTGCACTAATTTTGTTTTTATTGCAAAATTAAATTTGTACAAAACACAATTTTGTGCAAAGTTAACTTTGCACTCAACACAATTTAGTGAAAAGTAAAGTTTGCACTTGGTCAAAACTCTTATTTTAAAATGCAATTGATAAACAAACCCTTATATCATAATAATAATGATATCTAGGCCCATATTTCAAAAAAATATTAGTTACTGATTTTTTTGCAAAAAACATTATCACGCAAACCCTTTTATCTTATTTCCAGTTCAAAGAATCAAAGCACTTGTCAAAATTATATTTATGCATCTATTTTTAAGAATTTTATTTTTTAAAAAAATTATATATATAACTGAGAAATTTTAAGTTCGGGTGATTTGAGTAAACAAATGGTGGGGGTAGAACTCAAAATATAATTGTTGGATTTATGATTTTTTATCATTTTTTGCACTAAACTTTTACCAACTCTCTAAAATGGCCATATCTTGTTTGAGACTATATATAAACCTTCTAAGACACATTTGAATCATTTTGAATCACTATTCATCTATATTCTTCATTTATTTTTATTATTCAAAGATTCAAGAAATTGTTTTGATTAATCATTCATTATTTGAGCTATAATTCTTAATCAAATTTGATAACTCTAGTGTGAGTTTCATTTGTAATCTTCTATATACACTTAAGAGTTATTGCAAATTGGTGTTCATCACCAAACAACTTTATTTGTCAAATTATGAGAGGTTTATCTCATAGAATAACAAGAGGGTTTCTTGTGTAAGTGTAGTAAGAAAATATATTTGTAGAGGTTTAATTTTCACTCGTAAGAAAATTGGTTTGGTGAAACTTCACGAAAGAATTACTCGGACACGAACGTATGGTCTAAACAACCAAACCGCGTGAACAAAACGTTTTGGGCTTATTCGGTTTTATCATTCTATCTCTAATTATTTAATTTTCTTGCATTATTATTTATTGTGATTGGAATTACTTGATTGGTTTGCTTGTTTTTTGATATAGATGTAAAGTATTTTGAAATTATTTTTAAAATCGAATTACGTTTCAAAATCCCTATTCACCTCCTCTCTAGGGTATTTTTCGACATACGGAACTTAAACATTTAGTGTGTTCAAAATTAAACTTATGCACTTAATATGTTAATAGTGCCCAGCGTTCTTCCTTTTATTCTTTAAGTACACAAATATCTAGTAGTTATACCCAATTATATATTAAAAAATTAATGACACGCACTCATATATTTAAAAGTTTGCCATATTAAAAGCAAATAAATATTCCAAAAGTTTTATTCAACATTAACATTTTAAATATATTATACTAATTTTTTCTGCACAAGGTGAGAGTTGTGTGATTGGGATACATGTTGTGTGATATAAAATTACCGTAACCCTAAAATTAGTTAATACTATTAGGCCTCGTTTGATTTGGGTATTAGAGTCAGTGAGATTAATAATACCAGTATTAATAGTACTGAATTATTAATCTTGGTATTAATTTAATACCAATACCTTGTTTGATTCATGCAATATTAATATTGGGATATCTCATGCTGATGTTAATACCATGTTTGATTCTGTAACTCGTATACAGGATTATATTTTGGACTAACAAAAAAAATTTTTAAAAAAAATAATTTTTTTTAAAAAAATAAATTAAAATAATAATAATATAGTAGTAGTAGTAGTGGTAGCATTTTTGAAAATATATGGTT
Source organism: Lonicera japonica (assembly GCA_021464415.1). Classification (NCBI taxonomy): domain Eukaryota; kingdom Viridiplantae; phylum Streptophyta; class Magnoliopsida; order Dipsacales; family Caprifoliaceae; genus Lonicera; species Lonicera japonica. Next base: position 2,813,671 of record CM038466.1, read on the forward strand.
CATTTTTCTTAATCCTGAATAAACAATACCACCTCTCCCCTGGTATTAAATTATACCACAAAGAGTGGTATTAAGTTAGTACCGGTATTAGTAATCCCAGCACATTTGTGCGAATCAAACAAGGTATTATAAAAAAAGTGGTATTAACAATCTCATCCCACTTTTTAATACCCGAATCAAACGAGGCCTTACTGTACTACAAGATTATTGAGAGCATTGTAGTTAAACCTTATAAGCTATAATAGGACATTAATATAAAGTAACTTAGATGGATGCACTTGCGAAGCCGCCTTGTGTTGAAGGTGGGCACTTTTTCACCTTATTTTTTAAAATTAGCTTATTTTTACTATTAATTTTTTAGGATTTTAAAAATAAATAAATAAGTGATAATATACAACATTGCTCATCTTATTTTAAGAAGAAAATGTGCTTTTTACCCACGCTATATAAATATTGTGTGTTTCAACTTTTGTCATTTATAACTTATATTATTGTTAAGAAAAGAATTTATCCTCCTTCATATTAAATCATGGCTAGCTTCCCTTACGCCTGTTAATTGAGCCTCGCAAGCCCGACATCCGCCTATACAACCCATTAACTTGTGAGTCAAGTCTTAATTGAGTTTGAGTTGGTCCGAGTGTGAACAAAATCTTAAGCCCGAATTAAATTTTGGGTCAAGCTTAAACTTCAAGTGCTCAAGCGGTACTAGGCTCAACCCGCTTGTACTATGTAAGTATGTAATGTTAGTGTGAAATATATTATGCATTGAGTTAAACCCCATCCCTATGCATCATACCACTTTTACTTAGTCATTTAACAGTGTATTATTAGTTTCTTAGAGGAATATTATGCGATGATATTTTAGAATTTTAATGCATATTAGTAAATACTTAGGGTTTTACAAAATTTTAAATCATACTTATAAATCTTATATTGGCAGGCCCGAATCTCGTATTGAATTATGAATGGAGCTTAAGCATTAAGGTGAATTTTATTTTGGACCGAGCTCGAACATGCTCAAAATAATTTAGACCGAATGTGAACAACCCCAAACTCAACTTATTTAATCCGATTGACGAGCCTGGCCCTGAATGCATGCCCCCGGTTGCTTTTAACGTGATATTGTTTTTGCTTCCTATTTTGGGCATGGAGACGTATAGCATTTGAGCCTCAAATAACCAGTAGTACGTGGGGATTCATATATTCACATACAAAACGAAAAGTTCGGAGGGCCAAAAAACAAACATGATCAAATAATGGTACACAAAAAAAGAATGTTGACTACCTTCGATCTATTGCAATTTGCCTCTCCAATTTAACATCTAGCTATCCTTTTATCCATTCCGGTGAATGGAAATTCGGCCATATATATATATATATATTTGCCCTAAATTGGAAAAAAAAAAATCACCCACTTGTCTTGTCGTTTTACTTCTTGGAAGTATGTGCAATTTAACCCTGCAAAAACTTGGCCAGCAACACACCCATCTTCTACTCCATCTGTATATATATAAATATACAACTTTCTTTTATATATATCTCTCAAGTGCCCCACTAAGCTAGGACCGCATCGAGATCAAACTAAAATGGAAGATAAGTATTATATACAAATATTTGTGTGTGCAATTGTGCGTGTATAAATATATATATGTTTAAGAAGAGTGGTTAGAATTCAGATATAGGTTTGGTCAACTATTTCATTAGCTATGTAAGAGATATATAATGATGACAATATAATATAATATAAGTTTAATTTGCGGTGTTCCCTTGTCGTCCCAAGAGTTGTGGATCAAGCTACCTATTGCTACCATCAATTCAATTTCAAAGATAAAATCGTATTTCTTAACGAAAGCTTGTTGTATGTCTTATTTTTATAAGATTTAATTTTTAATATGTGTTTTTCGATCGCCCCCACTCTTGCTTTCTTTTAACATTTGATTGTTGACAAGCTTGAAAGAATGTAAAACATAAAAAAAAAAAAATGTTATGTGCCTATATATATATATATATATATATATTTACGAGTGTGTTATACACACCATTCTTCAAAAATAATATTATATTTTTGTGCTTACGAAGTTTTTATTCACTTGATTTTGATAAGTAAACAATTTTTTTTTACGACTTATTCAAAATTAAAAAATTTTATGTACTATAATTTTCTTTTATAATTAATTTATTAAATAATAAAAAATTTAAAATATTACACATCGCGTAAACTGTATGCATGTTATTTCTAAACAATCCCACCCCCGCCGTACAAATTAATAAAATGGAATTAAAATTTTTTTTGATTAATCATTCATATCAAAGACAATTACATGGAGTCAGACATAGAATTCTGTCGCCCTAGCTAACTATGAACTACATAATTCGCTGACCAAAGAGATGAACAAGTAAGTTTAGCACCGGTAAAATATAGTTTAGCACCCACTACACCAAAATAGCCGGAAAGTCACGGTTCAAAACCGAGACAATATGTCATTGTCTCGGGTTATATTCGTGGCATTTTGACCGGTGACAACTAATAATGTGTCGGTTCAAAACCGTGACAATATGGTATTGTCACGGTCTGTTAAAGCAATATGGTTCACAGTAAGTGGATAACAATATGACGGTTTCGAACCGAGACAATCGTGAAACCATGTGTCGGTTCTAAACCGAGACAATATATATTCTTGTGTCGGTTTGAAACCGAGTCAAGAATTAGTTATATATCGGTTAGTAACCGAGACAATTATTTTTAAAAACCGTAAAAAAAGGCCTAAAATATCCCATGTTTATCATTTGTCTCTGTTTGTAAATGAGATAAATTTATTGTGTATGATTATAATTGACACGGTTTTCGACCGTGACAAATATTTAATGGAATTTAAAAAAAATATTTCTAAATAGTGAAATATCCAAAATTCCTGTATATACTTGCAATTCCAATCCCCAAAACCAAAACGAAGGAGCTCGTATATATAATCAATAGCTATAATTCCAATCCCCAAAACCGAAATGAAGTAGCTCGTATATATAATCAATAGCTATAATTCCAATCCCAAAACTAAAAAGAATAATAAGAGTTTTTTAAACCAATCAACCTAGCTTCCAATCATCCACACATTCAGTTTAAAAGAATAATAAAAGAAGCGAGCTTTCTATGTTAAGACCATACTACAACATATGAGATCTTTTCCAGTATTATTATTACCGAGCTCTGTAATCCTAAACAACATCTGCGTACTCCACATCCTTTGAAAATTTCTGCACTTTATTAAAACAATGAAAGTTAATCATCCAAGTTTAAAATTAGTTTTAGGAATTCTAAGTTATAAATCCAAAACGTACTAGAGTACATATCATTGACCATTCAGGAAAAAAAAATTGTATTCAAAAGCAAGAACATTAACTTACTGATTTTGATTTTAAATGTAGCTTGCATAATTTGGAATTCTGCTTAAATCAAACGCTTCATCTATGGAATTCTCTTCCATCACCCTTTAACACCTGTGCAAGGTGACATATAGAATTCCTTCATCAAAACATAGAAATTCATTTACATATATAGAAATGAATATATGTGAAACATGGCCCTGAGCAGATGCAAAAATATCAAACTTAGATTTATTCTCAGAACAAACCACTTTTACCAATGCAATGCAATTTATATATATTATTATGTTATAAGATTTTGTTGACTTTCTTTCGTCTTAAATTAAAAGTTTCACCCAATTAGAATGTATCAAATTTCGGTTATACATAATTTTACTCACTGATTATGTTAAAATCAAATGTTTAGCTAGATACAAATGTCCCTCAATTTATAATTATTTGTTTGTTTTAATACATATGACGCATATGCTCGATGATATTCTTCTCTACATGCATAATGTCTATTACATGACGTACAGAATGTTCCTTCCAATACGGTAAATCAAATAATAATGACCTCCTAGAATACGCCGTTTTCTTTTTTACGTCCCCTTCATTTCTTTTACGTTTCTGACAATTAAACTTAGGGTGCTTCCCTTTAGAGATAAGACCAGAGTTGATTGCATTCATTTCAATCTCGACACCAGAAAGCCTTCTTGGAGGCGGCCTCTTCTCGATCCCATTAGGAAGAAAATTGGCTTTATCATCCCTAAACTTGTGATCTTGTGGCAAAAATCTCCGATGAGTATGATAACAAATTTTTCGACTCTTATCTAACCATTCAGACCCTGTTTCCTCTCCGCAAATAGGACAACCAAAGTATCCATGAACATTGCACCCCGATAAGGTCCCATATGCAGGAAAATCATGGATTGCCCATAGTAACATAGCTTTCAAAGTAAATTCCTCTTCTTTATTCGAGTCAAAGGCCTTAATGCCTTCTGTCCACAACTCATTAAGTTCCTCTATTAATGGTGCGAGGAAGACATCAATATCGTTGCTTGGTGCCTTTGGGCCAGGTATCAAAAGAGACAACATCGAGAACTCCTTTCTCATGGACAAAGAAGGCGGGAGATTGTAAGGCACTAGAACGACTGGCCACACACTTTGATTGGTGCTCAAATTACCGAAAGGATTAAACCCATCAGTTGCTATTCCTAAACGAACATTTCGACTTTCTTTAGCAAAATCAGGGTGTTGAAAATCAAAAGATTTCCAAATAGCCGAATCAATGGGATGACGCATCAAGTTGTCACCTGTGGTAGCTCTAGCATGCCAAGTCATTGCCTCTGCTATCCAAGGTACAGTGTAAAGTCTCTTCAACCTTGGTGCAAGTGGAAAATATTTCAATACCTTATGAGGTATCTTTGTAAATTTACTAGGATTGCCATTCTCTGTTTTCTTTAACGTGTATCTAGGGACCTGACATACCGGATAATGTTGTTTGTGCTCGTGTTCCTTTCGATATAAAATGCAATCATACTTGCACGCATGAATAGATTTGTATTTCATCCCCAACCCTTTCAAACTATTCTTCATGTCCGGATAGTTATCGGGTAGTGTGTTCTCTTTTGGTAACAAATCCTTCACCCACATAAGGATTTCAGATACACTACTTCCCGACAAACCGAAACGTGCTTTTAAATTATGCAACCCAACCATGGCATATAAGGTAGTGTGATTCTTATTGCAATTAGGGTACAAAGGGCGTGATGCTTCAAATTTTAACCGTAAATAATCCTTATCTTGATTAACTCAATCATCAACATTAACCGAAGGACCTGCTTCATAGTGTTGGCCATATTCCGAATCAACAACATCCGGAATATGGTCAGTTTGCAATACATGAAAACCATAAGCATCATCTATAAGGTCATTCAACCTTTGATGTGGCAATGAATCACTTTTGGCACCACTGACTTCCTTAATTGGTACTTGTTCCGGAACAAATGGATATTCCCTTTCCCCGTGGAATTTCCAAAACACGTAACCCTCTACAAAACCCCACTGAACAAAATGTAACTCAACCGTTTTAAAATGCAAGCATTTACCATGTCTACAATGTTTGCATGGACACGAGAATTCATCACTACATAGATTCTTCTTCGCAAATCTAATAAATTCCCTTACCCCCTGCAAGTACACATCTCCTACCCTACTAGATTCACCCATCCATTCTTTGTAAAGTGGGAATGCCATCACTACTTCTCCACAACCTAAAATAAGATAAATAATTGATATGAAGGAACATGAAGAGGCCGATAAAAGAACATATTGATGGAGCGAGCACGCGCAAGAGAGAGAGATTGTGGAAATTGAGAAGTGGTGGACTCCTTAATAGACATTATTATTTAAACTACACTAAAGAGGTAACTTAAATTTTGGTTTTAATTATTTTATTCCTAATAGGCATATATAGTTATTTTCATTAACTTAGAAGACAATGTTCCCCAAAAACAGTCCCTAAAAGTGGAAAAAAAACACAAAACAGTCCCCAAAAGTGGAAAAAAAAAACTCAAAATAGTCCCCAAAAGTTGGGAAAAAAACACAAAACGAGTCCCCAAAAGTGTACAATCAATGCCAAAAAAAGCCTTAAAATGGTGTAGATGTTGCAGTAAAAAAGGCCTCAAAATAATGCACAACTACAATTGTTAACATATAAAATATATATCTTTACAACAATCAATAACAAAAGAAGCATAAAAGCAGTGTACAATCAATGCCTCTACTTTAATCAAATTACACATAGCACAATACTTTACTAGAGTCGTGGTGCACCCTACGTGTGTGCAATAACCATAAATTATCGAACAAATTAAATTTTGATTACAAAAAGATGTGAAAATAAACTCATAATTTAAAATGAAATGGCCAAATAGGTATAGCTAGAGATAATAATATATATGTAAAGAGCGATGCAATTAATTGATGCAAATCAAAGTGAGTTATTCTTCTTTTTGTTGAATCACATATCTCATGTTCTATTTTGTTTGTGACTAGCTGCCAACAATTAGCTACCTGTCAGCAAATATTGTATGCCAATGTAGAAATTGAAATCAAACACATTTACAATTTCTTGATTCGTATATATGATTGGCTAGTAGCAAATCCTCATCAGTCAATTTTGTAATGATTTGTTTTCCTTAGGATAAATCAGTGGAAAAAACATTGATTCTTTGTATAGTTAATGGACTCGTTAATTAGCTAGGTCTTTTATCATGGAATATAAATAACTCAAAAGGCTTAATGGACAGTTGACCTATGTTAGATCAAGTGATGCACCAGTTTTGCATAACTTTCATAATAACCCATGCTAATTTACTATTTTTAATTTCAAACTTCAAGTTGATTGTACAGAAATGTTATATATATATACACACCAGTTTTGTTCATATAGCATGGGGCATGGGGTATTTGCATGATAAATCTGTTACATATATATATATATATATGTAATTGGTCGGTGATTGCATAAGTAAGTGAAAGTTGGTACCACTTTTATGCTAGTGAAGGTTTCCCTCTCTTGTCTTGTCTAAGAAATTCATTAGTATTCTAGTATTAGTTTTCTACAATCATGGTGATGGTCATTTCAGTTTACTTATATGTACTTGTATTGTCTCCATAGATGCTCATTAGGGGTATCATTTAATTTGTTTTCTTTGATAAGAAATGTTGTTACTTATTAAGAAACTAATTAAAGTAAAACATATATAATGAAGCAGCTTAATTAATTTACTATTTTTAATTTCAAACTTGAAGTTGATTGTACAGAAATGTTATATATATATACACACACTTTAGTTATCTTCAAATGCTGACATTAATTTGTATCACTCAACAATTACTATTTAAATTATGGGTACAGACCTATCCAAGTATACATAACTTTCATAACAACCCATGCTATATAAGGTTGGTGTAATGATTAATTAAAACATTAGGTTTTTAAATAAAAGTTTTAGTTTATGTACATTGAAATTTACATTACAACTTTTTTCTTGACGTAATACGCGAGTGCAATTTGTCTACATTAATATGAATTACAGGACAATTTATGTCATTAGTATTAACTCTTGCAATATTAAAAAAAAATACTAAAACTCTTGCTTAGAATGGAAGAAGCACAAATTTTCATTGCGCAGCAAGAAGAAAAGTCAAAATGAAGCTAATATTTAATTTTTTTTTCCAGGTTTCTTTTCTTTATATAGATATATATAAAAACCTTGATGTCTTAATTATAGTGGAGCGCATTTGAGAAGATGTGCTCAGAAACGAATGCTTTACAAAATAATAGCACTAACCTACAATATAAGGCTGGACTAGACTCCTCATGAGGACTAGAATATTTAGATTGAACCAATAATATACTACTCTTAACTGGAAGTTTCCTATACATGTAAATATTGTAAATGCAATGTTAAGAGCACTAATTTTGAAAGTACCCCAGGGCGAGAGCACCTCGAGAGTGTTAAATAGAGGTGCTTGATTAATAAACATATTTCCAATATTGTTGAAAGGTTGTTGGTGCATTACCATAAAAAACTGAACAATGATATACTATATACCAAACTATAAACAATAACCGTAAGACAACACCAGAAAAATGTGACGTAGTGGCAGCTAATTATGATTGTGTTGCTCTAGAAATTCAAATCTTAAGAGATACATCTCCTTGAGGCCCTTTGCCAATGGACCATTGTCATGTTCAAATAACCAATATAGAGTAGAGAAAACAAAATTATTAAAACAGTTGAAAACTAACCTGATACTTATTAAACAGCTCGTCGGCCCTCTTCAATCAGCTTTGATTCATGTTCAAGCTTTTGAGCTATATAATCTTTGTTGACAGAGAGAGTGAGGCACAGATTCAGGAACAGAGTCTGAAAAACACTTCCTTAACCTTTTTGGGGCACTCTTTTCCAAGGTCACCAAAGTACTTCAAGAACACTCCCTAACTTGAATTCCATAATCTCTGGCAACATGCAAGCAATATAAGAAAATTGAAACATTAATTTTTTGAAAAATTACACTAATTTAAACATTATTTTTTTAACAAAAAAATGAAAAAACAAATCATAATATAATATTCAGAAACCATACCTTGAATTAAAAAAAATCCTTAACCAGTAAACATGAGAGCTGCTTAGAATAGTTGAAAACTAACCTGATACTTATCAAACAGCTCATCGGTCCTCTTCAATCGGCTTTAATTCCTATTCAACCTTCCGAGCTATATAATCTTTTGAGGACAGAGAGAGTGAGGCACGAATTTTGGGACAGAGTTTAAAGAACACTTCTTTAACTTCTTTGGAGTACTCTTTTCCAAGTTCACCAAAGTACTTCAAGAACACTTCCTGACTCAAAACTCCATACTCTCTGGCAGCATGCAAGCAGTAAAAACAAATTGAAACATTAATTTTTTTAACAAAAAAATAAAAAAACAAATCGTAATATAATATTCAGAAACCATACCTTCAATAAAAAAAATCCCTAACCACTAAACATGAGAGCTTCCGTGTAGCAACCTTCAATCTGTGCGTGGATGGAGGTTTAGTGAAATTAGGGGAATTAATAGAGATTGAGTGGGAAATTAAGGGAAAATCATGTAAGAAACCCTTAACAATGTGAGAAATCTTACCCAAAATTAGTGAGAGATGACTGATTACTGAATGTTCTTCATCCCTAACAATGGCGAAATCACTTTCAATTTGTGCGTGGATGGAGGTTTAGGGAAATTAGGGGAATTAGTAGAGATTTAGAGGGAAATTAGGGTAAAAGCATGTAAGAAACCCTTAACAATGTGAGAAATCTTACCCAAAATTAGTGAGAGAGGGTCGATTACTGAATGTTCTTCATCCCTAACTATTGAATGTTCTTCATAAACCCTTAACAATGGCGAAACCCTAACTACTGAATCTTCTTCATCCCTAAATTAGTGAGAGATGACCGATTCATTGGCGAAAAATCAACAAGAGTAAGAGAGAAAGAGCCCTTCGTTTGTGCCCTTCGTTCGTAGCGAAAGTTTTAGTGTATAGCAATGGGGGGTTTGTGAGGGCTCGAAATATGAGAGTTAAAATTCCAAAGAGAGAGAGTGAAAAAATAAAAGAGGGATATTGTAATTTCTATCCCGCTCAAATAGAGGGATACCATTTTCCAACTTGTTTCGGTTAAAACCCGATACATCCTGACAGACCCGTTGTTTCGGTTTAAAACCATGCCACATCTACTAATTAAAAGTTACATATTAAAAAAAAGTGACTTTACAACATTGTTTCGGTTTGGAACCAATACAATAGATTGTCACGGCTCCGGTCCGTGACAAAGCCTCCGCGCATTTCAGTAACATTTTGCCAAATTTGGTGTAGTGACCTATGTGTATGAGTACCCCTTTTTCCGTATATTTAGGCCCATAATTTTACTCCTAAAAATTAATTAATTAATTTTTTAGTACAAAAAATTATAGATATATCTAGTGTTCAAGTTTGAGATAAGAAAGAAGGGATTCAGGGCTTCGAGACTCGAGCTTTTGTGTGTATAGATATATATATATATATATATATATAAGGTATGCTGCAATGTTCTTCAATCTCGGCCCAATTGGGTTAACCCAATTGAATGGACTCAACTCAATGTCCTTGGGCTGAGTCTAGTTTACATTGGAGTCTATACCCAATTTTACAAAATTGAATCCTTGGGTGTCGAGAGCGTGGATGACATGAATTATAAACAACGACCATTAACTGAAAATGTTAGATCCCACTCGGTGGCTCAGAAGAAAGATCTTCCCCTACCGATCAAACTCACTCTACTGAAATGGAGAGCATTACATTGTTCTACTTTTTTTACTTGCATTATTAAAATATAAAATTACGTGAGACGTGGGTTAACATTAAATGATTAATTAGGCTCTGTTTGATAATAACTTGAAAAAATAAAATAAAAAACATTTTACTTAATAAGAAATTGAAAAATAAATTGAAGCATGTAATGCTCTCCATTTCATGCTCATTTTATAAATAGATATCTTTCATTCTTCGTAACTTTTTTGTAAAAAAAATTTCTTCTTCAACCACCAAATAAAATTTATCTATGGAAAAAGTCATAAAGTAAGAAGACATATTACCACATTTCTCAACTTATTTTCTTACTTCTCACAAAAATTAACTGTTTTTATTTTTCTTTTCCTTATTATTATCAAATGGACCCTTAGAGATTTAAATTTTGCTCTAGTTGTTAAGATTGTGAAAATTCATAGAAGTTTGTCACATTTTAATTCCACTCTTGAAAAACCAGCCACACAAATCAATTATTGGTTGTAAAAAAAAATACTAATTTAAAATAAGGTATTTCCTTATTAAAGAGGAAAAAAAAATGCCTCATCATTGCTTACAAAATTCTACCAATAATTTAAAATGGTGAAAGTTAAGGGTGAGTTTGTTTTCTTGTCTAAATATGAATGGTTGAATTTGAAAATTAAAGACTGATTTTGAAGTCTAAAAATTGAATTTGAAAAAAAAATGTTTATTTTTCTTTCTAAATGTTACGTCTGAATACATCTTGATGGGGTTAAATACTAATTTTATCATTGGCATACAAAGGTAATTCAACACTTTTACCTCCAGTAAAATACCAATTTTTACCTCTAGTAAAATACCATTTTTACCTATGTGACCTAAGCATACACATCATGTACATTCTAGAATACATGTAACCTAAGCATACACATCATATACATTCTAGAATACATGTGACCTAAGCATACACATCATATACATTACCAAATTTACCTTTTTGCCCTTCTACATTTACCTATAAATACCCCCTTATTCATTCATTCAAGACACACCAAAAACATCTCTTCATTCTCTCCCAATATCCATCCATCTTTCCTAAATACAAGCCAATTTTTGAGGGTCTTATACTCTCTCTTTTCATACCCCAAAAAAATACCAATCCTTATACACTCTCTCTCCTACACAGTTTATTATTTATTCTGTTGAAATAGTTGTAATCCTAATTCTATACTTATAAATAGAATTAAGGAAATTATAGAAAGAAAGAGAGAGATTGGTAGCTTGTATTATCATCCGAATTGATTGCCTTTGAGCTAATACAAAGCAAGCACACACAAAAGGAGGACGTACTGCCGGACTAGCATAAGCGCTACCGGGGGAACCTACCTTAATAAAAAACGTCTCGTGTTCATCTTTATTTTTAATCAGTTTCTGCCGGTACTGTTCAAAGTCACTGTTCACATATACGGTGGTACTGTTCACGGTCACTGTTCACAGATACTGTTCAGAGTCACTGTTCACAGATACTGTTCAGAGGTACTGTTCACATTTACTGTTCATAACTACTGTTCATAACCACTGTTCATATATACAGTGATACTGTTCACAACCACTGTTCACATATACGGTGATACTGTTCACAATCACTATTCACAGTTACAATTCAATATTAAACCTCTAATTCACCATTATTCATTGATTGGCCGGTCGTCAATTATCTGTTCAGAGATTTTGACACCATCAGTTTGGCGCCGTCTGTGGGAAAGACATTTCCTTAAAGTCACACACTTCTAAAAAAAGCCAAAAACCATACATTCACCATGTCCCAGTCAGGAGACACCACCCAAACAGACCCCCTGATAGCCTTAATGGCTCAACAAACTGCTCTCCAGGTCCGGATTGACAAATTGATGGCTCAAAGAGAATCCCCTTCGTACAGTTCAAGAGATGGATCGCCTCCGACCCCTGTTTCTGCACCGGCTCCCCTATCCCCTGCGCGAATCCCAGCCATTAAAAGGCTGAGAGAACGCCGCCGGAGGTATAGGAGGAATCGAAGCAGGCCCAGTGGGTCTGATGCCGACCAATCCAGTTCTGAACAAAGAGATTCTTATGATGAGTTCTCTGTTACAGCTCCCCCACCATCTCCAAAAAGAAATCCGCAAGTTAATGTTGTTCGAGAAAAACGCTCCGAAGGAGATGCTCAAAGACAAAGTGTGAGCAAAGGAGGTCGCCCCCCTATTCCACCAGTTCTGGAGACCAATGCCAGACCTCGAGGGTCTGTGTTCGATAGGATCTCGAACAAGAGCTCTGTTGAAGAAGTAGAGGAGAGGCTCAGATCAGAAATGAAAGCCCAGCTGGCCGAAATGATGAAAACCATAGGCCACGTTGGAGGGAGCTCGGCAGCAACTCTGGTAAGGAATTCTGAATCCTCATTTGCAACGCACATCCAGACATGTGCAGTTCCAAACAGATTCAAATTACCTGCTCTAGAGTCATATGATGGCTCAACCGATCCAGTGGACCATTGGCAGCAATTTAGAAATATAATAGGGCTCCAGAGTGTCCCAGATGGTATCATATGCAGGGCTTTTGTCACAACCCTCAAGGGGGCAGCTCGGATGTGGTGCAACAGCCTATCCCCAGGCTCGATTCAGAGCTCGAACGAGCTTGGTACGAAGTTCGTAACTCACTTCCTAGGGACTAGAAAGCAGTCTAAGCCTTCCACCCACCTCTTCACAATCAAACAAAGTTCAAACGAAGGCTTGAAAGAGTACGCTTGCCGGTTCAACCAGGAAAGCCTCATGATCGATGATCTCAATGAAGGTGTAGCCGTAGCCGCATTTATGAACGGAATAAGCTCCCCCTACTGCTTAATGACCTTAGCTAGAATGGCTCCAAAGACCATGTCTGAGCTCCTGGACGAGGTCAACAAACAGATTGGGGTGGAAGAGACACTCCAAGGACGTAAAATGTCAGGATTTTCTGCTCTCTGGCCCCCTTCCAAGCGCCAGGGAGAACATAGCCCTTCTTCTAGTCAAGAGAGGGAGAACAAGAAGATCAAAAAGAATACCAAAAAGTTCAGATCTAGCGAGGACAGAGCTCACCGGAAGTTCACTCCCCTTACAGCTCCACTGAGCGAGGTCTATGCCCAATCAGAACCAGGAGAAGTGCCTAAGCCTAGGAAGATGAGCACTCTAGAGAAGAAGAGGGACTCTACCCAGTACTGCTGGTATCACAAGGACCACGGCCACGAGACTAATAATTGCTAGAAGCTCAAGGAAGAAATTAAAAAGCTTATTCAGCGAGGTCAGTTCCGACAGTACTAATAAAAGAAAGACCTCTAAAAAAGGCAAAAGACCTCTAACACAGGCAAAAGACCTCTAACACAGGCGAAAGACCTCTAACACAGGCGAAAGACCTCTAAAAAAGGCAAAAGACCTCTAACACAGGCGAAAGACCTCTAAAAAAGGCAAAAGACCTCTAACACAGGCGAAAGACCTCTAACAAAGGCAAAAGACCTCTAACACAGGCGAAAGACCTCTAAAAAAGGCAAAAGACCTCTAACACAGGCGAAAGACCTCTAAAAAAGGCAAAAGACCTCTAACACAGGCGAAAGACCTCTAAAAAAAGCGAAAGACCTCTAACACAGCGAAAGACCTCTAACAAAGGCAAAAGACCTCTAACACAGGCGAAAGACCTCTAAAAAAGGCAAAAGACCTCTAACACAGGCGAAAGACCTCTAAAAAAGGCAAAAGACCTCTAACACAGGCGAAAGACCTCTAACACAGGCAAAAGACCTCTAACACAGGCGAAAGACCTCTAAAAAAGGCAAAAGACCTCTAACACAGGCGAAAGACCTCTCAAAGGCAAAAGACCTCTAACACAGGCAAAAGACCTCTAAAAAAGGCAAAAGACCTCTAACACAGGCGAAAGACCTCTACAAAAGGCGAAAGACCTCTAACACAGGCAAAAGACCTCTAAAAAAGGCAAAAGACCTCTAACACAGGCGAAATACCTCTCAAAGGCGAAAGACCTAACACAGGCAAAAGACCTCCTAAAAAGGCAAAAGACCTCTAACACAGGCGAAAGACCTAACACAGGCAAAAGACCTCTTGCAGGCATCGAATTGTCGACCTTGTTCACCTACGAAAGATTCAGGCTTAAGACATGACGAACTTCAGAGCTCAAAGCTACTACTAGCTCCCGGGTTGAAGGATATTCTCACCAATCAGCTCATCTGAGCTAAATGATAAGGATAGGGGACAATTGATGGGGTTAAATACTAATTTTATCATTGGCATACAAAGGTAATTCAACACTTTTACCTCCAGTAAAATACCAATTTTTACCTCCAGTAAAATACCATTTTTACCTATGTGACCTAAGCATACACATCATGTACATTCTAGAATACATGTGACCTAAGCATACACATCATATACATTCTAGAATACATGTGACCTAAGCATACACATCATATACATTACCAAATTTACCTTTTTGCCCTTCTACATTTACCTATAAATACCCCCTTATTCATTCATTCAAGACACACCAAAAACATCTCTTCATTCTCTCCCAATATCCATCCATCTTTCCTAAATACAAGCCAATTTTTGAGGGTCTTATACTCTCTCTTTTCATACCCCAAAAAAATACCAATCCTTATACACTCTCTCTCCTACACAGTTTATTATTTATTCTGTTGAAATAGTTGTAATCCTAATTCTATACTTATAAATAGAATTAAGGAAATTATAGAAAGAAAGAGAGAGATTGGTAGCTTGTATTATCATCCGAATTGATTGCCTTTGAGCTAATACAAAGCAAGCACACACAAAAGGAGGACGTACTGCCGGACTAGCATAAGCGCTACCGGGGGAACCTACCTTAATAAAAAACGTCTCGTGTTCATCTTTATTTTTAATCAGTTTCTGCCGGTACTGTTCAAAGTCACTGTTCACATATACGGTGGTACTGTTCACGGTCACTGTTCACAGATACTGTTCAGAGTCACTGTTCACAGATACTGTTCAGAGGTACTGTTCACATTTACTGTTCATAACTACTGTTCATAACCACTGTTCATATATACAGTGATACTGTTCACAACCACTGTTCACATATACGGTGATACTGTTCACAATCACTATTCACAGTTACAATTCAATATTAAACCTCTAATTCACCATTATTCATTGATTGGTCGGTCGTCAATTATCTGTTCAGAGATTTTGACACCATCACATCTTATACGTTGAAAATCAAAATTACATATCTAATTACAATATTTCCCTTCAATACTTCATATTTTAAAAATACTAAATAATATTTTGGGTAAAAAACAATAAACCCCCTCAAACTATCATTTTTTTGCACTAAACCCCCCCATCTTCTAAAAGTGACACTAAACCCCCCTCAACTATTATATTTTATCACTTAACCCCCAAAATTACATAAATGCCCTTGTAAATAAATGACCTTTTATAAATTAGGGGGTAAAGTGTTAAGTTGTGATAGTTTAGGGGGGTTTAGTGCCAAAAAGTGATAATTTGAGGGGGTTTAGTGTTTTTTACCAAACTTTGTACAAGGGCATTTATGTAATTTTGAGGGTTAAGTGATAACATATAATAGTTGAGGGGGGTTTAGTGTCACTTTTAGAAGATGGGGGGGTTTAGTGCAAAAAAGTGATAGTTTGAGGGGGTTTAGTGTTTTTTACCCTAATATTTTCATTGTCGACAGCCACAAGGACAAAAATTAGAACAATTTGTTCTTTTTGTATCCAATGTTACAAAAATACATAACTTTACCATGAACTTGTATGTCTTATCGCACGTACACCCCTGCCATTTACTTTCACGCATTTCGCACGTACGCCTTCCCACTCAGCCACCAATTCTAAAGTTTTCTTAAATACAAATATTTACCTTACATTTACGCTTGTTATTGCACATAACCCCCTTAACATTCCACAATATTCAAATCGCCCAACTATCATGTAGGGCCATCGCCCCCTGGCAACATGCTCAGTTCGCCCCTTTATGTAAGAATACTAAAAAAAGAATGGGTGGCATTAGTGACACAACACTTTGTAACACTCCCCCTTTCTAACACTCGTCAAGTATATATTTATTTTTCTTTCCACTCCATAAGGAACACCCACCATATTGACTAAATTAATATTATAATAATATTAATTATTAACAATCATAAAGAATAATAACACTCTATCGCTTTTCAAATCTCTCGTATCATTTTTTTCTCATTTCTCATTTCTCTATTCTTGTCTTCCTCTCTTCCTTTTTCGTTTCTTTTCCATATACAAACAGAGAGTTCGTCTTATTCTTACGCATCGCATACATCATACAACGCCAGTTTATGGTGATTAAGTGAGAGTTCAACATGTTTTAATCAATTTCTTGTTGAACATTTACTTAAGAACATTTACTCGCATGATGATTATTAAGTTTGGTGAGCATGAATCCAGCATTTTGAAATCACTGATGAAAACTTGTACTTGGTCTATATGCATCAAGCACTTTATGCTTTATTTGGTTATGTTAAACTGAGTAAAGCTTCATTATAAGTCATCCATAACAACTTTCGATCTAAGGGTTTTAAACAAGTTCCAAGCAAGTGTGTGTATATTCTAAACATGGCAACTTTTTCTCTCTTCTTCAATTTGTTCTAAGAGTGAAAAAAAATTGAGTAGAACTGTATGCGTTGTATTAATAGAAGAAAAATGGCCTTTTGTGAGATTTTTTTTTGTAATAGTTAAAAAACTATTACTAAAAGCATTTATTTGTCGTGGATTTGGGTTCCGTCACAAGTAAAATTATTTATCATCGCTAGATACAGCACTGTTACAAATAAGAAGTTATTTGCAACGGTTAAACATAAACCACAACAAATGATCTTATTTGTCATGGTTTAGCGAGTTGCTACAACAAATAATCTTATTTGGAGTAATATTAAAAAAAAGGAAAAAAAATTAACTTTGAGAAATCCAAATTAGTTTCATCCCCCAAATTTCTTTCATCCGCTCAAAATCCCTTCTCCCCCCTCTCTTCCCTTCTGCTCAGTACCGCTCCTCCCTCCTAATCTCAATTGCTAAGCATAATCACAATTGCATCTTCTCCATAGTAACACCACCACAATCATAATCACCTCTTCACCACCGTCGCTCATTACCATCACTAGCGTTGTCACTAACATGCGAAATCCATTCCAAGTAAGCCCCCGTTCTTTCTCCCTATCTCTCTCTCTCAATACATAATTAGTTTAAAATTAAAAGTAGGGTTTAGTTTCATAAGTAATTAATGGAACAATTCTTGGAAGGGACAATTTAAAAAAAGGTCTTATTAGAGAAAGATTTTCACACTAAAGCCAATGAATATTTTTTTTGTAAATAAATGGCCTATTTTTTATTTTATTGATAATGTGACACGTGTCTTTTTTTTTATTGTAAAATGACATACCAACGCTTAAAATAAACTAAAAAATACCGATATGCATTAAAATATGTATTGCAATATGAACTTTGCAGTCCATATTTTTGGTGCAAAGTTCATATTGCAGTCCATATTTTACTGCAATGTGAACTTTGCAGTCCATATTTCTAGTGCAAAGTTCATATTGCAGTCCATATTTCACTGCAATATGAACTTTGCAGTCCATATTTCACTGCAATATGAACTTTGCAGTCCATATTTTTTTGTGCAAATTTTATAAAGAGAGGGTAATTTATATTATATAACATGTTTTTATTAATTAAATGATATTTAAATTTATTCAAATACATTTATTTAAAATATAAAACAAAATAGGCCTCTTACACTAATTACCAATTAAAAATAGGCCCTTCATTCAAAAAAATATTATTCATTGGATTTTTGGTAAAAATCAATGTGTAATAAGATCTTCTACCTAATTTCTAGTTCTTGGAATTACATGATCTACAATTACGATGTATAAATGGCACAAACCAATACATGTACGCATTCAGATGGACACTTTCCATCTTTAATCGATGGTGAATAATAATTTGGGAAACAAGATGGGATTAAACTTTGGGTGATTGTAACAACTCTATGCTATATGGAAAATGGTTTAATTTATCCTAGGCATTTTGTACTTTTGCCTAAGCAAAAATTTTAAGGAAATTGATTGGATAAAGCATATTTGTATAACATTGGCATTTTTAGAATATTATCACTCTAGGCAACCACATATTCATTGTGTCATTTATTCTTCTTTTTTAATTATCTAGATACTTTCTAGTACCACATGGTGTCCATGTAACTTGTAAGCTTTCATATTATTTATTTCTCTACTCCCACAAAAACATAAGTTGATTTCTTATTTTTATGTGTCGATTTGAATCAAACCAGTCACGGTGAATTATTCACCTAACTTTAGGATGGAGGAAATCATTATATGGTTTTAGTGGTTCAATCAAATTGACTTCACATTAGTATTTGTATTTTGATTTTGTTGTTCTTCATTATGTTTTGGTTATAAAATCTTTTTATTGCCATCATTTGCTGGTGTTTCCTCGTGCTCATGATTATATTGACTTTAATAAGGGAGTAACAAAGAAAATAACATGACCGGTGGAGGAAAATAAATGAAAGGTGTAAAGAAAGATAGTACGGGTGTGCAAGATTGCTGTAGGCTTGCATGGCTTATTGGAGCCAAGCTAAGAGCTGCAAAACCTTAGTTGACAATGCCTCTGCTGTGCTTTTAGCAAGCATCCCCTAGATAGAGAGGGGAAGAACAAAAGGGTAAGAAAGAAAAGAACAGTCTCTTTCCCTAAAAATCTAAACTGTGAATTTTAGTTTAATTATAATTAACCTTAAGGAAGACGGATTCAATTTCTAAATAAGTTAAGTAAAAACAAAAAAGAGATGAAAAGGTAAATGCTAAAAAGAAAGGATGAGAAGAGAACTGCATAATATCCTATCACAAGAGTTCAAATAAAGGAAAAACCAGCATTAGTACGGTATATTATTATCACGAGTCATGTATTTTTTCCTATACCTGAATCATTTTGAATATTCAGTATACTATAAGGAAGCCCTTTGTAGCTTTTATGTTTTAATATTTGGTATATGTGTTATTAGTCATGTGATCTTAAAATACACATGTTGGAGACTTGTCAAATAAATGAAGGCCACTTTTTAATATTCGTACGAAAGTTTTGATTATACGTATGATGGGTGATCTTTTGGTTTCTCAAAGGCAACGCACCGAATGTACATATTATTATTATTTATGTTATGTGAATGTGTTTGCATATATAAATTTAGGGTTTAATTGTCATCGTGGTTTTCTATTTTACCTATTATGTTTGGTGCATCATCACATGAAATCTAAACTATTAATTTTATTATTTTAAATTGAACGATTCAAATTAGCTTATATTTCTATTTAATAGAGGGGGTGCTCAAAATTTGAACCGAATTAATGGTTAATATTTCATAACTTTACTTCAATTGTTCTTGAGAATGACTGTACTTTAGTCCATTTATTCAAGTCCTAATTGTGGAAGGTTATTTATTACACTCTAAAATGATTTATGGTTTGTCACATGCTGTCAGATCGTGTTAAGATGTCAGCACAGTTAGTATGACACTATCTCACATTTGCATTTCGCTAATGTTTGAACTCGTGCCTTAGCATTCAAGCGTGACTCTTAATATAGGATGTGGAAAGTATATGATATTTCACAAGTTAAAATCATAAATTAACACGAAGCAATGCATCGATATAAAAAAAAATTAAAACTAAAACTAACAAAAAATAGGGTAATGAATCTTTTAAACAAAAAAGAACTTGAACTTTCAATTGGTTATATGTTAGTGCTTTGTTGCTCCTCATTTTTCATCGTCTCCAATATTAGTCCCTATTTGTTGCTTTCAAACCTCATAGTATATATAAAAATACATGGTAAATATAGTTTATGGATTGAATGCATCTTCGATTCCTTCTGCGTCAATCTTGTTTTTACAACATTAACTTGTATGTGGGCCACATGTTCTTATAGGAAATATATTATACAAGATTAGAAAGTGTATTATCTTTTGCCCCCATGATCAACAATATATAATTAAAACAGGGAGGATAACAATGATACGTTACCTATGATTAATTATTATGTGGATACATGTATGATTACCTGCTTATATGTACTATATTACAAGTTATCAAGAAGGAAAAGTACAGAACAACAAAGAAAGATAATAATGATTTACAACCAGCCGGTTAATTTTTTTTTGTAATACACCCCAAAAAAGGATTAATTCATGGCTCTGGCCCAGATTGTCTGAAAGTTCGAAATGTAGCTTTTCACCAACTCCTTAGCCTTGAATTGTTTAATTTCAATTACTATTCCTTAGATGCGTTAATGGTGACTTTATGAGACAATTTTTCCTCGCATTTTTTACATTCATCCTTCATTTGCTTAGCCTGTTCTATTTTCTACATGTTAATATAAATTACCTAAACATGTAAGAAGGCCATTTTTTTATGCTTCATAGTTCACCTTTTTTAAAAAAGGAAAAATAAAAAAGACTATGCATTTTTTTCTTTTATACTTTAATTATATGGAGTTCACAATTATGTAGTAGCCCGAATTTGACTATAGCATTACAGTAAACCCCAAACTGACATCCAATACGATATTTTAATATAAGTCATCTAAACATGCACGAAGGCCACTTTTTTTTTTCCTGTTTTGATTAATGATTCAATTGTATATGTATTAACTTTATTTTATATTGTATATGTATTAATTAGAAAACTCACAATCAGGTAACATCATTTTGTTTAATGCGTGTTTTGGCTGGTTTTATAGTAGGCTGAAAGGATTCTTGGGTATTTGAAAGAGCAAAGACAAGAGGCTTCTACCTGAAGTCCTTAGAGAATGGTATTTTTGACATGATAGAATATTATATTACATATTATACTTGCTAAAAAAAATGGTTTGGGTTTTGGATGTAATATATAGGAATATGTGTTTTTGGCAAGTTGTTTGGGTGTAGTATATAGGAACATGTGCGAACTTATGGAAAAGGTATCACCCCGCATGTTGCTTTTGCCAAAGGAAATGGTACTGAAGAAGATAAGTTCAACAAAATACGCGACGAGATTAGAACTGAGTTCAACACAAAGTTCAATCAACTAATTAGAGAGCGTGATGCAAAGATCAATCAAAGAATTAAAGAGGCTATGCATGATGATAATGCGAGCTTCCATTCGGGATGAAGTTCTAACGGATTTACGTGGTAGAAACGGCCCATCTAGCATTGGCAATGTAATTTGATTTATGTCTCTCTCTCTCTCACACACACACACACACATATATATATATATATATATTATAATTTACATTTAAAATGTTTATATTTATTATAAGCTTTTGATAACTCAAATTGTATATGCGCAGCTTCCTATTTCATCAAGTGTTCATCACCCACACTTTGACCTAAATGAAAGTTTTTCTCACGAGGTTAGTGTATTGTCTAATTCAAATGGTACACTTGAAAATATCTACATATACTTAAAATGTACTATGAGGAATATTATTTATTTATTTTTGAATAATGTTGCTTAATTTCACAAGAATATTATAAATACCTAAAATCCCCCAATGGTATTTGACAACTTTATAAGATCCGATGTAGTGCTTAATTAATAAACAATGATTAATATACTCTTTTTTTTCAAGAATTTAATGTTGCAAATATTACTTTAAGCTATTTAATGCCTGATAATTTTTTGGGGTTTATTGACTTAACCCTCTACGCTAATAGTCTTATTTGAGAAAATCCCCAAAAATAATATTTATTAGACATAAACCCCTAAAATCTGACACCGTTACCTTTCTATCCATTTTCAATTTTTTTGGACCAAAATACCCCTCCCCTTCCATTATCTTTTCCCCTCTTCTTTTTCTTCTTCTTCTTCATAAAACCCCACCTAAATCTTCTTTTACGCCGTCTTCATTCCGAGGAGCAATGAATCGAAAATCCATCTCCCCATTATCTTCGCCGACGTTGTCATTGCCAGTGGTGGAAGAAGTTCGGGAGTGGTGGTGACGTGCCGTGGACATCGCCGAAAAAGACGAAGCAGATGAAGCTCGTTGTGTGTACAATGAGAGCCAGAGATACAGAGCCGGATATATGGAGATATAAAGCCACGAATTTTCTCTCTCTATAATATATATACACATATGCCTAAAAATTTGTGGGTTTCTTTCAATTTAATTTTGATTTTGAATGATTGATTTCAATTTGGTTTTATCTTTGGTGAGTTTCGTCAAAATTTTAGTTGAGATGATTTGGGTATATCTATATACAAATATTTAGAGAGAGACGTGGATGAAATAAGTGAAGAGGTAGAGGAGTAATGGTAATGGTGTCGTCGAAAATAGAAGAGGAAAGGTTAGGGACTGGTGGTGGTCGGAAATGGGAGGAGAAGGGACTGGTGGTGGAAGGTATTGATGGTGGTCGAAAATAAGAGGGGAATGTATTGGTGGTGGTCGAAAATAGGAGGGTTAAAGTTAGGGACTGGTGGTGGTCGGAAATGGAAGGTGAAGGGACTGGTGGTGGTTGTGTTGGCCGCAGTTGTGGGGTTAAATTAGGGTTAGGGTTTAGTTAAAATGGGGAAGAAGAAGATAATGGAATGGGAGGGGCAATTTGGTCCAAAAAAATAAAAAATGGATGGAAAGTTAACTGTGTCAGATTTTAGGGGTTTATGTCTGATAAATATTATTTTGGGGGGGTTTCTCAAATAACGCTATTAGCGTAGGAGGTTAAGTCAATAAACCCCTAATTTTTTATTTTTTTTTATATATTTTAGGAAATAAATGAAGGGGAATGATGGTTGTCAAAGCAAGATTACTACAATGATTTTCTTTTCGGAAAAAAATTTAAAAGATATAAACAATGTTGTTGCACCCTTTTATAATTTTGGATTGACATTGAACAATATGATATGTTCCTCGGAGAATAAAACTTTTGGATATTGTATTTTGGTTTGGTTTAAACTATGTAATGGAGATTATTTAATTAATATTATTTAGTTTTAATTTATTTGTGAATAGGGGTGTTCAAAAACCGAACCGAATAAACCGGACCGAAAAATGGACCGATTTGGACCGGACCATTTGAGTTCGGTCCGGTTCGGTCTAAATTTTTGTGGACCGAACTGGTCCGATCCGGTCTCGGTCTTTTAAATTTTTTACTCTTAAAAACCGGACCGGACCGGATCGGTTATATTTATATATATAATTTTTTATATATATATATTTATTTAATAATTTTTTTAACTCAAAACCTATCATAATTCCTCATTTATCTCCTCAGACCACTGTGTGTCTGTGCTGCACTGCCGCACCTCACTCATCTCTTCTCTCAATCACAAGTTGCCGCTCTCCTCTTCCTCTCCTCTTTCACTCACAACACCAATCGATCCCACTCCCACTCCTCTCGCCGATCCCGCTGATCCCGTACCCGAAGTTGTGTCCCAAACCTCTCTCCCCCTCCCTTTCCTTCTCCCTCTCCCTCTCCCTCAATGGTATTTGCCCTCTCTTATCTCTATTTTCTTTTAATTTTTCTGATTTGGATGTTCTATTTTCATTGATTATTTTGCATGTTTATTTAGATCTACTGATTTATTAAAGCTCGAACAAATTTCTTTGCGTAGTTAGTTAGGTGCTGTTTATATCTTACTTCTTTCCAGTTAGCCATTGGAGCGAGTACAAGTGTTTAATTTGAATGGAAATGCTATTTTGCTTTCTGATTTGTGGAAGGACAGAAAGGCTGTTGTTGCATTTGCTTGGCATTTTGGATATTTATACCTCTGTATTTTCATTTATGTTGAGTTCATTACAAGATTTTTGGGCTAATTAAATATGGTTGGTTCACTAAGCTATATATCATTATCTTACATTGAGTAATGGTTTTTAACTTAATAAGTTTTTGATGTTGTCATTATTGTCTTAATTAATGTAGGCTGAATTTTCCTATGTGTTCTTAATGAGATTGTTATGTGCAGGCAAAAGAATTCTATGAGTAAACAAACTTCAAAGGAGGTTTGGGCTAATTAAATCTGGTTGGTTCACTAAGCTATAAATCAATGTCTTACGTTGAGTAATGGTTTTTAACTTAACAAGTTTTTGATGTTATCATTATTGTCTTGAAAATAACTTCACGTTACTTGAAATTCTAATATTTATTAGGCAATTTATCCAAGTAATTAAGGTTGATTGTACAAATATGAATTTTAATTTATCTTGAACTTTTATATATTTAACAGTTCAAATATGTTACAAATAAGAATGTGAAGAAGTTAATTAAATGGATGAGATCCTAACAAACTGTACCTATTAAATTACCGGGTTGGATTGCATTATAATGCATAACCTAACTAGTGCATTATCAATTTCTATATAATTTTTTTCTAAGTTTTGATCCAAATACAATTCTTAGGCCCAAAAAAAAAGCCCAGACCGAATGGACCGATCGGAACCGGTCTGGTCTGGTCCGGTTTTAATATTTATTTCAGTCCGGTCTTTAAATTATTAGGACCGAAATATCCGGTCCGGTCCTCTACTGTTCGGTCCGGTCAACCGGACCGTGCACACCCCTAGTTGTGAAGCTGCTCAACACTTTTTGTGACAGCTAATATAAGCTGTTACAAACAAGGCACAATACTTTTCGTGACGGTTAATAAACTGTCACAAACATGGTACATGTTTGTTGTAACAAGAACAAACTGTTATAAATAGGGGTGGCAATTTCAAACCAAAAATCGAAAACCGACCGACCAATGTGCGAATGTTAATAGACCAACCATTTTTTGGTTGGTAACCGACCTAACTCGGTAGCAATAACGGTAGCGGTAGCGGTTTCATATATGCGTATTATCGGTTATTACCGACCGACTAACATATTTTTCAAACCATTGTCATTACAATAAGACCCATAGAAGCACAAGCACAGACTCACACCCTTACATAACACTCCCACCAACACAAAACCTCTAGCAATCATTCGTCCTTACTCATCCTCTATTAACTTTTTACCCCCATAAAGCCTATGGA
Source organism: Lonicera japonica (assembly GCA_021464415.1). NCBI lineage: Eukaryota > Viridiplantae > Streptophyta > Magnoliopsida > Dipsacales > Caprifoliaceae > Lonicera > Lonicera japonica. The sequence continues at coordinate 2,838,991 of CM038466.1, forward strand.
TGACAAGAAGTAAGAAAGCATGGATGATGACGATAATGAGGAGTTTGACAAATTGAAAGTTAAAAAAATATATATATTTGTTGGTCTTGTCTCTCTCCCAACCTAACCCAACCCTCACTGCTTCATAGCCCACAATCTCCATCCATCCATCTCTCTCTGTCACTCACTCTCTATTGTCCATCTCTCTCGGTTGTCCCCCTCTCACACACATTCAACCAGTCTACACTAAGTGAACAAGTTATTGATGTTGGTTTGATTAAAATTTAAAAGAGTGAAATCAAATCAGCAATTGGTTAAAAGTAAGCATATTTCTTGAGTATTGAAATTGGTCTCATGCTCTCTTCTCTCAATTTCTTAGTTCTCTCTCTCTTTATAATTTTATTTTTTTTCCTTTCCTCTCTTACCTTAGACCATATGTAATATATTTTGATTGCTTAATGATGTAAGGGAGAGTGTGATTTTGATTGATTTGGTAATTTATCTTATGGGATTTTGTTGTTTGTGTGGGTGAGTATTTTCTTAGGAAAAAATGATGGGTGCAGACTCAAAGGGGGGAGAATTATTCAGATTTTTGCCTTGTTCATATTGATAGTCGATTTTAACTGATTATTAACCGAACTGGCCGACCATTTCGGTAAAATCAACGGTTGGTTTACCGATTACATCGGTTTGGTAGTAGTTCTTATGATGCTTAAACTGAACATGTTAGTTCGGTTTGGTAACCGACCAAATAGATTCGGTAATCGAACCATGGCCAGCCCTAGTCACAAATACACTATTTGTGATGGACAAAATTATGTATTTGTAACGAAAATTGTCGCAACAATAACAATATAAGTAGCACTTTAAAGCCATCACAAATAAACTGTGAATTGACAAAAATGACAACTTTTTTGTAACATCGACAAAAACGTCACAAAAAGTATTTGTGACAATTTTGCTGTCACCGAGTTTTTGAGACTCACTTAACTTGTAACGCTTCGAAAACCGTTGCAAAACCATCATAAATATATTTTTGAGACATATTTTAATCTTTTGTGATAGTTTTTCGCCTGTCATAAAAGGTCATTTTTCTTGTAATATATTGTTTATGATTAACCAAGCCTCTTGGCTCAGTAGTATAAGGCTGCCACCGGGACAACCTTGGGTCGACTTGAAGCTCCCAAGGTCAAATCCCGATGTTGTCAAAATAATGCTTGGCCAGCGGCAGCTACGAACCGCGAGCGGGGATTAGTCGAGGTGCGCGAAAGCTGGCCCGGACACCCCGTGAAGAACCAAAAAAATATTGTTTGTGATTAAAGAGAGTGGTAAAGTGAGTGCGATTAATTAGGTCTTTGTTCGGAGAGAATGGGAAGTGTTAGGATTGGGTATGTAATTAATTTTCTTAATAATACCCATATTGACTATTAAATTATAAATAAAATAATACCCATATTGACTATTAAATTATAAATAAAAAATATTGAATATTACATGTGAATATATATATTCCATGTGGTACAATATTATTGGTTCATTCAAATTTTACACAACAATTTTAAAGTGTACCATTGAAGCACAAATGATAACATATAAAATATTTGTGTAAAATTATTTGTTATCCTCTTAATGTCTATTTTTTATTAGTCTATATATTTTTACACAATTAATTTACGCATTTACCATTAGAAATGCTACGAAACAACTATTCAGTAACCGGGAATGTTACATGTTTTGGAGTGCGCATTAGCGACGGCGTGCGTGCGACACAGAATACGCAAGATTTATGCTAACACACACAGGCAGTAGTACCCTAGTTTTGTTAAAACCCTAAACAGTGGGGTTTTGTATGCCATTTATGGCTTAAGTTTCGTTCTGAGTCTTTATGTGTTAGGCTACTAGGTTTTTTCCCATCCATAACTTCACCCTAGATTTCAGTTTGTTAGATTTTTCTGTACCAACCCTTTGAATTCTAAATTTCTTTCTCAACCAATAAAGATGTCCCAAAGCAAACCTGGAGAAGAAAATTCAAAGCAAAACCCTAGAATAACTTGGGAAGGTTGCAGCGTTTTGCTTGACATCAACGATGGCGACCGCCTTGTCTTCGCTCGTCTCACTCCTGGCTCGTACGACGTCACTTTTAACTTCCTTTCTTATATATATATATATATATAATAATAATATATAATATATGCGTCACTTTGATTGACTCGAATGAATGGAAATGAGTTTCATTGCTTTAATCTTTACAGCTTGTGCTTGTGTGTAGGACATTGAAACTTGGGAATAAGAATTGCTCTCTTCAGCCTTTGATTGGTTGTCCTTTTGGCTCCTTGTTCCAAGCAGAGAATGGAGACAGAGGATTGTATCTGTCTCGCGTTCTTCCTACCACTGAAGGTTCGTTCTTATATTCTATCTCATTCTACTTCATATCACTTGTTACAAATGTTGCATTATTAATTTCTAATTATATATATATATATGAATTGTTCGAAAATGTACTTTCTTTGGAATTCCCTGACACCGAATAATGTCACATTATCTCAATTCCACAAGCTTTCGCCTAAAAACGAAGTCTTGGGGCTCCTCTTGTTTGAATTAGAATGTTTCTTAATTTTACATTAGTAGTTATGTGTACGTCTGTTTGTGATGTAATTTGCACTGCTATTTTGAAATTACTAACTTGTTCTACAAATTGTCACTATCAGGTAGTAATCTTCAAGAAAAAAGGGAGGGCGGCCAAATAATGGACGAGTCCAAAGACAACCGGGAATTAGTTGATAATAATACGGCCCAAAGTCTTACTGGTGAAGATATAGATGCTTTGCGGAGGTTAGATATTATCTTATATATCCTTTCATGGCCTTGTGCATGTTAATCTGTTCAATGCATTGTCACCTGTGTTGTGTTTAAGTTCCATCTCAATATGCTCTTGCATTAGTAACTAACAGAAGTTGTAGGGGAAAGAGGAAGAATATATATAATAGAACATTAATTTACTCTATGAAGCATAGACTCGACACGTGACATGTGACACGCATTTCGACACAACACGCGACAAACATTTTTGCCAAAATGTAGGACACGGCACGTGGGGGGGACATGACACGTGGGGGGGACACGTTCTTAATTAATTAATTATATATGCAATAAACATTGTAAATATTCAAGAATCCAATAAAATGAAACTAGATTGCATTAATAACCCTAATACTCAAAACATGATCACTAAATTGTTCCATAATTAAAGTGTCAAAAAATATACATGGACTAAATTGTTCCATAGAATGATAGGAAACAAAAGGGGAATATAAAAAGTGGCTTAGCTGCCTCATCCTTTGTTGACGTTGCAATGAAGAAACACTAGGAGTAGTAGCCATCTAAATCAATTATCAAGGATTAGAGACTATAATTAAATTCAAGTGTCGGAGACAGTATCGGAGAATGTCGGAGTGTCTGACAAGTGTCGGGCTCGACACGTGGCCTCCAAGAGAGTGTCCGTGTTTCATAGTTTACGCTTCAATTATGCTTGATGTTCAGTTTATAGCAGAACCATAATATTTGGGTGATGAACTCTTACAAAAGAAAATTCTTATTTTGTGTGTGAAGTGCGGAATTTCTAAATTTAATTGTCTATGTATGAGTCAACTATTGATCTTCATTGTCTTTGCATAGAAGTTATGGCTAATGTATATCATGCAGACAGGGTGCAACTGGGGATGAAATAGTTGAAGCTCTTATTGCTAACAGTGCAACCTTTGAGAAGAAAACATCATTTTCACAAGTGAGAAAGAGACTTGCAATTGTTACTTATAATGTAAATGATATTGCATACTGACTTCAATTCCATCTGCAGGAAAAGTATAGGCTTAAGAAGCAGAAAAAATATGCACCCAAAGTACTTTTGAGGCGTCCTTTTGCACGAAGGTACATTCCAATTTTCTTATGTGAGCTCTAATAAAATGTAATTAGTTAAACGCTATTCCAAGGCTTTTTCTTCATTTGCTAACTTGTTATTTCTTGTTCCTTTCAGTATATGTGAGACATACTTCAAGAAATATCCAAACAGAATTGGGTAATATTATCGTCTCCTGTGATGTTACCTTCTTTTGGTTTTGTTTTTTCTTTCAGTTATTTTCTATCTGCTTTTGGAATTTAAACAAGCAATTGGAAGGAGGAGATTTTGTGACCTTGCCGTTGAGTTTATATTTCACGTTTTTGGGTGTGTTATGAGTCTGTTGGACTGAATAGTTATAATGTATGCTATTTATCTTAAAGCATCATATGGAGCAATGAGAGGACACCAAGATATGCTGTAAAGCTCACATCTTCTACCTGTTGAAAAGGTGGCAAAAAGATTTGATAGGCAGCAAAAAAGGGTTTATATTCTTTGTGGTGGGAGGGGGTAATTTTTTGTTCAATCGGTCTTGTGCAGTATGCATCCTATTACCCTGTTGTCTACTTTAAACTTCATTTGACGATTTCTATAGCCGTAGAAATGTTACTAGTAGAGTTTTTTGTGGAAAGAACTATTTTAAGGAGAGGAAACACCATTACTTATCAATCGGAAGAAAATGGGGGGTTTGAGTGAGGAATTTTATCCATCGCAATTTAGCGTTTGTGTTCATAATATATTTGTTTGTACATGTTTTCATAGGACTTGGGAGTGTTAATTTGGCTGGCTTATTGTTTCCGCTGGAATTAATGTTTATGGATATATAGTATAAATCAATCATTCCGTATGCATATGTATGAGCTGCAGGTTCTTGCGAGTGGACACTTTATCTCTTCTTGTGTCCATGGCTAATGTCACTGCACACTCTGATGTACTTGTGGTGGATATGATTGGTGGTATTCTTATTGGTGCAGTTGCAGAACGCATGGGAGGTATATGTTATTTGCTTCTTCGTTTCGAACCCTCTACCTTGCTATACAAAATATATTTGTTGAAGTTGCTATATACTGTCGGCACAAGCTTTATTGGCGATGTTATTACATATTTTCACTTCCCTAATTCTCTCTCTCTCGATCTTCTCTCATTTCCTTCCTCTGTTCATCTGCTTCTCTTCTCCTTCTCTGTTATCTGTTTCTATTTTCTCTCTTTGCTTCTTTTCTTTTCTATTTTAGTAGGTTTGCCTTTTTACATCACTTGAGCGGTGCCGCCTCTAATTCCCTTAACTCTTAATATAGTTTAAATATGCAACACTAATACTGTTCAAGGCATTTTTTGGGTATCTTAACTCTTTTATGGGGCTGCCTGCTGAACAGGCACTGGTTATGTGTGCAATACCTATCTTGGAGTTACACCTCAGCCTATTGATATAGTAAGAATATTCAATTTCAGTAGCGAAATCTGCAAAAGGTACGCATATGTTTGAGCTTTACAAACTTGAAATCTTTTAAAATAAAATTTCTCCCCTTGAAAACAAAAGAAAAAACCTTCATCCCTAATTGCTGTCCAAGTAAAGTTGTTAACAATTTAATTATTTTGCTTTTGTAACCTCTTCTAATTTGCATCCATGCTACTCCAGGATTGTGCAATCTCCACTTCAAGACCTTTGTGCAGTTCAAAGTGGAACCTCCATGCAAAGTGACCGAACTGAAGATGCCATTAGCATTAAGAGTCAGGAAGATGTGTGTGACACTTAAAACTCATTTTACATTTTCACTGCTTGAATTAGGAGGCCTGATGACCATTTTGTGCAGGCAGCAATGTTATCTCATTCTTCACCTCCGCACTCTGTAAGTATGGAGGAAACAATGCTTTCTTCTGAGAAAGAGATGTTGGAACTTAAAACTGGTACGGCTACTGCTCCAGTTGTCAAGGCTTGCAAAGCCCCAAAACCTGGAGAGAAAGCATCACTAGAGGCCATTAAGTTGTGGAGAGAAAATGGATTTTCCAGGTTTATTTACATTTTGGTTTACATATTGAGCAGTTGCATTAGTAAATTTCTTATTTATTCAATTGGCTATGCAGCCTTATAATTGCTGCTTCAGAAGTGGATACGTGGAACATTGCCAAAGAAGTCATCCCACTTTTATCATTTTCAGCTCCGTTTGCAATTTATCACCAATATCTTCAGGTAACATTTGTCGTTAAATGTGTATTAGGTAACTATTGCCAACTAGGACTTGATATGTTATTTTCCCCTAGTTTTATGCTTTTATGGTATCTGAAATTGGTATTTTTACATGCAAAGTTTGAGCTTTAGCATTTTGTGATTCAATAATCTATTAAAATTGACTGGAAAAAGGTGCATCAACCAATGTTCTAGTTTGTAGACATGCATGTGCGAAGAAAGATTAACTGATGCTAACCTTGTTTTAAATTCAGCCTCTTGCAACATGCATGCACAATTTACAGATGGGGAAAATGGCAATTGGCTTACAAATTTCAGAACCTTGGCTACGTGAATATCAGGTCTGTTCCTCACGTATTAGTTAGATTGCTAACGATGCAAGTCAAAGTATAAATGTTAAGAGAAGCTTTGATAAACACATGCTCTATGCGGTAAATTTTCTTACAAACCCGGAATGAGGGTTTTGAAATTATCCTTCTGTAATCACCATGTCATCTACTTCACTTGTTTTGATTTGAAAATGATGCAGGTTCTTCCATCAAGAACTCATCCTAACATGCAAATGAGTGGATTTGGCGGTTATATTCTGAGTGGTACTAGGATTTGCAACGCTGCTGCTGCTGATCATTCCAACTGAAAGTGAGTTATACTTTGGCGTTTTCTCCCCATTGCACTTACTGTGTTTTCTCAAAGTACACTAGTCTAATCCTTTCTTTAGTAGAAAGAGTACGCTAGCTTATCATTTTCAAATTTATTTGTCTTCCGTTTGAATAATACGTTGTATTGTAAAATTATTTATTTAAATTTTTATTGCAGTGTTAGTTGCAGCCTGTTATAAACAATAAATATATTTCTTCGCCTTGGTTTCCTGGTTGACAATTGATGTGTTCATTAAATTTTGTGATTTGGTCCTCTGGTTATGCTGAAGGTTTTGCTACTTGATTGTAATAATTAATCTCCATGAGGCTACAAACGTGAAAATTTTTAGAGTTGATTATGCTTTTTACGAGAGAAAGTGAGAAACTTAAAACCACTTTGTATTCGCATGTTTTACTTCATTTTACCTTGTCATCTTGAGCAACCATGGTGCAATGGGTAATGAAAATAATGGTAATAGATGCTCTTCTTTTGCCATTGTTACTGTGATCGTTATAAGTACCAACATACGACTTTGTGATACAAAATAAAAATTCGTTTTAATTTTGTTTTGGCAAAGAAGTGCTTCTGAACTAGTGCATCCTTTTTATCTTCTTCAAAATACTTTAATATGATGAACGTAATTTACGCTATATGGTTATAAAAGGAATATGTTTTGGTGTTTGAAGCTATTTAAAGGTAGCTGATTACATCTTCGGAATTGCTCTACAAGGTTACACATTGACAAAGAAGAAAAATATAGAGCATAATATATTTTTTTCATTTCGATGCCTAATCAATCTAGCTCTTACGAAAATAGTGTATTATGGTAAGTGTATAACGTGCTTCAGATTACGATTACATTGGAGTGTTTACATGCAAGCATGTGCTATATAATAAAGTAAACGAATTGTGCAGAAATGGAAAAATAAAATGGCTATATTTGAATATATAATAGTTATGTTGGGTAATATTCCATCACTAGTTTTTCGTGCATTTGTGACATGCATGTGATTTGGATATAAATAATTTATATATAAAAAAATAAATTTAAATAGATCAACGTTTTTATTCTTCTCACCTCTATGGGAATTAAAATTCAAATTAGACTAGTCTAAAAAATAGCGTTGAAACCTCAACCCATAGAACTTATTTTTTTTGCTTTCTCCCAAAATTCAATGAAACTCACATCCACTAATAGATTTCTCTTCTCCCTGACCAACGTCTCTTTCTCTTCTTTCTCTTTGTTCACTTAAATTCGCATTCCTAGCTTGGTTAGGATTTTTAGTTAAGAATCAAACAACAATAAAATTAGCAATCTATCTTTAGGTGAGTATTTTTTTGGATTATATTATTTATTTTGTCTTCAATGGTTTGAGTTTATTCGTTGTGAAAGGAAGTCATCATTCTGCTTGTGACACGTGTATAGTTCTTTAGAACATGATTGTAAGGTATTTACTAAGTATTAGACTGTTGAGAGCTTTTGTGCTTGAGATGTTATGCTTGTGTAGGAGAGGGCAGAATCTTCTTCTTGCTGGAGCTACTATGCTCCTGTAGGGATTTAGAATATGTGATGTAGTTGTTTTGTTTGTACATATTGTAAAGATCGTTCTTGCATGCATTATTCAAATTTCAAGAATAAGGGTAAAATACAGTAAACCTCCCCGAATTATTGCACTTTTTCACTTAGTGTGCGTTTGATTGCAAGCGTGGAATTTGCATGGAAAGAAAATAAGTTACCGGTAATTGAATTGCCTAGAATTGAGTTGCATGGAAAATGAAGTGTAGTGTGTTTGATTGCCTTAATTTGCTACCGGAAAATATTGGTTGTATTGTGGCATTTTTAATGTAGAAAAAATTATGGGTATTTTTTTTTACATAATTTTATAGTCATGATGGATCTTGTTTAATTGATCTTGATGAGTAGATTTTAAATATAAATTTTTTATTAAATTTTGAATTTTGTAGTTTAAGTTATAGCATTTTTAGTGTAGAAAATGGGTAAAATGTTGTCTCGAAATCGTGCAATTGCCTGGAAAATAAAAACTAACAAAGAAAATATTTTCTTGTTTACAAGGAAAATGTAAGTGTGTGAGCCAAAAGTGAGAATTCAATTGCCTAGAAAAAAAAGCCAATCAAACACTTTAAGTTGTCAAATCAAGTGAAAAATGGATATTTTCCATGAAAAATACTCCCAATCAAACACACCCTTAGTCCCTTAATTTATAAAAGGCAACAGTAAACCCTCCAAAACGGTTAGCCTTTATCACTTCACTTCCAAAATGATATAATTGTCCTTGTACAAAGTTAAAAAAATACAAAACAAAATATATAAAATATTAAAAAAAATAGATTTACCTCCATCTCAAATTTAATCGATTCACTCTCAAACTGAAAATCACAATTAAAGTGGGTTTCTTTGTTTAAGCTGTATATTTATCCAATCTAATATATATGTATATAGGTTGCAAATATATATTTGCATTCTACTTATATTTAAAGAGAGAAAGAGAAGTGGTAATTATCAAGGGGAGATGGGGGTTGCAAGTTTGATAAATATAATAGGCTGATGCTGGGCAGAGAAAGTAGTGGAAGCGTGTTTATTTTTCTTTTACTATTTTTTTTTTTTTTTTAAATTTAAAATAAATACTATCAATAACTACTAAATTATTGATAAATTATACTAGTAACTACTATATTTCAATTTATTTATTACACCTGACTCATTAAATTTTTAAAAAATATTGTCAGTAGTTACTCCGTCAAATATCTTTATTAATTTTTGGCAAGAATCGTGTCATGTGATAAATTAGGGGCATTTAAGTCTTTTCGCCCCTCTTTTCATTTTTCTTTTTCTTCTTCTTTTTCCCAATCTTCTGAAACCATCTTTCCTCAAAAACTTTAATTTCAAACCAATTCAAACAAATAGAGCAAACAATTTCTTCTTCTTCCACACCTTTCCACTTTGATTTTTCACTCTTTTTCCCTACCGCATTGCCAGCAAAGCTCGGCCAGCCACTCGGCGACTGTTGCCTATGGTAGCACCTCCGGTCTCCATCTTCACACAACCCTTTTCTCTCTACAAAAATCGTCTGAAAATCCAAATAAATACTAAATTTCTCTTTCTAACACCATTAAACCCCCCCAAAACTCGCCGGTATATTTTTCAGCAATGACTAGACCGGAACCAAAATCAGAGTCTTTGAGCAAATGTCTGCAAGCTTAGAAATTGGGGAGATCTGGTGGTATGGAAGTGACGGACTTGTTTGGGGATAATATCGAGAATACTAGAGAGCGATATAAGCTTTTGACCACGGATTTGAGAAATTTGGAGAAGAAGAAGAAAGAAAGAAAGAAAGAAAACAAAAGGGACAAAAATGAGCAAAAAGACTAGAATGCCCCTAACATATCATATGACAATCACATGATATGATTATCGCAAAAAATTAACAGGGATATTTGTTGGAGAGGCAAGTGACAATATTATTTAAAAATTTAATGAGTCGATTGTAACAAATTGAAGTATATTAATACTGGTAAAATTTGTCAATAGTTCAGTGACCATTAATATTATTTACTGTAAAACAAATATAAGGGCAATTCTGTTAATTTGAGGGTTAAGTGATAATAACTAATAGTTTAGGAGAATTTACTGTTGATTTTTATAAATTAAGTGGTAAAGTGCCGAAATCAATAGTTTAAGGGGTTTGGTGTACTGTATTTTAACCAAAAAAACAAAATGAAGCTTGATAGATTTAAATGGTGATGCTTTAAATTTTTTGAGAAGAGAGTTGAAAAGAGAGAAAGTTATCATGACCAATTAAAATTTAAGTTACACGTAAAAGTGGAAAAAATTTTGATGGGGTCAAAATTGGATGGGGTCACGGGGTTTCAATGATAAAACAACACATGTCTATTTTTATTTATTTAAATCAAATAAAAAATGAAAAAAAAAAATTAAATAAAAATGGACACGTGTTATTTTATCATTGAAGACTCCATGACTCTCATTCAATTTTACACTCATGAAAAATGGACTTCGTAAAACTAGTGTGCAAAGTGCAGTTAATTGGTAAAAAGTTGTTTGCTCTTCCCTCGTTCTTTTTTTTAGGTATAAGTCGAATCGTAATTTTTTAATTGGTTCGCTCTATGGGTATAATTGATACTTGTTGATATATTATGTGGATTTCATTATTTTTATTATGTAGCTCAAAATTTAATTTTGTGTAATTTTTTACTGATTAATAAAATACGAAACGCTAATTTAGTAGCGTGACAAATAATTGATTCATTGTTTACTTATATCAGTTACATAAATTTGAATTTAATTTTTATGGCAAACGGAGGATATTTATTGAATTCGTCATTTTTTTTTGTTATAAGTGATGCAAGTTTTGTTTTTAATATTTTTGTTTTAATGACAGTGGAAGTTAATGTCCCTATATTTATTTTTATGTTTTTAGTAAATTTACCCCACAATTGGAGTGAATTGAAAGATTTTGTTAAAAAAATTTGAGTGAAAATAAAATATTCTCACATTAGAGTGAAAAGAAGAAAAATGTGAGTCTATTTAAAAATACCCATAAAAAACTATACATCGAATTTGAATCTAATTGCTTATATTAAAATACATTTTTTTTGTCATGTTTGAGACACTCAACCCCTACATTGATTTGTGAAGTGCTCAATTAGTTTTAAATTAAAAGGTATAAGATATTTTTTTTAAAAAAAGAATTCTCTTATATTAAGAGTTGTATTTTTTTTAGATATAATCATTGAATGTATTATTAATAACATTTTTGAAAGAAAAAAAAAAAAAAAAACCCAGAGTCCAGTGGTGGTAGGCCCAATAGTTGAAGTAAAGGAAAAGGGTGCTGTTGGGAAAAAGGCGGTGCGGATTCGAACTTACCTATCCGTACCCTTCCCGCTGCTTTCTCTTCTTCTTCTTCTCCACTATTTAATTTATTAGGTCTTTATTTATCTCTTTAGCCTTTACCCACAGACCAGACAGAGAAGAGAAGAGAAGAGAAGAGAATACTATCTCTGTCTCTGTCTATCTGAAGTCTGAATAACTAAAAGTCTGAAAGGGTTGTTGGGTGTTTAATGTCGAAAACTTCGGGTGAAGACCTAAATATGTCCCTATCTCAAATTCAGTTATTATTAGGCTCTCAATCTCAATCTCAATCTGAATCTGAATCTTCTTACTATCCTAGAACACCTGCACCTGCAGGTCATCATCCTTTCTCCTTCACTTATGCTACTGCCCCTCCTATCTCCGACACTACTACTGATTCTTCTTGCCTTGTCAATAATACCCATTCTCCCTCTTTCTGCCTTCCGGTCAGTCTTTCTCTTCGTTTATTTCACCCTATCCCCCGGCCCACTCAATCTATCTTTTCATTACTTTCTTTCTCTGATAATAATAATAATAATACTTCATATTCATTCATGCATCAACATAGAATTTCTCTGTGTCTGTTATTTTTAAATAACATTCGTATTGCCTTCTTACTGTACCTTTCGATAATTAAATTAAAATTAGTTATATTCCTTTAAAAATATTTATTTCCGAGTTAAGTTTGTGCTTTTCCTTTTATAATTACGGGATTGGACTCTTCATGATTTGTTTCTTAGGTTATCCCCTGTGAAGTGAAGCCCTTAGTAATTGCTCACTCTCTTGATTTTGTTTATGGGTGCTTAGAGAGAGTAACATTAACATTACTCCCAACTGAAACCAAAAAAAAAAAAAAAAATGTAAAGAAAAGATTGTTCAACATCATGTTCATGTTTGGATTGATTATCAAATGTCCTAAATCATTAGATTCTGGCTTATAGGAATGTTTCAACATGGAGAGCAATCTCAAATTATGGCCTTAATTTGAAGAACAATTGGAATAAATGCATTGTGATAACTGTGATTGCACAATCCTCTGTATTGTATGTATTGTCTTATGCAAGATACGCACTGCATGTATTGGGAGATCCATCTAACAGATACAAATCGTCCTAATATCATTTTTAAGGTTAATAATGTACTATCATGTATCGGGCTAAATGATGTATTAGTTCGTGGACTCTAATTATTCATTAGAATCTTAACTGGCTGTGTGATTAATTCTTTATGTCAAAAAATACAGGTTATTGTTTATCTTTGGATATTTTTTTCTTTTTTCTTACCTGGGCAAATATATGTCTCTACATTGCCATAACACCTACGTCATCCTTTTTGTCTGTTTTCTTCTCCATTTGAAGCAAGCAAATGGAACTTTTAATTACGAGGTTAAGAGCAGTGCAAATGAAGCTATCCAACAACGTAGTGCAACTGGAGCACTCAACAATCCCTCACGTGGACCAGCATCTAAAGCAGGCAGTAAATTTAAGGTTTCAAGATACAAATCTCCGACTCAAGGATCATATGCTGGTGAGATTTTCTTACTCCAGTTGTATGATATGTTACATCTACTTATGTGCTAAATCATACTTTTAGGGAATTGAGTTTCTCGTATTGATCCTTTCTTGCAGATACTGCTGAAACTCTGAATCTAGCTTGTAATAGCCGTTATGACAGCTCTTTAGGTGAGTTCACATCAAAATGTAAACGTAGGATTCATGCGTTTGATATAACATGACGTTGATATATAGTGTGTGGCTTCAGTTTTGAGTTCATTCGCTAATATTGCTTGTTCAGGCTTTAGACAAGAGACTGATAACGTATAGTGTTGTCGGCAGGCTTGTTAACGAAGAAATTTATCAGGCTGATCCAGGAGGCGAAGGATGGCATCCTTGATCTGAACAATACTGCAGAGGTGTTGGATGTAGGTTTTTCCTTACAATCCTAATATGCAAATGATACATGTTTAAGATGTTGGAAATGATTTAGGTTATGATGAATTAATGCCCCTTTCCATTCTCAGAGAGTAAAAAATTGAGCGTTTGTTTGTTTACCAGAAAAAATGAAATAAAGAGACCGAAAATTCTGGGACGATATAATCTAAAAAGATAAATTTATGTAAAATCTTGTAGAACATTTCAATGGGTTTGCATTAGCATGATTCTTCGTGTTAAAAAAGAAGAAGGAGGAAGTAAATTTGCTGCATGTATGAGTAAATGTAAACTTCATTATCTTTTTTGTTGTACAGGTCCAAAAGAGGAGAATTTATGATATTACCAATGTACTTGAAGGGATAGGATTGATAGAGAAAACAGCAAAGAATCATATTCGCTGGAAGTAATGAGGCTAATTTTTATTTTTTGGGTACTTTTTAGCATTTTGTTATTTGCTACTGACCAACGAGGATCACTAACAGGGGATGTGGGAGTTCTGCATCAAGAGTGCTTGGTGATCAATATTACGCATTGAAGGTGCATATAAAAGCCTGTTAGAATCGATGATGAGCCAGTCATTTATACTTCTTTGATTCTTTCTTGATCAATAACTTCACATTCATTTGGTACCAGTTCCAGTTGTATATATTAATATGAATTAATTGCATTCAGGGATAGTCATAAAATTTGTTATGTTCACCTACATTTACGTTATTATCTTATTGTTAGAGATTACATGCCAATCTTATTGTTAGAGATTACATGCCAAAGTTGCTACATTATTTCAATGGAGTAGAGTAATTTCAATAATTGCAACCCTTAGCAAAATAATGAGTAGTGTTGTCCTGTTTAAATTCAATCTGTTCATTCCGTGACTGTTTGGAGCTTGTGAATTATCTGAACAGGCTGAAGTTGAAAGTTTGTCTGCTGAAGAATGTAGGTTGGATGATTGCATAAGGTATGGTTAACTGCAAGATGGGTGAATTTTTTTCTCCTTTCGGATTTGAGTTGTCAACAAGTATCTTTCTGATATTTGTTCGTCCCTTCAGGGAGAAACAAGAGCTTCTGAGGACCATGGAATGTGATGAAAGTTATCAAAAGTATATTTCTATCTTCTGATGCCTTTTTTTTTCTTGTGTTTTAATTATGATTTTGCTTCTGATTGACAATGTGTGCGTGAACTGTTTTAGATATCTCTTTTTGACGGGGGAAGATATCATGAGCATTCCCTGTTTCAAGGTTCACTTTCCTGGCAGATCACATTGCTAACCAATATCTGTAGTTTATTTGTCGCTCCCATTTAAGGTTTTCTACATGTTCATGTTTTTGACTATTGCAGAATCAAACTCTTATTGCAATAAAATCCCCACATGCTAGTTCTGTCGAAGTTCCTGAGCCTGAGGTAGGTATTCTTTACTTCTTTTTCATTTTTTCTACGGTATATTTATTTGTATACATCACTATTTGTTTATGTGATCTCAGGATGTTACTTTCAGACAGAGACAATTTAGACTTATTGTTAGAAGCACCTCGGGGCCAATTGATTTGTATCTCTTGAGGTATTTCTTTCTTCACAACACATATGTCAATAAAGCGCTCTCTCTCTCACGCGCACACGCGCACGCACTAGCCTGACACAAACATGACAAGATATTTTCCATTAGTAGAACTGAGTTTAGTTTTAACAAGCTTACGTCAATCATGGATTGAGTTGTTAAATACACTTAAAAATGAGTGGGTTGAACCCACTATGAATGACCCACAACATTTAAGAAAATGAAATCATTGGATTCAACTGGTCGGAATGGTGGCAGAAACAAGGACGACAGTACAAATCCATTTTCTGATCATCAGAACAATCCAGAAAATCTGTTGAATACTCTCAGCTCTACAGGCTCAAAAGTGTCCGGACTTCAGAAGATAATTCTTTTGGACATTGACGTAAGTCCTTTTGCATTTATGAATTTTTATTTTTCTTCTTTTGCTGCAAATAGATGTTCTTTGTAATTTACATCTGATATTTTGTAGAGCGATGATGATTATTGGTTTCGATCAGATGACAAGATCAGCATTACTGATTTGTGGGGAATGCAGTAACTACTTTCCAATCAGACGAAGAGTTTTTACTGCTGGAAGTTCCAGGTTTGGTCCTGCAATTGGGACTACTTTAACCATAAAAAGAAACCTGGGTTACACTTTTTCTTTTTTTGTTCTTTTACCAATAACTTTTGTTTACTCGTCATTAATAAAAGAAGAACTAACCCAAGTAGATGGCATTAAAGTGCGAAACAAGATATAAATTGGGTGGGTGGTTTTTGGATCTGTCTTGAAATGGTCGTCTTGTTACGTTCACATTCAGAACTGTAAATGTATGGCAGAGGGGTCGCTGATTCTTTTTTTCTTTTTTCTTTTTTGGATGGGAGGGGTCAATGATTCTCTGTTATATTGATTGTGAAAATAGAAAGTAATTTCTAGTTTGTTATTTCTGGTGCTGTAAATGATTTGTGAACTTCATGTCTTCCAACCAACCACCTCAATATTTGGATAGAAACATATCCATTTGGGAAATTAATCATTAGAAGATGCGTGTTACTAAACAAAAATGATGGTTTACTCCAAAATTGCCCAGGTATAAGTCATCAATTTTTTAATTTTTTTTAAGGAAACTAGCACTTTGTTGGTGGATAGGGAATATTTTTTTTTGATTAGAGTATTAGACGACTTTTTAAAGTAGTTAAACTTAGAGTGGCCTTTAAAAATTGATACACGACCTTAAATAAAAACTAGAATGAATTAAAATGTCTACGCCCAAATTAAGAGTTAAAACATTGATTTTCAGTTTTTGCTCAAAAAATTCATCAAGCATAAACGGTGTTGACAGAGAACTATCTTAAAATTAGTTTCTCAATTTGTATAAAAGGAGTATATATATTTTTAAGGAAAATATTATACACGACGATATTTTTCACTTCAATATGATTTTAATGACACTTCTTATATTTTTAGAAGGAAGCACTTTTGAATTCTGCCTATCGGTCCTGGCCTAAGATAATGGGTTCCTGAACCAAATAAGCAGGGTAAAATGCGACTGACAACCCATCCTCTGAAAGAAGATCGAATTATAATGGAAGCGATTGCTCACTTTTTGGACATTGTTAGACCTTTTTTGTAACATTTTCTCATGGTTTTTGGAAGGGTGGACACCTTATTTATATTTGATACGAATTTTAGAGTGCTAAAAGATATTTTTAGCAAAGGACGATACCAAAAAATGGAATAGAGAGGACTATGTTCCGAATATGACTAAACAAAGGACAATACCAAAAAAAAAATCATATTGAAAACCATCATGGACAAATGAAATGAAGAAACAAATGGAATAGAGAAAGCAACAAAATGTACATCAACATCAATTATTCAGCATATATCCCATCTGTTGGCCTACTACTGCCTAAATACTCACATTTTGTGTGAAACTAATAATATGATGTTAAAGGCAACAAGAGGCAGGCATAGTTTGGTATTTTAACGAATTGATGCAGCCCGGGTTTTTCTCAACCTGCCACGCGTAACCCGAATTGCTTCTTCCATAACCGTATCTTCTGGGGGAGGATTTGCATTTTCATTTGATGAAGTAGAAGGTAATGATGCAGCCCGCACTACTTTTGATTCAATTGCCTGCTTTGAGGGTTTTGTAGTCTCTGCAAGGGCTTGTGTCGCCACTGTTTTTTGTGCATTCAAAGCGGCAGCAGCAGTGGTGGGTTCTGTAGGCGGCTCTTGCGAAGAATGATTCTCCTCCTCTGCTACATCTTCTTGGGGCTGACCTGAAGATGAAGTGCTAGATGTAGGAGAAAGCGGTTCTTCGGCCTCAGGTTGTGAAGTAGCAGCTGGTTTTCGATTGGGTGGTGCAGTGGGCTGGCGAGCTCTTGTACCTTGCCTCGGCTGTTTTTTTTTCAAGTCAAGAGATTTGGAAACTTAGTGGTGCCAAAAAGTTAAATTCGTTTCTGATACCAAGTTCAAAATTTTTGAAAAGCACCTCCAGTTGACAATATCAGAAACAATACTACTTTGGATGGCCACCTTGAAGCAATAAATCAAAAAACTTCAAATGGAGGAACATATGTACACACGCAAATGCAGAATAGCAAATTTCATGCACTATCAAAAATTAAAACCATTGTGAATGTGAATGTGAATCAGTGAATGTATGAGCACCACACGGGACGAGGGGGAGAGAGCATGAAAATGACTTTTATTGCCTATCAATAATTTTACAATATTCTTGTTAACAACTTCAAAAAGAATCCAATTATGCAATGTTTATTTTTATTATTATTATTAAAAAAAAAATTTTTTTTTTTTGGGGGGGGGGGGGGGGGGTTTGGTTTATAGAAAAAATGCCTAGTAGCGCCTATCAACTAACATCAATTTTTGAATATTCCTTTAAAAAATGATCTAAATATGAACATATAATAAATATGTGTAATACAAGATTCATTTGCAAATACCATATCAGTCACTCACCAGCCAACACTATGATCCAACAATGATCTGTCAATAGAGCTAAAGATATATAAGCATGTACTGAAGTGCAACAATGATCTGTCAATGCTCTCTTGGGGCTGAGTAACATAGAGCTAAGACACGATTCAATCACTAGCCACCATTATGATCCAAGAAAGAGAAGCTAGACGCAAATGATATGCTATCATTTAACAAGTATTTTCATTTCATTATTATCAACATCATGCAATTACATTAAACACTCGATTAATCTGGCATCTACAATGCCAAGTTGCTTGGATTCTCGAAGATAATGAGTACTGGTGTGGTAAGGGCAACTGAACACAATCATTCCGGATAGCAAATTCTTCTTTTTCCCGCTCTCTTTCCCTCACTACCCAGGTTGAGGGGTATCTAGATTTGTTGACCCTCCTTAGTGGAGGGTCACCAGGACCCTTGTACCTCATTTGTGGATGGCAGGATGCAATAAGATACTAATAAAATAGTTGTGGTGGGTCGTCCATCTTTTATTGCATCAACCAATGAAGTACAAGGGTCATGGTGACCCCTCCATTGGGATCAACAAATAGAGACTTGGTTGGGAGCGCGACATTTTGTACTGCTACCTAGGACTAGAATTCTAGATTGCATATTTTTCCAACACAGTTGTTGCAAGGATTATGAACGAAATTCACAAATTTTTGTAAACAAAAATCTAAGGCAAGGGGAAAAAAAATTTGACTGCCAGGTTACCCTACTCCAAAATGATATCGTAGGGTTGAATTTAACCGTAACATGCAATGATAATCTAAAGGGTACATACCTGAGTAGAGGAAGGTTTTGGTGTTGATTGAGAAGCAATATAATGTAGAATGTCAAAAACTCTAGTCTGACCATAGGTTGCAGCTCTTTGCCAGTATGAAACTGCAAAATCGCCAGCCCTGGTCCTCAGTTCCAGCAAGTTGCGATCAATTTCTGTCTCGTGCTTTGCAACGTACGGTCTAAAGAAGGAATCATAAACATATGTTGTTCCCTAATGAATGTTGCAAAAAAGGGGGGCAATTATAGTAAGATACATGTGGAAAAAAATATTATAAGTCGAAATAGCTTATACCCTAACCAATAGGATTCATACCTTTGTTTTGGGGTACCACAAGTATATGTAGAATGCCAATTTTGCTTCACTGTACATCGGAACCCTTCCGAGAAGAACAATCAACCACACACAAAATAAATCAAGAATGCCAAATCGTGACAAAAATTTCCATAATATAGTTTAAATTCCTTACCATGAAACAAATGTGTCACCAATTCTTTCACCAACTGTCAATAGAGCAACTAAGATCCTGAAATTTTTATTAAATATGATATTTTAACAACAAACTTCTCACATGACTTCTATAGGCACAAAGAAGCAAATATTTAACCTACCAATACTGGCACCAAAAGCGAAGTTGCTCAATATCTGGTTTATTCTTTTCCACTGTTTTATAGCATTCGTATGCTGGATAAGCATAACCAAAAACCATCCTGCATCACAAAAAATAAATGTCTCAAATTGAATAAAGTCTAAATCTAAACAGTTGAAATTTATGAGAAATTACGAAAAATTGCAAGTCTACATACACAAGTCCTCTGGTGAGAAATGATCCAATCATTATATATGCCTGACACAGAGAAAGAAAGCAACAAGTTAAACCAAATACTGGATCTCCGGATAACGCATAGAAGAGCTAGATAACATATACCAACGCACAGAAATATATATCTGATTAGGTGTAAAGAATGCGGATACAATAAGGAAATATAAATACGTATCCGTCTCTGAATAGAAGGGCAAGTCTCTCTGCTATTTTTTCTAGGCATCCACAGAAGAAAAGAAATGCAGGATTAAATAAAGTGCAGCGACCAGATATTCGTTCCCCTCCTCTCTCTCTCTCTCTCTGCGCAACAGATTTTTAGCTTGAAACAAAGCAATAAACCAAGATGATGGTTAATCCTCGTTAGATTGATCAGGCAGAAACAAACGCTATTAGCATTATCACCGAATAAAAACAATGCTGAGTAGAGATCACACAGCGATTAACATACCAGTTAAAAAATTGTCCCAAGTAACAAAGACTAGGCAACATAATGTGAAGAAATTCGCTCAAATCAAAAAAGGAACCCTAACAAAATCAGTATGCAGCACAAATTCATTCAAAACTAACCACGGAACCAAAGCAGTATCAGTTTCTAACAAACAAAACCTAGAAAACAAGTACAGATAAGCACCGAGATTAATTGGAAAAAAATATACGATGACGAAAATCTCGAATGCGTGTAGACAAACCAATTACCACAAACGAAACGGTGGAACAAGTGACGGAAAGAAATTGAAGAACTCCGAGAAATCGATCACTACCTTTTGATGATTATTCTGTAACGAACAAGCTACGTAACTGTATTAATCGCAAAATGAGAGTTACCTGAAAGCACTGATAAAAAAGTGTAGAGATCAGAGTGGCTTGAGAAGATCGCCGGATACGGACAAGTGGCGCCGACGCTATCCACCGGCGAACCGTTGCTATGTCGGCGGAAAGAAGAAAAAGAGAGAAAGAGAGAGAGAGAGAGAGAGAGAGAGAGAAGACGGGAGAAGGGATTGGGTCGTTTTGAAATTCCTTTGGTTCGGTTCGGATTTATTTATTTATTTAGTGGGTTCAATAATAACACCAGTTCTTTCTGATACTTTGTTTTACTTCCGTAGAGGAGAATAAGTTAAACAATTATGTGCGTAGCCTCACGTACTTAGTGTGAGTATTCGCCTTAATCACCATTAAATTATGTAACGACGGCTACTTTTTAAAAAGTCTTGACAGGTGTAAAGTAGGCTCGTTGTACCTGATCAACGTTTAAATTTTCATTAAAAGCAATGTCTTCATTACGAGCGGCCAATATATCAATGATGATAATCTAACCCACCAAATTAATTTACTACTGTGCCCATGGGTTAATGAAAAAGAACAGAGTCGTTAGATAAAGGCGCTGAGGGCTTAGTTGTCATAGACCAAAGTTGGTCACGTAGCTAGGTTACTGCCGCGTCACCGTGCAATTGCTTAGGATGAAGGGGCGAGGATTTTTGAGTTGAGGTAAGGTATCTCTAATCGTTGTGGATAACGAGTAAAGTATATACATTTTTTTATATAAATATAGTCCCTATTATAATTAATAATTATGAAATTTCCCCTTACGTTTATGAAAGTCATATTTTTGTTCCACAGAGATTCTATCCTCTTGCTTTCCCTGACACTCACTTTTGGCATCATTTTTTGCTCCCATTTTTTGCTTTCCGACACTTACTTTTTCCATGAAAAAAAATAAGTTGTTTAGGGAGTTGAGGAAGTAAAAAGTTTCACAAAAAATACAGAATGATGAAAGATATATATTCATAAAAATAAATATAAGATAGAAAATATCTTATTGTATGCATCAACTTATTTTATAATTTCACACACAAATTAGTTATTTTTTTCAAAGTCAAAACTCTAATGACTTTGAAAATTTTTATTTATTGATGGTGGAATTTAGGCTCTTAGAATAAATACCAAATCCACTTAGAAATATCATCTCATAACAAGAGATTTTACGTCTATTATTTTCTCAACCCTCACTTTCCTCTTATTCTCAAAACTCTAGGTACTCCTCTCAAAACCTTCTATTTTACGTCTCTTTAATTTTGGAGTGCAAGAAGCTTCACAAGCTGCTGTGGAGTTGCCCTCTTTCCTTTGTGCCCAGATGTTCAATCCAATGTGCTAATATTTCTAAGTTTGGTCATAATTTACAATAAAACGATGTATAGATTTTGAGGTAATCCTTCCAATAGTCATGGAGGATGTTAATAGTGATTTGTTAATGTAAGTTTAGGATGTGCCCTGTTTAATACTAAAACAAAGAGTCATGGAGGGTGTTAATAGTGATTTGTTAATGTAAGTTTAGGATGTGCCCTGTTTAATGCTAAAACAAAGAGATAAAAGTTTGACATTTGAAATTTTATATTGAACCGTTTTCCTTTTTGATTATTTGAGATACAATTTCTCCAAATTGAACTCTTCAGGATTAAAAAAGCCGGTACCAAAAGACGTTTTTCTATGTTAAATGGTCAAGAATGCAACTTAACGTATTTTCTGTATTAAGCTTTAGTACATTAATTATGATAGAAACTTAATTTAAGGATCATTTGATATTATGTATAAACTAAACAAAGTACTTTTGAAAAATCTTATAGGAAAAAAGGGATTTCACCTTTGTGGATCATGTAAAGGATCCATATGAGGAGACCAAGGTTTGATAGCATCAAATTGCAAATAACATATCCAAAAATCAATTTGATCCAACAGTGTTATAAAAAGTTACAATTGATTTACAACTAAAGCACCGAAAACCTCAGGATCTTCTATAGTATTCCTTTCGCCGTCAAATCTTGCACTAAGTATGGGCTACAATCTTACCAAGATTTTCTCTTCTTATCTCAACGTCACAAACCCTAATTCATAATGATTCTAGGGACCTTAAAAAGAAATAAGAGTTTGGACTTCCTATGGAAAGCTGGAATTTCAATTCCATTATGAATTAATTCCTTGTATAAATTATAATTCGTGAACTAAATAATTATAATTGTACTCATGTCCTTATCTTAAAATTATCTTTCAAGTTTCTTGTTATTAAATGCTTATTATTTTCACTACATTAAAATAAATATAACTGTCATTTAAATTAAATTACTGACAATTATATCTAAATAATTTCTTGATCCATGTGCCTACCATTTAACTTATTTGACATGTTGAATTAACATAATCTACACACAGGATTTGACATGATCAAAACTTATAATTTTTTCAAGGAGTTATCATCAATCCATATATCAAGACGTGGATTATGTCAGTAAATAATATTAATCATATATATGGTGCCATTATCCAATTTACGGAGCTTATTGATTCATAAATGAATCTCACTCTTAATGAATTAAAACAAGAAACACTATATATATATATGTATATATATCTACTAATTATTTCAAGATTAAAAGAATAAGTAATCATAATAACAATGGAATTTTAAATTGCTTCATATAGTCAGTATAAAAATAATTAACTCAAATTGATCTTATTCAATACACACAAAGTGTACTGGCACAACGAGTTGAAATTATATCGTTTTCTGTAGTCAAGATAACATACTAAAATATATGCTACAACCCTACTGCTAAGTGTCCAATTATCTTAAAAATTGTAAACCAGTAAATTTATATTTCACAAGAACCAATGGTATGATCATATGTGTGTAACTTAAATTTTACACACCAAATCGGTTACTTTATAAAATAAAAGACACATATGCACAATATTTAAATAAATAATATAATGTAACCGTTGCCTATAAATATTGTAATTAAAATAGTAAAATCAAGTTTATAACATATCTAAACCAACAAAAAAAACTATGACTTTTAATATATCAGCCTATTAGATTATGTCCCCCAAAATGCACATAGCGCTATTAATTATAGACATCTAAAAAAGAAAGTGAACTATTACTTTAAGATGGATAAAGTACTAATTTTGTTTCCTATGATTATGTATTGAGCCCTATGATATCCTTGCTTCAGTGGAAAAATGTAATATTAAATGAGTTTTTGTCGTTTAAATTTTGGATAAGGGCTGAACTATGTTTAGTATATTATATTTTGGTGTTCGTTTGTTAGTAATAGTTCATATTACATGTTTGTATTGTATACGAAGTATATGAATTTTCTCAAGATATTTCAAAAGCATTTTACCTAGCTTCGCGCCTAAACTCTACAAGCATGAGATTTTAATCTATAAGACTATTTTATATGGTAGATTCTAAGGGTGCTAAGGTAACTTTGAAAATCGAACGCTCGAATCATACCGACTTAAACCGAAGAAAAATTGAAATTGAATTAATTTGGTTCGAGTTTGGGGTGTGCAATTATAAAACCGAACTGATCTGAACCGAATCATTACGTATACTATTAAAAAATAATATTACTTCACTATTCAATATTTGATATCTATAAAATTTGCAATCTCTAATTAGAACACAAAATAAATTTCTAAAATAAATTTTCTCTAAACTAAATATAGTGACAATAAAACAAAAGAATCACTATAACAAAGTTGTATTACACATATTTTTAATCTTTACATTCTACTAATATAATTTAATGACATAAAGAACCTTAAAAATAATATAGTGCTATACATCATAATTAATACTATAGCAAAATTAATATTCCATCAATCTTATAGTGCATACGTTCTTAAACACTAGTACTTCATTCGTTCATTAATGTGATGACTTAATTTTATTCATTTAAAATTGTTCAAACTGTTGCGTTATATAAAAAATTATTTTAAGAAAAGTATAAAACGGAATAAAATTGAACCGAAAAGTTTGGTTTGGATTTTGGTTGGCAACTTTTAAAAACCAAACCGAACCGAAACTGAATTTTGAAGTTTGGTTTGGGTTTGAGTTCCTAAATTCTTACCCTGGCCGAAACTGAAAACAACCCTAGTATATCATATGAAATTAACTACGACTTATAGATTTTTTTTATTTTTAAGTGAAGAGGAAAATATCTCCAAAAATGAAATTGCATAACAATATTTTTAAATTTTACTAAGCATAACTTTTTTATTCTACTTTTTTATCAATAATATTTTTAATAAATTGCCCATGCATCGCATGAGTACGTAACTAGTGAATACTTATAATTTCCATGTTTAATTTAAAATAATTTCTAAAGTTGTAGTTAATTTATTGTTTGTCCTTTGGCTAATTATTTATTTTTATACTGTTATTAGGAGAATCCACGAAATTATTAAAATCTACAAAAATATTAAAAAATCCTTCCATTATAATCCGTTGATCTCTACATAAAAATTAACTAAAATTATCCAAATCAAATTATTCTTCTTTGAAATTTTGAATTGAAGACAATCATCACTCACTTTTAATAGAATGCCCATAATTATCTTCAAAAAATCTGCACAAAAAAGATCATATCTTCAAGGGGGCTGAAAAGCACCCCCATTTTTTTCAAGTAAGAATCAATTTAACAAAACCCTCCTTTAATCCAATTAACGAAACTCATCTAATTTAATTATTCACCGAGTAAAAATAATTTTACGTTGGGATTAATGTAAACTCATTGATGATTACACATAGCTCACCAACTTGGCTGAATTTTGTTGCATATTTTAGCTTGATCTTTGAATAAATCAGTTGGGCCTGTGCGAGCTCGGCAATTATTCTGCCGAATTAAAAACATTTTGTCATGGCCAAGAATTGAACACTGTAACTTGAGTTTATGAGTTCGGCGCTTGACCAGCTCGGCTAAGGACATCTTTCAAATTTTATTCGCACTTCTATTTGATAACTCGTCCAGGATTGTGTGAGCTCGGCAAGTAATATGCCGAGTAAAAACATTCTGTCATGGCCGGATTTGAACACTATACCTCAAGCTTATGAGCTCGGCACTTGACCAGCTCGGCTAAGGACATCTTTGAAATTTTATCCGCACTTTTATTTGATAACTCGTCCAGGCTTGTGTGAGCTCGGCAAGTAATATGCCGAGTAAAAACATTCTGTCATGGCCGGGATTTGAACCCTATACCTCAAGCTTATGAGCTCGGCGCTTGACCAGCTCGGCTAAGGACATCTTTGAAATTTTATCCGCACTTCTATTTGATAACTCGTCCAGGCTTGTGTGAGCTCGGCAAGTAATATGCCGAGTAAAAACATAATGTCATGGCTGGGATTTGAACCCTATACCTCAAGCTTATGAGCTCGGCGCTTGACCAGCTGGGCTAAGAACATCTTGGAAATTTTATCCGCACTTCTATTTGATAACTCGTCCAGGCTTGTGTGAGCTCGGCAAGTAATATGCCGAGTAAAAATATTCTGTCATGGCCAGGATTTGAACCCTATACCTCAAACTTATGACTCAGCTCGCTAAGGCTTGACCAGCTCGACTAAGGACATCTTTGAAATTTTATCCGCACTTCTATTTGTGTACAAAACTTCCAGGCTTGAGCTCATGGCTATATCATTCTGTCTTTTGACCCTATACCTCAAGCTTATGAGCTCGGCGCTTGACCAGCTCGGCTAAGAATATCTTTGAAATTTTATCCACAACGGGATTTGAATCACTATTTGATAACTCTCAAGGCTTGTTGACGGGATTTGAACCCTATACCTTCAAGCTTAGCTGAGCTCGGCGCTTCTAAGACCAGCTCTTCTAAGAAATCTTTTTTATCCGCACTTCTATTTGAGATAACTCGTCCAGGCTTGTGTGAGCTCGGCAAATAATATGCCGAGTAAAAATATTTTGTCATGGCCGAGAATCGAACACAAGACCACGTGATATGGAGTACACGCCGAATGCCAGACCAACTCGGCTAGGCATACTTTTGAGATTTAATATGCGTTTTGGCTTATTTTAATAGATCTGGCTATTGAAGTAAATAATCTCAGCTAAAAATATTTGTTACTGCCGAGTATTGAACCTGCAACCCTTGTTTTAAAAAATGGAGCCAACCAGCCAAGCTAGACAACGACATGGCAAATAACTTGCGCCTTTTCTTTTATACTGAAAGATATCTTTTTGGCCTGCTCGGACCAAGATCTCAAAACAATCAAATTTCTAATTTTTTTGGTTTTTTTTTTACACAGATCTATGACCTTTTTTTAGAAGAGATCTGTGTATATATATGTATTTTTTCGTTTTTTCGTTTGTTTTTTTCTTTCATTTTAATATATATATATATATATATATATATATCATATATGTGTGTGTATGTATATATGTATGTTTTGAATATATACATATAGGGTAAATTTCAGGTACGGATTACTGTTCACGGATGCACTGTACGGATTGGTCGATTTGGCAAGCTTCCCGATGGAATTTTTTGATGAAATTTTGTGGGGATGTTCTTCATCGTGTGTAGACCAAATATTCCACCAAATTTCATCAAAAAATTCAACCGGGAAGTGGGTTAACTACGGTTGAAATGAAAAATTTGGATTTTTAAATCTATTTTTGGACCAATAGTTAATTTCAATCACATAGTTAACCCACTTCCCGGTTGAATTTTTTGATGAAATTTGGTGGAGATGTTCTAGACACGATGAAGAACATCCCCAAAAAATTTCATCAAAAAATTCCATCGGGAAGCGTGCCAAATCGACCAATCTGTACAGTGCATCCGTGAACAGTAATCCGTATAGGAAATGTACTCATATATATATATATATATATGTGTGTGTGTGTATCTATATGTATATGTGTATGTTTTGAAGAAGAAGAAGAAGGAGAAGGAGAAGGCAAAGGCGGCGGAGATGGAGGAGGAGGAGGATGAGCTAAGGAGGAGTAGGAGGAAGAGGAGAAGAAGAGGGTGGTGATAGAGTATACGTGATTAATGATTAATTATTAAGTTAATTAATAGTTAATCTTTGTATAATCTTTATGAAATGAGAGGGTGGTAAGAATAAATTTTAGTTTAATATTAATAAATATTTTAGAGGGTGTTTGTGATAAAAAATGGGGGTGCATTTATCACCCCCCTATCTTAACCTGATTTAGTTTTCCAATTTTGGAGAAATAGAATAACGGGAGGATAGAGTGGGCAACATTGATTGAACTGATTTTACCCTTCCAACATGTTTGACCAAGTTGGATAACAACTCTTTGAAACAAGTATAACGGCTTGCTAGTTAATTTGCTTTTGTCTTTATTAAATAATATACTATTTCTATAGTTGTCAACCATCCCAGTACTGAGTTTCTCTTCCTACTTTTTGAAAAAGGAGTACCCCTAACACCACATATTTGCAGTGGGTTAGTTAATTTTTGTGCATTTTAATTAATTTTTATTCGCAGATTTAAACATGTCGTTAGTCGTAATTATTTTATAACGGTCAAGAATTGATCTAAAAGTTCTCAATCCTCTAGAACTTGAACCTAATAATAGTCAATCCATTGAGCCACAATTTGTAATTTCACTACTACTTCTTGATACGACAAAGTGATTTAAAATAATTTCAGAGATTAATTATTTTGATAAAATGTGTAAATCTAATACTAACCAAAATCTTAAATTGACTAGTTTTGAATAAAAGTTCCCTCCAGAATTTTGGGCATTTGCTATCTAGCTATATTCTTTCAACCCAATTTCTATCAACGTAAGGAAAGAAAGAAGACACCCCCTATGTACCATAGCATAATTGCATTAAGTGCCTACTTGAGTTATTTGACTTATTTTCCCTTTTATATTAGCTAGGTGCAGGTAGTTTCATTTTAGTTTTGTATTGTGTATTACCATCCTAAATTTATTTATTATTCTTTGAATTACAAACTGAAAACTTTTTGTAACAATAGCCTTCAAGAAGATCGGGGTTGGCCCAGTGGAACGCAACCTTCACCCTTACGGGTGTTATTTTATTTGTAAGATTAAGGGAGAGACTTAGATATCTCTTAATTTATTTATTTATTTTAAAAAAAAAAAATTCAAATATTATCAACTTGACTACTTCTATCTCAAATTAAAAGCACAGGGTGACAATTGACAAAGCAAAACGTCTATTACACACCAGCCACTACAAAGATCTTTGAGACAGAAAGTGCAGATCGAGTTTATAAATTAAAATAAGAAAAAACACTCTATTCACTACAATAAAAGGTGCAACAGAATTAGAAAAGAAAAGAAGAAAAAAAGTATGCCTAATCCTACAAAAGAAAGGGCTTTTGATATCCGTACAAGCTTGGGGTAAGGGAGCGAGGACTAGAGAGAGGGAAATAAAAAAGAGGGGGAGCACGCGAGAGGAATTACGGAGAGGAGCCTTGGATACTACGTTTCTAGTAAGCTGTCTAACAAGAGTCCAAATAGGTGGGGGGAGCCCCCATGTTTGATTGTAAATGTTTGTTACCGCAAAAGTTATGATAAGTCGAAATAGGGGAATGGAATAGGAATGGGTCGCTCACTCATTAAACCATTATTACTTTACCACGTCCCTTAATCATACCACATAGTGAGTGCTACATATGCTTTCAAGATCGCACCCTCCCGTATAAAGCAGCACTATTGACACACCTTATTCGGCTCATGTACATTAAATGAATGACACGTACTCGGGTGCATATGTGCCAAGCCAGTATATTTTTCTATACTTAACAATGGCTCGGCCAAGATGCAGCAAGAATGTGCTTATTCATTCGATGCACATGGGCCAAATAAATGAAATGGAATATTACCGAGTAAAGTGTCAATAACTCCACCTTCCTGTATAAGATGTTTTAAGTCCCGTGACCTCAAGTTTTTTCTTTTTTAGAACTAACATGTGTCCAGTGGCAAAGCTAGAATTTTATCACAGTGGAGACTTCACTAGCACTAAAAAATAAATAACATTACAAATTTACAATATATATATAGAGAGAGAGCCAGGCTCCAGAAAAAACTTTATTCTTTTAACGAAAGCACGGACTTCTTCTTTTACGGAGGTAAATGATTGAACTTTTAGATAAATTTCGGTCGGGATGATCTTCATGATAAATATATCAAATTCACAAAATTTTATCAAAAAATTCAACCAAGAAGAGGGTGATCCAAAGATCTAAAATTTCAAAGATTAAAATGCACGCATATATATCGATCTTTAGTTCATCCACTTCTCGATTGAATCATTTGATGACATTTTATAGAGCTAATCTGCTCATGGAGATTATATCTGCAAAATTTTATCAAAAAATTCAATCATTTACCCCCTCAAAAGGGGAAGTCTGTTCTTTAGTTAAAAGAATGAAACTTTTTCTCGAGCCTAACTCGTATAATTTTGAAATATTAAACATCTATTAAATAAATAATTGTCTAACAAAAATATCTATTATAAAATTAGATGTCCAAAAAAATACGAGTTACAAAATTCCTCTTTAAGCTTTCATATTTTAAAAGCATTGAATGACATGTTCGTTATGTGCTTACTAAAATATTATAGTCGATATAAGAAAGCCCTTTGTCGTTTTGAGGTTTTTACAAAAATAATTATAGTTTATCTCCAAGTTTTGAGGCTTTAAAACCCAACCTCAAACTATAAATATTTACACAAAAATCCCATATTATTATACTTAAATAAAATAAAAAAAATTCTAAGTGGGGGCTTAAGCCCCCACAAGGCCTACATTCCCTCCGCCACTGCATGCGTCCACACCAATAATTTTATTTAAAATGCAGTCATAGCGTCAAATAATATTTACTCTGGGAATAACCCAATACTTTGTCCACCCATCCACGAATGTTTACCCATGGGAAATATGGAATGGGTCACACCATCATGTGAGTCCTAATCACAGCCGGTTGTTAACATGTCACTCTCCCTCTTCCCCTTCCCCACTCTCCATCTAAATCACCAACTCATTACTCAAACAGGGACCTCTCCAATTCCAGCCATTATGTTCCACAGGATATCCCTGTCTTTTCTTTTCTTTTCTTTTTTGCCTTTTTCCTATGCAAAGCATTTTGTATGCGAAAAAAGCTGCATCTTACGAATTGGTATCCTAAATTGGCAGCTAAAGGACACGATTTACAAAGAGAACTCAACCCATTTTAACCTAATCTTGTTGCCTTTAAGATAAACAAACATTTCCCTCAGATTGGGATCCTCGAACAGGTCCAATGCAACATAATAGATTTGCTCATCAATGCCTTCTATCTCATCAGAGGCCTTTATGCAGTTAGATATTGTGCCTGCAAGTATAAGATTACTAGACACCTGCAGTAATAATACGACTCATTTATATCAAAACCAATGCATCATGTGTGGTTTGGTTTGAATAAAATTTTTAATGTTTGGTTGATTACAGAAAACCAGAACCACACTTTTTTATGTATCAAAACCAAACATCACTTTTTTATAGCAAAACCAAAGAAACTACTAAAACAAATCCCAGTCTTCTTTGAATCAACTAATAAGTTTCAATTCAAAGAAGCAAAATCACCGAAAACTAGAACACACAAAAGATTAATGAATCCAACAATGTTTTCATCAATTCAAAGATTTACAACCACCACGGAGATTTAGAACAAGGTGGAGTGTAAACGCTTAATAAAACCAAGATACACTTTCGTTGATGCTCTATATGTAACACTACCTTTAGTTTCCGGAGCTATCAACAAGATTTGAACAATGGTACCTGAGAAAATTAAAAAAAACAAACGAAAAAAATAGAAGCTTAGTTTAGCTTTTCGCAGCAAAACACTAACAGTGTCATATATCATCATTAACTTTTTCTAATTACAAACGCACAACAGAGTAATCTTCTTCTTGTAACAGAATACACACAAATATATAAATCTGATCATCCTTGTTTAGAAATTGAACAAAAAATATACTTGGAAGAGTTCAAATTAGTACCAACGGCCTGAATTTTGGCAAAGAGATGAACCAAAGAAAATTGACAAGGGTAAAATCAGTTAATAACTTAGACACTCCTCTTTATACTTCATTAACCTCAAATTTGCACAAAGCAGTGCACAGTAACCACATCGGTTAATTAAACAGCTCCCATTCTTTCAAATATATAGATTTAAATTTAAACTACTTAACCACTGAACATATGTATTTAATATTTTAAACCACTGAAAATTGCCGAAAATAAGGGACAAAGAATAAGTTAAGAATGTTCACAATTAAAGAAGATGAGGAAGGCCCAAAAAGTTTGGAGGAATAATCGAGCAAATCATGAACCTAGAGTGAAAAAATTTCATTGTGTTAATGGGGTAAGTATCAGTGCCTCATGGAAGAAAACATGGAGGAGACAAGGAGAAACACTTTCTAATATTCTAACACTAATATTCTAACACCCCCCTCAACTCCATATGGGATGTCTCTTAGTTTGCAGAGCACTGCATTTGTCCTCAAAGCACATTGCACGGTCCGACACGTCATGGATGCCAACAGCTGACGTTCCATTCGTAATGGATGCCAAATATAACAGCAAGAAGGAAGGATGCTCGTTCTGTGAAGATTAAGATTTCAAAACAAGTACTCTACACGCTTTGTGTATTTGACTCGGAGAAATTTAGCAACAGGTTTGAGTGTGCAAGACCTTAATATTTTAAGAAACCTGAACTTTTTTGTAATATTTTGTAATTAGGCGGATTTCCGAAAATCAGAAAGTTCCAGAAAGAATCTAAAAAGGGCCAAATTATAAATATCAAAAACTTCAGGGGTCAAAATGCAAATAATACAAACTAGGAATCGTCTTTTCAAGACGAAGAATGGGTATGGATTGATATGGATTGGATATAGTTTTTCTTAGGCTGGTTTGAGCAGTGGGATGTTTTGTAGATGATTTAGTAATGGTGGATTAGCAGTGGGTTAGTTTGTGGGTTGATTGGAAAAGGAGGATGAGAAATGGAGAAGGAGAAAAATGTTGTTATTGATTTAATTGATTTTGGATTGATGGATTGAGTCGGCGAGGAAGCGACGAGGCAGCGAGATGATTGTGTTATTGGCTATGGTCGGCGGGCGACAAGATTTCGCCCGCCAGCAACGCAGAAAGTCGAGAGGATCTTACACCTCTGATACCATGTAGAAAACATTTCATTGATATATTGTGTATCTATTACAATGGGAAATGCTCTATATTTATACAAGTATAAGAAGGAAACATGGCCTAAAAACATGGAAGAAAACATGGAGGAGACAAGGAGTGAAACATGGAGAAGAAAGGGGGAAAAGGAGAATAAAGGAATAAAGGAAAAACTTTCTAATATTCTAACACTAATATCATGGTAATGATTTTAGAAATCTAGAAAACTCTTCGTATTTGAGTACCGTCACGGAGATTTAGGACAAGCAATACTAAAAAATAAAATGAATGACATGTATTTACTTATACATCAATATATATACAGAGAGGTAAATAATAAACTTACATATAAGCAAGGTTCGGTATCCGGGTTAGGTCAGGGATTGGTCCTTGTAAACTGCAGTTCCAGTGACTCCTGCAAAAAATAAACAAAATTTCACCTTTTTTTACCCAAATATTTTCAATTTTTTTCTTATGCATAATTCTTGATCCTGCCCTAAAAAGCATACGAGGCTTCCAAGCACATGAAAATCAAAATAAGGGAAAGAAAATAAAGACAGCTTGAAGTGATGGTAAGGTGGTCTCGATCTGCCTCGTGTCTAATTTTGCCAAACGTGACACTGGAATTCAAGTGCTAAAATAAAACTGGAAATTTGTCAAGTCCTTTTTCCTTTTTACTTGGGGAAAGGAAGACCTTTACAATTTTATCCCAAAAGAAAATAACATAAGGCAGAATCAGTTATGGCAAATATGAGTAGCACAAACCATATATACACGAGCATGGGCGAGAACACTTTGCATCAGACTCTATTGATTATACCTAGGGATCCTGCTAAAACTTTACCTTTTATTCTCAACAGGTAATTGTGTTCGTAAATGCCGTAGTGGGAGGAAGTCTGAGTTGAGGGAAATTATGGGACTATCATTTTGACGTGAAATGAGTTGCGGGAAGGACAATGCCATTTTCTGATTTGTTCAACAGTGACAAGTTTAGAGATTTAGAAAAGTGAAACACTAGACCAAATCTACCACTCACTTCTAACCTGGTTGATGCATGATAGCCGAAAGCAATAACAGTTGAAAGAGCAGAGATAACAATGTGAAAAATTATTCAGCGAAAAGGGTGCTGATTTCTAGCCACTGCACATGCTAGGATGCTACCAAATACCATCCAAAGTCCAAAGAAGACCAATCATACCTAGACAAAGCAATCCCATGTTAGGTACTATAGAAACAACAGGTTTTACTATGGCAAATACGAGTGGTCACATTTTGTCTAGGTATATGCAAAGTATTTGAGTACTGCTAATATTTAGTGGTCACACAAACCATATATACACGAGATGGTACAAAATAAAATGGGACAAGGTTTACTACAACAGAAAGAATAATGTCTACACAAAGAAGCATTCCTCGAACTAAAAAGAAAACTCCTTCCAGTTGAGCAAAATAGAAGACAGAAATATGTCATCATATTCCTCAAAAGTGCTCGTTTGATTCAAGTTTCGGTTCGTTCATGAAATCCTAAATTGGTAATTTCACACCAAGAGTCTCTAATAGTTCATGGCTTCATGTCAGGTGGTTGAAACATAAGTTGATTAAGCTCAAGCCTTCTATGTGAAATTACCATTTTTAATTCCATGAACGAACAAAAACTAAAACCGAAAGGCCACTAAATGTTAAAATCCAAAGAAATGCAAGAAGCTTAATCCTTTGCAACTTCCTTGTTTCTATTCCTTCCCCTAGAAAATCCTAAAATTGTTCCAACAAACAATCCACGCTAAGCTCAACATAATACATCCCAACAAGACTTTTTAATCTCTCCTTAAAACCTAAAAAATACAATAAACAACAATAAAATGAATCCACAAAAACATGAATGAGAGAAAACATAGAAAATTTGATCAAGGGCCTCTTCAACATCTTTGCAAGATGCAAGAAAAGGGATAAGCAACGGGGTGAGATCCTTCTGGATCAAATCAATAGTGTTCATAGGCCTTTTCACCAACCGCACAAGAAAGAAATTGGATGTTTGGAGGAAAACCACATTTCCAAATCTTATGACGTTCAGAAAAATGAAAATAAGAGGAATTAATTAAGATCTCAAAGGAAGAATAACAAAGAAAAATTAATTAGAGAAAAAGGACAAAAACCTACACAGTTTTATCAATGCAACCTAAGAGTAAGATTTCAAAATTCCTAATTCGTTTAAGAGGATTGCATGAATTTCATTAATAAAGAATAAGATGAGGACCAAGAGACCAAAGAAGCAAATGAGAATCCCAATCCGAATACCTAGCTAGTTTAATGAACCCTCTCTGACATAACCCCATATATTAATATTACGTAGGAGATCATCCAGCAACAAACAAAATAGATCATTTTATTTTATTTTGATATGATACAACAATAGAGATTACTTATTCCTATCAATCCAAGTAGGAGTACGTTGTTGTCCAACAAACACGTTCGTTATCATGACTACAAAAACTTAAACATATAGCAGCAGAAATTGGCAAAACATGGCTAGGTTTTGCTATTGTTAATCAATGAAAACTCAAATAAAGTCCTTGTTGAGCGAGTACTACTCTTCGCTCGCTAAACCTTGGAAGATAGTACATGAATTTGTACAAGAAAACAATGATCATCATTGCAATGCATTTGTTTTTCCTTTTTATGAGATTATTTAACACACAGCAAACACATACATAGTTTTCACCTATGTAATCAGCAAACATAACGAAAAAATGGAAAGCATGTATACTACAAGTTGTACATATCGTAGAAGAGCCAACAATAATAATAATACAACAAAAGTCTATTGTCGGTGGAGGCTGTACCTTGTCGGAATTTGCCGAAAACTGTGAATAACACTAATGATGGCGGCCAATCATAGACAACAACCTCCATTTAAAGCAACTTTTTAACGTTTTCTTTTTCTTCCTTTTGAGCGCCCGAAGCCCAACAAAAACTAAACTAAATCGAACAGCTGAGAAGTCAAGGCCCAATTTTGCGAAGGGCTCTCTCAGCAAAAAAAAAAAAGAACTTTTTGAAAAAACTCAAAAGCATTAACACTAAGAAATAAAGTCAA
The DNA here is from genome assembly GCA_021464415.1 of Lonicera japonica. Lineage (NCBI taxonomy): Eukaryota > Viridiplantae > Streptophyta > Magnoliopsida > Dipsacales > Caprifoliaceae > Lonicera > Lonicera japonica. The sequence goes on from CM038466.1 coordinate 2,874,760, forward strand.
CTTGGAGGGCAGGCAGCAAAACAGCTGGCACCTCCTCCATCCAAACAATACAACCTGAACCGTTTAAAGCATGCGTACTAAGGATATGGGCAACACCATTATCCTCTCTATGAGCAAACGACCAACTATAGGATCTAAAAAAGAAGAAAGACGGATCTAATATCATCAATGTGATGCCCAAAAGGCCCGTAATTACTAGTGATGCTGCTAACTTGATTAATAACCACCAGGGCATCCCCTTAAAAAGCAACATTTGGAATATGATCTTTAGCAAATTTAGTTGCATAAAGAGCTGCCGTGGCTTCAACTGAGCTTGGGTCCGGCTGAATATTAAGACTCTTACACATGACTGCCAAAAATTTACTCTCGTCATTCCTAATCACCATTCAAATCCGAATCAGACAAGATGCCAACAAAATGGAAGCGTCAAAATTAACTTTCACCCAATTTCACACCAGTGGTTGAATTGCCAACACTTCCAAGAAGTAGCAACAATAGCAATGGGGGCATTAGTTTCTCAAAACTGCTGCACAAAAGATCTGGCTAAATATAAATCTGAGTCCCTGCCATGAACTACGATTGTTTCAAATTTGTCACATTGTGAACACCCCAATCCACGACCCTCGTGTGAACCTAACAAGCATTTATGCATCAAGTTTTGAGTCGCCATGCATATAGAAGACCTCTAAGAGAAGCCTTGATTTTCGAGCGCGTCAGGAATATACCCCAACCGCACGGTTGGTACTTTCCCTAGCCGCACGGTTGGCTCCCAACCGTACGGTTGGCACCTAGCCGCACGCCCTGCGGCTACCCCTTGCGGTTGACCTCTTTTGGAGCGTTTTTGGCGAGATTTTTGCTATAAATAGGACCTTTGGGCTCTCATTTTGGGACATCAACACTCAATAGTGTTTTTAGTAAGTACAAACTCTGTCAAAATAGGAATTGAATACATGATCCATTAGGAGACCGAAAGGGCGAATTGGGTGCCTAACACCTTCCCAATTCGTAACGTAGTTCCCAAACTCTAGCAAAGTAAATTTTCAAAATAATTCTCTGGTTTCAAACGTATGAAAGGTAATTCGTTTTCGAATTGTCCTTCGTACGATCTTTTGTTTGTTTTCTTGAAAAACAAACTGGTGACTCTATAAAGCACGTTTTCCTTCAAAACCGAGAACGAGGACCCGTTTCCTTCTCTTCTCGGGTCGCGGGTCCGGATTCCCACAATGGCGACTCTACTGGGGATGTCGAGAACTAAGCTCTTGTATAATGGATCATATATTTAATTCCTTTTATTTATTAGATATAGGTCTTGTAAGCCTTAGTTCTAGGATAACATAGAAGCGATCTAGGTGGATACCCTGATGCCTTTATTTGCTAATTATGTGAGGAAAATCTTTTTCGTAATTAAAATTTTGTAAATTATCATAACAAATCCTAAAGCATTGATCAATAATGAACCGCCATATTGTTATTTCGCACGCACCCACGTCCTATCATGCATTTTCGCGAGTGTGAATTTACCCTATCAACCTCGGAACCAGAGTCGTGACTAGGCCGTGGATTTGCGGGTCTGCACTAGCCAAAAGTGCCTGGGACCACTCTCCTTGGCCAAGTACTTACCGAGGTATATAGAGTGACGAGAACACTCACGTACCCGGAATGTATATCAAAAGGTCCTTACACGTACCTGCGCTCTTGAGGTATATCGTAAGACCTGCCAAATAGGAGGGAGCCTTAAACCTTACCCTCTTCAACCACGCTTACATATAGGGGAGTCAGCTTAGAACACAAAGATTTTCTGCATTGTTTTTATGACCGACAGTCGTGAGAATCTAGTGTGCGAAAGCCCTGATTCTATGAACAAAGCAACTTATGAGGAGAGATCTTCCAGGGAATTCTATTCCTACCCTACCGCTATACGGGGCTCTCAAGTTGTCGCCGTCGGTCTGCTTTCGATATCACCTAAAGAAAACTTTTTGTGTGTTTAGCGTCGTCTCGATCGATGTATTTCTGGGAATCTGGCAAATATTAAGAGTTCATATTTTCTTTTGTTTCCGGGAAATATTCTATATGCACATCGGGATTTGTCCTTTTCCCCTTCGAAAGACTTATATTCAATCTGCCATTTATTTGGGCCGGAAGAGATAGCACGGGTAGATTGGCTTGACCTGATGTACATCAGTTGATATGGAACACCAACAAGCAGAAACTTTAAATAAGGTCACTGGAAACTCTTTCACTACAGCGGATCCGCCGCCAGGTCCTTCTTACCAAAATCAAGGGATATCTCGGCAGAATATTAACTAGGGAATGCTACCAGGACATACTTTTGTTGATCCAACAAACACGGTATCAAGGTCAGATACTATAGCCATACCAACCCAAGAAGATATGTACCAAATGGTCATGGACATTAGCAAGAACGTAGCATTGCTAGTGGATGAACATCGAAACACCAAGGCTCGGCTAGATGAGATAGACAAAGGTCAACGGGTTATGAATGAGCTAACAAAAGAGACACCACCCGCACCACTTGTGTCGCCATCTGTTCATGGTCAACCAGTTGTTAATGAGCCAATAAAAGAAGCCCCACCTGTGCCAACTACACCACTATCTGTTCACTCTGACACTCCATCTCTTATTGGACCACACAAGAGATCTAATTCAATCGAAAATTGGCTACACCAAGAAGTCCCACCTGAAGCAGCCCATCACGCTCAACAATGGAGACCACCACATCATCCTTGTCATGATCCATACTACGAGCCTATTTCCCATCCAGTGAGTGTGCAGGGTGATGCCATTCTTCCACAAGAGGTGATTCCGAAAAAGAATAAGGTCATAGACGAACTCGAAGAACAATTGAAGTCCGTAACCCAGAAAATAGCTGAGAGATCAAATCATCTGACACAACTCCATAATTATAATCTATACCCAGAGGCTCATTATCCGGTTGGGTTCAAGATGCCCGGGATAGAGAAATTCACTGGAACAACACCGCCAGAATTGCACTTGAAGTCTTATGTACGGGCGATGAAGATCTATGATGTAGGTGAGATGGAGTTAGCTAACGCCTTTCATTTAACTCTAGCCGGTCCAGCCCAAAGTTCCTGGGATTGGAGAAACATAGGGTGCAGACATGGAGCGATATTGTAAACGAGTTTAATGCCCAATACAAGATGAACGAGGAATTAAAGATTACTCGCAAACATCTAGAAATGGCAAATCAGAAAGAGGATGAAAGTGTGAGTGAATTTGTCACAAGGTGGAGGGCACTCGTTGAACAAATGGTGGAACGAATGGATGAAGAAGAACAGTTGGGAATGATTGTTAAGAACCTAAAAACAGAAATTCGAAATAAGATGGGTCACCAATTATTTGACCGCTTCAAAGCCTTGTTGCATGTGGGAAATGAGATAGAAGAAGAATTGGCTAAGCAAGCTGAAGCAAATGAATTAATTGCACAATACAAAAAGGCTTCAACCACGGTTGCAAACCAGATTTCAACATATAACCACTTTGCCCAAAGCAACATTGATTATTCTGCTAATTCTTTCGCCACCTTCACCAACATTTCTTCTTCAGAATACCAGAATCACAGCAACAATAGGGGGGCTAACCGAGTCAGACTCAGAAAAAGGAAGCTCTTGCAACTGCCGGGGAATTTAAGTATGATATATAAACAGCTGAAGGATGTAGGGATGATCTATCCACTAAACCCGCGACCAATGCCAAATCCGGTCCCCACTAATTGGAACCTCAATGAATCATGCGAATATCACCAGAATGTGGGACACACAACAAATGATTGCATAGCTCTTCGAAATACTATTTGGGACCTTATCGAAGCAGGAAAGATACCAGACCCATCTCTTTTAAATCATCAGGGATTGAACATTGGTAATCAGAGATTGAAGATTTGTAATCAATGATTAAGAATTTGAAAAATAGTGATCGAAGATTTTTCATTTCTCATTTGTCACATGAACTACGATGACCTGAGCCCCATATTGGATTTTTTGGAATGTTAGAACATTGGGGAACGTAGGCAACCTGAGAAGTGACATCAGGCCCGGTCTATTCTAATAAAACAATCTCATTCACCCACAATAAGATAATGAGGAATTGAGAGAATAGTTCATTTAAAGGCACCAGTTAGTTCGAGGAACGATGCAGGATTTGTGAAGGGAAAATCATATGGTAAGGTGTGGAGAAAAGGACAAATTTTGATAAAGGTATCGAGTAAATTTGTTTTAGGATTTCTCGTGACTGAAACAAAACAAAATATGAATTACCCTTTATAATTGCCAGATTCTCGGAAAGAACGATCTTTGCATTTGCATTTGCATTTGCATGGGTCTGGGGGTAAGTTGCGCATAAAGCATGTTATATAATAAGCAACACTTTCATGAATAAAATGCACATTAAAAAGCGCTAACATTTTCAAAAAAAAATATATAAAAATGAGCTTCAAAACACCCATACTACATAAATATAACGATTCCAAAGAACTTTTTTCAAAGAAAAACCTGACACATAAAGGGTACGGGGGGCAGTATGAATCACTCTTAAGGAAGAAGGAGCCAGTGAAGATACTTGAGCTATAAGGTTTCGAGTAAGATTGAAACTCCGAAGGAGATTACAAAAAAGAGCGGATCACTGTAAATATGCATTGAAAAAGAAGGTTTCAAATGAGATTTAAAGCTCTGAGTGAAGTTACAACAGGGGATAAGGACCGCTCTAAGGTCTATGGGGGAAGATTCCAAGGCTGACACTTTGATAGATCAATATCAAAACTCTGAATGTGATTGAAAAGGGGGTAAGGATAAATTCTAAATATGGAGTGGAAGATCCAATACGGATACTTTGACGGAATGGCATCTTAAAAAAACTCATTTCACATTCTTATCCAAATACGGACGCTTTGATGAATTAGTATCCCCAAAGATATGTCTCACATCTCATGCGACTAATGGCACCGAAAATGCGTTGAATGCAGCTAGACCACATGGAGAAGTTCGTGTTGAAGTCGAATGAAGATCGGACATGCAAAGACATCCTTGGACATCATTTGCTCTCAGTAGCCTTGCAAAGTGCAATGAATCATAGTCATCAAGATGCAGAATAACCTAATCAAGCTAGAATGCATTGCACGGATGAAGCCTCTCATCGAAGAAAGAATTACATTCCACAATTCAGTGGTAATTTGGAAAAATCCAGCATCGGTTGAACTATAAGATGGGGCGCATGTGTTATTTTCGTATAAAATTTTAAACTGGGGGTGATATTAAAATCTGAAAACTTTACAAAAACATTTTTCATAAATCAAAATTGCGCAAAAGGCCACCAGACCCACCACATTGCATGCATATCTCATGTTTTCTGGCATAAACGACACATTCACATAATTTTCTCTAAACGAGAAATTTGAATTGAAATGTACCCGTACGCGTCAGCGAATCTTGTGTGCCAAAGGCTCCATTGTACACCACGAATGACCTTCCAATAAAGGCCAAAGTGCTATCTGATGATACACCAATCTTTATCAGATCCGTTTAACCTCAGGGGGTTTCTCAAAATCCACACATACCCATTCGTCATCAAGAAAGGCGCATCATACAGAAACGGTCGTGGCTGATGATCATCACGAAATATATGACCAACTGGATTGCTAGAACGTAAGTATGTGAGCAAGAAAAATGATATGCTAGAAGAGAATGAAAAGTTTGAAAGTTTAAATGGAAAAATGTGTCATTTTTGTTGACCAGCTCACAGTGTCGTTTGGGCACTTGTTGTATGACAAGTTCCTTGTCACACAACAAGTGGGGGGTAATCCCAAACGACAAAACCAACAAAGTTTTGACAAAAAATTTGCAAAATTGACTCCTTGGGCGTCTGAAAGACTTTCTGGTTAGTTTTCTAAGATGAACAGACTGAGAATCACTAACACATGTACGACGAAGTAAGATACAAAGCCCAAAAGCTGAATTTTGAGATCTGTGGTGGAGCCGAGCTTTGAGGAATGATCAGTCCTAGACACAGTTCAAATCTGGCAAAAGAGGAAGGTGTAAAAGAGGAATCGGGTACAAGAAAAAATTGAAAGAGTAGAAAAGGGGAAAATCCCGTTGGTCCAAGTGAGGAAAAAGTGAGAAAAGAAAAATAGAAATAAAGGAAGAAAATCGACAGGGAGAGCCACACTAAGAGTGACAGCTGTGCCAAAAGGCGGAGGGCTACATCTTAAGTGAGTAAGGCTCCTGTTTTGAAAAAAAAAAAAAAGAAAGAAAAAAATTAAGAAGAAAAGAAAGAAGAAAGATCCGAAAGCCAAAACAATGGGCCGGATATTCTCAAAAAAAAATAAATAAATAATGCAAACAAGGGAGCAATAAGGGCATCAAAAAACAGAAAATAATGCGAACCAGCACCTTCCTCTGGTAAGGCAGAGGGTAACTGGAGAAAGAACTGAGATTTTTAGAAGAGCTTCATCCCCATAGTCAAAGAAGTGAAGCCAGAGGGTAGAGTTGAGAACTGAGTCCACCACTATGCACGAAAGTCTGAGATTCAAAGGGAACCAACCCAATTTCTTGATGACAGAAGAAGAGTCAAAAAAAAAAAAAAAAAAAAAAAAAGGAGAAGCAGCATTTGAACTTTCCACATTCTCTCTAGCATATCATTTTTTGAGAATACCCCACGGAAATAATGGAACAAGAATGCCAAAACTTCGACATACAAGACGGAATTCTATTTTTCATTCTCGGTATAGCACGTTCCCCAAGAAGGGAATTTTCTTCGAATACCTCAAAGATAGGAATTCTTCGCATTCCCCACGATGGGAATTTTCTCCGATCCCCTTTCCCCACGATGGGAAATAACCTTTACCACGCATTCCCCAAGATGGGAATTACCTCTTTCACGCATTCCCCATGATGGGAATTTACCACTTAGTCTGTGCTAACAAGATGGTGCGACAGGTGCATACCCCCCATTCTTGGCAGTCTCTTCAAGAAAGGAATTCTTTGCATTCCCTGTGATAGAATTTTTCCACAATCACATTCCCCAAGATGGGAATTACCTTTTCCAAATATTCCTCACAATGGAAATTCACCACTTAGGCGATGCTAACCAGATGGTGTGACAGGTGCATACCCCCCACTGTTGGCAGTCGTTTCTTAGAAATTGGCATATCTCATGATATTCCATCTTAGACTATGTCAGCAAGACGGTGCAACAGGTGCAATCCTCCCGCTCTTGGTAATCTTTAAAACAAACCTCTTTGGTTATGCCAACAAGACGGTGCGACAGGAGCCAACCCCGCCGCTCTTGGTAACCGTTAACATTTTTCTCATGGTTGCGACAACAAGATAGTTTGACAGGCGCCAACCCAGCTATTCTTGGTAACCTTTTTCCCCACGAAGGGAAATAGTACTTTCCGTGTATTCTCTACGAAGGGAATTTTTCCTAAAGATAAGAATTCTTCGCATTCCCCACGATGGGAATTTTCCGAAACCACTTTCCACACATTCTCCACGAAGGGAATTTTTCCCGGATTCCTCAAGGTAGGAATTCTTCGCATTCCCCAAGATGGGAATTTTTTCCAAAATCACTTTCCCCACGAAGGGAAATAACCTTTTCCACAAGTCCCCACAAAGGGAATCACTTTCTCACAAATCTCCACGAAGAGAATTATGTGCGCTTTTACCAAAAGATAAAAATCATTTCTGTTTTTTTCTCAAAAAAAAAAAAAAAAAAAGGGATAAACCTTTCCTTAAATGCACTTCTCGAAGGAAATCACTGAGAGATTTTTTTAGAAATTCGAATTCCACCAGAAAGCCTATCAAAAGAGATGCGCCGAGGGTAAGAAGGGCACCCCTGAGGGTAGACGGGAGAATAGATTGATGTATCAGAGATAACTTGGCCGAGAGGAAGGTCAATTGTGGATCACATTGCCTAAAGCACCACAAAATTCCCCCACCATGAGGGTATATTTCGATTCACAGATTTTGATGAATAAAAAACAACCAGTTGAGATTCACGTGAGAGTCGTGAATTGTTGTCTTCTTTTTATCGTCCCAGAATCCTTGCGAGCAAAAATCCCGGGACGAGAGGGTCTGTGAACACCCCAATCCACGACCCTCGTGTGAACCTAACAAGCATTTATGCATCAAGTTTTGAGTCGCCATGCATATAGAAAACCTCTAAGAGAAGCCTTGATTTTCGAGCGCGTCAGGAATATACCCCAACCACACGGTTGGCTCCCAACCGCACGGTTGGTACTTTCCCTAGCCGCACGGTTGGCTCCCAACCATACGGTTGGCACCTAGCCGCACGCCCTGCGGCTACCCCTTGCGGTTGACCTCTTTTGGAGCGTTTTTGGCGAGATTTTTGCTATAAATAGGACCTTTGGGCTCTCATTTTGGGACATCAACACTCAATAGTGTTTTTAGTAAGTAGAAACTCTGTCAAAATTATTAGAGAATCATTTTAGAGAAATTCTGAGAGAGTTTTAGAGAGAGAACTTCTAGAGAGAGAAAGTCCTAGAGAGAGAAAGGAGCAATCAAGGCAAGGTTCTTATTTCTTCTTCAAGCACATCAGGTACGTTTTTCTGCCACTCTACTAATTTCAATACTGCATTTAAATATTGTTTTTAATTCAGAAAATTAGATAACTTGCAAAGAAGTTCATTGCTTTCAAAATAAATCCTTTCTAAATTTTACAAGAAAACTAAAAATCCGTTTTGACACGTTTTCAAAACAAACAAAAATACAAAAACAGTTTCCAAAAGAAAGGAACTACGAGACTCTGATTTCATTCTACGAATGAATACGTAGGCGCTCGCAAAGCTCGAGTCTGATTTCAAAATATTGTTTTAAATCAGTCCTAACCGGAAAGGACTATTCTGAAAACCATTCGAACTACTTGCAAGATATCTAAAATAGGAATTGAATACATGATCCATTAGGAGACCGAAAGGGCGAATTGGGTGCCTAACACCTTCCCAATTCGTAACGTAGTTCCCGAACCCTAGCAAAGTAAATTTTCAAAATAATTCTCTGGTTTCAAACGTATGAAAGGTAATTCATTTTCGAATTGTCCTTCGTACGATCTTTTGTTTGTTTTCTTGAAAAACAAACTGGCGACTCTATAAAGCACGTTTTCCTTCAAAACCGAGAACGAGGACCCGTTTCCTTCTCTTATCAGGTCGCGGGTCCGGATTCCCACACACATACACAGCTACCAGCTTCTTAAGCTCCGCCTTTTGACCGTTTAAAAACAATCAGATTAAATCACTGTTGCTCCATTCATGAGAAACAGAAGCCAAGTCAATGCCACAGCGCTGAGAGAGCTTGGCTCGCTACTGGACACTTGCATAAAATATGAACATCATTCTCATTCAGTAGCATGAGAAAGAAAGAGGAAACTGGCAGGGACATGGATTGAACAATGAGCGAGGTTAATTCTCGTCGGCAAGGAGCCTGAGGCCATGTGCCAAAGAAAGTGTCTCATTTTATTCGGAACAATTAAAAGACTTACTCGACTGGATACTCAAGCCAATGGAACATTTATCCCCCATAGCCCGAAGATCTCTATACGCCTTGTAGCCGTTTTTAGTCGAATATTCACCTTCAGAAGTGAAGCACCACATGAGTCGGCCACTATTTCTTCGACTGCCAAGCATAATATTCAGAATAACATTTGATTCACTAGAGTTAAAGATGAGCTCTTCATTCCACGTACATCCCCCGAATCGATGAGAACAAATCGTGAAATAATTCATCAATAATTTTAGACCAAAAACTTTTAGTTTTCAAATTTAAGTGGCGTGAAAGTTGTTTGTTGGCAAAAAGTTTAACGTCTAGCCACTTAAATCTGAAAATTTGTGTCTAAAAAATTAAGTGGTAAATTTATCACTTAAATCAGAAAACTTAAAACACTCATATAAAATATTTATTTTACTCTCATATGGTCTTTTTTATTTCCATTTAGGATCATGTCATTCAAATAAATTAATAAGGGCAAAGTTGTCATATTAAAAAAAATTCAATTTTCGGATATTTTATATTCAAACAAGCAACATTTTTTCGGGTACAATTTTCAAATATAAACAAATAACCTTTTCAGTTTTAGTTTTCAGTTCAGTTTTCAATTTTCAGATGTTTTATCAAACGCCACTTGAGAGTAAATTTTAAAATCTCTAAGACCCGGAACATTCCAAAACCTTTCTTCCTTCCCAATTACTTATCCAAGCGAAGGAAATGAACTTTTTAAATAAACAAAATGTGCTTACAGAGCATTTTTAAAATAAAATTGTGTTTGTGGGAGGGCTTAACAATGATTTTTCCCCTTTTTTTAAAAAAAAAAATTTTGAAGTTGATGGTTGTAATTTAATGCACTTAAACTCTGTTTGATAACAACGTCGAAAATGGTAGAAAAAAGAATTAACTTATGTGATAAGTTAGAACATGCGGTGAAATACTCTCGATTTCATGCCTATTTTATGAGTATATTTTTTCCATCATTTTTTTTTTAAAATAAATTTTCTTTCTCACATTCAAAGAAAATTTTTCTATAAAAAAAAGTAAAAAAGTAACGGTTAATCTCATTATATATAGCAATTTAATTTTTAATTTTTCATACAAATAAATTAGTTTTTTTATTATTTTACATTTATTAAACGTAGCCTTAGAATTATAAGTCATCCTTAAATGTGTGGGCTTGCGGAAATAAATCTCTTACCAATATAGTAGGGCAATCTCGGCCCAAATTTGTCCAAATTTATCCAACAGCAAAACTATATTTGTAAGATCCTGGTAGTTACTTTTTTTCTTTATCTTTGTCCCAAGGTGTTTGTATTCATATTGGGATGGGATTAATATTTGCTTGTGAAACTGGTTGTGTTTGACGACAAGTTTTTTTTAGCAAGGATCTTACTCCTACAATACATAAACGGAACGGTTAACTTAATTGGAGTAAAGATTGTCATTTACATTATACGTTGTGATTATCTTTGTTACTAAATGCACAACTTTTTTTGGAGGTACTAAATGCAGAGTCTAAAACTATGCGTGAAATAAAAGTATCAAAAATAAAAATTGAACTTAACTACAAAATTAATTATCAGTTTGTATAAAAAGACCTAAAAAAAATAGCACTTTTTTTTCTTGTAAATTATATATATGCAAGGTAAACTATCATGAATAGCTGGTAGGATGTATTATTGTTTTTGGAACCAGATAGTACTACTACCAAAGAAGCCAGATGGTTGATAAACAGTCATTGTCGGTCATTATGGGTCCAGGTGGATGGTTAGCCCGTCGGCTTCACCCAAGGACATAGCCAGCTTAGGGCTTTGGAATTTTATTTTTTATAGGTATAGTATTTGATTTTAGAGGCAATTAGGTATAAGGGCTCATTATAATAATAATATAATTATAAAGGACATTTAAAAATTAGCTGTGTAAATTAAGGACACTATACAAAAAAGACACTAATACCCCTTCCTTATAATATCGTCTCATTATAACACCAACAGCAACCAGAAGGTGCTAAATGCATTTAGCACCCTCTGCACAGCAACCAGAGGGTGCTAAATGCATTTAGCACTACAACCAAAAGGTACCAGAAGGTATTAGCACCCTCTGGACAGCAACCAGAAGGTGCTAAATGCGTTTAGCACCCCCTAGACAGCAACCAGAGGGTGCTAAATGTGTTTAGCACCACAACCAGAAGGTGCTAAATATATTTAGCACCCGCTGGACAGCAACTAGAAGGTGCTAAATGCATTTAGCACCCCCTGGACAGCAACCAGAGGGTGCTAAATGCATTTAGCACCACAACCAGAAGGTGCTAAATGCATTTAGCACCCCCTAGCTAGAGAGCAACCAGAAGGTGCTAAATGCATTTAGCACCCTCTGGACAGCAACCAGAAGGTGCTAAATGCATTTAGCACCCTCTGGACAGTAACCAAAGGATGCTACATGCATTTAGCACCATCTAGACAACAACCAGAAAGTGCTAAATGCATTTAGCACCTTCTGAACAACAACCATAAGATAACACCACTTGAACAACAAATCAGAAGGTGCTAAAATAATTTTAGCACTATTACAAAATAGAGAACAACAAAATTGATGAGATCAACATCCACTCAATTTATTTATATGTATATAGATATGGATCGACGTAGGGTTCGTAAAAAAATAAAAAAAAAAGAGTTACAATCATATTTTTTTTTCAAATCCCGCTGGGCTGTCAAAATTGATCGATTTCGATAGCAAAACGACTTCTGATCGTCTTAATTTTTCGCGCAATAATAGTAACTTTGTCTTCCGAACAACATATCCAAAAATCAGCCAAATCCAACGGTTCGATCAAAAGTTATATATGTTTTACGATTGCAGATCTAGAAAAAAAAGAAGAAGATGATGATGATGATGATGATGATGATGATGATGATGATGATGAGAACGATGATCCTCTCGGAGATACGATCGGAGAGTAAGGTGGTGGTGGTGGTGGTAGTGGTAGTGGTGGTGGTGAGACAACTTCTCTTTTCTCTTGTTTTTTGTTTTCTCTCTCTAAACTATGTGTATGTAAGAGAGAATAATATGTCTTTTGTATAATTAGAATAAATGATATAGTAGGTTAGTTTTGTCCATCAACATTTATCATTTTCCATAAAATAAATTAATATTATGAAAAGTGTCCTTATTGTAAAACCAAATTATGAAATTAGTACTACTTCCCTTTATTAAACATAAATCCGTCCTTAGAGTTATAACACATTACGGAGCGAGACCTTATAACCCATTATCTCTTGATTTTATAATAATGATCTTTGTGTAAATTTTGAGGGACTGATTTAGCCTTAGAGGCGTTGAAGTTATATTATAATTAAATATTGATTTTAAATTTGTAATTGAGTCATTAAAGTATTAAGTTAGGTTAACCATTTAAATTATGGTGGGCGTTATTCGCACACCAAAAATTATTTGGTTTTAAACCACTTCTTATAATCACTCCAAAAGTTAGCTTATTTTCTTTTCTCCACTCCAAAGTCATTTTCACCGCTCCCACTATTACACAGAGTAATTAACTAATTAAATACATTAATTAATAAGTTAATTAAGTCAATAATTAAATTAAAAAAGAGAAAACTCACTCCCCCTTTTCAAAGGAACACGCGCACGATCTCCTCTTTCATTTCCCCGCCCCTTCACGCTAACCTAACTCACCCACTCCTCTTCACAGACTTGCCCGTTCTTCATCTTTTGTCTCCATCTTCATCACAAGCACCATCATCCCAAGCTTCACTATTGGCATCATCATCTCCCTGTTTATGTCTTTAACATCACGAACCAAGTAAGTTTCATTATCGGCAACTAGAAAACAGATGTGTAGCAATTGAAAATCTTAGAATGAATAAAATATAGGGTTAATTACAAAAATATACAATGTACTTCCACCTATTTTACACTTTGGTCGTTGTACAAATTTTTTGACAAAACTAATAGTGTACTTTGTGTTTGATTTCATTTTGGTCATTCCGTCTATCAGAATTAGTAACGGCGCGCTGAGTTGGCAAACGGCGCGCTGAGTTGTCACTAACAGCCTTACGTGGCATCCCACGTGGCATCTCAACTATAACCAAGAAGAAGAAGAAGAAGACGACTGTTTCTACGAATCTCTTAATCGTATACTCTCTTCCATTACCTCTTCAACTTCTTCTTCTGACCAAGAAGACCCAGAGAAAGATCCCAATTCAAATTTGGGCTCTCCCAGTTATGCTCCGCTACGTTCATTACTAATCCCTATGTTTCCCGTCGGAGTCTCCGGCAACTACGACGTCTGGATCTCCGAGCCTTCTTTCGTCGAAGAACGCTGTACTTGTCTTCTTCTACAGATGGGTCTCTGCCCTCACCCTTCTCTCTCCCGCCTTAAACCCACCGTCGCCGGAGTTAATTCCGGTTTGTCGGTAATGGTATCCCCTGATCGCGTAAGTAGTAATCAACAATGCAGGTCGGAAATAGAACCACAGCAGCGCCGAACCAACTCGAGAACAGTGGGTCAAAATTCGAAATATTTGTTTTCCCTAATTTCTCTAATTCAAGAACCAGCAAAGCAAAGTTACGAAGAGGAGAGAGAAGAGAGGAAAGGGCAACTTACAAATTCAAAGCTTGATTCGTCGGATTTTTCAGAGAGAGAGAGCGCGAGCCCGTCGGAAATGGAAATGGAGAGAGAGTGGGAGCCCGTCGGAAATAGAAATGGAAATGGAGAGAGAGAGAAGGAGCCTGTCGGAAGGAGAATAGAAGGGAGGAAGGAGCTCCCTTTTTCATTTTTCTTTTTTAATTTTTTTTTAAATAAATTTTAAGTTTTATATAAAAATAATTTGATGTAAATTCCACGTAGGATACCACGTGGGATGCCACGTAAGACCGTTAGTGACAACTCAGCCCGCCGTTTGCCAACTCAGCGCGCCGTTAAAGGAGTTACTAACTCCAATAGACGGAATGACCAAAATGAAAACAAACACAAAGTACACTATTAGTTTTGTCGAAAAATTTGTACAACGACCAAAGTGTAAAATAGGTGGAAGTACATTGTATATTTTTGTAATTAACCCTAAAATATATTGTCTAATTTACGGCGCTTGGCATCTAACGAGTATATTACTTATTAGACATAGGGTGACTATAGTGCAACAAGAAGACGATGCCCAGCAAGTATGACTTACTTTCTCGCTTGACATAGGGTGACTAGAGTGCAACTAGAAAATGGATGTCCAGCGATTGAAAATTTTAGAATGAATAAAATCTATTGTCTAATTTATATCGCTTGACATCTAACGAGTATATTACTCGATAGACATTAGGTGAATATGGGGCAACCAAAAGATGGATGTCCAGTGAGTGAAGTTTAATTTCTCGCCCGTTATCTGACGAGTGAGGCATATATTTTGTTCCAAGTGAAAAGTAAATCAAACACACTCACGACAATAGCAAATTATGTATCTTTAAAATCAACTATACTATAAGGACCCTTCATATACGAGTATCAAAATGTTGTCATGCTTACAAAAAAGAAAGGCATCAAACATTTTCTATGCAACAAAAAATTACATATTCGTATCAAAAGCAACTATATTATAAAAATCATTCCACATGCGAGGGTAAAAGTGTTGTCATTCATACAAAAAAGAAAGGTATCAAATATTTTCAATGCGACAAAAAGTTACACATTCGCATCAAAAGCAACTATATTATAAGGACCATTCATATACGAATGTAAAAGTGTTGTCATTCATACAAAAAAAAAAGGTATCAAACACTTTGTATGCGACAAAAAGTTACATATTCGCATTAAAAAAGGAATAAAAAGGGTTAACTAGCATTTAGAATGTCTCTTGGTTTTATTCCAGCAAGGGTCATGTCCAAGAGAAATTTTCTCTATTCTTGGCTTAATCTTCTGGCATACGGATGACCAACTAAACTATGGGGCAACTCATGGTTATGAAAACCGCAGCGCACTTCTAACCTCTACTTATCTCCATCAATATTCACATCGTGGAGTGAGTTTTGGTAACACTTTCTATCTTCTTTGCAATATTCTTGGTATGAGTTACCCCACCTCTTTCACACCCTAAATATAGCCTTGGATGCCTCTTCATAGCACTACCCCCTTGGTCGAATTTCGTAGTTACGACTATAGTTCTTATACATCTTTCTTGATTTTGACACCAATCAACCAAACAATATCGAGAATGAAATACATAGAGAAATAAATATTATACACAATAAATTAATAATATATTATACTACTTAAGGAAATTCGCATTAAGAAAATCATTTAAGACATTGTAATCAAATTATAAAGTAAATTTACTTCGTTTGCTACAAAGACTAGAGTAACATCAATTTTTATAACTTTATCATTATCCGAATTATGGTCACCAATGGAAAGAAGGAGGGACTAGTCACCGCCATCAGAATTATGGTCCACCAATATCAGCCTTATAGTCACCACAATAAATTGCATCTAGAGCCATCATATCCTCTAAAGATTGATCATCCCCACCATCTACACCTGTTTCACCACTATTACAATGCTCTAATTCAAGGCAATCGGGATTAAGAGGTTTTGCTTTAAATTGGCCAAAGTCAATATTTTTGAGATATTGACAATTTTTTCAAATGCTAGAGACAAGGCAATATACATCTTGAAATAATGAAATTATTTGAAGATTAGTTTATTAACCAATGAAAACTTTTGTAATACTAAATTACCAAACATTTTTTCAAGTTAATGAACACCCACAAATAAATTAGTCTTATTCGCTACATGTCTGGTGATTATACTTGTAACGCCCCGAATCTCATTTAGAGGATTACTCCTCCGAGACCCGGTTCGTCACAGGTGCCGTACGCTGACGGTAGAAATATCACTCGTACAAAAATTAAATTTCAGAAAAATTGGACATGAGGAGTCTATAAGTTCAATAAATTCAAACCTGTGAATAAAAAGTGTAACTCTCATTCTACGCAGCTAAATATTTTCTAATATACTAGAATCTATTTACAACCCAATAGGGCTACTACAATTCACAGCTAGCCTCCAACGAGGTCCCAAGTACAACTTATACAATTCCCACAATGTATACAACATATAGTAGTAAAAATTCAATATATGTTGGTTATATTATCTATAACACATGTCTTATTTATTATATTCTAGGAGTAAAGGTATATAGGCAGACTAAGAGTACGCGCCTTCACTCTTCTTTCTTTCAGAATAACCTGCAGATAATCTAGATGGAAAATAGGTGGGGTAAGTCGAAAGACTCAGTGGAAATCGTACGTTAAGTTTAGTTACGAAAACAGTCGTTAGAAATTCTTTTTCGAAAAACAATAAAAAAGTCTTTCTTCTATAATAATGTAAAGTAATCCCTTCAGGGATTCATATATATATATATATATATAACAGTTCAGAAAGTAGTACTTTCTCACTTTAAAACATCAGTGACGCTACGTGAAAGTATTCTTTAAACTTTGTATAAAACTAACCCCGTCTAAGTTTGAAAATCCATGGTACCATGTATAATTTTCATCTCACAAACCCGAGCCGTAATCTCACAACTCTCCCACTATCCCAGTGTATAACCGGGTCTGCGTTTCGTGGCCTTTCACCTACGCGGCAGCAGGGCTTCCCGTTCGTTTTTGTGCACGGTTTCGAGTCTTGCACCCAGGAGACTTTATCCCAAATTTCGACCCCAATCGTTAGAGACCAAACCCGGGACCTAACAGGGACTAGCGTTTTCATATAATCAAACTGTCATATTCCCAGGTTCAAATGTGATACAACCGTGCCATAACAATACTTATCGTTAAACAGATATAGTAACAACCTATATTCGACGGGAGTTTTTTATCACTTGTACTGTCTAGCTCGGTAACTCATCAACAATTATTTTTGTAGCATAAAATCTACCACTTGAACCATTTAGGATAATTATTATCTTTCGAAATAAGAATCAAGAACGTACGTGTAGGTTCCAACTGGTTTTCGTAATAATCACAAAGGCGTTTATAGTCTCTTGGTAGAATACGTATATCATGATAAAATTCCACCACTTGGACCAATAAGGAAATAATACAAATCATATGTTGGAAGTTTTTTAAGGTAAGGTCCAAGTGGGTTTTAGGTACAATTCAAACAAATAACTTCAATTCATAGATAGAATAAACAATTTATTTTATATATAGGTTGTTTAAACACCCATTTCAATATTTAAGTGTAATACCATCATCTGTGTACAAGCTCATTTCAAACAAGTTAGGATTCTTTATGTAATTTCCCCAAATCAAGTGATAAATCATGTACTATAGTTTAGGTCATGTAATTTAAACCATATATAGTCTATTCAAAGCATTAATTTCATCTCGAAAGCAAAGTAAATTCATTTATTCAAAAGTCCCATTTTTCACATGCTAGACATATATGTGTTCATAAGGAAAAATCATAATTTGGTAGTAACAAGTTAAAAAACAAGTTAATTGTTTGATTATCACCTCTACGAAGTTCGTTCTTCGAATTTGAAAACCTGTTCCGAGCCATCGGTCCACCAATTTTGAGATTCCCAATTTTTCTTTTCAAGCCCTAGCTATGGAGATGGTGGAAAAATGAAGGAGGAGATGAATAGTGATTATTGTAAATGGAGGTTTTGGTTAATAATTATGTGTGTTTTGAAAGGTAAAGAGATGTAGATGAATAATTCTCAAAACCTCTCTCTAGAAATCTCTCCATCCCTCTCTAGAACACTCTCGGCAATGGAGATGAAAATGAGGAAGAAGTGAAGGAGATCGTGTATATATAAATATACTGTAGTTAATTCCACAGTTACTGTTCACGCGGTTTAGGACTTATTGTGCTGTACTTTGGACGGTCATGACTTCTCGCTCGGATGTCCAATTGAGGTGATCTTTATGTCCACGGAAAGCTTACTCGGAGCTCTAAAACTTCCTAGAAGGAAGTGTCTCCAAATTCTAGACAGATAATTTCTAAAAATTCGATGAAGTCGACGCGTTAATGTTACCGAATGAACAACTGATAGCGATTGACCTATTTTGCGCTCAGTTTCGACCTAGTAGAAGTCCGAATTTACCTTCGACCCAAACATAAATGTTGTAGATTTCCTAAAAATCTAGGGTATTACTCGAACAAAAACTCAATCTGACGAGAAATGAAGGAGTTACACTTCCTCCAAGTTAACCAAAAATTGTG
This sequence comes from Lonicera japonica, assembly GCA_021464415.1. NCBI lineage: Eukaryota > Viridiplantae > Streptophyta > Magnoliopsida > Dipsacales > Caprifoliaceae > Lonicera > Lonicera japonica. Next base: position 2,893,531 of record CM038466.1, read on the forward strand.
AAATCGAGTAAATTGAAAACTTGCAATCTACATCCCGATTTTGAGTCGAACCATCCGAAATGATTTACAGCTATTCTAATAAGCTTAAATATATCGACATGACTTATTGGAAGTCTCCGAACTCTGTCGCTCCTTTAAGAACAATATTTCACTATACGGAGCTCGAAATCTCCATAATCGCGATTTTTGAACGCGATAAACTAGAGATTTAAGAACGGGGTGTTACAGACTGACTTGGAAAGGTCCAAAAAAAAGAATTCAAGCCCTAACGGGATTTAGTCATTAATCGAGCTTATAAAGAGTACTAGCTTGCAATTTAAAACATGGGGTATTACAATACCTCTCATACTCGCTTATCATGGAACAAGTTACATGCTATGACTATCTATGATGTCCAACGAGTGGACATCACAACAAAATTTTCTAATTTCGCTATATTTCCAACGAATGAACTACTATAATTCACTCCATGTCAAGCGACTGTCACTTTATTTTCAATTATGTATACTATGTTCAATGTTTAAAGTGTTGTGTATGTATTCATTGCGTAAATATAAAAAAAAGAAACACAATGACATACAAAACACTAAGCATACTTCTCATTCATCACAATTTTCTTGCATATCACCTTTAGCTTCTTTATTATATTTCCTCTTTAACTTTATAGTGTTCTCATTACTATTCATAGGTCTAGGTTTTCGTGCTTGAAAAACAAAGTGCTGCTTTAGTGCTTAATTTTCTTCAATCAATGAAAGTTTTTGTGCATTTCGATCAAAAAAATGAGGAGAATAAAAAGGGAGTACAGGGAGCTTGGCTTGGTAGATTGGTTGGTGAGGAAATTAAACATGGGAGAGCATTTAATTCTATTTGAATTTTACAAAGTAATTATAAGTTAATATAATATGCAATTAAGAAGGTTAATTTTAACGCTATGATAAATAATTATTGGGTAAAAATATATATGAGTGGTGTGCAAATAGATAGTTAAATACATTTTAACATTGGAGTATTATCAAGTAATTTTTAGTGTGCGAATAGAACCCGCCTAAATTATTCATGTCCAAATTAATTTTATGAATGTGCCATTTTCACCCCAATTAATTTTGTGACTTAATTGATTTTAATATAAACCGGTTGAGAATTTTGAGAATTCTTAACAAACTTTGCCTAAGGTCTAAGAGGCATGACTCTTGCAAACTTAACCAAAGTAGCAAGAAGTCCATGGTTAAGACCTCTTCTGAGGCAAATTGTTTATCTTACTTAATTTTTCTTAACTTTTTCTATGTTATGGGGGCCTTATAGTATCATAGGGCTTATTCCATCTGACACTACAACTTAGATAAAAGAAAAGACAAGAATTGAAGCAAAATAAGACAAACAAATTTTGAAGCAAAATTTCTTTATTCATTAAAGAAAAACGAGTATAGATGTTCAAAACTTATATTACAAAAGTAAGAAAACATAAAATCTTACAACTATTACTCCTAAAGTTACTAAGCTCATCCCGCGTCATCACCATCAGCTCCATCCCCAAAGAGCAAGGGTTTGTTGGTCTCCTACTTTTTTAGTAAATCAGGTTCTTCTTCGCTGATCAACTAAAGAATAACAAGGACATCTCCTCGTTTCTCCAAAATTCTAGCCTCAAGCTCTGGAATGACACCCATGTCAGTTGGGAGCTCAATATCCTCGAGATTGTCAGGCTATTGAAGAGCAAACTCCTGACACTTTAAGAAGCCCGCCATATATGCATCACTTATCTTGGCGAGTGATTATCCTTAAGCACAGAAGTTCTCTATGGCTTGGAGCTCGAGGGCAGGAATAAAGTTCTTGAGATCCTGGACTTCCCTCCCCAAGTCAGAAAATTGGTCCCTCAGGGCCCCATTCTGATAAAGAACACCGGATAGCTTGTCTCTCTTGTCCGCCAACTCAGCTTTGAGCACTTTAATGCCCTACTGGCCTTCTCCCTTCCCTCTCGTTCGAGCTCTGCCAGCTTCTGAGCTTCCTCCTTCCCCTTACGCTCAAACTCTAGCAACGCCCTCAGATTGGAAAACTCCTGCTCAGCTCTCTCAGCTCGGGCCACGGCTCTATCGAGATCAGCTCGGAACACCCTGAGATCATTTTGGGCTTTTTCCAAGGCGGCAGTGAGAGGCCAATGGTCGGTGCCCTCATTGGCCATATGAAAAGTTGAGTAAAATAGGGAGATGGCCTAAAGATCGAGAGTTGACCATTATAGCTCAAAGAAGAAAGGAATAATACAACTTAAAATTTAAAAAAAAAAAAGAAAAAAAAATAGGTGCAATACAGAGGCAAATTACCTGACTTATGTAGAAGTCGAACTCATCAGCTACCTTGCTGGTGCCCGCCTCCCTGGCATTCTACAGCATACCCTTACCTAGAGGGGGTAGGGTTATCCCCGGTATGAAGAACCTTGAACAGTATCTATCGGTTTTAAAGACGGTGGAACTGACTACGTCTCCAAAAGCGGACTACTTGTGGGCTGTGTTAGGATCAATCTCTTATATGTCCTCATCCTAAGACACCACCTGCTTGTATGCAGCTCTGGAGGATGAGACCTCTCTAGGAGAGCTGGGCATAACGTCTTCGTCATGGAGCTTTTCAACTCTCTCCAACCCTACCTCCTACAAGTTGAGATGTGGGAGATTCGTCAAAGTACCTATCATCAGCTTAATGTATGTGCCAACGGTCATCTCCTCTTTAGTACCCTACTCTGTGATTGAAGCCTAAGATGGATGAGTAGGGGCAATGGATCCGCTAATCATATTGGGCCTCTCAGCAGGTTGGGAGCCCCTCTGAAGAGTCATCTTCCTCCTAGAAGCTCTGTCTGGATTGATCAACGGGGGTCTATCTACGACAAACATAAGAAAAATGTCAACTATCAGTAAAGGAAGGAGCTCTGAATGAGCTAAGAACAGTCTCACAAAGAGAAAAAAACTTACAAGAATTAGGTAGGAGAGGGACTTGGCTTATAAGAAGGGATGCTCAGAGGAGTAGCCTTGGTGGTGCCACCTAGTGGCTGTTTGCTTTTTCTTTTTTGGAGCCCATGTCCTCTTCTTCCTCCTCTGGCTCTTCGATAGCTGTGGGAGCTGTAGGCACTTCCTCCAAAGCTTTAACCGCAATCATAAATGCAGGCACCTCCTCGAGCACTGTGAAGGGCCTATTGAGCTCGAGGTCCCTGAGAGTTTAGATAGCCAAATCCATGTTTGTAGGCCTGGGACCTAGCCTGAAGCGCCACATCATTTCTGGAGCTATGATCTCTGCGTAGTTCTTCAGCAAGAAGAATTTGGTGTCGTCAATTCACTCCTAGGGAGCCTCTGCAACTTTTTTTTATACCAAAAAAAAGACAAAACAAACAGTTAGCTCGAATATAAAAGAAAAATGAGAAAAATGACGTAAAGTTGAACACTTAAAAAGAGAGTTTGGCTCAATGTACCAAGTCTTTAAGTCAATGACGCTGGGGCACCCTAGCTCGTGCTCCGATCCTGTGCCAGACACGAAGAAGAATCTCCTCTTCTAGTTGGATATGCTGCTGATAAGGTCTTGAATGACCTTGGGAGCTCCCAGCCTGGAAGAACAGCTGAGAATCCCTATGTTCCTGCCACGTCCGTCCTTGCATTGAAACAAGGATAGGAACTCGTCCACAGAGATCTCGTGGCTCCCTGAGAAAATGGCCCTAAATATCATAATGAACCCGATCAAGCAACTCCACATGTTGGGGGGAAATTGCACTACGGCGAGGTTTAGGGCGGCCAAAAACTCCCTCGGGTGATCGTCCATTGGAAAGTGGAGCCTGTGCTCAAAAGCGGACTAGTAAAAATACACCTCGCCGGGCAAAAAATAACAAGCCCTCTCGTCTGGGCTAGGAGCTCTGATTCTCACCCCATTGGGGATCTAATATTTATCCCTAAACATCAGAATATCTGGTGCAGAGAACATGAAAGGGATGGAGAAAATGAACAGAGAGCTTAGATATATTGTGTACGCCCTGATGGCCTCCTCAGTGTTTTCAATCGTGGGAGGAAGGCAAATGGTGACCTCTTTTAGGTCGTTGTCAAGGATACGAACTGTATTGACAGGCGGTAGGGCCTGCGAAGTCGAACCAATGTTCTGGATCATGCTTAAATAAGGGCCAGTCTCCCCTTGGGTTACGATTTCTAGGTTTTGACCGTACTCGGTGAAATGAACCATAAGGAAGGCTAGGGTGTGTAGAGAAATAAAAAGATCAAAGCAAGGAATGATCCATGAATTCGATGAAGTTCTTCAAGGAAACACTTAAAAATCTTCTAAAAGAATGGTCTGAAAGGGGGTTTGTAGGCCAGATTAGTAAGAAAAAGAAACAACTTAGGGCTTTTGGGCTCTAAGGTACTTAAGGTTTAAGAAAGATGAAGTGAAAACTCTAATAAGGAAAAATGGGTTCATATAATGTGTGTGGGAGAAGCTAACTGTCCACTCAAGCCTTAACTACCCACTCACATACCCACTACCTTACGTTTACACGTCCTCTAAGAAATACAAAACTGGTGGGCACAATCTCTTCAAAACGGTAACGACCAGATGGGGATCTTTAAATAGCGAAGTAGTGGGAAATAAAAGAGGTTTTCGAAGTCAAGTATTCAACCCTTCAAAATTAATAACCCAGAACGATCATCAGGAGCTCATGTCGTGAACAGCTCGAACTGATAGAGCTCCGAGCTATCATATGAGTTTATCCTCCACGTTGACCTCCTCTGAGCTGAACGGCAAGGATAGGGGGCAATTGATGGTGCAAATTAGTGACTTAATTCACTCCGCCAACCACGAGTAGACAGGTGGCCTCCCACGTCAACAATATCGCTACCCTCCAGCAAACGGAGCTTGGGAGCTCTGTTTAGTAGTTCTTCAGGAGCCATAGCTCCAACCAACAGTTATTTCAGTCCGGAGGATTATTCTCGAGCAATAAATTTTGGAGCTCAAAAAATAGAGCTCTCCCCATGAGCTCCGAGCTCCCAAGCCAACCATTGTATCAGGAAAGACACATACAGCATGGGCGACTGCTGCCAACTTCGTCAAACACTGCAGAACCTCCCTCACCTTCATTAAATGCATATCCACTATATTTAATCCCACGAAATCCTTGGGGAGGCAAGATTAGGGTTGATGGGAATGAGAAAATGGCCCTGGATCTACTTCACAGAGCTCCCCTCACACATATCCTCTGTCTCATATATATAAAAGAAGTATTTACTTCTCTCAACAACTAAGATCAATCACTTTGAACAACCAAGAATAATAAAACAGCAATAGAGCATTCGACAAAGAAAAAAAGAGAGATCGAACTCCTATAGCACATATTAGAGCTCCTAATATAGGAAAGTTATAACTCATGTAGCTCAAGCACACTTTTATTATAATATTGTGATAATATAATAACCAGAGATACTTTTATAAGTTTGTAATAGTTATTTAATTACTCTCAATACAAAGCAAACCGAGCTCCTAACTCTATTTCACAGATGATGACTAACCTATATTTTCATATGAGGCCAACCTCATTTATATATCTTTGACTTTCTTAACTTGCTGTATTTATTACGTTAATCATTTGACTGTGTGGTCTAAACTACCTTTCTAGTTTTACGTACCAACAACGACTATTCTTAATAAATCTTACTTTATAAATATCAATTAGTAGATTTCCAAAATATAAATTTGATTAAAATTTGACTTTTGAATAATAATGATTAGAAAATTTTGAAAAGTTTATGAGAGTGTGTGTAGAACAGTATATAGTTAGGTGTATGTTTTATGTGTGAGTAAAAATAATATTGATTTAATATTTTAATATGATAAAAAAATCAAATTTTAAGAACTATGATTAATTATATGCTAATTAAATGTCGTGTGAGGCTTTAGAACAAATTACTTTAAAAAGTAAATATTTAATCAAACTTTGCATTTTATATACATATAAATTGTTTTGCTTGGGTTTCTCCGTGTAGTAATCTGACATATGTTTAATAATGTATATATATATATATGTGTGTGTGTGTGTTTTGACCGAGAGCTTTTCCAGGTCAAATTTCGACAGTTGCAAAATATTTAGTGGTCAACGCCTGATCACTATTCTGCGAATAGTGATTAGTTGAGGTGCGCGAAAGTTAATCCGGATACACTGTGGTGACAGTAAAAAGTATCTAAATAAATAAATATATATGTGTGTGTGTGTGTGATGTGTTATTATTTATTTCTTTACTTAGTTTTAATTAAATATCTTGTTTTCAAAGAAAAAAGAAAAAGAAAAAAAAGAGTTACCACTAACTTAAAATTCTCGGTACACATATGAATTCACTCTTTTTTTTCTGAAAATATATATATATATATATATATATATATATATATTTGTATTACAATAATAACAAAGTCAAGACAAGACCTTTAGTATTCCCAAGTGTCCATGCGATCGGTAGCAGGTACAAAGTCCATTGTCTCAAGTTCTCAACTCAACAATGCGACGCCGTCGGTCTTAGATGCCCTTCCTCGTTCTTTTTACAATAAAACCACTCGACCTTTCTGCCTATATATATATATATTTAATTCGATGCTTAATTAAATACACCGACAGACAAAAATATTCCAAATTGCACTACTAAATAAATAGTGTGTTATTGTGTCAAAAAAAAAAAAAAAATAGTGTGTTAGATTACTACACTGGAAAACACTACTAAATAGTATGTTACCCAATTTTCCTCAATAATAAATAAACACGTAATAAGAATTCAATTCCACTAACCACCATTTCTCTCTCTCTCTCTCTCTCTCGTCTACCTATTTATCTCACACACAAACTCTGTTTCTTTCAGAGTTAGAGTTGAGAGTCAGACGACTCAGTCCCAAATCCCTTCATCACATTGCCCCCACCTTCATCTTCATCTTCTACCCTTTACTGTTTCTTATCATCCAATTATAGTGCAATTATAGCAACAGTTTTTGTTTGGATCAAATCCCTTTGAGAACAAAAAAAAAAAAAGTTTTTACCATTTTGTCTCGCATTTACTCAATGCGACCGATTTGGTATCCAAAACCCTAAATCTTTCTCCTTTTTTTTGGTTATTGAAATCTCCAGATCTGAACTTTGGTTGAGATGGGAGAGCGTTCCAACAAGTCAAGGGGATGGTTCGGGTATTTTCTAGTACTCATAATTCTGGCAGTGATAGCCACCGCCGTCGTGCTTACCATCAAAAAGAAAACTCAGCACTCGGGGCCGGCCCCTGTACCTGGTCCACCTGGCGCCATTACCAAGAAATATGCTGATGCTCTCAAAGTCGCTCTTCAGTTCTTCGATGTTCAAAAATGTAAAACTCCTATCCTCTTCTTATTTTATACAATATATATGTATATATATGCAATCTTGATGCACTTTTTAGATCTACATTGTCAATTATGTTGTGATTTATGTTTCTTTTATTTTTTTTTTTGAAATTTGACTAGTTTAATTTCCTGATAATACGGACCCAACTTTATTTGGACACAATAGTACAATATAATAATGAAGGAATTCTCTTTTTTTTTTTTTGTAAATAATCTGCCATGTAAGTTCTTTAAATATTTTGAGCAAATTTAGGGCAGTTATGGTAGTTACTTGGATTCAAAATTAATGGAAGTGATCAGTGGCCTTGTCATTAAAGAAGGGAATTTATTTTTAGTAGAAGGTGCTTCTTTTGTTGTGTTTTGAATTGTGTTATTCAGAATTTGAGTGTGGGTGGAAATGCTATTTTGGTATTTCAGCTGGTAAGTTGGAAAACAATAAGATATCTTGGAGGGGGGATTCAGGTCTTAACGATGGAAAGGAAGCAGATGTGGATCTTTCCAAAGGAATGTATGATGCTGGCGATCATATGAAGTTTGGCTTCCCAATGGCTTATACTGCCACAGTGCTATCATGGGCCATTCTCGAGTATGGGGATCAGATGAATGCAATTAATCAGCTCGAACATGCCCAAGATTCACTCAAATGGATCACTGACTACCTGATAAACGCTCATCCTAGGGATAATGTTCTCTTTATCCAGGTTACTCAAATATTTCAACTCCCTTTTTAGCTGCTTCTTTCTTTTCTTTGATGCGGTTATGTCATGTCCATGTGTTTCTAGCAAGTATTTTTCATTTCCTTGCTACCCATTGGGTGTCTTCATGGAGTTTGTTTTCTTATCTGAATTTGAACTCCGAATCTCAAGTCTACAGACTGAATATGAATGATTTGTGTGTTTTTCATCTGAATGCAATATCTTAGCAGTAAACATATTGCTTTGACCATTTTGCCCTTAATTTATCTTTTAAAGTAGGACCAAAAGGGTTCGGTTGAGGGAAAAAATGGTATAATGCAACCATTCAGACAAATTAATTTCATTAATACATAGGAGAGCCTCTAAGTCATTTAGAGGCGTACTAAGGGTGCGTTTGTTTCATTGTCTGAATATGAATGCTAAATCTGAAGACCAAATACCGGTTCTAAAGTCTAAAAATTGAATCTGAAATATTTGTTTGTTTTGTTTCTGAATGTCATATTTGAATACGTGTTGTTTGTTTGAACATATTACATCTAAGTGCTGAATAACACTTATTTTATGAAAATGACTACATTTAAAAGAATAAGGGCAAAAGAGGTATTTATCTCTTTAAAAAGTAAGACTTCAAACTTAAGAGGTAAGCCTACCTCTTATTTTTTAAGGGGCAAAATAAGCGTTCAGATATGAACCAAACAAAATTAAAACATCTTTGGCCGTTCAAACTTCACGGGGTCAAAACAAATAGACCCTTGAAACCTTAGGGGTTGCTACAGTGGTAAGGGCGTACTTGGGACTGTGTGAGTAGGCGCATGGTCTCAGGTTCGAATCCCTGCTGCGTGAAACCTTTCTTGGGCCACTGGGGGAGTCTCCCAGTCGAGCAATCAGGGCTTCATGGGATTAGTGGGGTGGGGCCCCGATACCCATGGTTATCAAAAAAGACAAAACAAATAGACCCTTGTTTATTTTGTTTTCCTTTTCATGTGTACGAACTGTCCCAGGTGGCTTTGTAGAAGTAGATTGTCACTTTTACTAATTTTGGGCGCAATCAGAAAGATTGATCCAGTTAATTGTAGGGAATGGCCTCAAAAATATATGTTCAAGAACCTTATGACATTTTCAATTTGGGGCAGGTGGGGGATCCTGATGCAGACCATAAGTGCTGGGATAGGCCCGAAGCGATGACCAAGGAAAGACCGGTCATACAGATCAACACTTCTACCCCAGGAACGGAGGTTGCAGCTGAAACTGCGGCAGCTATGGCATCTGCATCTCTGGTGTTCAAGTCTATTGACTCTGCATACTCGAGCTCGCTTCTTAAGCATGCTCAACAATTGTTTACATTTGCCGACAAACACAGAGGTTCATACAGTGTGAACATTCCCAAAGTGCAAACTTACTATAATTCAACGGGTTACGGGGATGAGCTGTTGTGGGCAGCTAGTTGGCTTTATCATGCAACAAGAGATCAAACATATCTCGATTATGTGACTGGCCAAAACGGAAAAGATTTTGCTAAGTGGGGAAGTCCAACCTGGTTTAGTTGGGATGACAAGCTACCTGGAACGCAGGTATGTTCACGTTGTAATTGGTGTCAGGCCATCTTCTCATAATTCTAATTTTGCATTATGCTTCTGCATGATAACGTGTTGTTATTGCTTAGGTCTTGAATTAAGTTCCCTCGTTAATAGAAACAATAATTTCAACATACTCAAGGGGTCAACAATAAAATTTCTGTTTCCTATCAAAAAAAACAATAACTCTTATTTACATTGATTAGGTCTCAAAAAGAAAACATGACACTTAATTTGAGACGTTTCATAAAGGAAAGGGTTGTGTAGTTAAAACTTACGTTGCTATAAAGTAACCAGTTGATATTGGAGATGTCTGATCATTTGGTTACAGTTTTAATATTTTTCATTTGGGAAATTTGATTTTGACCCGAGAAATAGTTAAGTTGGCACTAAAGTCCCTATCTTACCCTCCTCTTCCTCATCAATCATCACAATACCTTAACCCTAACTAACTTGACCCACTGCTGGCTACTGCCAGCTCCACGAGATCACGACCATGTCTTCTTCCTCATCTCCAATTACAGACCTTTCAATAGCTGAAAACCCCTTGGCGCTGGTTTGCATTGGTGACTCCGACCGTCCAAAAAAACTTTGCCTTCCTCATCTACGCATATCACCACTATCCCCACTTTTCTGGTTCAACATTTTCTCCCTCTCCGCTCCATCCCCCAAACCTGTGCTATCTCCAAACCCATCTCCAAAAAGCTCATCACCGATGCCACCTCCCATCTCCGCAGCCCTCGTTGCTGGCACTGCCACATTCAAGCACCACAGTAGCTTTGTCGACAAGAAGACCTCTACATCAGACAGTCTGAGCCCGTTCCAGCCCAATACCACCACCTCTGATGGCGGCCACAAGCCGATGGCTCCACCTCCGCCACCGCATAAATTGTCAAGCACCAAAATACAGAGTTTTTATATTTTTTAATATTAAGTGGGTCAACTTATTTATTTCTTGGGTCTAAATAAAATTTCCCTTTTCATTTCTATGATGAATTAGGAATTGGTACTATTTTTCTTTTCTTCACAATAAGATACAATATTCTTGACCATCTTAATATTCTCAAAGTATATGCAATCTGGTGCAGGTTTTGTTGTCCAGGGTAAGCTTCTTTGGTTCAAAAGATGCATCAAACTCAGCAAATCTCCAGAATTACAGAAGAACTGCCGAGGCTATTATGTGCGGCCTCCTGCCAAAATCTCCAACAGCGACTTCCAGTAGAACTCACAGTAAGCTTTCTTTTGTAGCCTGTCCACATTTCTTAATAATATCGACATTCTACTACTCGAACAAAGTTTTTCAAATTTTATTTTGAAAAATATAAAATAAATTATTTTGTCTCATAGTCTATTTTTAATGCAGGTGGTCTGATATGGGTCAGTGAATGGAACGCTTTGCAGCACCCCGTTGCATCTGCATTTTTAGCAGTCATTTACAGTGATTACATGCTTTCATCCCGCACTGCTAAGCTATCCTGTAGCGGAAATTCCTATTCACCCTCAGCTCTTCGGAAGTTTGCCACGTCACAGGTATGCTTTACATTCCAAGTATTTTTATGTATATATATTTGCTAAACGTAGGATAATAACCCTTTTTCTTTTGTTAGGCTGATTATGTGCTGGGAAACAATCCTTTGAAGATGAGTTTTCTTGTGGGGTATGGAGATAACTACCCACAATACGTGCACCATAGAGGAGCCTCAATTCCAGCTGATGCAACCACGGGGTGCACAGATGGTTTCCAGTGGCTTGATTCAACCAGGCCCAATCCCAATGTTGCTGTTGGAGCACTAGTAGGGGGACCCTTTTTGAACGAGACGTTCATTGATTCGAGGAACAATTCTATGCAAACGGAACCAAGCACATACAACAGCGCAGTCATTGTTGGCCTTCTATCTAGTCTTGTAACCACCTCTTCAGTGGTTCAATCTTTCACTTAAAAGGAGAGCCTCTCTCTCTCTCTCTATATATATATATATGTGATCGATGGCATTATCAATTATGGTATGTGTAATAACATGTAGCTGTATGATGTTGTATGTTTTTTATTTTTTCATTTTTTGAGTTGAAATAGTTTGCTTTTTACTAGGATGAACTTCTCAGTTGTGCTTCGTCTGTCACCTTATAAATAAGCATTTCTGAAAAAAAAGGACTCCCCATTATTGCGATGCTCAAGCTCAACATCATATTGGTTGTGTTCCACCAACGAGCAGCAGCCAAGAGCCTAAAGAAAGCAGTGAGAAAGAGAGAAGTGTTCCGTTTCGTATATCTAATTTTTTTAATGTATATATTTCTTTTTTCCACTAGTGATAATGTTGTTAATGTGAATCAGAGTGTATACCCCACATTTCTCCAACAGTTGATGAACCAGAGCTACTATTAGTTGGTTCAAATACAATGTTCTCACATTGGTAGTGTAGTGGGTGAACGTACATTGGGTTAATAAGTGGGATTGATTTGTACCGAGGCTTTTTAAGTCACACTTGAAGTTCGTAGGTGATTAAATTGAAGACAGTACTAGTACAAGCTATTATACATGCAAGGATAGGATTCGGTCAAATGTTGGATCGAATTGACACATTGCAAGTTATACAAACAATGAAGAAGACTTTTTGTAACTGTGCACGAGGAAGAAGGCTCTCAACCCAGTTGAAAAAACGATTAATTCTAACAACATTTGGTCCCACTTATGATTCAGGGACGTTTCTCTAACATTTGATTTGCCAGAGTTATAATTAAAATTAGTTGGCTTATAGGAAAAAAAAAAGAGTTTGGTGCCTAAACCTTCACCAAATCTTAAAACGACTCATCACCTTCTTGGGTTACACAACAAATTAACGTTTTGAATCAAATTAACGTTTTTAGTGCAAACAGTTTCCTTATTACAAGGCTACTACACTAACATTTCCTTATTAAATGTTTTGAATCACTATCAAACATACCCTTGTAATAAGGAAACTGTTTCCACTAAAAACGGGTAAATCCTATTTTATTTTTTTTGAAACAGACGATACAACTAAATTTAATTTAGGAGTTTAGTTTGTCACATACCCTATTATTGTTATTGGTAGAGAATTATATTAAATACTAAAACTAATTTTGATTGTTAATATTTTGCTTTTAACTTTAGAAATAATTTGATTCTTTGACCAAATAACTACATGGTCAGTTGACCATAATTTCTCAGTGAGACACTAACCTCTAACTAGATGTTGAGCAAATGCCGCACGATTCTTTGACTAATAATTGATGGAGCCCTAAAAGGAAACTAACTGATCGAACTGCATCAATGGTGACAAATTTAAAAGCACTTCCGGTCCCTCTCTGTATTTAGGACGTACGTGAAAAAACCGTAAAATCGATCTCTATTATCGCCTTTTTTGGTGATTATTTGAAAAGATTTTTTATTTTTTTTTAAAAGGGAAAGAAGCAAAAAAGAAAAAGAAAAAGAAAAACCCACATGAGCGGAATTCTGCTTAATTTGCAAGTATTAATTATTGGTTAAAGAAAGTACCTATACCTTACATAGCTTGAGGACTTGGAGGTAACTTACTTAGTAAATTGACATGGCCATTTTTATTCTCCATAACAAATTCTCTAAACAATTATTTAATTAGACCTTACTTTTATGGTTTTGCATTCAGTTTAGTTAAAAATATTTTAATACGTATCTTGTTGGGAAAAGATAGAGAAATTGATCCCTGTTTTATTAGTAAACTTATGTCATGATATTGGCAGAAAATATATGCTATAGTTACAGTTAGTAAATCTCAAGCCTAAACTTTTTAAAAATTGAAGTGAATTTTTTTTATCACTCGGATACACCCGCGTGCTTAACGAAATTAAATGGTTGGAAGCTAAGGTACCGAGTAGCCATATGGTGCATGATCGAGACCACTAGCTAAGGAAAACAAACACCAAATTGTCATATCATTTTGCCTTTGTTGTTAATATGGCCAATAGGAAGACAGCACCAAATTGTGCCTTTGTTGTTAATATAATTTTCAAATTAAATTGCGCTCCACGGAGATGATACTGAGTTGCTCTAATTGCAGAAAATGACAATTTTACCCTCAAACTCAATCAATGCAATGTTCAACTTTATTCTCTCTCTTCCCTTTCCAAACTTCTCTATCCTCTCTGTTTTCCTCTGCCCTCCACCCTAAAACCTCCTATCCTCCATCTCTTTCTTTCAACCATGATGATTGAAGTTCGCAGCAAAATCTTCGAACCACAACAACGCAAGCAGGCCAGCCACATCCACAAACAAATCCCTAATCATATATCGCAGTAACGAATTGTACAGATAAAGTTTGATGTAGATTATATATATATGTATATATTTTAGCTTTAGTTTCCCAAACTTGTGCTTTGAGATAAAGGAGAAATGGCTAAATTTATTGGTGTATAATGCCCAAGGGTAGATATTAACTATAATGGGTCAGACCTCAGACCTTTTTTAATGGAGCTCAACTTTCCTCTGCTTCAAATAAAAAGACGTTTCCCCTTAAAAGGTCTCCCCTAAAAGGCAAATTACAAAGGAAACCCCTGTTCTTAATCTCCCTCACCAAACATTCAAAGTGTGACTTCAAATTATTCTAAATACTATATCCAAATGAAGAACAGAAAATTTCTCAACCTAAGATACTTAATTGATTCCTTGAACGGAAAACCCACGCTTTACAAGACCCTCATTCTCTTAAAATTTATCAACCTATTATTTGATGAATAAGAACTTAAAGTGTGCAGTCGCAGGATTTGTTGAATCCTCAAATCTTTAATATTTTTTGCACTGTAATTATAATAGTGGAGTTTTTGAGCAAGTTGTTTCATAGAGATGGAGATGGCCGGGAGACGACGGAGGGCAGAGGAAAAGAGAGGAGAGAGAATTATGAAAGGGAAGAGAGCTTGAGGGTAAATTTGTTATTTTGCCTTGCAATTGGAAAGGTTTGAGTATTTTCGCGGATTTATACAAATTCACCAGAAAACAACATTACATTTCCAAAAACTAAAGAAAACCAATTATTCCTTCCGGCAAAATTTGAAAATATTTGAGTTCCACGAGTATGCAGGCTTAAAAGATGCCATCAGCTGCTATTCAATCTATTTGTGCATCAAGTTACGAAGAATATCTCAATCTATAATGAAGAAATCACAGTAGCTCGTTGTTTTATAGGCTTTAGAGTTTGTTTGTTTTTTTTTTTTAAATACCAACCATGTTAAACAGGACAAACAATAAACAATCCCCGACCCCGCAATAAATTGACACCACTACCATACCCTTGTTTTAATTGAAATGATTCCCATATTCATTGTTATCGATCCATTCTAAATAAACTAGAATATCTCAGCTACCCTCTCGTGACTTTGGGGGCTCTATGTAGGCATTATGCCTTCTTTCTCCAAATATTTGATCACACGCAGAGGTCCAAAACACCCTTCTCTTCTAAGAACTGTGATATGGAGCGTATATGTGTGCGCGCGCAAGAAAGAAATTACTCAATGAATCTAACTTAAAGCGACACAATGTAAACAAAAACTGTCAGTCATATACAACATTACTACAGTCTGATGTTTCCAGTGTATAGGTCCCGCACACAACAGATCCTTGAAACTTCTAAAACCTATACTTCTCACTGGCTGTTCTGTTTATTATCAAAGATTTAGCCATTCGCTACATATAATGAGGTGAGAATACAACCACCAAATTTAATGAACCTAAAACTAAATCCACAAGGAAAATAAAGTTGAAAAAAATAGAACATGACAAATAATGTTAAAAGCGCACGATATTAACTATTGGATTGAAAACTGACTATTATACAACATTTCAAAGACGGACCACTGGAGATTTTTCCAACAAGAAACAATACCTCTAGCGCTGATAACTGCGCGGTGGTGGTGGCCTTTTACTTCCTCCCCTATCCAACGCTGAAAACTGGTTGCCAGATTGTTGAGGTCGACCATATCCTCTGCCACCACTCTGGTTTGCCGGAGGGACCCAGCTACCGCCCCGTTGATAGCCGGCGGCACCACCATGCAATTGATAGCTGAGATTGGGGTTATATCCTCCCTGCTGGTGGTATTGAGTCCCACCAGCTGGAACAAGGGGTGGTTGGACCACATGCCGAAGAGGTCCATGTGGAGGGTACACATGTCGTCCATTCGGATGCAACCCAGGCGGCTGTGGGTAATATCCATGTGTAAGGTGCTCTCTACTTTCATACTGAGGATGAGAGCTATTGTAAGGATTATGTGTAGATGAAGAATAATATGGTTGTTCATATCTCTGAGTAGCGGCGCATCCACCCCGTCCAACAGCAGAGTTTGATACCCCATAGTGTCCTTCGGCATTATGCATAGGATAGCCAGATCTAGGTGGGATCATTCTACTGTGTTCTTGATCATGGTGCCTATTGCTTTGGTAGGATGGAATAGATGGGCCATACGTACCCGAGTAGGAAGGAGGTGGGGCATATCTTTGATCACTGTAAGCATTCCTATTCGTCTTCATCTGTAAACTATTAACAACGAGTCGATGTGCGGCCTCGCCGAGTTGCTGTCCAGAAATGGCTCCCGGGGGATGCTGATGGTGGTGTTGATGGGAATTATGTCTGAAACAAGGAGTACAGGGATCCAAAACCGAAAAATTAGTTATAAAAATCATACAAATGTGTAAAAAGCACTAGTGGTAAATAGAGTAAAAAGACTTGAATCTAACTTTATCATAAACAGAGGGAAAAGAAGATTTATCATACCTTCCATTTTCCCAGGGCCTCCTCCCAGAGTCCTCGTGCCACAAAACAGGGTCAGGTTGAATATCGTCGGTCGTTACGGTCTGTATAAAAGACAAAAGTAACCACCAAACAATTTAATGAAACGAAACTCATTCTCATACAGATAAAGCACATATTAGTCAGTTTTACTAAATACCTTCTTTGGGAATTTAACCCCTGCCGGTGGCCGAGTGATATGTTTATGAGCACTTGGAAGTCTGTACATAGCACATCTGAAAGAGTAACAGTGCATTAAACACAAGTGCATTAGTAAGTATTTGGATGATTGGTCCAATTATTACACTAATAGAAACATGTCGATTGCAGCCTTACATTACTTGATTGTCCATAATATCTTGCATCCCCCCAACGGGTGATCTGAAAATTGGAGGACAGGGATCTCCAGCACAAAGGGATAAATATCCATTCATTCCACCACTGCATGCAGCCCTAAACGAATCAGAAAAGTGTCCAAATAGGATCTTAAATAATTAAAACAGAATCTGTACAAATTAAATTACTGTTGATAACATAGCATAAATTTTGGGTCAGAAGCCCTGAACTTGATTTGGGGGCAAAATGGCGACCATGAGGGGGTGATAATGAAGCAAGTGTTTATTATTGAGTAAATCGAAGTTCAGCATAGTGCAAGAGTCTCACCTTGCTATGCTGCAAATATCAATATAGTGATGATCTCCATGGCCCAAATTAAGGAAATAGTTAATTATAGCAGAAATACAACTTATCCAGAGAGTAAATAAATGCATGGTTAAACATCAAAATGTTCCAGAACTAATTAGAGTAGTCTTGAGCAAGATGATGCAGCAACCAGGAAAAGCAACACTTGTTAAGGGGATTATAAAATGTTTTTTCACATCACCTTTTGAAAATTAGGGACCTTCAGAATTAAATGCAGGCATAATATATGTGAATGGAATAGTGCTGGACAAAATGACCTTTTTGACTTTGTCCCCTTTTAAAGTTGAAACTGCATGCGGCCCTTACTTTTATACTTAAGACACTGCTCCGCCCCTTCTAAAGTTGAAACTGCATGCGGCCCTTACTTCTATAATCCTTAAGACAATGCTCAGCAAGCAAGAAGATATGCAAAAATAACACCATTCAATTTTTCTGGTGCTCATTTTAGTGCCCCAGGATACAGGAAGCAATGTCAATTGATTACGTAAACAAGAGGTGGAAATTTATTTCACACTGAGAATTAGGGACAACGTCAAAATCCCTAATCTATATACATGGGTAAATGCAAGTTTAATTACAGTCATCCTTAAGAAAAACAAGTTCCTAGCTGTAAGACGCAACTTGGTTAAACCTGATGTAAAGTACAGAAAGAAAAACATGTGGCGATAAAGAAATTATGAACACCCATAAAGAACCTAGAGCAACTCATCATGAAAGAATGCATTAAGGGGACACTTTAGAAAATAAAACAAGCACAAACCTTGCCCCTGTATTGATTTGCTCCTTCACTTCAGACCGTTCTTTGTCTGTCAACTGTTTACAACGGTCATCAAGGGAAAATATATATGGAGATAAGGGGTGAGATAGTGCCACAAAAAGCATGTCAAACATCCTGCTGTTTCTCCGTGCCTCTTCCTCCTACAAAAAATTCGGTACTAGATAAAGCACATCCTCTTGCATGATAACCTAGTAGCTTTTTTTGTCTCAGAAAGCAGACTTAACCGTACCGTCAATGTATGTTCGATTTTTGCAACCTCTGCAAGAAGACGATCTTCATCGATGAAAGGAAGTTTGGCAATGCCCTACAAAACGAAGACCACGCAGCAAAAAAAAAATCATAACCATAAATGTTGAGCTTTGACGGGAAAACCACTATACTATAGGATAAACACACACCTGCCAAGCAAACCTCTTTCCATTCATGTCTACTTCAAAATCTGGTAAAAAGCACCAGAGTAAGATTATGAGAATAAGTCTAAACAAGCACAAGAACATTTTGTCTTCAGGCACGGCAGTGATCATACCAAGAGGATAGAAATCAATGATAGGCGAGTTTGGATCTGTCATCAATTTCCTATACTGCTCAGGAAGTGCATGGGCGCTGCAGATAGATAAAGTTAGAAGCTCATACCATGTGAGATTTTAAAAGGGAAAAAAATAGTTTGTGCAACCTGGCAGCAGGAAAAACCCCCAGCAGCTGATTAAATGGCTTGAATGGAGAACCTAGTTCAAAGCTTATATTCAACTGTCCAAGATCTTTGAGATCAGAGGCAAATGGTGCATAATGGTAAGGATAAAACCTGTAACAAAGAAATTCTGTGTTGAAGACCCATAAAAATAATCAAGCAAGACTCTAGCATGTGGTACAGAGACACCTCATGTGACCTTTAACAATATCATAAATGAATAGATTATGTAAGAGCTAACATCTAATTTCAACGGAGTGATTTGACTGATAGTATGTATACGCTTGGAGGAAAGATGAGTTGAGTATGAAACAACAGAAAATGAAAGTGCAAAAACAGCAGCAAAAAAAGTGTTAAGACTACCAAGACTTGAGCGAAATGAGAAAGTTACCACTGCCATGAACAAACGCCTTCATAGTAATAGTGCATAACCCAACATAGACCCTCTGTGTATCTCAAAACCTACAAGGAAGGAACCAATTTTTAGTCAATTCAGTATCACTGGATAAGGTATTTGCACTGTACTTCAGATAGATACAAATGAGTTTGGATAGAAAACAATATTGGATAGATTGGAGCAAGAAGTTGGAGAAGTTCAGAGTTTTACAACGTGAAAGCAAGAACAGACAAGATGAGTAAGGACCCAAGAGTATGACTCCTACCTCCCCCCAATGTATATAAATATCTGTGAGTGTATGTACTGGGTGTATCGTGTATGTACTAATATATGCATATGCACACTTGCAAAGGTAGTGGCAAGCATGATACAGTAAAACCTCCCTATAGTAATAATGTGGGGACCAGACCAATTTTATTACTATAGGGGGGTATAACTTAATAGATTTGTTATATAGTTAACAAAATTATTTATCATTAATAAATTTGTATGGATACATTACCAAAATATATACTAGAGTGCCTATTTCCAAGATGATGGGAAAAGATACACCAGCCCAAAGAGCCATCTTGAAATCTACTTCTATAAATACATACAATAAACCAATCCATCCTTCAACAAATTCAAGTGAATGCCCGTCCTTGTCTCTTTACCAAAACGGCACTGCCACCCAAGGACATTACAGATTTTTTGTATTATTGAAAAAAATTACTACATGGAGGCAAATTTCCTTGAAGACAGGACCAAAAAATATGTAACTTATTACAATGCGGAAGTTCTTCCTATATATAACTGGCCCAAGTTGGGAACGACTGTTTTTATGACCAAATGGAGGTTATAACTTTATAGAATCACTATAAAGAGGTTTTCCTGTACACATATCATATATCAAATTATATCCTCTATGAAAGACGCATCGGTACATCCTACCTAAAACACATTTTTCCAGAAGCAGGATGCTTTGTCAAGCTGACCCATCGGCCTAAACTTCGATCATTCATATTGATTGTTATTTTGATGATTTATTTTCTTTCTTGAATAGCAAGTTTGAACCTATATGTGTTGGAACCCAACTTAATACCTGAAACTACATTCATTCATCCATTGAACGTCTATGGACAGTTAAGTTCAGGTGACTTACAACATCTTTTCTTATTTCCTCAAGTTCCTCTGGAGTTTTTGCAGAAAACTTTTCTTCATAATACCTCTCTTTCCACCCCTCTACTCCCAGTTTAACCTGATGAGAATAAGCCAGCAAAAATAAATGTACCAGAAATATATAAGCAGCAGCAGGTACTTAATGTAGTTTTTAATATATATATACAGACACCAAAATTGTAAATCTAAATTTGTATTTCCTAGAATAATACTTCTAGAACTATCTTGTGATATCAAAGAATTTTTTCCAGTCTTGCAAGATACAGGTATCAAACTAAACAAATTCCCTTATCAAAGTACAATCTAGTGTTGTAAATGTTGTTTTCTCTTTCAATAAAATATAAAGGTTATCGTGAAAGGAGACCAACCCCCTTCTTCATTTTTCAAAAAGCATATCCCTAGGAGCACTTGGACGCTTTTGTCATATCTTCCCGTAAATTCGTTTTTGTGCCGTTTTCCTGTTTTTCTTTTTACCAAAGAAAATTTACTCTTACTCGTACAGAAAAAAGGCACACCATAAAGGTTGGGAATTGTTGCAACATAAATTAGGTATTAGAACAAATGAAAATGGGGTACTAGAAAGCTCAGCAGTTAACTCATAAATTCAATTTCGAGAAGGATTATCTAGCCTGTGATTCACAAAACCAAAAAATTCAACAATGCAGCAAACCAAAATGAACTAATACAAGATATAAAACCAATCCAAGTGCATTATGTCTAAACCTTGTCTTCCTCTGGATTCTCAGAGTTGAAAGCGTCAGATTTTTCACGAAGCCTCCCCTTCAGCTTCTCTTTCAATTCTTCTTTGTTTTCACGTGCCTACACACCAAAAAAGGGAAAACAGACCATCAGACATATCTCAAGTACTTGAGAAGAATACAATAAAATTACATGTTATGATGTTAACAATGATGACCATATGTTAAAAAGAAGCCCCTCTATACCAATTTAGCATCTCACTTCCCTTTCTGAATCCCAAAAATGAGTCATCTCTGTCTAATTTTTCTAAACTGCTTTCCCAAAAGAAAAGGTTGCAAAGATTGCATCAATACCTTCTTCTACTGTGTGTGAACAACACTAAAAGTGTGTCTCCATGAAAACTTAGAAAATATACGAGGGAATCTTATCATGCGGAGAGAATATTAATAGTTGATTTCATGATAATTTCACACTTTAATCCAAACAATCAAATGCTTATGCATACCAACTCAAGTGTTAGTCCACAGAAATTACTAGGCAAAATGGCAAATGGATCAGAATTTAATTAAAATGCTCTGAAGCAGGAAAACAAACTTCTAATTCAAGATTATTTTCGGCTTGAACAATAGCAGCACCAATAGTGGCCCCGGAAGAAGACATGCGTGCAACTTTTTGAGCTCGAATGTTGAGAACTGATAGCCCAGTAGTAGCTTGCCCAATTTGGGATTCATTTTTAACACCCGTTGAGCTCACTGAACAGCCATTAGATCCTGTTTGCTTATACGGTGAAGGTGTAGGGCCTGAAGCAAGGCGAGAACCCTGAAACCGAGCAACTGGAACCAGAGATTCAGGTTTAGCTCGAGGTTCAGCATCATCTCCTCTTTTTACTTGAGCTTTATCCCTCTTGTTTCTTTCAGCTTGTCTCTGAAGAATTAAAGTGGCTAAGTTTTAGCTTCACTTGAGGACATAAGAATCACACAAAAACTACGATCAATTGCATTTAATATGAACATATCCAGCTGCCATTCTGGAAACTTCAGAAAACGTTTGAATAAATAATTAGCAGAATAGCCTTATAAGACAAGTGGCACCATCCAGGGTTTAGCTAAATCTCAATTTCTGCTGAAATTCTAACACTTCATACATTCCGGACGCCAAGAACTGGACAAGATGACATTTGGGTCTTATACCCCTGTCATTTAATTTTCTTCTAGTGATTTCAAATAAAATGACTGATTTCGTATCCTTTAAGAATTACCCCTCTTACTTTTCTTTGGATAAATGTACCAATATATATTGGTGTATATATTTGATATACAACACAAAGTGCCAAAAGGGAGTGCGGCCCATGTACATTCAGAGTAAACAAGGGCAAAAAGGAGTAAATAAGCAGCAGTACCACAATAGTCTGTAATATATCCATTCCTTGAGCATGCCTACATTGCCTAATGCTAATAACAGCCTAGAATACCCAGCATTTTTTAGGTAAATAAATTATGAAGTCAAAGTTCAGAATTACGGTCATGGTTGTGCCCAACAACTTTGAAAAGGTGGACAGATATTCTCTCAATTAGAGTTGAAGTATTGCATTATGTAACGTACTAGAACAGGAAGCATTTATCCTCAAATAGTAAATTTTCAAAACAGCATTTCACAAAGTCATTTGTAAGGTAAAAACTGAACTCCGCGCATGAACTATATCATAAGATCCATAAAGTACTTGTGTGTATAATGAAAATTTCTGGTATATATATTCTGTATATTAAAAGATAACTGATATGACTCAAACATCAATGAGGTACACTTAACATCTGATGCAAACCTGATGCAAACGAGCTCTTTTCTGGAATATTTGATCTTCATACGATCCCACAGCCTGAATGAAATGCTCCACTCTGCTCAGATTTGGCTGAAAAAAAATAAAAATAAAAACACAGAAAGTAAGAGCAAACCGTATGGTATTCAAAGTGAGGCCAAAAATACTAGGAAACTTTACCCGCAGATTTACAATTGCATACCTTGCTTGCATCAGTCAAATAGCCGCCCATAGACCTAAGTTCCTTTTTATATACAGCTAACAGCAAATTGATTGCACCCTAAACAGCAGGCAGCAGAAAGTAAAAAAGACAGCCTTAATATTTTTTGTGAATCCTCAAACAGAGCATAGGAAATAATATTGTCATTGCCAAATATTTAGAATTATTTTAGTGAAATGGTAGTGTTCTCTACGTATATTCCTTGTATATTGAAACTTTCTTTAGAGGGAGATTCAAATGTAGCAATATAAGCCTTTATTTCATAAAGACCTCACATACACAATGCGGCCTTTTTGCAGAGAACTTGTATGAAGAAATGCTTAATATTTATCTGGGAAAATTATGAACAGTTCCACATGTCGACAGTAGAGTAAAATGTGAAATGTGACAGTCACGCACTGCAACTACTCAAAACCATAATATACATATGCCAGTTATATAGACCAAGAATGCCATTGTTCAAAAACCTATCAAGCTTTAGAAAATGGACAGCTGAAAAAAACAGCATTACTCCATCCATCTAAAATTAGGAGTCCCGCTTTCCTTTTTAGTACATCTCAAATTAAGAGTCTCAGTTCCTTTTCGGGACATAATCAATGTACGAAACCTCACAACGGTAAATAAGTTTTGTTCTTGACCATTTGATTGATTACATTGGAATTTGCTTTTTCCTTAAAAATTGCTAAAGTCGACTCCATTTTTGAGGAGGAAGCACTAAATAAGGTTTAAATTTTCAAACTTTGAGGGATCCTATCCTAATATCCAAAACTAGAAGAATCAGCTGGTTACTTTGCTATTTTTCAAATTCACAGCTACAAGGACCAACTTTACTTGAAATTCAGAAAATACTGCACTGTTTGTACTTCTAACAGAATGTCAATTATGGTTAACAAACAAATATCCAGGGAACATCTCTAAATAAGCTTGTTGATGTACATGATCTTGATGGTCGAAGGTTATAATAAAATTAATTAAACACAATAAAATTAAAAACTATAAAAAATACAGCCAAATGTCAAATTTTTAATGCAATAGACAACTTAAAAGAAGTTTCTAAGCACACCTCGCGAATCTCCAGCGTAGGCATGTGCGGCAAAAAATCGTTGCCAACAAAGAAACACATGAAGATAAAATCGTCAACGATGCACTCGAAATCAATCTCGAAGGGGAGGTTAGGAATTCTCATTTCAAATTCCAAATACTCTCTAAGAGTCCAAATGTGGAGAAACTGCAAAAGATGCAAAAGTTAGGAAAGACGGGGCTGAGAAAGCTAGAAAATATCAGTGGACCGAGAGCAAACGCCTAAAATTCCAAACTAAAACTAACCTGATAAGGCTTTTTAGGCACAATATCACTATCACCTTTCTCATCAAACTCCCCTGCCTTTCTCTTTGCCTTTCCCTCACAATCTGCTGCTCTATGACCCATTTGACCACATAGGAAACATTTGTCTCCTTGTCCAGGTGTAAATACAACCTGGTGAAATTTTTGACGGAGCACATATGTTACGTGTTGCAAATCAATGAAAGAAGTTCCACATTGCAGATAAACCTTATAATAAACACTTCTTCGGACAAGCAAAATATGATGGACTAAGTCAACTAACAAATGTACATTTCAAAAATAAAAAAAAAGTTCAACAAGAAGATTTCCTCGGATAAAATTATTTCAACGGACTCGTTAAAATTTCCAGGAAAGCACTTATTTCAAACATATACCACCCTCTTCTGTCTTGCATTACAAAATGTGTCACCACTTTTCTTCACAAGGGGAAAAGCATATGCGTGAAAATCTGAATTGAGATCGTTATTCTTTAGACGAAACTTGCTACAACCAAGCCATATATTGCTAAAGCTTCCATAAAAGCTAGTCTAAGCAATAAAGTACCTCGTATTTTTCCCGCGCCCACTAGCAGTGGCACACTAGATGCCAGCATGATTAAGATAAATTAATAATGATACATTTAATTAGTCCAGAGGCGAAAACTTTCATCTT
Organism: Lonicera japonica; assembly: GCA_021464415.1. NCBI lineage: Eukaryota > Viridiplantae > Streptophyta > Magnoliopsida > Dipsacales > Caprifoliaceae > Lonicera > Lonicera japonica. The sequence goes on from CM038466.1 coordinate 2,918,391, forward strand.
TCATTTGGAGTGACGTGCTCAACTCTCTGACCACCATTTATTTCACAATGATAGTATATGGATTAGTTCAGGAATCAACATTATAGACATTCCCACTCTTCCTACCAGTAACATGTATGTAATTCAGTAGAAGTACAAACCTCCCTAAGTATTGAAAAATGAACTTCATGGGTAGCCAAAGCCAGCATGATTAGATCTGCGTCCTGTTTTAAGTTAAAGTCGACAGATAAAAGTGATAGAATAAGAATATAACAAGGCAGGAAGAAATGAAGAATAATGTATTTTTCACAGATTCACTTTCAAGCTGATAAAGCATACATACCAAACCATACAGGCAATGGCGTGTGTTTGGATCATAACCAGGAAGATTCCTCTGAAGGCGAATATATGACATAATTTTGTGTTCCCCTTCACCAGGAACATTTGCATCAGAAAGGATAACCTTCAAAAGATTAAGGTGATAAGCAAGAAGTTGAACACGGTCTTCTCCAATATACAGATTGACGGATACATTTAAAATTATAATAATAAAGAGAGAGAGTTAATGAAAACTGCACAGGAGCATAACATCAATTATACCTTTACAGATTTCCATCCAGGATCACTGTTTAGTCTAAGATGAATATAGTACTGCAGAGCAATTGACAGAACCGCCATAAATTCAGTCCCAGGAGTGATAACATTTGAATCAAAAGTTTGTGAGTCTTCTTTGGGGGGAAGCTTTCTGCCTTCCCTCTCAAACTCCTCTCGCAACCTCTCCTCTTCGGCTGCCTACAAAGACAAGGTCATAAGATTGAATCCACTCCAGCCACAACTCATATTAGAAGTATATGCAAGGAATGTTTACAATAGGTGCATACCGCATCTGCTGCATCTTTGGCAGCTCTAAAACGCCTAGACCGCTGTTGATTCATTTTAGCCCTTGGAGCAACACCATCTACCAAATGTTACACGCAATCAGTAAAGGATAATTAATAAAAGATTTAGTATGCTTACTCACCAATGGCCATGTATAACAGCTTCCGGGGACGCACCATCACAAAAAGCCTATCTATGTAGTCAAACATGCATTCAAACACCTCATTAAATGAAGTTGGAGAAGGCTGCATTGAAATACAATTGAAGTATAAATGTTTAAAATATACAGTAGAAGCAACAATAATGTGAAGGTTTTGGACAAGCAAAAAAAAATTTATATGAAAATGGAATTGGAACACAAAAGAAAAAAGTCAAAACAAAATTCGCAAGTCCTCTGAAACACTATTTAGAAACTCACATCACCTCAAAAGGCTGCCTAATTAAATTTAGAACAATCCACTGTGACTCTCCGCTCCATACAGTGTCAATAGGTAATCTCATAAACCAAAGTGAACAAACAGATTACTTGATCAATTCTCCAGGGGATAATATTAAAAATATTATAAACCCCTCAGTTATCATATTTGGCAAGTGATTTTTTTTTTTAAATGCAACAAAGGACAACAACAATTGTTTAGTCCTGGTTAGAAGGAAGGAGTAAGGGAGGGCGGCAAGACTCTAACCCGTGACTATACACCTGGAAGTGGATGACTCTAAATAAGTTGCATAGGCCTAGGGCCCTGTTAGTGCCCCTAAAAAATGAGAAATGACGTCAAACCCCTTCATCTTTCAAAGAATAAAATAAGCTTGAATTTTGAGGCTTTGTGGCCTAAGATCTAATTTGGCATGTGTTGGAACATGGGACAAGTTGGGACCTTGCATAATTACGCAACGCCAGGTGAGAGTCAATTATGGTTGTGGCCTTTAGCCAAAAAAAAAAAATTACAATGAGGAAGTGGTTATTTAAGTATCTAGGATTCAAGTATTCAATCTAGAGGTTAGCTCAATGTGTTGCTTTGTGAAGAGAGGAACATTATAGGACGAAGTTTTTGATGTCCTTCACTATCTTGGAACATAAGAGCCATATACGTAGGCTTGCAATCCTAAATAATATAGGATTAAAATAAAATAAAATGGCAGCTCATTTCGAATTCCCTAATTGTTACTTGTTTTTTCCCGTCCATCCAATCCAATGTATCAGGACCAAATGCTCAAGAAACTTTATTCTGACGTAAACAGAGACATGTAATTGAAGCAACAAAAGCTGCAAGCAATCACGACATAAATATCATAAACAAAAGTATAACTCGTAATCAATAAAAATTAAAAAACGTACCCGGTCCTCGGGGTGAAAACAGGGATGAATAATGCCGTTCATGTCGAGATAGAGGTTATCGTACTCGATGCTGTTGGGATTAGGTTTACTGGTATCCACCGGAATCTTAACTCCTTCGATTACCACAGGTTCTTCTTCAATCACATCCACCACCACCATCGGATACTTCTCAGCCAACCACCGGTAAAATGCCGGAACTCCCATTGCCTCCGAATCTTATTCAGTAAGAAGACCTATAATACAAAACGAAAGATGCTAAAACTCCTGGCCCTAACCAAAACTAAACTCGTAAGATAGATATGATACCCTCGCGTGTGAATCTGAGTTTAGAGGGGAAATCGAGTTGGCGACGCACGTTAGGGCACAAAACTACTAATGGGTGCTTTTCGAGAATATAAACTTATCGCAAGATTTGAAGATTGAGGGTTGTTGCGTCATTTTGCCGGAGAAAGAAAGTAGGCCGAGGGATTGGATTTCACTTGTCCACGCTGTGTACTTTTGGAAGTGAAGTCGCGGAAAGATACATGTAGGAGTAGGAGTAGTTTGGTTTAGTTTGGGCCGAGTTTGAGATTTAGGAATGAAATGGGTATATTTAATTTTTGGAAAAAAAAAATCAGTATTTAAGATGTTATATTGATGCTTGGTTCAATCCAGAATAGAAATAAAATAAAGTATTAATTATTATAAAAATATCTTTTTTTATATAAAATGAGAAGACATCACCAACTAATTTTTTAAAATAGTTAATCACTATAATAAATTACAAAAATTACACATGCCTAACTAATAACTATCCTACAAAAATTACACATGCCTAACTAAAAAAAAATTACAACAAGAAAAAAGTTCCAAATATTTTTTTTTCATTTTTGTGCAGCAGCGTAATTGAAAAAAAATTTCCAAACAATATTTTCATACACAGGTAAAAAAAGAATTATTTATTCATAAGGAAGAGTGTTATTTTAGTCCTAACATGAAAAATTAAAAAAGATGCCCACTGGTAATGGTTTATTCCTTATGATTTAAATGGGAGAACTTGGGGGGAAAGGTTTGTTCCTAGAATCATGTATTCCAAACTTAAAACTTGAAGCAAATGCGAGAATCGTTTTGAAATGAAATTTGTCATTCCTAAAATAGTTTAAATTTTGAACCAAACGAGCCAGTAAAGTAAATGTAATATACTTCAAATGGGAGACGAAATGGTTTGCTAAGTGCACCAGTTAGGCCTGGCAATCGGGTTTGGCCCACAACCCAACTTTTTTATTTATTTTTTCAACAAATGTGATGTTGTAGATTTTATTTTTTTAATTTTTTCTTTAGAGAAAACAAGAAAAATGACAAAATAAATTTTAAATTTTTGACATTAATTGTAATTTTTTTTCTTGAATTTTTTTTATTTTGGCATATTATTCCTTAAAATTATTGTTCGGTTGTCATGAGCCAAAAGGACATGACGAAATGCTAACATGTCCATCCAACTAGTGATGTAGCAGTTGACATGTCGTGCCATGTCAACATTCCGTCTTCAACATTTTTTTAATAACTTTGAAATATAATAACTTCTAATACAAAATACAAACTTTAAAAATTTTCTGAACTTGAGTTTTTAAAAACAGTTTTAAAAATTAATTTGTATTTGGTACACTATTTTTTAAAAAAATATCATAAAAATATTTTATTATATTTTTGGAATTGGTTTTTATCAATCTGAGTAATTATTAATTTTATATTTTTAAAATTGGTTATTAAAAAAAATAACGCGTGCTTTTTAAATGTATGATGTGGGAGATTTTTAAATGTTGATTTCTAATTTTTTAACCAAACACGGTTTTCTAGAAAACACATCAAAAATTAGTTTTTAAAAAGTGAACCAAACAGCACCATTGGAATTATAAAATTATGAAAAAAAGTTCGAAAAATATGGGGGCTTTTAATATATTTTGGCCAAATTACATATTCAAATAAAAAATTATATAAATAATTTTAACAGGCCCTATAATAATTATAGTAATGCAACGGGACATATTGCTTCTTTATCTTCTCTTTTTTTTTTGTTATATACTACTATAGCATTTGTATTTTTTTCCTTCTTTTTTCCTTTAATCATTTTGGTCTATATATAATGCTATATTATTCCTACTCTTTTTTTCTATATCTAATGCTATGGTACTTCTACTTTTTTCTTTTATTTTTTATTTTTTTCATCTTTTGTATCTACTGATAATATACTCCCAAAATTTATTAAGAGTAGCATAGATTTCGTAATAAATACACAGAAGTGTCAATTTAGGACAATAAAATACTCTTTTAATTTAGTATTAACTTTAATTAGACAAACAATAATATTAGTACTAAAGTTTAAATTTATAAATCTTTAGTACTAATTTGTCTTTTACAAAAAATCATGATTGCACCGTTTCCATAAATCATGAATAAATGTTAACATTATATAATTATATTTGTCTTTGTAATAACAAAAATTATATGTATTAATAATATATGATTTTTTTTAATAATTTTATAATTACAATGGATCTCATTTTATTTATCTTGATGAGTAGATTTCAAACATGTAATTTTTATTTCAGTTCATATTTTTTATTAAAAGTTTTTATATGTTAAAAAAAAATTAAAAAAAAGTGCAGCATAGAGAAAGCTGGCATGGCCCGCCAAGTCAGTAATCTAATGGCCACCTAAACTTTCGATCTCGTTCGTTTGGTTCAACGCAAGATTTTTCTATCTTCTTCCGTATCAATAATCTTTTCTAAATTTTATTAAAACGGGCCCTTACTCCGTAAGAAATTGCCATGTATCATTTTAGAAATTTGTTGTTTGTTTTAAAATTCTTAAATTATATGTAAAGTCTATTAGTGTTAGTCGTTATTCTGATAACAAAAACACCAATTTTTCTTGTACGTTGTTGAGTCAATCCAAATTCTAAATGAAGACTACAAGAATGTCAAAGCTACCAAGATTTGATTTCAAAAGATTTAAAGTGGTAAGCTTGGTAAGAATGATTGATTCACTTAGGTGGTGATATGTGTATTTGGAAATAAATTTCTCAAACTGTTTTTCAAAAAAAAAATATTGCCCTACTTTTCAGACCGATACAGTGATTGTACTTTGACCGGTCCGGCATTTAAATTCTTAAGAAATTAAAATATGAATTTTGGACCAGTACAGGAACTATAGTTGGACCAGTTCGGCAGTTTTGTTGTTCCTTAGTTTTCTTACACTGCGGACTGGTCCAGTTTTCAATAACTTGGACCGGTCCGGCAAGGATTTTTTGGGCATTATTTTTCTATCGTAAATTCAATATTAATTTGGTATGTTTGTTATTTCAACTAGGAGTCAGACTATTTATTCTCTATAAATTAACTCCTATGATCACATATCAAATAACGCTCTTTTCATATTAAAAGTTTTATTCTTAAGAGAGCATTTTTTTTTAAACCACACCACCTAGTGTTTTGAATTAACACTTCATGCCAATCAAATTGTTCTTCCTCAAAATAAAAATGGTCCTAGACCTACTATTGAAGCGTGAGGCTGTCAAAGAGATCGGAACGAGTTCGAGGCGTGTGATACGTTGTGTTCCAAATCGAGAGATTCGAGGAGGATGCTGCTGCACTAGAGGTTATATACTTCTAGAGTTGTTCTTGAGCGATTCAAGATTTGTATGTATAGTTGATTAGTGATTAATCGAGTTTGTACCTCTGTGATTTTAATAGTGAAATTGTTTGTTGACGATTAGTCCTGCACTGCAGGGATACCTCGTTATATCTTGTCTTGATTATCTGTGATTTATTGTTTGCTTTTCATGTGCATATGCTAGACAAGATTAAACAAACTTTCAGAATTAAAATTAGTAGACTTTTAAGTTTAAATTATGCTACGTTGATAAATTTGGTTTTTCACGTATATCAGAGAATAATATACCTAGGTTAATTCATTCCGCGTGCGTTCATATTTTTTCATTATAATCCCAACTAGTTTTTAACCTACACGTCAACATTTTAAAAAATTTGTGTAATATAAGAGATGAGCAAATTAAGTAGATTGATCGATTAAACTTCAGTATTTTAACTGGCGTCATTTTGTTCAACCCTTAAATGGCTGATAATGATATCTACTAACAATCAAAGTATGCACTTTTCTTTTTCCTTAGAAAAAAACTAAATTCGATGATCAATGTCAGGAGAAGATAAATAAACTTCCTTAAAAATGATGAAATATCTAACAAAACGCAGGGAAACCAGAAGTAGAACCCAAAGAACATACAATCTCACAGTGAGATCGAGAGGAAAAGCTTAAATAGAGTTCTCAGTTAAAAGAAATGAAATTCTCAATTTTGTCCTTAATTTGCTAAGGTGCGAAGATGACCCCCGATTATTCATCCAGAGCATTTTATATATATTTGTTTTTTTTTCATTTTTCTTGAAAAAAAAGAATATAATACTCCAAACTTTAAGAATAAAAATCATACATGAAATTTTTCTTTATATTCAAAATCTACCAAAATTTAGCAAGAGTTTACATAAGAGAATCTCAAAACATATACTTTTCAATGTGAGCCTCACTTAAAAGGAAATTCCATATTATGCTCGCATTATTGTTCCATGGATCGTGGCAAGGTGAGTTGACTTTTAAATCCCTCTAGTGCACTAATTTCATATTTAATTCGCTATGATTAGAAAAGTGGTTATAAATGTCTATACATGTAGCAATTTTGTCATTTTATTATTGAGTTTAAGCCTAATCTACCTTAAATATCAACTTACACAAAAAAGGAATACTCACAAATCATTACTCGCACGGGCGAAAAAAGAAAGTACAAAAAAAAGGGAATAGAGATGAAATAACCAAGGAACCTATTAAAATATACAAAAGCTAATCAAATCAATGCAAATCATAACATTTATTTTTAAGAAAATAAAACCAGGAAAGTCGCTCGTCAAAATTCAAGTTTCAATGGTGCTAGTTCTTCAAAATCTAAAACTTCCATTAATATAATTCCTCAAGCTCCAAATAAAGCCATTAACATTTAAATGGGAAAACAAGTTTTTATTCAAAAATCATTTTTAAAAATACTTCATATTCAAAAGCTTTTCAAAATCAAATGATACATTTTGATATGTACAAATACACACTCCAGAGCCTTTTTAGTGTGAATTTTGCTAGAGGATATGTCACTTGAGATAGTTTTGTGGTAAGTTTTGGAGTAGATGCCAAATAGTGTTCAAATTCCTAAACTTAAACCGAGAGGAAAAAAGAATAAAAACAAAAAAGTTAGGGTTTTGAGTATATGGGAATACAATAATGATAAGACTCCGCGGATTATAAATATTTGGTTCCCAAAAGAGATAATCGCATCTACTTAAGTAATAGGGAGTCCATCTAGTATAAAATTGATTAGATGGATGGCTATACTATGTGAGTTTGTTATTTCAGTTGGTTTTATCTCCTTGTGTAGGCACCAAAGCAAAGCAAATTTTGAGTATAGATTTTTTATAACGAGATTACCAAATTGTTTTTTTGAAAAATCTATTACTTGCATGCGATGTGATGCGATTATAACTGCTTTTTATTTCCAGATATCTCTATATTCTCATGATTATAAACTTAAATTGAAGATATGTGTACATAATACTTTACAATTCGATATTCGGTAGCATGTTATTTTAATCACGTAAGAGTTTTGTGTATATCTCACACATTACACTGCATGCATTGATTCATATTAAGTAATCACATGTGGTTAGGCCCTTACTTTTAATTTAAAAATCTAGAAACTTCTATATATTGTTTATTTAGGGGGAGAGATTCTAAGAAAATCATTTTGATTAATGCAATGAGATTTTTATGATGTAGTTTTTAAGTGAAAAATTAAAAGACATTGGAATGAAAAAAAATTACCGTAGTGGAAGGATAACTGATAGCTCTAAAAGAAAATAGCATGCTTCCACTAGAGGAGAAAGCCTCCACTGAAAAAAATAAGATGCTTGCACAAAAATATCATAATTTTAATGCAAAATTGCATATTTTTTTTAGAAAAAAAAGATTATTTATAACATATAAAATAATTAGGTTAAAAAATAATGTCTTAGAGACTTTCTAAATTCTCTTGTATATGGATGCGCAAGTGTTTCAAAACTCATTTTATTCGATAGCGTTGTGTATGATCCATATTCATAACACAATGGAATATATATATGTATTGTATTCTGTGTTGATTAGCTTATATAAGTTGAATTGTTGATGAATTGTTATATACATAGTACATATATCATGTTCATGAAAATTACATACTTTTTATGCTTAATTGATGTATTATAGATATAATACATGCTATATAGCAATACATATTGAGTATTTGTGCTAAATTATTTTTGCGCATATTTTGCTTTCAAAACTCCAAATCAAATCCATAGATTCATAAGGATTGGTGATGAAAGGTTTCTCGAGGTTTAACTTGAAGAATTTTGAAATTAGTAAATATCTTTACTAGCTAGAATATATTTGCTTGAATGAGATATACTACTTGTGCTAATTGATATCCAATGTTTTGTCTGATTTTTGTTTTTTTTACTACATTTTGTTGCTTTCCATGCTCTAACTTCTCGATTCGTATGATAAAAATGGGAAGAAAGTTATATTCCTTAAGGGGAGATTTTCTCAATGGGGAGAAAAAAAAGGGGAATGCATACTTTAGGGGGAGTAGTAAAGCAACAATATTTTAAGGGGAAGAGATTAACTATTGCACGTTAATTGGTATTTGATTATTGTTATCTCTTTACACATGTACTTCACTGATATTTGTTGAGCTTCGGTATTTTAGAATTGTAGGTTTAATCTTTCAACTCGTTCTTTTGCCTTGTAAAGTATCGTAGCTAACATCAAAATTTAAAGTAAGTAAATATTTGAGTCTTATTGTTGTAATTAACTAATTCGGCATAAAGTTTGTGATTGAGATATTATAAATATCATGTCAAAAGGGTATGTAATAATTGTATGTGTTTTGTCATTGAAATATCTAAAGGTGGATATTGTTATGTTTATATTTTTAGTTGGTTTGATTTCGAAGCAAAAAGGCACATTTTTTTATCATAATAGTTTTAAGTTAAATTGATGATGCGATGTTAACGGAAACTCGCTAAACTTATTGGGTATATTCTTAAGTAAGTATGTATAATGGTGTAATTTCAAAATATAATTAAGTTGTATTTGAGCATTAAAATCAAAATCAAAAGTCTTTAAGTCAAACTTGATTTTTAAAGTGTTTTTACCGAGTTTTGCTAAGATTCGAGAAGTCTCTATTAGGTTTATATTTTTATTTTGCTTGATTCTGATGCCAAAAGCACATCTTTTGTTGTAATCGTTTATGCGTTAAATGAAGATTTGAATATGCGATAATTAACGGAAACTCACCGAACTTATTGGATGCATTATATGAAGTTCATGACCTAAGGTAAGAAAAGGTAAGGTGGGTTAATTCAATTATAAGTGGTGGGTTGAATTTTGCAAAATTTTGATAAGTAAATTAACGAGGAAACTTTTTTTTTTTCATATCTAACATGTGTCAAAAGTTACTTTTAAAATTTGGGTCAAATTGAAATTCAAACGAATTAAATACGGTGAAAAACATAAAAAGAAAAAGCTCAATGTTTAATTTATATACACCATGTTGTGTCACCATTTAATGGGATAAGCCCATGTGCTTCATAAGTCAACAAGTACACGTTTAGTTAAAGAAAATTAAAGCAGCGTAATTGGTGGATTAATACACTTATGTTAATGTGTACCAGTCCAGCGCAAATATGGCTCAAGGAATTAATTTTTATCAATACAAAATTTATAGTATATACCAGTTCGATACATGTTTTTAGGGAATGAATTTTGTTTATCTCAGAAACTCGTTTTTAAGTGTTTTAAACTTATTCCAAATAGGATTTTTAAAAAATTACTAATGCATGGTAATTTAACCTAGGTACATTATTCTCTAAATATTAGCAAAAATCCTTCAGTGATTATAGTACGTAGAAAATAAATCCAAGTGTCTACCAATTTTAATTCTGAAAAATATTTTAATCTTGTATAACATGTATTAAGGAAATCAATTAATCCCAGATAATAAAGATCATAATTAACGAGGTATCCCTACAGTGCAGGACTATTCCTCAACAAATAAATTCCACTATAATAATCACAAGAGGTACATACTCGATTAATCAGTAACCGAGTTAGATGTATAATCTTGAATCGCTCAAGAACTATTTATAAAAGTAACCTCTAGTGTTACAGCTTCCTCAAATCGCTTGATTTGAAACACAGCGTATCACACGCCTATGACTAGTTTCGATCTTTTTAACAGCCTCACGTTTCAATAAAAGGTTTGGGGTTTTTGTTCTTGAGGAATAGCAACTAATTTGGCATGAATTTTGATTCACATCACAGGTGGTGTGATTGCTCTTTAGAAGAGAAATAAAATTAGACTTCATTTTGAATTAGGTAACATACCTAAATAAAACAAATTTTGACCAGAAATAACTGCCGGATCGATCAAAGTTATTAGAGTTAGATCAATCCACCAATACACGCCGGATTGATCCACTAATTCTTTGAATTGATCCTAAAGTGAGAAAACTCAAATTCCAGATAATTCATATGTCGTATCGATCAACCATATCCTTGGATCAATTCGAAGCCTTTTTAAATTGCCAATAGATTTGCAAAACACATATGAACCAATCCTTCAAATGTCTTTGAGTTTTACACTACGGAAGCTAAATTTCACCACCTAGATTTGAACACAACAAACTAACCAACCTTACAAATATATGAACTTCAATGCATGCTTTTTAGTAGTTTTGGCTTTTGAAATCTTCAATCAATAACATGACCGACTCAACAAATTTTACAAAAGAAAAGGTATTTTTGTCAAAGGAATAAAACCAACTAAAATATACCTTGTAAATTCCCATTTTGGCTATTTCGAGACAAAACGCAATACATCCTAAATAAACTCAATGACTCAAAAACTATAACAATGCAATCCCAAACGAAATTACAATTATATAGAGACAACTTGAGCCTAAACAAATTGATTAAAAACTCGATACATGCTAACACATCAAATTTCCAGTAAATGTACTTGAAGTTTTACCTAAATCATCACAACTTAAACAAATACCTTGAGAAGCATCTAATATATAAGATATATTTCCCTTTTATTAACTATTTCTCCTCTTTTTTATGAGGGATAGCTAAATATGTATGTAAAAGAAATAAGGATGAGCAAATTTTAAATAGATAAGAGTGTAACAACTTAAGCAAAAGATGCATACATCTAAGACCAGCAAAAGCATCAACAACCTAAATCAGACATAGGGAAACAAAAACTAAGACCTAGCTCCACTACTAATTTATGGTTAATCCTGTCCATTATATTCAGAGATGGAACTATTGGACTCGTCGTTACTCTCTTTACTTACATCCGTGGGCTTGTCATCATCTTCACTTTTTTTGACTAGGTGCTCAGGCTCAATAGGACCCGCCTCGACATTATAATCATGTTAAAACTTAGGTAGTTCTAAGTAATTTCCAATGTAGTGGATTTTTTGACCCAGTTTTTTTTTATTATGAACAAGCGTTACTTTATTACGTCCAATGTAATCTATTTTCAATTTTTTTTAACATATCCTTAATTCCAGAAGACTTAGATTGATCAGAAGGACGAGAAGAATGTTTGCGTGATCGTGTGGACCATTGTATGATCTTCTTTTTGGATCCCAACTCTCCAGATGCTTTCATACCAAATGGAATATTATACGTACAGTTCGATTTTTTAGTTCGCCGCAACACCCCTAATTTTTAGGAATACTTAATTTATATTTGTGATGGATTTTGGAGTATTAGATAACTTTTTTAGAATGCCAATAGTTCGGTCCTTATATAAGTATTTAGTGATATTTTTTTATCTCTTTTTTTCATGAAACATTCTTACCCATATTAAAAAGATTTGGATTTCATGGAAAAGTGAAAAAAATTCACTTGCTAGTGTTATAAAATTTTCATGTACGTGACTTACTTGCCATGTCACATGAAAATAAGTAAGGATGCGTTTGGTTATACAGTTTTTGAATTCTATAAGAATTGAGATTCTATAGAATTGCAATTCTTAGAATTGTAATACAAAAGAATTATAATACAATTGTTTGAATTGTATGTAGTTTTCATCTGGAATTCTACATTTATTTGTTTGGATAATTTATCGAATTTGTTTAAAATTCCAAATAAACAATGATCTTGAAGAACGTCCGCCACACAACCCACTGCCATAGTCCAACTAGATCACCAGAGCTTTGAAAGTATGTGCCGTTAGTAGGTGGTGGTGGGAAGGTTGTTTAGTAGTATATATATTGTACATATAATATACATACGCATACATATTATATAATATACATACATATACATTATATATATATATATAATATATGCATATATGTTATATGTATTGTAGATATATAATATATAAAATGTGTACGCAATTATTTTTATATATATTGTACATTTCTAATATCTATGGTTATATATAATGGTGGCACGCTTCTTAAATGATGTTTGGTGGGGTGGGTAAGTGGGAAAGGGCATTGTGTGTTGTGGTAGTCGGAGGTGGCAAAAGGGGTTGGGTGGAGTGGTGGTGATTGATAGTGAGTATTTTTAAAAATTCAATGATAATTGAAATTGAAAAACTCCACTCTTCATGTAAAGTTTAAAATTGTATTGACTTTATTCTTTCGACAAAAACACGTTTGCTTGTAAGTTGTTTGAGTTTTTCGAGATTAAATTTAAAGAATTAAAAGCAAGCCAAGCTATTGAAGTGATGTATTGAAGGATTACGTTGAAATAGATATGGTAAGCATTGACATTTGAATTTGATTACTCCTAAGGTGGTTATTTTCAGAAAAGCTAAATTCAAAGTGTTTTTTAATCAATTTCATAAGTTTTAAAAAAAATTTAAAGAGTTTTGAAATAGACCAATTCAGACCGGTACATGTCTTATAAGTTGGACTAGTTCTGCATATGAGTTTTTCAAGGAATTGAATTATTACAATTCAGACCTGTACACATCTTTGGACTTGGACCGGTTCGATATGAAAATCTGGCAAAATAAATATTTATCGCAAATTTTCTTTTTAAAAGCAAGTTTACTATTTCAAAAATGATTTTGACTTATGCTTTTAGCCATAAATAAAAAAATATGGAAAATGGAGTTGGTTTATATATTTTTATATAAAAATACTCACAGGGTAAGGGATTTTAATACACATTTTTAACATATATTTTTACACGTGTTTTAAAAGAGTTTTTTAAACTTTAAAGAGAGATTAAAACCTCAAAACACAAAACAACCTTAGGGTTTTTTAATTCATGCCAAAGCAAGTGGTATTTCTTTAAAGACCAAATCATATCCCAAAGTGCATGTGACTCACAAACGAGTTGAAGAACAGCGTGATACCGTGGCGAGTGATTCGTTGTGAACCTATTCGTGCGATTTGGATTGAACGACTATACGCGTAGAAGGTGGAGACATTTGTAGGCAGCTTATGGATTTAAGTTTTGTAAGTATGCGTGATTTGTGATTAATCGAGTTTGTAAACTTTTATGCATATAGTGGATTGTTGAGGATTAGTCCTACAGTGCAGGGATACCTCGGCAATTATGATGTTTGCATATAGTGTTTTACCATTTTACATATTTATCATAGGGAATTTGTATAGGTAGGAATGCATCTTCAAAATGGTTTTAGTTTTTTCCCTATTTGACTCTCTTCACATTTGCAATGTCTATTAATATTTTTTTATTAAGTTATGACACTCACTCTCGATAATTCTTGGTTTTATCCCTAGTTATTTATAATCATTGTAAGCTTGTTAGTGTATCTATTTGCTTCAAAAAATATATACTCGAGGGTGGTATTGGTTTCAATCTCAGAGTCAGAATCAACAATAAAAGGGGGAGGTTAGGGAATTACTAAAAAGTATGGTAGAATACACACTTCTTTCATACTATATAAGGTCTTTTATTAGTTGGCTAATTTCCTTTGACAAACTCATACTTTCTCTTGTAAAAACTTGTGAAGACAGAATCAGTAAAATATCGAAGACTTCAAGAGGCTTAAGGTTCGTTTGAATATCCTAGGTGATGATATATGGCTTAAAAAGGTTGTTTTAAAACGTTAGAAGGATTGTTTTATATTGACTTGATCAAAACTGCTTTTATCTGCATAGAGGCTTTGGATCGATCCAGATTTCTGGTGGATCGATCCGGCAGCAAAATTCCTCAAGTTGATTTATTTTTCATTCGGATCGATCCAAGGTTTTGGTGGATCAATCTTCCTCAAGTTGATTTCTTTTTCATTCGAATCGATTCAAGGTTTTGGTGGATCGATCCGATGTGTGTCTGTTGCGGATCGATCCAAAGTTTTGTGGATCGATCCGGCAGTAATTTTTGGGCTAAACTTTTTATCTTAAAAATTACCTTATTTTGGTAAGTTTTCTATTTTTAAAAGGATTCTAATTTCTTTTCTTCTATAAATTAATATATTTTGGCCAGAAATAGGCACGCTCTTTTGTATTAAAGTTCATACTCTTCAAAGAGCAATTTTTCTCGTTACACCACCTAAGGTTTTAATCTATCTTCATGACAATCTAATTGTTTTTATTAAGAACAAAGATTCCATACCTATTATTGAAGTGCGAGGCTGTTAAGGAGATAGGAGCGAGTCTGAGGTGTGTGATACGTTGTGTTCCAAATTGAGAGATTCGAGGAGGAAGTTGTTGCACTAGAGGTTACTTCTAGAGTTGTTCTTGAGCGATTCAAGACTTGTACGTCTAATCGGTTAGTGATTAATCGAGTATGTACCTCTTGTGATTTTTATAGTGGAATTGTTTATTGAGGATTAGTCCTACTTTGTAGGGATATTTCGTTATATCTTGTCTTGATTATTTATCATTAATTGTTTGCTTTTCGTCTGCATGCTAGACAAGATTAAATAAGCTTTCGGGATCAAAATTGGTAGACTCTTAAGTTTAAATTCTGCTACGTTAATAAAATTGTTTTTCGCATATACCAGAGAACAATACACCTATCTTAATTCATTCTGCACGTATTCATAGTCTTTCATACTATAGTATTACAAGAAAAGGGACTCTAAAATTTCAAAAGTGGCAAATGGTATTTATGAAATGTCACTTTTTATTATTTTTGAATTTTAAAAATACTAAAATATAGTGCATTTAGGCTACTATTAATTGTAAAGTTCACAAAAACATAAAAAAAATGGGGACAAATTACAAATTTTTTCTATAAAATAAGATAGGCAAAATAATATTTTATCACCTATTAAATTTACTTTTTCCAAAATTACTGAGTAAAAATAAGCATGTTTCTAAATTTCAATTCTATATGGCTTTGCCATTGATTAGTCTCATCGATAAAGTCCAAGAAATTATAACAAGGGTTATTTGATTTTTATCCATGATATCTTGCAATTTATCCACGTTTAATTTATGAAAATTTTAAACAAACTTTGATAATATTACTGATAAGCACATTATAATGCATCTGTATATGCTTATACACGCACTTTATAATGCATTTATATGGTTAAACATACTAAATAAACTATGAATTGCAACTTATAAATTTTATAGCAAATTAGGTTACTAACTTGATCTTGCAAGTTTGATTGTGTATGAAAAGTTGTACAAAGTTGATGTATGAAGAATAATCAATAAACTCTTCAAAAAGGTTGACAAGAAAGATGTTGAAAGAGTTGGAAATGATTGAACAAAGTTTGGAAGAAATAAATCATGGAAGTATTTGAAGAAGTAAGATCGACTTTGCTTAACCCAATATCGATGTTGGGTCCTGCCAGCATTTACAAAAGAGGTCTTGAGAGCTTCCAAGATCGATCTTAGTCCATTGCAGATATTTTTGCTCACTTGCATCAACTAGCCAACTTTTCCCACTTAAGTACAACTCATTAAAGCAATTTATACCACTTGCCCCCACCTCCTTGGGACATCTATAAATAGAAGGCAATGTTTAAGCTTGAAGAGATACAACTTTTGAGAAAGATTACATCTTTGTAATTTAGATATAATTAAGAGAGAAAGTTATAGTGAAACTTTTATTTTCTTCTTGTATTCTTTTACACTTGTAATAAACTCATTCTCCGTCAATTAATACAAGTGTTTTATTGATTCTACTTCATTTTTAACATGTTTTGATCATTTATGGAAGGGTGAATCACTTAGCTAAGGTTTAGGGGTGAGTTTGTTATAAAGTAAAGCATGGTCAAGTTTTCAACTCCTTAAATTTAATGCTTAGTGTTGTCAAATAATTATGCTTATCATATTGATCACGTTCCATAATATTGAATGGCTTAAAACACTATAAAGAATATGGAACATCAATTTTAATCTATTTTGCCTCCTTATGCCATGTATATAGAGTTCTTTGGTGATTAATGGATGTATTTATTATATAAACGATACATATACTCTTCATGCCATGTATGATTAGTGCTAGTTGAATTATTAATATACAAATAAAGTACTTCAAGTGAGTATATATTATTTAACAACCACCATTATAAATTGATGGCTATGATATTCATATAAAATTGTAGAGGTTGTTTCAAATATGGTTAAGTGTTAAGTAAGGTTTTATTTTTCATTGTCACATACAATATTTAAACACACTTTGTACATATATTTAGCACTTTATAATTAATCATTTGTTCATGTAAATGTGATGTTTGTCTTCCTTTATAAGGTGGCTTAGTGGAGTTGAATTTGTTATATTCCCTCTAAATCTTTTACCGCCAATATCTAGGCTTCTAATTGATAAGCAAACACATAGCACACTGAGGTGAATGAATGAGTCAAATTGGATTCACAAACCATAGCTACTATAGACAACAAAGGACTCCCCAAAACCTTTACTTTCTTTAAATACAAGAGTAATCTTATTTCATTAAAGTTTGTTTTCTCCCATTTACAAAACAATTCAAAGCATAATTTTTAATCAATCATCTTTAATTAAATAAACTCGTGATATACAAAGCTTTCGCCCACTCCTTGTCGTTGGACACTTGAACTTCCGAAATATTATATTACAATTTGACTGCCTATACTTGGGTGTAAATGATTGCACTATTTTTCGTGCATCAATTACCCTTTTCAAAATTGAGAAGTATATCCACTAATTAAAATTAACTTATAACTGTATTAATTTAGGTTCTTAACAAAATCTACTTTCATTTTTATTTATTTCCTAAGCTGCTGCCGAAACTTTTTCTCGTGATCTTGTTTTATTACCGGCACTGCTCTCATCACTGGCACCACATGCTGCTGTCATCACCTGCGCTCTTTGTTTGAATTCAATCTTCAATATCAATAAATATATATATATATATAGATTTTGAAAATTGATGGTTAATCCTCAATATATTTTTATTGAATAATATGTAATTATTGAAGGTTATGGTTGAATCAAACACCAATCTTTGAAGAGTAAATTGATTGTTCAATCTTCAATTAGAATGGATTTTGGCAAATAAAAATAATTTTTAGATAAAAATTTCATTGCCTTATTTTTCAATTCAGAAGCTCTTCTTCCATATTTCTATAAAATCCATAAATAAATTCTCATATAATTTTATTATGCTTTGGATACGTTCAAGTATATTGCAATATGCAAATGGGAAACCTAATGAGATACCAATTCATAACTTATTATAAATTTAATCAAAAATAACTTTTTTTAAGATGGGGGAAAATATGATGGTGAAGATACAATGGTGGTTTTGTTTGCTATGAACCGGGAAGACAAATGGTAATTATTGGGGGGCGGTGAAGAGGGCATTGAATATTGGAGGACTGTAGAAGAAGGTTTTGATTATGTATCAATATATTTGTGTTGATTAAGATGTAATTACATTTTACTAATAAAACATAAATTAAATATTGAGATGACATTGATTCTCAATCAATCACATTTGAGTGTTGCTATAACCCTATTTTACACAGGGTCAACAAAGTTGCACTATATATATTTTATGTTGACAAGCTCAGTATATTGTTTCATGTTTATCAAATTTTTAATAACTAGTTATGTAAAGTATCAATAATCATGTAATTAATTAGTTAGCAGAGTATTTAGTATTTCAATTTATAATACGGATAGTACTTGTCTCTTTTACTATAATACTTGATTTTACTATAATTTAAAACCTTTGAGATTTATTTTGTAAGGGAAGGAAAATATGGTATCTAGTGAGGGAAGAGTGAAGAAGGAGGAGACCAAATTAAGGGAATATGGGAGGAGGAGGAGACCAAATTGTAGGAAGAGAGAACAAGACGGAATTTTTTTCGAAATGGAAGGGAGCGGGGTTGATTTTTGTTTTTATTATTTTACTTAAAAATTAATTAAAATTTTCACATTGGTTAATAATATTAGAATCTTACTTTTTAAATATAATATTTTTATTTATTTAATTAAAGTAGATGTACTTATTAATTTAATGGATATTTTAATATTTTAATATTAAATTATTAATAAAAATAATATTTATAAAATTAAATCAACAATATTTTTTTTTCAGTCTATCCGCACTCACGGATTAACTTAACGATTTAGATTAACTGTAAGATATTACGCATAGAAATAAAATTTGAGAGATTTAAAAGGTATTTTATTTAAAAGAAGTTAAAGCAAAATTAAGCTGTATATTTATTAAAGAGTATAATATGAACATTTCGTGCTAATAGTGTAAGGGTGGTGATATTGGTACCCCAAAAACACTTGGTAACACTCCCACTTTACTTCGGTCATTCACAACCGAATAAAGTGTTTATTATTCAGTTCTTGAGAACTGAATATAAGTCTATATACTCGGTCCTTGACAACCGAGTAAGGCATTTTCAAATTTTTTCAAGTTTATACTCGGTGATACACAACCGAATAACATATACGTTATTCGGTTGTTAAGGACTAAATGAAAAGTAGGAGTGTTTTTAAGAAATTTTAAGAGTGCCAATATTACTACCCTAGTGTAATTAGCACATTTATTTATATTTTACAAAATTCATTTTCACAGTATCATTAAATGTGTTTAAATTTTATACAATCATTAGAAATAGTGGACGTACAACTAACACAAATTATTTTTTGAGGAATCCACGTGTAAAGGAGCTAACCACAAAATTATGTTTTCCCTCAAACGAGATCCAAAAAGTAGATACTATCTATCATAACCGAACTAGTTCCGGGCCAGGCCCAATTTAACGGGTCAAAATATGATACCTATAGTGGGCCTAGCAGTAGCTAGGAAAGGAAAAAAGAAAAAAGCTGGAAAAAGCTACCGCCATTAACTTGAAAGTTGAAACCACAAGCTGTGGCCTGGTGGCTAACCACTCCAGGTTCGAGCTCTGGGGTCGACTGGGAGCTCCCCAGGTCGATTCCCGGCAGCAGCAAAACAGTTTGTGGCCAGCGCAAATGGTACTACGCGTGAGCGGGAGAATAGTCGAGGTGCGCGAAAGCTGGCCCGAACACCCCCGTGGGGCAATGCCCCCGAACCAAAAAAAAAGAAAGTTGAAACGAAACTTGTGGACATCTTTTCTTTTCAGTATCTACTATTCTTCCTCTTCCATTCATTCATTTTCATTCCCACAAACAAACAACGTAATAATAACAATGTCCTCCTTCAATTCCATATCTACAGTTTCAATTGCAAACCCCCAATTTTGGCGGATCTCCTCCTCACCCTCACCCTCACCTTCACTTCGCTTCAATAAAATCACCAAACCCTTCTCTCAAATTCTCCATCCTCAAAATGTCCCTCACAATTAAACTTCACCTCACTCTCTCCCATCTCAATCTCAATCCCAACACAAGAACAACAGCCCTCACTACGAAATTCTTACCCAACTCCATATACCATTTCAACCCATTAACCCACCTCGTGTTCCATCGCAAAATGACCACTCTACCTTCTAAAACAGACTCATTGGTGATCAAGAGCTCTCTCATCGACCCAGATGGCGGCTCTTTGATCGATCTAGTTGTGCCAGATACCCAGAGGGATTTGAAGGTTTCTGAGGCTGAAAAATTGCCCAAGGTAAAGCTGACCCAGATTGATCTCCAATGGGTTCATGTGATCAGTGAGGGTTGGGCTAGTCCATTGAAGGGTTTTATGAGAGAAGACGAGTATTTACAGTCTCTGCATTTCAATTCTTTGAGAACCAAAGATGGGTCTCTGGTGAATATGTCGCTTCCCATTGTTTTGGCAATTGATGACGAGGCTAAAGAAAGGATTGGTGGGTCTTCTGATGTCACATTGGTTGGTCCTGGTGGTGATTCAGTTGCTATTCTTAGGAGGTTATTAGTCTTTATTTATCCTCTAATTTGTTTATTTGTTTATACATATGCATTTCAGTAGATTATTTGACTATTGTTTTATATTATATATATATATATATATTATTGGGTGGGGCACGAAAATCAATTATACTTCATGAGGTAGGAAATACAAATTCTCAATTCTATTAAGTATTGCCATTTTTGTCATGGAGTAAATAGTTGGTGAAGACTTTGAATTTTCTCCCTAGTCAGAGGAACCGCCGACTAAATAGTTGGTGAAGCTGGCTTGAGGAATATTTCTAGAGAAAATATTAGTTCATTATTCAATATACTGCCTGATTGATGATAAAATAGAAAAATTTGATCATAATTATGTTTGT
Organism: Lonicera japonica; assembly: GCA_021464415.1. Lineage (NCBI taxonomy): Eukaryota > Viridiplantae > Streptophyta > Magnoliopsida > Dipsacales > Caprifoliaceae > Lonicera > Lonicera japonica. Next base: position 2,939,394 of record CM038466.1, read on the forward strand.
GAATATTTCAGAAAACTAACATTCCTGTTTAGATGTATGTCTGGATGGAAATTTATTTGGGAACCGTAAGTATGATATGCTTTTGGCTTGAGCTGGTCGAAATTAAGATAATGTAGGACGTATATGTATAGAGAAAAGGGTGTGTTCCAAGCTTTTGATCTGTGCTTGCGTCCGACTGGCCAATAAGGTAGGACGTTCAAATTTATCCAGTCTTTGATTTGATGAATCTAATATGAATCATTGTTTTTCTTTTTTCTTCTGCGGCAGCGCTGAAATATACAAGCATAACAAAGAAGAGAGAATTGCAAGGACTTGGGGAACCACTGCTCCTGGATTACCTTATGTGGAGGAGGTAATCACTCCTGCTGGAAATTGGCTCATTGGTGGAGATCTTGAAGTGTTAAAGCATATCAAATATAACGACGGTCTTGATCAATACAGGCTTCTCTCCCAAAGAACTCCGGAATGAATTTGATCGTCGTCAGGCTGATGCAGTTTTTGCTTTTCAGCTAAGGAATCCTGTACATAATGGTCACGCTTTGTTAATGAATGATACACGCAGGAGGCTTTTAGAAATGGGTTTTAAGAATCCAATCCTTTTGCTTCATCCGTTAGGGGGTTTTGTAAAGGCTGATGATGTGCCGTTGGATGTTCGTATGGAACAACATAGCAAGGTTAATGTTGCTAATTTATGCACTATATTATGCTAATGAATTTGATCAGGGATAGAATGAATCAATGCAGCAAGAAAATCATTTCTCTCTACATTGAAACTGCATACTTTTATTTGCATGCTCTGTTCAAAATTTACAATCTTTATTGAAGGATATTTATTAATTCTCAGGTCCTATCGGATGGAGTCCTTGACCCTGAGACAACTGTTGTGGCCATATTCCCATCTCCAATGCATTACGCAGGTCCAACTGAAGTTCAGTGGCATGCCAAGGCACGGATAAATGCAGGTGCTAATTTCTACATTGTGGGTCGTGATCCTGCTGGTATGGGTCACCCAACAGAAAAGAGGGATTTATATGATCCAAATCATGGAAAAAAGGTGCTAAGTATGGCTCCTGGCCTGGAGAAGTTGAATATATTGCCATTCAGGGTACATTTCATAACTTGCTCTTTGTTTTAACAACTTCATGTATAGGCTTCATATTTGTGTTTCTTATTTGTAAAAATAATTATTCACAGCATTGCTGATGCTGCCATAATCTGAGAACGTATCTTCACATGCTATTACGTACATGCAAAATTGCAGATGAATCCAAATGTCTTTAAATGCACATAATTGGCTTATTACATCAGAGCAAGGCATTACTCTACAAAACTGGCTCAGCCTGAGACGGTATCAACCACATACTGCTCCATAGATTTCTTCATTTAACCTGAAGAAAATAAACTAACATGCCTTTAGCACTTCTGTGTTTCTCATACCTATGATGCTTGAAAATCATAGGTAATAGTTATAGAAAATTGGCCTGTCTTATGCTTACAGTAAACTGGTCTTTAGTCCTGGGGCTGGCACTGTTCGTTTTGCTTTCTCTTCCTTCCAAGCTTTAGCATTTCCTTTTACTTTTAAGTCCATGTTAGAGCATCCACATTAATCAGCCATAGGATTAAATTATACCATCTACTTGTTGTGCTGAGTAGAGGAATGACAAGAAATGTCCAGAACGGACATTATATGTCCGGTCCTATAGAGTAGCATATATTAATTTGTCATGTGCTTTTGGCAGCTTGAAGGGTCAAACTTTTTGCTATCTACTGTGGACAGACGGTAGCTGTCCGGCTTTCTCTTCAATGGACAGCTCATCTGCTCAAACGGATACCACTAATCTGGCTTGCGTCCAAACGGACACCACTTGTCCGTAGGATGTTGAACTTTGTCGAACTTAGTTTATCCTTCAGCTATCCCATTGAACAATATTGTGTCCCATGGAAACCAACTACTGTGTGCATATACAGGACAATTATATCCTACTTGCCAACTTTAATACCTCTGCTGTGGCCTATAGATGCTCTTTTAACTTTTAACTTATAACATATGGGTTTTCTTCTCTTTTTAAAACTAAAGCTGAAGGGTTGATATAATACATCTTCCTTACCATTGCAGGTGGCAGCATATGATACAGTAGAAAAGAAGATGGCATTTTTTGACCCTTCCCGCTCTTCGGAGTTTCTCTTCATCTCTGGCACCAAGGTAAGAAATTTTTTTTTGATTTTTTTTGGGGGTATCCACTGCTTTTTTCAGAATTTATATGCGAAAGTATACAGAACTATTTTGATGTTTATGTACAGATATGGATGATAATGTGAATTTATATGCGAAAGTATACATGTAGATTGTTATAGATTTATAGTACAGTGTTCAGAGTTTGAATACTTGTATATATAGAAACCGATGAGTCTAATGATCCTAAGCATTTAGACTACATAATTCTTGTTTGACAGGGAATCAATATGGCAAACTGGTCTAAAAGGTTCGCTTAGGTGAGGCTACTTTCTTCAGAAACAAAGAAATTAAATAGAGTTTGAGGATCTACCTGAAAGTTCATTTGTCCTTATTTAGGAGATTCTTGTTGGTTTCTGTTTTGACCATGTCACCTGAAAGCTTAAGCTGCTAGATGGCAGGCCGAAACTACATCTTGCTCCCTAACTATTATGAAATTGCAGAATACAATTCTGATTGAAAAAGAAGTGTGGAATTCACTCTTCCATGCGTTCAGGGTATTGAGTGCACTGCTCTCTCCTTTTTCCTTTAGAATATGTGTTATTTTTGCATGAAGGAAATTAATTTCTGGGAAGGCTATAATTTATCCAGTGTTTGTTTATGTATTCATTTTAACGATCTTGGTGTGTTTGAAATTGCTAGTCCAATATTGTTCTTGTTCTTTTTTATGACCCAACCTTGGTAGTCTCTGTTAAAAATGTGAAATATTTTATGTGTGCAAGTCGAAGAACTTATATGGGGATTAACTAACTATTGTTGTAGATGAGGGCTTATGCAAGAAATGGAGAGAATCCTCCAGATGGTTTCATGTGTCCTGGTGGGTGGGAAGTTTTGGTCAAATATTATGCAAGCTTGCAAGCTGAAGACGCTTCCGAGAAAACTCTGCAGTCTGCTTAGTAGGCATATAATTTCTCTGGAAAGGTTGGAAGCGAGGTAAATCATAAATAGCATCAGTAAATATCTGAAGCGTTATTTTTTGCGGATATACAGTTTAAAGAAGTAGTTGTTTTGAACCGACGGATTTAGAATTGGGGCATTAGGAATGGAAACTGTATGCCTAATATTTGTTTTATAATTGGATGTTGAGTTGTTGTTTTGTATTCAGCTCTATTTTTGTTTGTGAGCCATATATTTGATCATCATTATTTATTATAAGAAAAGGGTAGATTTCCGGTTGAACTGCAAAACCATTTAAAATTAAACACGTGTTGTTTCCCTTGTGAATTTATTTATTATGATGCATGTAGCAAGTTTAGAACTCTGATTTCAGTTTTCATTAAATTCCGGAAAACTAGTGGATAAAAGACTATTTAATAAGATTTATAGGATTTTTTATACTCATCATTAGAATTTATAAGATTTGAAAGGACAATGATCAAAAATTCCTAAACAAAAAAAATACTAAACATCCCTACCATCTCAAGACTTTTTATGTTTGGATTTTATGATAAGTAATGTTTAGTTCTTACGAATTAAGCCTTGCAAAAGCTTTCCAAATGTTGAATTTTTCCTTACCGTTCTTAACCCGTAATGAAAAAAAAATTAATAAACATTGGATTCTTATGAAAGGTACAATGAAATTTATATTTTATCCAATTTTAAAATGGGGCAAGTTCAATGACAAAAATGCACTAAAGGGAAAAAATAAATTGAATCATAAACATATATCACACCACAATCTCATAGTCAAAGGTGTACACATACATACATACATACATACCATATATGTATATATATATAAAGAGAAAGATGATATATACATAAATACAGAAGCAAGGTAAATGTAGAGAAGAGGATGAGTTGGGTAAATCTCTAGCATACTACATTAGTTAGGGTGGGATTTTTTATAGTGATATTTATATTTTTCACTAAAAAGCTAATTTTAAAAAAATCCCAAGTTTTTGAATCCCTTTTTTGTACTTGTTTAAAGTCTGATTGAATCTAGATTTGGATTATTTCCATTCAAAAGAGATTTAATTAGTTCTTTAAAAAATACCACAAGACTTATTTTCCCAAAATAGTTTTCCTAATTGAATTAAAAATATAAAAAAAAGACTGTCATTCAAAATATTACACAAATTAATTGCATTTCATCATTTCCATTTTTCATGGGTAGCTAGCGCTATTCACGCTCCATAATAAAATCCTCGGGTTAAATGACAAAAATGTCCTCGCTTCCCCTTCTCTTTCCGTGCTTGGGGTTTTTCCTCTTTTCCTTCTTTCTCTCTCCCTACTCTGTTCCCCAATCTCCACGGCCTCCTACCTATTTAAGTACTCCTCCACCCTTCCCTCTCCATCTTTCTAACCCTCAATGCTCTGTCTTCTCTGTTCCAATGAATTGTGTCCTCTTACTCTCAAGCTCGGACAATTGATGGATATATGACAAAACTGGCATCGAGAAATTGTCGGATTCTTGAATATTTGCAATTCACAGAAATCACCCAGAAAAAAAATTGATGGCTTAAAATAGTAAAGAGGGAAAGTAAATTTATAGAAGGAAAATCCCATACGTCATTTATCTCTAAAATATGCTTCAAATTTGGGTTTTGTGGTTTTTGATGTTGAATGAAATTTTCCCTAGAAGATTCGTTGGAGAGAGAGAATTGAGGGTTAGGGGAGTTTCAGCATGGTGCTTGAAGGATTTAGGGAGGACGCCCGTGGAGATTTAGGAACAGAGGGAGAGAGATGGAGGAAGAGAAGCAAAAAAAACCTCAAACGCAGAAAAGGGCATGCAAGGATATATCTTTGTCATTTAATGTGAAAGCGCGGGAAGGATTAACGTGAATGGCGCTACCATTTTTCATTCTACTAAAAATAAAATTGAGAGTTTTATTCAATACTGTATAATTTTTTTTTTTTATGAAGTTAAAGTTTACTTTTGTTTTCTTTGACATAATCAATGTGCAAACAGCATCATAATAAATATATTTTATTTTCATTCAGCAATTGTGTTGAAAATATTCTTAAAACAAAATTCAACAGAAATTTCTGATTTTGAACGAAAGAAAACTTCAATCTCAAAGGGGCCTTTTAATTTTGTAAATATTAGTATGTTATGTTTAAGAGATGGCTTTGCTATATTGTTTCAAATTCAAACGGTCCCAAGGACAAACTTAGGCAACGAACTGTTGCGGCTATATATATATATATATATATGCATGTGTGCATACTCCTTTTGTTTTAGATTAATAATTTCATTTTTTTTGAGAGGAAAAGAAACTCACATTAAACCAAAGTCATGTTGGAGGAGAGCTAATAAAAAAGAAGGAACCTCTCCCACCCAAACCACCAGTCTGACACAAATTTTGCCTACCTGCTAAAAAAATAGGCGACTCTGTTATCATCACAATGTACAAATTTTAAATATCTCAAATTGATAGTCCTATTTTTTAACATAATTAATGTCTTAAATATTACAATCAAAAATAAATTATATTCTTAATCATTGATAAGTTTAAAATTAATATTCTTTTTGAAAAGGGAATACAAATCAAAGTAAAATATCAGAGAGTAGTTTTAGTAGATAAAGAATTTTATGTTATTTTTGGTTCAAGCGGTAGAAGTAAATTGAGCCAACTTGCCCTTTCATTCAAATCAAAAATAGACTATTTATATTGGAGTTTAAAAATAAAAATAAAAAAATTAGGAAAAGTCTAAAATTCTCTTTTAATTCAACAAATAAATAATAAAAAAAACTTTTTCTTCCATTTTCATAAATCAAACTATTAATCTCAAAATATGAGTCTAACCCCGTAAGTCGGAATTAGAGGATTCTCAAGAAGTTATTCCTTTTGCATTGGTGCGTCCCTTTTGTTGGAAGCTATTTCACGCCAAAGGAGGAATTTTACTTCTAGCAATTGGGGCGCCTATTCTCAAATCTTTGGATGATAGACAAATTCAAAAATCATAAAGTTACTCTTATGTTGCATTTAATGTAAAATCGATGGCAAGACAAAATCACAAAGTAGCTTTTAATAATAACAAATTTTAAGTTTGAATCTCTTAAGAATTACATAAGCATTGAGTTAATTTTTAAATATTATATTACATACGCAGGGAATATGCTACTAGTCAAATCTCTTATAGAGATAGAGAATGGAGAGAAAGAGAGAATATAACTCTAGAGAGATGAAGAGATTATTATTATTATATCTTATGTCTTTGAAGAATCAGGAACATACATATATAACACCAATACAATGTTAGAAGTCTAACTTCCTACCAAAATATATTGACATTAATACAAATATCTAACCTAACTATCTTGACTTGAAGAAAATGAATAAGCTTGCATATCTTGACTTGGAAGAGATGAGAGTTGCATATCCATGAACTTGGAATAAATGAGAGTTGCATATCTTTGACATTCTATAACACTCCCCCTCAAGTTGGGGCATACACATCAACCATGCCCAACTTGCCTAGTGAATCGAAGAATGCCTTTCTCGAAACCCCTTTTGTGAGGATATCTGCAAGCTGCTCTTCGGTGGAGACGAAAGGAAAGCTAATTAGGTTGGCATCTAGCTTTTCCTTTATGAAATGACGATCAACTTCCACATGCTTAGTACGATCATGCTGGACTGGATTCTGCGAGATATCAATGGCTGCTCGGTTGTCACAATACAGCTGCATAGTGTTTTTGGGTTCGAAACCTAGATCACATAATAGAGTTCGCAACCACAGTAATTCGCATACTCCATGAGCCATCCCCTGTACTCAGCTTCAGCACTTGATCTAGCCACAACTTTCTGCTTCTTGCTCTTCCACGTAACAAGATTACCTCCTACAAAGGTAAAATACCCGGAAGTCGACCTTCTGTCAGTACACTACTCCCCCCAATCTGCATCAGTAAAACCACAAACTTCGAGACAATCACTGTGTTTAGAAAACAGCACCCCTCTTCCTGGAGATGACTTCAAGTATCTCAAAATTCTGTTAACAGCATCCATGTGACTCTCACTTGGATTATGCATGAATTGACTCACCACGCTCACGGCATAAGCTACATCTGGTCTAGTATGAGCCAAGTAAATTAAGCGCCCAACTAGTCTCTGATAGCGAGCTCTATCAGTCGGTATTTGATCTGGATACTCTGCTAAGCAATGATTTTGTTCAATAGGGGTGTCAACAGGTTTGGAGTCTAACATACCAGTTTCAGCCAACAGATCAAGAATGTACTTCCTTTGACACAAATAGATTCCTTCACTCCCCCTTGCTACTTCAATCCCTAAGAAATACTTAAGTTCACCCAAGTCCTTCATTTCAAACTCTGAGGCCAACCCCCTTTTAAGTCTATCAATCTCAACTGTATCATCACCAGTGATTACCATATCATCAACAAAATGATTAAAGCAGTTACCTTCCCTTGTTGGTGCTTGAGAAACAAAGTATGGTCTGAGTTACTCTGTCTATAACCCACCTTCTTCATGAACTGGGAGAAACGTCCAAACCATGCACGAGGTGACTGTTTGAGCCCGTATAATGATTTTTCAATTTACAGATAAAATTACCAGGAGAAGCTGCCACATACCCAGGTGGGAGAGCCATGTAAACTTCCTCTGCTAACTCTCCATGAAGAAATGCATTTTTGACATCAAACTGTTGTAGAGGCCAATTCAAACTCGCCGCAAGTGATAGTAGGACCCGAATAGTATTCATTTTTGCAACCGGTGCAAATGTCTCATCGTAGTCTATTCCATACGTTTGAGTAAATCCTTGAGCTACTAGACGTGCTTTATACCGATTCACAGATCCATCTGTATTATGTTTCACAGCAAAAACCCAGCGACAACCTACAGCCTTTTTGCCTTGTGGTGGGAAACAAGTTGCCAAGTATTATTTTTCTGCAACGCCTCCATCTCTTCATCCATTGCCTTTTTCCACTTAGGATCTTTTAAGGCATCCTGCACTTTGTTAGGAACTGATACAGTAGATATTTGATTCACAAATGACTCATATGACTTAGATAATCTGTCAGTGGAGATATAATTTGCAACTGGATATCTTGATTTTGCATGGAGGGTAGGTTCATATCTTTTTGGTGGCTGACCCCTGGTTGACCGATGAGGTAATACATTAGGCTCATTATTATTAGGGGAACATACCTCAAATGAGTGATCTTCAGTGCCAGGGAGTTGTGGATCTGGGGTATGATCGATAGTGGAGGGGACAGATATGATTCGAACTTCCTGTGAAACTGTCTGTGTATCATCTTCATGTGGATTTTCATCATCTTCACTACGAGACGACTCTTCAAAATATAAATGCTCTCCCTGAAGAGTAGAGGATGGTGAGGAGAGAAATAACTCATGTCTTCGAAGAAAGTGACATCCATGGTGACATAATACTTTCTTGTAGGTGGATGGTAACACTTGTACCCTTTTTGAGATCCCCCATAACCAACAAAAACACACTTAATTGCTCGAGCATCTAACTTGGACCGTTGGTTTTTAGGAACATGGACAAATACAACGCAGCCAAAGACACGAGCTGGGAGATTATGAAGTGAAGGTAATGGCATATGAGATGCAAGTATCTCAAGTGGAAGTTTTCCCTGGAGTACACTGGAAGGAAGACGATTAATGAGGTAAGAGGAAGCTTGTACAGCATCACCCCAAAGGTATTTAGGCATATGAGAGCCAAAAAGAAGTGCACGGGCCATATCAAGTAGGTGACGATTTTTTCTTTCAGAACTCCATTTTGTTCGGGTGTTTGTGGACACGTAGTTTGATGAACAATGCCATGTATTTGGAGGAATTCACTGAAGGCATTATTGATATACTCCCCCCCATTATCAGACCGAAGGATTTTTATGGTGCTATTATACTGTGTGTGAATTAGATTGCAAAAAGCTTGAAAAGTTGGAAATACTTCATCTTTAGTTTTAAGAAGAATTACCCATGACAGTCTTGTACAATCATCAATAAATAACACAAAATACCGCATACCAGAAATAGTGGACTCTTTAGAGGGACCCCAGACATCGGAATGAATCAACTCAAAAGGGATAGTACTTTTATTAGAAATACTGGGAGAATAGGTAGCACACGATTTTTAGCAATAACACAAGTTTCACACCGCAACACAGATTCATCAATACCAATAAACAAAGTAGGCATAGTTTTTCTCATAACATTGAAAGACGGATGTCCTAGACGGCGATGCCATAACCAAACCTCACTCAATTTTTCAGAATTCGAAGTCAAAGCGGTGCGGGACGGCGCTCCTGGTCTCTCCCCAGCATACATTCGATCTAGGTGAAACAATCTGCCCCTCAGATACCCCCTTCCAATTACCTCCCTGGTTAGAAGATCCTGAAAAAGGACATACATGGGATAAAAAATCACAAAACATTTGGAGTCAGTATTTAATTGGGAAACAGACAATAAGTGATGGGATAATGCAGGAACATATAGAACATGGTGAAGTTCTAAAGTTGGGGTAATACGAACTGATCCTATTCCTAATACAGGAAAAGCTTCACCATTTGCATTAGTAACACAGGATACTGGTGGGGAAGATAATCCAGTAAAAAAAGATTTATCATAAGTCATATGATCAGATGCACCAGAATCAATAATCCAAGTATCAGAATTAACAAAATGAGAAACTTTTAATGTCATACCCATTTTACCTCGACCAGCTATAGATGCATTGGGAGTAGTTCCTGTTGGCGTATGATGGTCTTGTCCAGTTATTCCATAGAAATCTGGTTCTGGAACCAAGTGAACAAAGCTGCTTCCCCTTTGTTGTGATAACTTTGCAATCTGGGTCTAAGATGTGGATTCAGCTTCCAACAAGTTTTTCGAACATGTCCCAATTCATTGCAGTAGGTACACTTTGGACGATTTGAACCTGATGGTGGGCGTTGCTGATGAAGCACATTTAAACCTTGTTGTTGACGGTAAGGTACTGGTGGCTTAGATTGGATAGCCAGGCTAGAGACTTCAACATGTGCCCGTTGGAGACTGTCTTGCTGGGATTCATCCTTGCGAATATATGCAAACACTGCAGTTAGACTAGGAGGTTCGGACATGCGAAGCAACTCTCCTTTAGCACTTCCATGTTTAGCATCCAGTCCTCCCAGGAAGGCATGAACCCTCTCAAGTTCCTTTTCCTTTTGATACCACGCAATGCACTCAGAATGCTTGAGCGTACAAGGACGTTTCTGATCAATTTCTGCCCAAACGTTCTTCAGTTTAGTAAAGAACACTGATACTGGTTGCCCATTCTGTCGCATCCAGCAGCTTTGCACATTAATTCGTGAACCTGTATGAAGTCAGATTCATTGGTGTACAGTCCCCCAACGTATTCCATATGGCTTCAGAGGTTTCACACTCCTCTACCATTTGTAATACATCGTCAGTCATTGCTTTGAACAAAACTGACATTACGTACCCATCATCATTTCCCATTTTGTAAATTCCTCAATATCTGTGTTACTGGGAGCCTTGGTTGCTCCAGTTACATGCCCCATCTTATGTATTCCTCGAAGAAAAACCGACATTATTTTCTTCCAGGTACGAAAATTAGTACCATTGAGTCTCGTACCTCCAAAGGACCCCCCTTCCGAACTTCGAACCGACACCTCAAGCTTTTGAATTGTGTTTCACTCATGATAACTTAATATTTTAGGATTAATTTTACAAAAGGTAGGAATATTTTGGGGCTAAACAGGAACTTCTGGGACCAAATTGTAAAAAATAGGAATTATGTGGACCAAATTTCGAATAACAGAAACTTCAGGGGGTCAAAAAGCAAAGACAGGAACTTATCTGGCAAAGACAGGAACTTATCTGGACCAAACTGTAAAAACAGAAACTAGCGTGGACCAAATTGAGAATAACAGAAACTAGCGTGGACCAAATTTCGAATAACAGAAACTTTAGGGGGTCAAAATGCAAAGACAGGAACTTATCTGGACCAAACTGTAAAAACAGAAACTTCAGGGGGTCAAAAGATAAATACCGAAACTTTTGATTCTCTGGACAACGGGACAGCGGAGGCGCGTGAGACAGTGTGGATATTTGTTTGGTGATTTTTGGATATCGTTCGAATAAGATCAACGAACGAACAAAACTCTTTAAATGACAAAAAAGAGGGTACGAAGGTGACGATCGTTTGAAGATGAGGTCAGTAAAACCCAAATAACGGATCTAATTCCTCTGATACCAAGTCAAATCTCTTATAGAGATAGAGAATGGAGAGAAAGAGGAATATAACTCTAGAGAGATGAAGAGATTATTATTATTATATCTTATGTCTTTGAAGAATCAGGAACATACATATATATACACCAATACAATGTTAGAAGTCTAACTTCCTACCAAAAATATATTGACATTAATACAAAATCTAACCTAACATATCTTGACTTGAAGAAAATGAATAAGCTTGCATATCTTGACTTGGAAGAGATGAGAGTTGCATATCCATGACTTGGAATAAATGAGAGTTGCATATCTTTGACATTCTATAACACTACTAAAATATAATTATTTGTTAGTGTCACAAATTTAACAAATGTACTTTTGGATGAGTTTACCTTTAATCAGTGTGTAATAAGTGACCCGCACTACGAATTTACAAAGTAGTCACACCCTACCAACCGATGTTATTTTTTTTCAAAGAAAAATTTATTGCAAAATTACAAGTTCTTGTAAAATGAAAAGACGTCTAAAGATGTGCCTTTCTCTTTATGATAGAACAATTATAATCTCTAGCAATAATGATCTCACTTTTGCAACTAACAAAGATAAAGACAATTTATCATCAAAAAAAAGAAGACAATTACTAAAAAGATGAAAGTAGGTTGAACCCCGTTATTATGTCCACTTTTGTGGTGATTATATGTCTATCTTCGTGGGAGTGGTGTGTCCACAGTCCACCTTATTGCGATAGTTGTAAATTAATGACATATATCAAAAGGAAAAAAAAAGAAAGAAAAGAAAGTTGGTAGTTAAGATTTTGAGGTAGATGTTAGCATAATACTCAATTGACGTAACGGAATGTTTTGGAATGAGTAAATTTTGGCTAAGTAAGGATTAATCACTCAATAAAAAGAAGAAAACAATCAAAATTTTATTTAATGATAGTCTACCTTAAAACAATTACAAGAAAATTGCAAGAAAGGAAATAATTCAAAATAGCTGCCAAAAATAGAAAATTGCAGAGATGTTGGTGTTAATACTGATGGATTTAACTTTTGTCAAATATGAACTTCCTAACTCAACTTATTACCAAATTTAAAGATGTTATAAATAATAAATTTGCGAATTCAAGAGTCTAAACAAAGGAATTGGGTTGTTTTGAGTCAAATTAGTCAGGCCTACGTGATTCTGACGTTGCCACTTTTTGGGCCTAGTGGAATTACGATTCTCCGCCAAATAGGCTTTGGTGGCTTGTTCTCAATGAAAAAAATTGCTTTAGATCATATATTTTTTTAAAAAGTATAAAAAAATTCAGATGAGACTCTCTCTGTTTTTTTAATTATATATCTACTCTTCGCACACAAGTACAGAGTTGCGCATGAAAAAATTGTAGGAGTCTAAAATTTTTACTGAAATAATTTATAGCAATCACAAAGTACTTCAATTAATTTGATCAAAAAAAAAAAGTTACTTCAATTCATATGTACGTTAATTATCTTTAGAAGAGTAAATGAGGAGGGGGCAAGGGTAACATGGCCTTCATGTGCTTAACAGAGAGAGGGTCATTTTCTACCAATGAAACTGGACTTTCTTGGTTAGCCATCTCTCTGCGTGCTTACTGCCTTTCGGTACGTTATAACATTTGTATGACCCCACCCCCCATCCCCACCTCTAATAATTTTACGTGCATATATATATATATGATACAAAAATTAATATATTTATTACGACCATATATATTAGTATAGGTTTATATGAAATTTATTTTTATTAAAATATATTTTAACTAACAAATAATAAAATTAATATATCACAGTTTTATGTGAAATAAATATACCCATATAAAAGGATGTACTAACACACCTCTCATCCTCACTCAATTTCCATTGCCCAAAATTCACTAACCAATCTCATTGAAGGAACATGGGGGTAGCGGGTGGGTAGTGCCCTTCACAGGTTAAGACCAATTCCCATGGGCCCACTGGCCCAGTACCCCATTTCAATCTCACTATCAACTCCTCATTTGTAGGCGTTTTTCAATCCAATTTTGCTTTCTTCTCACCTCACCTCAGCCAAACAATTTTTATCATCTCAACACTCAAACTAAAGAGTTATATTATATAGTTGGGCAATAATTACTTTTTATCTTATATATTTTGCAGGACTCTATATACCTAGTGTCATTGTACAGTACATTTAGATTTCGTTTGATTCAGGCATTAGGGTAAGCGGAATTAATAATATCAGTATTAATAATGCTAGGTTATTAATCCTAGTATTAATTTAATACTAATACTATGTTTGATTCATACAGTATTAATACTAGAATATCCCATACTTATGTTAATACCATGTTTAATTCTGTAACTCGTATACGAGATTATATTTTGGAATAACAAAAAAATAAAATAACAAATTTTTTTTAAATAATAATAATAATAATAATAATAATAATAAATAATAATAATAATAATAATAATAATAATAATAATAATGTAGTAGTGGCACTTTTGAAAATATTATAGTAGTAATGGCATTTTTAGAAAAAAAATGGTTCATTTTTCTTAATTCCGGATAAACAATACTACCCCCTCCCTGGTATTAAATTATACCACAAAGAATGGTATTAAGTTAATCACAGTATTAGTAATCCCATCACATTTGTGCGAACCAAACAAGGTATTATAAAAAAAGTGGTATTAATAATATCATCCCACTTTTTAATACCCGAATCAAACGAGGCCTTACTATTTTCCCAGTCTTAGTTAATAATCCATAACGTACTGTTTTTAAGGATATATAGTTTTTTTTTTTTTTTGGTCTATGCCAAGAGTGTTCAAGCCAACAGTCGACCCTGATTTTCTGAACTCAGGGTGGCTAGCCACTGGTCTACTCTGTTGTGGTTAAAGATATATAGTTAGAAAATTTGTTTACGCATACAAGAATTTTTGTACATTGACTTGAATTCTTAATTTATAATGTTTTGAAAATAAATAGTGAATTATTATAAATTTAAGACAAAGAAGATAAGGGAACAGTACGTAAATGTGAAAGACGAAAATAGGGTGTAAATGATCGAGTACAGAATGGCCGGGCTAGTAGCAGCTACGGCCTTAGAACATGGGGGGTTCACCAACTGTCGTAAGTTATGGATTGTCTGTATGTAGATGGTATTGGTCGCTATTTTCTTCTCAAATTTATTTCATTGATCATGACCGTCCATTCCTTTCTGGTGCTGCATCGATCTCTTAGGTTGGTTTTTAAAAGGACCACCACCCTATTGCTAAATCTACTCAAAAAAAAGGTAATTGAACATTTTTTCAAATCACCCATTTCTAGTCTAGATATATCCGACTTCTAAAAAAAACTAATTTGGTCTTAATCATTTTCTGATTTTCAATACGAGACTTCGAAACTTGGAATTTGATTAAACAGTACTCAAAGAGCAAGTGAAACTTGGGAAATTATGAGTATTAAAGATTAGGGTAGTAATCACAAAGACAATTATAAAGTTTTACGTGTAAATAAATAAAGTGTATTACAAAAAAATGCATTAAATGAGGTGTTTATCTTATCATTGAGTTTAATTTTTTATTTAATTATGAGATAATACTTCATCTTATGTACGTCTATATTTTTAGTAAATAGAGAATTTTATTCTTGGGGGACAATTTGCAGCATATGTATGTGTCTTAAAGGGACACAAAAGTCTTGAACAAATTTAGGGAGTAGGTGTGTGTGGTGGGGTGAAATTACTATAACACTAACCGGTGAGAGAGTAGCAGAGAGTGCGTAGACCTGGTGCAAGTAAGAAGCACATGTGATAGGGGCAGAGAGGGTCACAAGCCGGCCTTTTAACAAATTCAATTAAAGTAGCCAAGGCAGTACGTACGTTTTAATTCAGCACACCGATTATTGGACCTTCACTTGCTAAAAAACACACTTTTTTGAGAGACTAACTGAATCCTACTTTTAGAATTCAGAGGCGTGCCATTAATTTATGTACTTCATTTTCGGTTTCTTTGTTACTAAGGTCGACCATCTCACAGAAATTTTCCGTGTGTATATATATTAGTACATTTACTTGGCGCATCTTTTTTCTTGGGGTAAAAAAGTTAAAAGAAATAAAGTCATTCTCAATGGTGTACGTCTATTGTTATTCTAATTCATTTTGATATATATAGAGATCAGAGACTTAATAGTGTATTCTAATTATATCCTTTGGTGGTCCTCCATGCCACACACTAAATTTCTATCGCTAATCTACATGCAGAAAGGCAAATAGAAATGTCCAACATGCCCCACTCTGCAGGCGAAAAATTGGATCAAATTATCCATTGAAACAATTGACAAATGAATGTTACTCGGCCTAAAAAAAAAATTACACTCTAATAGCGACTATAAATGCAATTGGGATAAAAATTGGGACATTTGTTGTGAATAACATTTCTCATAGAAGATATGTTTGAGCCACGTACTTTTAATTTTTGTTTTTATAATTTGACCCTACTGTTAACTATTTTTTTTTTCTAAATTTAAGTTGTGTCAAATTATACACACCAAACAAAATATATCTAAAATCGATCTACGAGGCCAATCGTAATATATTTTTAATATCAAGTGGCGTCACTAGACCTCACAAAGATCAATGTGCTAATGCTCCTAAATATGCATGATTCATCATCTACATCACAGAGAAATAGTTATAGAAAATTCTTTTAAAACATATTTTATTCTTTTTTTCCCTTCTAACATTTTGAATGAGATGAAAAAAAAATGACCGTTGAAGATGGCGGAAAAAAGTTCTAGTTCCACATATATATATATATATATATATATTTGTTTCTCATGATCGTGTCTGTCATTTGGGATGGACTGAGGGTTGCTTAGGCTCTTCTAGTAGAATTTCTGCTCATTGTTTGTTAGGCCTCAAGTGTCTTGACTCTTCATAAAGTTAAAAGACAAAGGTTCCATTGTAACATTACTCTTAATTTGTAAACTCTTTTTTTTTTTTTTTTATTTTTAAGATACTTATGGATTGTAAGACAAGTGATTTAAAGTAATATATTATTATGTCCTTGAACACGTGTTTCAACAACATTAGCTAGTAAGCTCCGTCGTATAAATTTGTAGTGTATAATTTTTAGATTTCAACGTACTATCATAATATATATATATATTGAAAACATATGCATTGATTGTTTCATGAGTTTTAATTATTAATATATCGTACAGCTAATTTCCTTCGAGACTCTTTCTCTAGTACCAAACAAAAATTAGACAAAAATGTTTTTCTTTTTTTGAAGTGTCTCTTGATGGTCTACAGAAAAAATTATAAACTTGGAAATTTTAATTAAAGAAAAGTATTTTACTAATTAATTAATGCTTAATAATATTGTAGTTTAAATAATAATAAAATACTCTCTTCACCCTTTTCACTTTCTCCATATTCGTACGTGTACCCATAGCTAGCTTTGTATAAAAAGAAATTAAAGGATAGAAATAGTAACAACATCGATCGATCGATTTCCCAATATTTTAATTTCTCAACTTCTTTGGACGAATTAAGAATGATTCCATTCCATGGTAAGAAGACAAAAAATATAGGACCAAATTAAATCTTAAGGGGCCAGGGTTATAAGTATTACGTACACATAGGAGACCCAGGATGTCACGGTGAAGGGCAACATGTCCTTGAGTTCAGCTCTCTCACACTCACCCACATGACTCTGTTTCCCGGCCCCTCTTAAGCCCTACTGCGGGCGCGCATATTTTTGT
Organism: Lonicera japonica; assembly: GCA_021464415.1. Lineage (NCBI taxonomy): Eukaryota > Viridiplantae > Streptophyta > Magnoliopsida > Dipsacales > Caprifoliaceae > Lonicera > Lonicera japonica. The sequence goes on from CM038466.1 coordinate 2,956,554, forward strand.
GCAAAAACAAAAAATGGACCTCGTTTATTTATTTAAAATATTGGATTCAGTACTCCTTTTTTCTTTCTTTCTTTCTTTCTTTTTTGAAAAACTCTCGGTCAATTCATGTTGTATATATATACCTACCCCTACCCATTCAATTTCATTCCCACTGCACTACACTTTCTCTCTCTCTCTAGCTACACACACATTTCCTTCCTTCATTTCTCTATTTCTCTTTCTCTGTGTCTAAAAAAGATGGCCTTGAAGAAGACGAATAAATTGTCACACAAAGGAGTACTGGTGAAGCAAATACTGAAGAGATGCTCGAGCTTAGGAAAGAAACAGAGTTATTATGAGGAAGAAGGACTGCCGGTGGACGTGCCGAAAGGGCACTTTGTAGTGTATGTTGGAGAAAACAGAAGCAGATACATAATTCCTATTGAATTCTTGAGCAGGCCTGAGTTTCAAATCCTTCTTAGACGAGCCGAAGAAGAGTTCGGGTTTGATCATGATATGGGCCTCACCATTCCTTGTGAAGAAGTCGTTTTTCGAAATCTAACTTCAATGCTCAGATAAATATTACATTTATATATATAAAAGAAAGAAAGAAAGAAAGAAGAATAGTGATCATTATGCATGATCATGAAGCTGCTTCGATCTTCTGCTGTTAATTTTATTTATTTTTTCTTTACTTTCTGAATCTTTAATTTGATTAAGTTGTACAGTTGAATTAACGGAGATCGATTAATTAAGCCCATGAACACCACCGCCACCACCACCACCACCACCTTGTACGTGTGGGGTCCGGGATTTGTATATTCTTTCCTCACAGTGGTGCTTGCTTGGTTGTACCCTGTAAGAGAGAACTAATTATAATTATTATTAAGTAATTATATATTTCTGTTTGTTGCCCTTTCAATCTCTTTCTTTCTGCATGTTTTTTAAGTCTCTGTTGATTCTTTTCTCGGTTCGCATCAGTATCTAAAACTTTTTTTTTTTTTTTATATAAATTCTTATAATCATATCTTTAGAACTTTTAAACGAATTGTGTAACATTGTTGTTGGATTAGACTAGATCAAAGTTAAATAATTAAGTAGGAACCATGGTGATGTTCAAAGCTAAATCCACAATATATATATATATATATATATATGTACAAGTCAAGGTTTCGCGGTGAAAATAAAAACATTGCTTATATTTTTTTCCTAAGAAAAAGAAATTAAGTGTGGGTCTATTCATTTACCCGAGTCCTTTACCATGTATACTTACTCTAAAATATTGTTGATCCTTATTTGAAGCGGTGATCATAAATACACTGAGAAAAAAAACGTAAAAAGAAGCATATGTATATATATATTTTTTGTATAAATGACTCTCACCAATTAAAGTGAGATTAATATAGTTAGAGTTACTTATTAATTTTAAATTGATAATTCTGTTTTGATCCGATATTTTTTAAGAAAATATTATTTTTAAGGAAGTTTAAAAATGATATTTATTTTATTATTTTAAGATCCTATATATTTATTATGGTTTTAAGAAAGTAGTATTATGAATTTAAATAACTTAAAAAAAACCCAAAAACTAAGACCGTCAATTTGAGTTTGAGAGGTAATACGTTCGATAAATTGTGGCATAAAGGGTAGAGGATGAATTTAATGTGTCAATAGGTTGGAAGGTCAAAAACGGCCCTTCGCCTAGCTGAGATGACAATTTGGGTGGGGGAGGAAGGAAGAGCAGAGCAGAGTAGAATTACAAGCTGCCTAGGCGCCTCCCTATCCATGAAAGATCGAGAGCCTTTTCATCAATTCATACAAGACCATGGGCAGATCACAAAAGAAGAATTACAACCCCCATATATAGATCTCCACCGACAAGACTCCGTATTCTATACTCTGAACTACATGTGATATATGTGTTAATTAAATAGATGTGGTTAAAATTAAAATATAAAACAAACGATAATAAATGTTTTACTGATTAAATTTTAAATCATAAGGAATAAGCCATTATCAGTTAACATCTTTTTAAATTTTTCTTGTTAGGATTAAATAACTCTTTTCCTTATGAATAAATAATTCTTTTTTCATCTGTGTATGAAAATATTGTTTGGAACTTTTTTTAGTTATGGTGTTGCACAAAAAAAAAATATAAATTGTTTAGAACTTTTTTCTTTTCTTTTTTCCTTTTGTAATTTTTGTAGGATAGTTATTAGATAGGCATGTGTAATTTTTCTAATTTATTATAGCAATTGTCTCTTTTGAAAAAATAGTAAGAGAAGTCTTCTCATCTTATAAAAATAAGGGTATTTTTGTAATTGATACTTTATTCCATTACTATTCCTGGTTGAATCAAATATCGGCATGACATCTTAGATGTCAGGAAAAAAACTTTTCAAGAATCAAGTATGCCCATTATATTTTCAAAACTCGAATCAAACGAGCCCTAAATGCATGTTTAAGGTTAATTTTTGAAGTAAAAAAAAAATTACAAAAAATTAACACAACTATTGAAATTTGACTTGATAATATAGAATATATGTTAACTTAATACCTGTGTTTATTACAATTGTGTAACGCATGTTTGGGAGATTCCCGAGAAAAGAAATGGAGATAATTTTTTCTTTCTTCACATTGTGTAACATTATGCTTGGGAGTTTCCTGAGAAAAGAAATGGAGATAATTTTTTCTTTCTTTGCTTTTTTTTCAATTAGGGAGAAAATTTTCACTAAAACGATTTTTTTTCTCCCCTATCCGCTTCACATGCAAAATTCAAACAAAAGAAGTAATTCACGTTTGGACAAATTTTTCTTTTCGATTTCAACCAACTCAATTATTAGAGAAATAAAAGGGTTTTAGTGTAATTTTTAAAAGTTTAAGGAGTTGATCGAGTGTCAAAGATTTGAATGTAATTGTTGATAAAGTTAACATCGTGGGAAGAATTGAACCACTCAAACAACTTTAAGGAACATATTCACAATTTTAAAACTTCAAAGAAATAAATGAACCTAGACGGCTAGACCCAAATTTGAGGGGGTAATTCTCATTTTCCCACTATTTTATATATAAGGGAATTCAGATTCAAATTGTCTTATCTTTCTTTTTTTTGTTTTTTTTACTCAAACCATAAAAAATTTAGAAATTAAAATCTTGTTGGAGGGGGACGCCAACCAGAAACATGGCGTCTCCTTCAATTAACATTGAGAGTCTGACACAGAGTTGGCTTGTCTCGCAAGGCAGTGAGCGACTCTATTACTATCACGTATGCTATATTATCTTTTGACATAATGACCGGTTCATGAAGTAAGACAGAGAGCACTGAATGAATCGGAGTATGGTTTATATATATATATATATAAACTCTTCTTTTGTAATTGCAACACCACAAATTTGAAAAAATATAACTTTTTATAAAAGTAGTCAAATATTTATTTTTAGTACTGTGGCTATAAAATAAGGAGTTTGACTGCGTATTATATAAAATACATAATATACATACATATGACAAAAACCGTAATTCTACTTACTTGAAACAAACACCGAACTAAACCATCATCCCCAGTGGAGTAGCCAGGAATTTTTATCGGGGGGTGCGTAATTTGAATAAGCTCAATCAGCTCTATGCAAAAAATACGGGCATTACTCTCTCTTTCCAACAATTAATATTTATTAGTTTGAATTCAGATGCATTACTCTTTCAGATATAAATTATATGTATATAGAGATATAACATCAGCCCTATAAAATTAGCCCTATACCCAAAAATAAAAATAAAAAATGGGCCCTATAGGCTATATCCATTCACAATTTTACACATAAAATTAGCCTAAAATCAACTTTACAAAATTAAGCCCTAAAATCAACCCTATAAAATTAATCATATATGATATATCCATTCATGATTCATAATATATATCATAAAAAACTTATTTATTTTCGCCATAAAATTAAGGAAAAAGGACAAAAATGGTGTTTTAAATTCTAACCTCAAGCTTGGTGAGTGTGAGCTGTGTGAGCTGTCACTGTCCTTGGTGAGTGTGAGCGGTGCACCGTGCAAGCTTGGTATTCGGTCGCGGTCGGTGAGCCGTGAGTGTGAGGGAAAGAAAGGAGCGGAAGAGGAGAGAAAGAAAGGAGTTTGGGGCTGCTGTGCAAAAAGTAGGAAACAAAAGGGGGAGGTGATCTCTCTCATCCTTTTTAAACATAGTTCATTTCTCATAAGCCTTTCAATATTTGTTTCTTACAACTACATACCCTAAACTATAAATTTATGCATATAAGTCCCTAACTTTATTTTTTTAAATTTTGCCGAAAATCCCGGGGGTGCGTGCGCACTCCCTCGTCCTAGTGTGGCAACGCCCCTGATCATCCCTATATTTGGTTCACCAAATTTCTTCACAATATTCAATAATCTAATCAAGAAAGCGTTTTTTACTTCATTTTTCACATTGCATTTATCTTTGACCCTTCTTTATATTTAATATTTTTTTTTTGCTTTTTAATTTTTAATCAAAGAAATCATGGAAGATAAGGACCTATTAAATACTTCATTTAGATTAAAGTTTTTGGATCATATATATATATATATATATATGTTTTGTATCTAACATGTAATTGCTACTATCAATGTAGATCTTTTATAAGGTAAATAAAATTGCCAAGCTACAGTGTCGGTCACACAACATCAAATAATAGTTATAAAATCGGCAACTTGTTGCCGAATTGTGTCACAAAATTTGGCAATCAATTACCGAAAATAATACCTATTTTTAGATATCATACTTGATAAGATGTTCCCGAGTTTTATTTAAGTGATTCGTTGACTTTCAATTTGGCTGGAGATTGTTGAATTGGTATTTATTATTTTTTCAAGTTGGGTACCCCTTAATTATATGGCATCCATTATCAAACAAGTTAAAAAAAATATAGTGTTAAAACTAATGCAGTATTATAAGGTGTATATATATATAACACCACCCGAGTTTATAGCTTTATAAGTAGTGGCCGGGAACCTACCAATAAGATGGTCCATATATATATATATATACGTATTAGTTACAGAAAGCCCACTATGGCTAGGGTGGGGCAGTGAAATTATGTTATCTCAGCTCAGTTATGGCCGCCGCGCACAAATAATTAATTCTATCACATCTGTATGGCCTGGCCGTTCATTGCTAGTTGCAGTTGGTCCAATTTTACATATCCAAAATCCCAATAAATCCGTACAACAAAATATATCCGTACTCACTTTACAGTTTACATACACTCCTACCCATATACATATATGGCCCAACATTCTCGCCCAATTATATTAAAAAATTGCATCGGTTATTACTATCTATATTATAAAATATTATTTTTGACTAAATTTTTTTTCAAAAAGTATATACATTTAATGGTTAAAAATATACATGTTATGGTATGCATTAGTTCTATACCATTAGATGAGTTTTATACACACATCAAGATGTCACATCATCTATATTATAAAATACCATCTTTGACTAAATTTTTTTTCAAAAAGTATATACATTTAATGGTTAAAAATACACATGTTATGATGTGCATTAGTTCTATACCATTAGATGAGTTTTATACATACATCAAAATGTCACATCAAAGTTAAAACACCCACACTAATAATATACACACAATAAACTCTCATATACTAATAATATCGTCTACATTAAAAATGCCACAACTTAAAATAAAAAATTCAAAATTTAATAAAAATTTAATAATTAAAATGTACTAATCAAGATCAATTAAACAAGATCCATCATGACTATATAATTATGAAAAGAAAAATGAAAAAAAATTTATTGTGTAACATTTAAGGTCATACGTTATATTTTTGTACATTATTGGTCATTCAATTCGGTATACTTTTAATTTTTTTAGCATAAAAATATATTGAACTTATTTTTCAATTGTTCACAACATTAGATTAGATTAGACAATGTGTTTAAAATAGATTGATTGATTTTGCCGTTACGTAGTTGTATTATGATTAAAAGATATTTTAAAAAATTAAAAATAAGTCGTTCCAATATGATATTCTTTTAGTTTTTTTTAACATGAGAATATATTGAACTTATGTTTCAATTGTTCATAACGTTAGATTAGAGTAGACAATGGACTCAAACTAGATTGATTGATTTTGTTGGTTTAAATTCGTCACACGTTAATTTTTTTTATCCTATTATAAAAAAAAATTAATTTACCATATCGAATGGTAGGGTTATATCCTAATACATATATAAGATATCTATTTAAAAAAAAATCGCAAAACATAAATCAGAAACAATTTTCAAAGCATCTTCTCTACTCGATCGTCACTTTTTAGTACAAGTCCATGATTCAAAATTTATTTAGATAACAATTTTTGTGAGAAAAGGCATCTACTCTTTCCACGTGCATTTTTTCTTCTTCTTAATTTCCTGCAGGGTCAAAGGTTCCGGCGCAAATCAGATAGCCAGTAACTTTTTCTTGCTTTGATGGCAGGCATCGTTAACACAAGGTCGCCTTTGTGGATTGCTGTATATGTATATTTACCCACATTAATTCTAGAGATTAATTATTTCCGATAATTAATTGATAATCAGCAATTAGCTAGAGTTTAAATAAAATATATTAATAAACTCAGAACCTTTTTAAGTCTTTAACTCGTTCATTTTTGAAATGTACGCGAGCTGACATATTTAAGGGGTAATAGCAGCTCTTAAATTTGATTAGTGCATGGACAAAACTTAAAAATATATTAGAGGATTCATTATAATTATATTATTATAATTCTATTACAATATTCACAATCAAATTCAAGGGATCCTCAATCCTTAAATGAGGGTCAATGTACCAATTATATTGACTAGCAACTTATTAATGATATGATAATTAACGAAGTGAAAACTAACTAAACAAATTAGTTAAGGATAGAATTTCAAACAGCTTAAAATATATTTGACAAGCTAGTTTTTGTCCTAGCTCGTAGAGATGAAGGCATTTGAAATATAATGCTTGTGTACAAACTATAAATTTCACGTATAATATATAATTAAATTTGTTGTTTCGATCGATCGAGTAGTAAAGATTTTTGACTGTCTTAACTCAAATCTAGCTAATTAAGCCCTTCTTTTTCGGCTTTAATCATCTCATGCACTATATATATATATATATAAAACGTACTCTCAATCTCTTGTTTACTTAATTAAGCCTTTGAAATTCACAAGGGACCGCCCCTTTATTTGAACGAGACAAAAGTTCACATGGAGAATACATAGAGTGGTAATTAAGTAAAAGGTAACATCCACTTTAAATTACAATCAGTTAGTGGAGACTAGTTAGTAATTATGTTGATTGGTATGGAGTCTGATAAAACACATGCAATAAGCATATGTAATAGCATTTGACAAAGTGTACGCTGATACTTATCTTCTTTTTACTTTTTTAACGGCAATTACATATATTATTCATTTTGAAGGTAATAAGGTCATATCCAAATATTCAATGGATTCTCCACTAGTTTTTCATAAAGTGCCTATTTAGTTAAATATGTGCCCCATTAATGGTAATTAATTATTGGAATATTTTATGAGAAAAACTTACTACATTATCATGTTCTAGTGCCTTATCTTGAATAAATTTCTGACTTTGCCCTTGCTAGTACATGCACTTTTATAATTTTAAAGCATGGAAGAAGGTAATTTTATAATTTCACATACATGTCAAAAGACGTCCCCGCACTTAACTAATACGTAGTATAGATAGAATACAGTGATCGAAAATATGTAATAGCATTTGGCTAAGTAGTATATATATGCTAACATATTTTATTCATATTTTAGGTTATGAATTCAAATCTTAGTATAATTATTATATATTTTTGCTTTTAATGTATGAATGATAATTTCCATCACAACATACCAAAAAAGTCCTCCTCTCGATCTCTCACTTTAGTATTATATAGTATAAATTCTTTGAAGCAACATTTTATGATATAGGTTTCATTTAAGATCTACACTTTCCCTTTAATGCAGATTGATTGGCTAATTTAATTTGCAGATACTCGGCGTTTTCTCCTATTCAATTTGTTTTTAATTACCATCTCTAATAATAACGTGTTTACTTGCTAGCTTCAAGACCAGAATATAATTGAAACCTATATATATATATCATGCATGCTTATAAAAATTAAATGATCGAGATATATATATATATATATATATGATGAAGTACCAAACTAAACATCGATCACTAAAATGTTATTATGAAAATCTAAACTATATATAATAATGTCAGAGCTAGAGGGATTAATTCTGTTTTTGCATATGGTGAGATTCGGTCGATCTTTTATTTCACCCACAACATTACTACAAGGATATATATATATATATATATATTTATGTACTTATTCCTTTTTTAGTATCAAATTAACTGAATTTTGAGTTATAATTAATTAATTTAAAATATTAATCCCTGGACGACATGCACAGAAAATGGATATTTAAATTGTTGCATAGGTGAGATATTATTCATGTTTGCCAACTTTGATATGTTTGTTTCTTTGCTAATTGCTTTTAGTACAGAGTCGGTCCTGTCAATTTTTAGACCTCGGGCAAAATTTTAAATGATATCCCTCTTAAATAAATATATTAATTTTTTTTATATTAAAAAAACAAGTTATTTTTATTTCAATGAACAGAGTTTAATTTCATCAAAAACACATTACAATTAAGAATTCAAAGTGTTTACAAGTTTCCTGTCAAAATGTACGAGTTTACATAATATCAAAACTAATACAACGAATATCTCAAGCACATATATGCTTCATCTTTTGCCTTTATGTATGTTTCATCTTCCAAAAAGCTTATAAATGCTCTAAAGCAACACCACATGCTAAAATGTACCTACAAAATAAAAGAAGCAGTAAAATTTCGATCGAAACAATCACTTAAAATGACTTCTTATTGTATTTTGAGCAGCAAAATCATCTATTATATCTCCATAGTTAAGATGTTCTGAGATGTCCTTTTCAATGCATAAAATTGCTAATCCATTCAATTTATCTTGACTCATAGTGGTTCGCAAGTAAGATTTTAATAGTTTTAATTTGGAAAAACTCCTTTCTGCAAATGCCAAGTCGTCATAGGATGCCCATATATTTTGCAAACTCTATAATTTTAATAGATGTCCATGATTCATTTGTTTCATGTGATTCACTTAGTAACATTAATTGCAATACTTGTAATTCTGAATATAAGCACTTTCTATTAACATTAGAAATATCATCAACTTCTAAAGCATTTCCAATATTTATGCAAGATCTTCTTAATTCATCATCATCCAATAAAACAAGCTTTGCTGTATCAAAATAAAATCCAAACATATATCGAAAAATTGCAATTATTTTCTTAGAAAGATACATTATTAATTAAATCTTTTTAACATATATATATACATATTAAAAAAATTAGCACCCTTCCTTACTTTTGAACCCTGGGCGGTCGTCCTACCTAGGGGTATTTTTGGGTTTGGTCGGGGTAGAGATTGGGGTACCCTAAACCCTCCATATATAAACTTCATAGTTCGGTTTCGGTTTCTGCACCTATGGAACCCAAACCCTCCCCAAATTATTAAGTTTTGATCCGGTTCGGTTTTATTCGGTCTTAATCTTAAGAAATTTATATATTCCAAAACTTATTGTAAAATATTTAAAAAATAAAATTAATGACATATAAAATTAGATAAAAGAGTAATTAAAAGAAAATGAAACATAAATGATCTCATACTTGGCATGGCACACGGGGTATAAACCTTACAATCCAAAATCAATCAAGAGGGGAAGGGTGCCTATTTATCCTATTAGTATAGTGCATTGTTGGGTACCATTTATTCTTCAAGCATTATATAAATTGTTTGTTTGTATATATAGATGTGTGTGCAATTAAATTTCAAACGGTGTAGTTTAATTAAATTAGTAATTTTTTTAATAGATTCGGTCAATTCCGTCTATTTTGGGTAACCCGAACCCGAACCCGAACCGACCAAAATTAATTAGTTTCGGTTTTTGATTTTGGTTTTTTTCGGTTCGAAAATTTTTGAATTGTAACAGATCAATTCAGTTGGTTCGTTCGATTTTTGAATTTTTAACAACACCCCTAATCCTGCTCCTGCCCCCGGGCCAGATCTATTTCATTATTAATATTGCTAGCTAGCTACGTACGTACACTTGTTTTAACTTATAACAAAAATTAATTCGATCTTTTACATAAAATTCCAAAAGTTTGGGGTGAATGGACAAGCAGAGCTACTTATGTTGGGAGGTGAGCATCTCTGTGGGGCACCCATAAATGTCGGCTTAATTTCAATATATATATATATATATATACTAGGGGTAATTAGTGTTTACGGCATTTTAATATAATTAAATGGTTCGATTTTTGGGATAGTATATAATAGAAAAATAAAAAGGTTTGAAAAAGAGAGAAAAGAAATATATATTTACTTATAACAGATAAAGAATGAGAGTTAATTTAAAATTTAAACTAAAGACGACGTATTTATTGTTCAAATTAAAGTATTCAATTTAGACTTATAAAATTTTATCCCTTATATATTTTTTTCTTTTCTTTTATTATATATATATATATATATATAGGGGAAGGATCTTAAGATGACCAATCTTTTGGTCCTTAAATGCGGACCAATCATTTTGAGGGAGTAAATAAATGAATTTTTTGATGAAACTTGGTGAAAATGATCTTCATGATTAATTGATCACCTCCATCAAATTTCATCGAAAAAATCAATCGGGAAGAGGGTTTACTAAAAAATTGATATATATGTACGTTTCTGGCCGTTAAAATTTAAGATGTTTAGTTAACCCACTTCTTGGTTGAATTTTTTGATGAAATTTGGTGGAGATGATCTACTAATCATGGAGATCATCCTTACCAAGTTTTATAAAAAAATTCATCCGTTTACCCCCTCAAAATGATTGATCCGCATTTAAGGACTAAATAAATGGTCCTCTTTAGATCCTCCCCTTATATATATATATATATATGATAACCAACTCTTTCATCTATGATCTATTTGTTCTTCTAAACTATCCGTGCACGGGACATGTACTTTAATTTATAACATCAAGAATACTACATGTATCAATATATATTTTTTATAGTTTTAACAGATCATACATATTAATTCTGACATATTATTTTAACTGTGGATTTGAGTATTTTTGTGTGTGTGTGTGTTATTAATACACTTCATTTGTAACTAGTGACATTTTAAGTGGTCAAGTCCACACAACTAAAGCACCACCCCAACTAATACCTTTAGGGTGTGTTTGTCGCGCAATTTTAGAAGTAGGATTGGATTAATTAATCTTATCTGGTGTTTGTTGTCGAAAAGGATATAATAAATAAATCTGATCATGTGTTTGACACAAGGATGTATAGGATATTTTAATTATATCATGCGTTTGGTGCAACACGAGACTGTATTGCACTCAGGATTAATTATCATGTTAGCCCTCTAGAACCGGATAAATATATACCACCCCTATAGGTGGTATTATTTTATCCCATGGTTGCCGATAACAGAATGAATATAAAAATTATTTTTTAATTATATTTTTTATTTTAATCTTATTCTTTACGCCTTTTAGATAATCAAATTTATTAATTAAAATTTTCAATCACCCAAAGTCATAGTAATTCAACTAATAAAATTAATTTCTTGTATAATATGGTATTTTTATTTATTTTTTATTAAATGAAGGTATTTATAAAAAAATTTAATTTTAGAAAAAAATGTAATATTAGAATTTGAAACTGTACGAACAAGTTTTTGTTAATAATGCCATTTAGTGACGATTATTTTTGTGCACTAACAAGTTTTTGGAGGCTAAAATAATTATTTGGTTACTAAATTGGGTTCCATATAAATGTGCATACGCTATTTGTAAGCAATTTTTGTCTGTAGTTAAAACTTTTTATTTGTGTTTAAGTTTTTTTAATTTTTTCAAGAAGGCAAATATTTTAATTTAATTAAGGGTCATGTTAACGTGTGTTTTAAGAGTACATGCATGTTATGCACCTATATATAAATAGAAAAAATTAAATTATAACATGCATTAAATTAAACAATGATTCTCATTTAAGGTATTACTCTTTCAATTCGTAGTGTAGTTAATTAACAGTTATAAGGAAAACTTAAATATTTAATTATCTGTCATAAATTTTATAAATTGATCGAGATGTCATTCTTAAATTGAGATGTCTTAGTAAGAAATAAAATCATTTGAGATTAAAAACCATGATAGATCTAATTATTTAGAAAATAAACTTCATTTATAGAAATATCCGCACTGCATGCCGATTCCATTATATATATATATATATATCAGACAGAAGTGTAGGGATATACATGAGAAATCAAGTATATATAAAGCTCATTTAATTAGAACTTATAATCCCAAAATAGTTAAGCAAACATTCTCTAGTGCAAATTGCAGGCCGAAGTAGCATGCATGGTACTAATCAACAAACCTATATTAATTAAACAACACATTTGCATGTGTTCTTTAATTAATATGATTGACTAAATTCTCTTCGAAAGAGGAAGGATAAAACCGCCATGTATGTAATGTTTTTAATTTAATTCTAATTAATTTTTAATTATTCGTCCCGAATTAAAATAAAATTTTAAATTACTATTATTATAATGTGGGTTTTTCTTTCTAGTACTTTAATTATTTTTTAAAATAAAGGGATGATATCTTGTGATCACCATAATTTGGATACCGGCGATAACTATTTTTATTTACATTAATTTAAAGAAAGAATGCTGGTATTTTGAATTTATTTATATAGTAGGGATAGATATTAAAAATATAGTTACATACTTTTTGTTTATATCCATGGTGATGGATTCTCTTTCCTTGAGATTTCTTTATATTTATTACTTGATTATTTGCTTGCTTGCTTACTTTAATTTAATTAGTTAGTTTAATTTTTATCTTCTTTAGCTTTGATAATTTTGAAATTAAAATTTAAAAAATTGCTTTAATCATAGATCTTAAAATCTTGGATTTCGATAAACTTTCCTATTTTTTAACGTATTAATTTAGATTTGAATCGACTTCTACTTATTCATTATATTAATTTAAAAATTTCCCATAAATTAACATTTTAACCGGAAACAAAAGTAACATTTGAATTTACCTTGAGAGAATTGAATTTACAGGTTAAAAGTTTCTTCCAAAAAAACCCAAAGACTTTTGAGCATTGCGTGCCTGCGCCTGAAGTGTAGGGACAAAAACATCACATTCGAAGAAGATCCATGGTACGAAATGTGTACAAGTCGTTATCCATTATTTTACAACGAATTACAGGCTAACCGTTTGATCAAGATCAAGACACAGTGATGAGATTTATCAATTGGATGGTGAGATGTCATTCTAAATGCAGGACCCCACTACTTAGGCGGGTGGGGATGATCATCACGTGATCCTTACCCTACAACGTTTCTTTATCCTTACCACGTATATATATACAGTTTCCTTCATGTACGCACAAATGCGTACGCATTTATAGGTAAAAGCATTTCCATTCAAAACCTAGGCCCCACAGTTAGTTTGAGAGAGAGAAACCTCACTTAGTCAAGCTAATTTCTTTTCTCTCTCTATGACATCTCTCTAAAACCATTTCCCCCTCACTTTCTCTGCACACAACACAACCACCAGAGTGAAGGAAGCAAACACAGCACAACTGCTGAAAAATTTCTCTATTTAAAAACGGATGGGCCTCACTCTCTCTACATGACCAAGCAGCAACTGAACGAATTTTCTCTCATTCTTTACACGACCCAGCAGCAACAACGACATACCTCTCTTCATTAAAATATTTTTTATTTTGATGAATCGAATAAATGTCAGTAGTTTTATGTGGGTTTTAACCTCATTTTCGATTCATTATAGTGTTTTTGATTTTGATGAATCCACTGAATGTCGGTAGTTTTAGGTGGGGTTTAACCTCATTTTCGGTTCATTATAATGATTTTGATTTTGATTTTCAGTTTTACCTTGTTGCATGTTTTCTATCCAAATCAATGTCTAATGGAACTGCGTTTCTTTGTTTTTTTTGTTTGATAAGAAGAACTGTGTTGATCTTGTTTTCGATTATTGCAATATATACATCTCTTAAATGTCAAGTCTCTTGCCGTGAGAGAGAAAAAAAACAAAGCAGTAATAGTTGGGAAAACTAGCTAGATAATAGGAGTCTTGAAAACCAAAGGAAATTGTATGCTTAGCTTAATTGAATTTGTATCAACCCATTATACTTGAATGGTTTTGTGTCTAATTTCAGTTTTGTATCAACCCATTTATGTGTATTTTATGCAATTTAAATATTTGTATTACAGTGAACCAAGCGAAATATGAAAAATTTGGACAGTCAAGTAGGCGGGATATGTGAAAATGTGGATAATGTAGCTAATTTAAATGTAGACTCATATGAAAATAACATAATATACATTCCTTATGTATCAAATAAGTTGAAGCAAAAAAAAGGGTAACAATTTGATACAATAGATGATGTTGTCACATTCTACAATACGTATGCTAGAGCAGTTGGGTTTAGTGTACGTGCTTGGACTACTCAGAAAGAGCGAGAAAGTGGTGAAATAAGACGAAAGGAGTATGTCTGCTTTAAATAAGGAAAATATTCAAGAATTACTGAAGTTGGAAATAAAATACGCCGAGGAAGCTTAGGTGAAAATTATACTGCTAAAATTGCAGTTTTAAAGTCAAACTCCGAAAAATACATAGTTATTGTTTTTAATAAGGGGCACAGCCACCCGCTTTTTACTCCATCAAAGGTTCACCTTTTAAGGTCTTATCGTAATGTTTCAGCCGTAATAAAGTCTCCAACTAAACAGATGTCCATGGTGAATATACCTCAGCATCAACAATTTAGTTTTCTTGGAGTTCAATCTGGAGGTATAGAAAATATTGGTTGTACGTAAACAGATTTGTATAACCATGAAAGGGATATACATGTTGATAAAAAGGGGCATTATGGTGAAATATTTTATGAGTATTTGAAGTTGGAACAATGTAAGAATCCGTTGTTTACTTTCGAAATTGATGCTGATGAGGAACAAATGATAACTCGTTGTTTTTTGGTCTGATGCAATATCAAGGCAGCTACGCATTTTTTAGTGATGTGGTAATCTTTGATACTACGTATAACACTGATTGGTATTGAATGATATTTGCACCAATAATGGGGGTTAATAATTATAGTCAAACAATTATTTTTGCATGTGAATTTTGAATCATGAAAGCGTTGATGATTTTATATGGATATTTACTAAATTTTTGGAAAGTATGCCTGGCGGTGCCCGGAAGATGATTGTTATCGATCATGACCCAGCTATGATTAAGGCATTCCCTATTGTTCTTCTAAATACTTTTCACAGGTATTGTAGTTTACATATATATGTCTAAATTTTCATAATATATATATGCATTATCTTTCTTCATAATACTTTCTTTAATTCTAATCACAGGTATTGTAGTTGACATATATTAATAAAATTTTTGGAGAAGATTGATACAGTGATGTACGGCATTTACAAGAATGAATTCTCGGCTTGCATTTACAAATCAGAGACTCTCGAAGAATTTGATTTAGAATGGGAAAGTCTTATTACAAACAGTGGACTCGAAGGAAACAAATTAATGGTTGCAAGATCAATATCAACTTCGTTCAAAATGGATTTCTGCATATGTTAATCACGTTTTCTCAGCTGACATGCCAAGTAGCCAACGAGCAGAGGGTGGCCATGCATTTTTCAAGAGATTTGTTTATAAAGGCAATTCATTGGTGGATTTTATGATACAATCTGGCAGGGGACTCGTACACCAACGTCATGAAGAGTTAATGGCTGATCACAAAGATATAATTAAGAAGCCTAAACTTCGAATAAATCTTAACCTTTTGGATCAAATGGATGGTCTTTACACAAATGAGATGTACTATAAATTTGAGTGTAAAGTGCTTGATAACTTCAACTACAGGATCCAACTTGTTAAAGAAACTGACAATCAACATATCTATGATAGTCAAAGAACGAAACTCGCAAAATGTAAAGTTCACAAACTTGTTTATGACAAGGATTTGGATTTGGTGCTTGTAGTTGTAAAATATTTGAAAGCGCCAGAATCCCATGTAAGCACATCATTGCATATTTGATGAAATTTTTGCATATTGAGGAGTTGCCCAATAAATACATATTGAAGAGGTGGACAAAAAAAGCAAAATCGGGGCAGTGGTGGATGATAAAGGCATGCATATTGATGATGACAATTTCTATCCCTTGATGCGTAGTTAGTTTATCCAATCGTCTTTGGATTTAGTTGACAATGCCCTATTATATAAAGAAACAAGGCAGATGTTTACCGATGGGGTGCGTACCATTAATGAGCAAATTGACCAATTTATTAATAACCGCGTAGGTGTAATGGCCTCCACCGAAAAAAGTATACCAATTGGTAGTGATGCAGTAGGTGCAGGGACTAGTGCACATGCTTCTTGTACTTTTCAAAAAAGTTACAATGAACTCGATCAAGTGCGAGCAAAAGGGTGCTGCAAAAGGCTCAAAGGAGGAAAAGAAAAAGCAATGGCTAAAGCGAAAAATAAAAAAAGTTCGATGTTGCAATGGGTGTGGTAAAATGAACCAAGCACATAATAAACGAAATTGTCCGACAATTACAAATATGTAAGTAATAATTCATTTATTACTTCTATTGTATTATTTTCGCATTATAGTATGAATATTGATTTTAGAAATTTTTTTCAATGTAGGCCCTCTACGTGTGAGGATAAAAATTTGCAAGAGGCTAATGGGTTGTCAACGGAAAGATGGGGATGACATAAGTCTAAATTGAAAAATGTTGGACTCCATGCTTTTTAGTGTTTGTAGTCTATTGTGTTTTTCAAGTTAAAGATTGAGTGTTTTAATGAATTATGTGGATTTTTGAGTTTTTAAATAGATTGTGTGAATCTTATGATGAAAATGTTTGTATTTATTTGGTTTGACATTTTACAATTCGAATGATTGGATATTTTTAGTTTAAGATTGAGTGAATTAATAACACCAAATGATTCAATTCAATTCCATTCAATATTAACAAAGCTTATAATAAAATGATTCCATTCCATTAATTAACTGCTTTAACAAACACATACCAAATGATTACATTTTATTCATTATAGCAAAAACTACATTCTACATCATGGCTTTTATGCCCAAAGAAATTAACACCAAAAAAGATATAATTATTAAGATATCTCTCCACGGCATAATTTCCCATTTCATATTAACTTTACCAAGAACCAAGTTGCGTGATGTATTACATTCTTCTAGTGGGGCAATGACATTTGATGCTTGTCCAAATAATGCGATTTTGCACCAACCCAAGAAGGTTCCACACCTTTGCCTTTTGTAAGAGTAGTATATTTTACCACGATTATTGTTTTTATTTGATTTCGTGATTTTCATATTTGCTAATTCTCTGCACTCACATTGTTTCAACACAAATCTAATATCCACTTCTATACTTGAATTACCCTTTGCAGTCGATGAAGACGCTATTTTAATTTGTCAAATTTGAACAAGCGAATATGAATTACGACATTGCATAATTCAGTAAGCAATTAGTGAATAGAGCCTTTCATACTTTTGAAGATTAGGGACTGAGGGATAGATCCCATAAATGTTCCCATAGAGAACCTAAAAAGTGTCAAACTATTCTAAAAATAGAACAGAGTCAACTTTCCTTGGAAATCCTAATCTATGTCTATATCCCCACATTATAGCAAAAATACCACAAATTGATAACAATTGATAGTCACAAATCCCCTCATAAAATTGATTGTCACAAGCCTCAACGGATATATAAGAGCAAAAATAGCCTCACATGTCACAATAGAAGCAGACTCATTTAATGATACCATGTCATTGTATAGAGCAAGAACAAGTTGAGATTAAGCAGCCTGTTTATAAATAATGCAAAAAGGGTGAATGAACTACTAGAATTATAAGAAAGCAACCAAGAAATCAATCTCAAAACCTCTTCAAATCCATCTAGTCAAAAATACGAAGTTGTAGGCATTTTTACAATGTTGAATGAAGTGGTAGAAGTTAGGATTAGTTTGGTACATCTTCAACAGAACCCAGTAAAGAGATCAAAGGAATAAAAAAGCATATGAACATTACACATGTCACTATTTAGTTATAAAATCTTAATCATTTGTAAGAATTGAAAAAGCAGCCTTCAATTTGCTGGTTTTCAACCTTATCTTTATTCCCCATTACCATACATATTGCTCATATAATACTTTCATACAATGTTGCGTAACATACTTGCCCACACAATACTTTATTTTTATAAAAAATATATTAATATCAATAAACCAAAACAATTGATGTTTGAAAAAATCAAGAACTACCAGTCAACTGACTCGACCCCAAGTAGCATTGGATCAAGGAAAGAGAAGCACATTGAGCTTCAAACCAATTCTTTTTACTTTGACAAAAACTAATTCGAAGCCCACCCAATTTTATAAACCGCTTTTCATTGGATTCATCAAAATAAAAAACTTTATAATGAACCAAAAATGAGGTTAAAACCGAAAGGGTTTTTTCCAGAAGTTGGTTAAGCTTAAAATTAAATAAGATCTAGAAGGAAAGCTTACAATTTTAATGAGAGAAAGAGAGGTATGGCGTCGTTGCTGCTGATTCGTGTAGAGAGTGATAGAAAGCTTTGAAATACGTCTGGTTGTTGCTGGGTCGTGTAGAGAGAGTGAGGCCCATCCGGTTTTAGAGAGAGAGAAGTATGTCGTAGAGAGAGAAATTTTTCGGCGGTTGTGATGGGTTTGCTTCCTTCACTCCGGTGGCTGTGCTGTTGCAGAGAGAGTGAGGGCGAAATGGGTTTTAGAGAGACGTCGTAGAGAGAGGAGAGAAGTGAATGAGAGAAATTAGCTTGACCAAGTGAGGTTTCTCTCTCTCAAACTTACTGTGGGGCCTAGCTTTTGAATGGAAATGCTTTTACCCACAAATGTGTACATGAAGGAAACTGTATATATATATATATACTATGTTACTGGACTTGTGAAGTAAATTAATTAAGCTTAATTAAATCAACGAGTAAATCTCAAACGCAACCTAACCCAACCATCAACAAATGGTGGATCGAATTATTATGAAAGAAAAATGTTAAAAATAATATTCTTAGAGCATTATCTATTTTCGTAGATCCTATGATGAAAGACCGGAACTTACATTGGTTTATGGCAGAGATTTAATACATTGCTTATGCAAAATTTGATTAATAAATGTATGATAGTATAAATATAAAAGACTGTAATTTTTTTATGTTGTATGTATAAAAAATATTTATTAATTTACTAATAACATTACATCATTATATTAAAAATTAGAATAATATTGTGGTACTGCATGTACAAAATTTAGTCATGGGACATGAGTAAACAAAATACGTTTTGTCTCAATTTAAGTGACACTTTTCTTTTCAGTACATCTCAAATTGAAAATCTCTCGTTTTTTTTTTGAGATAATCAACAACAGAAAAATAAATTATAATCTTAAGTAAGTAATTAAATTGAAATTAGTGTTTTTGTTAAAATTTAAATGTACTTATTACTTTGAGATGAAAGGAATGTTGTATTTAACTTAATGTTAAACCCATCCTATTATTTATTGTAACTATCATTAATATAATATTTTTAATACATATCATTTTTTTTAAGTGATTTAGACTTTGGATGTCGTTTGTTCTTGTTAATTAGATGTTGTGGGTCAAAGTTTACCATAATATGATTTTGGATGTCAATTTGGGCAGATTCCGCTAGTCAACGTGGTTAATCGCTAGCTCATTTAATTTTTGATTCAATTTATCCATTTTACCCCTAAGCAATCCATTAAAAGAGAAAAGAAAAAATATCAAAAGAAAATAAAGAAAAAGAGAGATGGCAATATCCACTACCGACTGAAACACACACCCTCCCACCAGGGGTGTTGTGGCGAACCCGAAAACCGAACAACCGAACCGTACTAAGCCGCAAAACCCCCAAAAAAACCAAAATTGAAACCGAAACAAATAAATTGAACCGAAATTGAATATGTTTTGTTTGAGTTTGGGACATGACATTGTAAAACTGAATCAAACCAAACCGAATCATTTAATATGTGACTCAAAAATAATATTAATTTATTATTTAAAATTATATCTTCCTAAAATTTACAAAGTCTATTAAGAAATCGACTATTTGGGCTATCATAAATATTGAAACTATATTATAATTGTGAAAGTTAATATTATAGTTGGTGGTGGGTACTACCATTATTTATTTCCTTTTTATATTATTTTTCTTTTCCTTTTTAATGGATCAGATAGGGGTAAAATGGGTAAATTAGATTAAAAAATTAAATGAGTTAATGGTTGACCACAGTAACTAACGAAATCCATCTAAATTGGCACCCAAAATTATATTATTATAAAATGCTAAATCCAAACTCTAAAAATGTTATTTGTTTTAATTATGAATGAACTTTTGAATATTAAAAGTGTTTGTTTAAATCAATAGTTATGGGGCTGATACCTCTTAATACTGAATGTTTAATCATTTAAATAAAAAGTCGTTAACCTTTTAATGATTTTAAAAAATAAATAACTTATTACACATCTGAATGCTTAAAATTCTCTCATTAAATACTATGTTCAAATATATAGTTTTTATTAAAATCTGTATTTTATATTTTAAGTTATTACATTTTTTTATTTTATTTTAAAAAATGAAGAGAGAGAAAGCTGACATGGCATTGTAAAATGTGAGTGTATTTAACACAAACTTTTATTTTAAAAGACCGTTGGAGATAAAAAAAGATTTACAAGTTTTGTAAATTTTACATAAAACAAAGATATATAAGTTTGTTGGAAATGCTCTAACAAAAGAAGAAATTCTGAGCATATAAAATGTAATATTTTTATTTATTTAATTACAGTGGATGTACTTATTAATCTAGTGAATTTTTTAATATTAAATCACTAATAAAATAATATTTATAAAATTAAGTCAATAATATTTTTTGTCAGTTTATCCACATTAACGGATTAACTTAACAATGCGGATTAACTATAAGATATTGGATAAAAATAAAATCATCCTTATGCATACACTATTCGTGACGGGTTTAGATTTTTAAAAAATAAAAATAAAACATGCAGCGTGTTGGGACGGGTTTATAAGCGTGTTAGGTTTGGGTTTTGATAAACACAACCCCTTGCCATCCTTAGTATTATTGTTATAATTAATATTACAAGTATAGTTATAATAATAATAAATAATAATAATTTGTTTAAAAATTAATTATTATTTTTTTCAAATTTGTGAGTTTGGGATCCACAAGTAATAGCGCTACCTCTAAGATTTGAAATTTATGATTTTAAGCTAAGTATTAAATCTCAAGATTTGAATATATTTATAAATCTCAAATCATAATTCTACACCAAACAAAATATTTTCTATTTGTATAACCACCAGTGTTGCATTTTTTTTATTAACCAATTGTTAGCATTGCTATTTCTTATTGCGTCAATCTTAACCTTAGCTACTTTTTATAGCTCAATTGCTAATCACCTTTTTTTGTTACCAGTAATATTAAGTTTTGTGTATTGCGTAAACAAGAAAAAGCCAACTTAGTTAAATGTAAAATTTTTAGAATTACTTTCTTAAATTATTAAATAGATTCTTGGTTTAATTAGAAGGGGAAGGAGAAGTGAGGATGACTTGAATTAGACGATTCCTATATTGAAAATAAAATTTAAATAGTTAGTTTTGTTTATTTGGAGTTTTTAAATTTTGAATTTAAAATTTAGTATAGTTCTCTAAAATTATTTTTCAATTTGATTTGTGTATGGTACACTAACTTTAAAATTTTTAAAAATATATAATTTTTTTTTCATTTCTTAAAGTTTTTCTAGAATACAAAGGAAAAAATAAAATATTCTTTTTACTTGAATGAAAATTTTAAAATGGATGAACCAAACATGATTTTTTTAAAAAAAAAAACACCCAAAAATATTTTTTAAAAACCCAACCAAACAACGCATGACGCCTACTATCATTTAGTAATTTTGACATTTTAAAATATTTCAGCACTTTTATGATACTATTCTAACAAAAGAATAAATTATGAGCATATAAAATGTAATATTTTTATTTATTTAATTATAGTGGATGTATTTATTAATCTATTGGATTTTTTCATATTAAATCACTAATAAAATAATATTTATAAAATTAAATCAATAATATTTTTTTGTTAATCTATCCACTTTCAATAAATAATTTAGTAGCTAATGCAGATTAATTTAACAATATAGATTAACTATAAAATATCACGAATAGAAATAAAATTACCCATAAAGTAAAGTAAAGCACCCCTTAGACCAGGACAAATGATTGAACAAGGATCATGTCTTATTCTCATATGGGGCTTTAATTTCTTATCGTATGCAGTGCAAAAGTTATTACGGTAAATATGCTATTTAACCATTTATCACTCTTATTATATCTGATGATAGTACTCGTATGCGTAGTGC
Organism: Lonicera japonica; assembly: GCA_021464415.1. Classification (NCBI taxonomy): domain Eukaryota; kingdom Viridiplantae; phylum Streptophyta; class Magnoliopsida; order Dipsacales; family Caprifoliaceae; genus Lonicera; species Lonicera japonica. The sequence continues at coordinate 2,979,229 of CM038466.1, forward strand.
AAAGAGAGTTATAAACGCAATAATGGTGGCTCTAATATGGGAAAAATGTAGGGCCAACTAGTACATGTGCGCAATGGCGGATTCAGGATTTGGAGTACGAGGAGGCCAAAACATAACATAAAAAATATGATACTTTATAAATTTATTAAGAGGAACCACAACCACTTAAATTTATTGAATACTTATAATATAAATAATAATGGGTATAACTATTGCCACTCCATAAAAAAAAATTAACACTCTAAAATAATTTTTAGAAATAAAAAAATTTATAACAAAATAAAAATGCATAATTTTATTTAAAGAGTGCGAACAACTATATTTATTAAATAAAAAATACTAATACTAATGGGGGTTTAAAATATCTCGGGAAAACCCGGGCCCCCCTCCATCCGCCATTGCCTGTGCTAGTGCCCTACAGTTAGTGAAGGCCCACGGCGGCTTCTCTTTCACGGGAAATGGTAGTCGCGACGCTCTTTAATCAACTGCTACCACCCGCGGCCTTCCAGTCTACTTCGCATTTATTCAAATACTAAATTTAATATTTCTCATCTTACCCTTTTTTTTTTGGATATGCTCATATTCACATTAATATTTGAACAATGATAAATATATTAAATTAAATGACTTAATTATTAGACCACAACGTATCAGAAAGTGCAATAGCATATAGGTTCTACTTGCTTTAGTTAATACTAGCAGTGGTGTTTCTTGATATCTCTTTCTGCTTCCTTCATGGATGAGTTCAACAATTAGATCCAATAATTCTCAAATATAAAGCAGAGGGTTAACTTAATCTTTTAAAGCCTAATTTCATGCCCAAACAACCTGCACATTCCTCTTTTTTACACAATTAAGTTCCATCGATGGTTCCTTGTTTGCAAAATTATAATAAAAATAACTTATGCTGTTTATTACTTTTATGTTTTAACATATTTCTTGAATTATTAGTTTAAATACTGTAATATTTCATAAAATAAAATAAAAATTACGTGTGAGAACTGAAAAGATAACAAATCAAATGAACAGAATACAAGGAATTATATACAGCAAAGCCATACAAAGATTACCTCAGGGTAATCATAAGGTGCCGTCTTAGATAACAAAACCACACAGAATTTTGGCTTCGGGATTTTAACCTCCAAAATCATATTATGAATCACGAGTGGTCGAGGCCTCCACCACAATACCAAATGAAAATATTTGCTTCTGAACCATGTAGAGAAGTGACAGATCTCCCAAACTTAAGGACGATGGGCATTTTACACTTCATCAAAATTCACCCTTGACATAACCAAGTGTCGGACTATGTTCAAATCGGTCCACGTCATTATTTACAGAACTTACAGTCTATATATTGCTTCGTGATAGATTATTGAATGCCTTTATTACTTAATTGTCATTCTTCACTTTGGTGGAGAAGAATCTGCTGAACCCACGAGAATGTTTTTCAGGCGTTGGGGTAGAAGATGAAGATGAGGAGGCGGCGGACATAGTGGGTTGGTGTTTTGAGCTGATCGGTGATCTCATTAGCATTTTTGGTTCAGAATCTGAAGGGCTAATTTGGGCAATATTGTATAGATGCAAGGGTGACTCACTATCTACCTCGCCTGGATCAATAATATCTTGTAAACTCCTCATGCCACAGATAGTTGGTTCTTCTTCCTCTTCTTTGAAACCTTGGTCATCCTTATGAATGATCCTCTCACTGTAATTAGGAGATCCCATGAACTCTGATTGAGGACGCATGCCTTTCAACTGCTTGCCAAGTAGGAATATGGATTCTTGACATTCTGCTAGCTTCTCTGTCGCTGCTGTTATTTCTCTTTCCTGCATTGCCACAAACAGGACAAGTTCTTCATATTTGAAAATCCATCAATCCTCCTCCAAGAATAAAATAAAACCTAAACACACGCACAAAGTCTTAAACTACGAAGTTCTATTTGGCATATATATTTGCAACTGTAAAACTCCAACTAGAGGATAGCCAAAACTACTAGTTATATCTCTAAAGACTAAAGTATAAATCCAATCCTAGTACCTAACTTTTTATGTTAAGACATGCACACGCATCAATATGCTATTTCCTGGAAATGAGACTAAAAACATAAAATTTCACAGCCTTTACTTATTTCCATATTTTCCCATGATAGATCAATGAGTCCTCGCCAGATTCAAGAGTTATTACTGTAATTTTGTCGATCAAAGTGCTACACATGCCTACGCATAATTTTCAAGGGGAAAAAAAAAAGATGGACTTGAAATTTAAAGCAATTATTGCTATCCTTTTTCTGAATTGAGTGTATGGTTTTGTCCTTAATTCATGCATGTTATTAGCATGCCAAATGTTGCAAAAGCAAGTAATAAGTTGCTATATCAACTATGAAAGGCTTAATAACTGCAATGCCCAACTCACAGTCATAATTTCAAGAACATAGAACTCTGTCGCCAGTGCAGCCTTGGAAAAACAGAAATGTGACTACACCATTGCACAGACAAGAAACAGAAATAGATAAGACATAAATCCTGAATGACCCATGAACAATTTAATACTCCCATGCGCAAGAATGAGCAAACTTGAATAAACTAATAGCAAACTGAAGTGAGAAAAACACCCACGAGACAAAGAACAACTTCTCTGCTATTTTTTTTAGTAGCATCCATATGCAAGTCCAATTACATAAATTTTTTGGAGGCAAAGCATGTGTAATGTTTGTTTGTATAGTATATGACCAATGGGCATAAACAATGCCTCAACTCTCACCTGGTTAGTTTTGGCATCAGTATCAGTAGCAGGGCAGTTCTCAATCCTGAAAAAAATGTAGCCCTGCCCGAAGTTAGTGATAAATGAAATCTGGATAATGCACAAGGGTACAATAAATACGTAAAGATTCAACAATACATTCATGATACATGGTACTGATAATTATTAGCTGAAGATAACTTGACCAAGCAGAATTTTAATAATTAACTGATGAGTAAATTCTAAGTCCTGTCTCAGTTGTAATAACCAAGGAAAAACTCTAAACTCTTCCAGGAAGAATGGGGCCTTAAAGTTTTAAATTTATATCCGGAACCATCAATAGGATTGGGAGATAAACCAATCGTAAACAATTAAAAATTTAGGACTAACCTTTGTAATTGCTCTTGAAAATCCTTACATCTGGCCAAAGCTTCCTGATGACGATTCCTCTCCTCTAAAAGCTCATTATCCAGACTTTCCATTTTTGCTCGTAGAAGATTAATTTCAGTTTGTAATGCCTCTGCACGCGTTTCAAGTGATTTGTATGACTCAGCCATACACTTCAGCTGCGTCTCAGCCAAGCTGTTCAATTTTTGGGTGGATGTCAATTGAGATTTAACTTCTGCAAGAAGTTGTTCTGTTTCCTGCAAATGGGACTCTGTGCTTTCCAAATTTTCAGTACACCTAGCTAGATCCATTACCATGTTATCTTTCTCTAATTTCAATTTTTCAAACTCCTCCAATGAGCATTTCCATGATGAGGCATTTGATTCAGAGGTTGGAACAACACTTCCTTCATGGGCAATGTCAGGATCAGAAAAGTGGGCATAACCGTTTGGAAATCTCTCTCCAGATGATTCTTGAACCACCTTATTCTCAGGCAAAGCTACTTTGTCAATGCAAACAGGACTATTTGTTTCAGCTTCATTATTATTGTAGCTGAGGGCATTAAAACGGAGTTTACCAGCTTTGCTGAATACAAGAGAAAGGCAAAGAACAAATTCAGTTAGACCTAGTTTTCTGTTTACAACTTCATTAAAGGCAACAGAGAGCTCCTCCAGTTTTAGACTCAATCCATCCTCATCAAGAGAAGTGCCTTTGACTACTTTAGCTTCCTCGACAATGAGCAATGCAAAGTCATAAATCTGAGAAACGGCAGCTGCTAATTCATGGCTAATAGTTTGAGGTGCAGGTTCTGCCAAATCTTGAATATCTTGGGACACGGATATTTCCTTTTCTGCAGTTAAATCAGCATCTTCGGGACAAGCCTGGCGATCAGATGTAGCATCGGAACAAGCCAACAAGTCTTGATGCAGACTATCATATATGTCCTGCACAATATGCCTGATATCCTCTAAAACTTTATTGATGTCAGCATCCTTAGGTACAGAGTCAAACAATGTAGAAATTCTTGATTGGAGCTTCATTAAGGGCGGCAAATCTACAAGAGATTTTTCATCAATTGCTGATAATCCTACATTCAACTCTTGATTTTCCGCTGGATCCAACTCAGACTGCTCTTTCAGCTGGAAGTCTGTGCCAGTGGAGATTTGCACTAAATCATGGTTCACAACATCAGAACTAGCAACTGATTGGTTTGCATTGATTGATAAATATGCCAACTTTTCCATCTCCAGAAAATCATCCATAAGTTCAAGGTGAATTGCATTTTCAGTCTTATCAGGACTCATGATGCATTTTTCCTTCTTGGAATGGCCTGTAACCCAAGACCCAGCACAACTTATTTCGTCATCATTTCCGTCTTCAGAAAAGGAAGTCAAGCTAGGTGGAAGGCTCAGATTTTGACTGAAGGAACCTTCGATGGGAATCTGAACACTAGGTTTGGCAGTACTTTTCTGTTGACTAGTAGCTTGCACTTGTGCTTCCAAACTTTGAAGCCTGTTAACTGTCTTGGCGCAAATATTCCTGGAAGCTTGCAATTCACTATTGCGCTTAGCCAAGGCTTCCTTCAGCATCTTCGTTTCTTCTTCCATTGCAAATAAACGTTCTGCAAGTAACTTGTTCTCTTTATGGTATTTGTGGACACTTTCAGGAGAAAATTCGGGAAACGGTGACAAGTATGGACTAGGAGGCTTTACCGGAGACCTCCTTAGTCGAGTTTCTCCATAATCTCGGCCCAAGTTTTCAACTTCAAGTTTCATTTGAGCCAGTGCTGCAGGACCAGGCAATTTCTTCCGAACAAGGCCACGCAATCTTTGGCATTCTGCTTCTAGTTTAGCAATTTTTTTTACCCCTTCCAAATGCTGCTTGTTTGCAGCATCTGCAGATCGAACACTCATGTTCTTTTCCTCATTTCGGATCTCTAGCTCTTTGGAAACTATATGAAGTTCATATTTATGTGAATTTATTTCTCTTTCACATGATTCAATGTTACTTTTCAAAAGCTCAATATCTGCTTCGGCTTGTGATTTTTCTTCACTTATCTTGATCAGCATGTTAGAACGCTCCTGCAAAGACCTCGAAATCGCTGCATTTTCAGCAGCAGATCTGAAGAGTTCTTGGTCTAAGCTAGCTATCTTTGATTCAAGCTCAAACTTTATCTTATCCCACTGCCTCGTTCTGGCAAGGACAACATCATGCAGTTTCTGTTCATGCTCTTCCTTCAAATTTCGTATCTGCCGCATGCACTCCTTGAGGGCGCCATCCAAATGTGAGGCCCGATCTTCAGCAGTAAGCTTTAACAGTGTGACAGATTCTAGATTATTTTTCAATGCCAAAGCTTCAGAGTCAGCTTTTTCCCAACCTGTGAAAAAAGAAGTTAGAATAATATATCATTCATGATACAAGTAAAAGATTTAACTGTACAAAGATTTCACATTTCATAAATTGCATGAAGTTCCATGTCGAAATAGAAATAAGTACAGCATTAGCCTTTTGCTTTGTGTACTGGAATCGGATCAACATTGCACCTGAGACAGCGTCTTCAGCAACTTTAGCATGTTGTTTCACCAGGTTCTCCTTTGTAGTCATCTCTGAATCAGCTGCAGAGAGCTTCTCATTCAACTCCTTAACTTCATCCTCTAATGTCTTCATTTGATCCTCATATGACTTCACTTGATCCTCCAATCCAGTTAGATGTGAATATGACTCCACAGAAATTTGAACATAGCTTGGTTTTTTGTAGTTATCCTGTTTACCCTGTAGGTAGAGGTGAAAAAATAAATCAAAGGTAAAGTAAAAACAATTATAGTAATTGCACCATATCAGCATATAATGTTAAAGAGGAAAGACAATCTTCACATCGGAACTCTTGCACCAATGGAACTTAATAAGTTAAAGAAGGAAGAAAACAGAACTGGCTATTCGAATTCATCACTCACGAAAAAGGACCATAGTTCCTTGAGATGAAATTTAAATTAATCTAACATCTCAAATATAAGAATTTGAATCTACTTTGTGTGGCTGTATCACAGGTTTAGCTGATTGTAATTCATAATAGTTAGTATGACATGTAACATCAAATAAGTAGTGCTGATGTAGATATGAAGCATGGTAAAATAAGAAGTCACAAGTCATTAACTCATAAATGGTTCAAAGAAAATAGTTAGCCACGTCAACCAGGTGTTGCCAATGACTAGCGACTAATCCAAGATTGCATATTTTTTTATTTATTTCTTGAAATAGTATGGACTTGCCTCAACATCACAAATTTGATGGCATGACTGAAATCTTGGTTAATGGCATGACTGAAATCTTGGTTAATTGGGAGTGAACTGGATTTTATGATAAGTGATTATAACAAGATCCGTCATAGATTTGAGACATGTTACATGGCCAACAATTTATATCATGCTCTATTTCTTTCCAAAAACACAAAACAAAACAAAGTTTCAACATTTTAAACTCCGATTGGCGTATTATTAGTTAGAAAAGCTATGCGCGCTATCACCAGAGTGCCAATTTTATGTGGCTAGATGGTGATTCAGCAATTCATGTGTATCTCCGAAAATATATACGAAGTAACATTGGGCAGCAGGTACTTGGCTGATAATGCGTCTTTGAACCATGGGGCATGGGTGAGAAGATCAATAGTAAAGTAGAAGGCTCAAGACCACTTCTTTTCTTTCTGATAAATTAGCTCAACAAAGCACAAGGTTAAACCACTCCAGTGAACGAACACAATTGAGATCAATAGATGTTTCTAAAAATTCATTAAAACACAAAGTCATATACATTGAAGTCAAGACTTGAAGTTATCCAAATCTAAGAACATAATCGATACAGAACTGTCCCGTTTAACCAAGAAAACTAAATGTGCTTTACATGAACATATTTGAGAGCTGCCAATAGGAACTAGATAGGATTACTACATGGGGAGAAAGAACAACAAATTGTTTTCCCACCGGAAAACTTGCAGCAAAAAAGGAAAGCAGAAAAAATATATCATAGAAAGATATCTTCCAACTACACGAAGTTTGAAAAAGATAATACAATTACATAATGATGTTGATGAACCTACCTGATTGACCTGGGATACGGCAGAAGTTGTGGGGGGGCCAGCGGAGTCTGATGTAGCCGCTGATTTTTCAGCAGCTGCCTTATCAGAGGATTTTTTCTTCCAGGGCCAACTCCGGCGATCCATCATAGACTGTACACATAAAAGAAAGTGACAGAATGTTAGTAAACACTACACTTAAAGAATTGACCAAACCATTGATTGAACTTAAATTCAGAAAGGACGGACATATCTAAATAACAGATTTTTTCACCAGTACACTAAAGCTAAAGTGTCAGGAACTCTAGATTGAGTGTCCAATTCAAGATGAATGTTTTCTATGACTTCTAATATAGGAGAAATTACTGATCTTATATGTCTAACTATTCAAAAGGACGGAGCAACTGCACCCAAGAAAAATATGACGTGAATGTGACATGTTGATAAATAACTACTTAAAAAGGACGGAAGGGAAGGGGTAAATCACAAACAATGCCATTCCTACGTGGAATTGAGTTGAACACAACGCCGTCAATGCTTCAAAATCAAAAATTAATGTAAGTGGAAAAAAGAAAAAAGAAAAAGAAAAAAAAAGTCAATTGCAAGATATGAATGACAAAGATGCAATTACATAATTCCCATAACTGAAGATTCGTGAACCAAACGAGAATGAACAACAGGAAAAATAATAAGAATCATACATTTTTCAGATACTAAATTATGTATATTAAATACAACCAGAAGTTGGAATTCTGTACGTCCTCGTAGCAAGTGAAATCAAATATAATCGACGAAAGGAAAAAGAAGGCAATCACAATTTCAGTTAAAAACACATAGTCGAAAATATGCATATTTCTAGACCCCGGCCACCAAAATCCAAAAGCAAACAGAAGAAATTGGGCAATGGTAGGTTAAATCGAGAAGTGAAGTAGATAAATATGAAGCACGCACCGACAAATGTTAGTCATGGGAAGGGGAGGTGGGGGAATATCCAAATAAAAGCACAAAATTACTATTCCAAAATCAGAAACAAAGCAAAAGTGAAAAGGAAAACAGTACCATCCATCAATCAGCTAAACAACAAGTAAAGACGAGAAGTATAAATAATCGACTCACCAGTGGCAATGTAGCTTCTACATATAGATAGATATAGAGAACCAGAGAAATTGGAATGAATTGCGATAAGTCTGTGGTATTCAGTAATTGAGAACAAAGATTAAGATCTACTCATCTACTCGGGTGGATGATTACATTCCCCATTTCAGTAGTAGAGAGAGAGAGAGCGTTTGATTTGTGTTTATGAGACAGAAAGATAGGAGGAGGAGGAGAAGCAGGAGGTAATGGTGAAGTGGTGGTGGTAGTGGGTGCGTTAAAATATTCGGCGTTAGGTGTCACTTAAAAAAAAATTAGTGGGGCCACACGTTGGAAAGCTCCAACACATCAGCCTTGTCAGTTTACATCATCGGAGTGTTTTCGTAAATCTACATTTAAACGACAGACAAAGTAAGAGCCTTTCATGGTTTAAAGTATTGGCTAATGCTGATTTGATATAATTGACATTGGGTTAAAATGGAGGTGGTTGTGATATAAATATGGGTATTTTATTGAATTGGTATTATTTTATTGAAATTGTATTGAGTTGTTGATATTTTGCGATATTTCACCGAATTATTTTGGTACTATTGACAAAAAAAATGTTAATTTGTTTTAAAGTAATTTGTTAATCTTTACTTAATTAAATTGACAATTATTGAAAAAAAATATTTGATTTGTTATAAAGTAATTTGTTAATCTTTACTTAATTAAATTGGCAACTATTGAAAAAAAAATGTTGATTTTTTTCAAAATAATTGTTAATCTTTGCTTAGTTAAATTGGCTTAATTTTTGTTGGCTTAATTTTTTTTAGTCATCTAGCCATTCATCTCATTTTTACGCTACAAGTACTAATTCTCAACATCTTTTATATCCTCATTCATCATCACCGGAGTTTTGGAGTAATGATACTGAGTATAATCCATATTGTTATTTTAGGCCTAATTGACTTATATTTGAGATGTTTCTACCTCATAAGATTGTATTGTTATCTATTTATTGAATTATGATTTTAAAGATACTGAGTATAATCCATATTGTTATTTTAAGCCTAATTGACTTATTTTTGAGATGTTTCTACTTCATAAGATTGTATTGTTATCTATTCATTGAATTATGATTTTAAATTATATTACTAAGTGCGACAAATGTTGATATTTCAATATAGATTATGTAATTCATACTAGATAATGATATTATACTTATCTAATTGATCCATCTTATTAATCTCATTCTTTAGAATTTTTTTTTATATTTTTTGTAATTTTTTAGGCCTTTTAAATAGAGAATCAGTGCGTTTCGCCGAAATCAATACCAATACCGATACTGATATCTAAGTTGAAAATTGAGTAGCCAAGTCGGTATCCGAAACTGCGATTTTGAACTATGGAGCTGTTTAATCAGAAGTGTTTAATGTCATAAATTTCATCCGGTAATAAGAGTTTAAGGAATTTTTTAATATTTTTTTGCAACATTGTCATATATAGTTCCTAGCTGTGACAATGTTAAAGTTGTCAGTATTAACATGAAAAATGAAGTTATGATATTTTTTTTATGTTAACATTGTGCTCGTTTAATTCGAGTTTTGAGAATGAAATAAAACAATAGGTATCTTAGATTTTTGAAAAAAAAATCTTTTAACATTTAAGATGCCTTACCAATATTTAGTTTGGGAAGGAATTCTTCTTTCATGAAATGTTGAATTACCTTTTTATATTTGATTGAAATGAGAATATGAATGAAATACGTGTAAATTAGCAAAATATTCTTCATTTTGAAAAATTAAAAGACAAAACTAATAATAATAATAAAAGGAAAAAGTTTAATAACAAGATTTTTTTTTCTTTTAAAAAGAATATAAATGAAAAAAAGTTGTCTTGATAAGTAAAAAGGATATTTTGGTTTTAAGGAAAAATTTCAGGAAAAAATATAAAAGAGAATACCTAGAGTAATATTCTATTTCTATCAATTTAAAAGGGAGAACTTTGAAGGAATACTCTATTCTTAGAATGTTGCATTCGTAACTCAAAACCCGAATCAAATATTATAATTCTTTTTAAATAAAATGTAGCATTTTGAGAATGATTTAAAACTTGAATCAAACGAGTCTGGATAGTGAGAAGTTAAACTTTTAGGATATGTTTGATAACAAGATAAGCAATGCAGGCAAACATTATGCTTTGGATAAAAGAATAGCAGTTACTCTACTCAAAGCAGAAAGAGATTTTTACTCTGCAAGCAGTTAAAGTTGTGGTGGTGCTTTTTAAGAATTCCTTTTTCCCAATAAAGTCCTTGTTATTTTACTCTCGCCCCAACACATATTATTGATTTTCCCAATTACCAAAAATCTATCCAATTTAAAGGTCTCAATTTTAAATTTAGAGTAAACAGTCTAAATGGCTACTAAAATTTTGATCTAATACCATTTTGGTTATCAAATTTTAAAAGGAATCATTTTGGAGTGAGTACCACTTTGACTATTATTTTCAATTTAGCTATTACATTTGATATATTTTCATGGCAGATGATTTCATGTAAGAAAATTTTGGTCATATTGCAGCAAAATAACCTCTCCCTTCATTAATTTCCGCCAAAATGACACATATAAAGTGTATAAATCATATAAATATTTTTAACAAACTGCACAACTTCGACTATTTGTTTAACCAAAATGATCAAAATACGCTTAAATGAAGTCATGTGTCTTGCACAGGGTTTTTTCATTCAATTTAACAATTAAATTGGAAGGAATGATCAAAGTGACACTCACTCCAAAGTTAGATGGCTAAAATAGTTGGTTTTAAAGTTTGATGGCCAAAATATTACTGGACAAAAAGTTTAGTAGCCATTTGGACTATTTGTTCTTAAATTTATTATGTCCTTTCTAACAACAAAATACATTATTAAATAAATTATTTTATAATAGTCTCTCACTCGTTTTATTGGACCTCTTTAAAGTTCCTAATTTCTTTCTCAAAATTCAATGAATTTTATAATATCACAAATCAATAATATTATTATGTTAAATTTTTATTTTAGTAAAATACAAAAGTCAAAACAAATATCTAAATTAAAGAATAAGGTAATAGTTTTTGTAATACCGTTGAGTTCAACTTACGGATATATGCGGGCTCAATCCAGTAATTCAAACCAAACTAGTATGAGTTGAAACTCTACATTTGATATATCGAACTTGATCCGGCAGGTAAAGTTTGAATTTTGGAACCCAAATAGTCCGTATAAAATGAACTATTATCAATAATGGCAATTGACCACCTTAATTTTAATGAGATATTAGACTTTGGTTGAATAGTAATTGCATTGTTTTAAAAGCATCAACGCAAAGATTCTAGCAATATTTTTTTAAAAAATAAAAAATAAATAGAAAAAAGAGATAAGTCACTTCCTTTTAACCACAAACAACTTATTCTCGTTTTCCCTCTAAACCCTCTTTGATAAAGCTCAAATCTGTAACATTTTTTAATGTCCATGTGGATCCATTCCCCTTTCTTCTTGTGACTCACCCAAGTTATACCCGAAAATGTACTTTGTGTATTAAAAAAGATCTTTATATTAGAAAAAAGAATAATTAGCTAAATTAAAAATAAATAAATAATAAATGAGATGTTTTACCACAATAAGAGCATTCACGGTCTATATTATTAAAAACTTGCAAGTGAATGAGAGAATTTTAACTTCAAGTAGCTGTCACAGAATTTTAAAAGCTGGCACAAAATGTTTGGAGTAACATTACTAAATCCCAATATGAAGTGTTAATTTAATTATAATAACAGAATGAAGGACCACATCACATCGCATCAAATAAATAAATATATATATATATACAGGGTAACGTAGCAAAGCCGCGACCATATAAAAATACAGCAGTAATATTTATGAATTTCATTTGTTGCGTTTTTTAACAGGCTGTAAGAGTCAACCCCGGTTGTATTGATTCGATGTACTATTACGAAATATTGTATTCCATAAAGACTTGCCGATATACAAACATTTTATTTATATTCGCTATAGTTGTATTTGTTAATTAATGTGTAGACACGCCATAGGTAAACGAAAAGCAAAAAGAAAAATAATTTCATTCCATTTTTTTTCATAAAATTTGTAATTTACCTGAATTAATAAATTAAAGTGAATTGAAAATTATATTAGTTGTTCATTTAATAGTCGCCCAAATGCCCTTCAACTGAGTTTAAAATTTAAGACTATAACTTACTTTATTATTATCTTAAATAAATCTAAAATTTGTTTTGTCATTATAAAGAATCAACCCTAATTAGGTTAACTTTTTATACAAAAAGGACTAATAATAGCATATAAGCAATAAACATGTAAGAACGATCTTTTTTGACCTCCATATGAATAATTTTAGCTCAGTTAGTACGTGGTAATAACGAACTGGAATCATAGTTTAGAAGGAGTTGAGAGTTTATTGTGCATTATTGTAATAACTAAAATAAAAATAAAATAAAAAAACTAATAAAATCTGACCAGTTAGATTAATGTTTTATATTTTCAGTATTAATAACTAATTGTAAGTCCCACAAAATGTTTAGCATAAAAGCTTATAATGGTGATTAATATAAGTTTAAATTTTGGAGTTAACTATGAGTTTTCAATGTCGACTTTTAATAGTAACAAAATAATTATAATTAACAATAAATTTAAATTTACAAGTAAAATTTTGTCGGAATGCGCTTGTCCAAACGCCTCATAGCAATGTAAGAGAAGAAAAGCGGAGTAGAGGAGGAGAAGCAGGAGCCAGCCAGCAGGCATTGAAGAGATTGATGGTGAAAAAGAAGAAAGGTGGTCCCCAGTAACCACAAGCTTCCGCATAACGGACGGGATGATTAGGTCTGGACCCCATTATTAATTCTTTTGTCAGTGTCACAGTGGTACACTGTCAGAACGTTAAAGAGATCGACACATGTCGGAATAAAAGTAAAAGCTTCCGTCACCACCATTTCATATGTATTTCCTTGCCCGCCTTCTCCTAATTACCGGTACGGATACTGTCGGCGTTTGTCGGTGTAGCAAAAAAACAGAACAGACACAGACCCCTTCCAATTTAACTGGACAAAATCTCTTTCCTCTAATTCTTAAAGTGACATATATATGACACAAAAAATGGATATATTTAGTGCGATTATTAAGTAAAATAAAAATTCCATATCAAATTTATTCTTTTAAAAATTTATTTCAAGATTAATAAGTGATTCCCAATTCAAAATTGTCTATATATATAGACAATTTTTGTGTAAGATAAACATCTCATTGCCAAAAATATAACTAAAACCACTTCCGCATGGCCTCAACAAATCTTAAATAGCATTTAAGTCCTCCAGCACATCAACTTAATTAGTATTGTGACATTATGACACACAATTGCATGTACAAATTGTAGCCACAAATTTTGGGGTTGGTCTTGTCTATTTATGAGCAGACACGATCGATCGATGATCATCGATCCTTCTTCTGTTATTTTGCCCGGACTTGCGTTTTACACCTAACCAAACTTAAATCACTAAAAATGTATTGAATTGGTTGAAGTTTCTTCTCAAATATGAAGATCGATTAATATAATGTTAACGTTAATTGTAGGAAATATAATGAACTCAATTCATCGGCATGCATACATATATATAGCTCGTGAAGTATCGTCCGATCGAGTTTGGTACGTGTGAATAAGAAACGGAAGAGGTTGCTTGGATGCATGTTGAGTCCGGGCTGCTGCCAGGGAGATTGAGCTGTTGAAGATTGGCCCATGGTGGGTCGATTTGGTGCTCCCGAGATCAATTTCTAGTGTTGTTAAAATAATATTTGATCTGGGTATATGTAAGTGCAAATGCAGAGAGAAGTAGAAAAAAAAGTTTGTATATGTAAATGTAACGTAGGGAGAGAAGGAAAGGGGAGGGAGAGAGAGAGTATATGTATATGTACAAGGCATTTCAAGGTCCAGACCTTATTGATTGGGGCTTTTTACGACACTTTTGTGTCGTAAAAACACTTGGAGTATGTTTTTACAACACAAAAGCGTCGTAAAAAGGGCTAATCCGTAAAGTCCCGTCCTTACTTGAAATTTTTCCTATATATGTATATGCATATAAGACTTAGGTTTGGGTTTAACAGATAGGTCTCAACCGCGATCCTTTTTTCTACCGCCAGAAACCCGATCAAATTATTTCTATCCATCGCTCAAATTAAACTATATCAATTGAAAACTTGGTGAGAGAAAGGGCGAAAATATCGATGAGAATGCGATGGTGAACCACCCGTACAAAGCTGAACTCGTCGTTTGCCACTTCGGCACTGGCAATGAGAGATCGCGTGAAAGACCTCATACTCTGTTTTTTCTCTCTCTACATTTACATATACATATACATATACATACAGGATTTGGCTTGCTTTCATTATATCTTCTCTTCAATTTCCCCAATACCAACCACCACAAACATCACCACCATTCCTCACCACCAATCTGATCGTCCCTAAATCAGCCTCCCTAAGTCAGCAAGTTCATAAATCTCCCGGTTAATTTCAGGATTCAAATTCAAAATAATTTTTTTTGGCACGCATAGGAATAACTTAATTATAAATTCCATCACAACATCCACCATGAAAATTGAAGTAACTGACATAGGGATTAATGCCATAGAATTCGTACATGTCTTGTTATTTTAAAGAAAGGGAAAAGGATGGAGAGTGAATTCGTACATGTCTTGTTATTGAAATATTTTACAAAACAAATTAGGTAAAAAGTTCGTCTACCTAATTTCTATACAAATATCACAAAATTGTATTCCATAATCCTTAGCTTGAGGTTATTTTACAAAACAAATTAGGTAAAAAGTTTGTCTACCTAATTTCTATACAAGTATCACAAAATTGTATTCCATAATCCTTAGCTTGAGGTTGACATGGTTAAGAATGGTGGGACAATTGTGTTTCTGGCGGTGCAATTTCTGTTAGCGATGGAGGTCGGAGGTCGACAATGCTAGGTTGTTGCTAATAGAAGTGGAGGTTTCAAGGTGCTGGGTTGCTAACGTGAACGACTATTGAGTGGGTTGTCGGCCTAATTACAATTATATTTATGCCCCTTATTTTTTTAATAATTACATTTTGGGCTCTACTTTGTTTAAAATTTTAATCCATTAGCTAAAATAGGTCGATTGCAACAAATTTAATAGTTGGTAATATTAATTGCTTAAATTGGCAGTTCATACGGTAAAATGTTAATAGACTCATATTTAAGAAGGATAAAATACAATAAACTCTAAATTTAATAAACACTTTGCCAATTCTTTAGTGTATTCTTCTATTTATCATACAAAAAAACAACATCAAGCAAAAGAAAAGTAGTCACTCTAATTAATCAAGTGAACACGTACAAGGTTAATCGCCAATTTACATAAAAGAATAAAAAAATGTAGCTTAAATTGGTCAACTAATTAAACCAAAGTTCTTTCCAATTGAAAGAGAAATCCAAACAACTGGAATGCATGTTTAAGTCGGTAAAAGGCGCGCGTGAATCAGCTAGGTAGCTGATAATGATTAATGAGGCTTGATATTAATCATTAGTTATTCACACACATATATGTATGTGTATATATATATATATCACTATATAGAATCTTTAATGGAGCTTTCAAACACCAACTTAACTTTGAAAGAAATTAAAAACATTTTAACCCTCCAATATATCCCATCATGTTGTTTGCTGAAGGCTAAGTTAATTTAGGCTCAAATTATTTTCTCATCTCTCGAATCATGTTAATTATATATGCATATAATTGGATTTAGTTGATGGACAATTTACATGTAGATATAACTCGGTGTACTAAAAACAAAATTACTACATCTTAACAAAAATATTACCTACAATAGCATAATCATGCATTTTTATATATTCAGTAAATGGCCGATTCATATTTTTAAAAATAAATTCCATATTTTAAAGTGATTTTAAAAATAAATTCAAATTTCACATGTGTTGGTCTCTCATTTTTTGTTTACTCGAAAGAATTTTTTAAGTAATTTAATACGTATTTAAGATTCACATGCACTTTAAGGGGGAGCCTCATCAACAGAGGCGTCGGAAAGAAGGCTTGTAGGGGGTCAATTGCTCTCCTTCAATTTTGAAAATTTTATTTTAAAAAATGCCTAGAAATATTAGTAAGATTTATAATGATACATGTATAAAATGCCAATAAAATTTAATTTGCTGCATTTATATATATATAAATATTAGGTAAATTATACAGTAATAAAAATATTAAATCCCTCTTTGCCCCTCCTCATCAACAATAATGATTTCTTGTTCTGGAAAAGACAAAAGAAAATCAGCCTTTGCGTTATTGGTACGAAAGAATATTATGGGCTAAAGGCTAAAGCAGAAAGGAAACAATACAAAACTTAACAAAATAATAATTGACCGAAAGGGAGCTACAGTATATATACGATTACCAAAATTATTATTCCTTTCCTATAGTCAACATGTTACTGTTACCATTCCCCTTTAATTTGTGCCCAAAGTGGGCAGGGTTTTTCATTGGATTCTATTCCCCATTTTGCCTTTTGGGGAGAATATATATACTACGTTATACATGTACCATTCGATACGATAAAATAAATAAAATTTAATAATATAATAAAAAAGATAATGTGTGATAAATTTAAATTGACATATATCAATCAGTCTATTTTGAACATATTATTTAGCCTAATTTAATGTTCTGAACAACTAAAATGTAAGTTCAAGATATCTTCATGTTAGAAAAACAAAAAGTAGACTTGATGGGTCTGACTTGTTTTTAATTTTTTAAAATTTTTTTTAATCATATTTTGTTTATCTTATTTTGATCTCGAAGTACGATTTGAAAATAGTCTAAAAATATGTTCTTAAATTTTTTACATAATTCTATATTCATAATGGATCTTGATTAGTAGATTATAAATATTAAATTTTTATTAAATTTCTAATGTTTTATTTTAAGTTATGACATTTTTAAAGTAGACAAAATTATTGGTGTGTGAGAGTTTATTGGGTGTATATTATTGGTGTAAGTGTTTTAATTTTGATGTGATATCTTGATGTGTGTATAAAACTCATCCAAGGGTATAACATTAATGCACACCATAATATGTGTATTTTTAACCATTAGATTCTTATACTTTTTGATAAAAAATATGGTCAAAGATGGTATTTTATAATATAGATATATACCATTTCCTACTTTCGTTTTTCCCTAGATTTGTATTTGTTTGTACATTTTGTTTTGTATTTAATTATGGCATTATTTTGTTTGTCTATGTGTATCTAGTACTTTGAGCCATCTGTTTACGTAAAATATAATTATGAGAATTAATTAAGACTAATATTATATTATCAGCAAGTATAAGAATGTGGTTAATTCCTTTAATTAATTTGATAATGCCTGAGCTGCATGTTGTAAATTTATCATATATCACTAAGATACTCTTCTTATCATATTATCCTCCATGTAGCGTAAATGATAATTAAGGTGGATGAGTCAAATTTGGGTTGTATGAAAACTAGCTTGATAAACTATATTAAAGCAGGACATTCTTCATATGTGGGTGCTTGCTAAGTTTCCTACACACTATCTTTCGTTTTCATTCTAATAAACCAAAATTTATAATTAACGAATCATAATTATATAAAACAACTATCTATAGGGTTTTGTCGAGTAATACTATGCATGGTTGGATACGACTCCTCTGGATCGAGTTGTTTGTTGAGTATACATATATTTCTTTTACATTTGAAGTGCATTTGGCTAGCCTTCATGCATGATTGGATACAACTCCTCTAATGTTTTTTGATTTTTTTAACTTGTATTTTTGGTTACACAAACAAATAAAAAAAAACTAAGTTCCTCTAGCTAGGGAGTCATTCGATCTCCTTCAGAGTTTGTTTGGTTCGAGTTTTGGGAATAAAATTGGCATACTTGATTCTTGGAAAAGTTTTTTTGCTGGCATTTAGGATGTCATGCTGATGTTTGGTTCAACTGGGAATAGGAATGGAATAAAGTATCAATTACAAAAATACCCTTATTTTTATAAGATGAGAATACATCATCTGCTAATTTTTCAAAAGAGACAATTATTATAATAAATTACAAAAATTGCACATGCATAACTAATAACTATCCTACAAAAATTACAATTTTTGTAATTAAAAAAAAATTACAACAAGAAAAAAGAAAAGAAAAAAGTTCTAAATGTTTTTTTTTCATTTTTGTGCAGCAGTGTAACTAAAAAAAAAGTTCCAAACAATATTTTCATACATGGATGGAAAAAAAATTATTTATTCATAAGGAAGAGTGTTATTTTAGTCCTAACATGAAAAATTAAAAAAAGATGCCCATTGGTAACGGTTTATTCCTTATGATTTAAATGGGAGAACTGGGGGGGGGGGGAGGTTTGTTCCTGGAATCATTTATTCCGGACTTAAAACTTGAACCAAACACGAAAATCGTTTCGGAATAGAATTAGCATTCCCGGAATGGTTTAAATCTTGAACCAAACGAGCCATCAATGTCTTCGATTAGCTGGTCATCAAATTACAGGTCCAGTTGAACCATCATCCTAATTAACCAACTGTTCTTTTGTGTACAACCAATCCTTGCAATTATGAGTGTGCAAAAAAATTGAAAAACCAACCTGAGCCAAGTTAGCCGATTTTTCAAGGTTTTCGGCTCTAGTTCAATTGGAAAATATGAAAACCGAAGGGGTTGGTATGGTTGTCAATTGCCGGAGTTTTAGAATCTTTGAAAATCGAATTGAACTGAGTATACACGTATCATTTGTTGTGCCCGCCTACACTCCGGTCGGGCCCGCTGGTCCGCGCACATAGTAACGATATTGTCCCCAACTTAAACACCTTTGGGCCACAGGTGTGGGATTTTATCTTAAAAGGCCTCGTTACTATGTGGATACTCTCCCCCACTTATATACCCATGTTGAGTTCTACAATTTTTCCATGTGGTATCAATAGTTTGAGCCAACCATTCTCAACAATCTCCACCTTGGATTAAACCAGTCCACATTGGCTCCACCTTGGATTAACTATACCATAGTCCACCATGAATCCACATTTTCACTGTCCATGTAGATCACCACTAAACAATGTCCATCCGCAAGATCGTTCACCTTTGGTCAATGCACACATCTCGAGGTACACCCTATTTTACCTTACTCGAGGAACCTGCACAACCACATTGACAGCAGTACCCCGGGTGTACGTAGGCTATAACGACTCCACCTCCAGCTTCTCCGAGTTTAACTCCACTATAGGCTCCACCAAGTCTAGCAACCGGGATGCTTTTTGTAGCGACTTATCACCCCTTAGGCTCAACCGAGTTCTTTCCGACTCCACCGAGTCTAGCTACCGATACTGCTTCACAAGTTCGTGGATCCACCATCGGCTCTGATACCAATTGTTGTGCCCTCCGGCACTCGGGTCAGGCATGGAACACCAACCAGGCCCACTAGTCCGCGCACATAGTAACGATATTGTCCTCAACTTAAAAACCTTTAGGCCACTGGTGTGAGGTTTTTCTTAAAAGGCTTCGTTACTATATATAGACTCTCCCCCACTTATATACCCATGTTGAATTTTATAATTTTTTCATGTGGGATCAATGGTTTGAGCCAACCATTCTCAACAATCTCTACCTTGGATCAAACCAGTCCACCTTGGCTCTACCTTGGACTAACACCGGTCTGGCTCCACTTAGACCTATACCATAGTCCACCATGAATCCACATTTGAATTGTCCATGTAGGTCACCACTCAACAATGTCCATTTGTAAGATCGTCCACCTTTTTGATCAATGCACATCTTGAGGTACACCCTATTTCACTTTACTCAAGGAACTTGCACAACTACCTTAACAGCAGCACTCTGGGTGTACATAGGCTGTAGCGACTCCACCCCTAATTTTTTCGAGTCTAACTCCACCATAGGCTCCACCAAGTCCAGCTACCGGGACACTTTTTGTAGTGACTTATCACATTAGGTTCTTTTGACTCCACCGAGTCTAGCTACTGGTACTGATTCACAAGTTCGTGGATCCACCATTACCTTTGATACCAATTGTTGTGCCTGCCTGCACTCGGGTCAGGCTCGGGGCACCAGCCGGACCCTCCGGTTCGCGCACATAGTAACGATATTATCCCTAACTTAAACACCTTTGGGCCACAGGTGTCTACTCTAGTTAATACTCGAATTACGGATTCAATGGAGGAGTCTAATGAGAAAAAAATAACTCCGGGTGAGAATTTGAAGATTTCGGTAGTGGAATCGGGTCAACAACAAACAATACCGTCTTTGGCTAATAGAAAGGGAACCTAGGGCTCGACGTGCACCGATTCGATATGGGTATGAAGACATGGTGGTATACACATTAGTAGGTTACGCGGATGAGCTGATTTCGTATCGGGAAGCTATGGATTCTAGTAAGAATGCAAAGTAAAAACCGGCTATGAAAGATGAGATGGAGTCTCTCCGAAAAAATTAAACTTGAAAACTATGCGACTTGCCCAATGGGAAGAAACCTATCAGGTGTAAGTGGGTTTTCACTAAGAAAGACGGGGCTATAGGGTTCGATGTTCGTTTCAAGGCAAGGTTGGTAGCCAAGGGTTATGCGCAAAAAGAAGGAGTCGATTATAATGAAGTGTTCTATCTGGTTGTGAAGCACACCTCAATCCGAGCATTGTTGGTTATGGTGGCGCAATTTGATTTCGAACTTGAACAATTCAATGTCAAAACTGCGTTCTTGCATGGGGACCTAGAGGAAGAGATTTATATCTCTCAGCCGAAGGGATTCAAAGTTGTTGGTAAAGAAAATAGTGTGCAAATTTTGAAAGTTGTTGTACGAATTGAAGTAGTTCTCGCGTCAATGGTACAAGAGATTTGACACGTTCATAATCGCACAGAAGTTTACTCGGAGAAAATTTGATCATTGTGTTTACTTCAAAATGCTCGAATCTGATAATTTCATCTATTTACTCCATACGTTGACGATATGCTAATTGCTTCCAGGAACTTGGTGGAGATCGATGTATTGAAAGCTCAGTTAAGTAAGGAGTTTGAGGTGAAAGATTTGGGTGGATTGCAAAAACTTTTGGGGATAGAGATTGTACGAGATAGGAAGAGGGGACGATTGTGTCTTACACAAAGTGAATACCTTGAAAAAGTGGTTGCTTGATTCGGGATGAGAAACTCAAAGCCGGTGAGTGTCTCGTTAGCACCGCACTTCAAACTATCGACAACAATGACTCTTAGCTCCGAGGAAGAGGTGGAGTACATGGCTCAAGTTCCTTATGTAAGTGCGGTTGGGAGTTTGATGTATGCCATGGTATGCACTCGACCGGACATTGTTCAAGCCGTGAGCATTCTTAGTAGGTATATGGCGAACCCTGAAAAACTGCATTGGCAAGCCGTTAAGTGGGTTCTACGATTTCTTCAAGGTACGATGGAGAAAGGGTTGGTATTTGAAAATTTTAAAATGTCAACTATTGAGGGTTTTGTGAATTCGGAATACACCGGCGACCTAGACAAGCGAAGATCGACTATAGGTTATGTGTTTACATTGGGTAGCGGTCTGTTGAGTTGGAGGTCGATGATTCAAAGTGTAGTAGCGTTGTCTACCACGGAGGCAGAATATATTGTGGTAACGGAGGCGGTCTAGGAGGCCATATGGTTCCGTGGTTTAGTTAGTGATCTTAGTTGGAAGTCAAAAAAGTGGTGGTACACTGTGACAATCAGAGTGCAATTCACTTGGCGAAAAATCAAGTTTATCATGGAAGAACCAAGCATATAGATATCCGATATCACTTCATTCGGGAAATTATTGAAAAGGGTGTTGTAAATCTGGTTAAGATAGGCACCAAAGATAATCCGGCAGATATGTTGACAAAGGTTGTCCCATTGGCCAAGTTTGAGCATTGCTCGATGTTGGTCAATATCCTTCGGTGTTGATGCCCATCGGGGGGCGGTGGTCCTAAAGGATCGGCAGGGGTGATAGTGTCTTATTCGATGATTTGATCATGGTAGAGTGCATTGGGGTCTTGTGCAACATCGCCAAGGTGGATAATTGAAGATTTGGCTTTGTATAGGAATCCTATTCCATTTAGGTTTTATATTGTCCAATTCTTAATTGGCTTTGTATTGTCCAAATCCTAATTGGATTTGTATTATCTAATTTGTAGTAGTATTTGGCGTTATATTATTTACTAGCTAGATTATAGAGTATATTTCAGAGATAATATTGAGATCTTTAATTGGCGACTAGGGTTTGTTTTGTGCCTTGTACTCAGAATTGGTCTCATCAATAATAGCTATCATTCAGTGAATTAGAGGCGATTTTGTCGAGCTGGTCCCGCCGGTCCGTGCACATAGTAACGATATTGTCCTCAACTTAAACACCTTTGGGCCACAGGTGTGGGGTTTTATCTTAAAAGGACTCGTTACTATGTGAAGACTCTCAACCACTTATATACCCATGTTGAGTTCTACAATTTTTTCATGTGGGATCAATGGTTTGAGCCAACCATTCTCAACATCATTCTCCTATTAGTTAAATGTACAAGTTTGTTTCCTTTAAAAAATATATAAAATGAAATATATAAGGTAAAAACTGAAAATAACCTATCATTTCTATGTGTTCACTGCACGTTCAGTTTTGGATAAGGATCCTATTTGGATGGTTTTCCTGTTCATCTTCGCTGTTGATGAGGTCCACTGCTACATGGTAGCCCACTTCTATGGGTTCTCCGAGCCATCGTTTCTCCTAGCAAAACTTTACTATTAGTGCTTGACGGAGAAATATTTTGAATTTAATGATTTGATCTACGGGTCTGATTTGACTCCAAAACCTGAACATAAGTGAAATATAACGGTCCATGGGTCTATTAAGGTGGAAAATATATGATTGAAAAAATAATTAATTTTAATAGGAAAATGAAAAAAAGATGAGTGATTTGGCAATTTTTTTTCATGGAATATATATTTTTTATAAAAAAAATAAGGAAAAAGATAAATAAATAGATAAATAAATAATCCCACCAAATTAATGAATTATTTGTTTTTCTAGTTTCTACTTAAAAATTGCCTCATTTTTTTAATCCTTTTTCAAGTTTTTACTAAACAAGCCCTAAGTGTCATAGGCCCGTAGTTTGACTTTCATATATATGTTGAGGAAAAACATTAATTTTAATTTTATTAATGAAAATTAAGTGTATTTAACTACCATGAAACCTAATACAAGATTTCACAAGGCGAGATCGTTAAAAGCTTTAGTTGGAGATTTGGTCTTTACTATCAAACACTCTTTATTTAGCTCGATCATAGGGACCCCTATTAGGGGTAACGTTAAACAAATAAGCTGGCAAACATGAAGCACATTAAATCATAATTTGACTCAGTGGGAACAAAATTCAAAATACACTAAATTATATTTATAACTTTAAAATTTTAATGCAAATATAATAGTATTAATAATAATAGTTCATACAACTCAAATAGCAAATGCAAACAATTACGATAAATTATAATAACATTCTACGTTTTTTCATATTTTGGAAGTATTACAACACTTCTAATTTGTCAATATTATTGAAAATTTCTTGTTCAATGTCTTATTGGAAAAATAGTGATTTTTGGCCATTTTTAGAGAAATTTTATTTAAAACCAACTGATCGATTTTGAAAAATTATTACGAATTCATATTCTCCTCCACGAGTACATTGAAGTGGTATACTTATTTGCTCAAAATGGATATCGGATGAATGATAAATTGTTATCCAAAGTGAGTTCCTTTAAATAAAAAATGGTGAGTTTAAAGAATGGTAATTCTTATGTTCCACATTGAAACTTTGTGAAAAAATTTGTGAATTTATAAGGCATTACACCTTATGAGCTTATAAAGCCTTTAGACACCCTTGGTTCCTACCTCGCGCATACAAGCACAGGGGCTGCAAATCATGGATCTTAACTTGTGTGCGCTTGCACATGTGAACACAAATGTCGAATTGAAAATGAAGTTTACAAATGGTCCCCATCAAGTTTATTTTTCTGCATATAAGTCCCTATATATATATATATATTTTCCAAAAAATACCTCATATATAAGCAAGACATTAATAGTTGTATTTATGTGATATTGGTGGATGTACGATCCAATTTTGTTGCTATATATTATGATATTCCCTAAGGCGGATATGCCATGTTAGGATGATCTCGATGTTCATTCTCTTGGGCAGTCTAGCCTTTATTATGATTTAGTTCAGCTTCGGTTTCTCTTAGCAAGGTTGGTACGATGGTTAACATAAGAGAGGTAACTTGCATTGGCATAAGCATTGATAGTAAAAAAATTTCAAAATCAACTGGGGGCGCTTGCCCCCGCCTACCCCTACATCCCTAGATAGGTGGATTGATCGATGTTGAGAATAGCAAAGATTTACAGAGAAGACAAAGTTATTGAGTAGTAAAAGCGAGTATGTGAGTAAATTTAGTGGTCAAAATTTTCACTCAGGATTCGAGAGATCCAACTGTGGGTCTCTCCTGATTTGGATCAGGGATTATTTTTACTAGACCAACTCAAGGATATAGTAAATTCCGAGATGAGAAGTTTATTATTTATCAAAATTATTTATTTTATTAGTTGAGAATTTCAAATGTTAAATGTTTGAGAAAAACTTGACTCTATGATAAGTTTGCCAACTCTAAATCATACAACTCCGAGCTTTGGTAAATTTGTCATATATATCCATTGAGAGTTGGCTTTATTATAGTAAAATTAAAGGAAGATATTTTTACATTTTTTTAAAAGGAAAAAAAAGAAAAGAAAGATTGAAAGTTAATTAGCGAGGATTAAATGTATCCCCTTCCACCTACTCCGTACCCCCTACCCCCTACCCCCGATTTCCCTTTTTGTTTTTTACTTGACTTGCAATTTTAGAATCATCAATTATCTTTTATTTCCTTTTCTTTTCTTTCTTTTGGGAGGTGGGGATTGATTCATGCCAAAGAAGCATGCTTGATGATTTTGGGGTTTCCTTTTTGTTTTTTATCATACTGAGAGGTACAACACCTTGTGGATTTGTCATGCATGACTTAGTTTTAACTTTATTGTTTTCCTTTAATATGTTAACTTATAAAGAAAAACTATACTATATATATATATATATGAGATTCTAGAAAGTTGGTGAAACTCGAGTCTAAATTTTAAGTTTTGAGAGTGCCATAAAATTTAATTAAAAATTAAAATAGCTGAACGGGAGGGAAGGGAACAAAAAATGTAGTGTCTCTTCTCTTTAAGAATCAGAATTAAATTGAACCCCTCAAAATTTTTAACATTTGAAAAGAGAAAAAAGAAAAACAATTCGAAGGGTCTTTCTCTCCCAAGCAAAACTAGGTCAAAATGGGCAACGGCTAATCCAATGATCTTTGTCAGGCCCATAGCCTTCTATTACCGCTCGACCATTAAAGCATCCATTACATTATATTATATATATATATATATATATATGATAAGTAAGTTATATTTATCTTATGAGAACTAACATATAATATATGTTAGATAAAAATATTCTTCCGTAAAATAAATGTACGATAAAATTGAGTTTGCATAATTTTTTTAACATACGTTAGATTAGTTGATATGAGAGTGGGCACACTAAAAAGATTAGCATTTCACACTCAAATGCTAAAGAGGAAAGTGTTTCTTCCTTCAAATGCCAAATTATTTGGTTTGAGATTTTTTTCTCTTCCTTTTCAATCTATCTCTACACTCTGTCTTCCTTTGTTCTCCCTCTCTCTACAAAGTCTCTGTCCTAAAATATCAAACAATATTTGTTTCATATCTTTCTTTTATTATACCACTTCATACCATTATTTCTTAAGTAAAACTCCTTTTGAGGAGAGGGGTTGGCCCAGTGGTAGACAACCTCCACCTTTGCCTTGAGGTCAAGGGTTCGACTCATGGGGTGGGAGGGGAGGGTTTTTCTTTATTTGTAGGATTAAGGGAGAGACTTAGACCTCCCTTAATTTAAAAAAAAAAAAAAAAAAAAGTAAAATAAATTTATCATACTTCTAATTTTACCATTGTGGGCTGTGGTTGCTCTTAGACTAGGATTGGGCTTCGGAAAGACCATCAAATTTTGTTATGCTTGTCCTCTTTCGTCCAAACCATATTAGGGCTTTCACTTAATTTTGTAAATTCAGGTGATTGTCTTTTACCACCAAACTTTGTTCTAATGCACATACTATGCAATCAACGTTAAAATTGCACGGTTAAATTCTTATTTAATTCGAGTGGTTGAAAGTGTGAACATCCGTGAATACTCCATTCTCATCCCTACCCTATCTCCATCTTTCTACTTAGACCACATAAATCTATAACGATGATTTTATAAATATAAAAAAAAAATCATTAAAATCATATAGTCAATGTACTAATAATTCAGAATCAGTGATACTCCTATTCAAATTAAAAGTCATTATTTGATGTTCAAACTTATTCAAAATATACTAATTTCGAAGAATAGGCCAAAGATAAATTTATTTAACTAACTTGGTACATTGTTTTTGAGTCCTAACTTTTAATTTGAGAAAAAAAGTAATCAAGCGTTCGGAGAAGATATAGATTCTTAATCTTAAATGAAAGAGGCATATTTCTTCTTAGACTAAATTAAAATTATAATAATATAATTTTGTGAACAAACGATAGAAAAAGTCCTTAGCCACTCAAATCTTTGGCACACAACAAAATATACAAGATTTTTATCTTTCGTTTTTGTTCATTAATTTGATATGCGCAATACATAATTGAATAAACAACAATTCTAACTTCCAATTAAGTTCAGTTGGAGGAGGAGCATGTGCTTCATATTATACCAGGCCATGTTCTTTGCCAAATTTATATATATATATAAATTCTGTCCAGTTTGATTTTTATGTAAATTTTTTTCTTTGGATCATGGACCGGACCGTTTTACTTTGGTCCATTAAAATTTGGACCTGACCGGACCATTGTACACATGAAGACCATAAAAAGCCTTACAATTTGGTCTGGTCCGGTCCGGTCGGACCATTAGGTCCGATCCGGTCTTTGCACACCCCTAATTATATCTATATACAAGACAAGTATCATATAATTAGAATATATATATATATGGATGAATTTTCAATGGTTACCTTCGCTCTTTACCCATCGATGAGTACTGATAATAATTAATGTACATTAGTGAGGTGACAAATCATTTAACATGTTATAACAAGTTAAGGTGACATATTTTATTTTTAGTTTTTTTAATTAAACTTTATGCTTGGTTAACATTTTAAAATCAAGTTTTAAATTTTTTTACCAAAAAGTCAACTTTAATTCACATTTACCAAAATTCACTTTACTTTATTTTATCTCTTATAAAATTATTAAAACACCATAACTTTAAATTCAAAAATCAAAATTAGATAAATATATATATATATTTGAAACCTACTCATTGAGATCTATAAAATAAGATCCATTTTGACTATTTTTTGAATTTTTTTCATTAGATTTTTTGAATTGGTTGAAAAAAACTCTAACAAAAATTAAATTTACTTTTCAACATACTTTCACACTTTTCAAAAACTTATCTAAAGAATATTTTTTAATTCTAAGATTCCTTAAAGATTTTATTTGCCAAATAAATTTATAATAGCCAAATTTCATATTAGGATAAGTGTTTATGGATATTTTTGTCATTTTAATTTTATAGTTAATTAATAACATAATTTTATGGGAAATAGCACTTTCAAAATATATTTGACTTTGAATTTTCATCTCTATATAATAGGTTTATAAATTACATACAACTCAACTTTTTCAATAACACTTTCAATTTAGTCATTTTATTATCATTTGTGGCAAATTATATCACAATAAAATTTCAAAAATTAATTTGAAACATCTTATATAGCCCGTTCTATTGGTTTGATCACTCACTGTTCAACTAAAGAATAATTTCAACACAATAACATAAAATAATATTAAAAGAGACGTATTTTCTTAATTTAAGGTGTTTCAAACAAACTAAACTTTTAATAATTTGATCAAATACGGAAGTATGCGTTTGACTTCTTAAATAACACTCAAAATATATCTTGTGTAGTATTATCATTTGAGATGATTATATTTATAAAGGCGATTTTGTTTCTATCCACGATATCTTGCAATTAATCCACTTTTAATTTATGAAAATACGAAATCTACTTCCATTTTAATTTATTTCCTATTTTCTTTTAGGATGCGTTTGGATTATAATTGAATTTAGCTTTCAAATTCATAAATCAAAAATTCAAAAATTACATATTTGAAAATACAAATGTTTAAAATTTTGTGTTTACTTAACAAATACAAGGAAATTGATTTATAAATCCAAATATTATTCCACTAAAATTTATATTTATTTGATTAGTATGCTACTTTTATTTTTGACAACGTGGTAGAAGTTAGGCTTTGCATAAAATTAACCCGTTTGACGTCGACCCGCCATTATTATAGTATTTTATTCCTTATAATATAATACAAGCATAATTACCACGGAGCGAAAGTGGGTTTATGCATACACTATTCGAGATCGATTTATATTTTAAAAAAATAAAACCTGCACTAAGTTGGGATGTGTTTATAAGCGTGTTGAGTTCGGATTTGGACAACACACGCTCTTTTGCCATCCCTAGTATTATTGTTATAATTAATATTACAAGTATAAGTTATAATAATAACAACTAATAATTTTTTTTAAAAATAATCATTATATTTTTTGAATTCGCGAGTTTAGGATCTAGAAGGAACATCCTTATCTCTAAAATTTGAAAGTTATGACTTTAAGATAAGTATCAAATCTCATTATTTGAATATATTTATAAATCTCAAATCCTAATTTCACACCAAACAAAATATTTAGATTTGAGATTATAAATTCAAATCTCATGTTCAAATATTCTCTCAAATTCACATTCCAAATACATCCTTAAAGAATTTTTAAAGGGTTTTATTAAAAAATATTTTCAATTAACTATATTATTAATACTTTCAACAGTTTCTTTCACCTATGCATAATAATAATAATAATAATAATAATAATAATAATAATAATAATAATAATAATAATAATAATAATAATAATAATAATAATAATAATAATAATTTAGGAATCAAGTATATATATATATTCTTTTATGTTAACAAGAGCAGTAGACACTATTTCATGTTTATCAAAATTTTAATATATTGTCATATAAAGTATTCATGATCATGTAATTAATTAGTTAGCACGATATTTAGTACTCTAATTTATAATATAAACAGTATTTTCTTTTACTGAAATGGTTTGTGAGAGGATAATTATGCAAACAACATACTATAAACCTTTGAGATTTATTTTGTACTTCAATTTTTTTTTTTATGAAATTATGTGAAATAAATGAGCCTACAAACAATTCTAAAAAATATCATCAAAATTTTAATTTTTTTTAAAAGGGTCACCATTCTCGAGTACTTTTATTTTTTGCTGTACATAATTTTTTTTTTCCTTTTTAAAATTGTAGCACTTACCATTTAATAATTGATTTGAAATTTAGAGTTTTCAGAATTAATAATATATATAATACTTATGTTTTTGGTTGACCTTTGTGATAATATTTCGATTACATGTTGTTCAAATTTGAAATCTTTGTTTGAGATATTTAGTTTGAATTTGAGTTTTTGTTATTTATATTTTATTATTATTATTTTAATTTTAGCAATTGTTGTTATCTTTAATAAGGTGTAGTTTTGGAAATGAGTATCTTTTATTTTTAATAAATTAAAATTTATTTTGTCATCGATTAAAAACAGGGGTATAGCTAGGAATTATAAATGACCCGTGCTAAGAATTAAACAATGACAACATTAAAATATAACAAACCAAAATGAAAATATAATATATTCAAATACATACAAAAGATACCAACTTTTTATATACGTTGAAAGTGTAGATATGAAATATTCAAAAATATATAAAAAATATAATAATTTATCCTTATTTCTAGTCATGTATACCATAAATACAGACAAAAAAACAATCGAAACTCGAAAAAGTGAAAAAAAAGAGAGGGTATTTGACATTTATTTTAGTTAATATTATTTAAATAGAGAGTGGTAAATGAATGGATAAAATTTTAATAGGTGTAAAGTAATAATATTAAAAAAAATGTGGTGGGCTATACACATATATATACATATATATTTAAAAATAAAATTTAAGTCTATTACTAAATTTTTTTTTAAAAAAAATTAGACTCGAGCTACAGTTCGGCTACCGCTCTTGATTAAAAAGTTGTCTTTAAAATTAATCTTAAAAATAGAATGTCCTTTGTTAAAATGAGAGTAAGTGATTCGTCCTTAAAAAAAAGCCCAATATTTTTATTTATTTAATTAAAGTAGATGTTCTTATTAATCTAGTTTATTTTTAATATTAAATTATTAATAAAATAATATTTATAAAATTAAAATCAACAATATTTTTTTGCCAGTTTATCCACACTCACTGATTAATTTATCAGGCTATGCTAATTAACTTAACAATGTAGATTAATTGCAAGATATTATCGATATAAACAAAATCACGTATTTTATAAGGGTAAGAAATTGGAATATCTTGTATTGGAATTATAAAATTAAGGAATAAATATCTAATTTATAATTTCTTAAATTAAATAAAAAAAATACCATCTCATCAGGTAACAATAAATTATTTATTTAACCATGTATTTAATACTTTTTATTTTTTTAATGTGCATTTATTATGTTAATCAATTACTCACTTAATTTTAGCTTTTAATTTTTTATCCAATAATTAATATTATAGTAACAATCTATAAGTAGAGAGAAAAGATAACCATTAAAATCATACTTCGCATATATATGTATATTCTTTAAACCTCGAATCAAAGCAACTCTAAAAATTACAATTTCTGATTTTGCTTTGCGTACAAGCAATTAAATTGTCAACGTTCTAAAATATAAAAGAGGAAAAAAAGGAAGGGACAATTAAAAAAAAGGTCTTATTAGAGAAAGATTTTCACACTAAAGTCAATGAATAAGTAAATAAAGGGCCTATTTTTATTTTATTAATAATATGACCATTATAAAATCTTTAAAATAAACTAAAAAATCAATATGCATATATATGTATATTCTCTAAACCTCAAAGAATCAAACTGCAACTCTAAAATATTACATATTTCTGATTTTGCTTTGTGTACATGATTTTATTAATTAAAGATATTTAAATTTATTCAAATACCTTCAATTAAATTGTCAACGTTCATTCAAAAAAATAAATTGGATAAAAAAAGAGGACCTTCTACCTAAAAAAAAGGAAAAGGGCCCAACTGTCAACGAACGTCTTTCCTAGTGGTGTACGCGGTGGATTGAAACAGCTGTGATCATTTCCAGTGTTTATTTTATATGCTTGATCAACCATTCCTAAATAATGTATATAACTGGGGTCAATCAAATTTATTCTTTTAGAAAAAAATATTTTAATATATGTATATATCGGTTTTCAAAGTTTGCTACCAAAAAAAAAAAAAAAAAATGCAAGATGTTGCTCATATATAGCGGTGTTTTCAGTTTTGATCGGGATAGAAATTGTGTTACTTCAAATCTCTTCCTAAATTTTATAGTTCGATTTTAGTTTTCATACTCATGGAACTCAACCTTCCTCAAATTATTTGATTTTGGTCCAACTTGGTCTCATTCAGTTTTTTTTTTTAATGAATAATTTATCCCAACAAAAAAGGCAAAACCAAACTGAATATACGAACAATAACTTAATGAGATAGTAGATATTATATTTGATGTAGCTCACAGAATCATACGAGGTTAGCATACATTTAATCGATGTATATTTTTATAGATTAATTTCTTTTCATTGATTTAAAAAAAAGGTATCTACATTTCCATAGATACACTAGGGGTGGGTAACTAAAAACTTGTACATTTATAATATATGCCATGCTAAATGTAAATGTACAAGCTAATTTAAAATGTAGTGATTACTGAGGCTTTCTGCAAGAACAAATCCTTATAATGAAGTCTCATTCATTCCTCTCCCTTTAATTAAGTTAGCAATTTTTATTTTTTTTAACAGATTTGATTCTTTCGGTTTACTTTAAGTAACTTGAACCCCGAATCCAAACTGACCCGACCCGACCCGACCCGAATCAATCAGTTTTAGTTTTTGATTTCGGCTTCGGGCTTTTTTTCCCCTAGTTTGGAAAATTTTGAATCGCAACGGATTGGTTCGGTTATCAAATTTCCGACACCACCCCAACTCATATATTCATTTAGAATTTCGTTATAAGATAAATTTCAACGGGTTATTTGAATGATAGTAACTACTCCTTCCATTTTTTAATTAAGACCATCCCTACTAAAAAAAAATCAACTCAATTTTCGCACATTTTAAAGACTTAATTTTATCGATGATTAAGAATATATTTTATTTTAGAATTATAATTCATTGTAATTTAAGAGATCGGAAATAATAGACAGGAAATCGGAAATGTGCTTTGATACGACTATGCTGGTGGGCCTTCAAAAGAAGGAAATAATTGAAGAGGTGCAGTTTAAATGTTGGGTAAGGTGGCCCAAGCTATTGGGCCTGACAACTGTAACTTATCAAACGGGATTGGACCCGGCTGAAAATTACAATCAAACCTCTTACCATTAGGCAACAATACCAATTAATAAAATAAATTAAAAAAAATTAATTTTAAATTAAATGATGCATGTACATAAATATAAAGTGTGCTATACGCTATATCTAATTTTATTTAAAATTAAACTGTACCCTAGAATTATTTAAAATAAACAAAGCCATATAGAAATTATTAGATCAAATATGTGAACAGGTTTTGCGCAATACGTGAATCCACATTAAACCTTACTTTTACATTTGGTAGAAGCTGAGGATATGGAAGAAGGAAGGGGTTGTTTTACGGTGGTGTAGGTGGTGATAATTGATGATGATTTTTTTTTTGAATTCAATGAGAATTGGAATTGAAAATGGAAAACTATATTCTTCTTATTTAATTCAATCCTTTAAAATTGAGGAATTCTTAAATCACGACCTTCTAGTCAATCCAAATAATGAAATTTTAAAATTATATCCCAATTTCAATTCCATATCATGGAATTGGAGTTGTCAAACACACCTTAATGATTTGCTGAGTAAAACAAATTAAAACAATAATTTTAATAATATATAAATTTAAACAAAAGTTTGGTTAAATAGAACATTAAATGCGTTGATACGAGTGGTGAAATTAATCCACTCGACGATTTTTGGATGTCAGCTTACATGAATATACACAATTCAGAAAGAAGGCTGGCCTGACCAAACTGATAATCGATTTTGGTTTGTGATTGTCTTTACAAATATGATCTTCTTCGATCAACATCAATGTTATATTCACAACTTCAAGAAAGGATACTTTTTGCCTACATAATTTGTCAAGGAAATCAATTCACTAAAATAAAATGAAAAATTATACAAAACGATCATATGTAATTAATGCTAAAACTTTTTTCCTTTTAAAACTTCGTTCCTAAAAGTATTTCCAACAGTCTACATCTAACTAAATTTAACAATACTTGCTTAAAACCCTTCTCTAACAAAATTATCAAATCTAAAAATATGGTTAACAACGTTTGCTCAATAATCAAACTTCCCTTCCAAATAATCAAAACTGGCTGTCTTTTTTTCCATAATCAAAATTAGTGGGGCACATCTCATTTTTGTCTCCCATGTTCTCTGATACACTATATTTTTACTCGTGCGTCCCTCAATATTATGTTTATCACCATCATCGTTAGCCTCTATTAATAAGTAAATTGGTCTACTTTTTATGTTCTAATCAAAGATCCGTATACACTATATATTGATTTGGGGAACACACCGTTTAATTCACGAAAAAATTGAAGGCGTCTAATTCACGATGAATCAAAACAAAGGAAACCCAAGGTTAGTAATTATATATACATATTCATTAGATATAAGACGGCCATATCAATTGATTTGTAAAAGTTATATTGGAGTGAATTTCTTCTGATAATACTAAGATAATTCGCTTTGATTTGCGCTTCTTCGAATCTGGTTACCTGTGTTTCGGCATAAATTGAGTCTTACCTTTAATTAGGTTGAAAAAACAAGAAGAAACAATTTCTTCCAAGCGATCAAAGTGTTCTAAAATAATGAAAAAAAAAAAAAAAAGGAAAAACATAGTATTTTCTTTTGCTACAGATATATTATTTTAACCACAGTTTAAGAGTTTTCTCTATGGACATCCCAAATTAATTAAGAGCTTAGCTTTCTCTTGGAGTAATCAATTAAAAAGTATGAAATTCAATCATAGAAACTTAATTTAGGGAAAAAATACTGTAGTGATCTTAATTCAATTAAGACTGATTAGTTTGGTTCTTCTTAATATTCCTAATAAATAATAGAACTTCTAAGTATATCAGTATATATGTATATATATAAACATTTAGGCAAGCTACTAGATGAGAGTTTATATATAACCCCATCCATTTATGATTGTCGAATAAGTAATAGGAGTATTTGTGCTTTGAGGACTAGTAAATTTTTAGCTATATAATTAATATGAACTACCATTGGGTTTTCTGTGCAGGACTTCAAAATCAATGGTAGCTAAAAGTAGAGAAGTTTAACTAAGTGATCTTATCATTAGGCAAACAGTGAAAGGGTACAGCCCTTTAATTTCTACTATATCTATCAATCACAATTAATTTGTATAATAATAATACATTCAAAGAGGAATATCATTAAACAATTGAACTACAATATAAACAAACTCATATAATTTTTGCAAAAACATGCTACAATCAAAATGATTGGAAGTTTCATATAAATCCAATAATATAAGATGGAAAATAGACTTTTATTACACTTACTTTCATTTGATCATTCCATCCGCTTGGATTCAATCACCCAATTTTGTTGTATAGACCACAAAACTTAGAGATCGACATCCTTAGAAATTAATTAGTTGCCAACAATTTTGTAATCCTTGACTGCTTCTCTCATTTGTTTTCTCAAGAAATTGATGAAACTTATCTAGTACACGCTTACATAGCTTTGTCGACTTCTGATCCCTCCCTACTACAGCATCTTCGAAAATTTGCTGCCAATTAAGCACAAACAAGTGATATATCTCCTTTGATAGAATAGTTGTACTTCCCTGTTTTCTTTTGTTTTTCCACTTCTATTTGGGTTTGTAACTATGATTCAACTACTTGAGGGTTTTGTGTGGATTCAAAGAAATTAAAATCCATTTTGATGAAATTGGAAGCATGGAGATTGAGAGACTTACAAGGTTTTGAATGATTTGAAATTTGATCGAACATAATATTTGATTTGAAAAAAAATATCAAATTTATAAAATAGTATATTAGTAACCTGGCAGTAAAAAATTACGTCTAAGGAGTTAATGTAATCCATAACCTATGTAAAATTTATAATGAAGCTGTACACATTGAAAATTTCGTCATGTCACGTCCATAAAGTATAAACTACTTTTATTATATTCTACAGGTTAAAAAACACGATCACTTATTATGAATGATTGAGGATCAAGTGGAATGGAACATTAACAAACAGGGCCAATGAGTCTTGCTTTTGCTTTCACATGACTTTTTTTTTTTTTTGCTGGCATGGCATCACTAACTCCCAACAACGGTTACCACTTCATTAGTATTAATATTAATAAATTGTGCCAACTAATTAATGATTAGTATAATGTATTATTATTCAGTAATACTAGGAAAAAAAAAAAAAAAACATTCCCAAACGATAATGAACAATCACGCTTGAATTAACTCTGCACTTTCCATTAATCAAATCAATATCAATAAATCTCATAATTTACAAGAGTGACTCCTTTACTAATCACTTTCTTATTCCTTGTTCCTCCACCTTCAATTTTCAATCCCATGCCAGTTGAGTCAACTCGGATCGAACCCGGGACGACTCGGTGGTAACTCCACCTACTTTTGCCATCTCCATTTGCTTGTCACCTCTGTAAACCGCTGCTTCTCTCTACCACTCCGCCCAACAAATTACACAATAAATTCCCAAAAATAAAATCAAATATAGAATAAACAAAAACTATAGTCAAAACCCACCTTTTATAAATTGGTAAGTTTTTTCGTTACCACATTTTTTTTTCTTTTCCTTTTTGAAGGATGAATTAGTATACCCAACTCAACAGTCTTCACGGAGTAGCGAAGTAACTCGGACGAGTGGACCCGGGTCAAAAAATATAACAGAACTTTTTTTTTTTTTTTGTTACCATAAAGATTTCTCAGCTGAGAGGCCCTGGAGGAGAGGGCGAGCCTCGGTCCATAAATCCCGCTTGCTTCGGATACCCATGTGGCAGAATCTCTGAAAATCCTCAATATTAGTGAACCGGGCCGTGTGTTTCAAATCGGACCGGGATAAGAACCGAATTAGGTCTTCGAAAACCGACTCGTCACATGGGATAGTCAATGGACCGGTGTTGGCGAACCCGTACTCTTCTTCGGCCTGAACCAGAAGTTTTTTGAAGACCGGGTGGTTCAGGTAAGTTGCACGGACCACGAATCTTCGACAATTGGTGCCGACTGAGACTGCCACGTGTCCGGCGGGTACGTCGGAGGGGATGCGGCTGGAGGACATCGCCGCCTTCTTCCTCCAACGCCGCAGCATTTGGCGGAGCTTGACAATGTGGCGGATTTTGCTGCACGCAGACATTTTCCCGACGGAAAAACTTGAAATGTTGAAGAGTAGTGTGTAATGTAATGTGTTAATTGATTGCTTGGCTTTTGTATGAAGGAAATGTTTGAGAAGAATGAGAGGGGTCTAGATGGCGTGCAATGGAAGTGGTTTTATAGAATTTGGGGTAAGCAAATGCCCCTGGTTGTCAAGATAATTACGAGGATATTGAATGCCTTTGATTGGGTGACAATAATTTATAATTTATTTGTCTGACATAATAAATATGATTTACATCTCCATATTGGATACATTCTATAAATTTTAACTTCAAAGACTTTAAACAAAGCTTCTTGACTTTAGTAATATAAAATTGTTATTGGGATAATTTTGAGTCAATTTGATACTTCTAGAGTCAATTTTTAGCGTTATTAAAATAATGCTTAACTGACGGTGCTAATAAAGATTAGTCAAGATACGAAAAAGTTGATCCGGACACCTCATACAATAACTTTCAAACAAAAAAATAAAATAAAAAATGAGTCTACTTTTAAAATTGGGAGGGACTTGCAAAAATCTATATATATATATATATATATATATTTGAACAATTGAATTAGTTTTTAGCTCAAGTAAGTGTAGTGGGGCTAACGTGTCACTGTGTTGTATTAATAACGGATTTTTTTTTCTTCACATATAATGAAAATGCGATTATATCATTACACTTTAGTGAATTATTTTAATTAACTATAAAGTTAACGGCATTTGAGGAGGACATTACAAATTTTTAATCTTACTGCAACATACAAATGGTGGTAAAGATATAAATTTGTGTGACCTTATTAAACCTTTGATTTTTTTTCTTTTAAAATTTATAAACATCAAGCCATCTGCACCGAATACGTTAATAAGGTAGTTTTACCTTCAATTGGTTTGCACCGTGTAAGGGAAAAAACTGATAGGGTAGGCAAATTGGTAAGGTATATTTAGATTCCAATAGACAATTTGGTTAGACAATAGAATGTATATATGATCCAGCTTCATTTGGCAATTAATAGGATGATAAATTATGTATCTTTTGGCAATTTTTTTTTAAAACTAAATGACACTAATGCACTAAATTATTAAAACGTCTCACTTTGCACTCTAAATATTTTTTTCGACACTGTGTACCCAAACGTACAATTTTAATCAGTTCTCTATTTCTAGATCTTTTTTAATACTTTTTGGCTACACGAGCAACTCACGTGTTCAATTAGAATGTCATTTTGGACAATTGAACCAACTACTCTCTCATATAACCAGTGGCGGACCCAGGAATTTAATCAACTGGGGGCGAAATTTAAAAAAAACAAAAATATATTTAAAGCACGTCAATCACCGAGGAGAACAAATTTAACCACAAACATAATCGCATTAATAATAATACTTAATACAACTAAA
This sequence comes from Lonicera japonica, assembly GCA_021464415.1. Classification (NCBI taxonomy): domain Eukaryota; kingdom Viridiplantae; phylum Streptophyta; class Magnoliopsida; order Dipsacales; family Caprifoliaceae; genus Lonicera; species Lonicera japonica. The sequence continues at coordinate 3,017,816 of CM038466.1, forward strand.
AGTCTTAAAACACTTAATGTATACAAATTACAATAAAATTCTACGGGGTTTCATATTTTGAAAGTATTGTAGCACGTCATCCTTATCAACATTATTGAAAATGACTTGTTCAATGTATGTCACCAAACAATATTATAATTGAATATTCTTTCTTTCTTGAAATGATTGAGATTGAAGGAAAACTTGAAATGATTGAGATTCTTATTAGTTTCTTAAAAAGGGGTGTGCAAAAACTGAACCGGACCGAAAAGACCTCGAACCGGACCGGACCGTAAGCTTTTTTTCGGTTTTTAATATATTGCGGGTCGGTTCGGTCTCTTTTTTTTGGACCGATTAAATTCGGTCCAGTCCTCGGTCCTATAGGTTACCCTTAAAATCGAACCGAACCGAGTATTTGTATATTTTTAAAATATATATATATATTTGCTAATATTATTTATAAAATGGCTGTGTATTAATTTGTAATGCTGTGTAATAGGCTATGTATTTTTGTTGTTGTGTATTAATTTTTTTTTTTGTTGCAAAAGTTAGCCATTTTTTTTGTTAAGACATGTTCTATTATTCTAGGCCCAACTTTATTTTGCAACAAGCCCATATATCAAGTCCAGACAGATGAGCCGACCGAAACCAACCCGATAAACACTGCTTCGGTTCGGTCCGGTCTTATATACATTTTCGGTCCGGTCCGGTCCAAAAAAATAAAGGACCGAAGTGGTCGGTCTGGTCCAAAAATTTGGTCAACGGGTCGGTTGACTGACCCGTGAACACCCCTAGTTCCAATTATGCTTTATTTTTATTTATTTAGATCCCTCATTGTATAGAAGAAAGAAAAAGAAAATAGAAAACTCATTTGTTGAAAAAAATATTTGGTAGTATTATGATGTAATAACATAAATTAATTATGCCTAGTTTTATAGTATTGTATATTTTTGATAAATAATGAATTTATAATACTTGTATCAATATACATTTTAACAAATTAAGAAAATATATTATTAAGGAAGTATATTCTAATTAGGAAACTAATTTTAAAAGTAAGGAAGTATATTCTAATTAGGAAACTAATTTGACAAGTAAATACATTTAAAAGGATTATTAATTGGTGGATATACTTCTCAATTTTTATAGGGAAGTTTTAACAAATTTATTTCAATGTTAACATAAATCAAGGATGGATCAATTGCAAAAATTCGCGGATAAAAATAAAATTACCCAAAAGAAAAAAAAAAGCGACAGAGAGGGAAGAGGAAGAGAAAAAGAAAGAAAGAAAGAAAGAAAGAAATAGAGAAAGAAAGGAACAAAGGAAGTAAAAAAAAATTAAATGAAGCCTGCTGTCGGGCAACTGGCACAAGTGGGTGGGGTTTGATTAATTTTTTTTATTACACTTAGGTATCCTCATGTATAAATTTATGCACATAAGTACCTATATTTTTATTTTTTTAAAAAACACTCCATATCTATTGAAAAAATTCAAAAGCCAACTGGGGCAATTGCCCCCACTTGCCCCTATGTAGGCCCGCCCCTGCATATAACGCTTGATCTCACTTTGTGTTTCATTAAAGCCATACGTTGAACACTACAAGAACAAAAGAGAAACCCTTGTTACTTTCCAAACATTGAAGCCAAACGTTGCGATCAAATGCAATGGACAAGCATTGGGCGATTTCAGTGATTTCAGTGGTTGATGACCCACGTGCTAACCTGGAGAGAATGTACTGTAAGTATTTGATTTCACTTTGATTTGTGTTTCTTTTTGATGCTCTGTTTGTATTTCTGGGTTTGGAGTTGCTTGAATGGTTAGAAACTTGTTGTTGGGTTTATCTATTTAGGGTTTATATACTTACAATTGATTTATTTAGGGTTTAGGTTTATGCATTTAGGCTTTGTTTCTAATACTTTGTATTCTTCATATTTACACAATCGTTATCTCCATACTATTAAGCATTACAAAGAGTAGTTGGTTCAATTGTCCAAAATGACCTTCTAAATATTGAATGTGTGAGTCACTCGTGGGTCTGGAAAGTATTAAAAAAGGGCCAAAATGGAGATATGATTAAAATTGTACATTTAGGGTGCAAAGTGTAAAAAAAAAAATGTTTAGAGTGCAATTAAAGTGATATATTTTAATAGTTTGGGGTGCATTGGTGTCATTTATGTTTTTTTTTATATAGTCCATGGGACAATTTTTAATAATTATTTGGACGATACTTTAAATATTGTTTAAGATATATTTATCTTTTTGTGGCATAATTTTTTTTAACATTGATAAGCTAAATTTATCTTACTTACTCTTTTAACATTTGTAGTAAAAATGACCTTAGTCACTGAGTACAAATATGAGACGGTGAACATTTTTATTTACCGTTAGGACGGCAGTTTCTTTGGGAGATATCAAACAAATGAGTAACGGAATGTTTTACCATACGATTAATTATTCTCCCAATTAATTGTCATGGCACCCATATAACATACAGTATATGTTTTGTTTATTATTATATGTTTACAAAAAAAGTAAGCATGCATCTTTTGTAATATGTAACTTAGCGTGACATCCTCACTGTTTTTAGAAATAGATGGTTAAAATGAATATTAATCTATAGTCATAGTCTCATAGATGTATAATTTTAGAAGTTAATAACAAAACTTAAAATAGCACTATATTTTAATAAAGAGAATATTGCTTTGGCACATGACTACCCTTTTTACAATATGTCTATAAAATTTGATCGAACACAACAAGTTTTGTTGTCAAGTAATTTACCAAAAGTTTTGATAATTTCACACTCGATCTCCCGGCAATGTTAAGCATTGCTAGAATAATCCAAGTAGCTAATTAGTAAAAATAAAATAATAGATTATACTTTCTCTTAGTCAAGTTAAGATTCTAAGTGTTTGAGAACATAACTAGTTTAGTAACATGAGATTTTATATATTGATTAATTATGTCATTAAAAAAACAAGCTAAGCTCTTAAGTAGCTAGCTAGGGTGATTCAAGAAATAAATAGTAGAGACTCTTAATTCAGGATGAATGGATTATAATCACAAGAGCCAAACAAAAGGTGACACTTATCAGCAATTTTTTCGTTTTTTAATTTTATCCTTATAATAATTTTATTTCCAATAATCAAATAACTATTCGTATATATGTCTCTCAAGATCGATGACCCTTTTATTAATAATGGTAATTCCTTAATGACCATTGTTTTTTTAATTTTTGTTTTAAATCATCTATCAGAACACTTTGTATAAGAAAGTACAATAAAAACTTGTGCCTGTATAAGTGGCAAATGGTTCTTTATCTAATTTTTTGGTAATGCCAGTGGATTGTATCATGTAGCGAAAAATAAGTAATAGTTTAATTTTTGGGCTACCCTGTCTAATGCAAGTGATAAAGTAGGAAAAAAGAAAAAACCCCGAGGGTTAGTCCATTAGTTGAAATTAAGCTTGGAACTTGATGTCTTATAAATCAACAAGTCTCAGATTTAAATTAATAAATTTTTGAAGTAAGCACTCTAGGAAGTTATAAATTCCAAAATACACTAATTAAGACGACACGGAGAAATACATTCATAAAATTGTCCGCGAAAAAATTAGTCAAAAAAGCTGGTCCGAATAATCAATCTTTCAACTGTTCGAGAGAGAGAGAGAGAGAGAGGGGGGCAAGAGTGATAGTGGTGGGCGTGTGGGGGATGATTTATGCTTTTGTAGTCTTTAATTCAAAATTACACTTCCGAATCCACACCACATGCATATACTTAGTTGGCCCGGCCTATATAAATTAAGGTGCTCTTCCTTTCCGAATTAATTATTTAATTTAAGTCAAAAATAAAAATAAAAATAAAAGAAAGAGTTTTAGGCGTTGTTTCAATATGTAACCATTTTTGTATTCTCTAGTCTGACCGTCACCCATGTGCAAGGATGCCCCCATCTTTAACCCTTTCTTTATACTATAATTAATCCTTTACAAGAAGCCAATCAACTTCATCCCTCTCCAACATAGATTTGTTTCGCTTATCAAAAAGAAATAAAAAAAAAAAACATGGGTTTAATTTGGCTATACTCAATAATATTCTTTTTCCTTCCATCAATTGTCTTACACATGCAATAATGTCTTAAATGTTAATAATTAGTTTTGTTACGGAGAAAGAGAAAATAGTCTAGCTATTTTAGTGAACCAACCGAAAGAGCAAATTTATTATTATAATTATATATGTATTCAATGTAATCTTAATTTGAGCAGATGGAAATAGTCTAGCTATGCTGAAGATATGAGCATAGTCTTTTTGAATTGAAGATCTATAATTGGTGTTAAAATTTGAAATTCACTAGTTAATGGGCCTCCCAGGTGCAACCTAAAGAGAGAATTAATGGTGCATCCCCCCTCTAAGGGCTGAAATGTCACTCTTAACATTCAGAGTACCCCACTCGTTAAGATTTTGGGATCACATCATTTGTCAACATTGTTCAATGTTTTGGGCAAATATACTCCCAACAAACATACAAATTTGCATACTGAAATTATAATTGGCCAACATAAGCCTACAAGATCCTTTATTCGATATGAGGATACGCAAAAACAAAATGTTCTATTATATTTCTTAAGTAATTTTTTACACTCTTTATTCTGAATTTAGAGTTTATTTCCCATTATTAAAAGAATCAATAATTTTGACACAACAAATATTAGTTACTCCGTCATTACAAAAAAAATTCCTTAATTTCGATGGAGGAAGTTTGTGGTAGGAGATTATATGTGTCCCGAGCACAAAAGAAATAGCCAACTTTAATTTGGTTATCATACAATTTTAATTAGGGTATTATGAATATATTGACTTTTCCTTCTTAAATTTGTTTCTTAATGTTTTATCAATTTTTTTCTTGTAATGATTTTTAGGGGTGTTTGTTTGTAAACGTGAAGTTTGAATGGGTTGTCCATCAAGACTTCAAAGGTATTATGATTTTTTTTGTTTCTTATTTTGACTCTAAAAAATTCGGGCTCCATTATCTGAAATTTGAACATGTATTTTTAAAGAAACAATGACAAAATTGATCAAATAATATTAATTTAGTATTTAGATTCAACATGTTCAAATGAATATCTATTCATATGTGACATTTAAAAAGAAAAAAAAATTACATTCAAGTTTCAGACTTTAAAACAAGTCTTTAGTTTTCGTATTCAAAAATCAATGCAAATACCCCCTTAAATATGATTTTATGCCTTTACTAACGTAATGACCTCATTAATTGGTACAACCGTACAATTGTAGATCATTGTAGTTGTAAATATGTGGATGCAATTGTGTACAACCGTTGATGTTTCCCTCTATGCTAAAAATTATGGCACTAAACTCAGAACACACAAGCATAGAAAAACATGTCTAAGTCAAAGTAATTGAGTAAATTATCGATCAAAAAAATTGAATAATTCTTAACTAAGTCTCTTGCCTCAGTAATATAAAACTACTATTACTATAACCTTGAAGTCTGCTTAAATCTTTCAAATTCAATTCTTGATATTGTTAAAATAATTTTTGGTCGGGACACTCCATAATGTAACTCTCGAAAAAAAATAATAAAAAAAATAATCCCGTGTTTTTCTTATTTTGTTTTTTTTAACCTACTACATTTCGGCGCGTATAGGAAATGTCAGCATCGGAAGCTGACATGGCACAACATTACCCGTGCGTCAAGGTTCAAGTTGCTCTGCTGGCAGCAGAACCCATGTGCAGAGAAAAGGAAAAGGGCTAAACTATGAGAAACAGTTGTCTACTTATGAGATGAGATTACGGGGTTTAACTTTTTTAAAAGAGCGACTAGGTTCGTAGTTGCTTAGTTGTACTGAACCGGCTCACGGCCGCTCGTCTCCTTCTCCGTACACCTCTGTTGAATTTTTTAAATTAAAATAAAAATAAAAATGTGTAGCATAAATAGACAAATGTTATATATACCATCTATCCAACTTATTATTTCAAAGAAAAAAAAACATCATTCCATTTCATAAATGTCCAAAAACAAAGTATCTATCTATCTATCTATCTATCTATCTATCTATCTTACCGTTTGATTATATTCTTCAGAAAATGTTACTCACAAAATTAAATAATTTAAAAGACACTTAAAATTTAAAGAAAAGGAAATATTTGTGTTAAACGAAGTAGTGTGTATAATGAAAGTGGAGGATCAACAATACAAATATTTTGGTAATCAAAGCCTCACATGAAGTAAGAAAGAGTTTCGATGCCATCCTTATTTTCGATAGCATCTGAGTCTCATTGATCCAATCGAAAAGGCTTAAGTCCCATATCGGATGATGCCATCTTTATTATTAATACTATTACGTTTGCATTCAAATTTTATGGCTTTAAATATGATTTAGTATGTTTTGATTTTCGACTAAATTTCACTCTCCGTTGGTCAATTTCCTGGCTTTGTCACTGATTTTAAATGAAAATAATATTAAGGGAGTGAAGAAGATTTAGCCTGTTGCATTATATGATTGGATCTAATACCTTATGCTATATATTAGGTTGTCATTTTCTTTGTTTTATCGTTTTTCTTGTGGATGTCCCTATGCTATATATCCATACGTCGTGATAATACAATTGAACAACAAAAGATTGTATATGTGGTTCCAACAACTATTTTTAGGGAGAAGAATAAGAATGCGAATCAACATTTGGTCATAAAAATATGATCTCTCCGTCACGATCTTCTCTTTACCATTATAATAATAAACGTTCACCGTCTTTTATTTATCCTGCAATTTATCAATTATCATCATTAAATATTATACGTTGAATTTATAATGTTAACTACTTAATCAATAATACGCAATTCCAACAAAGAAATAGTAAATCATATGGGGTAGTCTAGTAGTTCACTATATTCTTGTGAGGGATTGATCTATTTAGCAAGGATTATGTGTTCAAATCCCTCCAAGTGAACGGTGTTCACAAAAAAAACCCCAAAGAAACAGTTCATATTGAGACTTAATTAAGACTCCATTTGATAACAATAAAAAAAATGATAAAAAAAAAAAGTTAACCCATTTGTCGACAGACTCTCCATCTCATATTTATTTTTGTAAGCAAATGTCTTCCATCCATCATTATTTTTTGTGAATTTTTTTTCTTCTTCGAACATCAAAGAAATTTTTTTCATGTAAAAAGCCACAAAATAAAGAATATCTTACTACATGTTTTAACTTATTTTCCAACTTCTTACAAAAATTAAATATATATATATAGTTCATGTTATTATTAAACAAATCCTTATTAAATTTTTTTTCCAGCAAGAATTGTTTGTCATGATCGTTCTTTCCTTTACCGATGATCACATATATTAAGTAACATATAAGGATTTGCGAATAAATAACCTTAGAAAGTGGTAATTAAGATGACGTGTGTCCTTTTTAGTACAGATATAATGACAGATTATGTTGGTAGTTTAGGCTAATCTATGTCTTAGGGAATCTCCTTTTTATCTTCTCATCCACTAAGCTTTATTACGGTAATGAGGTTGGATTAAGGCCGACAAAGTCGGTGAAAAAAACACACTCTTTAACTTTATTATTACTACCACATCCACATAGCAGCCAAAGAAACCTGACTGACTAGCTGGCTAGCTTAATTAGAGACATATTAATTCCAAACATTTTATTCAGAATTATGAAATTTTGTTATTTGTATTTACTGTTGCAGCTTTGTTGGCGACTTGGCGCATCCATTGGCGCGCTGCCACGTTGCATTAGGATCCATTTTAATGGAAGGACAAATTGGTCTAACTTTAAAAAGTTAATCAATTGGCCCAAATTATAATAAGTGCCTCATAAAATAATAACTCTTGAATTTAAGTTTTACAAAATATAAAGTTTGGAGACGTACTAAATTAGTTGAAATAAAACTTGATATTTGCAAAAAAAAAAAAAAGAAAGGACAAACACACAACTAATTGAAAAAGAAGAACCGGAAATAAATTTTCATTGACTTTACTTATTTTTAGCTTGTGTTTTTGAGATTTTTTTTTGATTATACAGCATTACTCTTTCATATATTATTTAGCATAAAAAGTGCTATGATTTTAATTAAAAAAGGGATTAAAAGCGTTAAATGCAATGCCGTCCATTCTCAAATATTGTTGTAGCTATATATATATATTAAGGTTAAGGACTGGCAATAAAAACAAGGCCACGAACGTGAGGGCATATATAATTAAATACACTTACATGTGACAAGGTATATATGTATGTACTATGAAAGCTAAGGCATCTGGATATGTAAACAATCTTCGATCAAGTGCATTGAACAGTACAATGTTTAATTGCAGGATTGTAATCTTTGACTTGCAGATATGATTATGTTGTACATACAAAGTAACCAACAGATTTAGATCATATTATATTATATATAAACAAATTAAATAGGAGATATTAACTCAAGATTTGAGACCCATGCATGTGAATTGAATTTTAAACCAGAAATGAGGTAAAAAGTTTAACGTGATAATATTTTTTTCAAAAAAGTTAACGAATAGTATTTTTTAGAAATAACAGTATATATATTATTATCATTTCCAGGCCCGGCCCTAAAGGGGGGCACTAAGTGCGACCGTCCTGGGCCCATTATTCAGGGGGGGCCAAATATTTTTTTTTAGGTATTATATTAGATTATTATAATTAATAATTGATTTAATATATTGAAAAGAAAAAAAAAAGACCAAAGAAACATCTATATGGAAGTCAAAAAAGAAAAACACAGATAGAAGAATTAACTCAATCTCAAAAGGGAGCTTTGGATAAAAAATTTCAAAACCAAACAAATAGTTCACTTGATAACTCAACTGAAGATTTATTCAATGAATCTGATTAGCAAAATCATGTTGAAGAATTTGTAGGAATCAATAACTCAACTGAAGATTTTGTTTATATATTATAGTCTTTTATTTTAAATTTTTATATATTGAAGTTTGAATCGATACAATATATTTGGCTTGAATGTTAAATATTAAGTTAATTTGAACATGTTAGATCTTGGTTGAAAAATAAGAGTGAGTTCACCCAGGGGCGGAACCAGGGAGGACAGAGCGGGCTTCAGCACTGGGAAAAATTTTGAAAACCTTATTATCACTTGTAAAAAAAAAAAATTTAGTATAAGCCTACCCCTTTGCTACGTTTTAGCCCACTCCTCGAAAGAATCCTGGTTCTGCCTCTAAGTTCACCACTATGTTTAAATATATATAGGGGCTTAATTTTTGCTTTTGCCCTGGGCCCTGAAAAATTCAAGACCGGCACTGATCATTTCAAAATTAGGGCTTGTTTCTCAATTTTATTTTAAAATAATTAAGGGATTTGACCGAGTGCAAACTTAACTTTGTACAAAGTTGTGTTAAGTGCAAAGTTTATATTTTGTGCAAACTTAACTTTACAATCAAAATAACTTAATATAAATTTATTTTGCATGATGTGTTTATATTTTTTAACAAGTAAATTCTGATGTTTCATTCATAAAACTCTAAAACAATTTCAAACAAACACAAATACATAGTAATGTTTTAGAAAATAAAGAGTGCAAACTTAACTTTGCATAGTTTCGAAAAAAAATATTACGTGTATTTTATTAATAAATAAGTTTTGAATATGTAATTTGTCAAAATTATTCTAAAGCAATCTCAATTAAACACTTATTTATAATAACACGCTGAAAAACATGTAATAAAAACTTAATTTTGCATGATTTCATAAAAAGAATATAATTTAAAAATTTACTGTAAAGTTAACTTTGTATTCCTTTTGGAATTTGGTCAAATATAGGTTCTTAATTTACAAAAATATTATTTTCTGATTTTTTTTCAAAAAACTTTTTTATACAAATCTTATTTTTTAGTATCCCGAAACGATATTTTTATTTTGCTCTTTTAAAGGAAATGTGTTATCTGTACGCTATGTACGTGTTTCATATCACTTCAAATAATTTTCGTTATACAAATAATAAATCTTTAACACATATATAGTTAAGAGTCGAAGGGGATTGTAAGAAAATTAGGATACTCCAACCGCTTGTCTATCCTTGATGATGCCAATTGTCCTTTCTCAAATCACTCGATTTCTTGTTTGGTAAGTTATTTTCAGTTTAATGCAAAAAAGTACTTTTAATTTTCCGTCTAGCTTTTATATATTATATTATATTGCATTACATTACGCTTAACTGTGGCTTAGTTGCACATTAGTTTTGAGATTGACTCATCTAATCAGCGTACTTAAAATATTATCAATCTAATTTGGAAACACTGAAAGAGACAATTAGTTGCTTTGTTTGGTACCCTCTTTATTGCACATAGTAAATTATGTTGGTACGAAATAAGAACCATGTAGACGTGTTCTCATCCCACAACTGAAGCCAAAAGATTCTTCATTGCCTTACATTAATAAAACAATAAACTGCACCAAAAACTTTATTTAGCTGCTAATCCACAGCTGTATCTTTTTTTTTTTTTTTTTTTTTTTAAGAGTACATTCTTTTTGGTTTATTTCCGTAAACTACACACATAAAATGCCTATTTTTCATTTTTATATTTTGCGAAATCTCTGATTTAAAAACAAAATATACATTTTAGTATCACCATTCATAGACACAAAAGCAACAATAAATAAAATCTCTGTTACCAAAATAGATCGTCAACCATCAGAGGGTGACCTTTACGGATGAATGTGAACGCTTGATTTAAAATAAGTCGTCAAACGACAGGGGACAAAAATGCAATTATAAAATTTGGTTTTTGACCTTTTTTTTTCCATGTTGAAAAACCACCCTTCCTAAGGCCAACTCCAACCATGCATAAAAAATAAATTTAGTGTAGATTTGACACTATTTTGTTCCAACTATGCACCAAACTTGGCACCATTTTTGCTGCTGTCTACAGTGCCACACCATATTTGGTGTGACACTGTTCACTCACGGCATCCCCCCCCCCCCCCCCTTTTTTTTTCAATTTTTATCTTTATTGTTATTTACTTATAAATATCAATTAGGTCATTTTTATACTTCTAATTTAAATCTTCTAATTTATTTTTTTAATTAGCAATATTAATAATTTGTTTTATTAAAAAATTTAATTTATTCTAATTAAATTTATGTATACTTTATTGTAATTAATATTTTTAATATAAAATAATAAGGAAAAAAAATTAGAACATTTAAACATCATAAATTTAAACTTACATTAAAATGAAACACACTTAGACAAATTAAAGATAAGGAAGCTCACATTGAACTTCAAAATGCGTTAATTGAACACTTGTGGGACAAACATACTAATTCGGAGAATTAGTGTCAATCAATTCCGAATTTTAATTTTGTGTAATTTTTTAAAATTAAATGTAATGTTTTTTTCCATAATAAATATGTTATGTTAATTTAGTAATTTTTAATTTTATAAATTATAATTATTTAAATTATTATAAGTTAATTAATAATAATATCTATAATAAAATAATTAGTACAATATAATAATTTATATGATTTGATAAAATAATAGAATAATAAATATTCTATTTTTGGAGAGAATATACTTTTTTGTGTTATATTTGGTGTTGTGGTTGGAGTTGAAAAAATATATAGTATAAAAATGACACCATTTTTGTGCTAAATCAACACTAAAATGGTGGTTTGGGTTGGAGTTGCTCTAAGGTTTTATTATTTATTGAAAAGGTAACCGTGCAAAATAAATTTTAAAAAAAGTTTGTTATTATATTGCTTTTTCAATAATGCAGACCTTACCTTATACCAGTGATTTAGCCAGGATATCTTCTTTCTTTTTTAAAAAAATAAAATAAAATTGGATAATGTAATAAGTCATTATTTATTTTGTGTAAGAAAAAATAAAAAAATAACGCGAAGAAAATAAATCATTGACTGTACTAGACCCACTTGTTATTCTTTTTACAAATTTTAATTGTATAGTTGTACACTTTACCTCATACTTTTTTTATTATATAATATATATATATATATATATATTTAAAATAAAGCCGATAAATCTCATATGATCAGGTGGTTCAATTTTATTCTTTAATTAGTGCAAGAGCTAGCACAGAGACTCCCCGCCCACATCCCTTCTACCTCCCTCAACTTTAACAATAAATTTATATACCTATATCATATATCTCTGCAGGAAATTTGTATATATTTCTACGTGTTGTGAATGTGGGAACAATAACCAAGTCCCGAATCCACCAATAAACTCGAGAAATTCCTTGCGGAAATTTTCACAAACACTTGGCGGGCGAAAACCGTCAAGCAATAGGATCTTAGCTCCAACCAAGTAAGGCCAACACAAACTCAAGCAAATATAGATGAAAGATAAATAGCAATGACAATCAAGAGCAAACAAAGCAAGAAAGAACACACCGTATTTTGTGGAACCCTTTGGGTCTTCCACCAAGAGGGAGCAACTTTATTGATAACCAAGAACTTACACAAATTCTCTCACAATAATCCTTACTCTAGATCAATGGAACAAACCTTCAAAGATCACCTCTCACCTTTGCTAAACCCTAGCTAAGCAGAAGTCTTTATCTCTTTCACTCTTACAAAGCAACACTCTTGCAAGTCTCTATAAAATAGAAATAAGCCTTTCTATTTATACCAAGTGAAAAAATAAGACAATTTAGCTTATACCCACCCAAGTGCAAAAACGATTTTGCACTTCATTATGGGTGTTCTGCCTAGTGCAAAAATCGTTTTGCACTTTCATTGCTTGCATGAATTACAAGCCAAACACAACAATCTCCGCCTTGGCGAGTAATCTCAAGCCAACCTCGATTGCTTTATCTTGGGATAAGAACCGTGCATCCCCTTAGAGATTATCCCGACACCTCCAAGGTCACACCCTCCTCCTTTAACATGAAGTGAGATTAAGAAGCTTTAGGCAATGCCTAAACTTCTCCGCGGTTACCAGTTTTGTGAGCATATCGGCCGCATTCTCATCCGTATTCACCTTCTCTAGAACGACTTCCCCGGAATTAACCTAATCCCGAACTCGGTGATACCGTACATCAATGTGCTTCGTGCGAGCATGATACACTTGATTCTTAGCCAAGTAAAGCGCACTTTGACTATCACACCGTGGCAAAATACTCTCATGCTTCAAACACAACTCGCTCACTAAGCCTTTCAACCATATCGCCTCCTTCGACGCCTCCGTGAATGCCATATACTCTGCCTCTGTCGTAGACAAAGCACTCGTTGCTTGTAGCATAGATCTCCATAAAATCGGCCCACTTGCCAAAGTGAACACATAATCCGTGGTTAACCTTCTTTTATTAAGGTCCCCGCATAATTGGAGTCTACGAATCCCGCAACACTATTAGCCCCATATTTTCGCTCAAACACTATACCCAAGGACTTGGTACCCTGTAGATATCGAAGAACCCATTTAACCGCATTCCAATGCTCTTTACCCGGATTCGACATATACCTACTAACCATTCCAACCGCATGAGCTAGATCCGGCCTTGTACACACCATGGCATACATAAGACAACCAACCGCGCAAGCATACGGTGTTGTCGACATCTCGGCACACTCATCAAGAGATGAAGGACATTGCTTTGTGGACAAAGCAAAATGAGGAGCTAACGAAGTAGAAACCGACTTCGCACTCGATATATTAAATTTCTCAATGACATGAGAAATATACTTCTTTTACGAAAGCCACAACTTGCCAACCTTTCTATCTCTCCGAATCTCCATACCAAGGATCTTTTGTGCGGCCCCAAGATTCTTCATGTCAAATTCCCGGCCCAATTGCACCTTGAGCTCCTTCACCTTTGACATATCTCGACACACTATAAGCATATCGTCCACATAAAGCATCAACAAGATAAATAAGCCATCATCAAAGTTCCGAACATAGGCACAATGATCACCATCACACCGACGATAACCAATCCGCAACATAAATGAGTCAAACTGTAGGTACCATTACCTTGGCGATTGCTTTAGTCCATACAAGGACTTCTTAAGTTGACAAACAAATTTTTCCTTACCTACTTCCTTGAACCCTTTCGGTTGCGCCATGTAAATCGTTTCCTTCAAATCACCATGAAGAAAAGCCGTTTTTACATCCATTTGCTCAAGCTCTAAATCAAATTGAGCTACCATAGCAAGCAAAATCCGTATCGAAGTGTGTCTCACAATCGGGGAAAAAATCTCATCATAATTAACCCCTTCCTTTTGAGAAAACCCCTTCGCTACTAACCGTGCCTTGAATTTCGATGCTTCATCTTTGTTGATTGCTTCTTTCTTCCTAAATACCCATTTGGAACCAATAATGCTCCGGTCCTTAGGCCTAGGAACTAAATCCCAAACGGAATTCATTCGTAAAGTCTCCATCTCCTCTACCATAGCACCCATCCAACTATCCTTGTCTTCGACACTAATGGCTTCTTTATAACTAGTTGGATCACTCTCACTTGTAATAAGGGCATAGTTGACCTCGTCTTCCCAACCAAACCTTGAGGGTGGTTTGATTGCCCGTCGTGGTTTATCCCCGTGTTATCGATGGTTCCGGTTCCACCTCACCCGGTCTTTTCTCGGATTCCTCTTCCTCTAGCTCCACCTCAACCGCGTCGTCATTCGGTTGAATTTCATGAGAATCATCTCTACTACCGCTTGCAGATGCTCTACCACTTTCGGTAACCGACGGACTTGGAACTAGAATTGAAATCTTGACCATATTAACCCCACCGTTATCATTGATCTTTTGGTATTCATGTTTCTTAAGCATAGCCCCCTCATCAAATGTCACATCCCGGCTAAATAAAAGCTTTCTCGCTACCGGATCCCAGAGCTTGAACCCTTTCACCTCTCCCCCAAAACCGAAAAAGATACACCGGTGAGCCTTTAGGTTATTCTTTGATCTCTTATTGCTAGGAATATGAGTATATACCGGGCAACCGAACACTCTTAACTTAGAGTAGTCCACTTCTCGCGCCGACCATACTTCTTCCGGACATTTTAAATCAAGATTCACATTTGGTGACCTATTGACCAAGTAAACGGCATGATCAACATAAGCCGCCCAAAATGTTTTCGGTAAACCCGTATGAATCCTCATACTTCTCGCCCTATCCATAATGGTGCGGTTCATTCTCTCCGCAACTCCATTTTGTTGTGAAGTTTTTTTCACGGTAAAGTGCCTTTTGATACCGGCATTCTTACAAAAGTTCACGAATTCTCCATCCTTATACTCCCTTTTGTTGTCACTTCTTAAATACTTTATTTTTCGACCCGTTTGATTTTCCACTATAGCCTTTCACTACTTGAATTTTCCGAAAATCTCGGATTTTTCCCTCAAGTAGTAGACTCAAACTCGACGTGAATAATCATCAACAAATGTCATAAAGTATTTAAAACCGCCCAAAGAAACTACCTCTAAAGGCCCACACACATCGGAGTGAATATAATCAAGCATACCTCGGCTTTTGTGTTCCGCGATATCAAATTGAACTCTAGTTTGCTTGCCCATCATACAATACTTGCAGAAATCGAGCTTGCACCCATGGACCCCCTTCAACAATTTTCGTCGATGAAGTTCCTCCATGCCCCGTTGGCTCATATGGCCATGCCTCATATGCCATAACAAAAGCTCATCCCTTTCTGCTTCCGTAGAAACCGCCGCTCCACCAACCACCGCGGTTCCTTTCAACCTATAAAGGTTGTTCGGTGACTTTGTGCCGTGCAAAATCACCATTGATCCCTTCTTCACCTTCATAGCCCCGTCTTCGGCTTGAATCACACACCCTTTTGAATCGAGCGTGCCTAAGGAGATCAAATTCTTTTTGAGAGCGGATATGTGTCTAACATCACTTAGTGTGCGGGTCACGCCATCCCACATCTTTATTTTCACCATGCCAATACCGATAACTTTGCATGTAGCATCATTGCCCATAAAGATTTTCCCTCCATTGCATTTTGTGTAGTCAACGAACCAATTACGATTCGGGCACATGTGATAGGAGCATCCGGAATCAAAAATCCACCCACTACTTTAATCCGCTAAAAAACAAGTAAGAACATCGGTGTTAACCTCTTGGTCCACCTCTTGGGTCGCAACTCTCGCAACCTCCCTTGGCGCGTCCACCTTCTTACCTTTTAGCTCTGGGCAATTTTTCTTGATGTGGCCTACCTTGTGACACTTAAAGCACTCTCAATTACTTCGATCTTGTGATTGAGACCGACCCGTGCCTCTATTCTTGGCACCCCGTGACCTTGACCGCCCACTTCGTTCACTACCACCACTCTTGGCAACTAAGCCCTCACTTGACGAAGAGCTTATCCCGTTACCTCCCTTTTTCATGGCCACATGCAATTGGAGGTCTTTGACAACCTCATTAAACTTGAGCGTTGTCTTGCCAAATATCAATGTGGTAACAAAGTGATCATAGGAGTCCGGCAATGAAACAAGCAACAATAAAGCGCGGTCCTCCTCATCAAACACAACATCAATTCTCTCAAGGTCATGCACAAGCCTTGAAGACATTGATGTGCTTGTTCAAATCTTGCCCCTCTTTCATTTCCAACTTGAAAAGTTGCTTCTTAAGGTTCAACTTATTGGACGTAGACTTCCCTATGTATATCTCCTCCATCCTAGTTCACATATCCTTTGCATTCTTTTCCGACATTAAGTTTCTCAACACTTCGTCGCTCATATGCATCTCTATAGCGGACATAACTTTCTTATCAATCTCATTCCATTGGTCTTCGGACATATCTTGCGGTTTTTTCTCAAGCCCAAGCAATGCAACTTGTAAATTTGATTGGACGAGTACCCCCCGCATCCGCCTTTGTCAAATACCGAAATTGATAACCTCGTCATAAGGCTTTATCTTAAACTCCATAGTGCTCCCAACACCTACAATAGTAGAAAAACTAGCTTGTGTTACAACAACTCCGGTTTAAGTCCCTTCGGCCATTTATCAAACACTTGGAGCACAAACCTTGCACCCAATAGCCAAACCTTGATACCAAACACTAGGCACCAACCAAATCCTCTGATACCACTTGTTGTGAATCTGGGAACAATAACCAAGTCCCGAATCTACCAATAAACCCGAGAAATCCCTTTCGAAAATTTTCACAAACACTTGACGGGCGAAAACCGTCAAGTAATAGGATCTTAGCTCCAACCAAGTAAGGCCAACACAAACTTAAGCAAATATAGATGAAAGATAAATAGCAATGACAATCAAGAGGAAAATAAAGCAAGAAAGAACACACCGTATTTTGTGGAACCCTTTGGGTCTTCCACCAAGAGGGAGCAACTTTATTGATAACCAAGAACTTACACAAATTCTCTCACAATAATCCTTACTCTAGATTAATGGAACAAACCTCCAAAGATCACCTCTCACCTTAGCTAAACCCTAGCTAAGCATAAATCTTTCTCTCTTTCACTCTTACAAAGCAACACTCTTACAAGTCTCTACAAAATAGAAATAAGCCTTTCTATTTATACCAAGTGAAAAAATAAGACAATTTAGCTTATAGCCGCCCAAGTGCAAAAACGATTTTGCACTTCATTATGGGTGTTCTGCATAGTGCAAAAACCGTTTTGCACTTTCACTGCTTGCATGAATTATAAGCCAAACACAACACTACGTATTAGTAAAATGCCACTCTCTGCTTCAATACTTTATACTTTTTGTCTAGCAATTGTGATACCCCTAGCTTAGACAACAATATCAAAAAAAATGTTATTTTCTTTTAATTTTTTACTTAATTTATATAAACATCACACGTGTGCACAAATATATTACATAGGTATACATACATATACCGCATACAAAGTAAGTTCGAAAAGGATCGCATCAAATTAAAAGTGGGAGAGGAAGTTAGGTAGCTAGCTCAGTTGTCTATTGCAATCAGATGGCAAAGGAGAAGAGAACACGGTACATATAGAGGTGCACTAGTAACGTGTGAATGATATATATCATAACTCATCAATTCACTTATCTATATTATATATATTAAAACAAAATAGCTCCCAAAAAGTTTCTCACCCATTTGGTCTTTCTCTTTTTGGATTATTTATTATGTACTTTTTTGGATATTTTTATTTTTAGATGCATTAATAACCTATTTATTGTATTGATGCATTAATTACCTATTTATTGCATTAAATAACCACTCAATCCCCAATTATATTAAGTCTCTTTTAAGCCAATTTTCACACTTCTTTGACTTTTTAATTTCTATACGGTAATTTGACAGCTGATTTAGTCTGTGTAAAGGAATTAAAAATCGAGAATCACATGGTAATGGCGTTAATTTAATTCTATACGTAGTAATTTGTGTTTTGCAAGGCATTATCTTCAGCCATGTGTAAAAACAACTTAGTTAATTTAATTGTTTAATTGTTTGATGCATAATTGATTGAACATATCGAAGTTGTGATTTTTATTCTTCAGATTTTATTCAAGCATTTACAGTAGAACCAATTCACCCTATATGATGTTCTGTAATCTAATGTTAATGCTTGTAAATTATTTTCTTTTTATTTCAAATAAAAAATTAATTTTATCTATGAAACAATTTTTGCAAAATATTGTTTTATTGTACTCTCTCCATACCCCTTTAGAGAGATTTTCTTTGCCAATCATAAGTTTAAATTATTTACCAAGTATCAATTTATATTTAAATTTGATTTCGTCTCTTAATTGTATTAAGCAAGAACTAGCTTCCTGGCACACCTTACGTGTGTGCAGTGAAAGACAAAAATTTTGCATCCAGTTAGTGATATTTCGTGATAAGCCATCCAATACAGCTTAGGAAATAAGTAACTAATACCAAACTAAATTATGTAAGGAACATAACAGTTATAGGAAAAATATAAAAAGTTCTTACAAAATTGAGTATGCCAATAAATTACGAAAAAGATGCATAAAGATAAAGTACAATAGAACATATGAAAAATTTATTGAGATAACCATTTGTGCATATATAATGATAGTCAAATGGTTATATGATTCTATGAGAGAAATATGTTGTTAGCACAAAGTGCATATTTTGGGAGAAATAAATTATGCCATATCTTGGTATGTTCACTATTTCCATCTTTTCTTCTTAAAGGTTGCAGATGATAGAAAATATATTTTTTCAAACACTATATCATTGTATCTTACAGTATTTGAAGCATCGGTGAAAATTGGTGCATGTAATAGGTTCAGGTAATTCAACTTTTCTGTTTATAAATTAAGTGGCCGCTTAGAACCTTACGATCGAGTAAGAAAATTATGTAAGAAATTGTGGGTGTAGTGATTTTTAATAGACTAATTAAACTATATGTGTATCAAAACATATTCTAAACTATGTTATTTGTACATCATTTTTTTTAATAATCATATTTTAAATTATGTTATTTGTAAATCAAATTTTTTTTAATAATCTATGGATTATTAACAATAAAAATTGTTAAACATCATATCACTGCATTGCATGGGTTCCTAACTAGTATACATATATATTGCTTTTTAATACTAAAATTCTTTGCGGAATTCATTTTACAATTGGCAATGCACGCCCGTGCGGAACATAAAGCTTATAATCCTCACTACAAAGAACAACTCAGCTTCAGTTTCTTATATATATATATAGATATAAATAGAGTATGCCTCTCTCTATCGCACAGTAAAATGTCTATTAATTAAAGTCACAAAATAAATACATACAATAGTATTTGATTACATCATTTCTTCAAATAGCTAGAATTATGTGGGAGTACTATATTTCACTTTATCGTTATCTTTTCCTCATATATATGAGACAAATTAAAAGGTAACATACAAAATAACTTACTGTGGCTATTAAAATCTATACAATATATTAATACATTAAGGGGGTCTAGTAATGTAAATAACACCATTTACTTAATTGCCACTAAACCAAATGCTATATGTTTAATGCGAAGAATTATTAAGTATCTTATTGCACACAATATGTACAGTGTGCATGTAAGCCAGTTACAATTATATGTTTAACATTTTGGTATAAACATATTTTCGCAATTTCTGTTACAAGAAAAATATTTGCAATAGTTTATATGACATTCTTGAGCGTTGGAGTATATATATAATTAAGAAGCTACAATAATACGCTCAAAACATAATTGCATTATGAAAATGGTGATGTTAATTGCGCAGTGGAGGACAATTTAGGTGGGTGGATGTTGGGGTTATGTAGTCTTCTTAGTCCTAATCATTCATTCCCCCAACTTTAATTAAAATTTCGTAGTTGAATCAAATGATTGAAAATGATTGACAAGCCCTTTTATTCCAAGCTTAACTATCAATTAAGAGAGGGTCTCACAAGATTAAGCAATATGTATAATTTCGAATCATGAATAAGTTGACCTTGGAGATTGCATGCCGTAGACTCCCATACACTCGAAAAACAATTTGCAAATGCATTTAACCAAATAAAATATATAATTAAACTGATGTCACAAACTAAATTTACGTGACCTGGAACCCAACCGAATTTGGCCCAGATTCATACCTTAGAGCTCTTTTGATTAAAAAGTTGAAATTTTTTTATTAAAGACAACTAAATTTAATAAGAAATAGGGAAAAGAGGCAAGTGATTGGATGAAATGTTATCCATATTTTGCTCCTTTTTCATAATTTTTTTGTTCTCACATCCTCCAAGGAATTATACTTCATAGAAGAAAATTTATGAAATTCTCAACAAATTACTCCTATCTTGTTTCAACTAGCAATAAAAAATAATAATATTTTCAATCATGTTCCAACTTTTTATCAAAAACACATCCTTAACACCAAATACGAATATTATGTAAAATGGGAAACCAAAGTTATTTGATTTGGCAAGGAAAGGGAATAATAGCAAATTATTACGAAAACATTAATTTATAACTAGGAGCTCGATAAGAAGAGATTTGCAAATCATCTCCTCGTATTCTCTACAGAAAAATGAAAGTTTGAAGTTCACGTATATATAGATTCTACCACTTAAAAACTAAAAAATTACATCATCACCATATCTACAAAGATCTTTCAGATCCATTCTCACCTCTTTGGGGGGGGGGGGAGAAGACAAGTGTGGGTGGGTCAGAATAAGAGAGAGGTACGTAATGGGCCAAACAAAGATTCCAAACTAACTACTAATCTTCTTTTCAATTCACTTATTAAACTCTTCATTAATTTCCCCTCAAAGGAAACGCATATTATGGGCTTTTAATTAAGGGGCAATTAAAAAAAAGGGCTTACTAGAGAAAGATTTTCACACTAAGGCCAAGGAATAATTTTTTTTTAAATAAAGGGCCTATTTTTTATTTTATTGATAATATGACATGTGTCTTTTTTTTTCATTATAAAATGACATCCCAAGCCTTAAAATAAACTAAAAAAATATCAATATGCATTAAAATATGGACTGCAATATGAACTTTGCAGTCTATATTTCACTGCAATATGAACTTTGCAGTCCATATTTCACTGCAATGTGAACTTTGCAGTCCATATTTCACTGCAATGTGAACTTTGCAGTCCATATTTTTAGTGCAAAGTTCATATTGCAGTCCATATTTTATTGCAATGTGAACTTTGCAGTCCATATTTTTAGTGCAAAGTTCATATTGCAGTACATATTTCACTGCAATATGAACTTTGCAGCTCATATTTTATTGCAATATGAACTTTGCAGTCCATATTTTTTGTGAAAATTTCATAAAAAGGGGTAATTTAGGTAATACATAACATGTTTTTATTAATTAAATGATATTTAAATTTATTCAAATACATTCATTTAAAATATAAAACAAAATAGGCCTCTTACACTAATTACCAATTAAAAATAGGCCCTTTATTCAAATTACCAATTAAAAATAGGCCCTTCATTAAAAAAAATATTATTCATTGGATTTTTGGTAAAAATCAATGTATAATAAGCCCTTCTACCTAATTTCTAGTTTAATTAATTATACATTCTCTGATTATATATATATAGAGAGAGAGAGAGAGAACATGATAGAAATCCGGATTACAGAGGAGGTTTTGTCATAACCTTCACTTGTATTCTATCAATTATAAATAAATAAAATTAAGTAAGCCAACACGCACATGGGAGGAAGTTGCAACTCAGGGCATCATTCACCTACCCGAGACCCCATCTCTCTTTCTCTCTACATATATATATATATATATAAATATAAAAAGGAGCTGTAGTATTCAAATGAGTACTACTTCCTTCACAACTTTCTTTCATTTTCAATTGGATTTACTTACAGGATGGGAGGGCCCATGATATGAACGAATATGAATATAGGGTGTTCTTGAAAGAAACCCCATACCCACTCGATCATAAGCGGAGAAGGACTGTCACATTTTGTATTTCATAATCTTTGCCCGTAAACACTTTTGCATAAATATATATACATATGCAGGTGTAGAAGGAATACCAATCATAAGTACAAGGCACAAATGGAATGTACTTCAATAAATGCAATGCCCCAAAAAAATCTCATCAAAATGATTGACTTAACCAACGTCCCCATCCAAAATTATTGAGATTCACTGATCTACAACCCTAGATTATTGACATCTGCCCAAGCTAGCTCTACCATTTGATTGGATCAACTACCCATAATGGGTTCAGCCCAGATTATAATATCTCATTCATCAATCTACAACATTTACTACCAAGATTTGGCTGGTGACCGACCCAGTAAGAGATCTCACTATCTCCGTACCAAAGCTCTCGCTGCTTCAACTTAAACTTTGAGCATGCTAGAGCCTTTATTATCAACATTTCCAAATTCAAATCCAAATTAGTCTACAATAAGAACCCGTTTATAAAATCTCTATTTCAGTTACAAACACCAGTAAGATACAAGATGTTGCGGAAACAAGGACAAATTACCTAGCCCTGAACCACAATTATAACCCGAGAAACCCATTTCAGTAATTTTCACGAATACTAGGTGGGCAGAATTCTGACCAACAATAAGATCAATCAACCAAGCAAGGAGTCCACATGTACAATATATACACAACTATGGATAATAGACTATGAAGCATAGACTTGACATGCGATACGCAATTTTTCCAAAATGTAGGACACGACACGTGGAGGGTACACGTTCTTAATTAATTAATTATATATGCAATAAACACTGTAATATTTAAGAATTCAATCAAATGAAACTAGATTGCATTAATAACTTAAATACTCAAAACATTATCACTAAATTGTTCCATAATTAAAGCATCAAAAAACATACATAGACTAAATTGTTCTATAGAATGATAGAAAACAAAAGGGGAATATAAAAAATGGCTTAGTTGTCTCATCCTCATCCTCAGTTAATGTTGCAATGAATAAACACTAGAAGTAGTAGCCACCTAAATCAATTATTAAGTATTAGAGACTATAATTGAATTCAAGAGTCGGAGAGAGTATCGGAGAGCGTCCGACAAGTGTCAGGTCCGACACGTGGCCTCTAAGAGAGTGTCCGTACTTCATAGATAATAGATGAAGTGGATGATAATAAAATAGTAAGAGAAACAAGAAAACACACTAGGACGTAACGTTGGTACCCTAACTAGGTCTTCCATGTGAAATGGGAGAACTTTATTGATGAAGAGAAATTTGGAATTCAACACTAAATTTACCCTCTCACTGATTAATGGAACAAACCTCCAAATGATCTTTTACCCTTTCAAACCCTAGCTAGAAAACCCTCATAAGAAGATGGAGATGATTGCAACCTGAACTGAAGGACAACTACATTTAAAAAAATAAATTTATCACATATTGTAAAGTCCCACTCTGATATTCTTGAAAAAAAAATGCTTGTTTTTACAGGAAAACAAACAACATGAATATCTCTAGCCTTAAAACATCATGAATGTCTGTCACAGAGCCTAAAAATACAGAGGGTGGCAACATTTTCAAGCCACTGGAAAGTGACATAAAATCTACGGGCCCCATATATCCAGTTCACATTGGGTTTAATTGAGTTAGGCCTTGTTCACTTGCCACTTAATTTGCCACTTAAATTTGAAAACTTTAAATTTTCAGACTTAAGTGATTTATAAAGTTGTTCACTAACTAAAAAAATTAAGTGACCATTTAATTTTTACCACTTAAAACTTAAAATTTTCATCTAAAATTTTAAGTGGTAAAGTTGCCATTTAAATTAGAAACTTAATTTTAAAGAGTGTAAAAGGTCCATTTTGCCCCATCTCTTTAATCAAAATTACCCGTAGGTTGGGTTAATTCAAAACCCTTCATTTCTTCATTTCTTCCTGCTGTTCCTCTCCTGTACGTGTTAGATTAATATTTCTTTTCTCCTCTCATTTTCCTCTTTCTCCAGTTCCCTTTCTCCTCTCATTTTCCTTTTTCTCCGCTTTCTTTTTCTCCATTCTTGTCTCTTTATTTTTTTTCATATATATGGTGGTTCTCCCCTTGTAAAGATATAGAGATAGAAATATACAAAATATACAATCCCTTGCATACTACTCTGTCCAAAATACCGCTTCATTGCCCTGTCCAAAATAATCCACCTCCATCTAGACAAGATTCATCATTGGCATCTTCTTCATCTTCATTTGTACATCATAGGTTAGCCCTATTAAAAAGCTTAAATTGTATGATCTTTCTTATTTTCATTTAGAATCATGTGATCAAAATGAAATCATAAGGGCAAAATGGTCATAATAAAAAAAATCAATTTTCAGATGTGTTATATTCAAACAAACAATATTTTTTCAAATACAGTATATTTTCAAAACTAAACAAACAACTTTTTCAGTTTTCAGTTTTTAGTTTTTTTACTAAACGCCACCTTAGTGTAGCTTATCCTTCTTTCTTTCTTTTTTTCTTCTTTCTAAAGCGTGATTTGTTTGTTAATTGAATGATAATGTGAACTAGTTCACAATGGGTCAAACCTTAAAAAAATCAATATTGTGCATGTGTCTCATATTTAGGTATTCTCAAACTAGAGCGTTAAAGAGTTTCCAGTTCTAGCCTTCAAGTTCACAATAATACTGTATCAAGTAACCCCCTTCCCCCTTTTAGGTTCCTGCATGATGGATTTCTAGGCCACTTTCGCAATTAAAACCTCTATTAAATTTTAATATTTCTATAAGGAAATAGGTTTTCCAAAAAAGTATTCGTCCTAAGCAAACTCCATCACTACCACCATCATCCATGGGACAACACACTATCCTATGATGCAACACTTTACAATCCAACACCTTGAAAAGAACTAACAAGGAGAAAGCTTCTATAACCCTCAAAATACTACCTACATCTCAAATCAAGAGTTCCAAACAAATGCATGTACCAATCAATTCATAATTTGTGTCTAAAGCTATTAGAAAGATTAAGCCTAGTCTGAGGAATGATTGAAAACAGGGAGAATTTGGACATCTATTAAAACTAACTGCCAAACAAAAATCCCATCTTGTGGCTGGGAAAGGAACAATGCAGGTTTGATACGAAGGCATGGCAAAAATCAAAGGGAAAAATGAACAAAAAGTCCTTTCACTATTGATTTAGATGAAACTCCTATCACTTCTAGTTGAATTCTTATATAAGACAGCATATGAAAACTACAAGTCCTTTCAATTCACGCTGAACTGGAAATGATTGATTAGATTAGACGCCACTACAACTACTAACTAGCATGTTTTACAATATATAATGTGGTTTACATTTAATAACTAGTAAAAAGTCACAGTAGAGATTCTGGTGCATCACAGATATGTGCAACATAAATATATGCCGTATTTGATTACAAGTAAATATTGTGAAAGGGTTTCGTTCGTAAGGAAAATATATGATGGTGTGTTTAATTAAGATTGTAAATGAAAACATTGTGATTTACTGGCAAACCAAACACAAACTGAGAAGTGCCATATTCTGCCATTGTTAAATTTAAATTGAATTTCAAATGTGTAATTCAAATTGACAACATTTCCTCACCTTTTCAAAAGGTTACAATGTATATAACTTGAACTACAGAAGTGAATTCAACCATGCGTTAAAAAGTAAAGGCAAAATTCATGGAGATATCAAAATGAGTAACAGTCTGTTTGGATTGAAGGGGAGGGATGGAAAGAAAATAGTTAATTAGGAGGGGAAGAAATGGAATAGAATGAAAAGAAATGAGTTTAATTTTATTGTTGTTTGGATAGCTAAGGATGGAAAATAATAGAATGAAAATAAATTTTGTTTAGATAGAAAGAAGAAAAGAAAGAAAAAGAATGTGATTTAATATATTATTAATAAATTAGGGTTAAATTTGGAAAAACATAAAAAAATCATTAAAAACTTTTCCTTTCCCTCTCAATCCTCCCAATACTGGAAGGAAACAAAATAAAGGAATAAAAGGGATTTGCATTCCCTTTCAATCCATCCGTTTCCTCTTCGCTCCCTCTTATAAATCTATTCAAACGAGTAAAATACAATCATTCATCATTTTTTCCTTTCCTTTCCTTTCCTTCCCATTCCTTCAATTCAAACGGACTGTAAGTTAAGAAAACAATTACTTGAAAAAGCAGCAGATAACTGAGTCTGAATTTGCGTCAAATTAATTCAATCCGAACCCCTCTTCGTTAACGAACTTTTGATTTGGAAATTAGGGTTCCAACTTTAACCCAAAAGTGGGCTGGGCTTATGGGGCTCGACTTTAAGAATCAACCTTTTTAAATTTTCCAAGTACCGTCCCAAAACGAACAAGAGTGCGTCCACGGGCCAATTAGGCACCCTGTGTTAAAAAATCTTTCGTCTCTTGTTCTTCAGAGCAAGACGTTTGTTCACTCAAGCATGGCTCAACATCTATACATTTTTTTGTCAGAGTTCCAAAGTGAAAATTGCACTATAGAATTTGACTATTTGAGTATAGATTCAAACTCCTGTCATAAATAATGTCTTATATATGCAAATTTACAACTTGTAAATTTATTCATTTAAGTTTACTGAGAACAAGAAGATTCAAACCAAAACTTGTCGTATGTGGGCACTTCCGTCGCCCCTATCCAATTAATCCTTATGCTTTCTTCGATAGACGAATACTTGCTCAGTTAAAAAAATTACTACAGTAACCAATTTGGATTAGTCAAGTTGTCCATTGTGCCTTTCAACTAATAAAATGTCGTGAGTTCCAGTTTTAGAGTGAATTTGTTGTGGTATGTGGCATATAAAAGAAAGATTTTTTATTGCAACTCCACTTAGTCGATTATTAGCTCTTCTTTCACCCTTTAGAAGTAGATTAGGATTATCATTTATTCTAAAAGAAAAAAAAGTATTCACTAAAGTGAAAATAAAAAGTAATTTAGATTTTTTGTCATAATATCCAAGTTTGAAAAATAAGTAAAAATCAAACTTTTATTTTGGGACGGAAGAAGTTTGAGAAATATTTCAAAACCTTTTCGTATATAATGCATTTGGTGTTATCTGGACTCTAGATTTAATTTATTAAACTTAATTCCCATTAAGTAAGGGTTAATATGACCTTATATTCTGACTAATCAGTATATTAATATAACAATAACTCACAACTATTATTTATTTTATTATTTTAATATATTAACCAATTAAGATATAAAGTTATATTAATCTCACTTAAAGAGAATCAACAAATTTGTATTATGTTATTTATGCTAATGTGATTATCTTGGGGTTATCCATCTCTCAAATTATGGGGTCGTGCATATTCTTTTAGATACGGTAACACGCAGTTAATTTTTCATAATATATGTAGTTATCCTTCCATGTTGATATGGTTCGGTGCTGAAATTGAATTTGTCCTAGATAATAATATAGCTTACTTTCTTCTTTCGTTCTTTTTTCATTTTTTTCGTTTGACAGAAAAACTCTTGTCTGGATAGAGAAAAAAAAAACTCATCTTTTTTTGTAAAAGTCAAGATTTAGGGTCTAAAAAAGTCAAAATCCTTCGTTTGGGAAAATGAGAGAACAAATTATAATTTTACATGCCGGAAATTTGTTGGATTTTGGCGATCAAAATTTATGAGTTAAAATTCCATGGGATAAAGCGTAATTATTCAATTCTTGTTTTGGCGTAATTTTTTATGTTCTTCAAATTATATTTCGTGATTATTCAAACAAGTGAAATCATAATTCACGTCATTCCAAAATTTTATATATATGATAGTCCAAATATGAAAAATTGCAATTGAAGTAATTTTAAATGATGGAACTATAAGCTCTATCATTTACAATTTATATGAAGATTAGAATTACTTCATCCCAATACTATATAGAAATTAAGATTTTCTTTTTCTTTTTAACAAGATAGCCCACTTTTTGGATGTTTAAAATTGATAGTCTTTATCTCTTTCTTTTTTTTTTGACACATAATCATTGTACTAAATGTACAATAAGTAGCGATTTTACCGTTAATTGAGTTGAAATGAGCATTTCATTAAAAATTAATCGAATTAAACACTTAAACCGGAACTAACTTCTTTTTGACTCATCATCGACTTGTCTGGTGGCAAGAACTCTTCTTTGCACGAGTCTAAAGTTCAATTCTTCCACCCATAATCTCTCCCTCTCTCTAAAACTCTGCTAATTGAGGGAGAGGTACCAATTGAATTCTTTTCTTCCATACCTTCTCCTCACTTAATTTGGGAGTAAATTAAACATCCTCTTAAGGGGATTTTGATTTTTTTTTTAATTTCTATCTAATCAACTGGTATTATTACATCGATATATTCTCAAATTAGAAGGAAGTGGGCTATTCCCAACTAATAATTACATTATTGTAAGATGTATTGGTGCTTGCATAAATGAGGAGCCCGGAGTAATAATAAATATGCAACCTATATATTTGGCCAATACACTCCAACCGTGTGTTGTGCAATTTACCACATACTGGTTTTTATTTCATCTCCTCTTGATGGCTCAGGTTCTTGCTCCCTGTTCATATGCATGCGCACGACCAATTAATTATGGAGCTTTCGTATTCAGTAGATGTGGCAAAATGGAAGGGTTTAAGATTAAGTTCTAGTAAGTTGACCTCTTAATAGATTGAGCCCCACCCAAATCGTTAACGTAGCGGATCTAAATGGGTTTGGTTATTAATGGAGCGAGAACAGGTTGGCCCGTTAACCTAACATTGAAAATGAGAAATATTTTTTTTGTTGAACAAGTTAGGCTCCGTTTGATTACAAGGTGGAAAAGAAAAATAAATTGAATTAGTTTTGGTAAAAAGATGAAAAATAAGTTGAGTGATAAGGGTAATATCCTGTTGATTTTTAAATTTTTCCATGAAGAAATTTTTTTTGCTTGGTGGAGAGAAAAAAATTTCACCAAAAATATAGAAGGATATAAGATATCTACTCATAAAATGAGAAATATCTCTCACCTTATGTTCTATATTTTCATACAAACTAATTAAATTTATTTTCCTTTTCCATCTTTGCAATAAAATAAAGCCTTAGCGACTACCATTTCCCCCACCCAACCAACTAAATGATTATCGCTTTTTCTCTGTGTATGTGTATATACATATGTGTGTATACATAGACATATATATATATATATATATATTAATTACTAATTGTTCATTTGTGTATTTGATAGTTACAGAACAATAAGTTTAAAAAATTGACAGCGATATAAACGAACTTGATAAAGGTAAATATTTGTATAATGCATATAATGGTATTAATTGTCTATTTGAAAGTATACAAATTGAAGGGCATAAAAATAATGTCCCGAGCTCATTCCAAGTTAGCGTTTTCCGAGCTCACATATCAGTCCCTGAAGGTGTTGTTGTTTGCAATGTTGAGCGTCAGTTGGCGGTCGTGGTGTGCTGGCCTAGAGTTCGGAGGATTTCATCATTGTTATCGAAGGTTATAAAGGGCGATGTTAGAGCTCATCATGTGTCTAAGATCAGTCTAGGTATAGAAAATAAGCCTCCACCTGGAACACATGGCAGTAGCCCAGCGAAAGCGTGGCTCCCATGTCCAACGGCTAGTTGTCAACTGTCCACTATACAACTAACCCCACTTTTCTCTCCACTCATCCTTCAACGTGGGAAATAGGACTTGTCACCTTGTAACAGTTAGTTCCTTACATCTATAAAATGAACTAACTATAGTCATTATAGGCATCGAATTCAAGTATACTTTAGTAACCATTTACCTATCAACCTGTAACCATCACTATCAAAATCAATAAAAGTCATCATTAAAGGGTGGATGTAAACCAAACCTATTATCCATTGGCTGGGATAACCATCCTTAACCAAAAACCTGTGTGTTATTCTATTCAATATTTCTTGCGCTTACTCATAAATTTTGTGTGTAAGTAACATTCTTTATTCAAAAAAATTTGTTGGCCCTACACAAATTTAATTTTATATATTATATACTTTATTCTTCTCTCACTCCTTCTATCTATAGCTTTAAAAGTGGCATATCATCATCATCAAATTCATCATCAGTGGCAGTAGGAATAGTAGTTTGTAATGCTAATTTGAAGAAATAAGAAGCAATTCAATCCCTTCTTCTCAAATTAAACAACAAATCATAATTCTTTCAAGCTTGTTACCGTATAACTTAGTCGTCATAATAGAGCTCATTATGATGAGGGAGCCACTGGGGGTACCCTATTATGAACCCCTCATAGCCCTCTCCCCTAAGAACCCAAAAAGTGTCAGGGGGAGAGGGCATACAAAGGAGAGAGGGAATGACTCAATGTACCCGAGAAAAAGGTTTTAATAGAGCTTCTTTTCTTTTTTATCGAATCGAGGTCGGCTAAAGAGGAAAGGTCAGGGGCCGGCTCTATGTTAAAATCAAATAGGGGTCTATTTGATGAAACAGGGGCATTCATCAATGGTCACTTACGATGACAGACTCAATTAGAACATGTAGTTAGTGAAGTTGCTCCATAGCCCTCTCCCCCGAGAATCCAAAAAGTGTCAGGGGGAAAGGGCATACGGGGCAGAGTCTTAGTATCTAAGCATAGAATATAAGATCTAGTTCTTGCCCCGATTTTTGTATGATAGTCTGACTTTCGGAATTAACTCTCAACAGCCTGGGAAGAAGGCCGACCACATAGGGGGAGCGCTCTTCTTTAAAATAGTATGAATTTTTATATAAAGACCAGACAATCATGAGAATGCTCGGCGGTTTTTACCTTATCCATCATTTTAAATTCTTTCATCAAATAGTTAGTAGTTTTCTCAAACTCTTCAGGAGTCTCGATTAATGTATCTACATAAACTGCTACTATTGAAAATCATTTTTGATGATTTATTTGTAAAGACACATGGCACAAAGTTTCCTGCAGAAACTTGGGATTGGTTATGAGCATTGTATTCCCCTGATTATGGATCCAATATATAAATTTTAAATATCTTATAATTAGCTTAACAGTTGTAGAAACACTATATATGAGACTCAAATATATTGAAACTGCTAATTTATACTGGAATTTTGACTCTAACATTTATGTGAAAATTCTAGAATGATTAACTTTGCCTAAAGCAAAGTTGAAGAGTATGTACCCGATAAAACTAAAACGCTAATTGTATAGACTTATACATTCCGGAAGAATGCGATACAATCGACTTAGGAAAGATTTGTCTAAATAATGAAATAGAAACAATCCTATTTGCTATATGTCTCGTGATTTGATTATTCTAATTTAATTTTCTTACGAACACTTATTTGTAACAAAAACGGTTAATATCAATTTGGACTTCATATTATAGGTCCACATATACCACGTTCATTTAAAGACTTAAATTTTTCCTTACTGGCAATTTTTCATTTGGCAATTTTTTTTCTTTATCGACATTTATTTATTATACGTGGTTATATATCATTATTATCATTGCCCTTTGATCTTTCATTAGTTACTGTTTATGCAAATAAGTCATCGATGACATTTTATATTATACTCCACATCTCTTTTATTAAATATTGAGATCTCTTTATTATTTGGTACCAATGCCTCTTCAGAGGCTTATGTAGTCTCTCAGGAACTTGCGTCTTTTTCAAGACAATGGCCACTTCTAGAGCCTTAAAGAGAGGATTTTCTTATAACCTCTTCTTGAGTGAACTGATGAACCTCTTCAGGATTGTTCTCAGGACATGATTAATCAGACTTCATCTTCTAGAGAGTTGAATCTTTGCAACCCATTAGTCTGCCACGCTTCTTGCGTGGTACAGATTCATTAATTGCTATACTTTAAAGTTGTCATGTATGGATACTAATTACAGCAACTGCATTTATAGTTGGCATATATAATTTTGTTGTATTTTACACATCATTAAATCAATTTGACATATGTTTGTAATTTCTTGCAAAACACTATTTTTCATACTTTCTCACATTGTGATGTACGTGGATCTAGATGAGACATGAGACATAGTGGGATTGTTCCACTATAATTCTCGCCGTTCTTCTGGAATAGATAATTCTGCAAGAACTTTGTTATCTCTCCTTAATGACGAGAATACTTTCTCATCAAAGTGATAATTTATAAAACGTGCAATAAATACATCTCCTTTCATTGGTTTTAAATACGGAATAATTAAAATGGATCAAAGCAAATATTAATAACACAACTAACTTTAGGTAAAAAAAAATAAAAAATTCTAAGTTAAGTTTCACAATGTTAACTAATAAACTTGTAAAAATAATATATAGTAGAATGAAGAAAACTTACATATTAATAGGTGTCTATAATCTTGGAGGATCTATAGAGGGACAATTATCATCTTGCATTCTTTTAAAAAAAATATCAATCCATAAAAAAAATTAATAATTTAATAACAAGTTTACCTTTGCAAATAGAAGGTAGAAAAAAAATACACATTTAGTATAATAAACTCTTAATTTATCAATTTGTACCCTTAATAATTATTTATTATTTTTTTTAATATGGTACTTCTAACATGCTTACCTATCATGCAAAGAGTTGAGATTTTTGAAATAACTAAATTTTTGGACTTCTTGCTCGACTTGAGCTTCTGACTCATAGTGGAGAGTGATTTAACACTAAAAAGTGTTGTATAATAAACACTCGACAAGAAAGTACTTAATTATTCTAGTAGGAGATTTTGGCTCTTAACAGTCGTAATTATGCACAATATTGTGCAATAAAGACCCGAGAAGAAAGTAATAATGATTCTAGTGTGAGTTTCTGGCTCCTAATAGTAGTTAATAATTCATAGTAATTCATTATTATGTTCACTATTTATTTCAATATGATACTCATTAAAACTAAGTAAACTTCTTCGGGAACTGCTTGATAATAATAATCTTTAATGAATATATTGGCAGTATTTGGTAACATTATACAAGCTCTTCTAGAGCTTTTAATATTTTGTATTAGTTCAGTTATAGTGGATACTTTGTGTATATATTAAGTACTAACTCATTGAAAAACTTATGATTTTTCAATAATAGCATATAATATGACACCATTTAAAAAGTGTATTATGCAATTCATAATCCATACCTTTAAATAAAAGAATCATAAATAAATGATAATTTAGGTCTTCTGAACTTATATTAGATTTTGCTCTCAACTTCTTATCAAAAGCCTCTTCATCAAAAGGAGTGCAATCAGCAATTTCATAAAAATAATTCTAATTATATGATATCAATTAAATATCTACTAATCAAGATCTCCCCTTTCAGTATAAGTGTTTCCACATTATTAATAGTGGTCTTGTAACTATCATATATTTTGATACATAATTATGATTTATGTCCGACATTTCTTAATAAACCACTTTAGGTGGTTCTTGAATTTTATAATAATTTTTTATTTCTACCTCTGCTGGCGTAGTTACTCTGTTTACCTCTAATAGAGAAAAAATATTATCCACCTTTTTTAGGAGAAATTGTTGCACTTATATTCTTGACCTCTATTTTGATAAGAGTTGGCACTTTCTTCAGGAATTGCCTTAGAACTAATTATTCTAAAATTATGATTTCATTAATACTTACTTGTTATATTCTAATATAAGGAGACAACTAACTTTCTTAGACCACTTGAAAAACAATAATCTTGATAACACTACTTCTAGAGCATATTCAAGGTATAATAGATGGATAGTCTTTAATAGTACTTCAGGAGCAAAGTATAAAAAATAAAAGAGTTTGACTGAGTCATCATCATAAAATCAATTTATTTATTACTAGTGTTGGCATGATGACCATATTATGGTAGTCATACCCATCCTTCAGGGATTGTCAAAGAATTAATAATTTTTTTTAAGTATGTATAAATTAATGATGTATAAAGTTAAGAGCTGATACTTTATCTTATAATACTTTAGGCTCATAAGAAATAATGAATTGCGGGTTCTTGATTAAATATGAAACTTTGGATTCAAAAGAAATAATAAAACTTTTGGTTTTATATGTAAAAAAATTTTCTGGTCTAAAAATTATAACCTTATATGCTGATCTATTATGTTTGTAATACTTTATTTTACTACCTTGAGTAATTATAGAGAAGTGGTAGAATAAGAGGATTATTAAGTTCAAATGAGAAATAATATAACAACGGCATGCTTATATATAAAATTATATATAATTTTAATTAAATAAGAATTTAATAGTTATATGGGACTTCAGGCCCAAATTTAGGTTAGCAAATTCATGGGACTTTAATTCAATATCCTCTTATATCAAAATTTCAGATTTGATTATTCAGGTATATTGTTATTGGAATTTCAAGTCCAAATTTATGACTATAGAATTTCATATTCAAAATAATTATTATGAAATTTTAGGTCAAAGTTTAGAGAACTTCAGATCTCTAAATAAAATAAAAGTTTTTGATTCCAAATATAAATCATAGATCTTCGGGTCCAAAATAATAAATAGGAAACTTCATGTCCCAAATATAAATTATGAATATTCGGATCCATAATAATAAATAGGGAACTTCAGGTCCCAAATATAAATTATGAATATTCGGATCTATAATAATGAATATGGACCTTTATGGTCCCAAATATAAATTATGCATCTTTGGGTCTATAATAATACATAGGGATCCTTATGGATCTTTGTGTCTATAATAATAAATAGAAAACTTCAGGTCCCAAATATAAATTATGGTTCTTTCGGTCCATAATAATAAATAGAAAACTTCAGGTCCTAAATATATAAATTATGGATCTTTCGATCCATAATAATAAATAGGAAACTTCAGATCCCAAATAATAAATAGGGAACTTCAGGTCCCAAATATATAAATTGTGAAACTTTGGGTCCAAGTTAATAATGATTATAAATTTTAACTACCAAAAGTATAAATCATAAAACTTCAGGTCCAAATTATTTATAACATAAAATATTTAAAATATATAACAATAATATAAGACAAATAATATAAATTGTAATGTTGTGAAAGAAAAAAAATAGATTTGGCCTGTATGAAGAAATTACAATGCTTGATATTGAGCTGTCATCCAAGAAAAAGAAATATAAATTTTAAACTATGGTTACGATGCTTGATATTGAGTTGGCCTTCAAAAAGAAGAAGAAATATAAATTTTAAACTATGGTAGCATGCTTTTGCATGACCGACCTTCAAGAATAAGAATTTTTTTTTAATTATGGTGACATGCTTTCGTAATGGCCTTAACTGTGATGATCTGCTTTTGCAATGGCTTTCAATTGACTGTAGAACAATCGTGCTGATAACGTGTTAAAATAATAGAGAGAGAAAGAAAAAAGAGAACAAGAGAAATCTTATTATACAACTGATATCTAATATGGGAAGGGGTTAGCTATATTTATATTAAGAGTTAACGTCCTTACTTCTCTACAAAATCAATGTAAGACAAGATACATTATATATACTTTGAAATAAGTAATCTCGTCATTCATACCACAATTTCAATATGAGATAAATTATATCTTACAATATTATTTATAACATTCATATATCAATAATTTTACAGCAGGGTAATTATTGTGTTCACCATATAATTCGTTTATGTAATTTAAAATAAAAAAAATTTAACTTTGATTCAATATTTTATTATAATTATAAAATAATTTTTATGTATATTTATTAATTTAATATATTTAAAAAAAAAATCGAACTAAGTGACGTTTAATGCAATTCCTAAAGAATATGACAGCAAACGAATAGAATATAAGCAGCAGCAGCAGCAGCAGCAGCGAAAGTTAAGTAGTGGATGCTCAATGAATAGAGTTGGCCGGTGAAAAGTCTGAAAGAAAAGAAAAGAAAAGGCCGTTTTAATTATATTTGTGCACCTTTTCCTTTAATGCGAAAAGCCCGTAAAGCTGCCTCAAATCTCGGCCCACAAGCACAAAGGGAGAGTATGAGAGTGAGATTAATAATAAGACAAAAAATGAGTTCCATCCCATCCCATCAGAAGATGTCTCCTTATATCCCTACATAATACTCTGCTCTTATGTTCCCTCTTTTCCCGTCTCCAATTTTTTGCTTCTTTCACTTTCCATTATAAATTTTTGGACCCCACCCCTAAAACATTAATTTTGCTCACCCTAATTAATAATTGTTATTAATACCTATAATAACACTCTTAATCATTTGTTTGTTCCTTAAAGTTTATACACATTTATTTTTTAATTCTTTGAGGTACAATTTTCACCCATCTACTCTCTCTATCTATATAATAATGGAAAATTAATATCAAAAAGATCGATTCTTACCTCTTTTTCCATTATATTTAATAATGAAAAATTAATATAAAAAAGAATATTAAACAATTAATACTCAAATTCTTTGAGTTTATATTAAAATTTTATTAAGTAAGTTTATTAAATAAAAAGCACGTCTGTTGTTTACCAACTTGGACGAGTCAACATTTTCATTATCAACTTGTGGTTTACAGTCATGTTTAATTCAAATTAAAAGGTACGTCTGATGTTAATCATGCACCCCTTGTCTTTAATTGTAGCATATCTCCCTCAATGTTAAGTAATGAAAGATTTACATTATATATATGCGGACCATAATCATATGATTATTTTCATTATGCAGCAAATCAAATTTTGATTTATGAATTGCAGGCTGTAGGTGGCATTGACCTACCGTAATTAATTAATAATCTCTCCGCCTGCTAACTGCTAATAATATCTTGCTTCATCTTACCTTTTTCTGCTATAGATCGGTGATGCTTACATAGCTAGACACTCATCAACTTTTACTTTACCTAAAAGAAATTTGGAAAACACAATTTAAAAGTATCTTTCAAATAATTACTATATATCATGTATTAATTTTTCTCTCTCAATATAAATGTGTGGCTTAAAAAAATTTTAACCTACAATTTTTAGTGAAGTTTCCGGGCTCCCATTATTTTACCAGTCAAGACTCAAAATACCGCCACACGATTTAATTTGTTACTTTTTGAGAGGAATCAAACAAACAAACAAATAATAATAATAATAAATAACGTACCGATTTATCTAGTTAATTTTTATAGACAAATTATGTATCAGACATACACTAATTGAGGTGTAGGATCATTTATAAAATCCTAATCAATTATGGATGCCACATCAATTATTCTGTAAAAGTTAGATAAGAAAATTTGTGTGTGTTTTACCTTTTATTCAAATATTCAATGAATCTATAGGGTATCTGTATTAATTTGGAGAGCTGCATTTTAGTGAGTACACCTGCATTGCCTTTACAGCGAATGCGATGTATGATAAAATTTGCGTGTTTTCAAGGCTACATGATTTTGACAATACCACCTCTTAGTAAATTTTGAGTAGTACTATACAAATTTGTACGTCGTATAATTTTGGTAAGATATTCTAAACTAAATTTGTACATCTCGATCTTCTGTCTCTATTTTATTTCTCAAAGATTGGACGCTTGAATTGAATCCCCTTTAATTATTTCGCACAACCTTAGTCATACACTCAGTTCAAATTTATTGATTGTTACTAACTGAAGCTTAATATATTCCTTATATATCATTCTTATAGTGACGTGAACATCATATATATATATATATTAACCTTTTTTATTTATTTGTGAGAGCCAATATAAATTTTGAAATTATACTTCACTTCTTCCATAATACTAAATATACCAAAACCAAAAAATGTGTACTAAAAAGTTCGGGAACATCTGGATTTCGAATTCTCTATCAAGTACAAAACCACTATGAGTGTAATAACTAGTGTTCTAAAAGGCGGCGGTCTAGCCCGCACTAGGCGGTGCCCCGATTAATGCCTAGGTGGGTGATTAGGCGCCGAAATAAATTAGGCGGGTCTAGGCGTGTTGGGCGGGAGCTAGGCAGATAGACTTATTTTTTTTTCTTGTTTTGAAGGAATTGCCTATTTCTCTTTTTGTTAGAAAATTACCATTTAAAAAAATGGATACAACCTATCAACCATCATAAGTAAATTCATTTTTCATTCGTCCAATTGAAACAAGACCTTAGCCAATAATTGCAATCGCTAGAAGATGTTTAAGAAGATCTTGCTTTGACTAGTTATAACTCATAAATACACCATGCTACCTTATAACTTGGGAAAAAGACAAATTAAACCCTGGAGTTTGGGTGTAGATTCAATTTCTTTCTTGATGTTTTAAAAAATGCAATGTCTTCCTTGAAGTTGCTACAGTGGTTCAATTGAGATTCTCGTCCTAATCCCGTTAACAATTCCGTCTAAATAATTTACACTTAACTCCCTAAAACTTTAAAAGTGACACTAAACCCCCTTAAGTTATATATTTTTTTAACTTTTAACTTTTAACTCCATTTTTGTAAAGATTCATCACCAGCTTCTCAGTGACAGAGTAATGTGTAGACAAGTTGATGTTAGCGAGGATTGTTCTGGTGAGGATTGTGTCGAAGATTAACAGCTTCTCGAGGTGTTGGAAAATGGAGAAATTAGCCGGTTTAATGATCTAATTAAACTCTAGGGCTTGCCGTTTAATGATCTAATTAATAATTCTTGCGGATGAAGAAATATTTTGATACACAAAGAGAGAAAGATAGCAAAGTCAAAAGGATAAATATACAGA
The DNA here is from genome assembly GCA_021464415.1 of Lonicera japonica. Classification (NCBI taxonomy): domain Eukaryota; kingdom Viridiplantae; phylum Streptophyta; class Magnoliopsida; order Dipsacales; family Caprifoliaceae; genus Lonicera; species Lonicera japonica. The sequence goes on from CM038466.1 coordinate 3,056,880, forward strand.
AAGAAAGAAAGAGAGAGAAAGTGAAAGAGAGTGATGAATTTAATAGATATTGGATGGAATTTCAAGAGCTATGGAATTTGTTAGGATTGATGTAAGCTATTTCATTGTGGTCATGGTGGTGGTGTTGCTGCAAATTGAAGGAAAGCGTAAAATGAATGGATGGATGGATATACGTATGTATGATAATGATAATGATAATTGGTGTCTGGTTCATCTTCCTCATTAAGTAGTAGCAATTCCAGAAGATACGAAGTTCAATTTCCTTTACTACGCTTCTTTCAGGCACCGGTATCGACTGTCTTAGAATACTCTGGCATTCTCCGGCCTCGCCCAAACGATCATGAAACGAAGAGCCTCGTAACCAATCGTTCGAATGGTGAAAGTAGTAATATTAGTGGTGTTGGTGAGGTTTCGATATGGATAATCAGTGCCAGTGAACAAGACTGTTAAGGCAGTAATCGGTACGAGGATAATGATGACGAGATTGGTGGATCAATTGGAGCGGAGTTAGCTGATGGTGGTGATGTAGATGGAGTTGAGGGTGGAGATAGGGTTTCTACTGCACAGGGGGTGGTTGATGATGATGGGAGTGGTAGTAATAATAGGGATAATTCTTACCATAGGTATGATATACAGCAGGTTGCCAGGTGGATCGAGCAGATTCTTGTTACTACTTGATGGATATATGTATATATATACATACATATATATATATATATAAATATATAGAAAGACACAGTGCTAAACACTTCTTCCTATCATTCTGGCATCTCCGGCCCCGGCGAAGCCTTAAAGTGGGTTTGTAACTGAAATAGGTTACAATCCAAATGGGTTGTAACCGAAATAAATGGATTGTGTCATTGAGAAGCTGTTAATCTTCGACGCGAACCTCATCAGAACAGTCCCCGCTAATATGAACTCGTGTACATCACACTCCGTCATCGAAAAGCTGGTGATGAATCTTAACAAAAATAGAGTTAAAAGTTAAAAAAATATAACTTAATGGGGTTTAGTGTCACTTTTAAAGTTTTAGGGGGTTAAGTGTAAATTATTTGGACGGAATTAGGACAAAGGTCTCAATTGAACCGCTGCAGCAACTTCAAGGAAGACATTGTATTTTTTGAAATATCAAGAGAAAAATTGAATCTACACCCAAATTTCAGGGTTTAATTTGTCTTTTTCCTTTATAACTTATATACAATTAGGGCTTGAATCTTCTCTTTGTATTTTTTTTCCTTTGCAATTCTTAATTAATAGGCTTGAACTTTGACATTCGTAATTTGGTAGTATATTTGTTAATTGAACATTTGAACTTTTTTTATGTTTATTTGAGTACTATGTTTGATTTGATGATTTTTCAGTATTTTATTTTGTATATATAATTTTAAATATATTTAAAAATTAAAAATATAATTAAAAAAACTGCTTGAACCTAAACGCCTAGGTCCCGACTACGCGATAGGTCCGCCTAGCGCCTTTTAAAACCTTGGTGATAACAGACTTAGATGTAGATGTACGTTTTAAAAAAGTTAAAAAATCTGCATATGTTTTATAAACTATTTTATTCTTCTTAATTTTTTTTAAAAAAATTAATAATATTAATTTTATCATATATAATTAAATATTTTTTTAATATCGTAATCACCCGCTCGGTGGTACTATATATTTACCAAAGGTGTTGGAAACATGGGATTAATATTATTGGGAGCATTGTCAAAATTGTGGAAATAATGCGATGGTGGGTGGGGATTTGGGAATGGAATTGCGGCGAGTTGAAGTTCCAAAAACCTTTCAGCCTTTGAACAATGTGCTACATTTTTTTAATTTTTTTTTTGCTTCGTACAAAAAAGAATACTATCCGCTGGCACTGCACGTCAAAGAGAGAAAATATTAAGTGTGTCTTATTTTCCTATTACTAGGTCTAGGCGTGCCTCTGGATTATCGAGTCCAAATGTAGGCCGTTGGATAATGTCACACATCCGCACGAATGCATGCGTTTATACTGTTGGCCCCCCCCTCCCCGACCCGCTTATTATCACGTGCCACACGCGGGATTCCTGTGGGATGGACGAGTTTGAGGATGTTACTCAACTCAACATCGGACCTTTATGCGTCCACATCTCACTCTCACTCGCCTTTGCATGCGATCGATTCTTACCTCTCCATTCGCAAATATTCCTATTATTATAGATGGTGTTAACGATACTTTTAGATTTTGTTTGCTTTAGAAAAAAAAATTAATTTTCTTATTTTTTTTATAAGTGTGAGAAATTAAAATTTTTATTAAATTTTATTTTTTTATTTGATAAAATATGAAAAGTATTTAAAAAATATTATTTAATTTTCCTATCGACGTATGGTTGATACAAGAAAGAAAAATAAAAATATATCAATATTTCAATTATACCTTTATATTTTAAAATAAAAACATCATAAAAATTTGGCAATAGCATATTTAGGCATGGGTATTGTTGTTTAAAACTTTTGTAATAAATGATGAAAAATAAGTAGGCCTGGCAACTGGTCGTGTACGGTTCGATTTCGTGTCGAGTCAAAAGTGCCTCCACCCGTACATGACCCGTTTAATAAACGGGTGAAAAATTCAAATTTGATAAGACGCATAATTGTTAATTATCTTGAGATATATTTTCATGATTTATTAGTTTTAAATGCTTAATTTGCAGATATTAATTGCATATCGTGTTTGTGTAAGAAAGATGATGGATATAAAGATAAATAAGCTAAAAGGCCAAGTTGAAGATGGATGAAAGAAGCTAAGTTGGAAAAGTGAAGAAACCAGAAGAAGTAATTGCATAAAGCGTGGGCACGCCAAAGCTGAGAACTGTGTCCAAAAGACAGAAGTGCTGTTTTGTTAAGTTGTGGGCGCGCTTTAATTCCAAAATTTTATTTTATTTTCTAGCGTGTTCTCACAGTTGGCAGAATAACTTAATTAGTTTTTGTAATTATTTTGGTATCTTATTTATTTCCTTAGTAGGATTTTTATTTTAATTATGAAACAATATTTAGTTGCTTTCTTTTAGGACTCCTATTTTTAGGAGGAATTAGAGTTTTATTGTGCTTCTTGTTTTAGGCCTATAAATATTAGGTAAGGGTTAGGAGAAAGGCAGAACATAATAATATATTATTTTCCTTCTCCTTTCTCTAAGTTAGAAAACTTTCTTTGCTCCATGGATTGCTAAATTATTATTCTAGTTCAAGGTTATTCAAGGTTTTGATTCTTCAAGAATTGTGAGATCTAATTAGTCTATATTACTCTTTTATTCTCTGCTATTTATATATCTTCTATGTCTCATTATATTATTGTTGATTAATTAATACAAAGTGCGCGTTGTCTTGATTGATGAAACAATATACTGCCAAATAGAACATCTAAATCCGTAATTGTTTATGTGTTCTAATATTAGTGGTAAAATAACATAGACAAGGTTTATGTTGTGGGGATATATAATCTAATTTAAATGGATCCTGCTTTTGTATCCATTGATTAGAATTGAGTCTCTCTAGTTATTAATGATGTTGGTAAATTAAATTCTATGAGCTTTTCTAGGGTTGTTTATCGATTAGAGAAATAATTAACAGCCGTACCTTGATTATCGACAAAGTAAGGAGAGATTGGTTATTATATCGTATCAATAACAATAACCAATTTAGTAAAGAGTAAAAGATTTATTTTTGCATCGATGATCAATTCAATGAATCAATTCTGAGAATATACCTTGGGCTAGATCTTTCATAAATATTGATTTCACCTTTTTAATTGCTTTCAATTAATTTGTTTTAAATTACAAAATTCCAAAACCCCCTTTCTTTTATTATTTAAAGAATTAAGTCTAACCAGTCTCTGTGGATTCGATCCTGCTCACCGCTATACACAATTTAATTTAAATTTTAGTAGGAATTATTTTTGTTGGATTCAACACCCATCAAAATTCATACACGACCCGTTTAATTAACGAATGACACGACTCGATTCGTTTAACTCGTTTAAGATAAACGGCATGATTCGAGTTTGTATACAAATAACATTTAGTGATCCGCTAATAATTTAATTAAGTAATTTATATATATATAAATTATATTAGGATTACACGAGTTTACATGACCTAAAATTGACTCGTATATATTCTTACCGGGTTAAACGGGTTTTATTCGAGTCTTGCGAATATATAAGAAATCGACTTGTTTAATAAACGGGTTTGACGGATCAACCTGATTATGACCCGCATCCGTTAAGGGTTCACCCAAATTCGGTAAATTCGTGTCGATTTTGTATCGTGTTATCGTGTCGTGTTATAAATTGCCGGGCCTAAAAATAAGAAAGGAAAATAAATCCCATGAGATCTGAGTGGAATGATTTTCCACCCTACTTTTCCCTCTGTCAGGAAAGTATTTCCGGAATTTGTGCTTTCCAAACAAAAGAAAGTATTGATTTTCCTTTTCCTTTTCTGAATCTTGAAATCCGTAAACCAGATGAGGCCTTAATGTTAACAATTTATTTATATAATGATTAAAATTTTAATACATATTTAATTTAGAATGGATTCACACACATTTTTTTAAACAGTATGTTTAACATGAAAATAATTAAGTCTTGCATGAAATCTGTACGTGTAGCATTAATTGTATGTTGGACCTTTGTTCTTTTTATATTTAGGTACTTATTATGTGCTATCCTATTATTAATTAAACCTCTTTGAATTTTGGTTTAAAAGACAAAAGTTGTGTTCTCTGTCTACTCAAGGACACAACTTTTGGGACCATTGTTCTAAGTCCAAACTTTTTACATAAGGACAGACTTTTGTAAAGAGGACAACTGATTAAAAAACAAATTAAAAATACAATAAAAAGAAATTAACAAAATGCAATGTCTAAAATGCACATACCTCAATTAATTAAAATATCTAATTTACGTGCCAAGAATACATGTGAAGGATAAATGATAAAGTAAAAGTCAACCCACGTAAATAAGATTTGAAATTTGAAAATACCAACTCCAAAACAATAGAACAACCAAACAAATTATGATATGTCACTAACTGAAATTTAAGACTTGCAAATAAAGATCAAAAACATAAAAGGAGCTTAAATAATGGTTTGAAAACTTTTCTGTTATCCTGGAGGCATAATTATTACACGCATAGGTTTTAAAAAATTCAAATTTATTACCAACATCTACTATAATATTAATTTAAAATTTTCGCGATTCAAATATATTAAGAAACAAAAAGTAAACAGACATTTTAGAATGGTTACTAAGATTATATAATGCCTACAATTATCTAATATATCTATCGAACATGACATTACAAAAATAAAAAGGCATTATAAATCAAACAAACATTTTACCTCTAAGGTGAAAAAGATATCAGACATTATCAATCAAGTGAAGATGTATCCTCTTTCTGAATCGGAGTGTTTATATATTGCTTCAGATCTAGATCGTGTTTCTTATTTCTTATCTCTTTTGTTCCATTATTTGGTTGATGTCAGAGTCATATGAACTTGGTCCTCGTTAGTCAAACAATTCAACCACACCACAAAATCTGTACCCTACCCTCATCTTCCATCATCGCTAAGCGTGTCGTATTTATAAAAGATTCAAATTGAGTTGGTCCACCAGTACGATTAAATGGCAAATCTGGAACCCACGATTTTGAGTATGCAACCGTCGATTTGATCAAAATCGAGACGAGAGATGCCAACCGATTATAGGAGATTGAAAAGGATTTATAGGATATAAGAAACGCAATTGGCAATGATGGATACAAAGAGGATTGGTATGGATTCTGACGAGACGTAGCTTAGTTGGCTGTGTAACCCCAACTTTTCTTAAATATAGGAACATTTATGATGGGGATAAAAGAATGGGCAAAATAGGGATATGGGAGTCAATGATGATGCCTTAGAATTATTTCTTATTATTAATGACAGGGATGGGGTATAATGCTTCCACTCCATATATTTATTAATTTATTATTAATATTAATTAGTTTGTAGCAATTATCAATTAATGCATTAGCATTATTACTTTTACTTTCTTGTTAATATTTATATGTTGAAAATGTGAAATATTAAATAATGTATAAGAAGGGTAACATTGACAAAGTACATGAAAATAATAATGATGGTGTGAATTAATAATTTGATTTTTCCAACCATCTGTAAGAGGACACGTGGCCAACCATGTCAGCAGTCATTTTCGCCATAACAGGATGAGCTCCAAGGAGCTCTATTCAAGCACCACGGGAAGAACAGAACTCCTCAGCGGGGGGACACCAGCTCAAGAATTCATTATACACAATAGGTCACAGAGCTCTCCCAACGAGCTCTGGGGTTCTCGCCTAACCATTTTGACGAAGTGACTGACAGACAATGTAGGCGACTGTCACCTACTCCGCACAAGCCATAGAACTTCCCTCACCTTCATTAAATACACTCTGACTGCATTTAATGTACTGGATTTCATGGAGAAGTAAGGGGGAAAAGGGGGTGATGATCAAGGCATAGCCTCCAGCACGCATGCAGAGCCCGTCCACACGTTTTCTCCCAGTCATACATATACAAGAAGCATTTTCTTCTTTCAAAAATCAAGTTCAACTAACCTAGACAAACCTAAAAGCAAGGAGAATTATGCATTCAACATCAAAAAGTCAAGAGTTAATTAAAAGCTCATAATATTTAGTAAAGTTTTTAGAGTAGGAAAGTTAGAACTCGTGTAGCTCGAGTGTACTCCTGTTATAATATTGAGAGGATATAATAGTTAGAGAGGCTTGTGGGGGTTTGTAATACTTGTTTATTTATAATCAATACAAAGGCAAACTGAGCTCCTAGCTCTATTCCACAGGGGGTGATTAACCCGTATTTTTATACGAGGCCAACCTCCTTTATACATCTTTAACTCTGTTAAGTTGTTGCATTCATTAAGTTAATCACGTGATCCAATCATTTGATCGTGTGGTCTTAGATACTCCACTAATTTTTAACACCAACAAATAATATCATTATAATTAAAAATATCAAAAAATAAAATGCCCTTTAAGCATAAAATAGTCTTAATTCTAAAAGATTTGATCTTAAACAATAGCTCAAAACTTCTTATCATTGAGTAGATCGGTTCAAAAAATATTGGACATTTGACTAATTTTCTATTTTTTTAATAACTATTCTTGTAAGCTTATTTTTATAGTGACACTATTTTTAGAATAAAATATTATTGTTAGAGAAATTTTTATTTAAATGTACGAAAGTCTCTCTTATTTTATGTTTCATCTATTGCAAGTAGTGTGACCTTTTTGGTTAAGCAAAAATTTTGGTATGGTAAAATTTTTTTTGCTATGGCAACCGCGCAATCTTATTTTTTAGATGACTTAAACTTCTATATATAAATCATATGTATTATAAAACGTAATGGAGATAATAGTGTTGTATATATATTGGATGTGAATGGTATAATTAATTTGGAATATTTAGCTCATGTGGGAGAAGGCCAGAAATTTGGCTTGGACGTCCTTGGTTCAAAAGTCTTGTGAGTTACATCTATTATTAAGGGTCTTTAAGTTACGTTTATTATTTAAAATTACATTTATTTTTTGCTATTTCAAATAATTTAATTATTTAATTAAATTCGTTTGTTAATTACGGATAAACTTTTGACCGAGACTTTGGGGACGTTGGTTGTTATGCGTAAGACATGATACACCTTTATCCCCACTCTTTTCTCGTTACGTGGTTTTTTCCATTTTATATACGAAGTTTCATCACCTCTAAAATATAACAAAAAATCAATTTCTTGTTTTATTATTGATTTATTGAATTTATCTGGAGTACTTTGAGAGTTCCAATAGGGATTTTATAGTTGTTGGTAAAACCATAAATCGTTGTATCCTAAGAGGTGTATGCTTACGCAAGCTGTCAATTTCAATACAGCAGGCAATTTCACCTTAGGAGATTGTATCGTCACAAGTCTCGATCGATAAATTCTTTTAATTTTCGTTTTTTCGTATCCTTTTCGCAGTAGAATAGTCCATATTTTCTAACAAATAGAAGTAGACAAATGTAAGGACTAAAAAAATTATTGATTAATATTAACACTTCGTGGGTTATTGGATTTATTTTATACACATAATAAAACTAGACTTGTTAAAGGAACACCTGAAATGATAACACGACACAATTCTACACAAATTTATAAGTTAATGAGTGAAATCTTAACAATATTAAATTGTGATAGTGATGACTGATAAAACACAATAAATTGACAAGTTCGAGTCAATTAATATTTGTCAAAACAATAATAAATGTTAGAACTCGTTAAAAATATATATAGTAGTATAGTATTATACATTTGTATTCGTTAACTCTATATGAGCTTACAACTTCGGTTACTAAAAAATAAAATAACAAGAGTAAATAGGAAAATAAACTGTTATAGATTTCAACTTAGCTTGGACACAATACTATATTACTATTGCATTTACATGGTATTATTTATACACACTAGGGTATACCCGTGCCATCCGGCACGGTGAAATGATTTTTTTTTTTGATAATAGGATAAAAAAAATTAACGTGTGACGAATTTAAATCAACAAAATCAATCAATCTATTTTGAGCCCATTGTCTACTCTAATCTAACGTTGTGAACAACTGAAACGTAATTTCAATATATTTTCATGCTAAAAAAACTAAAAGTATATCAGATTGGAACGACTTATTTTAAATTTTTTAAAGAGTCTTTTAATCATAATACAACCACGTAACGACAAAATCAATCAGTCTATTTTAAGCCCATTGTCTAGTCTAATCTAATGTTGTGAACAATTGAAACATAAGTTCAATATATTTTTATGCTAAAAAAATTAAAAGTATACTGAATTGGATGACCAATAATATACAAAAACATAACGTATGACCTTAAATGTTATACAATAATTTTTTTTTTATTTTTCTTTTCATAATTATATAGTCATGATGGATCTTGTTTAATTGATCTTGATTAGTATATTTTAATTATTAATTATTAAATTTTGAATTTTTTATTTTAAGTTGTGGCATTTTTAATGTAGACAATATTATTAGTATGTAAGAGTTTATTGTGTGTATATTATTAGTGTGAGTGTTTTAACTTTGATGTGACATCTTGATGTGTGTATAAAACTAATACACTCCATAACAAGTGTATTTTTAACCATTAGATATATATACTTTTTGAAAAAAAATTTAATCAACAATAGTGTTTTATAATATAAATTATTATCAACGGTTTATAATATAATAACATTATTGGCTGACATAAAAAAGAAGTCGTCGTCGTCAACACTGATGGGGTGGTTTATTAAATAGTTGGACCTACGAAAACATCACAATGGCGTATTACATAGATGTCTGCACGAGTAACACATGGCAATGATAAAAATCAATTAAAACGAGAATGTCCCGTTAATCATAAGCTTGCAGAGCTATTTTGCCAGGCTGATCTAACAAACTTAGTGCGATATACACGGTAAAACTACCTTATAGCAATTCTAAGTAACTCACTTCTTGGAATTTTTTTTATAAAATAAAGAGTGATATACTAAAAAATAATCTTCAACATAATTTATATTTTGGCAAAAAAATATACCGAGAAACTTTGCTCTCAGTTAAATCTAACGAGTCTTTGAGACTGTCTACTTCTATTTTTTTGATTGAAAATTCAAAAATGTAACTAAAATTATCCCTAATTTTTTTTTTCTCCAGATATTATCCTTTTTCCTTTAAAAATGCAACTAATTTATCTTTTATTTGTGATAAGTATTAATCACTTGTAAGATACTAAAAATAGTAATAATAAATATAAATTATCAATTAATAATTATTCCATGAAATTTTCTATATATACGTAATTGATGGCTACAATTTTTTTCACAAAAAAATGGAGTTTCAAAATGAAGAATTTTTTTATCATCCTTCCAACAAAAGTCCTCAATTTCTATTTTCATAGTTGATGTCAAATTTTAATTTTAATTTTAATCTTTAATTTTAAATTTGTTTTTAATATTTATTATTTTTTTAATTATCTTATTCAATTTCATTATAATGTTGAAATTAGAATTACAAACAGATTAATATTATAAAAGAAAAATGAAATTACAATTACTGGTTAGTATAAATGATGAAAAAACAATAATAAAAATAACAACATAACAATAGAATAATGGTAATAAAGAGTGTTGTTGCAGTTACTTTTTAAATCCAGCTCTTGACTTCAAAAGATCCTCTCTATTTTAGAGAAGATACTATATAAAATAGAGAGTATTGTTGAAGATGCTCTTAGAGCCCATGCCTATATACCTGAAGCTCTGCACATGTAAGTATAGTAGCAAGTAACGATAGCGTGAATCAATGGCACAAAGATTGTAGCAGGTGCTCAGAGTACCCCGTTTGCATTTGATGCATACTAACTCCCATTTAATGCGAGATTAAGAGGAAGGCAATTAACATGGTTGATTTTGAATTCCTAATGTTGGAAGAGTTGCTAAAGGCCAATACAGACAAAGCTTACTTCCAGTTAACATATTTAACCTCAAGCAAGAACCAAGCATATATACAAAGGAGAAATAAGTAGAATATTTATTGCATTCTTTTAACATGTTTGTCAAGTTCACTAAATCTTGCAAACCTTGAAGGCATTAGATAGTTTAGTCTTTGGAAGTTCATTTGTATGTGTTAAAAGAGTGTTAGACTAGCCAAGAGTTGTAAACAATTTGTAATCAGAGATCTGTTATTTATTCTTATTTATAAAGGATCCTAGGCTATAAGCCTATTTACAAGAGGTGGAGTAGGCCCTACCAAAATGAGTTACACCTTTTTTATAGTTGTCTTGTTCATTTTAATATTGTTATCACTACTGACGTGTCATATACATTGTCAAGACATCATTAAACTTAGTCAAAGTCATCACTTATGTGCCATATACTATTGTATTTGCATTGCATTATTTCCTCTTGTTCCTTTTATTTTGCTTCCATCTTAAAGCTAAGAAAAAAATGTGTTAACTGACATCAAAAAGTGGGAGAATAAGTAGAATTTAAGGAAATAAAATCAATGGTACTTCTCCTTTGAGAGAGGGAAAGACATTTTTATTAATGTGTTCAGTACATTGACGCATTTGTTCTAATAAAAAATTCAAAAGGGTGATTTTATTTCTATCCGCAATTTTTTGCAATTAATCTACCATTAATTTGTTGAATTTTTGTACAAGCTTTCAAAATATTACCCTTTTAAAAATTGAGAAGTATATACACCAATTAAAATTAATTTATAATTTTATTTTTGAGTTTTAATTTAGATTTATAATCAAATTTTATTTCTATATTAATTTATTTCCTATTTTCCTTTAAGGTTCTTTAAAATATTTTATTAAAAACATTATATTAACTTATCAGCAGTTTGATCGATGAAAATATAAACCCTAAAATCATATTAGTTTAAGCGTACAACAATGAAAGATCTTTTGTCAATGAGAGAATCGAACAATATTTTGCAACACGAAGAAAATTCTACGATGTAATGGATTAACATTGCATTGGAAGTTGAAAAAAACCTATGAATTAGTATTGAGCATGGTTTATTTCAATCACAATCCTTTAATATAGCAAAGATTAAAAGTTCAATGGTGCATTCAATGTAATTTTCCTTTTTTTTTTTATGAATTTATACTTGAAGTTATATATTATTATTTAAAGTATGGCAGAAAAACATAATTTCTGATACAATATTAAAACTTTAGCAAAACCTGACGTAATATCTAATATTGGACCCGAAACTAATATCTTATCTTCGTAAAATATATATAATACGGAAATTGCTTAGTAGAAAAACTTAATTTCGATTTCAACATTACAAATCTCAGCAGAATCTAACTTAGTATCTAATGTCGAATTTAAAACTAATGTGTTATCTTGATAAAATCTGTATAATAAGAAAATTGAATGATATAAAATCTTAATTCCGGTTACAATATTACAAACTTCAGCAAAGCTACAAAATGAAGTCCTATTGAAAAAGATTCGTGGCAAAATTTGTTGGGCGGAAACGGAGATCTAGAAGAGGAAGTGACATAGGAGGTTGTTTTTGCCTTGCACCTTTACCAACCTTATTTTATGTTAACTTTTCAGAATGTAATATTTTTAGTTACTTAATTAAAGTGGATGCACTTATTAATTTAGTCGATATTTTAATATTAAATTATTAATAAAATCAAATTTATAAAAATTAAATCAATTTATTTTTTTGTAAGTCTATCCACACTTGCAGATTAATTTAGGGCTAGTATTCAACTTAGAATTTTGTAGATTTTTTTTGGATTTCCAAAATTCATGAGTATTCAATTGGAATTTTAAAATGTTTTCTAAAATCTTATGATATTCAATAAGGATTTTAAAAATTGATAAATTTTGATGGATTTGAGAGTATTTTTATGAATGATAAATCCACCAACAAATCTTCACTTCAAGTTTAAGATTTCACATAAATTTCTCTTCCATCTTTCTCTCAAACCTTAGGTATTATTTCTTCTTCATTTTTGTAATCTTATTAAACCATTCCACTTCATTATCTCATATCTAACAAACCATTTGTATTATTTCTTATTCGTTGCTATAATTTATTTAAACCCCTCCACTACATTCGCTCTATCTAAAGTGTCCCTTTTTTTCTTTTTCTTTTTTATTTATTTATTTAATATACTAATAATTTCAAAGTTTTAATTATCCGCTTCAACAACTTCTTTCGAAACCATATAGATGTCGCTCCTTTTATAAAAAAAATTTAGACTAAAGATAAAAATCAAATATAAAGGGCAAAAAAACCCAACCTGCTGGGTTTTAAGACTCGATCCGAACCGTTTGAGGCTTTGTAATTTGCTTATTACTTTAAAATCGTAATAAAAATTCTTTTATTATTTGTCATTTGATTTTTTTTTATTGTAATTAGAAGAGTCAATGAATTTATTAAAATCTATAAAAATACTAAAGAGTCCATCCCTTAAAATATGTTAGACTCTAAGAGTTTATTAAAATATGTTAGACTCTATATATATTTAAAATAAAATATGGTTTTGGAAGAATCCACAAATTTTAAAAAGTTCATTAAAATCTAAATTGAATACACCCTCCTTAGTAAACTACACAGATTAATTTAATATCGTGATTAATTACAAGAAATCGTGGATAGAAATAAAATTATCCAAATTCAAATCTTTTAAGAAAAACTAATATATATATAGCCAGCGGCAGTCAAGAACCCCGAACGGGGATTAGTCGAGGTGAGCGAAAGCTAGTCCGGATACCTTGTGGGGAACCAAAAATATATATATATATATATATTTTCAAAAAAACAGCCTAATGATCAAAGATAAGTAATTACTAAAATATAGTAATAACCCTCTTCTAGCAACTTTTCTTGAAAAGAGTTTTGAATTGTCATTAGCATAGTTTAAATTTGTCCTGACGAAAGTTAAGTTTATATTTTTACCGCGCTCAAATCCTCTCTAAAAGTTTGTTTTCCTCCTGAATTTCTGTAAATTGTGTTAAATACTCGTTTTATAATCAATCATCACTACTAATTTCTCAAACAATAACTCCAAAATATATAAACAGGGGAGGGAATTAGGGCAGCCGTATTCCTTCATCGGCAGCTCAGTGGAAAAAAAATGGTTTCAGAACTGAAGTTATCTATCAATCTGAAGAGACTAAACCTCAGACTACCAAACCAACCCTACAACAAATTAACTACTGACATCATTATGTGAGGAACCTCACAAATTAAATATACGTTTGAAGTTCCTCCTGGCCTTTGTATTCTAAGTTTCAAAGTTTATATTTAATTTTAAAATCCAGTAAATAAATACTAATATTATTGGTCTATCAGGGTATAACTTTAAGTTAAATGATAGAGATTACATATAAACTGCACTGACATAAAAAAATATAGTAGTACAGTTAAATATTTTTTAGTGCAACGAAAATAATTGAATCTTTAACACTACGAAATTATTGTTAGTGCTATTAATAATGTTTTAGAGTGCTACAGTCATAATAGAAAAAGAAAAAAAAATGCATTTAGCTTACCCATAATCAAAAGTATGTACTATATTTATATATTAATTGGTAAGGAGTTTGCCATATCCTTTTTTTGGTTTCCCACGGAGTGTCCGGGCCGGTTGTACTAGTGGCAGCCTTATATCACTAGGCCAAAAGGCTTGGTTGCGATAAGATAGAAAAATTAAAGGGTAGAGGTTCTAGCAGAAGAGTTATCCGAAGATTATTTTTTAAGAAAAAACGTAACTAATTAGCAAATAATTGTCAGGAAACATCTTTGTATTGTTTCTACACAAAATCTATGTTTAATTACATGTAAAAGTTGCAGATGAATCAATTTGAAGGAAAATGTAAACCAATGCTTCAATTGAAATTGTAACTAAAAAGGTTTTGATTTACTATATATATATATATATTTGACAATGTTTACAGCATTTTGATATAAACAACAACATTAAAAAGTGTAACAGTTGATTACCTTCTCTTCTATAGGCACAAAGGATTTGATTTCCCTCAAAATTATTTAGATCGAAATTAGTTTTCACTCCATCAATTTTTCTACAAATTAACCAAACATTGCCACAGTATGTATTTGATTTTTAATTAGCACAAAAGGATGTTTCATTTTTTGCGAAAACACAACCTTTGTTTGGATGAAGCGTTGAAGACTCACTTTGTGTCATAGCTAGATTCGAACCTTTTCAATTCAACTGAGAAGAAGAAGAAGAAAAAACAAGAAAAGGGTGATTTTATTTGTTAGCATGAAGGATTTGCTTAGGTTAATCACGCCATGTGAATGGTTGCGGTTTGCTTTCATTTTCCTTTCGGCTTATACAAGGTTCTTTTTACGCGATGGCTTTTTTTTGACAAATGTCGTTGCCTCACAGCGTCTTACACTTGCGTACAGTAGTTATTTTGTCCATAATTAAAAATTCGTGTTTTGATTTTCACGACTTTTAAAATTGTGCTAATTTTATCATAGTACATGATTTCGAACATTTTTTTTTTCTTTCAGTGAATTGTGATACTTTGATTGTATTCGAAAAAGAAAATGAGTTATTAATTCGAGCCTTATAAAAATAAAAACTGTACCATTTATTTAAGACAGAAATAATATATATATGTGTGTGTGTATAGAGAATTCTTCTTTTAAGGACCCTCTTTAAATTAACTAACTTAAGGATCTTTGATTTCAAGGAGGTAAATAGACGATTTTTTTCATGAAACTTGGTAGAGATGATCCCTATAATGAGGAGATCAAATCCACCAAAATTCATACAAAAATTCAATCGGGAAGTGAGTTATCTGAAAAACTAATATACATGCGTATTTTTAAACGTTGAAATTTTAGATTTTTAATTAGTCCACTTCCCGTTTGGGTTTTTGATGAAATTTGGTAGAGATGATCTATTCATTATAGAGATCATCCTCAACAGGTTTCATGAAAAAAATTCATCCGTTTACCTCTTGAAAATGATGGTTCTCAAATTAGTTAACTTAACAACAGTCTTTAATTTAAGAACAATTCTTAAGAGAAAGGGACTGTATATGTATATTCATGTTATTGACGTGACCGAAACTCCCCATTCTTTTTTGTTGTCATGCTTTCTATGATCCCACCACCTACTGATGATGCACACAACTCCTCTTATATCTTCCCCACTCTCCCGCTTCACATATTAGTTAACACTTCAATCAAATTTGCAAACAATTCTTATTGATACATCTCAAGCAACGAGTTATTTTCACGTAATTGTTGCAAATAAATTGTCCAATTAAACCAGGCATTGATCAAGAGTTGAAAATTGTTCGTTTTGAGTCTTATATTAACATAATCCTCACGTGTGATTAATTGAAATATCTAATTATCTATTATAAAGTCAAGACCAATTTCAACCGCCATGAATCTGTGTCAAATTTTTGAATTGCCTATGTTACTCCTGTGGTCTCTTTTTTTATTAAAAATATGGTTCAAACCATGGACATTTGAAAAAGTAACATATTGCTTAACCACTAAACCACTTAACATTTTTGTTTTATCTTTTAATTTGAAATAAATATAACTGAATAGCACACGCATCACGTGTGCATGTGATATAATTTTTAATAAAAGTAAAGCATTGTGGGATACTCTTACTAGGGCTTAACAAAATAAACAATCATGCTTGATATTTACATATTTATATTTTTTAATATAAATGTCCGGCCAGTACTTATCATTCTTATAAATAAAAGTCAAAAGTTTCATCAAAGTTCTAATATATAAGGCTATCTCCTGTGAGTAGGGTAAAAATTTATATTTTGCAATTGCCTAATTACTGTGGGTATGGCAAATTTAACAAAATATTATCCTGTATGGTAAAACTTGACTAAAATTAACAATCGGCTAAATTTTAGCCAGGCAGGTCAATGTTGCCCATCAGTTGAGAGATTGGTTAATGATGTGCATCCTTGCCCTAGGGCGGGTGAAATTGACCCGTAGATGTATCCCATTTTTGGCTCTAACTTTCAAATTGTAATGCCTCCTTCATGTTCAAAATTCAAAAATTTTATAACTTATATATATACATTTGCTCACTTCTTAAATATATCACCAAATTACAAATATTTTGTTACAAATTCTGTGTTTGTAAGATTTATTTAAGATGGCATCTTGAACTCGCGGAGCAAATATAAAGCCTTAGGAAGACGAGGCCTTGTGACTTGTGCATGTAAATTTAACTTTTAATGTTATAAAAGGGACTAATCAAAGTTTCGAAACATTTTGGAAAACTATTAGGCAATAATTTCATATGTACCTCAGTATTACGACAACGAGAAAGAATGGATCCCGGCCACAACTTCTAGTATAAACGTTGGTGCATTCTTATGACCCATGTATGAACCTTGCCAAGCTGTTAGGCAATTCTTTTATTTTCAATGCATACAATCTACGCTACCTAGCATTCCTGGAAAACTTCGAGCTGCATTAACAAAGTCGAGCAACATTAATCGCGATTGGTTGTGTGGCACATTTCAGCCCAAAAATTACTACAACTAATTTGCAATTTTTTAACCAAGTTCAAACTCGATGTTTTGCAAGGCATAAATTCTAAACCCATATATCTGCAGATGCACCATAAGCGAGATACCGTATAGCAGCACACATTTTTTAAAGGCTTGTCAAACTTGGTCGCCCTAAACCATTTTCTTTTTGTATGGAAAAGTCATCACACTCGCATACAACAGTTAAAATTCGATTGAATAACCCTTTATTCATGCGAAAAATATGGCAAAGATACACGAATGATAGACATGATTTGGAGCAAATAGTCGTCCCAAAGGCGTTTAGCTTTAGCCTCTTTTGCCCAATATATTGGGTTACGAACTTGAAGATCATTACTTTGCATGACATTGATGTTTCTAATAGCTAAACGTCGTTGACATCGATTAGCTTGGACTCTATGGTTTTAAGCCTCATCGTCGTTAAGTGATGCCATTTATTGTGCTATAATTTTATCTTCCCTGTCAGACATTTTTTTTCATTTAAAATAAGGAAATTTTTGACATGTTGATTGAGAGAGAGAAAAAAATGCAATTGGGTGTATTGTACAATGTATGTACGAAACGGGTGGGGTGGGGGTTAATGAATTGAGGAAGAAATGAACTATCCGTTAGGTTTTGAAATTTGAAATTAAGTGACATTCACCGGTGGGTGAATGTTACTCGTCTCTCCCCTGGGGCGGGTGACATTCACCCTTCCCTCCCAATTTTAACATTTGCCCACACTGAAACTCCCCACTAAATTTAACAATTTAATCCAATTTACCCACAATAGAAGGTCTAAGTAGCACTTTTCTCAATTTAGTTAACATTTGAAGAATACAACGATATATAGTTTTATAAATAACGATTAATTATTTCATTTTCGCGTGTTTTTGTTGTTCACTTGTCATTCAAACGGATGGGAATTGATTTTTTCAATTGATTTATTCTCTTTTTCCTCCCATTAGTCAACCACGGAGGATTAAAATCTGTGTAAAGAAAAGAAAAGAAAAGAGAACTTGCTCCATGCAAAGTACAAAAGTCAATCGTTCTTTTTCAAAAATTCACAAATTAAAATTTTAATTTTTTCTTTATATAATTAGTACATCAAATCTAAGATAATAAATAATTTATTAATGTATAGTTAAAGAAGTGTGAAACACTAAAATTTAAACGTATATTTTTAACTTGAGATAGATTTAAAAAAAAAAACCCTTGAGATAGACGGATGGAGTATACTAATTAATAATTGGTCATAATCTATTAAAAGAAATTCGTTACATTAATTAATTAATTATAACCAATTGTTATTGTTTCTTTCTTTTTGCAGACTTTTACTTTTATTTAAATAGTGGAATAACAACTCCATGTACACAGAGAAGCATTTCATAATTCATATTTGTGCAGGAGTGGATGGGGGACCATGTTGCACCAAATGTATAATATAATTAGATTTAATACACTTGTTCATATGTTTGACTGGAACTTGTGAACACATATTACACCACGCGAAAATGCCTTGTATGCTTTCTTAACGCACTTACATCAATTCATGTGACACTTTTTTCGGTTGAAAAAGATCTCATTATTCAATATAAACCAAAACATGTTATTTATGAATATATACATATACACACAAACGAACTAGTAAAAGTAGTCAGTGGTCATCAGGGGCGGATCCACAGAGGAGCAAGGGTGGTCAATTGACCCCTGCAACCTCAAAAATCCGCCATTAGAACTGCCCAAATTGACCCTCGCAAGGTGCTCGACGAAATGCCTGAATGGGGCAAATTTTGTGCTGGAACTGGAGAGGGCAGCGCGCAGTGCGGGCGCGCGCGTCCTTTTTTTTTAAGTTGCTCGACGTCAAAACGACGTCGTTTTGGTATAGTTAAAAAAAAAAATAGAGCAGCTTTGTTTGATTGTTTCCCGATACCTTCCCTTCCCCAAATTAGTTTGCAACTTTTCAAACCTCTCAACCCTAAAGCCTAAACACCAACAGTCCAACTCCATGTCCCAACTAAAACAACAAACCTCTAATTCATTGTTTCAAACGGTGGCTTTCCCTCCCCCCTCACAAATCCGTCGGGCAGCAGCCAGCAAGTGGTGGTCGGCCGGCGATCTCGGGAAAATTGAAGGGTATGTAAATGTTATCCTATTTTCTTTGTGCTTTAATTAATTAGTAAATATTCTTATATGGTATCCTATTTCTTTAAGCACCAAGTGTTTTTATTGAAAGGTACCCTCAAATTTGTTGTTTGTTGTTAGAGATTTTATTTTAATTTGTTACTTTGGATAAACTAAAGTTATACTTTTATTTTAGTTTGAATAAATTAGGAGTTTTGATTTTGGTTAGTTAGTTTGAATAAATTAGGGCTATAACTTTATTTTAGTTTGAATTATGAATTATAATATTATCGTTTTATTTTTATGAGTATATTTTATATAATTTTTTTTTTTTTTATATGTTGACCCCTGGAAAGAAATTTTCTGGATCCGCCACTGGTGGTCATGATATTGTGTTTAGTTTTAGATTTAAATAGAGCAACATATTTTATCGTAAATATAAATTAGTTAAGATGTGCAACAACTGTTTCAACTGAACACTCTATAACATAATATATATATATATACATAATCAAGAACATTTACTAACTACTTCTTTTTCTTTTATTTTAAATTAAAAGCTTGGTATAGAAAACAAAAGCTTGGAGGTGTTTCTTGGGTTGCGTTTGTTTTTTTAACTTTTAATTGCCGAATACTAATTACTGAATGCTGAGTGCTGAATGTTGAATCTAAACATTCAGACTCCGTTTGATTGTAAGGTTGAAAAGAAAAATAAATTGAGTTAGTTTTGGTGAAAATATAAAAAATAAGTTGAGTAATAAAGTGATATTCTCTTAATTTTTAAGGTTTTTTTATGAAGAAATTTAAATTGGCAGTGAAGAAAAATTTTCCACCAAAAATAAGTTGATTTTTTTTGTTTACCATCTTTACAATCAAATGGAGTTTAAAAATAATATTTGTTTTTTATTTTAAATGAAACTTTAAATATTAAAGTATTTGCATAAAACAATAATTTAAAATTTAGTATTAAGCATTCGGTAAAACTAATGCATCTTAATGTTATATATTTAATTATTAAAAAAAATAAATATTAATCTCATGATGATTTAAAAAAGTAAATAACTTATTTCACTTTTAAATATATAAAACTCTTTTATTACATATTTAAAGACAAAATCAAACACATTGTAGTCCAACTCGAAAGTAAAGAAGCCTTTGTGTTGGGATAAGTCCAAGGGATCGGATCGAACGGACAGAAGGGAGACACGTGTCACATAAGTTAACATGCGCCGCTCATTAATTTGTCGTGAACCGCACGCGTGGAAACATGGTCAAAATATGAGAGGCGAAAAGCTCAAAAGGAAAAAAATGAAAAAAAATTGTTAGTTTTAGATCGGGAGAAAGAAAGAAAAAAAAAGGAATATGAAAAAGCAAAAAGCGCTCTCGAAGTCGTCATTCGTGAAAAGACCCCTCTTTCGCAATTCCTCGTAATCCATGTGCTAAAATGCGCCATCTTTTGTCATATCTCATCTTGGCTCTCCCTCCATTTCTTTTTCTTTATAAATTATTATCACTTATTTCCAATTTGAGTCGCACTTTCACATTTTTTTTTCCGATTACTTTGCAAATTAATTGTGGTTGTGGCTTTACCAAATCACGATATAAATGTCATAATTCATACCTTAATATTTGATTCGCGTAAAAAAATTGCTAACTTCCCCCGGAAACATAACACATTTATGAGATTAATACACATATCCCTGGTCAAATTTTACTATTAATAAATCATACAAGTAATACATCAATATCTCATTAATAAAGAGTGTTTTTTTTTTCATATACACAATGTGAAAATATTATTTTGTCATGTTATATTTACAATGGTTTAAACAAATTATTAGAGTATTTTTATTTTATTTTATCTGAAATGCCTCCTTATAAACAAGCTATTGAAGAAGGCATGATCCGGGATAGTTGATTAACAACCTAAACTCTTGATTTAGAATATTAAGAATGGAGAAAATAAAACTAATGTATATTAATTCAGGTCTGAGAGAAATAAGAATGTCAATGTGTAACTAATAAACATTTAGACGTTGATGCGATTTCTTTTTGGTAGTGATACTGATGATGTGGTTTATACGAGTTGTATGTATATTATATCATTAACAACTCTCACACTCAACTAGTTATTTAAACATATGTGAGCTCAATTTCGTGTGAGCTTAGTTTTCCTCTGCTTTTACCAAAGTGCTTTTGTTATAATTTCTCTCTCTCTCAAAGAGTTTAAAGCTGCAACGGTATCAACTATATACGGAAGCTATGTGCGCAGGATAAGAGCTTCAACTCCCTTTCCATTTTCAAGCGACCCCAATACGAAATTAACAAACAGTAGTTGTTTAGAGAGAAGAAATTTTGGTGGTATATGTTTGATTGAGAGAGAGAGAGAGAGATAGGCAAAGGGAAAGGGAAAAGGGGTTCAAAAGCTTAGAAGTATGATGACCACTTTCAGTGAAAGGTCGATTTCTTTTGTGGACTGAGTGAGCGCTGAAAGGCTAAAAAAAAAAAAAAAGGGAAAAAAAACCCCAAAGCAAAGGCACTCGATAATCCGACCACCCATGCTTTGGTCCGCGTGCGTGCTTTGATGCAAAAGAACTGGCCCTTTTCCTTTTGCTGTTGATGGGTTGTTGTTTGATATAGAGAGAGATAGAGACAGAGAGAGAGAGAGAAGGGTAGCCTAGCCCCACTTAGATTTCAGTACCTTTATTGCAGGTTTTGTTCCTTGGCTTTGGATTTTTGGGGCATGCTCTTTGTCCAATTAGATTTGTTTCCCTCCCATAATACTATTCGGTAGATTCTCTTCTTATGAATTTTGGCTTCTTTCTCTTTCTCTCTCTCTTTTTTCACCATCAAATATGTGTCATTCCCTTGGGTGCTTAATCCCCGTTTCATTTGAAGACTTTTGGGGATGAGGGGTCATTGGTTGTGTCTTTTCCTCTTGTAATAAAAGTGGGTCTTTGAATTTTGTGGGTTTTGGTTGCAAAGATCCAATCATTTTGGGATGCTGATTGGTAACGCTTGAAAAAGAATAATTTCCAATTGGATTTTATTCTTTTTTTGTGGGTGTGAAGATTTGGTTGATTGAATCTTGATTCAAAGATGACTTCTGTTGAAGAGAAGCTGAAACCAGCAGGATTCATCAATGGGGCGCATACTCTTCTTGAAGAGATGAAATTGTTGAAAGAAATGCAGGATCATTCGGGTCAGTTTTCCAAGTCTTGTTTTTGTTCTTCTCTTACTCTCTAACTTTTTATATATTGATTTCGTGAATATTTGGTAAAATTGAACGTAATCTTCAGTCCAGCTATAGAGAGGTTTATGTTGTAAATTTCTTAATTTTAGGTGTGGGGAAGGCAATAAATTCGGAGCTATGGCACGCATGTGCAGGGCCACTGGTGACCCTGCCTCAGGTTGGAAGCCTGGTCTATTACTTCCCACAAGGGCACAGCGAACAGGTTTGTTTCTTCTTCTTTTAGTTCCTTAATAATAATAATAATAATACTTGCCCTTATTGCAAATTTTTAGTCCATTTAATGCTTGATTTTCACTCGGACATTGTGCACGTGCATTTTACTTGAGATACTGATAAACTAAAATTCACTAACTTTGGGTTAGTGTAATTTGTAAGTTATTATGATAACTCTCGTGGATCTATCATAGTGTGGAGTTTTACAAGTTGCTGTTGAGATTAAAGAATTGTAAATTATTGGAGTCTGTTTAACAAAGGATTTAGCAAAAGAGCGATCTTTTCATTGTGGCATAGAATTGTGTTTGATTTTTCAAATTGGTAGCGTATGCAATAACCATTTTTGGTAGATTGGCTCAACATCAAAATTAAGAACTGAGAAGATATATTGTCACTTCGTAGTATTGGCATTTCAACCCAATTTGGGCAGTAATAAAGAAAGAAGGATGTTGTTAATTGAGTTTCTAGGTGAGGGAAACATCATTATGCAGCTACAGCTGCATTAAGGGACACAATATTCTATATTCCCATTGATGTTTTAGGTGGAAGCCAGTGCATGGTACTAACAGTCGATCTGCACCTTAAGATAAATAAATTGGCCTCAAGCATGTTTTTTAGTCAGAGCAAATTCTCTGGCAGTTTCTCAACTTGTTTTGGTTTATCTGTAATGTTTTGTGATACCTATTTATGTATGCATTCTTGTTCTTGTTAACAATTAATTGTTAAACTTGTGTGACAGGTGGCTGTTTCCACAAACAGAACAGCAACTTCACAGATCCCTAACTACCCGAATCTCCCGTCTCAGTTGTTGTGCCAAGTTCATAATGTTACACTCCATGTATGTGCCTCTATTGAGACTAGCCTGGTCTTGAGCATAAACAAATACGTACCCACAACTAAAATACTTATTATGTGGTCTTGCTGTCTCTTTTGATTATAGGCTGACAAAGATACAGACGAGATCTATGCCCAAATGAGCCTTCAACCAGTGAACTCTGTAAGCTTAGCAACTCAATAATATGTTCAATTTCTCACTTTATTCAGATCCATTAAATCAAAAAAAAAAAAACACTAATGGTCAGCTTAGAACACAAACTTTGCTCAATTTGAATCCGTATGCACTTGTAAACCAGGAAAAAGATGTCTTCCCTATACCAGACTTTGGACTCAAGCCCAGTAAGCATCCAACTGAATTCTTCTGCAAAACATTGACTGCAAGTGACACGAGCACACATGGTGGCTTCTCAGTGCCTCGTAGGGCAGCCGAAAAGCTCTTTCCACAATTGGTAGGGTGTTTGTTTTCATTTTTCTTTCTTTTTTTAGGTCAAATGAGACAATGTGCTTTTTATGTTAAAATGTTCCCTTGTAGCATCTTCATTTTGCTTTCTCCATATCACTCGCAGGATTTTTCAATGCAACCTCCAACTCAAGAACTTGTAGTCCGGGACTTGCATGATAATACCTGGACATTTCGTCATATATACCGCGGTGAGGATTCTATCACAATTTCTCAATTTACTTCCTAATTATGCAACTTACAGTTAATGCTAAGTAGCTCAGTATGTGGTGCATTTCCTTGAAAGTTAATAGTATTTTCTTTTTTCTTCCTTTTTGTAGGGCAACCAAAACGACATCTTCTCACAACAGGTTGGAGTATGTTTGTTGGTGCAAAAAGGCTTAGAGCAGGTGATGCTGTTCTATTTATCAGGTAAGGATATATATAAATATAGACACATCTTACTGTAACCTGCATTTGTTTATTATTAGTTAACCTCATTTAGTAGTAATACTTGTAATTTTTGTGTTAGGGATGAGAAATCGCAATTATTGTTGGGAGTTAGGCGTGCAAATCGTCAGCAAACGGCTTTGCCATCGTCAGTTCTTTCTGCTGATAGTATGCACATTGGAGTCCTTGCTGCTGCAGCTCATGCTGCTGCTAACCGTAGCCCGTTCACAATTTTCTATAATCCAAGGTATTAATATATATATATAATTGCATTATCTAAGTCAATTAAATAATGTGCGTGTTTGTGATTACCTGATTTATTGTAATATCTGCTTATTTACAGGGCGTGCCCTTCAGAATTTGTCATCCCGTTGGCAAAATATCGAAAAGCAGTATATGGCACCCAACTTTCAGCTGGTATGAGGTTTGGTATGATGTTTGAAACAGAGGAGTCGGGTAAACGCAGGTAAGTTTGATGATGCTAATTATTTATCTTTTTTCCTTTTATCAACTTATTTTTAGTTGTCTTCAAGTCTTTGATTTTGATTCCTTTTTTGAACCTTTGCGCAGATATATGGGCACAATTGTCGGTATCAGCGACTTGGATCCGCTAAGGTGGCCTGGTTCCAAGTGGCGTAACCTTCAGGTGATTAATAGAGTTTAAACCAAAGATTAAACCTTTTAGGCTAACAAACAAACCCGAATGAGGTTTCTTATGAACTATTGCATTTGTCACATAAATTAGGTGGAATGGGACGAGCCTGCGTGTGGGGATAAGCAGAATCGAGTTAATCCATGGGAAATTGAGACTCCTGAAAGTCTCTTCATTTTTCCTTCTCTCACTTCTAGTCTCAAACGGCCTTTCCAATCTGCTTTTTTCGGTAAAAATTCATCTTCTATATTCTTTCTTCATGCATTCACGTTTACAAAATGTTCATGAACTTAAAGGTAAAACTTTATTGTAAACAGGAGCACAAACAGAGTGGGAAAATTTGATAAACAGACCTTTCATCCGTGTCCCTGAAAATCTAAATGCGGACCTTTCTAATCTTCCCAATCCATCTATGTCTAGCCTATGGTCAGAACAATTGGTCAAAATGTTGATGAAACCTCAAAGTGTTAACCATCATGAAGCCGTGGCACCTGCTATACTAGACTCGACCACAACCGAACCAACATCCCAAGCGGCTAAGGCTCAGACACAAGCAACTGCCAAGATGAATCCTCAACCTATACGATCCGAACACACAGTCCCACAAAATGAAAATCATCCTCGATTCCACTTGGCCCAAGCCAATACCGTAGAGCCAAACTTTTTGTCACAAACAAATCTATCCATAAAACCACAACCTCTAATCAAACACGTAAACCAGGCACCGGCCAGAACCCAAACTGAGGTTACAAAATCTGAACCAGACCAGCTAATCCAGTATACATCTGCTATGAATCAACACAATCTAGTTAATGATACGGCATTCCTTAACCAGAACAATGTTTCGTCGCAATTACAGTCGAGCCCATGGCTCACACAGCCACATTTGGATTCGAACATCCTCCACACTCAACAAATCGATGCACCACAACTAGACTCTTCTACTTTGAGCGGCTTACTTCCTTACCCCGATAATAACGAGTGGAATTCACATTATTCAAGCCAGTTTCTTAGGTCGCCAGGTTCTTCATCTGCCTTCAAAAAGCAAGAACCTGCTGTTAATCCTACTTCAATGGGCCATGAAATGCGGGGTCATCAAATGAATAATTCGAGGTTCTTGTCACAACCAAATCAACTTGCTCCATTGCCTCAGCCCGACCAAAATAGCCTTCAGTATGTATCTAATCAATACGGGTTGAAGGATTTGTCAGACGAGAGTCATAACCAACAAACCGATATTTATAGCTGTCTTAATTTTGATGGTAGTAATGGTGGTAGCACTTTGGTTGATGCTTCTGTCTCGAGCACGGTATTGGACGAGTTTTGCACATTTAAAGATGGCGACTTCCAAAATCCTTCGGATTATCTTGTGGGGAATTTCAGTTCAAGCCAAGATGTACAGTCGCAGATTACATCAGCGAGCTTAGCTGAGTCTCAGGCTTTCTCTCTCCAAGACTTTCCGGATATTTCTGGCGGCACTTCTTCAAGTAATGCAGAATTTGACGATAATGGTCTTTTGCAGAACAATGCTTGGCAACAAGTAGCTCCCAGGGTGCGAACTTATACAAAGGTAAAAACATTTCATGATCTATATCTATAGTAGATATCAAATCATTGATTTGTGCAAAATTACTGACATGGTGACGGGATTTGTTTTGGCTTGCAGATTCAGAAGGCGGGATCTGTTGGGAGGTCAATTGATGTCTCGAGTTTTACGAATTACGATGAACTACTTTCCGAAATTGAACGCATGTTTGGACTCGAGGGACTTCTTAACAACTCAAGAGGATCCGGGTGGAAACTGGTGTATGTTGATTTCGAGAATGATGTTCTCCTTGTCGGAGATGATCCGTGGGAGTAAGTTTTGTTTTCTTTATTTAAATGCTCAGTTGATTTTGAGTTTTAGTGTTTTCTTGGAATCAGAAACCGGTAATTTGACATACACGTTTGAGAACTATTTGAAATGAACTATGAGAATAAACTAAGATTCTTGTAAATAACACAAAAACTCTAAGCAAACAAGCAAGAATTCACATCAAGGTCTGCTTTTGTGCATCAACTCATGGGTACTTATGTCGATGCTGATTATGATTGATGATATGAATTTGCAGGGAATTTGTGGGGTGTGTACGCTGCATCAGAATATTATCACCGTCTGAAGTTCAGCAGATGGGTGAAGAGGGAATGCAGCTGCTCAACAGCACAGCGATGCAGCAGCAGGGGATCAACGGTTCAGGATCAGACTGTGGTCTTGTTTGGGATGGCCCCCACTGATCTGAATGATCACAGAACTCTCAGTTACCGCTTGCAATGGCAGTGGGGATCTGTTCTCGGCTAGAATTCTTCTGCTTGATCGGTATTCTGGATTTTATTATCAAATTATCGACAAACCTTGAGCAAGTCAGAGAAGTAATGTAGATGTTGAATCATTGTTGCTACTATAGAGTTTCTGTTTTAACTGTTGCGCAAGTTTGTAGAGGTGGAATGTAATGTTGGCAAAAATTATTAAAGCTCCCAAACAAGCTCAGTTGTACTGGAACCAATGTTCTAATGTTACTTTTATTAGTGAAGTAACACCTCGAACAAATTAAAACTCAAGATTTGCAACTATTTAAAGACAATTTGGGTAATTGGTGGATTTTGTTCGATGAATCCTTAGTCTTTAAGATAAAACTCCTCCAAGAATTACAGGTATGAAATATAGGTTTCCAGCACACAAGCTAGAAAGTAAATTCTAACTTCTAAGAACTCCCATAATTCCTATGCCATTTACTGAGAACATCATAAAACAACCGGAGATTCGGCCATTCTAAGAATACAAGTCAAAGAGATTCAACACAGTTTCAAATGGAAAACCAATTCATGTTAAAGAAGGCTCAGTTAGGTGCTAAAATCTACTAATATTGAGTCATTCATCAAAAATTCTAGAATATGAATGTGATTTTCTCATTCTTTAATAGTTCATTATCGAGAGAACTAAAAGTAATATCACAGAACAACAGATGCAAGTAAAAAACTTCTAATTTCCGCAACCTATCATCTTATATTGTCGGTTTGCAGCCCTAAGAATAACCCCGCCAAATGCACTTCCCTTATTCAGCATTACAAAGAAATCCCATGATAGATGCTAAAAACTACTAAACTCACACCAATTCTGTGTGAGACAAAAACAACCACTAGGAATACAAATTCATACTCTTACGGATTTCTGTAGAACAGCCGACAAATAAACCTCCGATTTTCCACCTCCATTTACCTTCTCTCCCACGATCCATTTCAGCTTTTTGTACCCAAAGCGTTCAATCAATTGAGTTAAAGCCTTTCTCTTTTCATCATTTGAACATAAATAATTGTCCAACCAAAGCAATCCGCCAGCTCTCAAAACACGATCTATATCGAAAATCAAGAACTCCAATTTTTCTGGCCTGCCCCCAACGTCCAATCCATTACCCGCGTGAACCAAATCAAACACATGGTCATAAAAGGGAAACCTATGATTTAAGCTCAGATACAAAGGAAAAAGGCCTCTTGCAGCTATGAATTCGCTAAATGGCGCATCGACGTTCAAAGTAGCAGTTACTACAGTCACATTCCTCTCTGCCATTCTAGCCGCAAATGTACCAGACCCACCACCAATGTCAAATCCAATTCTGATTCCACCACTTCCAAGAGCCAATACATCATCAATAATGAAATCATTTTTGCCCCTAATCTTCACAAACCTCTGATTCTCATACCCATTGACCAGATCAAAGCACCCAGCACAATCTCTATTCAATTTCTTCTTATTCAAACACTCCAAATTCTTGCAACCAAGACCACTCCAACTAAGAATTTTGTCACTCACATTCTTCCAAAGGGAAATTGGGAAAGGGTGTAAGCACAATTTAGGAATAGTCTTACCAAAGCACCTCCTTCTAGGCAAAGGCTCGCATCCTTGCAAAATCAGCTTCTGGGCAAGGCTCCAATCATCAGGGCAAGGTCCATTGGGCTTGTAATTCATATACTGAGACAACAAATCCACGGATTTCTCACAAGAATGACCCACAGATGCCACCATTTCAGTGATCCCAGTCCTGGAATCTTTACCCAGAGGAAGTGTGTGGTGCTGAAGAAAGAATCTGAGCTCGGTGGCTATATTGGGTCTTGAAATATCGATGCTTTCGTAACCCAAAAGCTCTTTCTCCATCTGGGCAAGTTTCTTTTGGGAAGAATCGATCTCTCTGAGGATGAGAGAGACTTGCTCAGAGATGAGAGAGATGTTCTTGTGAGGGAGGTGAAGAAGTGGGTGGGGTTTTGGGGATGATGTGAATGCGTAGAGGGCAAAAAGATTGGTGGTGATAACTGAAAATAACATTAAGAGATTCACGGCTGAAGAACAAAACGATGCACCTTTGAATCTAGCAGTTCCATCGCCTATTTTCAAAGAAACTGAACCCATTGCTGCGTTTCTGAGGAGAGAAGAAAAGAGAGAGTGAACTGCGTGAGATTTAGTAAAAATTAACAAGTGGGAGTGAGTGAGAGAGAGGAATTAATTAAAAAATAAATAAATAGTATTTATGATTATTATTATTATTATTATGTGATTAAGGAGAGATTAGGACAATAAAACTTTAATGTCTGTTGGACTTAAGATCTAAGATCTTAACCGTTTATTTTATGGAGATTATAAACTAGCGGTTGTGATTCACTCACTAGATCACGGTTTTGATTGTTTACGATCTATTTAGTTAGTTTATGATGAATGGCTGAGATGATATGATATGGTGTTGCTAGTTAAAAGTCAAAGCATCCAGCTCATGAGTGGAAATATTGACGAGTAAGGGACCCACACGTCAAAGTGGGAAGGAAAAGAAAAAGAGACGACTTTCGTCTTTAATGTTTCATACGACGCTGTTCGGAGTTGATCAGTAATAAGGGTGTTTTTCAGTCGAGTTAAAAATTAGGGTACTTCAAACTTTTTTAAAATTTTATAATTTGATTTTGGTTTTTATATTTGTAGAATTCAAATTTTTCTTAAATTATTTGGTTTTGATCTAGTTCGATTTTATTTAAATTTTTTTATATTGGTAAAACTTTAGTTTAAAATTGTACTAAAAATAAAAAAATAAAAGCAGTAAATCATTGCATTATGTTGTTAAAAAAATTGCACTAAAACTGTTAAAAAAAAACTGCACTAGGTTCGGAGGTGCATATAACTGAAAGGATCGTTGGGCACCTCTAATCTCCATATTAGTAAGATATTGTTCGCTTTAAGCTTGAGTCATCACCCAAAAGGCCTCATACCAATTGGAGCTTGCCCATGCTTATAAAGCCGTTAGTTTTCTTTATTTTAGTCAATGTGGGACTTTGGCTTGCCCACTCAACATTATGCATATGGGATTCCAACGAAAAAATGAAATGATTTTTCACTCTTTTATCTATGCATTTATATATACAATGCATCTCAGTTT
The DNA here is from genome assembly GCA_021464415.1 of Lonicera japonica. NCBI lineage: Eukaryota > Viridiplantae > Streptophyta > Magnoliopsida > Dipsacales > Caprifoliaceae > Lonicera > Lonicera japonica. Next base: position 3,087,427 of record CM038466.1, read on the forward strand.
AGTCTTTCTCTTGTGAAACAAATAGCAATTGATAATGCAGGTAGAATTGGAAAGCAAAAGTTGGAGGAGGGTGACTCATAATCGAGAGGAATTTTTTTTTTAAAAGTTTTGGTTGTTTAGGTCCAATTCGGGTAACCCGAATAGACTCGAATCAATCGGTTTCGATATTTGATTTTGGTTTGGTTTTTTTTTAGTTCAAAAAATTTCAAATCATAACAGATTGATTCGGGTCGTTCGTTCGGTTTAAAAATTTCTAACGACACTCTTAATTAGTAAGTCTAAGGCGATAACAATCACAATTATTACCGGTCGCCAACCCTACCTGCAAAAAGTGCACTGTTTTTTTTTTTTGCACATTCGAAAGCAAAATACAAAATGTACCTTATATAGTTTCAGACCAAAAAAGATAAAATACAAAATTATGGCGTGGCATAAGATCCTAATTAAATTATGTTGTGGCACGCACGGATTCAATTATCCATCAAAGATATTGGACGTGTCTAGAACAATAAGGTGGTTTGAATAACTTCGATTAACAAAGATAGTATTATCTCCTTTCTAATTCAATTTTTGCAAATAAAATGTATGAGATCAATCCTCTTCTCCCTCTTTCTCTTGTAGTTATACTAAGGAAAATACAATGACATTTCTTCTAAATAAAAAATAATAATAATTGTCGTTGTTCAGCAAAAGATAATATATAAAATTAACTCCGGCCACCAAGATAATCAGACATTGACTTCAAATTAGCATGTATTTTAAGTTTGTTTGTTATTTTTAAAGCCCAAAATTCAAATTGTCATCCAAGCCAAGGCTTGTACACTTGTATTTATGACATCGAATGAGAAGCAAATTTTAGTATATTACTATGTGTATACAATAAGGGGGCACAAATTGTACTTCTTTTTTTGTTTTTTTTACTAAATTTAAGGTAATCATACTCTTATTTTTTACATAATAACTATTTTTTTTTCTCCAAAACTATTAGTAGAAAGAAACACATTTGAAAAATTAAGAAAGCATGTGCCTCGAGCTATGGAAGGAGCAATTGTTGCATCACTATTAACACAAATCCAAGGAACCCAAAGCTTACACTAGTCCACTTCTGGCATGCAGCTTGTACGCATAGGTCTATATATGGAAAAATCAGATCTGAACGGGATTATAAGCAAAAATTTAGAGACCTAAATTTGGAGATGCTAGTTGATTAGGAATATTATTAAAATACTATTCTAGACAATGAAGTACATTTCATAAGAAAAAAGTTGAAAAATGAGATACTTTGATAAACCTTTTTTTTTTTTTTGGATACTTTGATAAACTTCTAAATTCTAATCAATAATTTACTCCTTCTGTTTGAGAGTAGGGATAGGTTCGGGACAGTTACTGCACCAAAACTCCTTTATCAAGTATCATAATAAAATTTTAGTACACTAAATTATAATACTATTACTATACCAAAATTTTTAGTATATCGAAAAATCGGTTCGGTACGGTTAGTAATGGTACATTACCAAAAAATTTATCCTACATTTAAATTAAAAAAAATTGAAAAAATTTAATAAAATGAAGAAATTTTAGTGACTAACTACTATGGCCCAAGCCAATTTTATCGGGTGACTTAATCGGGCTACAAATTAAAGCCTATAAACTAATATGGGCATTAAAAGAAGAGCCCAACTATCATGGGCCAACTTAGTTGAGTAATAGTTTGGTACACTTTGGTAATTAATATATAACCATAAAGTGACCTCGTGCCACCCTGAGTTTAGAAAACCGAGCTCGACTGATAGCTCCCTAAGTCAAGTTCCGACATGTGCAAAATCTTTGGTAGCCAACGGTTGGCACACTTCGTGAAGGGGATAAGTTGAGGTGTGCAAAAACGGTATTATACCATACACCACATATATGGTACAATTATCAATTTGTATGAACCAATACTGAAATTTAGTACAAATTGAGAATAGTACAACAATTTGGTACATCATTTTTAATACAAAATTCCATTCCCATTCAAGACAGGGCGCGACACGTAGAGGGCGGCCAAAATATACAAGAATGTGGACAACATGGGAATGTTTTGATGCTGGCCTCCCTCTAAATCGTAAGCACCAATGTCATGTCCCACCTTGCTTCCCTTCTTTGTGTGCATCCAAATAATAGTCGCTGAAGTTAATACTAATCTTTTAGCATTCTTCTGGAAAATCAAGCCCAGATAAATAAGAATTCTGACCTAAGAATAACTCTTTCCCACCTGATCCTCTTTCGTCCTTCCAAACTTTATTTTCTTCATCCAATCTATAAACCTTAAATTTTGTTGTTTTGTATGGAAATCAAGAAATCATCATTACCATCACTACTGCTATTGTCACTATTATCATCATCATCGTCAGATGAACTATTAGTACTGCTACTACCATCGTCACTATCATCGTCATCAGAACTATCATCATCACTGTCATCATCAAGTGTAATTGAATTTCATCTATATCTACATTGCCATACTTAAGGTGCCTCAAAATCATCAACAATTGTCAATGACCATGCGTGCCCATGAACCGCCAGGTCTGAGTCAACTGCCAAGTACTTCTGGTCACAGCCGCCACTCTGATCCACAGTAATGTTACGTACCCTATTTTTTATATGTTAATTAATATTTAGTATTTAGTATTTTATGTTTTATTATTTATTTTGTTTGAAGAAAATAGTAGTGGGTAGTTTTAGGAGAATTATTAGGAGTTGCGGTTGTTTGCAAACTAGATGGTTAATAGATTAGGTAGTTAATTTTATGTTATCTTACATATATATGTGTATTTTATCTTTGTCAAATAAAAATTACGTTGAAATAAATTTGAGATGTAGAGAGTTATTTGGCTCTTTTTAATGGAGACACGATTCTTCTTGAATTGAACCACTTTTGGAGGTTTCGCCCCTTGAAGCCAGCCAGGTTGTCTGATTTCCGCCCTATTAGTTTGTGCAATGTGACGTATAAGATTATTTCTAAGGTGATGGCTAACAGACTGCGACATATTCTCCCTCGTATCATATCCCCAAATCAGAGCGCGTTTGTCCAAGGGCGTATGTTTATTGAAAATGTGATTATGGCTTTTAAAACTTTGAGTTTCTTATATAAGAAGAATTCTGGGGCAGAGGGGTTGATGGCAGCAAAACTTGATATAAGTAAAGCTTATGATAGAGTGGAATGGGGCTTTCTTAGAGCGATCATGACTCGGTTGGGTTTTTGTGATAAATGGATCGCATGGACGATGGAGTGTGTCTCTTCAGTTTCTTACTCGTTCATTCTGAATGGGGTGTGCACCGGTTCGGTAAGGCCGCAAAGGGGTATTAGGCAGGGTGATCCTCTATCACCATATATGTTCTTGTTGTGTTCTGAAGGTCTGGATGGTCTTATCAGGGAAGTGATCAATTCTGGGGTGTTAAAGGGTATTGTTGTCGCTCGTGGGGGGGGGGGGGGGGTTTACTTGTCACATCTCTTCTTTGCTGACGATAACCTGATTTTTTGGAGGGGAGGGCCGCGTCAATGCCGGGTGGTACGGGCTGTGTTGGGTAGATATGAAGCGGCGTCAGGTCAGCGGGTTAACTTCGATAAATCGAGTCTGACGTGTAGCCTGAATATAAGCGATATGAGACAAAGATCGTGTGCTCGAGCGGCTGGGATGGAGTTGGTGGACTGTTTCTCTAAGTATTTGGGTATGGCTCTGTGTTTTGGGGGTAGCAAGAGGGCGATGGCCGGAGATATAAAGGAGCGAGTATTAAAGAAGATTAGAGGTTGGAGTCGTGGTGAATTTTCGAAAGGGGGTAAGGAGGTACTCGTTAAAGCTGTCCTGTAAGCAGTTCTGAATTATTTTATGTCTTGTATTCGTTTCCCCGAATACTTGTGTAAAGAGATCCATTCTCTCTGTGCTAGCTTTTGGTGGGGCGCGTCTAGTGGAAGATTCATTGAGTTTCGTGGGAGAAAATGTGTGCTCCTAAGGGAGAGGGTGGTATGGGCTTTAAAGATTTAAGTGCGTTTAATAGAGCAATGCTTGCTAAGGTTGGGTGGCGTATTCTGCGGGAGTCGGAATCTTTACTAGCTCAATTTTTGAAGAAGAAATACTTTTCATCATGTGGATTCCTCGAGGATAGAGTTCGGAGGTCGGGGTCGCTTATGTGGAGAAGGATTTGGTGGGGTCGGTCTTTTTTTTTGCAAGGTATCCAATGGCGGGTGGGTAATGGCGATAATATTCGGGTTTTCCAAGGTCGATGGGTTCCTCGTCCGTGGTCGTTCAAGGTGTGGTCACCTGGGGGATCAAACAGAGATGCGTTGTTGAACGAACTAATCCTTCCGTCGAGTGCCTAGGATGAGCACAAAGTGCAGTCTTGGTTTCTAGAGGTGGAAGTCCCTGATATTTTGTGAATTCCTGTGGGATCTCGAGCTAGGGAGGACATCCAAGTTTGGCATTTTGATTCCTCGGGAGAATATTCAGTTAGAAGTGGATACCGAGCTGCTCGTATGATGGTAGATCGGAGTTTCGGTTCATCGGTTCCTCTTGGGTCTTGGTGGAATACGTTATGGAGTCTGAAGGTGCCAAATAAAATTCGGGTCTTTTTATGGCGTGCTTCCTCGGATCTTTTACCGACTAACTTGGCTTTATTTCGTAGAAGGGTGGTGTCGAATACCCTTTGTAGTCGTTGTAAGTCTGGACGGGAATCTGTTTTTCACGCTTTGTGGGCTTGCCCGGTGGTGCAGCAGATTTGGGCAAGCTCGTGGTTTGGGGGCTGGTGCAATTCGGTGATCAGATGGGGTAATTTTTGGGAGTTTTATTCAGAGCTGTAGAAATTTGATAAGGCTTGGAACGCAAAACTTTTTGTTATTTGGGCTTGGTACATTTGGGTGGATCGGAATGATAGAGTGTGGGGGAAGCCGGGCCGATCTGACTCTGCTTTGCTAGCTGCTGCGGAAGCCTATCTTGAGTCATTTTCGGAGGCAATCAGGTCTAGCGGCTCGCCTTCAACGCTGAGGGTGGCTGCATGGGTTAAACCACGTGTAGGTATGGTCAAAATTAATGTGGATGTTGTGGTAAACCCAATATCTGGGCGGTCTGGATTGGGGGTGATTTGTCGGGATGAAATGGGTGGGGTTATTGGTGCTAGGGCGATCCCTATGTTCGCTTGCATGGGTATTGAGGAGGCGGAGGCGCTGGCGTTATTAGAGGGATTGAGATTAGCTGTGTCGCTGGGAGTTCAGTCTGTAGAGATTAATAGTGACTCTTTGCGGGTGGTAAATTTGATTATGGCTAAATCTCCTCCGTATTCGAATGCGGGCATCTTTATTCTTGATTTTTTAGATCTAGCGGAATCCTTTAGTAGTGTGATGTGCTCTTATATTCTAAGATCCGCTAATGAGGTAGCCAATGCTTTAGCGGCCTTTGCTATCTGCGCTTCTTCTTTACAATCTTGGGGGGCCGATGTCCCGGATTGGTTGAATACTTTGGTTTTGAATGATTTATTATAAGTTGATTGCTTTGATTTCAAAAAAAAAAGTGGGTTTCTCTTCCTCATTTTTAATCTTATTTTATTTTACGACAGGATCGTATCATTTGGTATTAAATGTGGTTCATCATTGAGTCATCTTCATGCCTCAACAATTAGAGATTCTAATAGAGATACGTGAAGAGTTTATAAAGTTTGAAAGGAGCATGCATGAGCACTTTATTGCGACACTACGGATCGTAAAAGAGCTCAAAAGTATGATCACTACCGATGTGTGAGATCCTAAGATTCCGTCATTGGCTATGGTGAAAACAAAACCTTCATCATATTCTCTTCGGAGTTTGCGTCAAAAAAGAATTGCTCTAACATTTTTGCATAACCTTCCATCCTCGCCAAAGGAAGAAAATCTTCCCAAGAAAATATTTTAGTTAAGGGCATCGATCGAAGAGGTGTAGTACTCGGCGGGCGGGTAAGAAAAAGATACGTTGCTCACTATCTCATATAAAAATCCCATATCAAAAGTTCGCTGTAAACTTGTATCGAAAGGTATCTAAGCTTTATCCATGTGCAAGGAATGACTCCTCCAAATATTTTAAAGGAACACACTTCAAATCTTATTTTTGCAATATTTATCAGAAAGGGACTATAAAACACCCGGTGTTTATATTAATGTAATTAAGTTCCATTTGGCTTGCTTGGTGTGGAAAATGTTGTAAATGGTGACTATGAATGAAAAAAAATTAAGATTCCTGCGTAGAAATTGATATCGTCCACCAAATTTGCAAAATTCACCAAAAATTCCTTTTAATTCCTTTTTAAGAGAATCCAAAGTACGTATGTATATTTATGTACAGAACCATCATCTTGTATATTTTATTGATTGACATGAGTGGTTTTGTTATTCACGCTTGTTGGACACGTAGTATATGGGTTGTTGGATAATTTATTTATGTTCAAACTCATTTTAGTCATTCTAAGATAGGTTAGTAATGCTCCAGATCTTAATTACAAATGTCATCCTAATAATTAAGGCAGGGGTGTTACAATTTGGTATCAGAGTATAGGTTGACGATTACTTGGGCTTATTGGGGGCAAAATGTGTTATGATTCTCGATAGTTATTCCGGTGTATGTAAATAATTATTATCTTTGTATTCCTGAGGTCGTGTTTATTTTTTATATCTTGAATTCTGAGAATGGTTTTGTATCTTTTAGCTCATCTAGAGCTTATTAGTCCACACGGTGTGACATGTTGTTTTTTTATTGATTTTAATTGTTGTGGTTATCGAGTTAGGCATTTGCATTATAACCCTGTGATTTTGGTACCACATGATGTAGGTGTATCACGGGGGGGGGGGGGGGGGGGTTCTTTTTATGTTTTACCGATGTGTTACGTGAAGTGGTAGAATTATTCTTTCGATGGAAAGTTAATAGGTTTTAACCTCGTTGTACCGTCTGCTTGTCGTTCCCTAAGATCGTTTCATTTATTTTATTTTTGGATTTGATTTCTATCTCGTGTAACCGTGGCTAATCTCCTAAGGAGATAAGATTGGATATAATTTTTGGGGCAAAAACTAGTCTTCTTTGGTAGAAAATTTGAGGTGATTAGATAGGTGGCTCGGGAATTGGCCAAAGTGATTAATCCTCTTAGAGTACGAAGAGGTAAGGATCTTATTAGTCGTAGCCGATGGACTAAGACAAAGGATTGTTATGAATGTGGGTAACACGGTCATCATGGAAATGAGTGTTCATTCTTGCAGTTAATGGGAAAGGAATGAAAAAGGAGTTTTGGATTTTAGTAAGGACGTTAGCAATCTAAGCTTGGTATGCGCTTGGGTAGTCAGGGTATCTTACGAAAGGATATTTCCTCTGAAAGATTGATATTTGTAGGGAATGAATTCTTCCTCAGCTGTCTATTAAACCACCTGATGTATAATGTTCAGTTGTGGAAGAAATAGGATATTCGTAGTAGAGTTGTTCCTTGTGAAGAGATATAATGAATTAACTGATGGACCTTATTTTATGATGATTTGCTTTCTATAAGTTTTCATCATATCTTATATTATGTAAATTATGGTTTAGTTATATCTGTGGGAAAAACTTATGGCAGGAAGACAAAGGGATTGTGGTATATTGTCATGATTTCATTTGCACCTTTTCATGTATAGTTTGAAATTGCTGGATAATTCAATATATTGGTTAGACGATGATAACAACAAGTAGTAGTGTGAGGATTACTAATTAGATTGAGGATGACAACATTTGAAAACTATTATAATGTGTAATTCTGAATTTTTTAGGAGGAAATTCCATTATATACATATTCATGTATTTTGGTTATTTTGGATTTAAACTAATGGATATGGTGTCATTTAGGGATATAAAGAATTATCCATTAGAGATGATTTTAGGTTCACTTGATTTATCATTATGTTTCTGAATCTTTTGGACATTAGGAAGTGGGATATTTTAACTAATGAAGTTTCAGATTATTGTAATTGTTGATTCGATAAATGGTTTCATATAATATATCCTTAGTAAAATCAGTCTTATGGAGAGACTAAGAGATTTAAATTAGTCACTTAATTAAGGTTGAAAACTTTCATAGTAATAGAAAATTATTTTGCATTGTTGTATAAAATTATTATGGTTTTCCTTTTCAACTAAGTGGCATCATTGGTTAAACATGTGGGTGCTCAATGTCATGATTTAGGAATATGGTTCCGAGTGTCATAGATACTAAAAAATTGTCCAACTTGTGTTCATTCACATTAAATATTGTGGTGTTGTGAGATTCATAAGATTTTGAAGAATTTGGAAATATATTTAAATGAATGGGCATACCATTATAGTTTCTTTGAATTTGGAATTGTGATTCTTTATACTTACTTAAACTTGTATGATTTGAGTTTTGTCTCCATAAGATATATTTTGTCAGTGTAAATTAATCATGTTATGATATGAGTATACATGGTGATCAATTGAATAGTTGTGGTTCGTGGATATATCATCTATTTAAAAGAATTTTGAGATATATTGTCTCCTCTTAAATCATTATAAGACTTCTATTTAATAAGGAAATTTTATTTAAAGGTTTACAATTATGGATTACATATGGATTATAAATTGAAATCATAAAGGAAGATGAATTAGTTAGTGTTGTGGATTGAATCATAATTACTTTTTATTATGGGAACTGATATAAAGCATAAGTTTCACATATTGTGGATGTGGATATGATTTCTTAAAATGGATTTTGGATTTATGTTTACGAGGAATCTTTTGAACCGTTGAAAGGGGTTATTCTTGTAGCACTTCTAACTGTAAAGATTCCTTATATTACATAAGGAAATAATATAGCTTCCATTAGGCATATTGAAGATGTAAATCGAGAGTGTGGAGATAATCTAAACCTTTTATGGTATTTTAGGGAAGTGATTTGTTTTACCTCAATTAAGGATCGAAATGTATTGGATATTTGATACTTAACGTAATTATAGTATGATCTTCTATTTAGAAATGGGTGCTTTATCAATGAGTCTTATTCGGACATTATAATCGATAATGGTTATTGGAATACTTTTTACCATTGAGTTTAATTGCAATTTACGTTTCACTTCTTAATTTTTGGGGAAAGTTTGTAAAAAGTTTTGAAAAATCATTTAAGATGATTTGAGCATGTATATCGAATACTCGAAGATATGTTAAGGACTTGCATTTTAGGGTTTTGAGAAAAATTTGATGGAACATTTACCTTTAGTAAGATTTGCGTAAAATAATAGTCTTCATGCTAGTGTAGGCATGGTGCCTTTTATGGTCGTCCCTATAGATCCTCAATTGTTTAGTATGAAACTCGTCCAAATTAAGTCCTAAAGCGGTAAAATCAAGTACTTGGAAATGGAGCCGTATTACTCCTTAAGCTTTGTAGATATATTTGTGGATATATTATGAAATCAAGGAAGAAGTATAAAAATTAGAAACCGACCGACCAAGATTTACGACAAGTGTCCTAAGTTATTCACTTTAGGAACACCATCGAAAATTTCAAGGACGAAATTTTATTTAGTGGGAGAGATTGTAACACCCGATATTTATTTTAATGTAATTAAGTTCCATTTGGCTTGCTTGGTGTGGAAAATTGTTGTAAATGGTGATTATGTATGAAAAAATTTAAAGATTCCTGCGTAGAAATCGATATTGTTCACCAAACTTGCAAAATTCACCTAAAATTCATTTTAACTCCTTTTTAAGTGAATCCAAAGCACGTATGTATATTTATGTATAGAACCATCATCTTGTATATTTTGTTGATTAACACGTGTGGTTTTGTAATTCACGCTTGTTTGACATGTAGTACGTGGGTTGTTGGATTCTTTATTTATATTAAATCCATTTTAGTCATTCTAAGATGGGTTAGTAACGCTCCAGGTCTTAATTGCTGGTGTCATCCTGGTACTTAAGGCGGGGGTGTTACAGACTAAATTTTTCTTGACAAAGAAATAATCCAATTTCAATTGGGATCCTGGAGGAATTATTGGTAAAAAAAATTAAACCTTAAGGACAAGGTTTTTCCCCAGGAGTGAAGGATTTTTTTATTTGTTAATTAATATTTAGTATTCTATGTTTTATTATATATTTTGTTTGAGGATAATAGTAGTGGGTAGTTTTACGAGAATTATTAAGGGTTGGGGTTGTTTGCAAACTAAATGGTTAATATATGAGATAGTAGAGTAGTTAATTTTATGTTATCTTCTATATATACTTTATATATGTCAAATAAAAACTACGTTGAAATATATTTGAGATACAGAGAGTTATTTAGCTCTTTTAATAAATACATGGTTCTTCTCGAATTGAACCACTTTTAAAAGTTTTACCTTCTCAAAGCGGGTTTCTTTTCCTCATTTTTAACCTTATTTTATTTTATGATGGGATCGTATCATAATATAACTATTTTCTCCATGATATAAAACATAAATACAAGTGTACTCTCGATATCTTGGTGGACCATACTCTATCTGCTTTCCCTTGCTCTGTAGAATGTTAACTTCTTCAACTGTCTGTATATGGCCATCACAACATAGTCATGGTCCTTCAATGTAGGATTGCAGAACAAGATGACTTTCAACGTGTAAAAACTTTTGACGTCTTTCAGGCCCTGCCGAAACAAGTGTGTATTTAAAAAAATCAAAGCAAGTATTTTATTTTTATTTTTTCCTTTTTTGTCCCATATAAGAAGAATATTGAACCTTACATGGGTTTCCGCCCAAAGGGCATTAAAATTTTGTGCTATTAAATGAGGACTTAGATGAGTGTGGTTCACCCTAATCGCCAACAACCTTGACCAAGTCTCCTGGTCTATTTGGTTTGGATATCTCCAATTCTCCCGTTACGCGATTTTCTCTCCTTCAGTTAGCCAAACTTGAAAACTTTTGTTTATTTACATAATGTTTCTTCTTCAGTTTTCAGGAGTAACATATAAAGCGAATAAAAAAAATCTTATCGTTTTTTTTTTGCAAGGGATTAGTTTACTGATTCTGAGCAAATGTTTAAGGGTGATAGTATTCCAATTTTGCACCTTGTAAAGGAAATCAAGACAGGAAAATCTATGAACTCCTAACATAATCATTGGGGTAAAACTACGAATTGTTGTAAAGAGAGCGATTTAGTCCACGATTTAACCTGGCATTTCCTTATTATTGATTTTTGTCAATATTGTTTATGTTTATATTATTCGTAACAGTTCCGTTTCCAACAGGCTCGTCATATATACTCGATGCCGTCAATTATCCGGTACGTATATTCTTTTTCAACCCTGTCTTATGGGGGGATTTAGTAAAAACACGGCGGGGCTTGTATCCTCCAAAATAACCAACAAACCTTGAGACGATTCCACACATTTTTTTTTATGTATAAGCCTCTGGAAAATCAAGGTGGTAAATCATCTTTGCTAACGTACTATCAAAAGGATGAGACGACGATGAAAACTACAATTTATATTGTTATATTTATCATTATCTTCATAGGGTAGCATCAAGCAAGGAATTAGTTAATTGTGGGCGTGGGGTTTTGGTGAAAGCAAGTCTCTCCGGCCAAGTGGTACAAATAGCTCGGAAGTGAGTATGGTCTTCGAGTGATTTAACCTTTTCTTCTACAATTAATGACAACACGTCAACGTTTAGCAGGGACTAACACTCCATTTGTCAATTCAAGAGTTAATTCTGATCTAATATGATCTGCACAAACAACATAATTTTAGAGATTTAATCAGTTTCTACTATCGAATTAAGTAATTTCTTTTTTTGGTAAAATTTAAAATTTTATAAAATCAACACACAGTTACAGGACACCATAATACAAAAACCAGTACACCAATTATGATGCCTAAACTATTTACACAAGACAACACTTAAATCAAAACTATACAAGAAGTATACTATCTCTTTGACCCTACTCCATACACATTACCCAATTCTCATATGACATTATTCTCCATTTTTAATAGGCTCCTATGATCAATTCCCCAACCTTGGTCAAAACTTGTTTCCAATCGTAGCCTATATTCCTGAATATTCTATAGTTCCTCTCCTGCTAGATAAAATAGACAACAGCAGCTAGAGATAGAGTTATCATCTTGCACTTGAATTCTCTTCGATTACATTCAATTATATATTTTCTCCTTTCGAGCTCCTAGTCACCCACCTCTCTATGTAACTTATTCCTTCGTAACACTTCCAACATATATATGCATTTAAAAAATGGGCATATGAAGAATAAATGGTTTTGGCTCTCTACATTATCATTACATAACACACACTAATCATCCTGAATACACCCCTAAAATTTCAAGGTGCCCTTAGTTAATAATATTCTTTTGTACACCATCCACATAATTACAGCTAATATAGGAATATTACCTTTGAACCACACTATTTTATACCAAGAATCATTAGCTATAGTTCTCCTGATTACATTCTTGGCATACTGATTAGTAAACATACTAGTACCACTTGGCACCCACTCCACATGATCACTAGCATTTTGACCTAGCTAAGGTAAGTTAGACACCACCTTCACAAGATTAGTGGAAGTAGCTCGGGGAAAATTCCATTTGTCGTCATGGATAAAATTTACAAGTCTACTAGTAATAATACTAACAACATCATACACAATTCTTAGCCTAAATTTCTTCACTATTGGTCCCCCACTGTACCATTAATCATGCCATGTAAAGATATTTTCACCCGTACCAACTTTGTATGTAATGTAAGAGCAAAAACAATCCCTAAATTTCATTAACTTCAACCAGGTCCGAAGCACCAGGGGGACACCTGCAGGTCCACAAACATTGCCCCCTTATCACATATTCATGACACCACTTCACCCATAAGATATCTTTTTTACTGGATAGATCCTACAAGTGCCTAGCCATGTTAGCCTTATTGCTTCCATAATATTGTATGCCTAGACCACCCTCCTTTTTGGGAAGACAAACCTCAAACCAAGCTACATTGGAGTTGGTTTTCCTCACTTCAGATCCACCCCATAAGAAATTCCGTAACATACTATCAATTCCCTTTAGCACACCTTTAGGAAGAATGAAAATTCTACTCCAATAACATTGCACACTCAACAACACCGTAATGATGAGTTGTATTCTACCAGTATAGGATAAAGCATTAGCATGCCAGCTTAGAACCTTTTTTTAGGATTTTTTGTTTTAAATCGTCACAGTCACTAAGCTTCAATATAGTAGATATTAGCGGAACCCCTAAATATTTGACAGGGAGCTGCTTTAACTCCATTCCCATCACTCTACATATGTCTTCTTTTATCCTATCATCTACACCAGCAATAAAAATACTACTTTTTTGCAGATTCAGTTGTAAACCAGACATTCCCTCAAAATTTTCTAATGTATCTTTAAGCACTCTAACAGATTATACATCAATAGTAGCTAGCAAGAACAGGTCATCAGCAAAGCACAGATGAGAAACTTATAGTTACTCACTCCTCGAATGATATTTAAATTTACTATTGTGAATATTGCTTCTTAACAAACAGGAAAATGCCTCCATAACAAGTAAGAAAATGTAAGGTGATGTGGGATCACCTCAATTCTTTCTTACCACTAAAACACCCTTCCAAGAAACCATTCATACTTATAGAGAAGTGAGCGCTACTTACACATTGCTTGGTCCATACAATCAACACAACTGGGAATTGCATCACCTTCAAAACATCAAGTAAGAATTGCCAATGAACATAATCATAAACCATTTGTAAGTCAATATTCATAACATATCTAGGTAGTCCCCCTTCTCGATGATAATTCTTTATAATCTCTTACATGAAAAGTATGTTATATACTATGTCCCTCCCTGTAATAAAAGCTAATTGATTTTGCCTAACCAAAACAACCATCACTTTCTTCAACTGATACACTAGAACCTTAGGGATGACCTTATAGATCACATTACAACACACGATAGGCCTAAAATCTCGCATAGTGTTAGGAACAACCACCTTAAGAAGCAAGGTCAACGCATTTCCATTCCATGCTTAAAGAATTTTACCATTATTAAAAAAGTCATTCACATCTGCAACTAAGTCACCACCAACACAATCCCTAGAGCTTTCTAATTATTAATAGAGAAAAAAGCAAGTTTGATTTCCTCTTCAGTGACCTTATTACACAATTCTCTTTGCTGATTAGGATTCAATCTTTTGTCAATAACTTGTTGCAACATCCCAATATGACTACCCAATTGTTGTTCCGTTCCTAAAAACAGACTAAACTAAGCAATAGCTTCATTATGTACATTATCCTCCCCACACACCCTATCACTCGCAAGAGTGTAGATGCCCATCACCTTATTCCTAACTTTATGACCAGTAACTTTCTTGAGAAATATGTAGTATTTTTATCACCCACATCAAGCCACTCCACTTTAGACTTTTGCTTATATAAAGCTTCTTCGTTTTTACACAGAATAGCATATACCATTTTACACTCCAACTCCTTATTGCGAGTGGCATCAGTAGCATTCCCTAGTTGTATAGTTCTCTGAATCTCGTGTAATTCACTCTTGGCTTGCATCACCCGAGTAGAAATATTGCTATAATGTTTAGTATTTAAAGCTTTCAACTTAGGTTTCAATCTCTTCAACCTCATATACAATTGATACATTTTTGTCCCCTCACACCCTTCTAGCCATGACACTTGAAGAATGGTGTTAAATTCATGGTTATTCATCCAATAGTCAAAATCTAAAGGGTTTTCTGCCATTTCTCATTTGCTTATTAATAGTAACAACAATTGGACAATGATCAGACAGTCTAGGTGGAACTATCTCAGCCTTAGAATTAGGAAAGCATAACCCCCAATTATCATTTTAAACTACTCTATCAATTCGGTTCAAAATATAAGCCTTTCTCCTCGCTTGTTATATCCCCAGTAAAAGGTAATCCCTTAGTAAACATGTCATCTACCTCAATGTCATGCATACACCAATTAAAATCCTCTATTTCAGCCCTATCAACCATATTCCCTCCTATTCTTTCCTCATGAGTTCAAAAAATGTTGAAATCACCCATCAACATCCAAGGAAACTACCCCATAACATTGTTACTGCTCCTTAAATCCCTCCATAAATCCGATCTTTCTTTCATAGTATTGTACCCATAGACACATATCACAACAAAAACTTTCTGAGTTGATTTAACAGTGACCAAACAGTCCGCGAATTGAGTATTAAGCTACAACAATTGAATATCAAACACCTCCGGGTTCCACGTAATCCAAACACGCCACACCAGTATTAGGAGTAATATGAACCAATTCCCAAGTAGGAATACACAAACTCTTCACCCCAGCTACATTACATATTATCACCTTAGTTTCCATAATACACAATAAAATCAACTGATAATCAAAGATAACTTTCCTGATTTCAGTATGTTTGAAGGCAACATTTAGCCTTCTAATATTCCATGTACCTAGCTTCATTATTTAACTTTGGAGTTCTTAGCTCTACCTCCACCCCTTTTATGGATCCTCTTCTTTTTCTTTTTATGCCCCTTATCAGGAGCGTTTGAAAAATTCTCTTCCCCTTCTTCAATGCACCCTAAATCTTCAAAACTATTTAAGCCCTCATTCATGGCATTACTACTAGTATTTGAGCATTCTAAAATTTCCCTAATATGGACACCACTATTATTAGCCTCACTTGGCTCAGTAATACGTTTAGCTATAATAGAAACAACACTAGCCTTCTCATTCATTGCATCACCTTGTACACTCTGAGGAGATCCCCTAGTTCCAGTTATGTTAATCCATTCATCTTCCCCACCAATTCCACTATCAATATCCTTTTTTTTGATCACCCATTGCAGCACCACTTTTGATTTTCTGGGACACCTAGCATCAGTGTGCTAAAAAATTCCACATCCTTTACAAGAAACAGGTATCCACTCATACTCAACCTTCTACCAATATTTATTACCATTCTCGTCGGACAAAAGCACCATTTCGGGTAGTGTAGTGCCCATCTTCATTTCTACACACACCCTCGCATATGCTAATCTTTCTTTTTCTGCAGTCATTCAATCTATAAACAGTGGCTTTCTTATAATACTAGCCATTTTACTCAGTATTGTTATGGACCACATGTGTAACTTGAGATTTGGAAACCTAACCCATACAAGGACCTCCACCATGTCTTCTCTTTCCAAATTAGCTTTATTAGTCCACGGCTTCACAATGAGAGGTCTATTATCAAATGTCCATGGCCCAGCCTTTATCACCTCCACCCTAGCCTCCACATCTTTAAACTCTACAACATAAACCCCAGTTTTTAACATAAAAACTTTGAGAACCCTCATATTTTCCCCATTTTCTTTCAAAAAATTTCCTCATCACATGGAAAAGAGGTTTTGAACCCAAAACATACACAATTAGAGCCTTTTTCCATTTTGCCATTTCAGTCTCAACATCTTCCTTACTATAGCATACACATTTAACACAATCAATCTCATTTGGAGGGATAAAAGTTAACTCAGCCCCGAAGATTATCTCCCTATTAGAAGCCACTACCTCTGACTAAGTCCTTCTCTCAGTCTTCATTTTTCCCATATTCAGTACAGTTTCCCCCAATGGAGGAAATTGTATATCAAAATTATCTGATCCCTCCCCCTTGCTTCCCTTCAAAGTATTCCTTTCCTGAGGCACATTCTCATAAGTCAGATTATCCTTTTTAGCATCACCAGAACCAGCCTCAATATTATTAAGTTTCTCCACCAAGACATTCAAACATAACCTCATTTTAGTGTTCTTTTTTGTTTTTCTTGTTTTAATCAATTCAGCAATAATATTTTGTATCTGAGTATCCTTTACATTACAATTTTCTAGATCTACAATCGAACCATCAGAGGAAACAATATTTAGTGCCTTACCTTGTAGTTCCTCCGCTTGCAGACTCATTGCCATGACCAGATTGCCATTCTCCGTCCTCAGTTCAATGATTTTCGCTGCCATTTTATGAGCATCTGCGATCACAATCAATAACATCAAGTGACAACTCACAGAGTCAGTCATTAGAGCACCATTATCGTCACTCTTCTCTGCCCTAGTTTTTTCCAACGCCACCTCACGATCCAATCCAATAACTGGGTACTTAAGGATATTCCATTGATTACCAACAAAACCACAAGCAAAAAATTCCTTCACTGGAGCTTTGAGCCTTACCAACTTCCGAATTCCCCCACCATTAACCGCCATTCAAAACTCAATCGAGTTAAACTAAGGCTTGAATCGAGAGGTTGAGGACTGAGGATGGACTGGTGGACAAATGAACGGTGCAGTGGAGTGGAGTGGTGGACAATCAGTAGTGGAAAGGCGCGATATGAGATAGAGAAAGACTAAGTAAGTAATTTTGACTTCACTTGTTATTTATGTTATGAGAATTTAGTACGTACGTAGGGCAATATATGTATATATGATTCCAAATCTTTCACCAACTTGGTCTTCTTTTCAAGTCTCCATCCGTTAGAAAAAGAGAACTAAAAGACTTCACACCGACCTTTTTTTTGTAATAATATATATTGAATTTCTTATTTACCGTTCTTAAGTTAATTAATTTAAGTTAGTATTATTCCACTTCGGGGAGATAAAGGGATGATTTTTTTCATAAAACTTGATAGAGATAATCTCTATAATGAGTAAAATCATCCCCACCAAATTTCTTCAAAAAAATCAACCAAAAAATAGGTTAACTAATAAATTAATATATATGCACATATATGGACATTGAAATTTCAAATGTTTAGTTTATTCACTTTCCATTTGAATATTTTAATGAAATTTGGTTGAGATTTTCTACTCATTATAAAGATCATATCCACTAAATTTTATAAAAAAACTACCCATTTACTCTCGAAATGGACAATTAGTTAGTTAATTTGAAAATGATCCTTAAGAGAACGGGACTAATATATATTATATTTATGTATATATATAAAGACTTTGAGATTTTTGAAAATGGACATGTCTAAGAATTTATTTTTTTTGCAAAAGAATTTAGGAATAATATATTTGTAAATTAAGGGTCTATCTTTAACTAAACTCTAAAATGAGTGCAATGTTAACTTTGCAGTAAATTTTTGGAATATAATTTTGTATGGTACGTGCAAAATTAAATTTACATTGTATGTTTTTAACAAATTATTATGTCTAAGAGCTAAATTGACAGGACTTTAAAGTTATTTCAACAAGTTACAAATTTAAATCTATTTGTTGATAAAAACATACATGATAATTTTTTTAAGTTATGCAAAATTAAATTTGTGGTCCTTGTTTTTTGATAAAATATATAATAATGTAAGGAATTACTAGATATCATATCAAATTGGATATGCATTGCGTTTGCCATCAATTATAGTATATATATATACACATTGTTGTGAAGATAATGGTTCTTTAAGTGAAAATAAAAACAAATAAAGAAGACAGCCCATTTCAGGGATAAATTGATGGATTTTGTTAAAATTCGTTACAAAATTTGATTTGCTCTATAAATCCAATGGATATATAAATGTTAATTTTTATATTTCAATTTATTATCAAAAAAGACATTCGAACCAATTTACAAACTAACCAATTATTAATCACAATATGACTTTAATCAAATTTTATTGGTGGACAAATTCTCTCTTTAACTATCAGTAAATGGCTTAGTACCAACAACTAACCACTCTTTTACGAATAGAGATTAATCAAGATATGCAAAAGTTGGTTCATATACCCTATGATACTAAATTGTATCCGGATCAAAAGAAATAACATATTCTCTCTTAAGGACGTGAACGGTTAATTTTTTTGTGAAACGCTTGTTATACTTTTTCTTGTGCAAAAAAAAAATTGTTGTGTTCGTATATCTTTGCCATTTGTTTTTTTATTTAAAATAAAATACAAAGTTATTTGTCAAATGATTAACTTTAATTAAATCAACAATAAAAGTCGAGAAACCATTACTTTTTGGTCCTCAAATAACATGTTAATCGTAGACAATCACATAAATATACGAACAAACTTTTTCACCCTATTAATGATAGACATCAGAAGTAATTTTTTATAAGATTTCCATTTTGATTTGGTACCAAAAAATATAAAATTACTATTTTGAGACGAATTAGAGTGTAAGCTCTTCGTCCTCACATAGCCACTGCAAGTTAGCACTAAATTAAATTTACAGTAAGACCTCCGGACAACGTGATTGGGAGCCCCATCTTGTGAAAGTCCCCCTACCTTATTATGATCCTGTTGTGATCTTGTATTATTTTACTCCTAGACTGTGTTTGATGCACAAAATTAAAAGGTAAGATAAGATAACTATCTTATTATATATTTGGTGTTCGTCGAAATTAAATATCGGGTCGGATTATTTATTCCATTAAAGCATTTTATCCCACCTGGTTAACGGCAATATAAATTCAAGACGTTCGAGAGTACCTCAGGGTGTAGCTGATCAATTATTTAATAATTTAGAGTAGTGCTTTAATCTAAGATCCACCACTGATTACATCGGTTATAATCTTGTCTTTCAAGTTTACTGCTTCGTGATCCTCAAATCCACAAACGTACTGAAATTCTGATTCTACATTTGTCTACAAACAATGACCAACGAGAAGAATAAAAAGGTACTACCACAAAATCATCAAAATTAATTCTCACAAAATGTGAAGCAGGAAAGTAACCTCATGATCATTATAAGTATAAACAACAAAAACAGGAAGAAAAAAAATGTATGATGGACATGAAAATTTGCCCAACCATAATTGCAACCCGAGAAATGCTAGTAAACTATAAATGTCCTACTCATCCATAAATTATCAAGGCGAAGTTCCAAAAAAACAAAAAACAAAGAGAGAAATAAATAGAATTTGATTCTATTTGCGCCAAAACCAAGAGGACCGAGTAAAAGGCTGGGCCGCAATTAACAATCCCTCCTCAAAAAACAAGAAATTTACAAAGGGGTGACGTTTAAGTGCATTATTATGTACCTGTTATCTCCCTATCGAGTTTCATTCTTTTTGAGCTTTGCACCTCCTGAATGCCACTGACCCGCTGCTGGGCCGACACATCGTGCTGATATGCACAGTTGGCTCCGTGCCGGCATCCCCTCGAACTGTTAAAATATATGCAAGGTTTCATTATCTTGGGTTTCAAATCCCTTGGTCTAGGAGGGTTACTCACTGATGCTTCGGGGTTCACTCCTAACTGGTGGTTGTGACGCCCACCAAACTGGGGCTGGGTCGTCGTGTCATTTCTCTCTTCACCGTGTTGCTGAATAAGGCTCTTGTAGTAGTTGATGTCCTTTGGAACAGGTGGTGGCATAGGTGGTGGAGAAGGGCCCACCCTACTTGGCGGAGGAGGATAGAAGGGCCTAGGCCCGCTTGGGCCAGCTAGCGGTGGCATAGGTGGAATGACCTGATTCCTATTGATGTGGACCGGAGGTGGATCGGATAAAGTTACACCTTGTGACCTGGAATTGGGGACAGCTTGTTGGGTTGTAACCAGGTTCTCAATGAAACTTGGGTCACTGAGAATTTTAACAAGCAGGTCCGAGTCAATCATGTTGCGTTGATCATTGCTCGTTATCACAGTGCTGAGGGCGGCATAGGCAGCGTTTAGTAACTCGGGTTCCAAAGCAAGTGCCATCCCAGTTGATGGGATTATATCAGCACTACTGGCACCGCACTGAGATGCAGGAGGCGTTGATATCTGACTCAGCTGCGAGCTCATGGGAAGAGTGTTTTGGGGCAAGTTATCGGCTACTGATGTGTCTGCTGCTGCATCTTCTTCTTCCACGGGAATAATGGGAATCAGAGGAGTGTGCTCATCATTGTGAGGGTAATCTTCTATTCCCGTTACCAAAGAAGGGCTGCAAAAAGAACATGACAAAAGAGCAAGCATGTAAGAAATTAAGCTAAAAGAGAAATGGTTGGGGAGTAAGAGAAGCATCACACTTTGGAGGAATGGCGGATGGACGTGGATAAACTGCTTCGAGCACTCTCATTTCCCTCTGATTTTGGATCTCTACTTCTTTGCTTTCGTCCCCAGCAACCACTTCCCATTTGAAATCCAACACAAACTGAAATTCATTGATATAATAGGAGTATGGTATAAGAGTATTTCGTAGATTATTTACTTGCTATGAAAAATGATGTATGAATACCCAGTGCCATAAGCTTAAAGCATTGTTTTTCCACTTATTATCAAAACACTTTATGGTGATTATAAAAATAATAAAAATGAAAAGCCACTTAGTGACAATGGGCTTGTCAACGAGCTGAATAATGAGAATAATTTTCTTTCAAGAACAATGACTTCAGTTTTGGTATCTATTCTGGTACTCTGCTCCTTTGCCCCAGTATGCATCTGGGTTCTCTTCCCAGTATCCATTTCCTCCACCAGCTTCTTCTTCATCATCAGATTCTGTGACGAGTGATGATTTTCCTATTGCTTTACGCAAAGGTAAATGCCAGTGTACTTATCCTGTTTCGTCTTGTGTCTCTTATGATCACCTATCACATTCGTCTTGTTCATTCATTGCATCTCTTGATTCTATATATGTTCCTAAAACTGTTAATGAGGCTATATCACATCCTGGATGGCGTAATGCAATGATAGCGGAAATGGATGCTTTAGAAAAGAATGGTACATGGGACTTGGTCACTTCACCTGCAGGGAAACAAGCTATCGGATGCAAATGAGTGTTTACCGTCAAGGTCAATCCTGATGGGTCTGTTACTCGTTTAAAAGCCCGCCTCGTTGCTAAGGGTTATGCTCAGACATATGGCGTTGATTATTCTGATACTTTTTCTCCTGTTGCTAAATTAACATCTGTCAGGCTATTTATATCTTTGGCAGCTACTCATCATTGACCTCTGCATCAGCTAGACATAAAGAATGATTTTCTTCATGGTGATCTTCAGGAGGAGGTCTATATAGAGCAACCTCCTGGGTTTGTTGCTCAGGGGGAGTATGAGAAAGTCTGTCATCTTCGTAAATCTTTATATGACTTGAAACAAAGTCCTCGTGCTTGGTTTGAAAAATTTAGTCAGGCTATTGAGACGTTTGGCATGGCGAAAAGTAAGTCTGACCACTCTGTGTTCTACAAACAATCTGAAGCAGGCATCATTTTGTTGGTTGTGTACGTAGATCACATTGTCATTACTGGGAGTGATACTATGGGAATCTCTTCTCTTAAGTCCTTCATTCATGCTCAATTTCATACAAAAGACTTAGGGATGCTAAAATACTTTTTGGGTGTCGAAGTAACAAGGAGTAAAAAGGGTATTTTTTTATCTCAGAGGAAATATGTTCTTGACTTATTAGCTGAGACAGGGAAATTAAGGGCAAAGCCGTGTAGTACTCCGATGATTCCTAATGTACAGTTGACAAAAGATGGTCAACTATTTGAGGATCTTGAGAAATATAGAAGATTGGTGGGGAAGTTGAACTATCTTACAGTGACTCGCCCGGATATTACGTATTCTATCAGTGTGGTGAGCCAATTTATGTCGTCCCCAACAATTCATCATTGGGAAGTGTTATAACAAATTTTGTGTTACCTAAAAAGAGCACCTGGACGTGGTATCTTATACGCCAATCATGGACACACTCGTATTGAAGGTTTTTCAGATGCAGATTGGGCAGGTTCCAAGGTAGATAGAAAGTTCACATCAGGCTATTATATCTTTGTTGGCGGAAATTTGGTCTCATGGAAAAGTAAGAAGCAAAATGTTGTGTCACAATCCAGTGCAGAATCAGAATATAGAGCTATGGCCCCGTCTGTGTGTGAAATAATATAGATATGTCAGCTCTTAAATGAAGTAGCGATTAAGACTTCGGTACCGGCTAAATTGTGGTGTGACAATCAAGCTGCCATACATATTGCATCTAATCCCGTGTTTTATGAACGAACGAAACATATTGAACTCAATTGCCATTTTGTCCACGAAAAGATCCAGCAAGGCTTAATTTCCACAGGATATGTGAAAACTGGAGAGCAATTGGGTGATCTCTTCACGAAAGCCTTAAACGGGGTTCGGGTTGATTATCTTTGTAACAAGCTGGGCATGATCAATATCTATGCTCCAGCTTGAGGGGGAGTGTCATAAGTTGTAAATATTGTATTAGGAAGGTAAATAATTTAGGAATCCTAATTAGTAGTAGTTTCCTTATCTGTGTAGGAGTCTCATGTATATAAGTGGATAATCTTCTCTCTAATAATATGGAATATAATTTTCTCCTTCTCATAGTTAACACAACTCTTGTTTTTCTTTCAACATCAACCTACAAGCATATGGAGACCTTTTGACCATTTTTTTTTACCCTTTTGATGGTTGCAAGGAACTCTCATTAATATTCAACAATTGCGTTAAGAGTGAGAGTTTATGTGCATGTGTACGTTGGTTTGGCGAAGAGAAGAGGGGAGCCTTTATATGTATCATTTTGTAGTAGTGGGTTAACGTGTTAAACCAAAACTAGCTTGTGTTGGTATTATCTTCTTTCAGAAAGATCTGGTCATATTCGATGATTGCAATGATTCATGCCAAAAATATTCAGCCACTTTTTGAAACCTGGCCTCATTCCTCCATCCAAAGGTACAATAATCAAATACCTTAATGCACAACCTCTATTAGCAACCATCCAACATTTTCGTGGCAACTCTCCTTGGTCCTTACAAATGGACCAATGAAAAGCTCGTGGGGATTGCATTATACAAAACAAGATTTGGACAATTAATAGTTAACCACTTATACAACCTTTCAACATCTTTCTGTCAGACATCAGGTCCTTCCAGATATTTGCCATTTTTTTTGTCTTAATTCCTTTTACCATCTTATAGCTTAATGACCCAAATTTAGCAATTGTGTTCTTTAGCCAGCAACCTTTTCATTTATGAAACATGCTATTAAAAGATAAGATGTCAGGTCTTAAACATGAATTTTCATCAGCACATAAGCTATATCATCACTTCTCTGCTCTACAAAGATTTACATAACATAGGTTATTTTCCATACTACATTTATATTATATATATAGTCCTTAAGTTAACCAACTTAAGGACCGTCCATTTTGAGGGGGTATGTGGATGAATTTATTCGTGAAACTTGGTGGAGGTGATCTTTATAATGTATAGATCATTTCCACCATATTTCATTAAAAAACTCAACCGGGAAGTCGGTTATCTAAAAAATTTATATATACGTGCATTTTTGAACGTTGAAATTTTGGATGTTTAGTTAACCCACTTCCAGCCTAATTTTTCGATGAAATTTGGTGAAACTATTGAGATTATCTCCACCAAGTCTTATGAAAAAAATCATCCGTTCACCCCTCAAAATGAAACTTAAGAACGGTCCTCAAATCCAGGTGACTTAATTTAGACCACAAGCAGTGACTTACCCCAGGAGGACAGGTCCATTTGATGAGAGGTATTTGGGACAACTTATTCTTCAAAAGGCTAGCAGGTGGAGTTCCTTCAAATCCAGGTGGCAGATTGTCATCAGAAGACGCCCCTCCTCCACCAGCCGAAGAAGAATATAATGATGATGATGGCCACGATGCCTTTGCCTGGAGATGATCTTGGGCACCACCCAATCCAACTAGCGAAGGTGAATCTTCTGACAAAAATAGCCTTACCTATTTAAGGAACGGGTATTATATTAGTCCATTATAATTTGAATATATCATTCTGAATTATATCATGTCTACATTGCAAGCTTTCCTTGTATCTATAGAAGATATAATATTTGCTATAAATGCAAGTGAGAACATATACAAAACTCTGATATCAGTAGTGGGAAAGCACCTAAATCTCCATTCTAAATTATATGTAACATAATTTCACATTAATAGTCATTGAGTCAATCCATACTAAGTAAAATATTACGAACTGTCATAACTCTACAATCAAACCAAACGAACTTTCAAAATTACCCTCCACCTAAAAGGAGCGCAGGGGAGTGACTCAGATAAGTCTGGAAATAAGCTTAGTTATTAATTTTAATAAAAGGTTAGTTTTGGTATCTCACATTCTAACCAATTTTAGAAACATGACACTTAGTTTGATACGTCTGCCAAAAAGAAAATGGACTCTTAACTTGAAATGAGGGAAGCACAACACAAGGCATTTACAACATATTACCCCTCGCAAAGAATTCCCTGAAAAAGACAAATTCGCTGGCAGCTGAGTTTAGGGTAACTTTAAAGTTTAAACAGACCTATTTCATCAACATGCTAAACTCAATATTTTCACAAATTGGGGCTTCCGTTATCAATATATCCCATACTCCTAACAACTACAACGACACTTCACAACAATCTCTCGGATAAATTTTCATTTTATAGAGTATATGCATTTCAGAATCCACCCAAACAGCATCCCGACCACGCCTTTCTCTCGGCTAACAGCCCAACTCAGACTGAAGAAAGTAAAGACCAACACAAACTCAAACCGGACAGTCAAGGGAAAAAACATGCCCTTTTATTTAATTTTCCCAAAAACCATCAGTGTATATATTATTTACAAATATTCTCATTTCTTCCATCAACTATGAAAAAAGAAATGTTAGTCTCCACAATCACAAATCAAAGCTTTTGAAAGACTATCAATACAATATCTCCTAAGACAGTGCAAACAACACCATAGTAGAGGGTTTACTAGCTTTTTTTGTAAAATCACTAAATTGATTATATTTTTATTGAACGTCTCAGTTTTGAACAAAGCCAGCTCATCACAAACTTTTCCACTAGGAAGTAAACAACAAGTGAAATCAGATGAATTGTGAGTTAAACACTGCCATGAGAAAGAAAAAGGTACCAGCCAAATTCAAAGAATCTAAAACACGGCCTTGGCCTTAGGAAAGCCAGTGAGAACCATAACAGCCCTTTTTCGACTTTGAAGCTCTGCTTCCATGTACTTGAGAAACCAAACCGATTCCATGCTTTCTATTAATTAGCATGTTCCTGATTTGTTTTATTCAATATATTTTACTTTATCCCAAAATAATTTTGGTAATTCTACGCTATTTGGACCTCCGCTATTTTGTAGTCCATGATTCTATATCATAACCAGTTTTGTAATTGGGTTTTCATGGGCAACTTAATAGATCTAATACAGGTTGAAATTTCCACATTTAATGGATCTACTCTGCAAATCCACTTTCTATGTCGTAAAGTAACTCTTTTAATTCAACCCCAAATGAATTTTGAGAGAAATTCTAGGTGTGTCCTAGGTCTACTTTTGGAGGCGCAATCTTTGAATTTTGCATTTTCAAGATCTTGAGAGCAGTAAACCAAATAGCCAGACTTCAATTTTGTTACTAACAAATATAAACCAGTGGGAAATGTTCCCAAAGACAACAGGTCTAACAAAATTAAGGAGGTAAATAGTTTTTCCCATTTTCGTAGTGGCCAATTCCGTGGGCTGAACATGCACCACTGTGCCAAGTGATAGAGCTTTATGATCATCTGAAATTCCACGTGCAATTGCTATCACAAGGGATTTTCCTTCAAACATACCTAGAATATTCTAGAATGGCTGGAAGAATAAGTGTTGCCTAGAAGGAAAGTGTTGGACATAAATAGAACATTCGTGTAGACAGGTGGGCATTTCGTAGTGGCCAATTCCGTGGGCTAAACATGCACCACTGTGCCAGGTGATAGAGCTTTATGATCATCTGAAATTCCACGTGCAATTGCTATCACAAGGGATTTTCCTTGAAACATAACTAGAATATTCTATAATGGCTGGAAGAATAAGTGCTGCCTAGAAGGAACGTGTTGGACATAAATAGAACATTTGTGTAGACAGGTGGGCATGTTCGAAGCTCATTAACTAGAATGTTCCTAATCGTTAGATTCCTGCGAGTTGCATAGATGTGACCGTACATTATAGCTAGAATTGCCTATGTAGTTTTGCTTTCTTTTTTTAGGGCCATAGAAACAAAAACAAAAAACAGAAGACTTCTCATCAGCCAATAACAGACAGAGCAAAATCCAACTGGAGCAACCTATCAAACTCTGAGGGAAAAGTAAACCTCCAAGATAAGGGGGAGCAAAGCCAACTTAGAATTGAAGGCCAGCCAAAAGCAACTTGACTACCAGCTCTGCCCAAAAAAGAGAAGGATAGCTGATCGCACGAAACAACCCAGAATTGAATGTCAGCAATAACGTTCGCTCTGGCCAACAATAAGTTGCCTATATTCATTTACCCTAAATATTCACGTTTTGTGAATTTACTAACTGGGCTCAACAAAATCGAGTGCCAACTATAAGAAGCGGGCTTGTTCCTTTCTGTCAAAAACCACATCATTGGTCACCTCCTTCATATCCTTGTAAGGCTTTCATGAATTTTAATTCTCCATTATGGGCAATCAAGACTAAACAAATTTCACTCAGGCCGTACCAGCTCGTTCGCACACGTTAATTGTTCATTCTTGCTTTTTGTTTGCTTGTGTGATTTTTCATTCCACTTTTGTGTCTTTCATAAAAGCAAAATTTTCATTCAACTTATAACTTGTCCAGCAATATAGCAACACCAAATGAACCCGGATCTGTATACCTGCAGGCTTATTTGTTCTTGCACATAACCGCATAATTGCACTTCTCTGGAAAAATTCTAGCTTTTTCCCTCATCTCCCCTGGCATAAAGAACATATCCTTCCCTAGTTCAACACCTTATTGCAAAATCAGACCATCTTATCACTTTTAGCCTAGTTCAACTTTAGCCTCCCCATATATGACACTTTGGGAGACTTGTATGAGTACAACACACCTAGAACACTAACCCAATATGCCATGTGCATGTGAATAATGTTTGGGACATGTCACGGACACACCTACTTATGACATAAACATGCTTTTTCAAGTGCATAATATATGAAATAAAATGCCAAAATTACCTTAACCAACTGCATTTTGGTTGTGGCCATTGAATATGGTACTGATGTAGTGATTTATATGGGACTTAAAACCCATTGACTTGCTTTAGATGGACTTAAGAGACTCTTTGACTTCTAGTTTATACATGATTATCTGATATATTTGATTTCTACATCATTTTATTAAGTACAGAACATATAAACTAGATATATAAAATGATAAAATTACTAAATTTATTTATTCATCATGCATTCTCGTAACCCTGCAAAAGAGAACAAGGGCTACTTCAATATATCCTCCGACGAAACGAACTGTTTAATTGTGTAGATCACAAAGCAAATTTACTCAGTTTCTCTTAACAAGTCACCAATATATGAGGTTGAAGGCACTTCTTCGAAATGAAAGTGTGCTGCATCGTTAAACAAATATACAGGACAAACATTTAGGCTGTAGCATCAAGCTGACTTTTGTTTTACCACCTTTTCAAACTCTACTTTGAAGTCTCATGGGGAGGCAGGTAGCAAAATTTTACCCCAAGTCACAGTTTCTCATTATGCTTAGACATAGTAGTTCCAGGAATACATGTATCAACTATCAAAAGTTAAAAATATTGTTTCGCGGCTGTGTAGGAAGAATCAAGAAGTTAGATCAAAAAAGATAATCAATCCTGTTATATTACAATCTCAATTCAAATATTATGTAAGAATAATTTTGAATAGCTCAATTGATAAAAAGGACAATCAATCATGCTATATTACAATCTGAATTCCAAGATTATGTCTAGGATTTATTTTGCTTATATTTCTCAAGAATTAAATTCATATAAGAGATTTCAGAAAACCACACGAATATAAAAGTTCAAATGCTGTGGCTTTCCATAGTATCCAAAAGTAGTTATATTCTTTGTGTCAACAAACATCATGTTCAGTTATGCAGACTTCATCCTTGTATTATCTTATTTCCTACAAGTTCTTTGGTTCTAGCTCTTTTGCCTATGTCGTGAACTCATCAGCAAATCTTCTTTACTCGTGATTACTTTGTTGACGGCACATAAATAGCATTTTAGAATAGTTTTGCCCCTTCACTTCTTTGACACAAAGCACCAGGATCACTGGAGCAAAGTTCTTTTGCCACCAACCAGATGTTAAAACAACTAGCTTACAACAGGGTAAAGGAAATGCAAGAGCAAGGGAAAGTGAAAGTGAAAAACCATAAGAATTAGTTAGTTATGCATAAGGTAGCAGCAACATTACAGAGAGTGCAAACAATCTCAAATCAAATCAAATAAGTCAACATCCTACTCAATAAAGTTTTACGTGCATTATATTTGCCAGTAGGTTTAACATATATTAATATAATTCTATAATTCATAGAATACAACTCTAGTCCAGTTTCACATTACATTAAAAAGGCATATCAAACTTGAAATTCGAAGTATATTCATTTGAATCGAGTCCATTCTTGCCTTATCCTTTTCTCCATATTTTACGCAATGCCAATTGATAGGTCGAATACAAAACCAAATCGAGGAAAACCTATCTAACACTACAGTGGGGGAAATTCATCAGAGAAAATTATTTATAGGTTGAAGATTTTTAAAGATTTACCTGACAAAGATTTACATCTGACGCCCAAGAAACCCTTTTCAATTTCTGCAGTCCTCGCATATTTACAAATGCAAATCCAATTGTAAACGGATATGTTATAAACGGTTAAGAGACTAAAATATATATATATATATATTGCGATGATCGGTGAGTCGACTATTATCAATCAAATCAAAGGGAGTAGCAGTAACTTTCGAATTCGGAACCCTAGTTTACTAACCCTAAAAATCCCTAGTTTTACCCCATTTTAATACGATCTAAGCCGGTTAGACACAAAGACTGATCATCAAACGCATATAGATATATTTAATTTAATAAATAGAAGATTTAGAAATGAGAGATCCAAGGAACCTGTCGATAGGAAACCCTAGATCCTCTGGTTATCGATTTGCTCTGTATGCGTATTTATATATTTTTATTATTATTTTATTGTAATTTCCGCTTTAACTATCTATCTTCTGTTCTGTTTTGTTCTGTACCCCTGCTTTGTGATTGTTTTGCCAACACACGCTCTTATTGTAGCGCGTTCAACACTGCGAGTCCACCTTTGTCGAGACGCGCTTCAATGCTCGTCTCTTGGGATGGGTAGAAACCAATCCGGATCAACCCGACCGAATTAAAATATTGGATTTATTTTTTTCGGATTTTATAATTATACTAGTTCGGTCCGGTTCGATTTGAAATTTAATGAATCTTTACTCTTTGATTTGATTTTCGGTTCAGTGTATAAAATCTACAAAACAGGGGGACCATATCGGTGGAGCTGATAATATTTGATACGACACACTAACTCAATACGAAATTAGCGAGTTTTGGTCAAGTATAAATGAATTCGGATTAATTTCGAATTAGACACGCTTAATCCGCAAACTAAATAGGTTGTGTTTTGAGTTAACGCACGAACTCAAAATTGATCCACAATTAACACGATTATTTTTTTTTTAATTTTGCAATTATATAAATATTTTTTATTTGCCATCTTGCTTGGACAATGTTCTTATTTTAAGTATTGGTAGTAGATTATAGTTATTTTACATTTTTGCTCGTATGATGGAATGCTATCTATTTTGACTTTAGATTATTATTATGATATTATTTTAATTAAATATTAAATTTTAGTATTAGGTGATACTAATTATTACTTATTAAAAATTTAAGACTATTATACAACTGGTTAATTGTTTTCACAGGAGACTTAATTGTCATTAAAATCTTAATAGGTTAATCGTGTCATGTCGAGTTACAGGTTTAACTCGACATGTTTATTAAATGTGTTAGTCGGGTCGTATTATGTAACTTATAAAATAAACAGGTTGTGTCGGAGTTAATATAAATGACACGATTAATTAAACGGGTCGTGTTCAAATTGACACTAATACTATAATACTTGTGTGTCGACACGAACAGAACATAATACGCGAAACCGAATTGTCAGCCCTACGTACCGATTATTTTTATATATTTATATTTTTTAAAAAATATATATACTTATTTTCTAGCCTCTTTGGCAGTAGATCATTTTGGCAGTTGTTCATGAACAACGCATTTAGTTTTTTGGTAGTGGGCTATGAATTAAGCACTGCCCATTGATAAACGGACCATTTTTTATTTTATTTTTTGGCAATGGATCATTTTAGCAGTGGATCACTGATAAATGGGCTATAGAAAATGGACCGCATATGTATGAATAGCTAATAAATGCAAATAAAATTGGCCCATTTAAAAAATCTAGACCGGTTTGACTGATCGAAACTTTACAATTGAAACTGGTCCGATTTCACCTGGCAATTTAGTCTACTCCGTGCTAAAAAATAATAGGATTGAAGTGCTCAATCCGGTTTGGTCTCATGACCGGACCGTTGATCTTGCACACCCCTACTCATGTCATTATTTTTCATTTTTACATACAGAAAATAGCATAAATGTAAAATTTTAGAATATTTTTGATTAAAATAGATTTTGTGTACACGCGGTGCATGAGCTATTAAAGTAAATATATAATTTAAAAAAAAAATTAGAAAAGTGATATGCAGCGCAGCGGTCAAGAGCCTTATTATTTTCGCATTGTTGAGGATTCAAATAACATTGCTTCTGCCGTAGTGTAAATTATTTTGTGAAATAAAAATTTATAAGAGCAAAATTAGAAATCTAAAAAGCCGACACTTTAGCGCCTTCCAGCTTTATATAATAATAGATAACTAAAATTTGATAATCTTAGTACTTATTTAGTAAATAGTTAAAAATATTTGGTGTTATACTAATTTTCTTTTCAGAATTGCAAACACGATTAATTAATTTGGACTAGTCAAATTGATCAATATATCTCTCAATTAATGAAAAATTACGAATTTAATCCTCGCGTAGGCGAATTTGGATTGAATTTGGTTACATATATATGTAAAAATGAATTTGTGTTGTAAGCCAAGTTAGCTAATTATTCTCTCCATCCCCAATAGGTTTATAATTATCATGAGAGAGTATTGT
This sequence comes from Lonicera japonica, assembly GCA_021464415.1. NCBI lineage: Eukaryota > Viridiplantae > Streptophyta > Magnoliopsida > Dipsacales > Caprifoliaceae > Lonicera > Lonicera japonica. The sequence continues at coordinate 3,119,463 of CM038466.1, forward strand.
CAGTAATTATGATCATACTAGTTCATAATATTTTCTCTTTGTTGGCATCCTCCTAATTTTGGTAATAAGAAAATCAAGGCTTCAATTTACATAAACATAATATCAAATATTTTGTTGTAATAGTTGTGATAATATATATATATATATATATAAATCGTATTATGTAATCATCGCTTGTATCGATCTAAAATTTACTATAAAAAAAATAAGCTCACACTAAATCTATAAAGTTTCTCTCAAGATTGCTTTACAACTTCATCTATCAAAAATTCTTCTTTTTCTTCTTTTAAAGCAAAATAGAAACAACCTTAAATCAAAGAGAAATAAGGTTGAGAAGCGAATTAGGGAACAAAAAATACTAAATTTCTAAATTAATAATAGAAACAGCAAAACGAGCAGTGAAATGGATTGGCATATATATTCGCTTTGTGAGGAACGAACGTAAATACGAATTGATTATTGAAAACAAGAGACCAAATGCCATCCAAAATCAAACCCACATCAGTAAATGTTCCACCACGGGAGTTCAATAAATTAACTACTTCTTCCAAAGAGTCCCTCTCAATAATCACCTTCTCAAATCCATGCTCCACCGCTAGAGAGACAATGTTAAAAAAAAAAAAAAATCGTCTCGGCCAGCTTTATATCATTGCAGTCCTGCACCTTTGCTGCCTTAGAAATAACAGGAGATCCCCGATCATACCAACCAACACAGCCTGAAAGACTTGCCGAACTGAAAAAGAAAGGGAAGACCGTCCATGAATGCCAATGCTTCAGAACGAATTACCAATGGGTCGCTGGTCTTATTTTGAAAAATACATGCATTTCGATCATTCCAAATACACCAGCATAATACGGCAATTTTTTTTTTTCCCTTTTTTATAATAATTTGTTGTTTATTTGAGATAGATTCAATTCGTGAGACTCTATCTGCTTCAATATAAAGTTGAGCCCAGCTATTGCTTACGCCAAACGTAACTTTGGAAGCTCCTACAAGGTACGGGCTACTAGCTTTTTGTTTCAAGCATGAAGTCCCGGTAAATAAATAAATAATGTTACGACTCTTGGTCTATTCTTCACCGTGCATGCTTCTGCAAAACTATTAAAATATGAATTTATGTAAACTAGTTTTTGTGCATGTGTTAATTGCACGTAATTTTAGTACTCGACAAAAGTCGTAAAATCAATTAATAAAATAATAACAAATAAATAAAGCATAGTATTAAGTGTAAAATTCAATTGATAATTATAAAAACATTACAGAATCGGTCAATTATAGATGTTGTAGATCCATGATAAAAATTTGTCACGTTGAAGTTTTTTAGTACATAGGTAATATATTCTTACTAAATTTTTAGAATTGGTGGATAGTTAATTTTAGTGTGTGTTTTATTATGCACAATACCAAACAAACAATGTAACTCACAGAAATAATAGATTATATAACAATGAAAATATTAAAATGGTAAAAAAAATAAAATTAACATGAATGTTTTACTTATCGAGTCATAGCTACAATATATTCATTATTTTTGTTTTAAACATTAAACATGATTATAAATAAAGAAATAAGTTTTAGAATACATAAATTAATGTAAATTTAATTTATAATGTTAAAAGCAATCAAGTAAAGTGATGTTTAATATATATATACTTTTATGGTGAGCTTTGGAACAAAATTCTAATTCACGCTAAAAGTTTTGTAATTTTAATACAATATATTAAATAGCTTCCTTCTTGAGAAGTTTATTATGAAGTCATATATAAGTCTTGTACAAAACACATAATTCGATGAAAACTCTAACATCTTTAATTATTTTAGCCAAATAAAGTAGAGATTAAATTTATTTGGAACACTAATATTAATATAAAAATATATAGAGTTATACACTTATAATATTTTATTTAATCTAAATCTAGCGTAAAGTCTTTATTCAATTTTTTAGCGAAATAAGTAGATTTTAAATTTAATTGGAATAGTAATACTAATATATATATAAATATATTGATCAAGTTATACTATTTTATTTAATGTAAATCAATCTTTTGTTTAAAATAAAGGGGAATATTTGTCTCACAAAAAAGAAGAAAAACACTTTTAAGTATTCATACTTATATATATATATATAGTAATAGCTAGTAATAGTAAATAAATATTTATATATATAGATATCGATATTGTGCAAGTTCAACAAATAATACACACACAACCATGAGTACCTTTTATTAGTATTACGCTACAGTAATAAGAATTAAGAAAGAGAACTTTTGCATCAAGTTTTATATTAAGAACATTAATCATGACAAAAGAATTCAAGAAATGGCTGAACATGTCAAAAAACTCAACCTTACATGGTACTTTATACTTTTCATCAATCAAAAACATCTTATGACACACCTAAATAATGTCACAGATTCAATAGTCTGAAAACAATCAGAAAATACCATCCCCTCATAAAGAAACAGAAAGCATAAAAATATAAACGGTCATTTACATGAAATATCATCTCCATTCTTTACGTACATATCTGCTCTGCTGACAAACGCCATGCATCGTTTGTCCATAATGGTGGGAGCAAATGCTGGAATCAGTACTAGATATGCATTAAACAGATTGATTCAAATTAGCTCCAAGTGCTCATCCAAGAGTTTGTAGAATTCTGTTGTTTGGCTATATAATCAAATGATACATCTTCACCGCTGCCACTTCCTCTCTGCAACACTCCATGCTCAAACAGTAAACGACTATATCAAATATGATGTACAGACTAAAAAGGAAATTAAAATATTAGCTATAAGTAAAATTATAAATCATCAAAGAATGCAAGAGTCATCTTGGAGAGTAAGAAGAAATTAAAAGGTTAAAGAGTACCAGTAAAAGCTACCCGAGTTGAAATCAGCAGTTACAAGTCAGTTGGCTCATTTTGCACTTAACAAACATCACATTATATCCTTCCATTAGAACAGTGATAGAGACAAAATTTCCTCAATCAAGTAAAGCCTGACAGTCAACATGGTAATGGCAAGAAGGATCAAGTTTCTTTATTCTTTTTGGACAAAGATCAAGTATGGCATACAACCGTGGTAACTGATGAAAACATCCAAAGTTTCATGTACCAGCAACTCCAAGCACGAACAGAAGATTCACATATGTAAGACTTTTTCTACGGTTGATGTTGGTTAGTTCAGTACTTCCTTTTTATCAAGATTAGGAGCAAGTTTGTTACTTTTTTCAAGACTAAAAGGGGGCAAACTAACTGACATCTATTTTTACTTTTTGATAGATAATTTTAATATTAAAATAATACTTCTCCAAATGGGGTGGGGGACTCCTCCCTTCAGAACCCACTAGAAGGTATTAAGTTTCTCAGGCACACAAATCAATCTGAAATTTACTCAATTAAATATTACTAAATCCTACACCAGGGAAGCATAGCTGAAAAACAATTTTGAGGACTACTGGTTATATATATCAAGCAGCCAAATATTTGTAATATCCATAATCCGAAAGGAATACAAGGTTCAGAAGTTACCTTGTGAAGTATGGGTGCTGCTTCCCTTTGTGCTTTGTTGTGCCTGAGACATAGACCGCTGGATACAAGGTGATCCATGCCTACCATTTACACCTGGTAGGGAGTGTCTCTTTTTCACGTAAATGTCCTTTTCTGTTACATCCAGACTTGATCTTGGAGAGCTACTACAGACTTGAGCTTTGGCTTTCGCAGATTCCGTTGCTTGCATGTAACTTGGCAGCGAATTACTACCACTACTATCTCTTGGTTCCACCTCTAAATGCTCAGAAGAACTCTGTTGCTTCCCAGTTTTATGTTGTTCTTTAGGTAATTTTTCCAAACTACACCTTGCACCAGAATCATGGTTAGGTTTTATAGGGGATCTTTCACCAGCGGATAAACACTTGAGTTTTTGTCTGGATCCATTTTTATGACTTCCGGTATTCTTCTTAGCTTTTGATGACACTTGGCTAGAAGGTGTACCTTGGGATTCAGGGAGAGTAGTCATATGGCTTCTTGGGAATGCTTCTGGTGTTGATGACTTGCATACTTGATGAACTGTCTCGGGTCCCATCTCTGTCTGTGCGGATACATTGTCCTCCAGCTTCTGATCAACATGTGAGGAATTGCCAACTAATATAGAGTTAAATGGTTCACCATCAGCAGCATTACCATTGTCAAATTTCTCTGGTTGATCTGAGATGGGGCAGGACAAGTCAATATTAGGGATGGTGGGGTTGACTTTGGCTTCAATATCCACTTTTTTATTGCTCTTTGGATCGCTAGTCTCTTCCTCTGAAACATCGGATTGTTGTTTGTATTCCACAGGTAATGGCTCAGACCGGACTGGTGAATCAAGAGTTGAAGAAACAGAAAGTTCAGTGCCAATTTCGGATCCAATACGTTGGATTCTTGAGTTATAGGGAACTGAATTCTCTGCCGGGTCAATCTCCTTTGTTTTGATTGCATTATCAGTGGCAGACGAAACATCTGCTGCACAAGATTCAACCCCAAGAGCTTGATTGGACAAATTGACTGATTTTGCTGGATTCATTGTGGACGTCAGCTCTTCAAATTTTGATTGAGCAGCGATAAATGCAGGATTACACGCCTTTCTTGATCCAAACAGAAGTTTCCTTTCCTCCGTCTCTGGTTGTTCAGGAGCATTCCGTTTCATGGAACGATTGGGTTGTTCCATTTCCAATTCAGGCTTAGCAGAAAGAGAATTGAATTCCACCTGAGGAATTAAATCAGACTGCGAAGCTTCATTGGGAGGAAAATCTGAGTTCTCTCTTGGATTTGACATGGCAGTGATCTCAGAGTGAGGCTGAATGCTGAAGCTCTCAGACTTTTGAGTTAAAGAGTTTACTTCACTCTCAGATGGCACTGCTGCCTCCCCCATGCTGGAATCCAGAGACGGCATTGTTGCTTCCTCTGTAGTAGAAAACAAATCTCTTGAATCGCAATAATCTGTTGATGGAATTTCATTATCTAGTTGATTTTCTGGGCATTTATCCTTTTCTGGCTCATCTAGTTTGGCACTTAATTCAGGTTTAACTGACTGTTCAACTCCAGTTGGTGAAACAGACACCCATCTCTCTAACCATTTCCAAGCCGAATCAGATTTTGAAGGATCACACTTGATCTTGATAGGTTTGGTCTTTGTTGTTGATTCCATTAGCTTAAAGCAAAATTCAATAATGTATTTTCAGTTCAACAAACAAATCACCATAACTGGGGCAGAAAGAATGTATTTTCAATTCCTTTACCTGACGAGCAAAACTATTACTCAGTAGCTTCTCAATGGATGTGTTCGTCAAATCTGGCTTTGTTCCAGAATTTTGCTTTCCCTGAAAAGAGAATGATCACATATACTAATCTACATACGGAATAGCAGTGTTTTCTATCAACCAGTACATAAAATAACTCATCGAAGGAGGATAAACTACTGATGTGGCTTCGATAAAATTAACATTAACAGAAATTTGCATCACAACATACAACTATGGAGGCAATGACCTCTCCCACACGTGGGCACGTGGCCTTATTTATAGTCATTGATTAAATAATGAGACAGCATTTGATGGCAAATTCTAGACAATCATCTAAATTAATGTTGGTTAACATTTAAATTCTAACAAAATAAATAACCTCTCCAAAATGTAACCTTACTCGTTCGGATCAAAATAAAGAGGCTTACTTGGAGTTTTGAACTATAATTGTCTTCCTGATGTTTTTCATCTAGCTTCTCTTGAATACGTGACCTTTCTGCAGATAGACGAGCTCGACGAGCACGGACCAGAGCTTGCATTTTAACAATTGCTTGAACACAACGTAGAGTTCCCACGGCATGGCTCCGAACTAAATGCCCTCGTACAGCAGCTTGCAGCTTAACTACGTTTTTATGTTTCAACAGTGATCTCTGAGCCTGCCAAAATACATTTACACGAGACACATTTCAAAAGCTATTCCAAATACTGAAGTTCCAAGGCCATAATAACCATAAATGAATGGTGAAAAAAGAGTACCAAGAATCCCCTAATAGCAGCCTGGATGACAATAATAACCGATTCATTGTGGTCTTTATCGAATTTCTTGGCATCTTCGGTTGCATCTATTATCTCGGACGATTTTGAGTTCACTGAAGTTGTTGACTGGGGTGTCTCATCTTTCCATTTCATTTCAGAGGGTTTTTCTGGAATAGCGGAATTAGCTTCAACTTGGTAACTGACAGCAATAGATTCTTGGCTTTCTTTATTATTCCCAGAAGGCAGCACATCTGAGATCGCAGTATTGTTTAGTACCCGATGCTTGGGAGATCTCTTCCGAAAACTCCATCCACGTTTGTCACTAGAACCCTTCGTCTGAAGTAACATATAAAACAAAATCACTTAAAATAAAAAAGTAGAAATACGAAACAAAAACACAAACACACTAAACAAAACTAATTGGACTTTGAAGTCTAAAAAATAACTTGGATTCTCGTTAATTTCTTATTCTTTCTTCACTTGTGCTTTAACTGATATATATACAGTGCTAGAAATAACATTAAAAGGGTTATCTACAGCAGTGGATCATAAAATGTTTCCAATTAAGAAGATTAAGAACAGCATTCCGTGCTCTTCCACAATTGAAGTTGAAGTCTTGACATAAAAGCACACTCAACTATGAAGATAATTGAGCGGCGGAGGTGGCCCAGTGGTAAGCCCCTTCCCCGAACTCCCGGGCAACCGGGGTTTGAGTCTCACCGGCTGCGTTTCAGCAGCTCCCCTTTCCCCCTTCCCCTTAGGAGTAAGAAATTTGATGTGTTCAAAAAAAAAAAAAAAAAAAAATATGAAGATAATTACAATGTAGAAATACAAGTACTTTACGTCTTTACACTGATGAATGCTTCGTGCTTGACTGCCTGGAAATTAAAACTACACCTTGATTCCAATAGACATGTGGAAATGGAAAATAATCACCAAAAAACTGAAACTACAAAATTATTGCCATAAATTTTAATTTCTTTAGTGCCGAAGGGGAAGAGAGAAAAGTTTTTCTATTTCTGTTCTTCATCAAAAAGAAAAGCAAGCAGAAGATTCCTTTATCAATAAACTGTGGATATCATCAATTGTTCATTGCACGTTCCTTCTAGTTGCACCGTGCAACATAGCATAAAAGATGTGAGAAAACTGATTACCTAGACGTGAAACACATAAGCACTTAGGGCGCCATATTTAAAATCACCCTTTGATACAATGAATGCTCTAGAAAACACTTTTTCTACAGGCAGCAAAAAGTGGCATGGCACCTCTTATATTTATTAGGAAAGCGGATCAAAAATGACAATTAGAATAACTTTCTACTGTTTCTTTTCCCTCTTCTATCTAAGCATCTCTATAAGTCTCATCTTATCAGGGTAGACTCGGTTAACCCATTTTGGACCGTGAGACGCTAAAACTACTACTCCATGGTATTATAAGTATACTTTTGATAATCAAAGCTGGAAATTGTCTAACTACTAAAACTTAAAATTAGGGTTTCAAGCATAATGGCTATTTAGTGCTATTCGGGGGATGCAGGCTTGTGAACTCCCTTGGTATGTCGGTAGCTGTAGTGTGGAATACAGGTATGAGGTATCCAGCGTGTTGCTTGAGTTGCTGCATATTGCAATGAGGGTGGATTTGTTTGGTTTAACATTTTGAATCAGGGAATGCTTCAAAACTTAGATTGCTTTTGTTCGTAACTGTATTTTCAGGTACATTTTTCTTCAATAAAACATGGGAAACTTCTACTAATATTCTAATAAGGTTATGTTCGATAATAACAAGGAATAAAAAAATAAAAATACTTGATTTAATAAAAAAAATGTAAAATTAATTAAGACATATGATAAGATATTTTATATTTCAGGTTCATTTTATGTGTAGATATTTCATCTTTCATAATTTTTTATGAAAAAGTTTTCTTTCTCAACCACCAAAAAAAATTATCAGAAAATAAAAACATATCTCACCACATATTTCAACTTATTTTTTAATTTTTTATAAAAATAATAATAAAAAAATTCAATATTGTTATGGAAGGGAACTTAAATATTAAAGTTGCGTTTTAAGCTTACTGCGCGCCCTGGTTTGTACTATATGATGGAATGATGGATCCATGCGCGCAAACTCCGATAACTCACAATAAGTTAGAAAAGTTGGTGTAGTCGACTATATGCTGGCAACATACTACTCATTCACAAGTTTATCAAAAGAACACAGCACAAGGCCATCCGTCATGCATTTTTATATAAATCGCATGTTATATATAAATGGTATGGTTATTTCAATTTTATCATATGGAGCCTTCAACATTTTAAGAAAACGAAAATATTTTCATCCTCTCATGTAAAGGAAATATTAAATAAATGGAATTATAACACTTAAAAAGTACATAGCCATATCATATATAAAGACACTCTAATAGTGCTAACTTGATCTACTTTTAACTTGATCAATGTTGGACAGATAAAAAGTACACAAAAAATTCACATCACAAATTATTGACTCGCTAAAAACTAGATCCACATATAAGTAGTTAAATTCATTTAATATTTGACCAATACAAAAAATATTAAATAATTTATATGTCTAGTATAACTCTTTAACTTTACTACCCTCGAGCACATCGCAAATTGGTGACTTAGATTTCAAGTAATCCTATCAAACAAATTAATATACAATTTGCATCTCTTGCATGCTTTAGTTCTTGGCACACTTGGTGACGTAGTCACAACGTGATCCCAATATGTGCAAATTACTATACATCATATTAGGCAAGTAAATGAAAGCAATGCATTATAAATGGAAGTCTAGGAGAACTTGAATTGTCACAAAGATATTGTTAAATTTCGGAGCATCTAACTCAAAACTAATTGACAATAAGTAAAGTAGCCCCTAAATCTTATATATTGAATTATGATTATCCACTCTTCCGATGTGGAATTGATAGTCTCAACAGACATGCCCTTGCCAAATCATGAAATTCCAAGATAATAAAAATATCAACGCTTACGTTATGTCTTTGTGAAATGATCACAAACCTATTACGTCAACCAAAATAAAAAGAGTACTTCTATATGAATATAAATATTTTATATATAAAACTGACATATTAATGTATTAATTATTCATTGGTAATTATAATAGATTGTGATAAAATTATTTTAATTAATACATGGTAGTCATATTTGATATGTCAGTTTTTATATTAAATATTTATGCGTGTTTAGAATTAATGAAAAAGACAAAATCCAAATCTCCTAACTGCATATCCTAAACCCTTCCTTCTGATGCTGCAGGAATTATATTTCCAAAAATAAACAACAATTTTGACTGCACTTTTTTTCCATGTAAAATGCTTCTGTTTAATAAATGGACGTAGCCATGATTTATAAAGTGAGTGGGAGCGACGAAATAACAAAAGAAAAAAATATTGAATACAACAATATATATATATATATAGATAGATAGATAGATAGATAGATATGTACAGATATTTGATTTCCATGCTATCTAATACTTTCTTTTTATGTATATAATACTATTTTATTTTATTTATCACGTTGAATGCTCAATAAAAACTTGCAAGTAAAAATATAGATGACTTATGAAAAATGAACGAGATTCTTCATTGGAAGAAGTTATGGTGAGAAATATACTTTACAGTTTTTCAAAATATTGAATGCAACAAACACATATATTTAGATATTTGATTTGCATGCTATCTAAGGAATAAATTATTATCACAGAAATATTATTTCTTACTTTAGAAAATACTAAAATGATACTTTGATTTATTTATAATTTATGGCAGCTTAATTTTAGAGAGGCCTTTTGCCACTAAGACATTGAGACATTTTTTTGCAAATCTACACTACAAAGAGACTTGAATCTCGGATGTTCGTGAGACTCTTTTTGCCACTCCGAGTCTCTGACAACCCTTTAGTTGTATGAAAGTTTTGTTAAATGTCAAAGTTACCAATTTTTAAGAGTGTAACTATTCGCACTCTTTAGAAATCTTTAGGCACTCCGAAACAACGGACATAAAAACATCACCAAAGAAAATTGAAATGTTTACGGGAAATTTGTTTAGAATACCAATAGCCACACCCTTTTTTTAATTGCAATTTTTTATTACACTTTACTTCCCAAATAACTTTTTAATACTATATATATGGGAAAAGTAAAAAAATAAAATAAAAAATGAGTCTTCTTGCGTCCGTCATTGGTTTAATTGCATAACCTTTTTTGCAATCAAGTATTATGATGTTGAAAATGCTTCAAATATCATAACTTTAGTAGTGTTTGATTTCACATTTTTGTCTCCCATGGAAAATGTTTTAAATATCGCAACTTTTTCTTTAGTAGTGTTTGATTGGATAATATTGATGGCCTAATTTTTTAATATTACATGAAATTCAAAAACCATCTTCGATCTCTACTGTGTCAATGGAAGCCGGTCAAATGCGACCGTAGTGAATTTTAGGAGGTGGTTGTTTGCCATGTGCAAAACCTCTACATAGTAATCCGTGATTCAAGATTTCAATTCCTTCGATCAATCTACCGGACATTTTATCAGCAGTCAAAACGGAATCAACAATTCAATTGAAAATGAAACGAAGAATTAAAGAAAGGAACAAAAAAAAAAGAAGGAAATTTACCTCAATAGCTTGGAGATCGTCCCTATCGACAGAATCAGTAGCGCAAGTAATGACCTTGAAACAAGATGGTGTTGATCTCCCCATCTTTCACTTTATATTTTGTTTGTGTTTTCCTTTCCTTCACTCACTCTTTTAGTAGTTACACTTTGGTTTCTCTGTCTCTGTTCTACTAACTCGCTCACTATTATTCATTCATTCATTCCCTTTTTAACGACACTCTCTAAAAGAAAAACCGCGGACCTCAACACACTCTTTAAATCTAGCAAAGTTTTGAATTTTGAGTCCGCCCTCCCTCTCTCTCTCTCTCTATATATATATCTCCGTTTCCGTTGAGACCCAGAAGATGATAGAATTTATCCAATTCAGAAGAGAGGGGAAGTAGCATCTCTACTTATACACTAAACTATTTTTATTTTTTTTTTGATTTGATTAACAAGTAAAAAAAAAATGTATTGTATATATAGTATTTAATTTAACATTAATGATAAACAATCCATATCTTGGTGGTGGATCATAAGTTCAATAAAGTAAGTGACCGATAAAGTTTGTTTATCTTTCTTTGTTTCGGAAGTGGTCCAATTTTCTTCTTCTACGTACATTTAAAACTGTTTAGCAATACTAATCATTGATTGATACTTAATTTACACTCATTTAAGATGTCTAGTCGCCACCATCTTTGTCATAGGTACCACCGTTTTTTTTCAAATTAATTGTCAAACTGGAGGAATCCAATTTAGCTAATAAAATATATAATTGCTCATATATATTTTTGTATTTTAGTTGTGTCATGCGGTATATATGGCAAAGTAATTACCTCTCGTTTTTTAATATTCGATGTAGAAAATAAGGTAAGACCAGAATTCTACTTTTTTGTTACAAAAAGGCAAGAATAAAACTTGAACCTTAACATTTGGTGTGAATAATTAAATTTCACTGCCTCAACTTAAATCCAGTTGAATCCAAATTTAAATCCAACTTCGGATTAAGAACTAATGATATTGAAAATACTTTTTCCTTTTATACAAAGCAAAGAATCCATAATACATGAATATATATATATATATATATATTACATAGCAATAATTTCATAATACAATATTCTTTTTTAATTTATAATTATTACAATAAAAAGTTAGACACGTAACAATTACAATAAGGTTTGACACAGCAAAAATCTGACTACTACTTTTATGTGTGTCAAATTCAAAATTTTATAATTACTATGTTGACAAATATTTTTTATAGAAACAAAAAATTAATAATAATAATAATAAAAAAAGATATGAAGAAGAAGATGATTTCTAGAGGGAGACGGTGGCGAGGCCCACATGCACCACTCTTCATGAATCCTGTGAAGGGGGATTAGGACATAACATAAAAGCTGAGAAACATTGGATAGGTGGCCTGAGAAATTCAAACGCTCGGTGACATAGCTGGCTGGTGGACATGGATAGGTGGCCATGAAGAAGGATATATAGTAGACAAAGAAAATAAAATTCAAACGCTCGGTGACGAATAAGTGAGAGACAAAGAGGAGCTGGCTTGTGCCCGATAGTCCGAGTATCGCAATTACAGGTCACCAGTTATAAATATTTGCCCAATTATAAAATGTGAAAAATAAATAAAATAAAATTCTTCCTCCATTCTAAATTTATAAAAGCCCATAATTGATTTTTAAGTTTTCTCTATTACTTTATTAATTTAAGGATTAATGAATTCTTAATTTAATATTAAAATTATTTTTCATGTATTACACCGTGCATATATACTAGTTAAGTTTAGTAAAACTAATTATACGTGAATTGTCACCCCTAAACAATTTTAGACGTCTTATTTTATTAATGGCCAGTTTAAATAGATCGATTAAGTTTGTTGATTAAGTAGACATATTGACAGCTGGTTGTTGTGTGTCCAGATGGGCCTGGTTTGCTGACACGTTGGAGCACATGAGTCGGGGGGGGAGGCGCGGCGCGGGGTTGGTCTTTCATTGTTTCGCGCATGCCCATGTTCTGCAACCTGCTCCTCTGAACAACTCAATAATTAATAAGCTGCACATAAATCATTCAACATATATTAAAATTAAATTAATTAAGCAACGATCACCATCCTAAGTGGTTGGGCAATGCTACTTCTTCTTCTTCATCCTCTTCCTTCCTTCCTTCCTTCCTGTGTTTGCCGTCAGAATATATTGTGGTAAACAAATATATAGGGATGATACCATAATTGAATAATGAAAGAGTTCAAAAATTAATTTAATTATCATCATAAATTAAGAGTTCATTTAATTTCTTTCTATTAATGGTTAGAACTAGATGGGAGTGTATACTAGTATATATCTGAAAATAAGATAAAAGAGCTTGCGTGATAATGTTTTTTTGCAAAAAAAATAAAAAATAATATTTTTTAGAATTAAGGGTCTAGATATTATTATCATTATGAAATAAGGGTTTGTTTATCAATTGTGTTTTAAAATAAGGGCTTTGACCGAATGCAAACTTAAATTTGCACAAAATTATGTTTTGTGCAAACTTAACTTTGCAATCAAAAAAATTTAATACAAATTTGTTTTGCATAATGTGTTTATATTTTTTAATAAGTATATTCTTATATTTCATTCATAAAATTTAAAAAAAAAGGTTAAATAAACATAAATATATAGTAATATTTTAGAAAGTAAATAGTGCAAACTTAACTTTGCATAATTCTGAAAAAATTATTATGTGCATTTTTTTAGTAAATAGATTTTGAATATATAATTTGTTAAAAGTATTCTAAAAGCTGTCAATTAAATACTTATTTATAATAATATGCTAAAAAACATGTAGTGCAAACTTGATTTTGCATGATTCCATAAAAAAATACAATTTAAAAATTTACTGCAAATTTAATTTTGCAATCTTTTTGGAATTTGGTCAAATATAAGCCCTTAATTTAAAAATATTGTTTTTTGATTTTTTTTTGTGGAAAACTTTTTCATACGAACCCTATCTTTTAATATCCCAGGTATATATACACTTCTTCTACTTTTCTTTTTCTTTTTCATTTTTATTTTGTCTAGCTTTTGTTACCTCCAAATGACGAAAAATTAGACTTCAATATTTTCCTTACTTCTAAATGTTACTTTGAAAATTAAAAAGTCTAAACTCGTAAATAGTTATATAATGTCAAAATCTTAAATAAAGAACTCATAAAAACTATTATGAAGATTCAAGCAATAACTAATAGAAATACCGTATACATATAAGGGGTATTAGCTAGAAAATTGGCCTCAACCTCTCCTAGTTTCGTCTCTGTATCTATGACCTCTTCATCTGATACTAATAAAATGTGCTCTCACTAATTAGAAGGATCCCCTTTTTGAAAAGTTACGCTAACGAATCTTCTTGGGAAGGGGGAGGGGCGGGCAATAAAAGCTAAACAAATGTCTAACCACTACTCAAATAATCTTCACTTCTAGTAAATATCTTTAAATAAATGTATATAAATTGCACAAATATCATGTGTACAAGATAAACTGGTAGATTTAAAAGTTGAATTTTAACTAGTAGGAGCTACCTGAATTAGAGGGAGGGAGGGATGATATAGAATTATACCATCTAAAGTTAATAAAATTCAAGTCCATCTATACAGGATTTTTTATTGCACGTATTAACATCAACATTTATCTTTTCGTAAATTAATTTAAGTTAGATATGTGGTCTTATTTCAGTCCATCCAAACGAGGGCACCATTGCCACCCACCAACTCCTCTAATGGATTTGTTCTTTCTATATTTAGTATAAAACCGTAACCAAGTCTGAAGAAGAAAATATCTGCAACTGTTATAGGCTTTGCCACTTTTGGAAGGAAATGAAATTAAGACAAATTAAATGTCACGCTCCTAATAAATTAATGTGTGGGGGATGACCGGATGAATGATTCTTACTTGTTCTTGGTGGAGAATTTGGTCAGCAATGTTTATAATTAGCTAGAAAACAATGAGGCCACCCTCCTTTAAGGTACAACAGCAGAGAAAGAGTCGGTCTCACCATATATACGTATTGATCCTCTTTAAAGGAATTGAGGTGGAGCCTATCTCACATGGAGAAAGCTCAAATTATTATTGTAAAAGCGATGTTAGTGATTGTTCCTTTCATATGATTCCTGTGTACAAAATTATCACTGCAGACGAAGTAGTCTTCAACACTCTGGCTCTCTAATCCCTGCCACCACACTAAAAGCTGCAGAAAAAAAATATTAAAAGAAAAAATATTTTGGGTGACGTAAAGTTTACGTGCTTATTGGGTCTTGACAAGTGAATAATCTTTTCTCTAATAACACATCAAAGTTTAGAGTGTCTAACTCAAAGCTAATTGGTATGAACGAAGAGGTGGAGTAGTCCCGATGTGAGATTCATAATCTCAGCAATACAAACTCCAAGTTTTAAGTAACACATAATAATTATATTAATATATCAGTCTTTTATATATATCACACACACACACACACATATATATATATATGAGTAGTGGAATGGTAGGTACCTTTCACCATAGGTTATGATGTGCACTTCTCTAAATTAACACATTTTTAAGTTTTGAGTTACTGATTTAACATTTTAATTATTTTTACAAGATGTTAAAAAGATCCGTTGTTCAATTTGAGAATTTTTTTTATAGCTGAAACTATTTATTTTAATTTTTAAGGTAATATAGAATATTCACTATGACGTATGCACGTATATCATAATAAGTTACACCACACCATTATTTAACACAAATTATCAAGAACATTAAGTGTTTATCATATTAATCATTGTATATATAGTTAATATAACAATATTTGACAAATAATTACCCCTAAATATAACAAAAATATGCAAAATTAGAAAGATATTCACTATAACCTATAATAAAAAATAACTACCATTCCGCTACTATATATATTATATATATATATATATATATCCCTTTGGAATATATAATTGGAAAATTTATTCCGTTCCTTTCTAACCATCCACAGAAAATAGGGAAACAATACCAAAAATCTTGATATTTGGTTTGTAAATTATCAACCGTACAACCAATAGATTTGTGGTCTGATCGATGTCACATGGCTGGGACGTTCTATCCTCTGGAAAAAGTGTTCAATCTCTTTGTTGCAGTAGTAACAACGTAAGAATTAATTTATTTATCTTTTTAGCAAACTTAGATAATTAATGAGTGAGGACGTTCATTATTTTAAAGTTACAGTCGTATCTAGTGAGATTTAAACATAAGGTTTTCAGGTTCAAGTGTCTAGCATTTACGACTTAGAAAATCCACAAACTCTATTAGTTTTTTCATCTTCGTTTTGTTCTAATTATTATTGATTAGATTATAATTAGCAATCTTTTTAAAAAGAGCGACAATATTTCAATGATCTCAATGTTAAAGTAGCGACAATGTAAGAGATTAATTTTATTTTTACTAATGACAATCTAATTATTTAAATAAAATTAAATGATAAAGTGTGTCTCTTAATTTGAGAGGAGATCGTAATATTTAATTTTACAATAACTAGCTCCTTCAATAAATTAATTCACAAACGTTGCTTAGTGTTTCTTTTTTCTTTCTTTTATTTTATTTTATTTTTGAAAAAAACAAAGGGGCAGCTGCCAGCTGGGACTAAGCTTAGCTGCAGTGAACCGTCAAAAACTTGAAAGTCTCAACAAGTTAAGGACATACAGCATTTCGTGATTGAGTTCAGAAGCAAACATGATTAATAACGACCTCATCAAGCTAGCTCGTAGGGCCCTTAACACCCAACTTTTGATCTCTAGAAAAAAAAAACCTCTTTTTGGATCATTTTTAACAATGTTGTAATAGTTCAGATTTTCCTAAACATATTCCTAAACATTCTACAAAAACACCTTGTACCCTAAGTCGAGGTTTTAGTCTGAAAGTCAACTATATCAAAAATGTGGTTGTTCGTTGTAACAAAAGGCAAATTTTTGGTATATCGCAATATATATATATATATATATATTAAACATGGCCCTCCCTACTTATCAGGAAATTTTCTTGATCAGAATAACACATAAGATAAGATAAAATAAAATGCTGAGTAATGACACCACTAGCCTTCAAACTATGGTCCAAGTTTCAATTTAGCCTTTAAACTTGGTTTTGTGTCAGTTAAACCCTCAAATTATAAGAATTAGGTAAAAACGGCCGTTCCTTCCAAATCTACCCTTAAATCAAATGGATTTGATTGTGTTTTGGTTAATCACCCAACTTAAATC
Organism: Lonicera japonica; assembly: GCA_021464415.1. Taxonomy (NCBI): domain Eukaryota; kingdom Viridiplantae; phylum Streptophyta; class Magnoliopsida; order Dipsacales; family Caprifoliaceae; genus Lonicera; species Lonicera japonica. Next base: position 3,136,426 of record CM038466.1, read on the forward strand.
CAAAAAGAAATAAAAAACAAGGGAAAAAAATAAGAGCAAGAGAGATTCAAAAAATAAGAACAATAGATAATCATAAACTAAGAGTTCTAATTAAAGGACTAAACTGGATAATCAAAATTGATTATCTATTTACTAAATTGTTAAAATTAATAATGTAGGGCTTCACAATGATTATTGTTTCTCAATAATTAAAATTAGGGTTTTTTTTAATTACCCCTATTCTTAATCCATATTTTGAGTTAACCCCATTTTCATAATCCCTCTTTGGCTTAACCCCCAGATCATGACAGACCACTAACTCCATCCTAATTTTGTACAAGTGGACAATATTTCCCTTGTCTTCAACCTTTACCATTCCCCTTCCACTCTATATATAAAAACCCTAATTTTCTCCCATTTTAATGAACCTAAACCCAAATCAAAATGAAAATCAAGCAAAAATAATCAAAGCCCTCTAAATCTAAATAATTGCTCGAGTTTTTTGCACTTGTTTCCAATTCTACCACTTTCAATTGCTACTTTATTTATATACGAATTTCTTCATTTATTATATACATATTTTACTCTCTCTATATATAATTTTTCTTTTTTTCGAAAATCTACAACTCTATACACATTACCCTCAGCTTTCTCTCTCCCTCGCCAGTTCATTTTCTCATCATTGACCACCTAATCTCAATTAAGAGGAAGTAGTATAAAACTAGCAAAAAAATAAGGAAACGGGTATTCCCTGCCCAAGATGTCAAATCATCTATGGAAGGGAAGGATGATTGCTCAGGAAATTAAAAAAGGGGAAGGAAAGTCTAGTATATACATACGTGTATATATATGCACTAAGATTATAGGTTATGATTAGATGAAATTCTAGTATTTTTCTAGATCTAATTTTCATCAGAAAGAATAGTGAAAATGTGTAATACCCCGTCCTTTCCATCCATTGCCATCGCCTTCATTCGTCCACTTATTTCATAGTAAGTGGTGAAATATTGTATTATGGAGCCTTGTAGCGTTCTATCATCTTATATTGGTAGTATTAACTTCTTGATACTCATGTAAGTGATCATTTAGTGATTCGAATGGTCTGAATCGAGATCAACTTGTAAATCGTGCGTTTCGGTATTTTGCGTTTGTTGATTTCAGCTAACTTTGGGCCATCATAACTTCTCCGTCTCTTATCTGATTTGGTCGCCATTTGTGCTTATATTTAGGTTTCATACCATTTTAAAACTTTCGTATTTTAGCCAACAGCCAATTCATACTTCTTGTTGGTCAAAACATCGTGCAAAGTAGGCCAGTTAGTAAATTTTGATCGTTCGGTAGTGCTTTGGCAACGAGCTGTCTTCGACGAATTTCTGAGAATTATCTATCTAGAATTTGACGAGACTTCCTCTTAAGAAGTTGTAAATTTTTTAATTAACTTTCTGTGGATATAAAGATCACCTCAATCGGATTCCCCCAGCAAAAGTTTATGGCCAAATTTCGATCAGTGCATCAAGGCCCAAAGTTTACACATGGATCGATCTAGAGAAAATGCAGATCGATCTGGCCTTTGCAAATGGGTGGTTTTTTGAACTGCGGACCGGTTTGGTCTTTTTGTAGACTAGTCCGGCAGCAGACTTGGGCCAGTTTTGAACTTTTTAAAGCGTTCTTTATACCCAAAACACTCACAAACACCTGGACGGGTCTAGAGAGAGAAAGAAGAGAGGTTCTTAAGGGATTCCCACAAACCTTTCATCCTTCACCAAAGATTTGAGTTCCAAATCATATAAACCCTCACCCTAATCACTATTTATCATCTTGTACCTCATTCTTCCTTTATTAAACCTTAGACGTGGCATACAGACATGAGAATGAGTAGTAATTGAGGAAGTGATTGATTGGGCCATAATGGACATAATATATTAATAATCAAAGTGGCAACTATAGCTAATAAATAGCTAAATGAAAAAAACTGTAGAGCATGGCCTAGATGAATAATTTAGTGATAGAGCCTACATGTCGGTCAAGCATGAACTTTCGTAATGAACTAACTTACAAGAGAAAACAATGAATGACTGGCTATTAGTTAACGACTCCCGGTGATAGTGCAAATAACATGAGGTTGTGTTTGGTATACTTTAGAGCCTTTCCACCATAGCATGGCGAACATTAAGAAGTTAGTGATCGTGAAAAAACGGCTTTATACCAACAGTCCCCTAGTGACATAGGAATGCGTAGGGATCCATTTCATGGGAAGTTGAGAAACGTGATTGGTTGATCAGATAGTTAGCTTTTAGTGGTTAGGATAGGAATCCTAGTGGGGTTCGCATGCACATGCATGTGGATTGCATTGCATTGCATTGTTTTGAACTATTGCATTAAAGTAAAGTATGTACTTTATATATAAACATGCGCATGCCTATGAATGTAATACGTACTTTCTATTCAACCTCTATAGTTCCCACTAAGCCCCGATTTGGCTCATCCATTTTTTAACAGTTTTACAGGATAGGCTTCTGGATTGGAACATCGTGTATCATCTAAAAGCCTCTGATGTCCATAAAACTTTCTGGCCCTTAAACTAAGGACCACATTGTATAATCTTTTATATTTTAAAACTCCTTGTATAATATATGGACTTTGGTTTTGTTGTATAAATGATGTTTTGAGCATACATGTGTATAAAGGTTTTCATATGTAGAGTGAATTTCTAATTTTTGTTGGTTAAGATTATATTGGTATGAAATAAAAATGGTTTTAATGTTACAGGTTGGTGTGTCTTTTAAACAAACTCCACATGTTGAAATTTTCGAAAATGGGGTTTTGTTCGGATCATATTTTATTAAGAAAAGTCTTTAAAAGATTTGATTTTATTTATTTAATCCCGCTGTCAAGTACAGCATCCGTGGTTAACTGGGGCCCGGAGATGAAAATCTCAAAACAGGATTCGGAGGTCACAAAATGAGTATAGTATTTTTGGATCTAGTTCGATTAAACAGCGAAAAGAGTTTTTTTGTGATAGAGATTTTGTTATTGAAATCCACCATGGCTATGAAAGGAAGAGAATAGAAATGGAAAGAATGAAATGAAATTACAAAATGTCTTAGAGTTTGATGGAGAAGAGATGGGGAATGAAGGAGATGAAATTCTTCCATGAATTTTAGAGAGAGAAAGTTGTTGAGTTTTGTGTTAAAAGAAATAAATAAATAAATAAAATTAGGGTTAGGGTTCTTGAATAGTCCTTGAATGAAGAAGATAGGGATATTTTAGTCTATTTCACAAAAAAACTGACAATGTTAACACTCTATTAAATTCTGAGAGTTAAATCAAAGGATTATGAAAATAGAGGGTAACTCAAAATATGAATTAAGAATGGGGGTAATTCAAAAAAGCCCTTAAAATGACGGTGTCCACTTCATCGATTTGTACACACATTAATGAATTTTAAATTTCAAAAAAAAATGTTTCTTTTTTTAAAGGATCTCTATTTTGATTATTGAAAAAAATTGTTAATTTTAATTAAAGTTGAGGTAGAGTTGATTATTGGTTAAAAAAATGTTAAAATTTGATCAGGCTATTAAATTAAAATAAGTTTTTTAGGTAATATTATATTTTTGGTGTTGTTTTAGAAAAATGAAAAGATGAAGTGAAGGCGTGGATGGCTCATTCGAAACAGCATACAAGTGTCAGCTTGAACCAACCGAAGGATTACAACCTAGGGCCCATTGTAAAATCTTTAAAACATTGAATGATTCCACAAACAGAAAGAGAAGATGGGCGGGTTGCTCCATTGGGTACATTGATCACCAAATGAAAGCTCGGCCCATTTACTACTCCCTCCTTTAATTTCTTTATCAAAATTTAATTCGTGTGTAATTTTTATATTTTTATGAATTTTTCATCATAATTAAGAGGGTAAAACAAAAACTTGTATTATATTGTGAATTTTGGTATATTGATTTTGTTTCAAAAAATGAATGCAGGATCTTACTTTGAGATATAAAAAAAAAAAAACCAGACTGAACTCTTAATTTAGCTAAGTATTATTTTATTTTATTTTTATCTGGGGAAAGAAATCACAACATCGGAAAAAGAATCATTAATAAGTGAGTGTAAAATATTTGTGAATGGCTTTGCTAAGGTGCCGTTTAGTAAAAAAACTGAAATCTGAAAACTGAAAACTGAAAACTGAAACTGAAAACTGAAAAAGCTGTTTGTTTACGTCTGAAAAATGTATCTGAAAAAATGTTGTTTGTTTTAATATAACACATCTGAAATCTGAATTTTTTTTATTATGACCATTTTGCCTTTATTATTGTATTTTGAACACATTTCGTCATATATATATATAAACAACAAATTTCGTCATATATATATATATAAACAACAAATTTAACCATATATATATAAACAACAAATTTCGTCATATATATATAAACAACAATCTGTGTGCTGTCCCTCGCCTGTGTGTGTGTGTGTCTGTGAGCCTGTGTGTGTGTGCGCGTTGTTGTGTGCGTGTGGACGAGGGAGAGAAAGAACGGCGGTGTGCCTGTGGACAAGGGAGAGAAAGAACTGCGATGTGCGTGTGTGTGTGTGTTGAAGACGGCGAGAGAGAGAGAGATCTCACCGGAGATGGAGGACGGCGACGAGCGGCGTGAGATGGAGAGAGCGGCGTGAGGCGTGACCTAGCTGGGGCTGGTTTAATTTGTGAGGGTTGATTTTTGTGTAATTTTAAGAAAAGATGGAGGGTAAAATAGTCTTTTTTTACTCTTTAAAATTAAGTTTCAGATTTAAGTGGCAACTTTGCCACTTAATTTTTTGGATGAAAATTTTAAGTTTTAAGTGGTAAAAATTAAGTGGCCGCTTAATTTTTTTAGTTAGTGAACAACTTTCACAACGACTTAAATCTGAAAATTTTAAGTTTTCAGATTTAAGTGGCAAATTAAGTAGCAAGTGAACGAGGCCTAAGTCCTGCTGCCAAATTCGAGGGCTCAACCCCATTTAATATGCCGAGTTCAAGTGATATTGCAGGATGGAAATATGACGACTTCCTCCACTCTCTAGACTCAATTCTTTACTTCTTTTTAAGTTGAAGTTATTATGTCAATTCCTAGAATGCTTACTTTCTTTGGTTGGTAATTATATGCATTAGTTGTTTTTTTGTTTTTGTTTTCTGAAAAAAAAAATAAAAAAATTATGGACCCAATATATACTCGGAATCATTTAAAATCAGATAGTGACGTATGAGTCTCATGGACCATGGTCCACACAAGATCCCTTTTAGACCAGGAAATCAAAGTCAGACAAAATGTGATCTAATTTATTAATATAATTGACAGATCGAGATGTGCACACAGTTAAAATTTTTTACAAGGATTGAAAGGAAAGAAACAAAAATATATCAATGGTGCCACAGTACGTTAGTTTACATTAATTAATATCAATCTACAAATTTTAGTTGATCTTCCTTTCCCAACAATAATACATCAAAAAAGTCTTCTTAAAGGGACACCAAGTCGATCATTTTGGCTGTCAAAAAATATAGCAACTCTCAATCAAACAAATCATGTTGCTACTTCTTTTCCTCCTAGCTCTCCCTGTATTCCTCCTTTTCCTTCTTCAAAAACGTAGAAAAGATGGAGAAACACTCCGACGTCCACCAGGTCCCCGCGGACTTCCCCTCATCGGAAATTTGCACCAGCTCGACAACTCTGCCCTTCACCGTCACCTTTGGCAACTCTCCCGAAAATACGGCCCTCTTATGTCCTTAAAATTTGGTTGTAAGCCGACCCTTGTGGTCTCTTCAGCCCAAATGGCCAGAGAGGTAATGAAAACCCACGACCTCGCCTTTTGCTCTAGGCCCGCCTTAGTAGGGCAGCAAAAGCTCTCCTACCAAGGCTTAGATGTCGCTTTTTCGCCTTACAATGATAATTGGAGAATGTTGAGAAAAATTTGTACTCTTCACTTGTTTAACTTAAACAGTAGTCAATCTTTTCGTCCAATTCGCGAAGATGAAGTCTCTCAAATGATCGCGAAGATAATAGAGGTCTCAGTTTCGTCTAACCTTGTAAATTTGAGTGAAGTGACAATGACTCTAACAGGCAACATTATTTGTAGAGTTGCTTTTGGTAAGCGATATGATGAAGGGTATGAAAGAAGTAGATTTCGCGGGCTTCTTATGGAAACTCAACTAATGTTTCTAAGTTTTTTCGTGTCGGATTATTTTCCATCTATTGGTTGGGTTGATAAACTCACTGGGTTGTGGGCTCGGCTAGAGAAGAATTTTAAGGACATGGATTTGTTCTACCAAGAACTCATCGATGAGCACCTCGATCCTATGAGGCCAAAGTCCAAGCAAAAGGACATCATTGACATTTTACTTCAATTACGAAAGGAGGAGCAATCTTCATTTGAAATCACTTTTGATCACATTAAAGCTGTGGTTATGGTAAAATTTTCTTCTTTGAATCAAAACTGAAAAAAGAACCAATATGTAATTAACTTTTTTTTTTTATCTTTGTTACAGAATTTATTGGTGGGTGCGACAGATACAAGTGCTGTCGTTTTAGTATGGGCCATGGTGTGCCTTATGAAGGAGCCTCTAGCAATGAAGAAAGTGCAAGAAGAAGTTCGAAAATCAGTAGGACGAAACAAAGGTACAGTAAATGAAGATGATCTTGAGAAGCTTCCTTACTTGAAGGCCGTGGTGAAGGAGACAATGAGATTATATCCGCCGGCTCCTCTTCTAGTGCCGCATGAAAATACTAAAAGTTGCGTCATAAATGGGTACGAAATCGGACCCAAAACGCTAGTTTTTGTTAACGTATGGTCTATTGGAAGGGATCCTGAATGTTGGGAAAAACCGGAAGAATTCTTTCCTGAAAGATTCTTGAATAGTACTATTGACTACAAAGGCCAAGATTTCGAGTTTATTCCATTTGGAGCAGGGAGGAGAGGTTGCCCTGGAATGGACATGGGTGCTAAAACGGTGGAAATTGCACTTGCCAATCTTCTTTACTCTTTCGACTGGGAACTGCCTGCTGGAACTAATAAGGAAGACATAGAAACAGATTCAAATCCCGGTCTAGCAATGCACAAGAAAAATGCTCTTTTCCTTCGAGCTAAACCTTATAATTCCAACTTAGATAGAGGAAGAAGTTTTTAGCTAAATCCTCGTAGACACAGACAGTGTAAGTTGAATTTATCAATTTCATCTCTATCTTGTAATTTTAGGATGTCTTATGCACCTATTTATTCTTCATTGGAATAATTGAGCGTAATCTATATAAATTTTACCACTGCTCTAGAAATATGAAAGGTGTAAATAATATTACTCTAGAAAGGAAAATGATTTTCTTACTTACAAATTTCACCAGTTATTTTTACCAAATGCATTATATGGATTTACCCTTATTACATTTTGCGAAAGTACAACTCACGTAATACACTCTGATAAGAATAAGTGATAAAATTTGTAAGTAATAATAGCATTATGCGTAAACAAAAGGCAAAACAAACAAAAAGAAGTCACATCTCGTATGTATTATTAGGGTATCTCCAATGATCTAACTTTAATTGAAGTACTAATCAAATTTAATAACACGTACCTAAAAACTTTCTTCAATGATCTGAACTAAATTAAAATTAGTCTTAACAACCTTCTTTTAATAATCAAATTTGACTCTTGAATAATTAAAACTAAAAATATCTTTGGTTAATCAAAAGTGGAGGAGCCCACTTCTGATTCAATCTTTATCCCAGGAATTTTTTTTACAACTATGCTTATTTTACAACTTATTTAACAAAATAGGATTGTTTTCAACATAATTGTGAAAAAAGGGTAATTTAAAATCGCGCTTCAATATATTTATTTTTGGTCAAAAAACGCTACTTGTGATTGCGGTTTTTAAGGGAAAAAAAATTTCACAGATAAAACCGAGATAGATAGTATCGATTTTATCAATAAAATCTATTTCAGTGGTATTGATTTTATCGGTAAAATCGATTTCACAAACTGCGTTTTTACACCTTTTTTCAAATTAGAATACTATCGTCCATCCCATTCACTGCTCCGTTTAACTTCAAGGTCCTCCGCACTCCATCTCTCCTTCCTCCTTCCTCCTCCTCTGCACATCGGCGCTGTCCTCCTATCCTCCATCGGCGCTGTCCTCTGCCCGCTGGTCCTTTTTCCTCTTCTCCATCGGGTCCTTCTGTAGGTACATTATATTCTCCCCTCTTCATTAGAAGCTTGATTTCCATATATGATGTGCTTGTATGTATGTATATATGATGGTTGAATATTGAAATAGAAATGTGCTTGTATGTATGTACATATGTGATTAGGGGTTTCGGTGGTGGTTTCGAGGTTGTGGTGGTGGGTTGGGGGTTTCGGTGGTGGGTTGGTTGGAGGTTGTGGTGGTGGTTTGGAGGTTTCGGTGGTGGAACTTGGGTGGTGTTTTGGGAGTTTCAGTGGTGGTTTGGGGTTTTTCCCTGTGGGTCAGAATCCGACAACGTGTGTATGGATTATGACGGTGTATGGGTATGGCGGTGTAGCAATTCTGATGGGGACAACTTTTTTTTGGAGCGAAATTTGGTTGTAGATTTGTATAGCTGCAATTTGTATAACTTTTAAAATAGTGATATTTTATATAATTTTGAGCCAAATTTTTAGTGGTCCCCCAGTAATGATAAAATTTATCTACTTTCAAAATTGCGTAAGAAAAAGAGGTCGGTTGCTTTCTAGAATAAAATTCATATTAAAACCAATTGAACCATTTGAAAAGTAAAAAAAATTTACATTTAAGCAATTCTTTGGATTTTATTTTTTTTGGCTTCAATCAGAGGTGTTTAGCATTGGTTTAGATAGGATTATATTCATTATTAACCGAGTAAAGGAACACATTTTTAGTAGATGTCTTAAAAAAGAATATTGGAAAACAAAAAGGAGTCCTGGTAAAAGCACCCTTTAAAACTAATTTCAACACCCAATTGGGAAAAAAAAGTTGCTAGCTATGTTGTATACCTTTTTTTAGGCACCCATATTTAAAAATAGATTTTCTTATTTTTAAGTACAGCCCCCTCTCCCATTCTTCTACAAGTAATGGATTAATTAAATTTTATCAAGGCTATTCTGGGTATTGTCATTTATGCTTATTCTATTCTTTTGTTAAGGTGCTCTTATTAGTAAGGGTGTTATTATGAAATTAATGCTCTCCATTAATAATTTCTCCGCCCCAGTATAAAAGCATAAATACTTGTCTGCTCGTCATTATTTACCTTCAACACAATTAAACAAATTTATCACCAATTGATAATAAATATAATTTATTTAAAATAATCAAGCATGCCCTCCATTATGATGGTAAATAATACATTCTTTAAAATAAAATATAGTTTCTCAAAAAATAAATAAGTATATACATTCTTCAAAATAATTATATAATTATTGAAAAAACAAAATTAAGTATCAACCAATACGAAATATTATATTAAATTATTTATTTAAAATCATAAAATAAATTTTTGCAAATAAAAAAATATTATAAACCACTACAAATATAATTATTAAGTATTACAATGGGCCTTTTTGTGTTTGGCCCATTTTTTTCAAATAGTTTTGCAATTAACCCACCTGTTTAGGGAAATTAAGAAATGACCCAAAACAATGGATAATCACTAATTTCTTGTTTTCATTTTTCCTAAAATACCCTTAATTGACTTTTCAAGTAAACAATTTAATTATTCCTAAGATTTAGCTTATAGCAAACTTTTGAATTTTGAAATCTATTAATATCCGAAATTCCAAAAGAAACATCCATTTAATTAGGGAACTTGAAATTAATTTCAAAAATATTAGAAATCATAAATCATAATACTTGGGCTAAACACAAATTTTCTATATTACAATAATATGATAATAAATCTACAAATTTGCAATAATACATACATTCACAAATCTACAAATTTATATCTAAACCCCCCTCCCCCCCCCCCCTCACACACACACAGACATACACACACACACATATATATATATATGTTATGCATACATAGATCTACAAACAATCAAACAAATCTATATCATAAATCTACAATAATATCCCATTTATTTCATTCATATAATTATTATGCAAACATAGATCTACAAATAATCAAAATATATAGATCTACAAATAAACAAAAAATAAAGATCTATAACTAATCAAAATACTATAAATGGACATACCTATTTTTGTTGAAGTAAAGAAAAATTATTACGAGTGAATGGTCTTCTTAGCTTTTCTTTTTTTCAAATTTTAAATTATGAAGAAGATAGAGAGAAGAAGCAGCAGAAAAAGAGGAAGAAGAGCAAGAAGAAACAGAAGCGAGAAACGGCGCAATAAAAATTAAAAATTACTCAGCAGCTTAGGTTTATGTGTCGGTGGGGTAAAAGTAATTAAATAAAAAAATGCAATAATGAATAGCAGTTTTATGTTAAAAAACGCAATCACGAATATTGATTTTAAAAAAAAATCGCTTTAAAACCGCCATTGTAGGTAGCGTTTTTAATGGTAAAAACACGATTGTGGGTAGCGTTTTTAATGGTAAAAACGCGATACTAAATCGCGTTTTTAATGGTAAAAACGCGGTACTAAATCGCGTTTTTAACACAATTTTTTTTTTTGGTAAAAATCGCTACTTTGAACCTCGATTTTAAAACAACCCTATTCTCCAAATTAAGTTGAAAAGTCCCCTATTTAGCAAAATAAGTTTAAAAACGACCATAATTATAAAAAAAAGTCTTATCCCAGTGACATCCTCGGGGTTTTTTTTTCAAGATTTTGTTTAGTCTTTATTATATCATTAAGACAAATTGTTCAAGATTCATATACCTCATGTTTTGAGTAAAATTATATATACAGTAGTAGAGCTTCATCAGTAGATGTGAAATAAATATAGTAAAACAATATCCTGGGTTTTTGAAATTTTAAGCCCTGATGTATTTTTGTGTGCGTGTGTAAATAGATTCGCAGATGTATGAATTTCTAAATGAAGTATTTGGCACCCAAAGTTTTAATGGTGATGTTTAAGACTTTAAGGGCTCATTTGGTTCGAGTTTTTAGAATGTAATGAGCATTCTAGATTCCTAAAAAAAATCTTGACATCTAGGATGTCTTGCTAATGTTTGGTTCAGACATGAATTATTCATTCCTGAAACGTTAAATTACTTCTCTATATTTGATACAAACTAGAATAGGAGTGAAATACGTATGAATTACCAAAATATTTTTCATTTTATAAAATTAAAAGACAAGTCCTAATAATTTTCCAAAAGTAAACATTTGTTTTTATTGTTAAGAACTGTGAAAAATCGTTGTATGTATTTATTAATAAAAAGAAAAATTTCAATAACAAAAAAATACTTTTTTCTCTTTTTAAAAAAATATAAATGAAAACAAAATTGTCTTAGTAAGTAAGAGAGATATTTTGGCTGTAAGAGAGGAGAGAGGTTGACCCAGTGGTAGGTAACCTCCATCGTTGTCTTGAGGTCAATGTTTCAACTCAAGGGGGGAGGGGTTTCTTTATTTGTAGAATTAAGGGAGACTTAAACCTCCCTTAATTTAGAAATATATCTATATATATATATATATATATATATATTGGCCTTAAGAGATAATTTTAAAAGAGAATACATAGAGTAATTCTATATTCCCATCTATTTAAGAGTGGGAGCTTTGAAGGAATACTCCATTCTTGGAATGATGCATTCTTAGGCCAAAACCCGAACTAAACATCGGAATCCTTCTGAAATGGAACATAGCATTTTATGAATGATTTAAAACTCGAACCAAACGAGCTCTAAGTATTCTCTTTTAAATTTTCTCCTAAAATTTTCTCTTAAGACCAAAATATATCCCCTACTTATTAAAACAACTTTTGTTTTTCATTTCGAATTAACTATATTTTAGTACATTGTACTAGTACCGAAATTCCATTCGATACAATATACTTTTTTTTTCAAATATAGCAATCTACTTCCTGTTCGGTTTTGATCTAGTACATAAATTTGCATGGAAATAACCTCTATATTGTACTAGATCGGAAAAAAAAAACAAGAAGTTAATTGCTATATTCGAAAAAAAGAAGTACATTATATCGAATGGAATTTCGGTGCCAGTACAATGTACTAAAATGTAGCTAATCCTTTCATTTATAATCTTTTTTTAAAAAGAAAAATTTGTTATTGAACTTTTTTATTTTTATTATTATTATTAAATACATGCAATGACTTTTTATGATTTTTAACAATAAAAATGTTTACTTTTGTAAATTTGTTAGAATTTGTCTTTTAATTTTATAAATGAAAAACCTTTTGGTAATTCACACTATTCTTGTTTGAATCAAATAGAGAAGTAATTTAATATTCTAAGACAAAAGAATTCATATATGAACCAAAGATTGGCAAAGCATTGTAGTTACTATGAGAAAAGTTTTTCAAGAATCTAAAATGTCTATCCTATTTTCAAAACTCTAACCAAACGAACCCTAAGCGTTAAAGGTATTTTTGCATTTCTTCTACCATGTTTTCAACGAAGAGGAATATCCCAAAATAATTTAGCATTAAAGTTTAATAATACGATTCAGTTTTAGATGATAAATGTACCTTTGATTATTGAGATAAGTAAACCATTGTGGAGGTGAGGGTTATTTAGTTTAAGCAATTCATTTTATGTATACTCAATTATTCTGATTTTTATCTGAACTGCAGACACGTCCGAAGAGGGTCTATTCAATAATTGTAATCTCTAGTATTACACTATGTATTTGAATTTAAAAAAAAATATTTAATTCAACCTTTTAAATCAACTTGCTAGTTGACAGAGGATAAAATAAACTTATGCCCATTAGACCATTTGCATTGGGTAAGCTAAATGGTTAAATTTAGCTAATGTGATGCCTCATCCGGTAAGCTAAAATAGTAATAGGAAAGCTAAAAGTGTAAAGCAAAGCTAAATTTAGCAGCCGACCAACTTTTAGCTCACACGATAAATGGTGTGTCGGGGTAGAGGTGGAGCATTCTCACGACACATGATGTTTCGTGTGGTATCTCCCACGACACATCATATGTCATGAGAGTGGGAGATAATTTCAAAGATTTATCATGTGTCGTGCGACACATGATTTCAAATTTCCCTACCGTTACAGCTATTTGTTTTATTTAAGCACCTTTCTTCACTGCATTCTCAAAACCCCATTCTTAGTGTATTGCTTTTGAAGAAAAAAACCTCCATTTTCATTCTACATATTGTATTTTTTTTATTTTCATATAATTTATCTCTATAATTTTCATAATGTTTAGCTTTTATGGAGCAAATATGACACCATTTGAAGATGAAGCTCTTTGTCGAGCTTATATTCACGTCAATTTTAATTCGGTAATTTGTGGCATTAATCATTGGAAAAAATGTATCCAATGTTTTTTTTGTATTGTCTAATAGTTCCCCATCAATATAAGGCAGAAGATCTAATTTTCCTCCGATTGAAATTCCTATATTAAATCAATCAAAAGAAAATTGTATTAGACAATTTTTTTTTGCGTACAACAAAAAACATAAATAATTACCATAATATAAATTGAACCTGTTATCATTGTGAAATCAAACGGCGTAAGGTCAATCTCACATGTAGGGAGGTGAAATGTATGTGTAGTATTAATAAGTTCCAAAAATTGTTATTTAAAACTGCAAATAATATTTTGTTAGTATATAATTAATGCTTAAATTATGGAGAAATAATATTTTTTTATTTTTTTTGTAATGAAGAAGTAAATTTTGATAAAAAAAAAAGTCAAAAAAATGTGGAAGAAGTCAATTAAAGATCAGAAAGGAAGATAAAGAAGAAATAATATTCCAATTCAATATTCTCACTTAATTCAAATAGAACTCCTTATTATCCCTCTTAATTAGAATCCTAATTAAACTTATAGTTATTATTTCTTCTACAATTATAGTTTCCTAAACCTTTTAAACTTATATCTCTTATTCTTATATATAGACACATTCTCTACACTTAAAATCATATAGAGATATAGAAAAAATAGATAAAGATATATAGTTAGAATATATATATATAGAGAGAGAGAGTTCTAGAGAGAGAAAATCCTCCATACTAGTTGTCGTGCGGTCGAAGTATTGAAGGTGAAGAAGTGGACAATATAAAACCGTGTGGTACACACCAGTTCGAGCATTATAAAAATTGACGTTTTCTAGCTTTCTAATATTTCATTGTTGTATTCAAATATTTTTATTTTTATTTTTATTTTAATGTGTTCTTTATTTAATATGCTTGGCTAAATTCTCTTCCAAAGGGGAGAGATGAAACCGTCATGGATGTAATGGGCTTAATTTAATTCTAATTTATTTTTAATTATTTGTCCCGAATTAAAATATGTATTAAAATTATCATTATTATAACGTGTGTTTTCTTTCTAATATTTTAATTATTTTTAAAATAAAGGAATGATCTCTTATGATAACCAATTTAGGGATACAGGCGATGCCAATTTTTATTTACTTTAATTTTAAAGAAAGAATGATGGTAATATTGAATTTGTTTATATAATATGGATGAATATTAAAAATATAATTAGATACTTTTTTTTTAATATCCATGGTGGTGGATTCTCTTTCCTTGGAATTTCTCATTATTGACTAGTTGTTTGCTTACTTTAATTTAATTAGTTTATTTTAATAACTTTAATTTCTTAGTTTAGATAATTTCAAAATCAAAATTTAAAAACTGTTTTAATTTGAATCTTAAAATATTGAATTTCGACAAACTCTCATACTTTTAAGGTATTAACTTGGATTTGGATCGACTCATACTTATTTGCTATACTAATTTAATTATTTTATACAAAAGTAGAATTTTATTGCATTTAAGTGTGAAATAAAGCAAAAACAAATTAATTTTAAAAATTTCCCTTAAATTAAGTATCCCACCAACGTCGAATACAAGTTTCGACAACGCCACGGTATGAGTTTGCATGTGAACCGAGAAAATTGTTGACCACCTCACATTATCAATTAAACGTTTTACTTCTTTATTATGCGATAAGGTAACATACAATTCATTTGCTATGTGCCACGTCAATTCAACGCCACGGTATGAGTTTGGCCTTGGTTGATCATTACTAGACATACTTTCATCTGCATTCCTTGTAGATTATTTGGCAAACATTCTCTTGATTAATTTCATTATACAAAATAAAATTAAAATGCATAATATGTAAATAATATAATTATTGAGAGATGAAGATCAATGAGAAATAAAAAAAATTGTAGAATAATTTATACCTTGACAAAGGAAATTTACAGATGATACTAAAATTTATAATGTAGATTGATACAAATGAGAGAGTATGTTGGTGTTGAAGATGAAGCTATTTCTTTATGATAAAAAATACCATCTCTTTATGATGAAGAACTACTTGCAATGTTTGTATATATATATGAGAAATTATTAAAGGTGAGTAAAAACAAAATGCACAAGACTTCCCGTGAATGTTCAGCTTTTTGTTTGTGGTAGAGGAGAAAACATCTCCATGAAAGTGAAGACAAAGTAACATGCATGCATGGACATTTCGAAAATGGAAGAAGAAAAAAACAAATTGTTTTTGCATGCCACGACACATGATGTGTCATGGGAATAAATACCCTCAAACAACACATCATGTGTCGTGGCAGGAAAAAAATTTGCCACGACATTTCATTTATTGTGCGATCATAATTTAGCTTTTTTCCAGTGCGGTTCTTATTTAACTAATAGGCTAAATATTTTTACACTACACTTTTACACTTTGCGCTGAAGATGGTCTTAATCACACAAAATAACTCTCAGACAAAACGCATAAACAAACAAAAATGCGTTTTGTCAATTTTGCTTTTTCTCTTAAAATTGCAAACACATCTAAAGAAGATCTACACAATAATTGCAAATATCTGATTTTAAATTATAATTTGAATTACTAATAAAATAATATTTATTAGTTTATATTATTTCCACATTTTTAATCAACTACACAACACTAAGACCATCTTTATTGAAAATGTAAATGTGATCGTATAAAATGGTATGTTTAACTTTAAAAAAAAAATACATTATAAAATGATAATATAATAAGTTAATATGGTGAATATGGTGTATTACATATTTATATTATAAGGAACCAAAATTCAATATTTTCTTCCCATAATTTTCTACTAAATCAATGGTCCATAATTTGTGTTAACACTTTTTGAGGTTTTTTTTATCTTAGATGTGTTTTCTACTCACATAAAAATATCAAATCATACTCACATATATATTTTCTAGACAAAATACGCTCCCCTACTTTCTCTCTCATTAACTTTTAAAAAACTTAAAATACTATAACTTTAAATCTAAAAATCAGAATTTAATAAAATTTATAAATTTAAAACTTATTCATCGAAATCTATGAAATAAGATCTATTGTGATTATTACATTATGTTTAAAAAAAATTAACAAAAACTTTTAAATTTTATATATTTAAATTACATAATTTTATTAGATAATTTGAACCGCCAAGCTAACGGTGCCCAATTTCTTCCTCTAGGTATTCTCCCTGCTAAAGAAATCATGACATAAAAAAGATATTGAGAATTAAAAATATTAATATTGAATCGATAAAAACAAATATCTAGTGCATGTATAGCTACTCGAAATATATATTAGCAAAACTATATTTTTATACAAACATGTATATATGAAAAATCATACTACAAAATAACCAAATATTATTAATTGTTATATATATTTGATTTATTTAACCCTATTATAGATCACCTCATACAAAAAGTTAACTGTGATTTAATCTATTATTAATACAACAACAAAAAATATTTAAGTTAAATGAGTTAATTCTTTCTTTTTTTATTTCAATATGCCGCAAAATACAGGCAATACCTAGTATGTATATATATATATATAACATACACATGTAGCTTACATATATATATCTGTATATATATTATATAACATAAATGTGCTTTAATTCTTACACACACACACACTGACTTGCACATAATAAAAATACTCCCCACGTTATACATTAAATTGTGGAAGGGAACCCCACAAAAATAGACTCTATCACGGAAGAGTCGGCTACTATAATTACCTTTCCTTTAGCATTTAACCCTTTTAGCCAATGCAATGCAACCCCAAAATATTAAATTTGCCCTTTTACCCTTGTGGAATTAAGATGGTTATGTTTCACAAATGACATCATGCCCATTAATCGCAGAAAATCAAAAAAATCTCATTATTACTCGAATATCAACAAACAAGTCAGACATCAGACAGACACGAATGAGTAGTCTTTATCACCTGCTCAAATTTACTCGAACCATTTTTAAAAAAGAAAAATAAGGAATTTTATGATATAGCCAGAAGGAATGAAAACGTATTGAGTTTTTGGATTTCCAGTTTTACCCTTGCGGAATTCTATTTCACAAAAAAAAAAAAAATATTACACTTTATCATAATTGATGTAATTTCTATCATCCTCCAAATCATAACTTAGATGATATAAACCTCCCTCAAAAAAATCAACAGAACAAACAGATATTAGATAAGTACCGTTCTCAAATTTTTAAGTTAAATGTTACAAGACCCACGCCTCTAAAAAACAACCAACACTTCCTCCCACCCCTCATGACTTTGAATCATGAGGGGACCATTTTTCATCAAAAGATTACACCCAGTACATTGAAATGTTTAATGTTAAAAAATTAAATATGAATTGCAATTACCAGCAGTTAAAGTATGAAGAAGTACAATTCTCCACAACAAAATTCCGAATAGAATTGGTAAATTTGTATTACCTCGTCATGTCTTCTTAGGTCTTCCCCTCTTACCTGGCTTCACTTTCTCTTGGGCAGCCTGCGTATTTTTCTTGGCCGAAGGTGGGCGGCCCCGGCCACGTCCACTGCTCTGGCCCTGCCCTCTGCCCCTTTGACTCTTTTGAGCCTTTCCATTTGCCTGTTCTTCTTCGCTATCATCACCACTGTCATCTCCATCACTATCCTCTTCGTCTTCCTCCGATTCAGACGACTCTTTTGACTTCCTCTTCTTCGAGTTCTCAGCTGCCACTTTAACAGCACCCTTTTTGGATGTTTTCTTAGCAGCAGGAGCTTTCTCCTCGGGCTCTTCAGTCCCTGCATCAGAAACAATGCAGAATCAAATATTCTGCAAAAATTCAACAACTCAAGGCAAATTGGCAGGCCTTGTTTTTAATCTACATGTTTCCCTTTTGATTGTGAAATCATATGATTGATGGGGAAAGTTCTCTTTATGTCCTCGAAAATATTTATATACATGTTCAATTATCGGTATTGGAATGATCATACCTTCACCAGCAGGTTTGCCATCATAGACATCAAGCTGTATCATCGAGAGTAGCAAAAAAAAAAATGTAGCAGTTAGTGCACAGTTCACCAAAATAAGTATTACTGATATTTACATTATTAACTTAGACATTATACATCACAGATGAAAATGTTTGGCTTAAAACTAACATGAACATAATAGAGGACTACAGGTACAAGACTAAAGCTTGTATTTGTCACAAATATTCCTGAACCCCAAAAATAACCATGGCCCAGGTAGTCAAAAAGAACAACCACATGTGAAAATTGAATTCCAATGAAAACTTCAGCATCCTCTACCGTTAATTTCATTTAACCATGATGTTGAATCAGTGTTCCTCTTATGTGGGTCTTGTAAGGAAGTTTTCCGGAGGCAATCTTTTAAACAGTCGAGAGTTCTTAGTTTCTGATCAGAGTTTGGTCAAAGTATGCATTTTAAAACACGTAACAAACGCTAGGAGATGAAAAACAACATTCCATCAATAGACTATGTACAGTGATGGAAAAGTTACCTGATCAAGTCGATCAGCAACGTTCGTTCTATCGACAACCACCATAGAGTGGGCAAAACCACATGCAACACTACATCAAATGAAAATGACGACCAGTGAATAAATTATGATATGTGGGGCTTATACATACACAAACATAGTAACACCGTAGAAGGGGGGGAAATAATGGAAATGGAGTAACGTATAGTAAAAGTTTAGTGTGTAGACAGGTAGATATGTATCAAACACCAACCTGATAACATGCATACCCTCCAAGATATCTACTTTTTTGGGAACTGCAGAAGATCTACAGATCAGAAAAGTACACTTCAGCTATTACAATGAAAAGAAAGAGGAAATTCAACCAAAAAGACAAAAGTTATTGTAATTCAAAATATATATGCATATATATACTTCTGTCCAAGAGGTCCATATCCCAGTTCACCAGACAGTGCATGGCCCCAACTTATGCATGAGCTATCAGCACCCACAAAATGGTGCATACTGCCTGAATCCATGCAACGTAAATTCCAGCCACTGAAACAACAAACACACACAAAAGGACTACTTAATTGAGCAATAATCCTGAATGAATTACAGGGTGTATAAAATTAAACAAACTTAATCATTCATCAAAAAACAATACTTCATGACAAACAGGAAATCAAATGAGCATATATACAAATGGAGGGGCATGGATAAACAGACAAATCTATGTCGAAATTTTATTTTAAAGGTATCAAAATGGGTGGTGCTAAGGTGTTCCATGGGGGGTGTTGGTATGGTAAAGGTACATCATCTTCAACAAGAGGAATCTATCACAAAAAGAAAATGATAGCTAGAACCTATTGCTGTATGTGAGCGCTTATACATCCATGCAGATACAAACATGCACCATAAACAATAGAGATGATAGCTGGTTATCAAATTCAGCATCTTTAGTAACGTGACAGTGCTAAAGAATAATGTCGAGCATAGGCAATAATTAGGTTCGTGCTGATACATTCAGAGGTACTACACAAGTAACGGGTGCTCACTAGCACATTACCAGTGGAAACTACAAAATAGTTTATATTCCTCATGCAGGGATATATGTAAATGATACAACTGACATTGGTTTAGCACAAGAATATTTTTCCAGCAGAGCCAGGTTAGATTCCAATCTCATTTGGCAGCAACATTAGCACCAGAGATGCATGAATGCATGATCTAAATACCAAGTACCAGAATGTCCACGACAGTGCACGAACACAAACTCGTACTGGATATTTATTTGTACAATTAAACATGATATAATTTTTGGGTTTCTAGAATGATGTCCTATTAAGTCGCTATTATATCTAGACAGCCGACATGAAGAATACACTGCAAAATTTTAATAATTATTATAATTTCAACATAAAAACAAAGTTTAAAACCACTAGCAACAGTCATGCTGCTTCTAGTGTTTTAAGGTGTCCAGCGAATGGAATGTGAGAACCATCATGACCCTAGCTTTAAGAAGGTCAACAGGTTTGTGTTCTCGTTGTGCGCACAAGAATAGATCAAAATACAGTCTGAGTAAAAATGAGGACAAATGAACAAAAAAGATAGCATGATAAACAAAAAACACCAACACATAAAGACCTAATCAATCATTGCTAAAGCAGACTAATATAATTGACCACAGAAAGTAGGACAAAAGGTGACATGAGGGAGAACTAGAGCACAACCTCAAGTCCATGAGAGGTTTCGGGTACATCCAATCATCACCGGTGTTCTTTAATTTACCCCACATGTACAACTGTCCTCCACCTGGAGGACAAAGAAATTCAAATTAGCACCCAGCTCATAATTGGTTGTTTCAGAATCACAGAATCTAAGGGAGGAAATGTAGCCTAGTTAAAATCAGCACTTCTTCAACTCGCCAGAAAAAACGACTCGCAGTAATTCAAACAGGAATTATGTTATAAAAACCTAGTTCCAGAATTCAAACCACCACCACCCCTCTCTTCCATCATTCAGGAAAAGAAGCAATATATGGGTTAACAGAGTAAATCCTCAGCCCTGAATGAAAATCAAGCATGTATTTGTTCACCTCGGGGTGCTCCCTTGTCATGGGATAATTTTGTTTGCTAATAAATAGTTCTTCTACCAAAAAGTTTTTTCTCAGCTAGGTTAAGACTGCCAGAGTTATTGTTACCCATGACATGTGGTGTGAAGAAAAAATGGCAGGGTCCTAAACTGAAGCATATAGTATTTCTCACTTAAGGGCCTGAACAATATCTATCTTATTTATATGTAACACGAATTAAAATAATTGGAAAGCATAAAAATGGGAAAAAGCATCTGATACTTTTTCCAGCCCTGATATGTTGCAGATACTGCATCTGATACTTTTTCCAGATAAGATCATATTGATAAACTAATAAATAAATTCACAATCTTGATTATTTGATATAAGCACGCCTAGGCAAATTTTGGATAATTATGATGCAGTATCCACAAAATATCAGGGCCAGAAATTCTTAACTTTGGATTGAAGTGTAGTGACCATTGTATGATCATTGTGATTTATAATTTAGTTTGAAAATACTCACTCGTCTCAAATTAAGACTCTCACTCTTGAAAATACACCCTCGTCTCAAATGAAGACTCCTACTCTGACTTTTGTACTTTTCAGAGAACACTAATCTCAACCTTAAATACCTTACTTTCTAATTAGATTTAGATATAGTTCATTGATTGCGACACAAAAAAAAAAACTGGGGCTCTTTGTTTGAACCATTCCAGAAAGTAAAGTGGAATCTTAATTTGCGACAAATGGATTATATTTTATATATTCCAACTATATATGGTTACAAATAGGCATACAGAGTGATATATCTAATAAAAAACATAAAAAAAATTAACTAAGTATGAACCTCACAAATCATCGAACATTCCATTAAACCCACAAAGGAACCAATAACCTACCAGCCGTACACGCGCAGTTTACAGAACCAGCTGAAAGCACAGCATCTGAAGGTACAACATTGTGCTTTGTGAAAATATCAACACGACGAGGACTCCATTCATCCTTCTGCTCTCTATGCCCGAGCCTACAATCAGTATTCATTCATCAGATTTATAACCAAGAGGAATGATAGGAAGATAAAAATAGACAAAAACAAAATGTTCGGATCTTAACAATCTTCCTTCAACTAGAATACCGGTTTGTGCAGGTTTGAACCCCAGTAAAGAAAGTTCAAATCCATTATAGTTGATGGGGTTTGTGAAGCCCATTAAAAATACAAAATAAATGAAACACAACATACGGACCTCCCATAACCTCCAAAGCCCCACCTGAAAATTTCCAGAGAGAAACATATTAAATATCCGTCTTTTGCTGTATACTATATATATATACCCCAATTATGGGAAAACACAAAACTGAAATTATTTCATCATTGAACTTACGTATAAACATAGCCCTTCAAATCCACCGCCACTGAATGATCAAAAATAATAAGAGTCAAAAGGAACATAAAAATATATGTGGCAAAAGCATTTACAAAAACATGAAGAAAAGACGAGAGATGGTAAACAGATATGAAGGAAAACCTGTATGGTTTGTTCCGCATGCAACTTTAACTATTGTTTCCCCAGAGAGAGAGGCTACTGCTTTAGGACGAGGTTGGGCTTCATAAGCAAGCCTCACTGAGCTATCTTTCGTATTGTACTGCAATTGTGTGGAGTCGAGACCAAATAAGAAAATGCCATCCACATTTTTGTAAACATAAAATTATTAACATGACAGACCAGGTTGGCATATCAGACATATTCACCTGTGTGCTTACTAAACGCACGCATGAAAGTTTGAAATGGGTATTCTAGCATATGACCAACAAAATCAATTTACTTATCCAAATTCTTTTTGTGTTTTTTATATCAGATTCAGGTTATTATTATTATTATAGCCATAAAGAAACGATCAATGAAATGATTAGAAAAAGGTTAAGAGTCGCTATACCTCATTGTCAGTCCCATGTCCAAGCTGACCATACTGTGGAAGACCAGCAGTTCTACAAAGCAAGACAGAGTTTGCAATCTGTGAGTTACCAAAGTACTATAAGAATGTCATTATCGTCCCTTCACTTTGTGCTGTTTTTAAAAGTATTTAGAAATTTATTAAGTCAGATATGTCAACAGCACTCAATTATATAAATAAATATATATATATATATTTGAGTACCACAAGAAGTATGAAGAAAAGAAAATCCGAAAACCATACAATATAGAAGCGCCTTCAACAGAAGTCAACCAAACAGTAAAATCAGCCCCACAAGCTACATTTTTTACTTCAGATACCTGACAACGAACCGGAGATAACTCGAATTCTACAAAAGAGAATGGGGAAAAAGGAAAGGGAGTCATTAATAAAGTTACCATGAATACAAGTCCAAGCAGACAGTATTAACCCACTTTCCCAGGGTCCCCAACTCCAAAATAAAGTTGGGAGTACATCAAAGAAAGCCTTAACGTACTCTTTAGAACAAGATAAAAACCACACAACAAAAATATATATATAATCAAAAAATTTATGCGAAAATCACATGTGCAATTACTGTGTGTAAAGACATGGTAAAGCCCAAAATACTAAAAATACAGTTAAATATGAAGGCCCGGAGCATCATACATGGTAAAGCGAAGCTGATAAATAAAGTGATTAGGAAGAAGGGGGGAGGAAGGAAAACAACCTTGAAAAGTTGCAAGACTATATTTGCAGAAAGAAAAAAAAGGAAGGAATTATGATAAGGAAATTTCTGAGGTAGATATGGATTGCTAGTGTCGACTTTTGACACAGAACTAGGATTAATATGAAGTTTGAGGCTCTAGAAAGGCAACTCGAAGTATATAAATCAAGTTCTCATGTAATTTCTTGAAACTCCCAGGGCTGGAGTTCAAATTGAAGTCGAATGCAAAGCAAGTTTTGCAAACCAAAAAGCATTTGAATTTCTCAAAATAATACTCCAAAACGGTCAATATCCTACTTTTTCTCGCCTCTTCCCTCACATACAAAGTGATTTTAGTGGCTTTAAATCATATAAGGGACACACACACACCCCAAACACTATATCAAGCAAACAAGAACAAAACTTTTTTCTAGATAATTAGATATACACCAAGTAGATTAATGGCTGGACGAGAAAAATGAGAGAATCCTCCATTAAAAAGCCACATAAGAACCAACATGGGCTCAACCAAAAGCAGGTCTCCACCCCTAAACTAAAAAGGCTCTATTCCAACCCCCCAATATCTTCTAAACCAACAGACCCCCAAAAATAAAAGAGACCAAATACCAATGCAATAACGTAACTCTTACACGCCATACTCGAAAAGCCCTATTCCAGTCCTCCAATCACTTCTACACCAACAAGTCCTAAAAAAATAAAACAGGACTGTGGAGCACTTCCCGCCAAAAGCCCCAACCCACAAGTACTTCTTCATATGCCATTCCCCAACACTACAGACAATTCTAAATACTTCAAGAACTCATTCTACTTTCTTCTGAATTACAACTGCTAATGCAATCAAACTTCAGACATTCACTACACTCAAAATGTTGCAAATTTCAGCTCACCTCCGTTAACCAAAACCTGACTCATCAGCATTCTGCAAACTGCGAAACTTCTACCACCCCAATTGAGAACATCACTTATCCCACCAACAGCCATTTTTATTGCTTGATTGAATAATATACTAAAAACATTTGCCACGAAAGGAATGGGACAAGACATCACCTAGGCTGAGACCCTAGTTGCACCATAAAACAACCCAAGGGGCCTGAAAGCATCTCATCTTCAAATTTACACCACATGTCCACAAACACTGCCACGTGCTTGCTCGTTTTAGCTTTATCCTACTGTTTGGCATCTTTTGGCATACTCCACTTGGGTGTGTTTGTGAACACCAAGCGTATCCCTCAAGTATCGATGAATTTGAGAAGTAGTCCTTGGGTATATTGTGGGAAGGCTAGGTAAACCCTTTAGAAGTGTGCTATATTTGACTATTATCATGGAAGTCTGAACATAGAGAAATGCTATAATTTTCTTGAACCACAGTCCTCCTTTTTCATCCTTTGAAGAAGAGAACAGTGTTCTTGACACCACTTCGGTCTAATTCATTGGGGACCCTTTTGGGAAACAGCAGCTTCATATATTTCTTTTTTTGTCCTTCCTCTTTACTTCTTCCATTGAATTTCCTCATTTACAATTTTCGACGGGAAATAAAAACATAGGCTACAACTCGCATATTAGGAAAAAGCAATATTAAATGTAAACAACAAGCACATCGACAACAGTACGTAAAATGATACTAATGAATCAGTAGAATCATTAGCCTTATTGCATACTTTGACCTTGGGATATCCAAAGCTCTATCCATTCTCTTTTTATAACAAGTGATATCACTCTCTAGAATGCAGTTCCACATCTATAATTGGACAAAGGCCAAATCACAGGCAAAAGAATGAAATAGGTTTTGAATAGAGCCAAGAAGTTCACTATTACAAAAATTTAGACATGCCCCTTATCAAAGATTAA
The DNA here is from genome assembly GCA_021464415.1 of Lonicera japonica. Classification (NCBI taxonomy): domain Eukaryota; kingdom Viridiplantae; phylum Streptophyta; class Magnoliopsida; order Dipsacales; family Caprifoliaceae; genus Lonicera; species Lonicera japonica. The sequence goes on from CM038466.1 coordinate 3,161,885, forward strand.
AAGTCAACAATACAAGTAACATTTCAATCCATAGAGTGATCTAAAATGAATCCCATCCAAAATGAAAAGAATCCCCCATACATAAATCATTTTTACTTTTACTGTCTTCAGAAGGATTTACCATTTTTTACTGAACCTGAACCAAGCTGCCCATGCTTATTCCAGCCAAATGCCAGTGATAGGCCATCTTGGGTTACTACCACTGTATGACCTCTCCCACTTGCTGCTCTAACAATTTTATACCTGGAAGGTAAGGAAAAAGAATATTGAATAAAAACCAACAGAATTTAAATTTGCTTCTGTATAAATGTGCTGCAAAGTAAAGTAGAGGTTACCATGGGGAATTGTATATGAGGTAATAGAGATTTGGAAGTGTCTAGCTCAGTTGGATTTCAGATTGATGCATACATATAGGGAAAACAACAGAAGTCTGACTTTCTTGCCAATTATGCTGGTTCAAAAATTCATTGCTTTAGTGAACTGCCCATGAATTGAGGATAGATGTAGATAGGGTGGGATTGTCCAGTTTGAGATGTAAGAAATTGTAACTTGTTGTATCAAGTGTTTGTTGAAATAAAATTAAGGTGGCAGTTGCCACTTTTCATTAAAAAAATAAATAAACAAGAACTGCAAAATTATCTATATGTAAGGTTAAAAAAAAGGCTAAAAGCCATCCAACGAGTCCATACTGCAAATGAAATCCCTATCTATACTAACAGAAAAAACCAATATTAAACTGAAAACTAATGTTAATATATTGCAAATTATAACCTAATTCAAAACGGGTTGTTCGTGGCACAAAAAAAAAGCTCTAACAAGTGACGATGCTAATATACAAAAGTTTCATGGCTCCAATAATTGGACATACTGATCTATTTGCAGTAAGTAATATCATCAAATATCTTCCTTCAACCGCAATCATATTTAAATACTCCTGAACCACAGTATATGGTCATATAACCTGTAGTTCACCTAATAGAATCTGCAAAAGTCAAGCAAGCAAGAAAAGGTAATGACTAGTAACTCCTACAAAAAGTTAGCCTAGGAAAAAACATTCACCTATCACCACAACCTAAAATCACTGTAATACTCTACCAAAGCAATCATCTATTTTGGATGAAATGAATTCTAAAATGCTGATGTTAAAGGAATAATCTTTTTGAATTTTTAGATTTTACACTTTTTCCAAAATCAAAAGATCAGCTTACTTTGACAATTCTGAAACAACAGTCGGCCTATCACGCTGAATTTTATCTCCATGACCAAGTTGCCCCTTCTGCAAACACAAATACTTCTTTGTGTTAGATATGAGAAGGCATAATAAAACAAGTAATGGTACGCATTAGTGAATATCATAGCCAGAATTCAACTAACATCGTTGCGCCCCCAAGTATAGCACCGACCTTCAACATCCAATGCCACACAGTGACAAGATGCTACATACAAAATCAACAAAATACATTTAAATTTTAAATGTCCAAAATTCATACACAACAGTTAAAAAAGAGTACTTGGATCGTCTTAATGATACTGCGTTTCTTATTTCAAAAAAGATAATACTAGTCAGTGTGAATCAGTAAAAAAAACAACTCAAAACTTTCTACGGATTTCAGTGTCGAGAGATATACAGATGAACTTACCACAGCCAGCAGCGACGAAACAGATATCGACGCCGACGAGCGGCCGGAGCCGAGTGGGAGAGACTAAGTTCCCTTCCGGTGAGAGCTTGCGCCGACCAATGGCATCCCAGCACGTGGTACCGCAGAACAGAAGCTCTCCACCTTTCACCGCCTGCTCCTCTTCAACCTTCTTCTCCGCCTCCACCGCCGACATCTTCAGCCAACTCGATCAGTTACTGGCTAAGAGATTCAAAAAAAAAAAACACGGAGATAATAATGGTACCGAAAAAAGACAGATCCAGACGCTACTAACGAATAACCGGGCTAAGTGAGGCCGGTGTCGGAAGGAAACCGGCGAAGTAACGGAGAGTTGGTCGGAATCGGCGTTTAGGGTTTGTGGCGGAGATCAAATAGAGAACATTCGAAACCCTATTTGTTCGAAATAGAGTTTGGAAAAGTGTAAAAAGGGGATTTTGTTTGGGTTTTCCCGAGAATGAGACTTTTAATTAATAAAAGGAAATAAATTGTGGAGAGAGAGAGAGGGTGAGGGTTTGTGGATAGATTTTGATGCTGCTTGGTTTGTTTCGAAATTTTTAGGTTTCGTTTTGCATTTACTTTTGGAGTCGTTGTCAGATAGATTTTCCTCCTTTTCCTCGTAGTAGGGTTTAAGGGGTTCCCGCTAATTTTGTCCCTTCGGGAGTTTTGGGGAAAGTACCGCTTCGTTGAAGGCCATGTCTACCCAAGTAGTTTTTTTTTTTTTTTTTTCTTAAAAAAAAAAAACAAAGAAGCCACGTCTACAAGTAATATTACACTTTTTGCCCAAACCACACTTCTTCTTTATATATATATATATATATATTTTTTGGACTGCCCCCAATGAAGTACCATTTGAATAGTTGTTAGTTGTATGTACAATCGAAAGCTTTGGGGCCAAGCGAAGGCAATGGCCGGTTGGTTGGTTATGCGAGTTTCATTGGCCAAGCATACGGTCTTTGTGTTCAAGTGTGGAGCATCTGTAAAGGCTTAAAACTATTGTGAGTTGAAGGAGACAAATATTAAGAAGTGAGAGATGAATGGAAGAGTTGAAAAAGTTAGAAATTTTGAGAAAAGTGATCCAGCAAACGGCAGCTGTTGAGTGAGAAAAGGAGATGATTTTTATCTTATAAATGAGAGTTTAATAAATAAAAAATAACATTATAAAAAATGTAAAGACAAGCAATCAAATAACATTTATTATTTTTAATATTACCCTTTAAGCTATCATCACTTTTTTTATTATGGGTCTCACCACCTTTTTGTATTAGAGAAAAAGTAAAGGTCATTTTTGGAAATAAGCATTTTCTCTTAGAATAATCATTATGTCTCTTTAAGTTTTAGTTTTTCAAAGTTGGACAATTAAATTGGGACGGAGGTAGTACTATGTTTTGTTTATATGTTATTATTTTTATTTCATACTAATTATTCAATTCTTAGCAAATACGTATTCATTAAGGGACTTAATGACATTTGTCGAACAAGCACTACAATCACATGCATAAAAACTAGTTATAATAAAAAATCAAAGGATAAATAATAAAAGAAATTCAATTACAACTTTAAAGTAATAAGTGAATTATAAATCCACCACAAACTGTTTGGATTGAGTCTGAAAACCTAATAGATTGGTTTTTTTGCCATTTCTATTCGATTTACATCTTTTGTCTAAAAAAATTCATAAAATAGGAGAAAAAAATAAAGGGGGCAATATCTCTATAGTTTCAAAAGAATATGACTAATCAGATAATTAAAACTTTGAAAATAGACGTATTTAAATCGAAAAAAAGGCTTTATTAGATAGAGTGAATGAATTAGATGTATTTAAATAGATTATAAAGATGAAGAAAAAATAATACATGAAATTTGAAAAAAAAAAAAAGAAGAAGAAGAAGATGAGGTTTTAATAAAAAAAATGGAGTGAAAGGGTTTAATAGATTATAGAGACAAAAAAAAATTACCTAGGGTTGGGAGAAAGATAGAAAAGAAATCCATGTAAAATCTTTCCCTTGGAGAGAAGATTTGTTGGTGGATTTGTTATTCATAAAAACACTCTCAAATTCATCAAAATCTATCAACTTATAAAATCCTTCAAAGTTTATTGAGTTTTGAATATCATAAAATTTTAAAAGCCTATTTTTAATCCTAATTGAATACCACAGTATTTTAAAAAAAATTTAAAATCCTAATTGAATACTCATGAATTTTCAAAATCCAAAAAAATCTTATAAAATTTAATAGAATCTAATAAAGTGAGTTAGTCGAGAAATATGTTAAATATGATTATAGAAGTGAGTTAAAATTAAACAAATGCTGGACTAAACTACAAAATTTATTTATTTATTCCTTAGGTTGAAACCCTCTAAGCTTAGTCTCAATAAAAATAATCATAAATGCTCGTTGAGTCTTGTGCTTTCTTCTCACTTTGAGTTAGAAACTCTTCTCTCACTTAAATATTTTTTGTACCAGAAAAAATTAAAATTAAATGGTTGAATTCGTAAAGGTAATTTACGTGCCAACTTTATGGCGAGGTTGGAAACGAAAAAAGGTGAACTTTTTTATCTTAGAATGACTGGTAGAAATAGACTTGGGCCAGAGGGATCTAGCCCAGTCCAAAATCCTTAATTAGTTACCCACTATACATCAGCCCACTGTACATTCACAATCTACCCTTACATTAAGTTTGGGTTTAATAAAAAAAGAGTATTCTTAATATATATGCAGTGGTAGATCCGGGTGCTTGATGATAAGGAAGTGTGGTAGAGGGGGGGCGAATCTTGGTTTTCATACGACTTGCCACACTTTCACCACTTGTGCTAGGCTTGGATCTTTGAGTACCACGTTTTGAAAATCTTGTTAGTGTCAAATATAGGATTGGAAATATTGGAGAATTTCCACCCAAAAAAAAAGAAAGTTTTGGAGAATAGTTTTGCAATCATATACAAATACATGTAATAAAATATTGAAAGTATGATATAAAGGGATATTAAAAAATATTGTGAACTATTAATTTTAAATTAGTTTATTTAAATTTTATGACTTCGAAAGAGTCAAATTCAATTAGAACTCTGTGGGGATGACAAAGTCAAATTGTGTCATAACTCTTGTATGAAAAAAGAAAGAAGCCAATCATAAAATTTAGGGGAAAAAATTACATATATGATACATTATAAAAGAAAATTGCAAAAAAGTAGGGCAATTAAATTATGAGTCAAGTTAGAGGTTATTTAAGATCATCCCATATTATTTCAAGATTTTCAAGCTCGAGCTGGAACCAAAGTCCCAAGTGGTCGAAAACCTCATATAAAATAGAGTTAGCTCCTTTCCAAGTTATAAACCCTAGATGTAGCTATTCCGTTTGCGATATCTTCTTGTGAAAAGATAAGTCTATTAAATCTCCTGATCACTCTTGCTTGACGTCAATTTTCTTTATTTCCTCTCAATTTGGTCATCCATTTCTCTTGATATCTAATTTTCTCCCATATTCTCAATTTTCTTACCCCATTTAATATAATTAAGGAAATATATCAATTGATTTGCAAAAATTTGCCCTACATAGATAGTATACAAATATCGCATAGGTTAAATAATGTGTTTGTTGAAGTTGAATACTCAAACTTGATTTGGGAGTAATGATAATACTCTCTCAAATAAGAAGATATGATGCCTCTTTGTTACCTTTTTGATATATTTTTCACCTTATATTAATATACACATATCTGATTTTTTCTTTATCATTATTTCTCAGTCATATATTTCTTAATTCATGGCATAATTTTTTTGCACTACGTATTAACCAGCTAGTGGAGGAGGAGAAATATGAAGTGAACAGTTATCCTTGTATGATTATTCTGCGATTTATATTTACCTCTCAAGCTGACACTTACTCTGGGTCCATCTCTATACATATTTTTTTAATTTTTATTATATTAGCTGTTTTGAAATTTATATTAGATTCATACGATATTAGATTTGTGTAACTATTTGATTGAATTTTAAAATATTTAATTTACTTCCTAGTTGAAGAGTGCTTTCTCATTTGAGCGGATGATGACATTATTTTATTGATTAACTGAAAAGGCAAAGTATATATATTTGTTGCATTGTTGAATATCTAAAATAGGACTGTCTGAAGTTATATTAATTCTTTTGTTATTATTAACGATGAAAATGTTAATATGTGCCCTTAAACATACTATGAACGAAAAAAATAAATTCATGCACAATAATATGTCCCATAATTAAAAGAAGTTAAGATTTCATTATTCTTATTTATATGTATTTAACATTTTCCCATATGCATGGCACATTTTAACCTAACCCATTATTATGCATCCTGCAATATGATTTTCTACAATTATTGATGAAGTATGATCAATTTTCCTTGATAGCATCGTTCAAACTTTTGTGGATGTACGGTGTTTATGAATGATGAGATCAAATATCAAATATTTTTATAGTTATCCCTGTTTGAAATATTTTGTTGAAAAGTTGTGATCTCATAACACATAAAATACAAAAATTCATATATATATATGTACATTTTAGATGATTGAAGTATTTCATGATGTTGCAAAATGCCCTATAATGCTCTTTAGCATTCGTAGTTTATTGTGTCCAAATGTTTTTTAATGTTTTATTGCTACACTGCTGTTTCCACAATGAGTATTCTGTAAGTTTTTCAACTTCTCCTTCTAATCTTTTTATTCATACCCATTTTTAAGATTTCAAAAATATTTGTCTATTGTTATTAGGAAATGATAACTTATTTTAATATTTTATCTGAGAATTTGTGTCTTATTAAACGTGTATTAAATTTTTTTCTTTTTATAAATAAATTAATAATATGTGCCAATTATAAAGTTAGCTTAACTTGGAGGAAATACAAACGCGACCAATGAAATGTAATAGCTAAACGCGACCAATTACAAAAAAAAATTTCTAGGGTTCAATTTTTCTTTGTTGAAGAAGATATCCATCAATAAAAAAAAAAAAATCTTTCAGTATATCTAGAAAAAATTAAAACGGTAGGAAGATAATTAAAAATCCGTTCCGTTGAAAAAATGCACAGCGGCGTGGAGAGAAAAGAGGGAGCAGTTCGGAATTGGTTTGACCACTTTTGAAATTTAAAAAATTAATTTCGAAATAAATTTTATTTAACAAATAAAATTTTTCTAAAACTATTTTATATAAAAAATTTATACATAGCACAAGCCCAAAGCCCAGGCCCGGGTCGGTCGGCGCGCGCGTGTGGTGAACCACATTCATCCAAGACCTCACCCAATAGTACAAAAGTCTAATGCCCAAATGGCTCAAGCCCTTACGCAAATTTCCCCATATAAAACCCATGAGAGGTCTTTTCTTTCTCCTATGTAGAACTTGGGAAAACTCTACTTTACTTTGTCTAAATTTTTTTTCAAATACACACTTGCTCCAACAGTAAGTTTTTCAACTTCTCCTTCTAATCTTTTTATTCATACCCATTTTTAAGATTTCAAAAATATTTGTCTATTGTTATTAGGAAATGATAACTTATTTTAATATTTTATCTGAGAATTTGTGTCTTATTAAACGTGTATTAAGATTTTTTTCCTTTTATAAATAAATTAATAATATGTGCCAATTATAAAGTTAGCTTAACTTGGAGGAAATATAAACGCGACCAATGAAATGTAATAGCTAAACTTTTAGCTAGTTGCATAGTTAATATTTGTTGCATGAATTGTATTGTGGTGGCTGGCATGGCTGTGGGCCTTATGACTGGAGCATGTTCCTCTGATTGTAAATTTTTTTTTAAAATTTAATTCTGTATTTTGTTACCTCGCAAAAATTAATATTTTATCCTAATGTGTATTATTATTACCATTGTTAATAAAAAAAAAAAAAGGGAAAGTAATTCAACGAATTGAGAGATGATATGATTTCTGAATTCGAGAGAACTTATATTTTTAAATGCCGGGCGAATATGAAATTATTTTTATGAATTATTACAAGGTTAAATTATGACATGCATTTTTATTTGTTTCTATTTTATCATTTATTTTTGAGAAAAAATGTTTTAAGATGGTAAATGAATATGTTGATATGATTTTCTTTTCAACATAAACAGAATTAAAGCATAACTAACTACATGTTGTATGCGTTTATACTATACAACTTTTAACCATCTTCTTTAATCATTGATTAATTATGTGTTCTCGTACGGTAAATATTCCTTTCACTGTACTAATATGTCATTGTAGATGCCATGTAACATCTGAAATTATTGATTAGATTACATTTATAAATGACCCCGTTTTTTGCGAAGGCCCGATATCGAAATGCCTCACGTAACACTCAGCGGTTTCTTTCAAAATTCTCAGCACCCAACAGAGGAATTGGCTGTCAAAATTTGGGTATGTCAAAACGACGGTCCGCTCTAAGGCCCAGGTAGTATTTGAAGCAGTTGTCGTAGACCCAACCCAATAGAGGAACTCGGCCTTTCTCTTAAAATTTTATTTATGTGATTTATCAAATCAACCTTATGTGGTAGAACCAAAAATAAAATAAAATCAACTTTATGTCATGTATTTAATAATATTTCAAGAATCAACATCGCGTTCTATTATATTACTGAAATTTTTCTAACCAAAATATTATCACATTATTTAAAAATTTGGTAATTTATATTTTGGGTACCATTTGTTCTTACTAATTACACGTTGAATGTCAAAGTTTACTATAATAATATGACTTTAGATGCTTATTTGGACGGATTTCGTTAGTCAACGCTGTGAACCAGTAGCCCACTTAATTTTTGACCCAATTTACCCATTTTACTCTTAACCAGTCCATTAAAAAAGAAAAGAAAAGAAAGAAAAAGGGAAGGGGGGGGGGGGGGGGGGGGGGGGGGGGGCAGTAACTGACTTCCTCCCATCTTGACGACGTGATTGAACCTCTAAATAAAATAACCTCAAAGTTAGGATAAAAAACCTCATATTCAAAGTATTCTCTCTTCAGTCTAAATTTTAGCCATGGCTTCCTACCACCACAATCGCCACAATTAAAACCACAAGCCACCAAAAAGCCTAAACTCACTCTCATCACTCCGACCGAGCTCAGCGCAGGGTTCTCCCACCACCACTCCAAAATCATCAAAAAGTACATAGTTGATAACAAGTGAAATCGATGCATATAGATGAAATTGATGAATAAGTTAGGATATATTTTGATACATGTGCGTCTATATATATGATGTATGTAAAGTGATGCATTCATGATGGTGGTGATTACTTTGTAGGTTGTTTATGGGGTGGAGTAGGTCAGTCAATAGTGGGTCCTCCTATCACCCTTTTTTTATTTTCTTTTGATTTTTCTTTTCTTTTATTTTTTTAATGGATTGCTTAGGTATTAAATGGGTAAATTGGTTAAAAATTAATTGAGCTAACAGTTAACTATGTTAATTAGTGGAAACCATTCAAATTGGCACATTTTGGCACCGAATGTCTAATTAGTAAGAATAAAAGACAGTCAAAGTCTAAATCACCCTTAAAATATATTAATAAAAAATTACCATATATTGTTTTAGATGAATTGAATATGCAACATATTCTAATTGTAATAAAGCAATTTTTTTATTCTTTACTTATAATAAAGCAAGTTGTTAGATTCTACTGTCGCCTCTTGTACTTTATGTGCATTGTTGGAATTTATGATATCGACCTCTTTCAAGATTCGAGCAGAGGAGTTGGCCTAGTGGTAAGCCTCTCCTCCAAACTCTCGGGCAACTGAGGTTTGAGTCTCACTCGTTGCAATTAAGCAACTCCCCTCCCCCCGCAAAAAAAAAAAAAAATCTCTTTTGAAATTCCATTTTTGATGAGACGTACGTGAAAAAAAATGCATAAATACCAAATTTCAAAAAAAGCAATAATCCATTACTCTAATTAAAATTTCGTTGGATGGCCCATCGTTGTAGTGGGTGATGTGTACGTGGTGGTGGACCCACGTGGAAACGGGACAACTAACTTTTGAAATATATATACTGTTACTATTAGTTTGGGAGAAAAATAGAGTTTATGTACTAATATAAAAATTTGTTCACCTTATTCTAAGTAAAAATGTACATTTTTTGAAAGGCTAATGTATTTCAAAAATGAAAAATATAGACGTTGTTTTCCTTAATGCAAGTGTTTTTAATGATACACTTGTTGGATTGAAAATTGGTAGTGAATTAGCACTCTACAATAAAATACAGGAACACTTTTTAATTTGTTATTATTTGTAATGTTTGGGAATTGTTTTGTGACTTATTCAGCGTACTAAGTGTCATATTAGTTTTGATTATCACACGTGATTTAATTATTATTAATCAAAAGAATAAGACATTCCATCTTCTGATCTAAAACTTGAAAACATTAAAGGACAAAAGTAGCATTAAAGGCTAGAGGTGGTGGACGGAACCCAGTAGAAGAAATTCACCAGTGACTACCGCATGTGAACTTATTTGGCCCACGCCCCCATGTGACATACCCTTCCCCCGTACTTTTAGTTTCACGGTGAAAAACTATTCAATATATAATAATTATAACAATACATATTATTATTTATTTAATTAAATTATAAAAAAGTGTACATTCTCTTTTATTTTGAATCAAATATATTATTAATTTCTTATAATTTAATTAGATAAGTAATAACATATATCATTATAATTGTTGTATTAAATATTTTATCGTTTGACCACAATTACCTTTATATTTTAAATTATCAATCTTATTTTACTATCCAAGATGTGTCAAACTCAAAGTTTCCTTTTTCTTTTGAGCATAATCATAAGTTATATTCTCCACTATTAATTATATATAAAAAATAATCAAATATTCATGTCTCAAAAATTAATTGTCTAACTATAATCTTTAAGAAAACATTTTTATTTTTGCACACGCTTAAAAGAATACCAATTTTAATAAGATCAATAATTTGTTGTTCAAAAAAAGTAAAATTAAATAAAAGGTGTTTATCATAATAGGATAGCACATTTCTAAAGAAAAGAAAGTTCTTAATTAAAATGTATAAAAGAAAAGGCATTCTCTTAATCTAAAAGTAAAAATTAATTTAAATACGAGAATCAAAAAAGATACATTTAATTGGTAGAGGTGCTGAGAAATTAATAAAAAGGTTGCAGTCACCTTTTTTTTCTTTTAAATAAAAAATTAAAGGTTTAAGTTTCTCCCTTAAACTATAAACAAAGAAAATTCACTCTAACCTTTTTCTGGTGAGACTCAAACTCATGATTCTCTTTCATATCTGAGTGAGCATCTTTCTAATTAAACTAATTTACTTACTCTTACGGTCAATCACCTTTGCAAGGGAATAAATCAACTATCTATTAATGCAAATAATATATATATATATATGATCAGACATACCCGTGATAGTCAGAGATGCATGGCTGTTCAGGCCCGTGACATAATAATAACCACCATTTTAATTAGCATGTAAGAGTAAAACTGAGAGTGCATGCACGGGATTGAGAGCGTCTAAAATTTCAAGTGTGTTAATCTATATTTGTAGTAATTCATGCATAAAACAAATTATTTGTACAAACCTAGAGTGCTAGTGTCTATTGTGAATGACATGCCACTCATCGTCAATTGCAACTTTTGTTCTCGAATTAATTAGTACTGTTGGAATCGATCATATACATATATAAATGTGTGTTTTATTATGCCAAGTCCCGATATATATGTTGGCCTTGAGAGCCATTAGCCGAGGTGCGTAAATTGACCCAAACTATTCTTATTGAACCAAAACAAAAGAATAAATGTCCTAGTGTGTTGAGAATGCATATAGACCTGGAACACATTCTTGTGCAGAGGTTGATCTATGCGTATGAGAAGGGGGGCCATGGTCCTCCCAATTTATATATATACAGTGCGCTTCATGTACGCACAAATGCGTACGCGTTTGTGAGTAAATTACTTTCCACTCAAAAACAGCTAGGGCCCACTGCCATTTGAGAGAGAGAAACGCTCTAATTCACTCCCTTTGGTTAAACCGATTTTTCTCTTCTCTCTACGAGCTCCTCTCTCTCTAACCTCACTCTCTTCGCACACAACATAGACCACCGCCGGCGAAAAAGCTAGCAGATTCACCGCCGGAATCGGTGAAGGTAGCAGACCCGAAGAATCTTCAAAATTTAGGGTCTCTTCAAATGATACCTGAATTTGAACATTCAATTTGTGGCATATAGTTTAGATGAGTCCATCAAAACTACATCAAAAAACCCAAAAAATCTTAAATTTTCTACAGGAATCCTTCACAAAGCAATATTCAATCAAACCAATTTTCTACGGGACCTACGGCAGGGGACACGAAATTATGTGGCCAAACCGATTTCATTATTTGTGGGTAATATTCATACAAAATGAAACTGAAGCAATGGAAATCTGGTGGAAAAAGCAATATGTGGCCAAACCAATTTTCTACAGGACCTACGGCAATACTCGAAATTATGTGGCCAAACGGATTTCATAAAAAAGAAGTAATATTCATACAAACTGAAATTGAAGCAATGGAAATAAGGTGGAAAGAAAGCTTATAATTTCAGTGAGAGAGAGAAAGCTTCGCAATGGGGAAATTGGTTTGCTGGGTCGTGTGTGCTGGGTCCGGTTTTAGAGAGAGAGGGGTATGTCGTAGAGAGTGAGAGAAGAGTGGTGTGTCTGCTACCTTCACCGATTCGGCGGTGAATCTGCTAGCTTTTCCAGCGGCGGTGGTCTGTGTTGTGTGCGAAGAGAGTGAGGTTAGAGAGAGAGGAGCTCGTAGAGAGAAGAGAAGAGAGAAAAGAAAAATCGGTTTGACCAAAGGGAGTGAATTGGAGCGTTTCTCTCTCTCAAATTGCAGTGGGCCCCAACTGTTTTTGAGCGGAAAGTAATTTACCCACAAATGCGTACGCATTTGAGCGTATATGAAGCACACTGTATATATATATAAATTAAGTGTATGAAATTTTTATTGTGATCTCCCCAAATAATAATAAAAAAAATAGTAGAGAGAAAGCGTGCATTCTCAATTATAAGTATTGTTAAATCCAAATTTCAAAAAAAAATAGAAGATGAATTTCTTATAAATTTTTTGACTATCTTCATTAAAAGAAAAATTGTAAGAAATGTATGTGCAAGGCTATTATATTCAGTGATTATAGAGGATCGATTTCTTCGATGTCTTCTGAGCTTGACCCCCCCCCCGGGGGGCAAATAGGTGCAATTATTAATGACATTCAGTTTTTAGCTGGATTTTGTCAAGTGAAGTGGTGTTTTGTCTCTCCAGTTCACAATCGTGCAGCTCATTAGGTTGCTAGCTTCCTGAAGCATCTAGGAGTTCCCTCCCAGCAAATTGGACCACATACAGATGTGGATCTATGTACATGAGAAGAGGGCCTATGGTCCCCCCCTCCAATTTATATATATATATATATAAATATATAAATTAAGTGTATGAAATTTCTATTGTGATCTCTCCAAATAATAATAATAAAAAATAGTAGAGAGAAAGCGTGCATTCTCATTTATGAGTATTGTTAAATCCAAATTTCAAAATAAAATGGAAGATGAATTTCTTATAATTTTTTTGACTATCTTCATTAAAAGGAAAATTGTAAGAAATGTATGTCCAAGGCTGTTATATTAAGTGATTATAGAGGACCGATTTCTTCGGTGTCTTCTGAGCTTGACACCCCCCCCCGGGGGCAGATAAGTGCGATTATTAATGACATTCAGTTTTTAGCTGGATTTTGTCAAGTGAAGTGGTGTTTTGTCTCTCCAGTTCACAATCGTGCAGCTCATTGGGTTGCTAGCTCAAATTGGACCACAAACATACGTGGATCTATGTACATGAGAAGGGGGCCTATGGTCCCCCCCCCTCAATTTTTTTTTTTTTTTTTTTTTTAAGCAAAGGAGGCAAAGCCCCTAGAATTTTATTAAATCACAAAAAACAAGATACATCTTCAGACTGAAAGCGTATACAATGGCCCAAGGGATTCCAATATAATCTACTAGATGATTGCTTGCTTCAGGCTAGTACCAACTTACTAACATCCATGGCTTAGACTGCAGCACCTTTGTTCATCCAGCATAAATTTGACTTCAACCAATCACCCTTTATGCAGCACCTGACTTCTGCTCAATATAAAAGATTCAAAATCACTTTCGAACTTGGGGATATACTACTTAAATCGTGCCGGTTTTCGAATGTGTCTTTTTGTCCGCTCACGAAAAAGCTTTGGAGAGTCAAATTGCACTTGGTTCAATAAGCGAGATTCGTCTTGATCCAAATGAAGTTGCGAAGATGTCTCCTTATATAGATTTTTCCAATTCTTCTTTGTTCTCTTGGAATACACTTCCGTGAAACCATCTTTATCTTCCGCCCCGGACCTACAATTTAAAATGTGGTTATTGACCTCATTAGAAAATGTAGTTAAATCACAAGAATCTCCATTAGTTGTCTCTCTTGTTATTTCGGTAGTCATTTTTTTAGAACTTTCAATCAACAAATCAACGCTTCCATAGCTCTCAATTTTATCAGCTTCAACATTTCCTCCCTTTCTTCCTTCTTCTTCTTCTCCCCCTCCTCCTTCTTCTTCTTCTCCTTCTCCTTCTCCTTCTCCTTCTCATTCTCATTCTCCTTCTCCTTCTCCTTCTCCTTCTCCTTCTCCTTCTCCTTCTCCTTCTCCTTCTGCTGCTGTTTTTTTTTTCCTCTAAGATTAAAGGAACCATGTGTGAACTACTTGCATCTCCTAGAGTGTTCTTGCCCGGCTCAAGTTCGATCCATTTAAGCAAATGCTCATCATCAATATATTTTTTACTACATTGGACATCATTATCATCAACTATTAACGATGCTTGTTTGCGCATTGGTATTGTCTTCACCATTGAAGCATCGAATTTACCAACATTTGATATATTCTTAACAGGAGCCACACTAGAAATGACCAAAGCATTACCTCGAACACCTGGAGTGCCCTCCACTGAAGCAACATTTGGACCTTTATTAATCTCCACCGGAGTAACAATGTTACCCCCCTCCAATTTATATATATATATATACATATAAATTAAGTGTATGAAATTTCTATTGTGACCTCCCCAAATAATAAAAAAAAAATATGCATTCTCGATTATGAATATTGTTAAATCCAAACTTTGAAGTAGAATGGAAGATGAATTTCTTAAAAATTCTTTGACTATCTTCATTGAAAGGAAAATTGCAAGAAATGTATGTATTTTGTAGTGCAATTTTATATCTTTTATATTTTGTAATGCAACTTTAAATTTTTTTTATATTAAGTATGTTACGTTGTTGAAAATCGTATGGTCCTTTTCAAAAAAAACACTCTGCATCCGGCCAGTAAATTATGATATTAATTAACGAGCTAATGAATACTACTCTTTTTGCTATATATTGAAATTCTGAATTGAATTCGTCATAACACTCATATTGATCAACTTTATGAAGATCCCATTGTATTCTGGAAGCTTGTAGCATTGGTCCCGATAAACCCCAATTTATTGCCTCCTTTCCACCAATAATGCCAATATATGAAAGAAGTATACGGTAATTTTTAACTTGACATGTATAAATATAAATTTTTAACTGTGCCGTTATGTATGTACATGTTTTTCATTTTTGCTAATGGTATGTAAGATGAAGATTTTTCTGGGAGTCACTAATCCTCAGCTCATATTATTTTTGTCCAAGCACATTTAGTTGCGGATTATATTGTTATTGAATTTGGTTCATTAGTATATATGATTACACTCGTCCTAATTTAATTACTTCATTTTTAACATCTTTACCGAAAATATAATAAAGATAAAAGTTAATTTGAAGATTTCCTTGCAAATGTCAACGAGCAAGCTTCTGTTACCTTGATGGCTCGTTTGGTTCAAGATTTAAACCATTCCGGGAATGCTATATTCTATTCCGAAACGATTCCCGCGTTTGGTTCAAGTTTTAAGTCCGGAATAAATGATTCCAGGAACAAACCTTTCCCCCCAAGTTCTCCCATTTAAATCATAAGGAATAAACCATTACCAATGAGCATCTTTTTTAATTTTTCATGTTAGGACCAAAATAACACTCTTCCTTGTGAATAAATAATTCTTTTCCATCCGTGTATGAAAATATTGTTTGAAACTATTTTTTTTAGTTACGCTGCTGCACAAAAATGATAAAAAAAAAATTGGAACTTTTTTATATTCTTTTTTCCTATTGTAATTTTTTTTTAATTACAAAAATTGTAATTTTTGTAGGATAGTTATTAGCTAGGCATGTGTAATTTTTGTAATTTATTATAGTAATTGTCTCTTTTGAAAAATTAGTATGTAATGTTTTCTCATCTTATAAAAAGAAGGGTATTTTTGTAATTGAAACTTTATTCCATTCCTATTCCCGGTTGAACCAAACATCGGCATGGCATCCTAGATGACAGGAAAGAAACATTCCAGGAATCAAGCATGCCCATTCCATTCCCAAAACTCGAACCAAACGAGCCCTGAAGGGCATACTTGAAGAGATCTTCATCGGAATTTAGTCCAATCATTAATGTGGAAGCTGCAAATTAATTAATTAATACGACTTCGAGGCTTTGGTTGGTACGTATATCGGCGAGTTATCCATTTGGCCAGTTTAATTAATTAAAATCGTGGCATCAACTACCTTAGTTAGGTAGCGTTTTTTGATTTGGCTTTCTCTTTAATCACATCAAAAAAATTAATATTTTTTCATTTTCTTAACGTTCCTTTTATGATAATTAATTATGATACCCTATGTGGCTTTCTCAAATTCACTTTCATAATATTCCTTTCGAATTGTCAATTAGTTTAACTTACACGAAATACTAATATCATTAAATATTTTGATTTATTGATAAATATCATCATCTGATAGAATGGTGTTGCAAGAAATGTTGTTATTATTTCAACATTACGACTAGATAATAGTACTAGTTAAAATAGAAAGGTATGGATACATTTAGCTAGCTAGGGTGTATAGGTGTTGTTTGTTGGGTTTTTAAAAAATATTTTAGATGTTTATTTTTTAAAATAAAAAAAACCGTATTTGATTTACCCATTTTAAAAAGTTCACTCAAATAAAAGAATCTTTTTTTTCCTTTTGTATTTTAGAAAAACTTTAAGAAACGCATATAAAAAATTATATTTTTGTAAAATTGTAAAAATAGTGTATTGTATAGAAATTGAATTGAAAAACAATTTAAAAAAACTATACTTAAAAATAAATTTTAAATTAAATATTTAAAAATTCCAACCAAACAAATTCATACATGTCCTAAAAATGTAACAGTTTAACTGCCTAGATTTTAGATTTGGTACGTCCTAGAAATCCTATTCTCTTTAATTAGCCCACTAATATTTTAAATTTATTGCAAATATAATTAATTCGAACAAGAAGATGAATTCTTAAATAGTGAAATTATTCTGATAATTCATTTTGCAAACAGGATTTTAGAATAAGAATATAAAGTACCAAAAAAAAGAGAGAGAGTTTATTTTACTATTTCATGGGATGACAAAAACCTCATAACTGATACTCTAGTTCTTGTGGATATAGATAATTCATGTCATCTCCATATTATGTAATTAATCGTTAATCACAAAATCTGAAAAATGTAATAATTAAGTACCATCAAATATAAACTTTTTATAGCACAACTGCAAAAGCATGAACCATTAACAAGTGACCCAGTGGTGATCAGCGACTGTTCCGTGAATAGGAATTAGTTGTGGTGTTTGAAAGCTGGCATGGACACCCTATTTAAATTTTAGAATAGACAAAAATTTTCATTAAATAATTTACTATGCAACTTGTCTAGAAATATATCCTTACAAGAGAATCTATATTATTTACTAAAAACAATACCCTAGCTTACAACATTTCAAATATGATGGATTAAATAACAAATCTTTGCTTTTACTGTCCTTTATTTTGACTGATAATAAATCTATAAAAATTTGGATTAATAAATAATAAAAAATTGTACAACCAGAACCATGAGCGTCTAAGGAACATAATAATTTTGTCACTGAATATGGATCCATATACCTTCACTAGGAATATCTTGATGAACCACGTGAAGGAGATAATACCCAGATGGTGCTTGATTACCCGAACTCGGTGTTATTGCTCCGAGTTCATACGTGGAGTTCCCTATGCCTTTAACAATCCCGTGACCAAGAACCAGCAGCCTTTGATTCATTGAAAATGAATGCGTGTTAAATGACGGTGCTACCATTGTAACCCTGATCAAATTTACATTTACTCGACCTGCTACTGTAAATCGAATCACAACCCGATTCTTGTATTCGATTTTGGATTGCGAAGCAGGTAAAATGATCCGCGGACGCAAGTTAGCGGACGTTGAATCTAAATATGAGGGAGAAAACGCTTCCAAACTTAATTCAGTAGGAAACAGTACTCCGCTGAACTCGTAATTAACATGTGGATTACTGCCACCAACAAGAACTCTGCCATCTCGAAGTAGAATAGCGGTAGAATGATACATTCGAGATATGGTAGTCGGGTTTTGTACTTCAAACCTTGACCCAATTGGGTTATTGGGTCGGTAAATGACCGGGCTTAAAACCGGGTTCCTACCGCTTTCCCAACCTGCCGTACCCTTGGACCCGCCGTTAATGATCAAAACGTTACCGTCCGGGAGTAAAAGCATGTCACCCATGACCCGGGCCATAGGCATGGTTTCCATGACCCATTGGGGTGACGGGTCGGTTATTTTAATCCTGGCACAAGTATCCAAAGCTGCGACAAAATTACTATTTTGGGCGCTGATGTAGGATCCCTTTGGTGCACCCCCACACACCAGAACTTCAGCTTCAACCACAGCTCCTTGTAAGTTCTTCAAGGGAAGCAGAACCGACGAACCGGTACTCGGATAACTCCGAGGATCGCCACCGGGAATTTGTGGGTACGTTTTAACGACCGCATTTTTGACGTAATCGAGTAAAACAGCTCGATTATTAGCGAAAACAAATAAATTCCCATCAGTGTTTAGATAAACAAATGGGTACAAATTATTCTCGATCTTTGCATCACTTGTTTGGACTAAAAATGGCAAGCTGAAGACTTGTGTAGCCGAGGCTGACTTGGGGTAAAACTCGTAATTAAATTGGCGGCGCCCGCCAACAATAATTTGGCGGCCATCTGGCAGAATCTGGTTGGTGGCGTACCATCTCCGTTCGGTCAAACCGGAACTTATTTCTTCCCAGTCGCAGGTGGGACAGGGTCGGAAAGTCCTGACGGCGTGGTCGCCGTCATTGAAGCCACCGGTCTGGATGAGGCGGCCGTCGGGCATGACGGCGCCGGAGGAGCACCATACGTCAGTAAGTACCATGAGAGGGCGTATGGAGTTTGATGCGACGTCGTACTCGACCGAGTGGGCCGTGCAGTCGGTTTTCAAGGCCGTCTCATGAGGGTCGGTGCGGCATTTTCCGTCCGGCAAAGATATGTTGGAGGCTCCGAAATCCGTGCGGTCGAAAATGACGACGTGGTCGTTGTTCAGGAGTTGCATGTGCATTGCGGATATTCCAACATTGGAGAGGAGGAGGGTCCACTTGCCGGCGGCGGCGTTTGTTGGATTGAGGAGCTGCCATAGCCAGAAGAGGAAGGAAAGAATACTATGTGTTCTGGTCATGGGATTGGATTGAATTGAGCTTAATTTAATATATGCGTGTGGGCCGGGACTGTGGCTATTTTGGAGTGAGGGGGTTTGTGTGGCGAAATGTGGGTAGGAGGGTGTGGTTGTCTCGTTTTCATAACCTTTATATATATATATATGTGTGTGTGTGTGTAGTGTTAGCAGGTGTTATGGTACCATACGCAACCAAATAGAGTGATCGACCAAATTTATTCCTTTGGTATATATATTATGTTTTTCATGGTATTAATTTTCAATTTTTACTTCTTTTATATAAATTAAAGATACTTTCAGACAAAGAAAAATGAAAAAATAAAAGATTTATGTACGCGCCAAAGTAAAGTGCCAGTGAAAGTTTTGATGTTATGCATAGAGCTTGTGTGTGAACATGTGCAGGAAAGAAATAGTGGTTCTCAAGCAGTGAACATATTTTCGATATGTTGAATTGGGCTCGGCAAAACATTCTTCAGTCTAACCTTCTTTCAAAAGATTTACACTAGTAATTATACATAATATATATATATATATATATATCTATATGTTCTAATTTATTTTAGTCTACTCCTTTGTTTAATCATAAATCGGTGACTAATTTCTGATGAAGTTTTCCGGCATTTATGAGAGGTTAATGTTGTCACATCCCAAGATGAAATTTTTCTCTGTTATTAATTAAGAGATCATCCTTGACGTTCACAATTTTTCAGGAATACATATATAAATTCATCATAATAAATAATTTTAAACAATATTAGTTTCTATTCATTAATTTTATGATTATATTTAGAAAAATAAAGTGGACAATTCATTCACAACTATCCAACTCTCTTAATTTAGAATGTAGGAAAATTATTTTATTATTATATATCAAGATATAATAATAAGTTTTGTTTACTTAATTTGTTTCTAGTGTTCATGGATTACTCTTTATAAAGAACCATGCTTTCGTTTGACATTGCAAAGGATTTGATTCAGATTCTCTTAATTCGCTGATGTGCTGCTAATCACTGTTATATATTAAAAAACAAAAAAGAATAAAATCGTTATTACAAAAACAATTTTCTTAAAATTGTATATAAAGAAGTAGTGCTGCGTGATTTTCTAATTAAAATATATAAATTCAACAACTGAATTTCAAAATGAATATATAATATGCTATTTAATCATACAAATCTCGACATTTTACTTCTTTTTAGCTTAAAGATTAAAATATGTTTCAATTTATTCATCATCAAGTACTTAAACTATCAATCTGATTGTTGTGCTTCTTTGCTGGTGACGACGTCTATTTCTTCTGAAAAGAATCTGGCTGGTGACGTTAGATTTTACTTAATTATGTGAACATACATGAAAGTGAACAAATCACTGTAACAGCCGCGTGGGGCCACATCATATGAGTTGGAGGGCTTCGACTTTTGGGCCAAACCATCCACCAAATGTATGGGTATTCAACATTGTTTCAGTAGGGAAATGAATATATATAAATTTATTTTATTAATTATTTTTGAAACTGAAAGATAATTTTGTATAAGGAATTATATTTTGGTGAATTTAAGTAGAAGATTTATGTTGAAGTTAACAACAATAATACAAAGAAAGATGCCACTGAAATTTTGGAATGTATTTAAAGCTTCACATTTGTAAAAAATATTTGTTGTGAAATGTTTTTATAATTAAAGACTAAGTAAGTTAATTACAGTATTTCAAAACATAAGGTTGTGTTTGACACGTTAGATAAGAGAGTGGGATAGGATAACTTTATCCTATTCCATATTTGGTATTCGTCGGGATTGGATATCCATGCGAATTCTTTATCCCACTAAAAGCTTTTTATCCTACCGAGAGAGGGATTAATGAATTCCACCTAAGTGGTGGAATTGTTTTATCCTCTTCGACTCTTTAATTGGCGCGTCAAACATAGTATTAACTTTTCTGAGGCAGACAGATTGAATTTGAGATGGATATATATCACCGTCATGCTCTTAATGGAACTATATGTGAATTCCTCCTTTTCACATGTATATATATGTTTCTGTTCCCGTCTTAATTTTTCTCCTATACTAAATCATGGAGAGAGGGTAAAGAGGTGGTTTACTACTTGCTCTGGATGTTCGCTTTCTCCGATATAAAATATTCAGTACACCTAAGCTTCGTTTGATTCAGGTATTAGGGTCAGTGGGATTAATAATACCAGTATTAATAGTATTGGATTATTAATTCTGGTATTAATTTAATACCAATATCATGTTTGATTCATGCAGTATTAATACTAGGATATCCCATGATGATGTTAATACCATGTTTGATTCTGTAACTCGTATACGGGATTATATTTTAGAATAATAATAATAATAATATTATTATAATATAATATTATTATATAATAATAATAATAATAATAATAATAGTGGTGGTGGTGGTGGTGGTGGTGGGGGGGGGGGGGGGTGTGGGGGGTGGTGGTGGTAGTGGCATTTTTGAAAATATTATAGTAGTAATGTCATTTTTGAAAATATATGATTCTTTTTTCTTAATCCCGGATAAACAATATCACCTCCTCCTGGTATTAAATTATACCACAAAGAGTGGGATTAAGTTAATCCCGGTATTAGTAATCCCAGCATATTTGTGCGAATCAAACAAGGTATAATAAAAAAAAAGTGGTATTAATAATCCCATCCCATTTTTTAATACCCGTATCAAACGAGGCCCTAGCATGCTATACAACACATGGCATGTTTATGTTGTACACCAAAGCCAAAGAAAAAGCTCTATTTAAATTCATCACTTAACTTTGTTTCCCAGCATAAATTTTAACATTAGCTTTAGTGTACACACTATGATACACTAAATATGAATGTAAATGTTACCTTTTTAAGGGAAAAGAAAACAACAATTAAATAGAATTAAGGAAGAACCAAAGGCAATGGACGCGTAATGATAGGTGGGTAAGTAGTCTTATTGCATGAGCATTTCTGTGGGGACAAGGAGATCGAAACAATTTTAGGGGAAAAAGCCAAATGCTAGTTATATTGTAATTAGCTTTTAATTATTTTCCAGGAATTTGATCGATGACAATACCTATTAGCGTTAAATTTTCCCTAGTGAATTGGGACGCTAGCTTTCCTTTTTCAATTCGATAATATATAATTACACGGGGCCAATTAAGAACAGCAAATGTAATACTATATATTATTATTAGGCATTAGCACAACATTATCATGCAGTATATTTCATGGTATTCCCAGCTGCACATGACAAAAGCAACACGGTTGTTACGTTACTTAACTATCACGGATCATCACCTTTTTCTCAACAAATTAATATTGCCAACTTCTACATTAGAATCCTAATTATTCATAACAGATTCCATTGAACATGGATGAGCCATTTAATTTCGGGTACGTTTAAACATCAAGCTGATGCATCAGTTCGTTATTAATTTGGTCTGTCCGATTAATCATGTAAAGCCTATACAGTACACATTGTCGAAATTAAATTTGGTCCGCCATTGGAAAGTTTTCTTAGTAAACGAAGTAAATAATCAAAATTTGAATGAATCGATCCAAATTGAAGATAAAAGAGGATGCAAAGGACTTGTTGATGAATTATTGAAATAATAATTTTGAGTTAGTGAGTTAGTCTAGATGGTAGTGGCGAACATTGAATCTCATAAATCTTGAGTTGAGTCTTATTTAAGTTTGGAAGAATTTTTATTATAATAAAGAAAGATAGACTAAAAAGAGGGGACTTGTAGATGAAGAAATATAACGGGCTTGTTTGGCTTGGGAGTGAAATATTCCCTTGTCTTTTTTTTTTTTTGTGTGTGTGTTAAGAGTGAAATATTCCAAATGGGTCAGGGGTGTGTACAAAATTAAAGGCTTGGGAGGGGGGGGGGGGGGGGGGGGGTGTAAAGACTAAAGAGTCTCTTTCGGTGCAGTGCTAGCTGGTTTGTGTATAAATCACCTCTGCCAAAAGAAACTTCGCACTAGTTGCCAAGCTTCGCAACTAAAGGATCTCTTTTTGGGGTTCTATATATAACATGTATGTAATGTCAAAAATCAAAATAACATATGTTTGGTGTATATGTGTTAGTCTGTATGCACGCGCGTGTGTTTATGCGGCATATAAACTTTTTCAAATTCGGATAACTTAATAATTGGGTAAATTATACTTTACCCCTCCAAACTATGACCCTTGTTGCATTTTGCCATTTGAACTATCAATTTGTATAATTAATACTACAAACTATCACTTTTGTTACAATTAACCAGTCCCAAATTAAAAATTGTGTATATATCGTCATCAACTTAATCATCTTTAGCCTATTCTGCCATGATGTCATTGATCAGATATAAGCTCAAAAGTTCTAAACTTATTTCATTTTCACCAAAAAGAGTTCGAGAGGTAGTACGTTGATATATAGTTATTTTATCACGATACACCCGCTTATTGATTAAAGTCAAATTCCCGAATGCCGTTTCAATCTTAGGGTTTGTAAATAAATACTTAGGCTAATGGTTATCAACTTTTTATCCTTTAGTCACTTTCCGCATCCAACTTCTTCTTTTTTGCGGTCAATTGTGTTAATGAACTTTTTAATTTTTGTTAATTAGGTCCATCTGTTAAAAAAAACCTAATAAAAAACTAAATTTATTTACAGAAACCACTTCTAACTTTTAACGTATTTACATAAATCACTCCTAACTTTTTAATTTTATGTCTATGTATATGCAAATACCACACTTCTACTAGAACCCTTCAACTTATTCTCCTTTAGATTAAAATTTTCTATTTTGAATAAAGAATAAAAAAATCAAGCACGTTACACAAAAAAAGGAACAAACACGACCCAGCCGTTTGCCATTTTTATTTCTAGTACATAATTGTCGAAGGAAGTTTGCACATCTCTATCACTCAAAATTTCACTTTGAGGTCTCTCTCTCTCTCTCTCTCTCTTTATCATTCCATTCTTTTAGGGTCCGTTTGGTTGCATAAATTACCTAATTTTAGAATTAGTTAATTTTCGATTGAAAAATTGTGAATTTGCTTATTTATGAATAATTAAATCTAATTCTGGAAAACTTCAAGAAATTCCTAAAAACAAATTCTATGTTTCTAAAATTTTGTCTAGATGTATTCATGTAGAAACTAGATCTTCTCGAAAAACAGAGTTGGAATGAATTATTATCTTCTCTTGAAATCTCTTGAATTATCTACTTTATTTACACAACCAAACACTAATAAATGAAATTTTGTAAATTACTTAATTGTAAATTATCTAATTCGTAATTTGAAGGACAACCAAACGGGCCCTTAATGTTTTGAAAAAATTGCAGCTATAATGGATTTTAACAATAGTTTCAAATTGGAATTGATGTTTTATATAGATTGCATGATATTTGTCTTTAATCAAATTCCGGTTGCCCTTGAATGTTAATTGATTTAATAACTTGAAAATTTTGCTTTCCGGTTTTTGCTCATTTGAAATTTAACCCAAAACCAAAGAAATTTGTTGAATTAAAGAAAAGAGACACAAGTGTATGAAAATTATAAAGGGGAATAAATTGAAGGTTTTTGGTAAAAGGGTGATCCCTAAATATAGAGTATAAAATTAAAAGGTTAGGTGTAGTTTGTGTAAACATATTAAAAGTTGGGGGTGGTTTTTGTAAATAAATTTAGTTTTCCGTTAGGTTTTTAACTAAAGGTGACGGATGGACCAAATTGACAACAATTAAAAAGTCTATTACCACAATTAATTGTAAAAAAAATTGGGTACGGAAAGTGCTAAAAGGGCAAAAGTTTGTTACCATTTTTTGCCATTTAGTCCAATAATTATTTTGATAAATTGATTCTCTCTTAAATTAGTAGAATTCAGGTGGTCCCAATGTTGTTAATTTACAAAGGTTAAACTGTACGCATTTCCCCGATATTTAATTAAGAGTCTACGTTTAATTACTTTTACATTTTTAAAGATACACTAATTTTTTCACAATCTATAGTATATATATATATATATATTATATCTTGAGTATAATTTGGTACTCGATTGTGCTTGAAAAGTAAAGTGATCTTAATTTGGATCATCCCAAAAAAACGCTTTTAATTTAGGACCAAAAGACTACTAGTTACCATACACATGTATGACGTATTTAACCCAATTTTATTTATTTAGCAAACTGGGGTTGGAATCTTACAAGTACCAATTACGTGATGAAAAAGAAAATTGCAGGGTATATTGAAAATCAGTAGATTACCTAATTAAGGTTTAAAACACTTCAAGAATATGCTTGCCTGCTTGGAGCATCTCCGATGATTGAATATATTTTTGTGTAAAACCATATATATGTGTAAGAAAGTTTTACACATAAATCATACACATATCTATTTTGTACTCCAACGGTACTCGTTTAAAATTTAAATGGATCAATGAAAACCACACAAATGAAATGTATCATTATAAGTAATGTTTAATAGTTTTGTATGATTTTTTTTTTACGTAATTTCATAGTCACAATGGATACTATTTTGTAACTCTTGATGAGTAGATTTCAAATATATAAATTATATTAAAAACTAATTTTTAGATTTTTGGTTATATCATTTTAATGTTTTTGTAAAAAATTAAGGAGAGAGAAAGATGACGTGAATGTGTAAATTGAGTTTATATTTTAGGCAAATATTTTACATAAATTCTAGGTGTTAAAGTTTTTTAAAAAATTACTGGAAACTATTTTTCTACCGGACGTATAAATTTTACACAAATCAAAACTATGAAAGACCGGTTGGAGACGTTGGAGATGTTCTTGGAGCTGAGGGTGGTTAAACTTTTCTATAAAGAATTTTAATTTGTAGGACTTGGTGCAGTTTTTATAAATAAAAGTCAACATATATAGGACGTTTTAATTCTTTACTCCATCTAATGTTTATTGGATAACTCTTATTTCTTTTATCAAATGGTATCTTCCCATGCTTTTTTTTCGGGTGATGTTATAAGCACCCCTATTTTGTAGCCAAAACACCCATCTAATGTTTATTGGATAACTCTTATTTCTTTTATCAAATGGTATCTTCCCATGCTTTTTTTTCTTCATAAAATAATACTCCTACAGTCCTACTAGCTTTTAAACCCAATTATTCTGATTTTCTGTTTAATCAGTTCCTTGTCAAAGCTGGAAAATATGTGAATGTAGAGAGAGATTGAGATTTTGTAGAATTTTTTTTGGACATAAGATTTGGTAGATGAAGAAGCATTTTCTTATAAATCAGAATGATATAGATCAATAATTGTCAACAGCAAAATTCGTTATCAGGTTGTAGTAGACATGAAGTTCAGACGTGCAAATTTAAAACTCCAAATTAATTTGTACTTTACATGGGATGTGTGTAAGTTATATAATTAATTTTATTTAAAAAATAAAATAAAAAATTCTAATGGCCAGTAGTCAAAACGTAAATTCAACTTATCACGACTATGAATTTTATTGCATGCGGATTTTTTTTCTATGAATTCTCTCTATTGTATATTAAGAGTGAGACAAAGAGTTTTTTTTTATACATAAAACTATTAAATTAATTATTTTGCATATTAAATTAGCACAAAATAATAATAAATGAAGGATTTAAATTTATACATTTAACATTGTTAAAGTATAGAGAGAGATGAGAAAAGATATATTGTAAATCGAATTGATTAATTGTGTACAATAAGAACCCTTTATATAGGGTTTAAAGGGATACAAAATAAGGAAGGAGAATATTTCCGAATTAATATGGTAATACACACTAAATGGTAATACTCAATATATGATAATGTAAAATATATGCTAACATCCCCCCTCAAACTCAATGAGGTAAATGAGAGACCATCTTGAGTTTGTCAAGTAGATCTTGAAAGCGGCTGGGTGGATGAACTTTGGTGAAAAGGTTGGCTAGTTGATTTTCAGATGGGATAAGAATGAGATGAACTGTTTTACCAGTCACTTTTTATTGAACAAAGTGATAGTCAATCTCGATATGTTTGGTCCACTCATGGAAAACATCATTGTGGGCAATTTAAATAGCACTCCAATTATCACACCAGAGACTGGTCAGGTGTTGCTGAGGTATGTCCGTGTTCAAAAGAAGCCATCGAAGCCATATAAGTTCTTGGGTGGTATTTGCTAAAGCACGGTTTCGGCTTCAGTACTAGAACGCGAGATCAGTGACTGCTTCTTACTTCGCCATGATATAAGAGAATCATCCAAGAAAATACAATAACCCGTTGTTGAATGTTTATTAGTCAGATCTCCAGCCTAATCAAAATCGGAGTAAGCACGCAACTCAAATGATGATAAAGACAAAACATGAAGTCCGTGGAACATAGTTCATTTTATATACCGAAGAATACAAAGGATTGCTGCGAAGTGGGTAGACCGAGGTGCTGACACGAACTGACTGATAATATGCACAGCGTATGCAATGTTGGGGCGAGTAACTGTGAGATAAACCACATTTCCAACTAAGCTACTGGTACAATGTAGGATCACTGAGAAGAATACCATCAAGAAGAGTAAAGTCGGAGATTGGTTTCAAGAGGAGTGAAAGAGGTTTTATAGTCAGTGATATCGGCTCGAGTGAGAATATCGGATGCATATTTTGCCTGAGAAAGATAGTAGCCAATAGCGTTGTAGAGGACTTCAAACCCCAAGAAGTAGTTTAGACGACCCAAACCTTTCATTTCGAAACTACTACTGAATGCTTGTTTGAGGTCAGAGGATACCAGCCATGTTATCCCTAGTAATAATCATGTCATTTACATATAAAATCAGAATGGTAATATAGAAGTCAGTCTTCCAGGTGAAAAGCCCATAGTCAAACATACTAGATATAAAACCTAGTTTGTAGACAATGGAGCTAAATTTTTCAAACCAGGCATAAGGAGCTTACTTAAAACCATAAAGGGCACGACGAAGCTTACAGACTTGAGATAGGGAATGAGAAACCCCCATAGGTGGTTTCATATAAACTTCTTTAGAGAGATCTCCATTTAATAAAGCATTTTTAATATCCATTTAAAACAATTCCCATTTGTAAACAACAGCAATGACAAGAAGACAACGGGCATATGTTATCCGAGCAATCGGAACAAAATTTTCTTCATAATCAATTCCATATTATTGATTAAAACCTTTTGCCACAAGTCTAACTTTGTAGCAATCAATAGACTCATCGGATTTAGTTTTAACTTTGTAGATCCATTTATACCTTACTGCTGATTTTCATGCTGGAAGATAAACCAATTCCCAAGTTCGAGCATTTTTAAGGCCTGTAATTCTTCAGACATAGCTTACTGCTAAAATGGGTTAGAACTAGCCTCTTTATAAAAAGATGGCTCATGATGAGATAAGATAGTAGAGTAATAATGATAATCACGAAGATGGTGATGAAGTTCTCTTACCCTAGTGGATTGGTGAGTAGGAATTGGTTGATGGACAGAATCATTGGGTGGGTAAGTTCATCAAGATAGTTTGTTGTTCGTAACTCTGTGTAAGGAGGGCCAGTCGGTGGAGGCCTGTGGGAGTAGAGTTATGTGTAGTTGAAAGCTCTGTGGAAGGAGGGTTAGTTGGTGGAGATGGTTCTATTGGAGTAAGGTTGTATGAAGAATTATTAATTTCTATGGATGGTTTAAACAGATCAGGTGAAGAGATGGGCCTGGAAGTGGTTTGGGAAGGGTAGAGGTCAATAGTGAAATTAGTGAAGAAGGGAAGCGAAGTATCACTAGTTATTTAAAATTTAGAAATAGAGAAAAACATTTGGTGTTCCTAAAAGATGACATGTCGAAAGATGCAAAGAAGTTTATAAATAGGATCCTCACCATCTATATCATTTGTGTTCTATCCCATACCCCAAGAAAGCAACAAAGACGAAACCAATATTCAAGTTTGGAATGTTTATGAGGCTGAAGCAATACAAAACAAATACATCCAAAAACTTTGAGGAGTTTGTAATTATGGGTGATTCAATATAGTTTTTCGTTTGGAGATTGGTTTTGTAGAGTTGGGACAGGTATCAGATTAATATTGTAGACAGCAGTAAGAGCTGCCTCCCCCAAAAACTCTCAAGACACCCACTAAAAATGAGGAAGTTACAAACAGTGTCAAGTATATGACGATATTTGTAATTCGACACGCCCATTTTGTTGTGAAGCACCAGAACATGAATATTGAGAGATAGTGCCCTGTTGACGAGGAAATTTGAGAAAGTTGGATTCTTTATATTCCTATGGCATTATCAGCACGAAATATTTTAATAAGGCGAGAAAATTGAGTTTGAATCATGTTAGCAAAATTGTAATAGATCTGTAGTAGTTTAGAACGATTTTTCATAAGATATATCTAGGTATAGCGAGTGTAATCATCTAAGAAAATAATAAAATATCGGAACCCCCCATAGTGGTGTGGGCAGAGGGCCTTAAATATCAGAATTAATAAGATCAAATGGGGTGGTAGAAAATGATTCACTGTTATGGAAAGATAAAGCGGGTTGTTTTTTAAGCTGACAAGGTAAACATAAGAAATTTTTCAAATTTAACAGATTCTAATTTACCTGATGAAATACGAGTTTGGATTATATCACTACACACATGGCCTAATCGAGAATGCCAAAAATTCATAGGAGAGGTGGAGAGAGTGGGAGCTGACAAGTAGGTGTTGTTGGAGTGGGTACTGTAGGGGTGCGAAAAAGA
Organism: Lonicera japonica; assembly: GCA_021464415.1. NCBI lineage: Eukaryota > Viridiplantae > Streptophyta > Magnoliopsida > Dipsacales > Caprifoliaceae > Lonicera > Lonicera japonica. Next base: position 3,191,964 of record CM038466.1, read on the forward strand.
ATGAGTTCAAACATACGTCCAACTTTACGGCATATCCCAATAATCTTCCCTGTTCGCTGATCCTGTACATGACAACCAGATGAGGAAAAAATGACATTTAGTCCAATATCACATAATTGACCAACATAAATAAGATTTAAAGTCAACTTTGGTATATGAAAAGTGTCAAGTAGTGATAGTTTGGAGGTATGGATTGCTCATATGTGATTAACATGCAATTGTTAGCCATTAACAATGTTAACAGGAGTAGTGTGCCATGTAGTGTGTTTAGAATAGTAGGGTAAGGGGTCATATCATCACAACAGCCAGAATCAAAATACCAAGAATTTTTTGAAGTAACTGACATAGCAGTAACATGGATAAGATAAAACCTGTTTTAGGAGAGTGGCAAGATCCTCATTTATTACATTAGAGGAAAGTTCTGGTGGAGCAACAGTGACAAATTTACTATGGTATTTTCGCGTTGGATTTTTATAATAATCAGACAAAAAATGTCCAAGAGCTTTCTTGTTACAATGCTTGCATATACGGACATGACATTTTAGGAGGCAATGCCTATTTACATGGCAGTAAGTACACTTTGTGTTTAAAATCATTGGAAATAAGTGTTGACTAGGGTTGATGTGGCAGTTTGGCTGACATGACTAGAGGTGTTTTCGGTTTCGGTCGGGGTAGAAACTAAGGTGGTCCCCGAACTCAAACCAAATGTAAAAATTCGGTTTCTAAATCTTCGAAACGCAAACTGGAATCAAACTTTTCGATTTCGGTTCGGTTTTATTCGATTTCGACATATGTTTTTTATTCCTTTTTTCTAAATCAATTTAACATAACAATGTAATACTAATAATAATGTAAGACTTGTTCATATTCAAATTAAAATCAATATTTTTTATAAATAATGAGCAAACATATAGATACTATGTTTTTTTATTTAATTACTATTTTATTTGTACATTTACAAGAATAAAACACGTTTAATAAAATGATGAATTATCTTGCCATCATGTATGTGATAAAAAAAATCTTAGCATTGTATAGTTAATTCAATAATAAGGGTACGCGTTAATGATTTTAATTTCTATTTTATTTGTACATTTACAAGAATAAAACACATTCAATAAAATGATGAATTATCTTGCCATGATGTATGTGATAAAAAAATCTTAGCATTGTGTAGTTAATCAATAATAAGGGTATGCGTTAATGATTTTTTTTTTAAGATTATCACAATGCAATTAGTAAGAAACATATTCTTATAAAATGACATTTTTTTGTATTATAGTATAATTAATGTCTGCTCTTAAAGTATATATTAACATTTTTTTCCTCATACATAATTCGGTTCGGTTTGGTTCGGTTTAGTTTGGTTTTTGACTAGCTTGCCCCAAACCCAAACCAAACTTTTTGGTTTCGATTAAGTTTTCTTGTTTTCGATTTCGTTTTTTTTCAGTTTGGGGTTTTACAGATCTATTCGAATTGGTTCGGTCCGTTCGGTTGGTTTTATGATTGACCTTAACACCCTTAGACATGATAGGATGATATGGTAGTGAAGCTGGCGTGGTAGACATAGTCAACGATGACGTAGGATAATAAAGGCTGATTGTGAAAGTAGTTGGAGGATTTTAGGTAAATTTGAAGTTAAGTGGAAGTTTAGGGGTCAATATGGAAATAACATAAAGGTTTGGGGTAAATATGTAGGCTGACTTTGGAAGTAACTGGAGGATTTGGGGTTAATTTGGAATTAATTGAAAGTTTAAGGTCAATATAAAAATAAATGAAAAGTTTGGATTAAGGCTAATGTGGCAGAGAAGGTGATATGGCAAGGATATATTAGGGCTGTCATGGTAGGTTGAATGTGGCTTGAGAGATCGGTGGCGCGTAGGTTTTGAGAGACAATGAAGTGGGGCCCACTCTCAACTCATGAGTGGTACTTTTGTGTTGTTTCAAAAAATAGTTTTGATCGTCGTGAGAAGACATTAAGGTGGGGTATGATATAGTGGCGTATGAGTGTAGGTTGGACGTACGGGTTATGCCTTTTTTTTTATAGTGGGTATTGGATGGGTTAATGAATATGGTTTGATATTAGAATTAGAAAACTAGAAGATGACTTCAAGATGGTAGTGGGTACATGGTAGTCGATGGGTTTGATAATTTTTTATATGGTAGGAGGGTTAAAAAGGAACAAACTAAAATGGGCCTAGGTATTGTATAGTTGACGATGATGGTAGTGCGTTTTCTTTTCCTTTTTTTTTTGGTGTTGGCAGTGGGTGTATGGAGATGACGATAATGGGGTAATAAATTTAGGTTTAGGATAATAAGCGGCTGAGATTATAGACTAGGGACAGACGAATAAGGCCTGGTGAAAATCAATAATGAATCGAGAAGCAATGGAAAGTAAAAATAAAGCCAAGAATATAAAACCGGAACCGAGAATGGCTAAGGATTTATCCCTCTAATATGTCTAATACACAAGACACTTATTTTGAACCGAGAATATAAGACTCTCATTAAACATGGTTCAACCTCACTAAATTCATGTTACATTCTTAATATAAAAGCATTAGTTGTCATAACTTTACGTTTAAACAATTTGAACATATAATCTTATTGTTTACACGTCATTGAGTATTGTACTACAAACTATTTAAAGTAAATAATTCAAATGGATACTAAACTTTTGATCTAGTGCCATTTTGGCCATCAAACTTTAAAAGGAACCACTTTGGTCATTTAACTTCGGAGTGAGTACCACCTTAACAATTCCATCCAATTTGGTTGTTAAATTTGATGCATTTGCATGGCACATGACTTCGTGCAAGACCATTTTAGTCATATTGCAACAAAACGACATTTTTCTCCTATAATTTTTGCCAAAATGAAACACATACAATGTATAAAATATATAAATATTTTCAACAAACAGCATAACTTGTGCTATTTTATAACCAAAATAATCAAAATACACTTAAATGAAGTCATGTGCCTTGCTCATGGTTTCATTCCATTCAATTTAAAAGTCAAATTGAAGTTTGATGGTCAAAGTGAAACTTACTCCAAAGTTGGATGGTCAAAATGGTTCGTTTTAAAGTTTGATGGCTAAAGCGATACTGGATAGATAGTTTAATGGCCATTTGGGCAGTTTCCTCAACAATTTGTAGTACTTTAACATTATTAACTAAAAATATACAATTTGTGATGTATTTCATAATTATAACGAATTACAAGTTATATATATATATATATATATAATATGTGTTAAATAACTTTTTATCAGACACGTAATAGTTTACGAAGATCTGAAAAAAAATTCAAAAAACTTTAGACACTAAATATTGAAATATTAAAAAATATACTTATTTCGAAATATACATAAAAATAATTAATTAATAACACTAATAATACACTATACATATTAAAAAAAGCATTTTATAATTAGCAAAAGCTTTATTCACATTACAATAATTAATATAAAAACAATAATAGATGTCCAAAAGTTAAATTAAAGATTTTTCAAAAATAACAAGAAACTTAATAAATGATTTAATAACAATGAAAAGGAAAATAACAAAGACAAAGGAAAAAAGAACACCACTAACCGATTAGTCTTTAAGGAAGTTTTATCGGTGGTGGTGTTGTGGCCGCAAAGATTATCATCATTGGAGGTGTTAATTAAGTTCACCATGATCGTAATCATTGTTGTCATCTTTGTATTGTTGGCGAAGAGTCTGTTATTTTCGTGATCCACTATTTTTGGTAGGATTTATATATAACTTTTCTTTATATGATTAATTGTTTATATATTAATCTATAAGGGTTCGTAGTTAATGGTATATTACTTTTGTTTTAAATGCTAATTAATGGATGAAACTCCATTTATAACTGTATGGAGCAATCGAAAAATCGCAATTGTTGAATTACCTGTTAAGTTGTAGAACGACACAATTGCTGAATAACTGTTGTAGAATTTACGATACAATTATGCATCACTTCTTGATAAATCATATCTATACTGCAATCATTGCACCTTTTAATAAAGAATAAAATTAAAATTAAAATTAAATTATTTTTATGACTATTCATTAAATATACACTATGCACTAATTATTTCGATCATTAAACTTTAATTTTTCAATTTAAAAGTTCAACCCTCCCTCCTTTCATTTCTCATAGTTAGTACACGCTTTTATATGTATATACTTTAAGGCCTCGTTTGATTCGGATATTAAAAAGTGGGATGTGATTGTTAATACCATTTTTTTATAATACCTTGTTTGATTCGAACAAATGTGCTAGGATTACTAATACCGGTACTAACTTAATACCACTCTTTGTGGTATAATTTAATACCAGGGGGAGGTGGTATTGTTTATCCTAAATTAAGAAAAATGAACCATATATTTTCAAATATGCCATTACTACTATAATATTTTTAAAAATGCCACTACTACTACTACTACTACTACTACTACTACTACTACTACTACTACTACTACTACTACTATATTATTATTATTATTATTTTTAAAAAATTATTTAATTTTTTTTTCTTTTAATTTTTTTTTCTTTTGTTAGTCCAAAATATAATCCCGTATACGAGTTACATAATCAAACATAGTATTAACATCAGCATGAGATATTCCAGTATTAATACTGCATGAATCAAAATTGGTATTGATATTAAATTAATACCAGGATTAATAGTCCAGTACTATTAATACTGGTATTATTAATTCCACTGACCTTAATACCTGAATCAAACGAGGCCTAAGAGTATTGGACAGATATATATTATTGCCGTCTTTATCAGTTAATTCTTAATGTTACTTGCTTGATATATGTAGGTTATATGATAAATTGTAGTTTATTCCAAACAAATGACACTAAGACTTGACCATAATGATTTATAAAAATATATAAACGCAAATAAGTTTTAGTGCTAGTATACATACATATATATATAGACAGTCCCCTTCTCTTAAGGATCGTCCTTAAGTTAGCGAATTTAAGGACCGTTCATTTCGAGAAGCAAACAATGAATTTTTTCATGCAACTTGGTGATAATGATCTTTATAACAAGTAGATCATCTCTATCAAATTTCATAAAAAAAATCAAATGAGAAGTGGGTTAACTAAAAATCTAAAATTTCAACGTCCAGAAATGTGCATATATATCAATTTTACAGTTAACCCACTTCTCGATTGATTTTTTTTATGAAATTTGGTGGAGATAATCTATTCATTATAGAGATAATCTCCACCAAATTTCATGAAAAAATTCATTCGTTTATCCCTCGAAAAGGACGTCCTTAAGTTGGTTAGTTTAAGAACGGTCCTTAAGAGAAGGGCCCTCTCTCTCTCTCTATATATATATATATATTTAAACATTAATTTACATGTTATTTTAGATGTTTTATTTTAATTTTTTAAAATATATTTAAACCAAAACATAATTATAAGAAAATCTGTTATAAATGGTAATTATTTATAATTAACTTACTAGAAATGTATTCGTCAATCATAATTATTGCCCTAATTAATTGATCGGGGGAAATATTGTCATAAAGTCATAACATTAATTGATAGAATAAGGTTAATTAATGTAAGGACGACTAGCCATTAATTGATAGAAATACTAGTCCAAACTCTTAATAACTTTCAAAAATACGGGTGTATTATTAATTGCCCCTCATTTAATATTCTGAATCGATTAGATATGTCATGGTGAATTCTTCAAAGAACACGGAGCGTTCAAAATTGTAATTGGATAATTGATGTTATGACATTTTATAATTTTGTAAATAAAAATTGTAAAACAAAGAAATATGTATATATATGGATTTGGCTCTTCTAACTCCATTATTTCTAAATTGAATTTTTTGATGAAATTTTGGGAAAGTGATCTACTTATTATAGAGATCACTTACACAAAATTTCATGAAAATATCCATTCGTTTAACTCTCAAAACGGACACCACTAAAGAAAATTAGAAGAAAGTAGTATTGGAGAAGAGCCAAATCCTAGACATACAACTGGAATGAATCAAAATTTTATAATAACTTCCAATCAAGATTTGTTGTAAATGATATAAGTTATAATTCTTTAATTGGTTTACGATATTGTTTTCTAAAATCTAATTTCAACCTAAGTTTTTGATCAAGATTTGCCATAAATTAAAATGATTTGGGTTAAAATGCGTAATTGGCTGGAAATAATTCATTTTTGATCAACCTGGCTATTCTGATTGCCACACGAAGAAGGAGATTTTTATTAAATATACAACATTCGAATATTTCTTCAGAAGAAATTTAAGTTTCTTGAAGAAACTTTACAAGTCACAACCGAAGTCTTATCGTAGATAGTATTGCATGTGAACATCAGCATGAATATGTTTTGAGACGACGGAATTTAATAATTGATGACTTGATGTAAACAAATTGCGTAACAATTTTCGTTTTCTTTTTGTCAACACAATTCTTAATAATAATAATACAAATAGGGTGTATATAAACTTAACAATATTACAAACATACTTAAAGTTGTGATTAGGCTTGCCGGGAAGAAATAATGTTTATTTTCCCGCCTCTTAATATTAAATTGGATTAAAATTAAGCATTTAGAGAGATAAGTCTTGTACTGATTTTGTTATTAGTATATATTATAATCGATAGTGTATATATTTTCTATCTATACTATATATATATAATAGTAAAACAAGTTTACAACCTTGCGCGATGCGAAAGCGAGTTAGAATTATTGTAATATATGATGTATAACTTGTGAAACACGAATTTACATCATTTGAAAAATTAGCAGATAAAAATTGGTGACTTATGAAATTCTAATTTATAGATTTGTACAATTATAAATAAATTGAATTTTCAATTTCAAAAATATAGATTTATGCCAATCAAAAATTAAATTTATTGGAGATCCAAGAGTCCCCCATCTTAATCAATTTTAAGTATAACTGTGTGGCTTGTAAAATTATGAATTTCTTGTTTTGTAGAAAGTGCTTGTATGGTTAGACATATCTAATGGATTTTAAATTTTCCTTTCTTGACAAATACAACAAATGTAATATGGAAGCAAGAGGCATTAAAATTCTATATCTCGGTATCTTGTGAAAAAATAAAATAACAAATTTAAACAATTAAAAATAAATTGAATGCTTAAAGTAAGCAACACGCACCTTGTAACTTTGGTATTGCAATCAAAGGTTATCTATGAACAAAATAAGAAATAATTAAATTTAAACATAAAGAAATAATATATTTAGAAATAATTTTTTTAGTAAAACGAACAAACATCATAAAGAGCAAACAAGGTGATAAATCTAGAAAAAAAAAAGGAAAAAAAGATGTAAACAGTTCAACTTAAATGAAAAAATAACTATGAAAAAATTAGACAAACAAAGAAAAAAATTTGAACCTAAGGATATTTTGAACCTAAATGTCACGTTCCAATTCCCACGGAAGTTGGGAAGTGATCAAAATAAAAGTTCACACTAAATTTGTAAATTTAATATTATTAAATATGTATAGGTACATATAACATTTCACATGAAACAAAAAAAAACACCACTACATCTAGAATGCTTTGAATTATATTTAGAATAACTTTTACTACATGGTATTGCATCATTTTATTTTATACCACTTGTAGAATATTTCTTTTATTTATTGCCTTCAACTTCCCCCAATTTATTTACTCCTAAAAGTTTAGTCATCAATCTACTTATTCATGAGGATCACCTGAAACGTAAACAAAAAAAAGTGAGCTTCACAAGCCCAATGAGTAACTTATAACACCATTCCAATAATTATTACAGTTTTGTTATTATATATCTTTTTGTTTCTTTTAGAAGAAAACGGATTAATCATTAGTTCTAAGTACCGTAAATAAAATAGTAAGGAAAATAATTATAGTTTTCAATCGTCACCCATACAAATTTATTAATTGGTAAGTCACTTCTAAGGTTAGAGGTCAATCCCTTGCTGTCTGAGGCCCAAAACTTACACAATCCAATCAAATGAATGGTCCAAAAGAACTAGTTCTGACAATGCCGGGATACTCGGCACGCCACCCAATTATCTTTGGAGTGGTACAAATCCAAATCTTAGAAGTAGACTTTTCAAAGTGCATACAATTTAATACGGTCAAAATATCACCTACATATTTTATATAACAACATATAAATATAAAAAGAAGCTTTCAACCATAAAATAAATCACACATAATATAGAAAGAATGATACAAATAAAACATGCTCACATATAAAATTAATCTGTTTTATTGAATACCATTTTTATATTGTTTTTACTATTATCATCATTATTTTTTTTATTAATACTATGTCAAACAAACTGTAGGTACACATATTACTTGTTTTATTAACTTACAGATTTCTTTTGATTGTCTTTTTTTTTCTTTTGCCATCATTCTACCGTATACTTTTTTTTTAATCTAATATGTTGTTGTTTTTATTATTATTATTATTATTATTATTATTATTATTGCTATTATTATTTTTGGAAGATAAAGTAGTCTGTGAATATTAGATTTGTATCTACATACTTTACAAACTAATGAAAGCCCCCTCCATTTCTTCTCCCTTTTTTTGTCAAAGTTCCGCTAGCAAACTCTTTTTTTTTTTGATTTATGTCTTATTCCTTACTGACAAGACATATCATTTATTCTTCATATCTATATGTAAATACATTTATACTTTATACAGATTAAAATTAGTGGTGCAAATCTTGAGTTCTAAAATAATTCATGAGGCTTTCAATTCTAAAAGAATCATAATTTTAAAATGGAGGATAAATTACTCACCTTTATTATTATTTTCACTGCCTTCCGTGCTTCCTTGAAAAGCTTCCTTATTTGTCTATTTCTCGATATCTTTTTTTTTCTTTCTACCTTGCTTAGATAGCTAGATAGTGTATATATATATACAAATCATGTTCTAGGTTACTAGCTACAATGATAGCACTCTATGGACCAGTTGTCCCCTATAAATATTTTTTTTCCTTTACACATCCTTATCTCCTCTGTTGCTTTGGAGAAAGTTAACCCACATGTATAAGTTCAAATCTTTCTAATCTCAATTTTTTTTAAATTCATGCCATAATTACCCCCAAGACTCACGTACTTTTCTCCATCTCTACACGCTATTTTCTTCCACCTCTCTTATTTTAGTTCTTAGAAGAGTAATAGGTAGGGTGCACTTGCAATAAGATTTCACTCCTTATTTTACTGACTTATGAAAAATTATTATTAGTTATTCAGTAATCTAGTCTTCTAATTTTACAAAATTAATTACTCAGTTATTATATATATATATATATATATTTATTTTATTCGCTTTTAAAAGGGTCATTACACTAAATTTGTATAATACAATATAGAATAAAATAAGAAAGAGAATTAGATAAGCGTATTATATCAAACCAATTAACAGAAAACAAAAGATGAAAAAGAAACAAATTAAATCTAAGAGAGAAGTGAAACCAAACTAAATCATTTATATGCATGTATAATATATTTGTCTTTGTAACACTTTATTGACTTATGTGAGATAACTTGATTATCAATCTTTGATAGACGAACACTCTTTTATATAAATGACAAGTGATAAGATATTGAAAAATAAATAGTCATCTTTTAGAGAATTCGGGGTTATATAGTACTCCAATCGGGATTTACGCTCATGTATTTTGTATATGATTCAAGTGGGGGTACTTTGAATAATCTTTTATTAAAAAGAGTATGTGTTTTAATTTTTAACCATTAACTATGAGGTTATATTTGATTTGTTATGATTGGGTGAGAGGAGAGAGAGAGTACATGAGAAAGGAGAGAGAAATGTATAATGGAGTATAGTTCGAGATCTAAATGGTTGATTTTTTTCACAAAATTTGGTGGAAACAAACTCTATAATGAGTATATCGTTTTCACAAAAAAATTAAAAAATATAAATAAGAAGCTGGTGAGATGATCTTTTAAAATCTTAATGGTTGAAAATGAACATATATATCAAAATCTTAGTACACTTAATTTCTGTTTGAATTTCTTGATAAAATTTTGTGGTGATGATCTACTAAATTACAGAGATTATGTCTATAAAGTTTTGTTAAAAAATTCATCCGTTTAAACTTCCAATTAAATTTCATTGGACGAAATTGGATGGAACGTGTAATATAGGGGAGCTAAGAAGTGAAAGGAGAAAGAGAGAGAGAAACGTATATAGTGAAAGGGGAGATAATGTGTATTGAGAGGAGAGAGAAACGGTCTAATTAAAGGAGAAAGAGGGAAAGTGGACACATGTCAGTACGTCTATCGCTATTATAGATACTAGTTAACAACTCGTGCATTAACAACCCATTCGATGCACAGGTGTTTAATAAGTATGCAATTCTAGTAGTATTTGTCGTTATAACTTTGTCAAATAACTGACTTAAATATGTTGTGTACGGAGAATACAATATATATTGCTTCTGTTTAAAATTAATTTTGCAATTTTTACTTTGTTATTTTCAAAAGGCATTAATTTCAATATAATTAATGGTTGATAATATAAATTAATAGTACAAATTATTAATCCAATTTACTCTGCCAACCACGAGCTGACATGTCCGCCATCCACGTCAACAATTAGGCATGTCCCAGCGGGAGGAGCTCAGAGGAGCACTGTTGGGTCACCACAAGAAGCGTAGAGTCCCTCACGAATTGGACTTCAGCTCAAAAGTTAATTACGTATAGAGAATTGTGGATCTCGGGCTCCAGAGCTCTTTCGGCGAGCTCTGGGGCTCTTTTTCGCCTAACCACTTTGCTAAAGTGGTTAGCAGAAGTATGGGCGACTGCCATGTGCTTTGCAGAATGGGCATAATTTCTCTCACCTTCATTAAATACATATCAAGTATATTTAATGCACCAAAATTTATGGAGAAGCAAGGTCAGAATTGGTGATGATCGAAACATGGCTCCAAACTTGCTTTAGGAGCTCTGGCCACATGTTTCTTCCCATTTATATATATAAAAGAAGCATTTACTTCTTTCAACAACTTAATCAACAACCCAACAACAACCAGAAAAACCTAGGGACAAGGAGAATCCAGCATTCAATAGTAAAAAAATAAGATAGAAATAGAAGTTCAGAGCACTCAGTAAAGCTCTTAGAATAGAGAAGCTAAAACTCATGTAGTCAGAGCACACTCTTATTGTAATATTGTGATGATAGAATATTTAGAGAGACTTTCTGTGAGTTTGTAATAGTTGTTCGTTTATCATCAATATAAAGCAAACCGAGTTCCTAGCTCTATTCCATAGAGGAAGACTAGCCCATATCTTTATATACGAGGCCAAACTCTTCTAGACATCTCTAACTCTGTTGGTTTGTTGTATTAATTATATCAATCATTTGATCTAATCATTTGACTGTGTGGTTTAAAATACCCTTTCAGTTTTTAGCACCAATGTACTCATTTGCTATAGCAAACTGAAAAATAAGACTATTTATTTTAACACATTTTTAAAAAATAGTATAATAAATGATGCTACTTCCAAAATTATAATAATTATTAATATAAAAAATCAATGAATAAGTAATTAATGTTACTACAGTTAAGAATATAAGAAAGATAATTAATGCATCTACTTCCTTCATAATACTATATAGTATAAGTGTAGATAATAATTATAATAAATAATATAATTATTATTTATTAAGGTGAATAATTAATTATTTATTAAAGTATGGTATTATGTGTATTATTTATTGCCTAATTAATTAGTGAATAATTAAGGTGACACATGTCAAATTCTAAATAAAAGGTGCATTAATACTTTCGACATCATTTATTATTATAATAGTAAAATAAAGAAAGTGTAATAATTATAGTAATAAATATTTTTTATTATCAAGCCTTTATTTACTTCTTTTTTAACACTTTCATTTCCATATTTACTTATATACTCCATTTTTTACAATATTTCTCTCTTAACACTCTACCTCGCACGTTTCTCCCATTAAAACTGCTGATGGGTCACAGTTACATGTCATCCACACTAGATCAGTCTCTACAGATATTTTATCTCTTTTATCTATTTTTTATATTCCTCAGTTGACTATTAATTCTTATATCTATTAGTCAACTCTGTAATCTTGGCTTAACTGTTGTATTTTTCTCTTCTAGTTGTCATGTACAGGATTCAAGGATGAAGCAAATTATTGGGATAGACCGTAAAGTCGATCGTAGTTTGAACTTGTCCACCTTCGTACACCACCAGATATCACCACATCTGCTCTCTCCGTTGCTCCCGCCCTCTCCACATCCTCTCTAGAACTTTGGCACTCTCAGTTAGGTCATGTTTCTATTGATCGTCTTAAATATCTTATTTATACTGGTAGATTAGGAACAGTTAAGTCAGAATATATTTCGTATTTTTCGTGTCAACTTAGAAAACAAGCTGCACAATCTTTTACTAAAAGTGATTATATTTCTTCTGCACCTTTTGACCATATTCATTCTGATGTTTGAGGACATTTTCCTCATAACATTATAGGAAGATCTGAATACTTTGTTATTTTCTTAGATGATTACACTCGTTTTACCTGGATATATCTCATGAAAAATTGTTCCAAATCACCACAATATATTACAACTTTGCTCAAATGATTCAAACTCAATTTTCTCGACCGATAAAAATATTTCGTATTGATAATGCTATGGAATACAAAGAGTCCATTTTTCTCAAATACTTGCGTTAGCAAGGAACCATTTCTCAATACTCATGTCCTGATGCATCTCAGCAAAATAGTCGTGCTGAACGTAAACATCATCATATTCTAGAGATTGTCTGCACTTTTCTAATATCCAGCGCATGCTCCGAACGATTTTGAGGAGAAGCAGCCTTTACTGCAGTCGACACCATTAATCGTCATCCTATTCCTGCCTTCCAAAATCAATAGCCTTATGAAAGGCTCTATGGCAGTCCTCCCAACTATAATCTTCTTAAAGTATTTGGATATGCCTGTTTTATCCTTCTCCAACCTCATGAACATTCCAAACTCAAACTTCGCTCTCGACTATGTTGCTTCTTAGGGTATGAAATAGAACATAAATGTTACTGGTGCTGGGATCCTATTTCAAAACGACTTGTCGTGTCATATCATTTTTTGGGAACACAAAATATTTTCGTAATTTTCAAATTTCAGATCACCACCGATAACCCTCTTCCATTCTTCACTGACTTCAATGTCGATCTCTATCCTCCTGCCTCGTCTATCCCACTTTCGAACATAACAAATTATCATGAACCAACTTTTAAGACTAATTCTAGTCCATCTATAACCATCACCACCACCGTTCAACCAGATGATCCGCCTCCCGATGCCAGCTCAGCCAATGACACCTCTTTCACAGATTCTGGTCCATTTACCACCACCACCACTGCTCAACCAGATGACCCGACAATGAAAAATCATAATAATGCTGCTTTGCCCAACGATCATGTTAATCAAAAACATCATCCTTGTCCTTCTACCCGGGTAAGATAACTACCTTATCATCTTTGCAATTACCATTGCTATTCCACCATACTCTCGCATCATGAACCATCTATGTATAAAGAAGTTAGTTTTAACCCATTGTGGCAGCAAACTAAGTTTGAAGAATTGCAGGCCTTAGAAAAAGCCCAAACTTGGGAATTGGTCTCCCTCCCCCCAGGAAAGATAGCAGTTGGATGCGAATAGGTCTATAAAATCAAAACCAAATTCGATGGGTCTATTAATAGATACAAAGCCCGACTTGTAGCAAAAGGTTTTAATCAAGAATACGAAATCGATTACGAGGAAACCTTTGTTCCTTTTGCTCGCTTAACCTCAGTTAGAAGTCTTATTGTTGTTGCAGCTGCCAGAAAATGGGAGTTATTTCAGATGGATGTAAAAAATGCATTTCTCAATGGTGATCTTTCTGAGGAAGTTTACATGAAACCTCCCCTGTGGCTTCCTCATTCCACATCTCAAGTCTACAAGCTTCGCCGTGCCTTATATGATCTCAAGCAGGCTACTTGTGCCTAGTTTGAAAAATTTAGTTCCACAATTCAGAAATTGGGTTTTACCTTTAGTTCTCATGATTATGGGCTCTTTATTAGAAAAACAAGGGTCGATATCACACTTCCTATTCTTTATGTGGATGACATGATCATTACTAGGGATGATGCTTCTGGAATTGCTAAACTTAAACAATCTCTTAGTCATCATTTCAAGATGAAGGACCTTGGTCGTCTTTACTTCTTGGGGCTTGAAGTTCTATCTGATTCAGCAGGTTATTATTTCTCCCAGGCGAAGTATACTTCTGACATTCTCACTCTTGCAAGCCTCATTGACTCCAAAACGGCTCCTACACCGTTAGAAACAAATATTCGGCTTACTCCTCTCGATGGTACTCTCCTTAGTGATGCCACTTTGTATCGACAGATAGTTGGAAGTTTGGTTTATCTCATTATCACCTGTTCAGATATTGCTCACGCTGTCCACATCGTCAGTCGGTTAATGTCTGCTCCGCAATCTACTCATTATGCGGCTGTTCTTCGCGTTCTTCGCATTCTTCGCTACATCAAAAGAACTTTGTTCTACGGCCTTCATTTTTCATCCAAATCTTACTTGGAACTATGTGCCTACTCTGATTCTGACTGTGCCGGAAATCCTAACGATAGGCGTTCAACCACAGGGTATTATATTTTCTTGGGAGACTCCTTTATATCTTGGCGTAATAAGAAACAATCATTAGTCTCTCACTTTAATACCGAACCAAAATATTGTGCCCTCGCTGACACTACTCGGGAACTCATCTGGCTCCGATGGCTACTCTCGGACATGGTAGTCCCTCAACACCTTCCAACAATGCTAGATTGTGATAATAGAAGTGTTATTCAAATTGTTCACAATGACGTTTTCCATGAACGAACAAACATATTGAGATCGATTGCCATTTCGTTCGCCAACATGTCGCCAGCAATTCAGTTCGCCTCCTATCTATCACCTCTGAAGATCAACCTGTAAATCTCTTTACCAAAGTTCATTCGCCTGGCTGTTTCCATGATCTTCTTTCCAAATTTAAGTTGGTTTCACATTTACCACCTTAAATTTAAGGGGGGGATGTTAGCATATATTATATATATTGCGTTCACATGTATAGTTACTGTATTTGTATAATTGACATTCCCATATCCTTAATTAAGAATTGTAGCATAATTAGGTGATTGTGTTACCTAAATTGTAGATTCTCTTAACCCTATATAAGGGCTCTCCTTGTATTATTCTAAATTATCAATTCAATACAAATCTCTTTCTCCCATCTCTTTTAACAGGTAGCCTGCTTCTTTTCATTTCAATCACGAATTTCAGTACAATAGTGATCCGAATGAAGTTGTCGATAGCTTCTTGATGAAAGAGATATGTCCTAGGACTATTCATAGATTATGATTTGTACTTGGATATCTTATGCTTATTGTTATTAATAAAGTTTATTTATTTTACTTTATAATCTCTTGTAAATAATATTTATTAATACTAGTTCATCAAGTACGTGACTAGATTGTGGGATGCTAGTAATGTAATAATAATATTGTTTAGATGCCCCTAATCATGTATCAATAACCTAGGATCACATTGATATAATGATTAGAGTATGGGTCAGCTGATGACTATGTTCCACAAGTCATGGATATGGAGATATCAAGCTGAACATACTGATACTTGTTAGGGAACAAAGTATTGGACTGACCCGCTTTGGGGACACTGCGAGGAGTGTTATATAATGTCATCAGTGATGTTCCCCATTTGTGATATCGTATTATCCTCAGACCTGAGATCGCCATGGTTACCAACATAGGGATTAGCATGTCAGGCATTATCAAACGTTGCTCTTGACCGAGTAATTATAAAGATGATGACCGAGCATACTATGAACTATGTAGAGGTATATGGTTGATCAAGATGGGATTTGTCACTCTCATATATTGAGAGAGATATCGTTGGGCCCCTTGATAAGTGTAATTAATATTTGCATGGCCATGCACAAATGAGATGTCATTTGTTTTGGATTAATTATACTTAGAGATCAAGAAATAAAGATTGAACTATACAAGAATGACACTTGCCTAGTCTTGTGTTCAATCTAGATATCGATTGACAAAAGGAGTTAATGTGTGAAATATCAATTTAAGGTTGTGTCGTTTTTGACCTTTATACCCTTTGGATAATAGTAATGTTTTACTAGAAACCGCTTACTGTTCGTATAATAAAACGGGTTTTAATTGTACGGCCAAAGAGTGTAAAACCTACAGGGTCGCACACCAAAACGAGTTGGATCAAAACGAATTAAAACGGGCCAAGTTGGACTTGGGCCCAGTTCGTTTGTTGCTTAGGGTTCTCACTAGGGTTCCCTTATAAAAGGGAACCTTTGTTCTTCTTGGCCGTCAATTAAATTGAGAGAGGCAAGAAAATTCGAAATAGCAGAGAGAACCCTAGAGGGCGCTAGTACACCAAGCAAGATCTCATCTCGTTCGTGTGTGCATACCGTAGAGGCGTCGTGTTTTCTACGCTAAGGACGACAACAACAGAAGGATCAGATCCATCCTGTTCGTTTCATTGACATCAAATCTCGATTAAGGTATGTCATCTGTCGATCTTATTGAACTGCATAGATCATAGGATTCAATGATTAGTGCGTAAATTAGTGTATGCGATGCATGATTACTGCCCTAATTTCCTAACACTTGAAACCTCCGCTAATACCACTGCATTATCGGCTTCAAACTTGCGTAACTGGATTGTCATTTCTAATAGATCCTATGGTAATTATCATACAAGAGGAAGGAGGTACACTTCAAGAGCTTGAATTCCTCGAAGTTAAGCTAACTTCATTGAATCCCACTTAATCGTGTGTGAGTGAAGAAGCCTTTTTGTTTAATTACTTGAGCAAACTTTTTTGTATCATGTTATAAATTCAATAAAATATAATTTAAATTTTTAATTGCTTATACATTTCTAATCAGCTCAATAAGGCAGTTTTGCATATGTATGTTAGCTATTTTATAAAGTATCACAATTAAGATACAGACCATGAGATGTGGTCACCATTTTCCTTTTCTTTTTTTTAATTTTATTTCCCCCCCAGAAAGATAAAAGCTCTGTCAAACTTTTTTTTTTAAGTATTCCACCTTCAAATTTCTATACAAAATTGGAGTTTCTTTATCAAAAAGGCAAAATTTTGTCCAAGCTTTCAACTTTTTCAATGTTTAATTAATTAGTTGCCTATCTTTTCATAAATTTGATCAAAATTGTAACTTCAATTTGAAAGTTTTACTTTTGATTATCATTAAGTCATAATTTGACGAATAGTTCAAATTTTGGTAATGCAATTTGAATACAAATTTTTTTGTACTGCTTTCAAAGTTCATTTTTTTTGTATTTCTTTAGCAGTCAACAACGCTGTACCTTACCGGTAAGATGTATCATTGCTCAAGCTCAAACATTTAATGTATTTATATGTTCAGGAGATGCCACTTACGTACCTATATATGAAAATTCATAGTAGAATAATCTTCTTTTCATGGCAAATAGTAATTAGTTTTTGATGGCACTATCCTCTACAATAACTAGAATGAGGTAATAATACTATTTTTTTGCATGACATATTATCATAAGGTGACTATTATTTCATATAATATTTCTAGAATTTATTAACACTATGAAATATGTCTATTTTTTTAAAATGTTTGTGCATTGCACGAATTTAAATCTAGTAATAAAAGTATAATTATAAAATGTCATCAAAGCAATTAAAGCCAAATAAAAACAAACACTTTGTCAGAGCTTTCATTTAATATTAAGAATTCAAAATTTTATATTTAGAAGTTAAAAAGAGAAACGAAGCCTTATTTGATTAGTTTTTGTTAATCAACTAGTAAGTCAAACATGTTTTGATTAATATTTCTTGAACACTTATTCTTCAATTTTTATATGTCCATATATTACATAAGTAATTGCCAAAATTAAACAAATAAAGTGATTTATATCTATATATATAACAAAGATTAGATATGAAAGTGATATATTATTGGATAAGGATTTGGCTCGTCTCCATTACTCATTCGGTCCAATTTCTTTCAAATGGGTCTAGTTGGAGGGATAAACTGATAAATTTTTTCATGAAATTTGGTAGATATGATCTCTATAATAAGTAGATCATATCCACAAAATTTTATCAAGAAATTTAAACCGAAAATGAGAGTAGTATAAATTTGATGCATTTGTTCATTTTTGACAATTCAAATTTTAGATCATCTACCGATTTCTAGATTGAAATCTTTGAAAAAAAATTGTAGAGATGATCGACTTATCATAGAGATTATCTCTATCAAGTTTTATAAAAAAATTCATCCGTTTAATTCTCGGTTTAGATTCCCTTAAATAAAATTAGACCAAAAGATAATAAAGAAGAGTAAATTCCATTGAATAACATCAACCATCAAAATCATAATTGAAGTGAAGTAAAATTGTTACCCTACAATAAAATAATTTGTGGCTTTGACGCAATTAGCTCTACGTCGTTCTGACAAATATAAGGGACTGTTTGTGTCTTTTACAACACTGCGTTTAATGCCTGTACGTAGCTTTAAAATTTCTACTAGCAACATTCTTGCTACTACGCCTAACACTAACACATGGGTCCATTAATTACCAACATGTTCTTTTTTTATTTTTTTTCGAAGAAATTATTGCCAACATGTTCAAAGGCTTGAGGCGTGCTCTTCAATTAATAACCATTTTCCGTAACTTAATTTCACCCTGTATCTGCTACTAACTTTTTTTATATATTGTACTTGTACAATTTAGATATAAATATTTTTACTTCTTTTTTTTTTCCTTAAAAAAATGACGACTTGGTCATAATCGAGAAAATAACTTTTTGCTTACGCAGTTTTGTTCTTTTTATGGGAACGAATATGATGCTTTTATGGGAACGAAAATGATGCATGAAATGGGTCAAATGGATACAATAGTACAATTAATCCAACGTGACTGAATTTTACTGAATTTTGAAGGCTGTAAAACCACATTATTGAATCATATATAGTTGATAAAACTTATTAAATGAAAAAAAATGTGAGCTTGGCTTGTTTATCTTTATATTCAATCTCAAACAAATCCATAATCGCATCGAGTAGCTCGATAATACATATCAGGTTCGGAGACAGTGAAGATTTTTGAAAAAAAATCTTGAGTTTTTTGTTAACAATGTGAAAAGTCAAGGGGTTTGTGTAATTAGGAAACTTGATTAATAGCGAGAGATTTTTGTGCGGTACGCTTTAGGAGTTCAGGGTAGGGTTTTGTAACTACTTATTAGGTTATTTAGTTGGTCCAGCCCTCTTTTGTTGTTCCGTAGCAACTTATTTTCTTTTTCTTCTTCCGCAACAGTAGCAGCTCATCTTCCTTTTCTTATTATTCCACAGCAGCTATCGACAAATTAAAGATATCATTTAGCGTTTTCAAAATATGAAGTCTCGAATGGGAATATTGTAACAAAATATGTCATTTTGATTTTAGATGTGTAAGATATTAAGTATTTTAATATATTAGTTTGATTTTGGCCTTATTATAATACTACATGCAAAAAATTCTTATAGTCTTATTAATTTGGTCTCACCTGAAATTTATTTTTGACTTTGTCTTTGTACATATACATGGAGTTTCGGAAGCTTATCAAGCCACTTCAATTAAACAACTTTTGAATTTATTCAAGTTGATCACAAAGCTAGACTCGAATAGCTTGCTTCCTTTTATAGTTTTATGCATACAAATGCCGTTTTCAAAGGTTTTTGCCTTCGTGAATATGTGTAGCACATCCGAAGTGTACCCTGAGGGTGTATAGACTTGCAACTCTACAAGGCCTATATTATGATAAAAAAATTATAGTGAATGTGGTGAGGCCTTTATTGCTCCATTATATCGGTTATACAAAACTTGTATTGAATTGCCGAAGAGTGATCAATCTGTTTTAATCGAGCGTGTTGGCTGTTTAAAAAACTTGGAAGAAGAGAGATTAAGGAGAAGTGCATGTTCTATTCATAATTTTGGGTTGCTCATAATTTAGTGCATTATAATTGTGTATTTCATTTTTGGAAAGCTAGCTGGGACTATTTGTTTCTTCTCTGATAATTAATGATATTTCGCAAGACATTTTTTGGTTTTAAAAAAAAGTTTGATATATCCCTCCAATTAAATCTATATTTGGAGTTTTTGGGCTTCAATTATGTGATATCATATGCAACTACTAGGCCCTACTTTCGGCGGCGTTTGGATAACTTGATTTGGTGGGTTTAGAGAACTCACAGCCTTCCGGTTTCGGCAAACAAACATCTCCAAGCCCAAAACTTGTTCCACTAGGACTAGGAGTCCAGGTTTCAAACGTTCTGGCCCAATAGTATTAATCCTCTCCTTTCCTTCTTTTGATCGAATTTATTATAATCCTTCCAATAATTGATGTTATCTATCTCCATAATTATTAATTTATTATTATGGTGAAAGTGAAAGCCTATCTCACGTCAGTGAAATCTCGTTTTTTATTTACTTTTTCGAAGTTGGCCACTGAATATATATTCCTATATAATTAGTATTGAAAGTTTTTTTTGAAAGACATATTTGGTGTGTGTTTATATGAAAAATTCAATCGGAAGCTCTTTAAATTAAATTCTGACAATTATACAAATTTTAGCGGCGCTTTTGTAAAAAAAAAAATTAAACAAAACGCACAAAGTCAGTCAGAACAATTATGATATTAAAAAAAAATAAAAATGAACAAAGAAATAAAATATGTCCAGGTGATCCTGCACGTTACACGATAACAGCAATAGAAGGGCTATTATTGTAATTGTGCAAAGGAAGATAAATCCCGTTCCTTGAGGGGTGTCCTTAAAACGAGCCATATATCATCATCATCAACAACAATAGGAGAATTACCAACTTCACTTGTCAGATCCGATCCATTACTACGCTGCATATCTAAACCCGGGAAATCGAAAAGCATCAATCATGTCGTCGTTAACTTTCAGCGGCGATGAAACGGCACCGTTCTTCGGTTTCCTTGGAGCTGCGGCTGCCTTAGTATTCTCGTGTAATCCAATCCGATTCATCAATTTCAGTTTCGATCTAGTTGTTTTGAGATAGATTGGATGGTTTTATAATTTTAATTTTGTAGGTATGGGCGCTGCGTACGGAACCGCAAAGAGTGGAGTGGGAGTGGCGTCAATGGGGGTGATGAGGCCGGAGCTGGTGATGAAGTCGATTGTTCCGGTGGTTATGGCTGGTGTTTTGGGTATTTATGGATTGATTATTGCCGTCATCATCAGTACCGGAATTAACCCTAAGGCCAAGTCTTATTACCTTTTTGATGGTTACGCTCACCTTTCTTCTGGTTTGGCTTGTGGCCTTGCCGGTCTTTCTGCTGGTATGGCTATTGGAATCGTTGGTGATGCCGGTGTTAGGTATAAAACTATAAATATAATCAATCTCTCTCTCTCTCCCTCTCTCTCTCTTATATTTATACATATTATTCTCATGCATTTGTTGCCTAGTTGATTTATTACGTATGGAATTGACCTGTTATAATTGATAAATTCATTTTAATATTGGATTTTCTTATGTTTTAATTATTTTGACATAAATTGTACTCATGGTGCATTTATCCTGTTATATGAACCTCAGGACTAGATTTTGACCACTACCATTGTGTTTGACTTGTAATCTATGTTACAAAATGGTGCAAGCTAAAATGGTGCAAAAGCACTTTTGCACCTGAACCGAAAAGCCCGCAAAAGCACTTTTGTAGCTGGGCAGAAGTGTTTTGGAAAGGTGCAAAAGCACTTTTGCAGTTCGGCGGTTAAAGCCTTTTAGGCTTATTTTCTCACTTAGTATAAATAGAGAGGTTTATTTTCTATTTATTGTGTAGTGCATTTGCAAGAGTGAGAAAGAGAGACTTGTTCTTACAAGAGTGATATTTCTCGTGAGAGGTTACCTAGGGTTTAGCTAAAGGTTGAGAGGGTAATCTTTGGAGGTTTGTTCCATTGATTTGAGTGAGGATTATTGAGAGAGAGTTGGTGTAAATTCTTTGTTGATCAATAAACATTGCTCCCCTTTCACGTGGAAGACCCTACGGGTTCCACATTATCTCCGGTGTGTTTTTCCTCTTTGCTTTGCATTTGATTCTTGTTGTGCTTTATCTTTTATCTATAGTTGCTTGTAATTGTGTTGGTTATCTTGGTTTGAGCCAAAGATCATATTGCTTGTCGGTTTTCGCCTGCCAAGTGTTTGTGGAAATTCCCGACAGAGATTTCTCGGGTATATTTGTGGATTGGGACTAGAAAATTATTTCCACATTCACAATAACCACAACAAAGTTAATACAACATTTCAAAGATATATATATATATATGTTTTATGTAACACAATGTAATGATCAAATATGAAAAGTACTAAAATAGTTGAAAACAGCTGTTGGTTAACGAACATGTTCCTACGTTATGAAGTACACTTCTGTATTATGTGGCCTATGGAAACCAGTATCTTTCTATCAAAGGTCGGGGATGCCTTTACGAATCTTGATTTTACAAGTGTTTTGGGAACAAAGACATGCCTTTTATGTTTATTAACTTTGGGGGAGTCTAGCTAATATGATAGACAAGTGAAATAAAGAGAGGGATTGTATACATGAAGAATCTTTTGACCTTTTTTAATGACTGTCAAGTAATGTTCTTCCTTGTTGGAGGAATAAATACTGGATTTAATAGGTTACAGTAGGAGATAACTTATGGTATGACACTATGAAGCAAAAATACACGTGTAATTTCACCGTAGTCTTATGGTTCAGTGGTATTGCTGGTGGCACCGGGGAAGCTAGGGAGGGTCTCTGCTTCCAATATCATAATTTCAATTCAAAAGGAATTATATAAAGAACGATACACACATAACCCCGCATGCAAATTACTTGGGTGCTTATGCCCTCCGGTTAGACAAAATTATAGATAGTTTTTGTTTGAAAAGTTAGGCTTGCATTTCTTCGTTTGTTAGGCTTTGCATTCTCTTCGTTTGTTTTTGTAGTAGATTTCCCTTGCCTTGGCAGATTGTTAATGCCTTGGTCGGTTCTGTCTTTTTTTTTCTCTTCCTTTGTATTTCTGTTTCTTTCTCATCCCTAGCCCCTAAAGCTTTTTCCGCTGCCCCCCTGCCATTCCCCTAAATTCAGAATTGTTGTATTTTCTTCTCAATTTTATACAAGTAAAAGGTCATATTTCCGGCTCCATTAATTTATGAAACATTCATATCTCTGTATCTATTTCTATAGAATGCGCTCATGTTGGCATAGCTGTGACAGACATAATTAGAGTCAATGGCACCCCCATGCTAAGCGTTACTCTCTTGCTCTGTAAAGGGCAGGCTTATATTTTCAATTTAGTAATTAGTATGTTTTTTTTGTGTTGCTTTCTAATTTGTTCTTTTTTATTTCAACTGAATTCTCTCTCTCTCTCTATATATATATGTATATATATATATCTATATATGTATCTTTTACATTTTCAGCATTATCTTTCTGCGTAAGTTCACTCACTATCTTTCTCAAATTTCAATATTCTCTCTAAAATTAAATTTGTTCTCTTAAAAATATCCTCTACCTCGGTTCCTCCATACTGTGACTGCAGTTGGTTATTTTTTTTCCTTTTCAAAATTGAGTTCTGATGCTTTTGTTGAATTGGGTTTGAAGCCAATGTCACATCTGAAACCAAGCACTTGTCATGTTTCTATTCATTTCCTTTAGAAGGGTAAATTGTGCTGATGTTACTATTGTTTCCTCTTGCAGAGCTAATGCACAGCAGCCAAAGCTTTTCGTTGGGATGATCCTCATTCTCATTTTTGCTGAAGCGCTAGCTCTCTATGGCCTTATTGTTGGCATCATCCTCTCTTCTCGAGCTGGTCAGTCCAGAGCGGACTAGATGGCTGGGCATTTTGTAGCTGATTTGTGTGGTTTGTTCCTATTTTTAGAAAGAATTATTAATTTCTTTTTATTATTTCTATTTTAGTAAGAATTATTACCATACTCTTTTTGTGTGGTTAGAAAATGGTAGGACTTGTGCTTTGCTTCAATATTCTTAATGTGGATGCTGGTAGCTAAGCTTGGCCTGAAGGATTTTTGGCTTCTATGTGCGGATGGTAGATTAGTTGTTTAGTTTTTCTCTCGAAATAAAGTTGTCTCTATTCCTAAAGTCTACTTCTGTATGTTGCAAGGACCAGTTTGGATTTGTCGTTGCCTGTGTTATTTTTTG
This sequence comes from Lonicera japonica, assembly GCA_021464415.1. Classification (NCBI taxonomy): domain Eukaryota; kingdom Viridiplantae; phylum Streptophyta; class Magnoliopsida; order Dipsacales; family Caprifoliaceae; genus Lonicera; species Lonicera japonica. The sequence goes on from CM038466.1 coordinate 3,216,346, forward strand.
AGATTCCTTTATTGTACAATTTTTTCTTCTTATTTACCCGATCTCGGTTTTTAGTTTTTATATTGTTTATTTATTTATTTATTATCATTATCTATTGTTGCTCTAATAACTTAACGGTGCCCAGCCTCTTTCCCATTTAACACTTGTCTTTTTGTTATGGAATTGCATTCCATAGTACTTGATTTCGAAACAGTTTCCAGCGGTACTACTTGGGGACCTTTAGAGGCATTTGTCACGCTTTACTGTTAAAAAAGTTAATCTTGATATGATCTATGGCTAACAGAAACATTGTATGAAAATTGTTAGATTATGTATATTTTTTAAGGGTGATTTTAAATGAACTTACTAAATCGGGTTTCTCATCCCCCTTAAAAATTTATACCTCAAATAATTTTAATCTACAATAATCTAATTGAGATATGTAAATTCACCCCATCAACATTCCGTGTTATTGCCCGCTATTTTACTCCACGTGACCTAAAACCATTTCTTCACTTGTTCTTTTCTGTTCTTCTTTGGTGTCTTTTGATTAACATTAATTTTCTCAATCATTTTTTCATTCTATACCATCCACTCCCTTGTTTAGCATCTTCTCCGTTGCTAGAAGTTTTCTTGTCTCGAATCATTGAGTAGTGTTAATTAATTGGTAGCAAATCGAAGAACATGATTTCATTTTCATCCCTCACTTCGAAAGTATGTAGATTTTTTTAGTAACTCTATTTGTTTGGATAAAGTGCATCGTTTATTATCGTAATATGTAATTTGCTTTGTTTAATCTCCATGAATTAGATATTAGCTTACTAAACTTTCATTGGTTAACTTCTGTTCGAAAAAAAGAAGAAAGTGCGTTTGAAAATCCAATTTCATCATTTATTACCGTAATCTATGATTCACTTTGGTAAATTCTATGAATTAGGTATTAGTTTATCAAACTTTAATTAGTTAAGATCTTGAACTGTGTACATTAAAGGAGTATTTTTTAACCCAATTTTGTAGGCTAAATTTGTTCTAATTCTAATTCTAAAGCTCGGAATTGGATTCTTAAACGCACTAAGTATTAGACCGCAAAGGTTTGATACAAACAATAATATACTGACCAAACGTTAACACAACCTTGGAATCTCTGATGGTGTTGTCCACCTCACATGAGATGTTTTCTTGAAAAGATAAAAAATCAATTCCCCTGGCTTCGTACATATATTTTTTTATATATGTAATGAAGATATTCAGTTTCAATGATATTTTCCATAGAATTGAATTTTCATTGTTGATTTTTTGTGGATATTTGCGACAAATTATTTGTTACCAAATGTTCCATCTTTTACGAAGATATTGGTTTTAATAATCTCACCCACTTATGAGTTGAGTTTAATTTTTTTCTAAAAATCTAAATGAGTGAGAAGAAAGTTATCTAAAAATAAAGTGATAAGCATAATTTGGTGGGGGTGAGGCTTCTGACTTGAACACTTTTGTTGATCGCTCCAAGTCGAATTTAGTGGAAGCCCTAACAGGCTCAGCTTTAGAGAAACAAATTCATTGGCTTGGCTCTTATAAGGGCAACATGGTCATTTATATGATCTAAGTTCACCCTTTCTTTTGGGGGGTTTATTGACTTAACCTATGCTAATAGTCATATTTGAGAAAACCCCCTAAAGTAATTTTAATTAGATATAACCTTCTAAATCCTAATACCGTTTCCATTCCGTTAATTTTTAATTTTTTTGGACCAAAATACCTTTCTTCTTCAAATACATCTTCATCTTCATCACCAAACCAACCTTAAAAAAACCCTACCTTCATATATGTATGTATGCTCTGTTTCAATACTAATTAAACCCTTATTAAACCTCATTTAATTATTTATATACATACATATACATGTGTATATATATGTACACACAAATCAATCACCATCTCCAACCTCAATCTCCATCTTCGACCATCCCTCAACTACCATCGTTCTGGCCGGCGCCTCCTCCATTCCTTTCTCTCTCTTCCCCATCACCATCCACCTTTCTTTCTTCCTCACCAACATCAAACCCATATCTCTTTACAAATCATATCTAAGCAAAATCGTGGTTGAAATCATCGTTGTCATCCACTGGCGATTTCCTTTGTACATGTGTTTGTATTAGGGCTGGGAAAAAAAATCAAGGATCGAAGAACTAGTCCGAACCAAACCGATAAAACCCGGTTTGGTTTTTAAAAATTATGTTAATTTTGTTAACGGTTCAGTTCTTGTAGATTATTGGCAGTTTGATTATCGGTTCTTAGTATAATTTCTTTACAAGAACCATTAAGGAAATGTTATTGGATTTCCCCTCTAAGCTCTATTACAATGCTTAAGAACGTAACCGTTAAAACCGTTATTTCTTTCCAATAACTGTTATTGCTTTCTAATAACCGTTAATATTTCAGTTTTTTTCTTATTAATGGTTAACCAATAAATCGAAAGAACTGAATAACCGTTATTTCTTTTCAATAACCGTTAATATTTTATTATTATTTTGTTAACAGTTAACCAATAAATCAAAGGAACCGAACTATTGGAACCAGTTCTTCACTTTTTCATAATTAAAATCGAACTATTATGATATAACCGATTCGATTAACGGTTCTTGAAAATTTGCTAAAGAACCGAATTGGTCCCAGTCCTAGTTTGTATACATAATGCTCTATTTTTAAAAGGGTGGAGATATTCGTCGTCGCCAAGATCTCTACTCGATCTACAGATGAAAGAAGCGGAGGAGGTGATATTCTTTTTCAGGTGCTTTTCCAACCAAAATCAAAGTCATGATTGAAGGTGGAGGGATGATAGGAGTAGGTCGATAGGTGTTGGGTGAAAGGGCTTCTTAGAGAGAGAGACTTTTTTCAATTTTTACTTCGTTTGAGATTTGAGCTAACTTGTCTAAGGACATGTGGTGGACTGGTGGTTTCTTAGAGATAGAAATGTTGGTTGATTTAGATCTCGATTTAAGATTGTAATGGATTGGTGGTGGTTAGACATGGTTACCGGCGATGGTAACTAGAGATAGTGGTCGATGGCAGCCTATGTGGGTTGCAACTGTGGGGTTAAGTTAGGGTTTAAATTAAAATGGGGATGAAGAAGAAGAAGAAAAAGATAAAAGGGGTATTTTGGTCAAAGAAAATTGAAAATGGATAAAAAGTTAACAATATCAGGTTTTATGGGGTTATATCTAATAAAAATTTATTTGGGAGGTTTTTTCAAATAATACTATTAACGCAGGAGGTTAAGTCAATAAACTCCTCCTTTTTGTATGTCAAAATTGAAGGAGCCAATGAATCTACCTATGCTTTTCTTGAAAAGTGCAGTCACCTCCCTTTTCGAAATCTCTTTAGATGTATTTAATATTAACAATTAAACAAACTCATCATAAAGTGACCCGGTGGGATGTATTTAATATTACCAATTAAATGAACTAATCATAAAGTGACCTGGTGGCAAAAAGGAAAGTTTCCCATTGAACGTTATTTTTTTTTTTAAGAGTACACTTCAAAAAAATGGAAAGAAAAGAGATCAAGGCACTAGCCTAACGTGCAACTTCCGATGTACTAGCACTACCACATACTCCCCTAATGTCCTTTAGTTCGTACCTGAAGCTCACCCCTTCTAGTTCAATAGTAACCATAATCCTCTACATTTCTTCCACGTCTATCCGAAATACAATAATTGAATAATTAATCTTACCAATATTCCTCCTCAGCAGTGTTATCTGTATTCGAACACTGCATTATCCCAAAACATTTTGAACTCCAACAGAAATATCAGAAAATAACTTTGCCACATTGTAAAGAACGCAAGTAGATAATTGAGTTCCTAGCTTTTGGGGGTGATTTGAGTTTTTTGATGCTGCGACTTGGTATAACTTACTCAATGATTTGGTAAAGCAATTATACTTTAAGATTGATTGTGACGGGGGCTCTGCTCACCAGTAATTGCCACAAGTGCATTCGCCGTCCATAAAATGATGAAACCTTTTTCCGTCTCTCACAACTATCTCTCTTCCCTCCACTTTTGACATGAACTTGAATGCATTATGGCAATCCCCACATATCCTTAGGTTCTTGAATACCCTAATTGTAGCTCCCCGAGGAAGTTTCAAAAGCCCAAACACAACTGCAAGCTTCTCACTATGAGTAGACAAAACATATTCCTTCTGTTCAGACTCCATATCATGCAACACAAACTTTGTGTCCGGAATGTAACCCAACTTCTTCATCTTCAACCCTAATTCCTTAATATAGTTGTATACTTCTTGCACCTCGGGGTGCACCGTATCATCAACCAAGAACACATGGACCTTATTTTCAACCTCAATCCAACTACAACCTGGCTCCTTCTTCACCCCTCGGTCCCTCATCAACTTCCTCACCTTGGCCACATCATTCCACCGGCCCACATTGGCGTACATGTTTGACAATAGTATGTACGTCCCATCATGTTGCGGCATCACCTCAAAGAGCCGTTCCGCTGCTTCGATCCCTAAATCCATGTTTCCGTGAATACGGCAACCACCAAGAAGAGCCTCCCAAATAGGTGCGCCGGGCTCAAAAGGCATCGTTTGGATCACATCTTTCGCTTCTGAGAACTTTCCAGCTCGACACAACAAATCAATCAAACGAGCATAATGATCTTCACCTGGGCTTATACCATGCAAACCATGCATTGTATCAAAATAACGGCGCCCTTCCTTAACTAGACCTGCATGGCTACAAGCAGAAAGAACCGTGAGGAAGGTTATCCTGTCAGGTAGGATTTCTTCCTTCAACATTTGTTCAAAAAGTTCAAGCGCTTTTTCACCGTGCCCGTGTTGACCTAAAGCCGCAATCATGGCATTCCAAGATACTGAATCAACACAAGACATTGTGAGAAATACACAGCTTGCTGCCTCAACAACGCCGCATCTAGCATACATCGTTATTAATGCATTTGCAGCTGATAGGCTAGAATCAAAACCGGACCGAACAAGTAGAGCATGGAGCTGGCGACCATGCTCCAATGCTGCAAGCACAGCGCAAGATGTAATGGCTCCAGCAAATGCATAATCACACGGTTCAAACCTATTTAGCCTCATCTGGTTGAAAAGCTTTAGGCCTTCTTCCCCAAATCCATTTTGTGCAAAACCCGATATCATAACAGTCCATGTCAATAAGTTCCTATCTGGCATCTCGCTGAAAAATGATCTTGCTTCATTAATTCGCCCAGCACTAACATAAGCTGATAAGATTGCATTCCATGAAACAAGGTCCCTCACTACCATCTTATCAAAAATCCTTCTGGCTTCATCAATTTTACCACATTTCCAATACAAGGTAATTAATGCATTATCGACAGACAACAAAAAATCCAGTGGAGATTTTTCTTCAGTTCGTATAATGTAAGCATGAACCTCCTTTCCGTGCAGGAATAATCCAGTATCGGCACAAGCACTAAGCACGCTTGTATATGTAAACTCATCATGCTTAATTCCTAACAAATGCATCTCCCTAATCATTCGCAATGCTTCGTGCACCAACCCCTTGTGCACATAACCAGATATCATCGAATTCCAAGCCACCACCAATTTTTCTTTCATCCTCTCGAAAACTTCACGAGCACCATCAAGATCATCATTCCTTACGTAACCCGTGATTATTGTCGTCCATGACAGTTCATCCCTCACAGGCAATTCGTCAAATAACTTCCTAGCTGCATCCATCAATAAAACCGAGGAGGCTAACGGGGAAGATGCACACTTGACATAAACCGATATAAGCGCGTTTACCACAGAAGTGACCGACCCTGTACCTGACTTGACAACTGCACAATGTAGCTGCTGGCAGTGCTTTTCGAGATCAGCTATAAGTGCCAAAGCACCAAGTATGCTAGTGTAAGTGTAATTATCGAGCCGAAAATTCCCCCATCTCATTTCATGAAAAAGTTCAAGGGCAGCATGACCATCGTTGTTATGCGAATAGCCTGTTATCATTGCATTGTAGAAAACAGTGTCCCGAATATTTACTGGGGTCTTGTTAAATATCTCTCTTGCAAGCTTCGGGTCCCCAGCAGCAGAATGTGCAGCAATTAATGTGGTTCTCGCAACAACATCTGGTTGAGGAATTTCGTCGAATAGGTGTCGGGCATAAAGGATAAAGGAAGATTTGCAGTAGATATCCATCAGACGGTTGAGGATGTGACCACGTGGCTTGAACCCAGAAGCGATCATGTGGGCATGGATTGTTCGGGCCAGGGGATAGGAGGTGGGTCTTTGTGGGCAGCATAACTGAAGTTGGGCTGCGTAACGGTTGGCCACCTTACGGATGTCAGTTAGGCGCAGGTTTTGGCTGAGGTTTAAGGATGTGGCGGTCGCAGCAGCAGCAGGAGCATTCATCATGCCCTCAAGGATTAGGAGGAATCATAATGTAGTGAAAGAAAGAGAGCAGTTAGTTATTTTCCAGTAAAAGATTGTCATTGAAACTAACCCGTGAAGCAAATAAACTTCAATTAAATGATGATAAACTAGTCTACCAGTTCTTGGAATTTTTCAGGTCCCCCCACTCCAGCTTAATTTGCCTCCCAAAGGCTTTTTCTTTTTTGGACTCACTTTGGTTAACACATTATGGTCTTCACAGTTTCTTCCGCTGTGTTGTTTCTGGTACTGGGATGCTGTCTTTGATTTGCACCTAAAACTGCAATATTCAGTTTACATGCCAAATTAATTACACTATGCTGCAGCTGTTGTGTTTTTAATTAGGGCCATTTGGGGTTTGACACTCACCCTATCTTAGGGAAGTTCCAATTTCAAGAGAGAACGAGACGAAGTTTATCCGCTCTCTTTCGTTTAGGAAGTTTTTACGGAGGGAAAACGAGATAAAATGAAGGAAAATTAATTAAAACTTCCTGTTTAAAGAGAATTGGAGTAATAAAAATTTAGGTGCCGTTTAGTAAAAAAATTGGAAAGTGAAACCTGAAAACTGAAACTAAAAACTGAAAACTGAAAAAGATGTTTGTTTACTTCTGAAAAATGTATTTAAAAAAATGTTGTTTGTTTTAATATAACACATTTGAAAACTGAATTTTTTTTTTATTATGACCATTTTGCCCTAAGCATACTCATATAATATTAATACTGGAAATGGTGAACATTCAACTAAATCTAATAACCATATAGCATACTCATCTAACAAAAGCAATCAATCTGAAAATTTTGCTTAAAACCCAACAATTTTGCCATATATATATATATAAACAACAACAAGGGAAATGGTTTTCTCCAAAAAATTTGTCAAGAATATAGGAGAAAAACCCAACAATAATGGCTCCTGTGTCTGTGTGCGTGCGTCTGTGTGTGTGTGAACGAGAGAGAGAAAGAGCGATATGTGTGAGTCTTGTGAGTGTGTGTGTGCGTCTGTGTGCGTGAACGAGAGAGAGAAAGAGCGATCTGTGTGAGTGTGTGCGTGTGTGTGTAAAAGAGAGAGAGAGAGGGGGAGAGAGAGAGAGAGAGAGAGAGAGAGAGAGAGAGAGATCTTACCGGAGGGTGGAGAACGGCAACGGTGGAGGTGGAGAAAGGCGAACGGAAGTGACGATGAGGTGGAGAGCGGCGTGGGTTATGTGTATTTGAGAAAAGATAAAGGGTAAAGTAGACTTTTTGTACCCTTTAAAATTAAGTTTCAGATTTAAGTGGCAACTTTGCCACTTAAAATTTTGGATGAAAATTTTAAGTTTTAAGTGGTAAAAATTAAGTGGCCACTTAATTTTTTTAGTTAGTGAGCAACTTTGACAACCACTTAAATCTGAAAATTTTAAGTTTTCAGATTTAAGTGGCAAGTGAACAAGGCTTTAGGTGGCGTTTGATAAAACATCTGAAAACTGAAACTGAAAACTGAACTGAAAACTGAAAACTGAAAATTGAAATTGAAAAAACTGTTTGTTTACTTCTGAAAACTGTGTCTGAAAAAATGTTGTTTGTTTGAATATAATACATCTGAAAACTGAAATTTTTTTAATATGACAATTTTGCCCTATTACCTCACTAAATGCAAAAATTCATAAAATAAAATTTGTAAACTTAACAAAATATTAAAACATAAAGACATAATTTTATATCAAGCATTGATAATCATGTCTTCAAATCCTTGAATCAACTACAAAGTGTGATCATATAACTGTGTATGTGATCACATAACTTCAAAAAATGCATATATTTCAGCAAAAACAGATACATCAATGTGCACATTTAAATCTATACATACATATATATATATATATACTGAGCTCACCATCTAAAAGGAAGGGACAAACGACCTAATTTCCCACCACAAAAAGACGAAAAATGGACACTCATGTCCCACTCTGTTAATGGCCCTCGATTTTTTTATTTTATTTTTGCCATTTGAAGGCCATCAAATTCTAGACAAGCACGGTAGTATTATATCTAGTAGTAGAGGCATGAAAAATTAGCAGCGGCAGCAGCTGCGTGAAGAGGAGAAGAGTAGGGGTTAGAATGGGTATTACGCAGCAACAAGATTTCAGTTTTAAGTGGTAATTTTATCACTTAAAACTTTTGTCACAATTTTTCAGATTTAAGTGATCTATCACTTATTTTTTTTGCCAACCAAACAACATTTACACCACTTAAATCTGAAAACTTTAAGTTTTCAGATTTAAGTGCTCCAAACAAACACCACCGTAGTCTATTAACAATTTTATCTTTAAAGTATGTAAAAATCTTTTAAAAGATGATATTTTCTCTCATTCTTTTTTAACTCACAAATACAAAAGTGTAGTATTTTCTTCTTTCTTAAACTCTTAAATATGAGATAGAATTTTTTTTCTTGTTCATTTATCTTCCATTCAAATTGATACTTTATCTCTTTTTTTCTCTCTCTCTCATAAACTCCCAAACACAGCATCAAAGTTCATATCAAAATTGGATTTAATACTCACTTTTTTTTCTTTTAGTTTAACACTCAATGTTTACATTTCCATCAAATGTCAACTGAACTCAATTTGGTCAATCAAATTTATGTACAAAGTATCTAGAACATCCCTCACATAACCACCTTTTTCTTGTTTGTTAACTCGTCTCGTTCTATTCCATTCATCATCACATCATTCTTATTCACCACATCGCACTTTCTCTCTAGATCAAAGAACAGCCACACACTGAAAACCCTAACACAATCGGAGGAGAAAACAAAGGAGAACGATAATGAGAGAAAGGAAACAAGGGTAGAAGCGAAAAGGGCTAAAAATCTTAATTTTTTTCAGTCAAATCTGCTCTGACAGGTATGTTGTAATACCCCGTACTGTAATTAATGTAAATTAAATGCATATTAATCTTGATTAAGTGAAATTTTTAAAGAGTTTAGGAATCTTAGTTAAGTATGGACTAAATTGTAAAGTTTCAAAAGTTTAGGGTTAAAATAATAAAGTTATGAAATTTCAGGGTTACATGCCGTAATTAAGCCAAAACTTTGAAATTTTTTTCCATTAACCACCGACTTGCCCCATCCCATTAAATGGCTTCACCTTCTCCACTTTCTTCATTTCATTTTTATGGCCGAGAACGAGACAGTGAGAAAATAACTATAAGTATAAAGTTTACTTCTTATAAATTGGTCATCAAAACTCCGCCGAATCGAGTCGAGCCTTAAGAAAAAGTTGTTCTATACGTCGAGAGCTACGCAACGGTATAAGAATTTTAGAATTATGTTGGTCGGAGTTCGGGTATCAACTCAAATTTCATTTTTTGGGGCTAAATATTTTGAGGTATGGGTTTAATTATTCTTAAAACTCGATAATATGATTTAATTTTATATAAATCATTATATTTTAATTGTCTTTGTTCTACGAATTATTATATAATGAAGATGATGATGGTTTATGATTTATAAAGCCATTAGCATGTGATTTGAAGCAAGATATGCCATTATACTTGATATATATGCGTTATTTGATATACATGAGATATTCTTTGAATGTATAAATGTTGTATATTGATTAAATTAATTAATTGATGACTTATATACATCAAGGGATATGTATAAAAATTTGTTATAGTTATATGGCATAAATTGTTTCAAATGTTTATTTGTTAGCATGTTATGCATATTGTGCATCATTATTGTGTCAATCGAATTCTTGGAGATCTTTTAGCAAGTTTGGATTATTCTTGTGGCCTATATTGTCGGCATATATCTTGTATCTATAGTGCCGAAAGCTTCTTATATTCGTTGTATCATTCTGGTACGCGATATAGTCCCGTGATGGATTCGATTATGATTGTTATTGTGGCCCTTCGATGATGAAGAAAATATGTATTGACTAGTACTTGCCAGTGTGAAAATAAATAAGACTCGGTGCCCTTGAGTTGAAAATCCCTAAATTCCCGGGGGACAGTAATGAGGTCTGCTGTCTAGAGCCAGCGGTGAGTAGCCTGAAAATCTAGACATCGGCAAAGCACTTGTGATTCTGTGATATGATTTGGATGGACATGTGGTTCAATTCTATTATGATATGATGATGATCCTTTATGGGCCGGATGATGTTATATCATGATTATGTTCGGTTTATTCTTTGGGGTAGTTAGGCCCGTTCTTATTCTTATGATCATAGTTCGGCCCAACTTCGGCATCTCTTAGGGGCGGTCAGGCCCATTGTTATTATTATTATTATTATTATTATGATTCGATTCGGTCTCAGTATTCTCTCGGTATAATAGTTGACACAAAAGGAAGTAACTTGTATATACACATGCATGCATTGTTTTATCAGTTGAGTCATGATTTATGATTAAATAGTTAATTACATTTTGTATGTAATATTGCCTGTTATATCCCCCTACTGAGCTGTGAGCTCACCCCGTTTTATGTAAACAAATTCAGGTATCCAAGAGACGGATATGACAGAAGAAGGGATTGGGTCGGGAACGAAGTAGAGGACCTCTGATACCGACTAATTTTTATTGTATATATGCGTATATGGCAAGCCACGGCTAGCCTGAGTTATTGTTTACTTCGTAATACATGTTAACATAGTGTGTATGCCTCTCGAATTACATGTATGTGTATAGATGTATATTACACTCACGTTTTATATTATTTCCCACGGCATGAATATCAAGATTGTTCATTCCATGCGATGTGATTCTCTTGAATTTATTGTTTCATTACTTATTTGAGACCTACTTTAGCTCGTCTATGGTGGGTTAGTTACGCTCTAAGTCTTAATTACATGTATTATCCTACTAATTCAGGCGGGGGTGTTACATATGCTATACGTAAAAACCCTAATTTTGTTTATTTGATTTACATATTAAATGAGTTGAAGATAATACTAGTGTTATTTAAATCTCTCTTTTAATTTCTACTCAAATATGCTATAATTTCTACTAATAATTGTAAAACCTATTTTTTTAGTTTAAATTATAGTCTAAATCTGTTGTGTTTTATTTCTATTTATGTTTGAACCCTAATTTTTTTTTAATTTGATTTCATAAGAAAACTTATGTTTGAACCTTAATTTTTCCAAGTTAATTGAGTTTCTGATCAATTTATATACAATTTATGTCTATGTATTAGTTTGTTTGTAAACTAAAGTCTAATTTTCCATAGTTAAAACATAATCTAAATGTATAAATAGTGTTCCTTATTATATACGTATATATCAATGTAATTTTAGGGAAATGGATACTAATGTCCCAAATCTTACACCAAATAGAAAAAAGGGGTAAGGGTTTAACTCTGAACTCGCCAGCTCGAAGATCACCCAGGCTCTTCAACAAAAGACAACAAAAATTTTCATTTAAAGAACCTATGGTTTTGTCTGATGATAAAGAGTATGTAGTTCCTAAGACACCTGATAATGTATAAGAGAAAAAATATTATAGGTCAGGTTTGCCTAGCTTTGAATCTAAACTGAATTTTTTTAGGGTTGAAGAAGAAGAATTTGTGTTAACACCTGATAATTCGCCTAATAAGTTTGATTGTGAAAAAAACCACCTCTTAAATCTGACAAAAAAGGTGTAGATTACCCTTTTTTATATTAAAAGATTGCTTATGATGAAATATTATTTTGGGTTACAATCATTATTTTTTTGCATAAAAACATGCTCTTTTTTGCTGGTTTTTTATGTTTAGAAATTTTGTAATGTGTAGTTTATAGTGTAATGAAAACTGTTTTTTGGTTTTTGGAGTTTGAAATACTAATAGATGCACACAAACATAGGGTTAAAACTGATGAAATATGTTTATTATATAGCTCTAATGCATTTGCTTACATTTGCTTTAAAAGCTATTGCATAACTCATATAAGCTTACTTTTATATATGTTAACTTTCAAGTTTGCATTATTTTGATTCCTTTGTGCTTGCGTTATGTCTAGGGGTATGCAAAAACCGAACTAGACTGACTGGATTGAACTGAAATATAGGTTGTTTTTTTTATATAAATATAATGTTCCGGTTCGGTCTGGTATGAAATTTAATGGACTGATACTGTTCGGTCCGGTCTTCGCTCCGGCCTATAAATATTACAAAAAACCCGGACTGGACTGGTTATATATATATAATTTTTTTAAGATATATACTTATTTTATATTTTTATCTAACCATAAACCTAACTAATAAGTCTCTCCCCACTCCTCAGCAGCCGCCTCTTCACTCTCTCGTCTTCAGTTCTTCACACTCCCCCTCTCTCTAGTTGTCTACAGTCACTGCACCATTGGCTACTTCACCACCAGCCACTAATCCACCACCGTACGCATTATCAGCCGCTGACCACACCATGAGCTCTTTTTGTCCCTTCTAATCTGGTAACATATATTTCTCTCTTGTTTTTTTTCTCTCCCCCTCTTCTGCGAATAAGCGAAGTAGATTTACCTAATTCAATTGGTGATCTAGCAAGTCTAATGCATCTAGATCCGAGTAATAGCAAAATAACCGGTAAAATTCCAATAAATACTGACAAACTAAAGATTATGGGTAGAGCTTTACTGAGCCAAAATTAACTCACATATATACATACGGACTGACCAAAACCAGACTGTTTAAACTGGTCCAATCCAGTGGGGTTGGGAATCCGATCTGGTCCAGTCCGAAATATGATATGATCAAAGTGGTCGGTCGGGTTCGGATACATGGTCAACAGTTTGGTTGACCGAACTGTGCACACCCCTAATTGTGTCTAGTCACTCAAACTTTCAACATGTTACACATTTCAAAAATTTCCTACCATAACTTCTTTCTTATTTAGATGTTCATACCTTACTTGAACCAGGTCAACCATTTAGGTAAACTGTCGCTTTTCAAGGATAGTTCTCAACTCAATTGTAATACCCGTAATGTAATTAGTGTAAATTAGACATATTGACCTTAATTAAGTGAAATTTTTGAAAAGATTAAGAATCTTGATTTATCATGGATCAAATTGTAAAACTTTATAAGTTTAGTATGAACTAAAATGTAAAATTGTAAAAGTTTGGGGTTAAAATAATAATGTTATGAAACTTCAAGGTGAATTATCATACTTATGCCAAAACTTAGATTTTTTTTACACCATCGACTTGCTCCATTTACTTTATTCTCCATTATTCTTCCATTTTTTTTGATTGTTGCCGAGAGAGATGGAAAGAAAATATATAATAGGTCCGAAGTTCTATTTTTATAAATTGGCCATCCAAATTTTGCCGAATCATATCGGGTCTTAAAAGAAGGTCATTATACACGTCGAGAGCTACGTGAGGATATAAGAATTTTAGAATTGTGCTGATCAGGGTTTGGGTTATCATCTTAAATTTTATCCTTGTAGCTAAATGATTAAGCCAAAATATTGTATTTTTATACATATTTAGATGGCCTCATATGCATGAATTTGATTTTAATTATCCTAAATTGTTAAGATTTGAGTTTTAATCATGATATAGGATAGTATGTTGTTTTTAGTGCATTTTAGCCCTTTTATAAGTTAAAAATGATGAAGAACGAATCCAGAAGTAAATTCCCCTAAAATTATTCATTGCTGGTCAAATTCGGAGCTGAATTGAGTTCAAGAGGTGAACCGAAAGTAAATCACAAGCTCAAGCATGAAGAGAGTGGATGGAAGAGATTAAAAGAAGCCAATAGAGCAATCCCAAGCGAAGAAGAGTCTTTTGAATTAAACCAGAAAATTTTTGAATGAAGAAGAGGTTCACCGTGCGCAATGCTGATATTATAGCCAATTCTGGTATTTATCCGTGTAGAATTTGAATAAAACTCTAAAAGAATAAATTGTAGAGCTCTAAGTTAATTACGTGTAGGCAAAAATCTTGCATCAATTGGAGTTCGGAGCACAAAGTTATGGCAGAAATACGATTAGTGCACCAATGGATCTAGTTTGAGCGCTAAAAAATATATAAATTAATGGTGCAAATATTTACTGAATGGGGTCCTTAGCTTAGATGGAAAATGACCAGCTCTCTATTCATGCTTAATCCAGTGTGCGCATGTAATTTATAATTTTTAACGACCGTATTTTAATTCTCTACAAAACACCATTTGTGTTGCTGGCAGATTTTTTATTTTTCAAAAGTGTTTAGCCTATAATTTCTGTTTTGCGCATGTAATTTATAATTTTTAACGACCGTATTTTAATTCTCTACAAAACACTACTGATTTGGAGACTCAAATCCCAAGTTTTTCAAAAATCAGTAGGCCATTTGTGTTGCTGGCAGATTGTTTATTTTTCAAAAGTGTTCAGCCCATAATTTCTATCTTGCGCATGTTCTTAATTTTCGATTGCTTTAAAATTTTGAGTACATTTATATGCTTATATTCTTAATTAATTTTTCATTCTTGAATATAAATATGCTGTTTCATTTAATTATTTTATTGAATATGAATTTATTAGATATGTTTGTTAGTTAGGGGTCTGTAAGGACCGAATATACCGATGCGCTAATTTTTTTAACCCGAATTAAATTATAATTAATTTTCATTGGTTAATAGGTCATTATAAATCTAATTTTATTAAATTATTATCCTAGTATGCTAATTACATATTTTTATAATAAATTTTAAAAAATCTTTCTGACAAAAGAACCAAACTAGTTTGAATCGTTGTTTTTACGCTAAACCCTAACCGGTCTAGCTAGAGAGCGGTCTATACTCTCTAAATTAATTGGTTTTGTATCTTTATAATTTTAAAATAGAGCGCGCTGTTTTTGGTATTTGTTTTAAACCTTACTTTTTGAAACTGAAATCGCTAATTTTGTGTTTCCACCGCCCGTTTTAGTTCAAATTTGATTTCAATCATGTTTTAATCTATTTGATTTAAATTGTGGCTTTTACTTATTTTTTCTAAACTCACTTTTAATAAAAAGTTTTGTAGTGTCAAGCACTACTTTACTTTAATAAACAAGTGTTTCGGTAAAATTAAATAATGAAAATTGATTTCATAATTAGTATTGATACGTATAGTTCATGTCATGCATGAATTATTGCGAAAAATATGAGTTTATGAGATAAATTAGCTTGTGAAAAGTAGGCTGATTTTTTAAAGAAAAATTAATTAGAAAATGATTCCCAGTTCACCGAATTGCCCGTTGTATCGCCCGAAACTTATGGATACCCCTATCTCTTTTTATTCTTAATTTTAGTAAAAGTTTTGCATGCATTTAATTAATTTAATATGTTATTTTTATTATTCATTTTATTGAGCCTTTTTGCATGTTCATTTTATGTTAGTTTAATTAAAGATCTGCATTCCTTTCTTTTTATAGTTTATCCTTTTTATTTTTATTTTCTGATCTTCCTCTTGAAAGAGACTTTCCTAACTCAAAGAACTATCATCCTTCCAGTGGATCGACCTCGGATTTACCGAGTATTTATTACTTGACCGACCACCTGCATTTTGGTGTAATAACTCGTGTTGTTTTCGCCGAGTCACTAAATATTTTGAGGTAAAGGTTAATTACTTATTTGTATTTTAAATTGTGAAAATTATAAATATTCCTTAAATATATGAGTTTGCATGTACAAATTATTATAATTAATTAATTAATTGTGATAACCAAACGCATACATATGAATAATAATTAGAAGTTTTGAAATTAGAACACGGACTTTTACACCATAAGTGTTTATTGAATTGTTTAAAATTTATGGTTGATTAACCTTACATCATATGTGATTAAACATGCATAATTATTTTAAAATAGTTTGGCATCACAATAATGAGTTGCATCATTATTGTGTCAACCCGACAGCTTGGCTATATCGAAAATTCTTTATGGCATATGGCTCGCATATCTATCTCTTGGAGAGCTTATATCTCTTATCTATGTACATTGAGTATATGGCATGATCTCAGTTAATTTGTTAATGATGATTGGCTATTATCGTTGATATATTTATGGCATCTAGATATTGAAGGGAATTAGGCATGATTAGTACTTGATGGTATAAAAATAGGCAGGGCTCAATTCTTTTGGGAAAATTCCTAAACCTCCAAAGGGCAGCAAATCGTCGGTTGTCTAGAGCCAGCGGTGTGGAGTCCAGAAGTCTAAACAATGGCAAGAATTTATATGATATTGGTGGACGTGTGGTCCAATTATATTCCTATATATTATGATATTCCCTGAGATAGCCAAGCCATGTTAGGATGATCTTGACATTCATTATCTTAGGGAGGTCAGACTCATTGTTGTTATTATTATGATTCGGTTCGGCTTTGGTATCTGTTGAGATGATTAAGCCCATTATTATTATTATTATTATTATTATTATTATTATTATTATTATTATTATTATTATTATGTTCGGCTTCGATATCTCTTGGTGACACGGTATAATGGTTAACACAAGGGAAGTAACCTGCATATGCATAAGTATGCATTGTTTTATAAGATGATGGTTTTAAATTAAATTATTGGTTAAAATATGATTTGTTGTTAAACTGCTAATTATGTTTTAAACATATTACCCCTTATTATCTCTTTATTGAACCGCGAGCTCACCCAGTTTTTACTAAACAAATTCAGGTACACAAGAGACAAATGATGTAAAAGAGACGATAGGTTCGGGGAGGGTATAGATTACTTTGATACAGACTTATTTTTGTAATACATATATTTATATGGCAAGCCACGGCTAGTCTAAATTACTTTAGATGTTTAGTCACATGTTGATATAATTTTGTATATCTTTTGGATATATACATATGTCTAATGCTTCAGTTTTATATTATCATCATTTATATGAATATCAAATAGTTTATTGACATGTGTTGTATGATTTATGATGATTTATTATTTATATTAAACCTATTTTAGTTAGTCTAAAGTATATTAGTAACGCTCCAAATCTTAATTACATGTGTTATCCTGTTTATTAAAGTGAGGTTGTTACACCAATGGCAAGTAGGGATAGCAAAAATATATGTAGCTTCAGGTCAAAAATTTTAAAAATTAGTCTAGTTTAGGTATGGGAGTCTTAACCCCATACCTTCCCCGATATACTTAATTTTATGATTTTTTTTACTTTATGCTTATATATATGTATATAAATTTTCATTGTTTATTGTATATATATAGGGAAAGGATTTTAAGTGGACCAACTTTTTGGTCCTTAAATGTGGGCCGATTATTTTGAGGGAGTAAATAGATGAATTTTTTGATGAAACTTAGTGAAGACGGTCTCCATGATTAGTGGATCACCTCTGCCAATTTTCATCGAAAAATTCAATTGGGAAGTGGGTTAACTAAAAAATTGATATATATGTGCATTTTTAGCCCTTAAAATTTAAGATGTGTTTAGTTAACCTACTTTTCAGTTGAATTTTTCAATGAAAATTGGTGGAGGTGATCTACTAATCATAGAGATCATCTTCACCAAGTTTCATAAAAAAATTCATCCGTTTGCCACCTCAAAATGATTGGTCCTCATTTAAGGACCAAAAAAGGGTCATCTTTTGATATTTCCCATATATATATAGATATATATGTTATATAACATTATATTATTTCTATATTCACTCTTTTTCCTTTTCTTTTTATGTTTTTTTTTAAATATTATCGGGGAATCCTCGCGGGGACCCTATACCCGATGGGGATGGGATTACCCGATACCTCGAATTGTGGATGGAGGCGCGGATAGGGATAGTTTTTTATAGCAGCGATGGAAATTAAAAACCCGACCTGTTGCCTACCATAATCCCTAGGCTATCTACATTGAAAGCAACTGCTAGATGATGAGGAACCACTTGATGCTGAGTTTTCTAGCCATTATAATAAATTACAATTTTTGAATTGGCATTGCATGAATCTTCTTCCTTTGGTTTGTTATTCTTCAGATTTTGACAGGATCAATATCCCATTGCATGCTATGTTATTTAATTGCTTATAAATCCATGGGCAAGTAAGACCTTTGTGTCCTTGTTGCTCACAATTTTGACATTCCTCAACTTGTTAATTGTAGTTAGAAATGAGTAATTATTTGATGAATGTAATGTAAATTTGTGTAAATGTCTTACCTCTACTGTTGAATGTTCTTCTTGTTTATTACCCCATCCCATTTGCTAGTTTGTTTTGTCAATGGTGGAAGTGAAGTTGTGTGAATGTTTTTTGTTAATTTGTTGTATTAAATAGGTGGATTCCAACAGTTAAATGAATATAGCCGTTGGAATCCTTCGATTAATTGAACTGACGGGTATAATTTTAGGTACTTTGTACATAAATTTTATAGACCAAATGAAGTTTAGTTGACATTATACGTTTTATTTTATTTATTTTTTTTAAAAAAAAACTACTTTTGGAACAGTTTTATGCGATGGCTTATAAATCATTCTAGGTTATTTTTATATATTTATTATTTTGATTGCCTTTTTAGGCCTTTTTTTATAATCGTATGTGTATAAAACTTTCTAGGCCCAATTTTTTTAAGAGGTCAAGACAATTTTATTGTTTTCGTTTAAATAAAAATATTAATACATAACATAACAAAAGTTGTCTTGATCTCTTTTGCACTATTCACACATTCTTTAAAAAAATTTGTGCTTGAGTTTAATGAGGATAATTGATATCTTCCATCCTAACAAACTAGATGGTTTGAATGCTTAAGTTGCATCAATTTTGGCTCCCAAAATAAATATATCTTCTTAAACTTAAGTCTATTTCTAATTGCTTCTAAAAAGTTCATTCATTTACACTCTTACTAATTATATGAAAGATTACATTATGTTTTCAACTGTATAAAACTTTTTTCTCTTACTTTCACTATTGGTCCATCATCCAAAAACTTGCCAAGAAATTCGAAATGAACAATCTTGTAATTATAGGATAGACTTTCAATTCCCTCCAATTGTTTTAGCAAAATTTTCAAACAGACCTCTGCCTTTATACTTTCCGATTCAAAATCGAATTCTTTAGTAGTGTCCACAATTGTGGTGGGGATTTTTATAGGTTCATCTTCCTTTGGGAATTCTTGTATTGTCTTCCCGGTAATTGAGTTATACCATCTTTAAAATCATGATAGACCCAATAAAAGAGTTTATTCACGTAAGACATTATTTCCTCAAAATCTTTGGAATAATATTCATCAATCCACACGTGTTAAAAGACTATCAAATGTATGCTGATTGCATTGAAAATCTTCCCACCATTGTTGAACACTTTGGGAAAGTGCATTATAAACGTACTTAGCACATTTAAATTTTGAAATCTTGAAGTCATAAAAATACTTTTTGATTTATAACAACCAATTTACAAACTTTCATTTCCTAAATTTGCCATTGAAAGGTATTCATTGACTTCTCAATACTATAGGTGTTCATGCACATTGATCACACTCGTTAGATTAGTGGGAAAAAACCTCACTTCGTGACTTGTGATGAACAAATGAATGGCCTCTCCGATTAATGTTGACAAGAGCATTGTTGGCCACAACATAAATTGACATAGAGTCGAGCAAATCTTTAATTTGGAACCACCTCTGATACTAACTAATGTAACATGGGAGCAGGATAGGGAGGAAGAATATCTCCATCTTTAACCTTGGACTCTTGAATTCATAGGAGTTTTTTTTTATTGAATTTTTGATAAACATAGAGAAATTTCTCTAATATTTTTATTTAATTCATGATTGGTTGGTCTTCTATTACAAAGGAGTTAACAATTTATAAAACTAAAATCTACAATTACCTTAATAACTAGGATTAGATCAATTTTACATGGTAATACACTATAAATTCAAAATCCTAATTGTATATTTTACCAAAATTAATAAAATTAAAATTATAAAATAATACGTTAAATAAAATAATAATAAATACATAATAAAATCGTCTTGACCTCCTTTACACCAAAAAAAATAATTCTACTATGTTTGATAACAAGATGTTCAATAGTAGAAAAAAATAATGTATTTTTGTGAGAAGTTGAAAAATAAATTGAGTGATATAATGAGATATTATCTTATTTTTTACTTTTTCCATGTAAGAAATTCTTTAGGTGGTAGCAAAGAATTTTTTTTTTACAACAAATAAGCATCTAAGACATTTGCTTGATGGAATGAGCATAAGATAGAAAGATCTAACCACATATCTCATTTTTTTTTACTTTTCACACAAATCAATTAATTTTGCCATCATTTTTTAACGGATTATTAAATGGACCCTTAAATCTATGTTTAACCTTTGTTTTTATATCCTATGTTGGTCTTTATATATAGGTTGTTCTATTTTTGCACCTACTAATGGTTGCACTCCCACCTTTTATTCAATTATTGAGACCCGAGTAAGGTGTCTGCTATTCGGTTCCTTACTCGATTTTTGAGAGCTGAATATAAGTATGAAAATGCCTTATAATAGGCTTATACTTAACCCTTAGGAGCCGAATAATATGTAATTTAATTAGTATTGAAAGACCAATTGAGAGGTAAAAATATAACCAAATATTAATAAGGAGTGGAAATAGAACCATCCTTATTTATTTATATTTACCATGTTTAGTCTAAAGTTTAATTAAATAGGAAGCATCGTATCCCCTCTTAGCTACATCATTTAAGGATGGCAATAAAACTCAACCCAGTGGATTTTTGACCCAACATAACCTGAATAGGATGGGTTCGGGGCGGTTTTCTTTAACATCAGGGCGGGTTTGAGTTTTGAAACAAAAACCAAGTGTGGGTTCGAATTTGCACAAAACTAACCCGTTTGACCTACCCCGCCTCGCCCTGAATATAGTATTTTTTTCTTTAAATACTTTTATAGTATAGTATAATTTCCATGGGTCAGGGCGGGTCAAGGCTGGGCGGGAAGGAGCTGGTCGAGTTTGAGTTTATGCATACACCACTAGAGGCAGGTTTGGGTTTTAGAAAATAAAACCTACACCAAGTTGGGGTGGGTTAAGGTTGGGTAGGTTTATAAACAGGTCGGGTTTGAGTTTAACCAAACACACCCCAAATCTGACACGGTGCCATCCCTAACATCATCAGCCCCATTGTTGGATGATAGCTGAATGAGCCTAAAGTCACAATCCCACGACTTTATACTAGCCCTTGAATAATATACATAAAGACGTGACACACCCATTTGACTTTTTAACTGTCCTTCTAAAAAGAAGTTTAATTATACAATTGCCACACACCACTTTTTTTAATTAATAGTTAAAACATTAAAACCCCATTAATTAAAAACTCTTTTCATCGTCATCATCATCATCATTATCATCATCTCTACCACCACCGCTACAACTATCACCATCATCATCCCTCCGCAAAGGAAATATGACACTTATATTTTTGTTACTTTTTTACATTTCATTTCATTCATAAATTATTGGACACGAACAAACGCAAAAAATATAAAAAAAGTAGAAACAGAGTACGGAGAATGTTTACTTAATTCCTAGGAACTGAGTAAAGCACACATCATTCGATCTTAAAGAATCGAGTTAAGTTTTGGGTCATTTTTCCAATTCCACTTGGTTTCTTTGGACCGAGTGACGTGTGTTTACTCGGTTTCTTTGGGTCGAGTATGATGAACACCGCTTGATTCCTAGGAAGCAAATGAATCTTCATCCATGGCAGAAACGAGTGAACCTTTATACTCATCCTCTTGAATGATCTCTATATCACAGAGGAATTAACGAGTCCATGCCACAAATGGTTGTAAACATAAGATTAAATAGTTGCATTGCATTTAACTGAGTTATGAATGATCGGGTCATTTGTGAAAAAAAAATTAGAAGAAAAAGATTAAAAATGAGATTTGTGAGTTGGGTGAAGTGATTTAATTTATTTTTTTGAATTGTAGAGAGAGAGGAGTGTTTTTAGATAGAGTATTAGAAAGAGAGAATGTGTACTTATTGAGTGTTAGAGAGTCAAATTATGTGTATCAATAATAACCCCCTAAAAATATTTTTTGGATATTTACTTAAAGGGCTAATAATCATATTAAAAAATATTTATGCAAAATATTCTAAAGTGGTGCATCAATTAATAAACTCTAAATTTATTATTTTTTTCTATACGTGCCAAAGGTAGGCAATTTACTAATTTTAATATTCAATCTTAGGAGAGCATAAAAAGAATTAAGATATTTAAATTACATTTAAAAAGGCATGAGACCAACTTTTTAACGATACAAATGTATGTAATAAAGCCTTAAAGTATCATGAAGAAACTATACAAGAAGCTTCTTTTTTTATTTAATGTGGCGTTTTGAGAAATTGTATTTGTTGGTGCTAAAAAGTGGAAGAGTATTTTAGACCACACAGTTAAATGATTATATCAAATAATTGGAGTGGTGAAGGTACTGAATTTAAGAGAGTCAAAAATTTATAAAGGACGTTGGCCTCATATGACAATACGGGTTAGTCCTTCCCTGTGGAATAGAGCTAGGAGCTCGATTTGCTTTGTATAGATGGTAAACAATCAACTATTATAAACTCATAAAAGTCTCTCTAACTATTCTATCCTCACAATGTTACAATAAGAGGAAGTCTAAGCCACCCAAAGTTTAATCTCTCTAATCTTAGAAGCTTTGAAGAGGGCTACGGAGCTTTGTGTCTCTGTATTTCGTACATGTGGTAAATGGTTGATCGTTCCTCTTTTTCTCTCTCTGGTTGTTAGGAAAATTTGGTTAGAACTTGGTTGTTGGAAGAAGTAAATACTTCTTGTATATATATGACTAAAGAAGTCGTGTGGCCAGAGCCCCAAGAGCAAGTATGGGGCCATGATTTGTTCAGTACCAACTTTGACTTTGTTTTCCCATGAATTTTGGTGCAATAAATGCAGTTGGTGTGCATTTAATGAAGGTGAAGGGATTTATGCGTGCTCTGCAGAGCAAGTGACCGTCGCCTGTACTTCAGCTAACCACTTTGGCAAAGTGGTTGGGCGAGAGGGAGCTCCAGAGCTCTGGGGCCCGGGCTTCACAATTTGTTGTACGTAATCAACTCTCGAGCGGGTACTCAGTTATTGAAGGGCTCTATCCTTCTTACGATGTCTCAACAGAGCTCCTCACGACGAAGCAGGTTTGATAACTATCATGGACAGCCACGCGTTAGCTAAGGGTTGGCGGGGTAAATTGGATTAGTAATTTGTGCCATCAATATTTTTTTAAGACCTCCGAAGAGTTATTTTATAAACTCCGAAAAAATTCAAAATTTAATATAATAACAATTTACTGAAAAATATATATACACGAATCTAGTGGTGTAGAGATAAAAAAATGGGAAGAAAAAGCGATTTCACGCTTATAAATCTTTATAAAGCTTTTGGCCGGTGTGTCACTCAAGATAGGCTTGCCCATGTATCCATTGCTTTCTCCTCTAGGTCGAAAATCCTGACTAAAAGTCAAAAAAAGGGGCTTGCTTCTTTAGAGGTGAAAACGAACATCCCTTAATGTGGCATTTTGAAGAGTTATTTTATTTTTGAAATACCTTTTGAAGGGTCATTTTATAAACTCTAAAAATCTTTTCAAAGTATAATAATTATTTACTAAAAAAATATGGGTGATTTTGTTTCTATCCATCATCTCTTGCAGTTAATCTACCTTTAAATTATGAAAATTTTGAACAAAGTTTTACAATATTACCCTTTTTAAAATTGTACAATATTACACTTTTCAAAATTGATAAGTTTATTCACCAATTATAATTGTATCAATTTAGATTCATTTTTAATTAAGATTCCTAATCCAAATATAATTCTTTCTAATTTATTTAATTAATGTGAATATACTTATTAATCTAGCGGATACATAATTCAATAAAATTTTATTGTTGTAACGCCCCCGCCTTAATTAGTAGGATAATACATGTAATTAAGACCTGAAGCGTTTCTAATCCACCTTAGACGAGCTAAAGTAGGTCTAAAATAAATAATGAAATAATAAATCCAAGAAAATCATATCGCATGGAATAAACAATCCTGATACTCATACCGTGGACAATAATATAAAACATGAGTGTAATATACATCTATACACATACATAGAATTCGAAAGACATACACATTATGTTAACATGTATTATAAAGTAAACAACAACTCATGCTAGCTGTGGCTTGCTATGTACACATCTACACAACAAAAATGAGTCGGTATTAGAGCTCCACTACTTCGTTCCCGACCCAGTCGCTTCTTCTGTCGTATCCGTCTTATCCATACTTGAATTTTTTTACATAAAATTGGTGAGCTCACAGCTTAGTAGGGGGATATAACATAAAATATTACGTACAAAACGTAATTAACTATTTAATTATAAATCATGACTCAACCGATAAAATAATGCATGTATATGCATATGCAGGTTACCTCCATTGTGTCAACCATTATACCGAAAGAATACCAAGGCCGAACCGAATCATAATAATGATAATAATAATGGGCCTGACCGCCCCCAAGAGATACCAAAGTTGGGCTGAACTATAAGTATAAGAAGAAGAACGGGCCTGACCGCCTCAGAGAATAAGTCGAACATAATCACAATATAACATCATCCAGCCCATAAAAGATCATCAACATATCATAATAGAATTGGACCACATGTCCATCCATATCATATCACAGAATCACCAGTGCTTTGTCGAGGTCTAGATTTTCGGGTTACTCACCGCTGGATCTAGACAGCCGACCTCATTGCTGTCCCCCGAGAGTTTAGAAATTTTCAACCCAAGAACACCGAGGCCCATTTATTTTCACATCGGCAAGCACTAGTCAATACATATTCTTTTTATCATCGAAGGGTTACAATATAAATCATAATCGGATCCGTCACAGGATCATATCACATCCCAGAATGATATAACAGACATAAGAAACTTTTGGCACCATAGATACAAGATATATGCTCACATGATTGATCATAAGAATAGTCCGAACTTGCCGAAAGGTCTCCAAGAATTCGGTTGACACAATAACAATACACAGTATGCATAACATGCTAATAAATGAATATTTGAAACAACTTATGCCATATAACTACGACAAATCTCTATACATGTCCCTTGATGTATATAATTTATCAATTAATTAATTTCATAAATATATAATATTTATACATTCAAGGGATATCTCATGTATATCAAATAATACAAATATATCAAATATAATGGCATATCTTGCTTCAAATAACATACACATGGCTTTATAAATCACAAAACATCATCATCCTCATCATATAATAATTCTTAAATTAAAGACAATTAAAATATAACAATTTATATAGAATAAAATCATATTATCAGGTTTTAAAAATAATTAAACACCTACCTCAAAATATTTAGCTCCAAAGAATGAAATTTGAGTTGATATCCAAACTCTGACCAGCACAACTCTAAAATTCTTATACCGTTGCGTAGCCCTCGACGTATAGAACAACTTTCCCTTAAGGCTTGACTTGATTCGGCAGAGTTTGGATGACCAATTTATAAAAAAAAGTTTCGTACTTATTATATGTTTTCTTTCTCTGTCTCTCGGCAACAAGAATGGAAGAATGAAAATGAAAGAATCTTCCATTTTTATCAAGGCTCAGTCGGCGGTGTTAGGAAAAAAATATAACTTTTGCCTAATTACGACATTTCACCCTAAAGTTTCATAATTTTATTATTTTAACCCTGAACTTTTACAACTTTACAATTTGGTCCATACTCAACCAAGATTTCTAAAATATGTGTCTAATTTACACTAATTACATTACGGGGTATTACAATTGTGTTAAGAATAGTGGTGCTATTTGACACAAAAGCAGAAGGTTATCTTGAACATGCTAACCAAACGAGCAACGTGACAAAAGGTAATTTGTTTATTTTTTGGTATAGACCAATGATAAGTATGATTAACAAGGGATAATACTGGACGCCGGCATATATAAAAAAATACTGGAAGCCAATTCCAGTAATAGATAGAGAGAAACTTTGATCGGAGTAATAAACGGACACGGTTCCGTGTTTCAGAAAATTCCACTCTGGTGGAAATAAGCATACGAATTTTACGATTCAACTCAAAAAACCAAACAACTATTCTTCATTTCATCTATTCCCTAATCTCTCTGTTCGCTAAAAAAGAAGGCCACGGCCGGTGGTTGTAGCATTAGAGCTCTCTAGATCCTCAATAATCAAGACTATGTTACATGCATATCTCAAAAATTTTAAGATTTCACAACTAGCTTAAAATTCTAAGGCTCCTATTGAAATCATGCATAATTATTTTTCACCGTAATAGATCCATTTTGATTTGTGTTCATAGTTTTTCTTTAGGATCTTGTTGTGTTTTTATGTTAATGTTCGATTTTCAATTTACTCTACTTTTCTCATGACGAATCAGGAGGTTTCTTGTGGTGGAGAGACGGTGGCATGCGGCTTACAATAGTGAGAATGCGAGTTTATCTAATTCTGACGATAAATTTATTTAATTAATGTGGATAAACTTATTAATCTAGTTGATATTTTGAGGTTAAATCATTAATAAAAATAATATTTATAAAATTAAATCAATTATATTTTTTTTGTCAGTTTATCCACGCATGCGGATTAATTTAATAAACAATATGAATTAACTTAATAACTTAGATTAACTGCAAGATATCGCGGATAAAAACAAAATCACCCAAAAATATCTTGTCTAAAGAAAGATTTGAAGTGTTTTTTTAACAATATTACAAATCTTAAGAAAATGATGATGAAACTCTAGAACTTTCCAAGTAAGAGATGAGATGCTACGCTACGGAGTTAAAGCTCTCGAACTCATTGGCATTTAAATAATGATAACCTGTAGAGCGGAAATTGACAAAATAAAACCTTTTTCATATAAGATTGAATAACCCATTAAAGATAATTAAGATATTTATATCTTAAATTACATACAAACAAGTAAGAGATAAACATTTTACTGATACAAGCTTATGTTATGTAATAAGCACAAACCTTAGAGATTATATAATAGTTTTTTTAATTTTTTTATCTTGATGATTTAATGTAATATTTTAAGATTCCTTTTTAAGATCTCGAAAGAGTTATTTAAAAAAGTTTTCAAAATTTAATATGATAATTGATGGTGCAAATTATTAAGTCCAATTTGTCCCGTCAACTCGTCAACTACGAGTTGACACGTGGTCGTCTACGTCAGCCATCAAACTTACCCCAACGTGAAGAGCTCGGAAGAGTCATGTTGGTTCACTATAAAGAGGATGGAACCTTTTAAGAATTGAGCACTTGCTCGAAACTTGATTATGAACGGCGAATTACGAAGCTTGGGCCCCAGAACTTTTTTGATGAGCTCTGGAGCTCCTTCTCGTCTAACCACTCTGCCAGAGTGGTTTGCAGAAGTATGGGCGACTGCCACCTGCTTTGCAGAATGCGCGAACCCCCCTTCACTTTCACTAAATGCACACTAACTGTATTTAATGCACTGAAATTTATGGGGAAACAACGTCAGAGTTGGTAATGACTAAAGCATGGCTTCAAACCTACTCTAAGAGCTCTAGCCACACGTTTCCTCTGGTCATATATATACAAGAAGCATTTACTTCTTCAAAAAACTAAGTTCAACCCAACGACAACAAAAGAATTTAGCATTCAATAGCAAGAAGAAGAGAAAGAGAATAGGAGCTCATAACACTCAGTAGAACTCCTAGAATAAAGAAGCCAGCACTTGTGTATCTAAGCGCACTCCTATCATTACATTGTCAACATAGAGTAATTAGAGAGGCTTGTGTGAGTTTGTAACACTTCTTTCTTTGTGATCAATACAAAGCAAACTAAGCTCCTAGCTCCATTCCACAGAGAAGGACTAACCCATATTTTCATACGAGACGAATCTCCTCTATACATCTTTGACTCTCTCAGATTCTTTACATTTTTATTACTCCAATTATTCGATACAACTATTTAACTGTGTGGTTTAAAATATTCTTCTAGATTTTAACATTAACAACAATAATTTTTTAAAAAATATATATATATAGAAGAATGTAAAAATGAGTAACTATTTAAAATTATATATTATTTTTATAATATAAATAATTATTTTAATAATAATATGAGCCTAAAAATATGATAAATCTATATAAAATTTGAACAGCACCTTAAAATATGCTGTTTTTTTTTTTTCGCTCATCCTCTTGTCTCATACCAGCTGCAATTTCGACCAGCTGGTAACTAATATGTACTGTGTAACTTTTGTTTTAGCCAATAATGAGACCCATTAAATATATCAGCCAATAATGAGACCCATTAAACACAACAATATCTCAAAAAGATTACATAATAAATGGTTAAATTAATAATAAAAAAAAAAAAAAAAAGACAAGAGGGACTCCATTATCGCGGGGCTATTGAGCCCACCGGCCCCATCATCATCATCATCATCAATCAAAGCCAGCTAAAAAGAAAAATAGACAGAGAAATGGGAAAGAAGAGAGAGAAAGAGTACCCTCCTCTTCTCTTTTTCTCCTTTTCCTCTTTTTATCCCAGATCCAATCAAACCAACAAGATAATACACTCCCCAATTTTCAAATTCCTTCTGCTTTTAGGGTTCTAAATTGGGCCAGGACAACAGACCCAACTGAACCAGTTTTTTTCTTCTTTTTTTCCTTTCCTCCCCCCCCCCCCCCCCCACTTTTCGCTCCGTTTCTCCTCGTCATTCATCATATTCCGTTACCTGTAGCTCTTGTTTGAAACCCTAAACTTTCAATTCACAATGGCAAGCAGAGGGAGCAGATCAGAGAAGGTGAAGAGAATCTTCCAGCAATTCGACACTAACCGAGATGGTGGCCTCAACAGAGAAGAAATGGCGTCCCTGGTTGTTGCAGTAAATCCCAGGGTTAAGTTCAGCGACGAGCAAATCAACGCAATTTTAGACGAAGTTTTTCGAACCTACGGAGAATTCATCGACGGCGAGAAAGGTCTCACCTACGAAGGCCTGTTACGTACCTACGACGATGGCGCTGGTGACGTCGATCGTGACTTCGACGCACTAGGGCTTGAGTTCAAGCCGGACGATACTAACGGGATATCACTGGCCTCCGAAGCCTCGTCGTCTTCAATCGCCGACGAGAGGGTGGCGGAGCCCCAAAAGAAGCAGAGAACGGCTGCGTGGGCTGCATCTCCAAATCACGGGATTGTGTTTGATGATACTTGGAAACTTGTTGATGATTTGGAGATTTTGATAAAGAGGTTGAAGGCGAAACAAACTAAGGATGGGAAATTGAAGGGGGATAATTTTGATATATTTTCAGATCCCGGGTGGTCAAGGGAATTGGGTCCTTCTGCTGAAATTTCGGAGAAGAGGTTTGTGTGGGAAGAATCTGGACATGATTATGCGGTTTTTGTGAAAGAATTGGGGGTTTTGAGGTCTAGGGCTCATGGGGCAAGATCCAGGGAAGAGGCATTTGATGGGCACATGGCAATTGGTAGGGTTTTGTACGAGCACCAGTTGTTCAAGGAAGCTTTGGTGAGTTTTAAGCGTTCTTGTGAATTGCAGCCTACTGATGTTAGACCACATTTTAGGGCAGGGAATTGCTTGTATGTTCTTGCTAGGCATAGTGAGGCAAAGGAGGAGTTTACGTTAGCGTTAGATGCAGCGGAGGCTGCTGGGAACCAGTGGGCTTATTTGCTTCCCCAAATTCATGTTAATCTGGGAATTGCACTTGAAGGTGAAGGTATGGTTATTAGTGCTTGTGAACATTATAGAGAGGCTGCAATTCTTTGTCCAACTCATTTTAGGGCTTTAAAACTTTTGGGTAGTGCTCTTTTTGGGGTTGGAGAGTATAAGGCCGCGGTTAAAGCCTTAGAAGAGGCTATCTATATGAAAAATGATTACGCTGACGCGCATTGTGACTTGGCTTCGGCTTTGCATGCCATTGGTGATGATGATAATGCAATTAAGGAATTTCAGAAAGCTATTGATTTGAAGCCTGGTCATGTGGATGCTTTGTACAATTTAGGTGGTCTTTATATGGATATGGGGAGGTATCAGAGAGCTTCAGAGATGTACACTAGGGTCTTGGGTGTGTGGCCAAACCATTGGCGTGCACAACTCAACAAGGCGGTGTCCTTGTTAGGAGCTGGGGAAACTGAGGAAGCTAAGAAATCTTTGAAGGAAGCTTTGAAAATGACAAACAGGGTCGAATTACATGATGCAATATCACACTTGAAGCAGCTTCAGAAGAAAAGGTTGAAGGGGAACGGGAGTGGCAATGGGGAGGAAGCCTTTATCATTGTGGAACCCTCGAAATTTAGGGCTGTGGGTGAAAGGACTACATTGAGGCAAGAATTAGCCAACGCTCTTGATATTAGGGCTTTCCAGAGAATCACCAGGTTGAGTCGTTGCGATGTTGAGCTTTTAAAGAAGGAGATGAATGAAAATGATTCGCCGGTGTCCTATTCTGGTGGCGGTATACCGGAGAAATCTATACGCAAGGCTTCTTTGGAGGGAATTCTTCGTAGGTTACTTAGTTTCTTGAAGGCCGAGACCTTTGTAGGGGCTGTTAAGGCTATAAACCAGAAAATCCTCTCAGTTTTGGATCAATCAGAATCGGGAAGGGTTGATCTTGGGATGTTGTTTGCCGTCCTTGCCCCTATCTGTAGTGGTTTGCCTGAAAAAAGAAGGCGGGTTGCATTTGACGCACTAGCTTGGCGGCCTGTAAACGAAGGGACTACTCAGATCAGGAAAGTTGATGCTGTAAGGTACATCAAGTTGTTGAGGGCCATTTATGTTCCTTCACACGGAGTTAGTGAAATGCTTGAACTCCATGGAGAAACAGATACCTCGATGGTGTCTTTGCCAGAGTTCCTTGTGATGTTTGATGATCAGGACTGGGGTTTTGGGATTATGTCTAGTTTATTGAAGCTTGAAACAGGGGATAGAAATCGCCATGGTAATCATGCTTGTGCTATTTGTCGATACCCGATAATTGGTTCGAGGTTCAAGGAGATCAAATCTCACTTTAGTCTGTGTAGTCAATGTTACAGTGAAGGAAAAGTGCCTCCTACCTTAAAGCTGGATGAGTACAGATTCAAAGAGTATGCAAGTGAAGCCGAAGCAATGAAGGATAAGTGCAGGTGGTTCAGTTTGCATTCTAAAAGCTCCTCCTCCCCTACTACTGATCCCTAGCTAGTCAGAAAGTGCAAGGTTTTTTTTTTTTTTTTTGATGATCCTGTATGAAGATTAATTCCATATATAAATGTAGTTGTTCAGTGTGATTGTGAAATATATAAAGCTTGTGAATGTGTTCACGGGGCTTTTGTGAATGTGTATAATAAATCCTTGAATCTGAATTCTTTTTTTCTTTGCAGCTGCAATGGTTTCTTTGTGGTCAACTTGTCGATGTAGTTGTTTTCGGCTTTGTAATTTTAACTTCTTTAGTGTAGTTATCGTCCATTCATTCAAATAGGATTTGTATGTTTATTGCGTAGTGTTAAAGAGTGTTTGGGTGGCCTGAGCGCTGAGCAGAGCCTCTTTATGCATATGCATGGTTGATATACATGGTAAGAGGTTACTGCAAGTGACGAATCTGGTTAGCTAGCTGTAGAGCCATAAATTGGTGCGGTTCTGTTGCAATTAAGCATATAGGGCCTCGGAAATTAGACACTTTTTGAATTCCTTTTTCTATTTCTCTTCTCGTTATGATTTACATTATTACATTTTACAGGTCAATGAAAAGAACAAAGAAAAAGAAGAACGTTAGGAAAATTATTTGATTGAATAATAGCTAATGATTAAGTGGTGAATCCGAGTGGTGTGATTGAACTTGTGTAACTAGAATTATTAGGTTTGGACCGTTTGGTTGGTGTTAATTGTATCTCACAAGGCTACTTGGCAACGGGTCAGTTTCGTGTCAGGTTAAATCAATTCGGGTGAACACCGGTAAAATCGAACACGACTAGTTAAGCTAACGGTGGGATTTCAATACACGAACATGTTTCGTTACCTTTTGGGGTAACACAGCATTACCTGTTCATTCGTTAAGCCAATGGGTTAGTCTGTCTAAATTCGGTAACTCGACACGATTAACCCAAAACAACGTAAATATACTCTTGAAGAGCTTTTTAAGGGGTTTAACTGGTTTTGTTCTTAACTGGTCTAACGGGTTCGGTTGGTAAATCCGAACAAAATTCGTTGTCTTTTATGTCTTTTACTTGATAGTGACCTGAATTCGATAAAAATTCACCCGAGAACTTATAATTTCATATGAGTTCGTATTGTATTATTGTATTATTGTGTCATGTTTGACTTTACCAAGTCTAAGCATAATCCTTCCTTGAAGCAAAGAAAGCCTCTTAAAAACTTTGTGGGGTTTGGTTGAGTATGATTCCAGGTAGAGAATGCAGTGGTTGGTTAAATATGCAGTTGTAATGATGACCTGGGGTAACGGACTTAAATCGTTGTTGGATTTGTGATAGGAGTCAATCTTACATTTTCCTCCAGCTTGAATTACATGCTACTTGTTTACCAAACAAATATGAGAGACAAAAAAGGTTTTGTTTTCTAATGTATCTAAATTCTTTTCCTTCTATTTTATTTTTCTTTGCCACCAAACAGAGCTTAATAATGTTGTTTAGTTGCACTGAGTGAGTAAAATTTTAAAATCATTCAATTTTTAGTTTCTTGATGAAACATAAATTAGATCATTTCTTGAAAAACATGACATCACCTAATTTAAAACTCGTTTGTCCCTCTTGTTATTCTTTTGCACTGATCTCCTGCCTCCCCTTTCCCTCCTTGGCACTCATTTTAAACTAATCAATCCTTGGAACATCGTCTAGTAAGCTACCTCCATCATTATGATTTTCCAAACATAACATAAATTGAAAATTTGAAATTAATCCATCTTTGATCAATTTAAGTTGAGCTAATTTATAAAATTAGAAATTTTTTATTCAAACAAATTAGCCTCAAATAATTTTATATTGTCTATAAATTGAAATAAAATTAATAAGTACTATAACATTGTTGTTCACTTGTTTACAAACCTCCATGATTAAACTAATTTCTTATTAATTTATTTCAACATTCACAATGGTGTAGTCGAGTTTATGGGTGTTTTTGGTTTCGGTCGCGATAGAAACTAAGGTATCCCAAACTCAAACCAAATGTGAAAATTTAATTTAGGTTCGGTTTTTAAATTTTCTAAACCCAAACTCAAACCAAACTTTTGGTTTGGTTTTATTCGGTTTTGACATATGTTTTTTTTTTTTAAATATATCTAACATAACAATGGAATACTAATAATAATGTAAGATTGATTTAGATTCAACTTGTAATTTTTTAGAAATAAGGAGCAAACATATAGAAATATATTCTCTATTTAGTTACTATTTTATTTGTACATTTACAAAAATAAAATACATTAAATAAAATGATAAATTATCTTAACATCATGTATGTGAAAAAAGCAAATTTAGTATAATGTAATTAATTCAATAATAAGAGTACACATTAATGAC
Organism: Lonicera japonica; assembly: GCA_021464415.1. Taxonomy (NCBI): domain Eukaryota; kingdom Viridiplantae; phylum Streptophyta; class Magnoliopsida; order Dipsacales; family Caprifoliaceae; genus Lonicera; species Lonicera japonica. The sequence continues at coordinate 3,250,266 of CM038466.1, forward strand.
TTTTTTTTAGAAAAGATCACGATATGCAATTAATAAGGAAAATATTATTATAAAAGTCCATCTTTTTTGAATCATAGTATACTTAACGTGTGCCCTTAGAGTATATTAACATCTTTCATTTTCTTATACATCATTTGATTTGGTTTGGTTTTGAACTAACTAGCGTCGAACTCGAACCAAATTATTTGGTTTTGGTTCAGTTTTTTTGTTTTTGATTTTGGTTTATTTTCGGTTCGGGGTTTTACTGATCGGTTCGAATTGGTTCGGTCCGTTTGATCTTTTTCCGGATTGGCCTTAACACCCTTGATCGAGTTGGTTAGTATACTTGGTTCTCAAAAACCTGAGTTTAAGTCCTGTAATGGAATATTTTCAAATTTATAAACTATTTTACGAATGCCAATTTTTAATAGATTATTCATTTTAAAGACTTTAATTTTTTTTCATACAAACTAATAAATATTATCAAATTATTTTTCTCCATACGAGAAAATTCATAACGCCTTAACAATTATTTTACTTTATATTTTTGACAAAACAAGGAATAATGTTTTCGTGAAACAGTAGTCTATTTGGTAATGTTATTTGTTTAAACTAGTTTGCAACCCGCACGATGTGCGAGCGCTTTATAAAAAGATTGTTATACAATAATTTAAAAAAAAATGGGGAGAGAGTATTTTTTTAGTTTAAAATAATAGATTATGATATAAACGTACTCAAACATTTAAAAAGGAATATTTAATTAAGTTTATCCTGAATAGAGATACATAATACAAAATAATAAAATCTTTAAAATTTTGATAAACAATAAATGTAGTGACACTGCCAAACAAAAAGAATTCAGTAAAATAAAATAAAATGAAATATGCTGAAAACATTAAGCGTACCAACTCAAAGCTTTAACAATTTTATACAAAAGGTTGTCCAGCAGAAGGAAAATTACATTGACCTCCACATAACTTTTGAAAATAAAAATGAACAACGTCATTACACAATAACCAACTAATTAAAGCTACAAATATAAGATAATGAAGAACATTACAATTCACCATTCCCCATCGTCTGTGCTGGACAACATAAAAAGAAATTTTAAGAATTTTAAATCATCTTCTTTGTGCAAAATGAAACTTGTTCAAAATTAGATAAAATGCCAGACAATCAAGCCTCTTGGCCTAGTGGTATAAGACTGCCACTAAAAAAATCTTGGAGTCGATTTAGAGCTCTCAAGGTCAATTCCTGACATCATAAAATACAAATAAAAAGAATGGTTTCAATATTATGCATATGTCAATTTGCTCCCTGAAAAGGGATTTATGTAATCTGTTGAAGAAGTAAAAGCAAATGTCACATAAATAATAAATTAACTAACAAAACATAGGAATAGGCAAGTAACCCGATTGCTCTTCATTTACCCGATTGCTTTTCATTAAAACATATAATCAAATGTCATTGAGAAGATTAAACAAAATGAGAAAAAAAAAGTGAATTATAGTATCTTAATCACAACTTTTAATGCCTTTCTTGACCAAAGTAGAAGAAAATAACACCACAATATAAGAAATTTTCATTTTCATTTTATAATCAAGCAAAAAAATCATAATAGGGAATTCAAGCTCACTATACATACAAAAAGAATACCATTAAGGATTCTATATTACTGCGTATTGCATTTGATAAGGTAAAGAGAGATATATGTGAATACAAACAAAGTATTCATTTGCTTATTTTTGATCTTCTATTTTTGAAGTCTAACAATATATATAGTGCGAGAAAAGAAATAACAAAGGCCAGAAAAATATAGATTTAGTTTTCATCAATGACGAAACTATTGATGCATAGATATCAAAATTTTCCTGACGACAATTTCAAAAATAAAAGGGTTATAAAGTACCAAAAACAAATGAATCTTTAATAGAAAAAAGTAATATATATGTACCTAAAAACATTATTGTCACTTGAATCTGTCCAACAATCTTCTAGAATATACACCGACATCCCTTTTGCTCAACATCAATATTTGAGAAAGGCACAAAAAGCAAAGCAAAATACAACAATAATTAGAAATTTATGAAAATTAATAATTTGTCAAGCATATATCTTACACAAATTGAAATGTTCATTTCCGATTGCAATGAATGTGTGAAACTTGCTTTTATTATTCTAAGAATTAAACTAAATTTTTGTTACAATCTAGATGAACAATATATAAATTGATAAAAATTAAGTAATAATGTTGTTGTTAAAATTGAAGATGCTATCACCAAAATCAATATAAACTGTTGATGGTGTTAAAATCTAGAAGTATATAATTAACCAATCAATAATCGAATATTGGTGAATAAAAAGTAAATACGGCGTAATGAAGAACACATGACATTTTTTTGATAAGGTAAGTTCTTCCGGTAGCGCTTATGCTATTCCAGCAGTACGTCATCTTTTTGTGTGTGCTTGTTTTGTATTAACTCAAAGGCAATCAACTTAGATGATAATACAAATTACCGACCACTCTCTCTACAACTTTACCAATTCTATTTATAAGTATGGAATTAGGATTACAAATATTTCAATATGATAAATAATAAACTGTGTAGGAGAGAGAGTGCATAAAGGTTGTTGGTATTTTTTGAGGGTATGAAAAGAGAGATTGTATAAAAGAGTATACTGCCAATGGCTTTGTATCTCTTGGTGTTGAATAAATGAATGAGATGAGGTATTTATAGGTAAATGTAGAATGGTAAAAAAGATAAATTTAGTGAAAATGAGGGGCAAAAAGATAATTTGGTAAATGTTGGTGGAGGTAAGTAAGGTGTGGTAGGTGAAGTGTGATAAGTGAGGTATGGTAGGTGATGTGTGATAAGTGAGGTGTGGAATTTTCTTCCAAATTTAAATGAAAATGTATCTGCCGAAAGCAGGTAACTCCACCAAAAGCGAATGTTAAAGCCGCCGAATGTTGAATATTTTGCCTTCTCCTCTTGGTTTAATGATTATGTGGGTTACCCCATTAATAATTTTGTTATCTTCTTTTCATTGAAATACCATACTGGTCACCAAGATTTCATCGACGTTGACTTTGTAGGCTAGGGATAAAATTATTATTTTACCCCATTAGTTGTCCCATATCTTTTACTTTTGAGCTAAAAGTTGAATATGAAGGATAAATGTCTTTGTCGGATAAGTGATTCGGCTCAAAGCTAAGGCATAAGAGATGGTACTTGTCGAGGAAGATAATCATGGGGAGAGTTTGAATAATCGACGTGTAAGGTTTTGTTAACCCTTGACCGTAAGTTTATGGAGTTTTGAACATTAATGTATAAAGCTGACTAAACTTTGATCCTTAGTCTTTTCAGAACATCATTGTGTAAGGCTGGCTAGACGTTGATATCGAGTCGTAGTTCAACGAAGTTAGATCTCGGATGCTAGTCATTGAGCTAAAAACATCAATGTGTAGAGCTCGTTAGACATTGGATGCAAGTCGTAGAGCTTGGAACATTAATGTGTAAAGCTCTCTATACTTTTGGTCATAAATAATTTGATTCTACTCGGGCCTTTTTCAACTGTCTTCATTTTATATATATATATATATATATTTTGGCGACAACTTTCCCTTTTTTTTCGACTTCGAAATCCGTCTAGGGCTTTTGTCCCTTCCCCTTCTTCATTTTCCTCAATATCCCATTCTCTTCTTCAAGTTTTCAAATGAATTTCCACGACTAGACCAGCTACACCTCGCACTATTACTCTTTTGTAGCACAATGTTTCTTACGGAAAGAAAAGTAAACCAAAATAATGTCGAACACTCCCTGTTTTTCATGTCCTCTATGTGCAGCTTGTGCTTATAGTCACATGAGATGTCCTCCATTTTGTGATTATGCTAAATTTTTTTTGAAATATGATTGATCGTCAAGATTTTCACACAATCTTCACTATTTTTGGGGTAAAGAATATTTTATCTTTTTTGCAAGATGTTATCGAACACCAATATCTTGAGACTCTCAATTCATATCTTTTTGAAGCTAAGGCGAGAATCGAAAATTCCACTAAAGGCTGTACTACTCTCTTTAATTCTCTTAAACATAAGGTAGAAGAATTGCAAACATGGGTAATGGCGTTAGAGGCTCGATTAGAAGGAGAATCTTCTTGCGTTAACCTATTCTTTTCCTTTGCTTCTTTTGGTGGTTCTTCAAGACTCTTATTGTCGACAGAAAATATTGCACCTGATATTGTTCTGACTGCCGTGAATCTTCCAGGACATGAGGTACTTACGACCGAAACGGATTTGTTGGCGTACCCTTACTCTAGAGGTTTTTTAGGACTTCTTATGTTGGTAAAAGATGTTGCACCTGATAACCTTCCGACTACCGTGAATCTTTCAGAACATGGGGCTCTTTTGGATTTGTTGACATATCCGACTCTGTCAGATTACCAAGCTGTTTTGGACGGTTTTTCATCTCAACCTTTTCAAGTCGGTTCTATTGCGAAGGTTGCCGAATCGTTGAGTCCCGACTGGACAGCTTTAGTAGATCTAGGACATAATTTTTCTGATTATCCTTATTCTGATCTCGATGATTTTTTGAATTTTAGTGCTAATGAACTTTAAATTCTTCAGCCTTTTTTGAGTGACTAGATAATGTGTGCATCTCTAATGAAGGCTTTGTAAAAGTGTTCCAGAGATATTCCACTTGTGATTGTTTAAAGTATGCTTTTTTTTAATTATTGTCTTTTGCTTTTGTTTAAGTTGTCATGCGAGATGTAATGAGCTCTGTCGATACTATAGTACCCCCACAATATAGAAAAAAGTAAAACAATACTAAACAAAATGACAAATATAACCCAAAATAGGTCTTAATCAAATTCTCAAGAGGTCATCGATATGTTTGGAGTTCAAACAATTGGTTGTTAATGGGTTTCTCAGTATGAACTGAGCTCTAGGCATTTTGATTAAGTTTAGAAGAGTACAAGAGATCTCAGAAGTCGCTTGGACTCCTTAATGTGTAAATTTGCTCATTAAGCTAAGTCGGTTACTACAACGACCTTTTTGATAGAGGAATTATTCAGTTCTCAGCAGGCCTGCATTAAGATACTTTTACGCCTGGTGACTGACTTATATGGTGATAGGAATTTTTTTGAAGTCCTTGGTGTCTTAAAAGGAAATTTTTTTTTGGCTAAGTCTTAAGTAGAGTCGTATCCCCTTCTGACTTAGGCAAATTTTAACAATTTTCTCATTTGTTACCAGACCTCTTTAGTTAGCAAACTTACCTCTTTGTGAGGGGTTTTTTTTACAGATTGTAATTTTCAGGGAATGAAGTGGCACATAAAATATTTTAAGGATAGTATCTCTTGAGGTGCTTTATGTTCCATGGTTGCATGAGCTCCATGCCATCCACAGTTCTCAAATAGTAAGTGCCAGGTCGGCTAACCATGGTGACCACATAGGGACATTCCCGCTTGGCAGCGAGCTTGCCATATTCAGAAATCTTTATTGCTAGGGTCATTTTCCGAAGTACTAAGTCACATACATTCAGACTTCTGCTTGACCCTTTTGTTATAACTCTTGATCATGCTTCTTTTATATGCCTCTTCTTTGATTCGAGCTTACTCTTTTTTTTTCTTCGAGGAGGTCTAAGTTAGCCAGTAGGTTTTCATCGTTACGAGCTAGGTTATGATGGTTGACCCTGTAAGTTGGCACTCTTATCTCCACTAAAATAACTGCTTTTTTTCATAGGTCAGGGAGAGAGAAGTTTCATTGGTTGGGCCCCTGATGGTGGTCTTATAGGCCCACAATACCGATAGGAGCTATTCAGACCAATTTTATTTGGCATTATTAAGTCTCTTCTTCAATAAGCTCAGTAAGGTTCTGTTGGTGACTTCCGCTTAGCCGTTGGCATGAGGGTGAATAGGTGAGCTGTAATGGTTCTCGATTCCATGCCCTTCGCAGAAATCTCTGAAGAGGTCGCAGTCAAACTATTTTTCGTTATCAGTGATCAGGACTTTTGAAAGACCAAAATGACAGATAATGTTTCTCCACATGAAATTTTGAAACTTCATGGTGGTGATCGTTGTCAGTGCCTCAGCCTCAGTCCATTTGATGAAATAATCGATGGTCACAACTGTGAAGTTGGTATGTTCTTTGCCCAAAGGAAAATGTCCTATTATGTCAATGCCCCATTGAGAGAAGGGACAAAGGCTGCTAATAGGGGTCATGAGCTCTGCTGGGAGCTATTGGAAGTTGGTGAACCGCTGGCACTTGTTATTTTTTCTTACCAGTTCCTTGGCATCTTCCAGGATAGTGGGCCAAAAATAGCACTGTCTGCCAATTTTGAGAGCTAGTGAGCGAGCTAATCGGCGCCTTCCACATAAACCTTCGTGAATCTCTAGCAGAACTGCTTGGGCTTGGTGAGGATGCAGGCAGAGTAAGAAATAGAGGACGTACCATCTCTTATACGGTGTTGCTTCGATGACCACATATCTGTTGGGCGTACCCTCTCTAGAAGTAGATAATTAACCAATCAATAATCGAATATTGGTGAATAAAAAATAAATATGGCGTAATGAAGAACATATGACATTTTTTGATAGGGTAGGTTCCTCCGGTAGAGCTTATGCTATTCTGGCAGTACATCCTTCTTTTGTGTGTGCTTGTTTTATATTAGCTCAAAGGCAATCAACTTGGATGATAATACAAACTACCGATTTCTCTCTCTACAACTTCACTAATTCTATTTATAAGTATAGAATTAATATTACAAATATTTCAATATGATAAATAATAAACTGTGTAGGAGAGATAGTGTATAAATGTTGTTGGTATTTTTTAAGGGTATGAAAAGAGAGAATGTATAAAAGAGTATACTGCTAATGGCTTTGTATTTCTTGATTGAGATTTCTTGGTGTTGAATAAATGAATGAGATGAGGTATTTATAGGTAAATGTAGAATGTAAAAGAGGTAAATTTAGTGAAAATGAGGGGCAAAAATATAATTTGGTAAAGGTTGGCAGAGGTAGGTAAGGTAAGGTATGTGAAGTGTGATAAATGAGGTGTGGTAGGTGGAGTGTGATAAGTGAGGTGTGGAATTTTCTTCCAAATTTAAATGAGAGTGTATCAGCCGAAAGCAGGTAACTCCACTAAAAGCGAATGTTAAAGCCGTCGAACGCCGAATATTTTGCCTTATCCTCTTGGTTTAATGATTATGTGGGCCAGTCCACTAATAATTATGTTATCTTCTTTTCATTCAAATATCATACTGGTCACCAAGATTTCATCGACGTTACTTTGTAGGCCAGGGATAAAATTATTATTTTACCCCATCAACTGTGAATGAAAATTGCAAATATGCTATAAAAGAGAGCACAAAGAACCTATCACTTTTTAGTATATGTTCAAGGGGTTTGTGCAATACGCTAACTCTTAAGACCAATTTGGCAAATCCTGCAATTGTTTCAAACATAAGGTTGCCAAATTAAACTATAACGGAATTCAAATACATAATAAATATCGTAACAGAAAAAAAATAACATAGCAAAAAAATTGAAACTCAAACCCTTAGACCTAATAATTCCTAGTATGTGAGAATGGAAGTAAAAATAATAAAAAGATGTTTTAATGTTACCTAAACTAAAAGGATATTTTAGTTTACCTCTATGCTTTGAACCTTCAACGTCATTGCACAGTAATTTATGTATGTTCATGTAATTTGGCTTGGCTTCTCAAATTGAACTCAACAAAAAAGAGAGAGTAAAAAGACGGAATTTAAGTCGTAAATGAAGGAAAAATGCGAAAAAGAAAAATATGTATGAGTGTATATATATACGAAGAATATCAATCAATTTAAGAATAATGGAAGGAAATATAGTGTATTTAATATAGTCCTAATCTAACTATTCTGGAAAGAGATTAGGCGAAAAGACGGAGAAGAAAAACTTTGTTCCATTGAATCTCATAAAAGAAAACATTGGTAAAATGAATACACTTGTAGTAAAACCCTAGCCCCTTTTATTTAATCGAAAAGCATAAAATAGCATAAAGAGGAGTCTTTATTGCAGCTATGTGACCCAAAACGAGAGACTTCTTCTGTAACACAATATAGTACAAAGAACTATGGTTCATAATTGAAAAAAAAAAAGAGGAACTAATTAACAGTAAATCATCACAATTATGCTTCTAATCTTATAAAAAATAAATTTCATTCATGTATATATATGCTTCAAATCTCATAAAAATTAATTTCAACTATAAACGTACATAAATAAATTAATAGAATGAAGAACAAAAAACCCAGCCTATATCCATGATGTTCAGAGAAGGTAATGGATAGTGAGGGTGGCAATGCCGTTGGTGATAATCGAGAGTAATGAAATCATTTGTACTGGCTACGATCATGAGTGAAGAGGAAGACAAAAGTCACTTTTAATAACAAAAAAACACCATTGAATATGAAAACCCTAAAGAGGAGCCTAAAATTAACCGAGGATATGATGCAAAGAGGCGTGAAAGGAAACTGCTGGGACACGTGGCTGAATGTAAATGCAACACTTAGCGAAATATGGTGAAATTCTTCCATTATTAATATTAGTTATAAGATAAGATAACATTGGGTTCCTATTTAAATTTTTTGTATTATAGAATGTTATAAAATTTAAATTCTTTTTTTTTGTTGGGGAGACTACAAAATTAATACTGCAAAAAGAGAATTTTGTTAATTCAAAATAATAATAATCCGGAGTGAAAAATAATAATGTCTAACTAGAAAATTATTTTTGTTTTAGTTACCACGTAAAACGGTTTTACTACAAATCCACTGCACATGAGGAACGAATGAAAATGATTTTAAACTTAAGTTGACAAATTTCTTAGATTGAATTGTGAATTAGGTCGTTCTCTTTAAGATGTTTTACGATTTTTTCCTCTTTGTACAAGCAATTCATCATATCACCTTACCCCAAGATAAAACAGTCTAAAAAATCATCTTCTATCTCGACTTTTTTTACAACGAAGAGAGGCCGATAACACACATAAAGGATCAATTACTTTGCTTGGAATACATATGTAAAATAAGGGATTCTTTAAAAGAGAAAATGTAGAGAAAACTCTTTTCACATATTAACTAAGTGTAGTGAACACGAATTTGTTTCTTATCTTTCATAATAGAATTAGAATGTTTGAGACTTATCTTCTCTTCAAAATCAAACTTTTTTCAAAAGTATACGGTGCTTATGGAACATTTTAAAGAGGGAAGGAAAGTGATTTTATAAGGAAGAAAGTATTGTAGGCATGTTTTTTCACTTCTCTTTCTATTTCTCAAACACACCAACATGTATCTAAGAAAGCATGTATCACCATAAACTTTTCATGGAAGTAATATCACCAACATATACCTAGAAAAGGGTGGTCTTAAATGCACCCGCATAATCCGTCTTCTCACCCCACTAAAAGTTAAAGTTACGTTAATCTTAACTTAAAAAATAGAGTAAAACCCATTCTTCTCACCCCGCTTTCTATACTTTGAAAAAATCGCTACTAATTTATCTTATCACCCATTTAAAGTTTTAAAAATTAAAAATTAATAAAAAATTACATTATTTCCAACAAGCAAACATCTATTATTTTCACTTAATTACATACATCTCATAAATTTATGCTTATAATAAGTATTCTCATAATTTTATATAGATTACTAGACTTTTATTTTTATTTGCACCGGCACAATAACATTTTCAATGATGTTTTTCTTAATTTATTCAATCCTTTTATTTGAGCATGCATGCAAACAAAATTCAATAAAACTCATGTTAAGTTATCTAATGTTAAAGTTAAAAAAAATATAGTGTTAACGCGTGTCTAATATGTCGTAAATATATATATTAAAAAATATGTATTGTATGTTGTATTTTTATTGTTTCAATATTTAATTTCTTAAAATTAATCGTAAAAAAATATTGAAAAAGGAAATAGTTTGGTGAGAAAATCTCTATCATTTTAATATTTTGTAAAGAAATTGTTTTCTTGAATCTCCGAAAAATTAAATATCATAGAAATCGAAAGTAACAAAATATGTTAATAAATGATTTATTTTTATGAAAACTATTTTATTTTTCCAATTAATTTTTTCCATTTTCACAAAAGATAACATATATTTTCAAACAACAAATTGATCTTTTAATATTTTTGAAGTAGTGAATTAAGTATTATATTTACTTATTTGATAAAGATAAAAATAAAATTTGTAAATAAATTTGAAATATGAATAATAAACATTTAAGAAAAGATTATATAAAATATCATATAATTACTAAAACTTATTTATGACAATTAATATTTTGTATCTTGGAGGTACTATTTAGATGAAATTTTTAATAAAATTTATTAAGAACAATGTAAATTTTATTATTATGTTTTATCTTAACGAAAAATTTAATATTATTTAATATTTTTACTTTTAGCGACAAAATTTTATCGTCCCTATATTATTTCAGTAACTCACCCCACTGCTGGGGTGAAGTGTAAGATTTTTTAAAGATTTAATGGGTGAGAAGAAAGTATTCTCACACTGGGGTGAGAAGACTGATTTTGTGGGTGCATTTAAGAACACTCCTAGAAAATACATTCACTCTACTAATCTCCAAAAAAAATACCAAAATGAATGAGTCATTTTTTTTGACAATAAATGAATGAGTCATTAGGATATTGGTCTTTTGTCAAAAAAAATTTCTTTTCAGGACATTGGTCACAAAATATAAATATTGTTTTATGGAGACAATAAGAAAATAATTAATATTTTGAAACTTTCAAATTAATTGTAGGAATAATAAAATAATAAATATTTTATTTTCTAAAATCTTCTATTATAATATATTTGTATTCTTTTAAAAATACACACAAGTTCTAGCATTTTCTAATAATATAAAAAAATTCTTTACTGTATGAGAGAGATTTACTAGAAATTGATCAATATGCATTGTATGACTCTTTTTCTAAAAGAAAAATTATGAAATAATAATTTTTTCTTTTTGTTTCAAAGTAATGATGTGATGGCTCTCTTTCTAGTTTTCCTTTGTCTTTGCTTAATTTTATGTTGTTTTCTTGAAGAAAGATATTGAGAGTGCAAGAGAGGATTGTAATGGGGATGCAGGCCTGATTTTGTGGGCTTTCTTTCTCAATAAAATAAAATCTAATCTTATCACAAGATTAATGGTTTAAGATATTTTTTCTCCCATTTTAATACATTTGATTTTTGTTATAAAAAGAATTCATCATTAAGACATTTAAAAAACAAAGAAAATAATAACATGTGTTTTAAGAGTATATGTTAAAATTATTATAAATAAATATAATAAAATTTTATATAAAAATTTGTATTATATTAAATGTATCTTAAAAATTATTTATTTTTTAAAAATAAATATTTAACATATACTTTTAAGACAGAAGTTAACGTGTCTCAAAAAACAACAGGGTCTAAATGCGTTTTGGGTCCCAAAATTATTGGGCGGTCAATGAGTTTTGGGACAAATCTAAATGCCGAAACATGTCGGAAGTATTTGAAAGTTGAAACAAAGTTGAGAGAGAATTTGATGAAATGAAGCGCACATTGACAGACACTGTGTCTAGAGCAGAACTTTGCTCGCAAGAGTAGAAGAAGAGTTCAGAAAAGAAAAGAAAAGAAAAGAAAAGAAAAAAATGGAAGCAATAAGAAAGCAAGCCACAAAGCTCAGAGAACAGGTCGCCAAACAGCAACAGGTACTTAACTTTAATTTCCCCTTTCTCTCTTTATTATATATATATATATATGGACTACGAAACCCTAGTCGATTGACTCATCATACATACCGAAGAGGGCAAAAAAAAAAACATCTGTTGTTAATTTGCACCCATTAATTTCATGATACCCTGGGAAAGATATTTGTAGATTCGATTCAGTTTTCCGAAACTTCTTACTTTTTTTCTTCATCGGTGATTATCTTTGTCTAAATAAATGCACCTCTTATTCTTAAGGACAACACTGTACTGTTGTCTAACATTTGGTAATAGCACAATGCTGGTAGTTATTCCACATGGTAATAGCACAATGTTATTCCCTTAATTTCCTCCATTACACTATACTGCTTCAATTTGACCACTGCTGTTTGTTTATAGTGTCTAAACAACTGTAGACTTGCTTGGTTCGGTTTGGTTCGAAAGTAAGCTTACGCAGTGGTTGGGACCCTGTAATCTCCACATTGGTTTTGGAATTGGTACTGTTTGTAGTGACTCGGTTCTAGGCCTCCAGGGTGAGGAATTGGCACCCACCATTTTGACTCAGTTTCGGCCATATCAGATTGGTTTCGGCCGATAGTTTGAACCATGCTTTGTAGGATCTACTTAATTCCTTGATATGAGATTATTGCATCTACGCTAATAACATCTTCGGGTACACATATTTCAATGCGATGCTGGTTTTATCTTTCACAATTGTAGATTAAGAATGAACTTCTATTTGAAGGGGGAAGAAAGGAGGGCTAATTAAGAACTAAATCAGTTTCTGGCCTTAGTGCAGTGGATACTTTTAATTTTGGACTTTGTTTATTCATTTTTCCCAGTACGTATTGTGTCTCATATATATATACACATTGGCGGGCCTGGGGGAAGAATGCAATTAGAAGCACATAAAGATGGGGATAGTATGAAGTACATGGTGGATGATATAAGATGTTTTTGGTCTTTGGAGTCGATATACTTTTTATTTTCAACAGGCCCGGTCATCTATACAAAGAATTTTACCTCATGAATTCGGTTTTGGTCCTTGGAGTTGACTTGCTAAAATTGCTTACCTTTTTTGTCCTTTTTCTGGGAATTATTATTACACTAGGCTGTCCTCAAGCAGTTTGCTGGTGGACTTGGAGGTTCGGATACTATTGTAAATGATGGAGGAGAACTACAGCAGCATCAAAAGCTTGAGAAACTTTACATATCAACACGTGCCGGAAAGGTTACCCAATGCTTTCTTGTTTGTCTCTACCTCATTGTTTCGCCATACTCAATCTTCCTCTTTCTTGATTACCAGCACTTCCAAAGGGACATTGTCAGAAGTGTAGAAGGATATATAATTACCGGATCCAAGCAAGTTGAAATAGGTGAGTTAGTGACCGTTGTCCTTTCTGGTAGTTAGTTTCATTTCTGTTAATACATATGTGCCTTTGCTACTACAGGGAGCAAGGCATCAGAAGATAGCCTGAAATATGGTACTGAAAACACTTGCACTAGTGGCAGTACATTATCCAAAGCTGCATTAAGTTATAGTAGAGCCCGTGGTCAAATAGAAAAGGAACGAGGGAATCTATTGAACACCCTTGGCACACAGGTTAGGACGGCTTTGTTTTAGGATTTAAGTTAAATTGTTGTGCTGTATTTTGCATGGACATGATCTATTAACTAATGACAATTGACAAACCGACAATAACATGATTTGTTCCATATATTTTTGTAAAAAATATGACATCAGAAATTTGTAACTTCCCATGCAATAGTTGCAAAACTTTAGCTGTTGGATAATCATCATCGAGGACTTTGCAAATCAGCATATGATAAATTGATAATGTTATTATTTATGTGCGAATTATTTTGCCCTGAAGTGCTAGATCAAGTTATCATTTGGTTCTGTTGATCCTACTTGTATATTCAGGACTTCTTTTGTATAGTGCTGATGTGGCATGTTGGTCTTGACAAATTCCTTCATTTTATCCTTTGCACCATCGCCAGCTAGTGTCAAATACCAATGTTTTAGGGTTTTTGTGGACATTATTCACAAAATATCCGAACACTATCATGGTAGTGGGTATAAAATTGGTTTTTGAATGCCATTGACAATGAGGAGATGCAAGCTAAACTATAGTATCATCACATGAATTTCAATTCTTGTCACTTCAGACACATGAAGTACACATGAATTTCATTATCTTTTGACTTTAGGTTGCCGAGCCGTTAAGAGCAATGGTAATGGGAGCTCCTTTGGAAGATGCTCGCCAGCTAACTCAACGCTATGATAGAGTGAGACAGGAAACTGAAGCTCAGGTAACTTAATTCGACACATGTACAATATCTGTTTATTCCACTTTCTGTTTCCCATCAAAGTTTTGACATAATTACTCTTTCCACTGGAGGTGATTTATGAAAAAGATGTTGATGGTGTCAAAATTTAGAACAGATAATTGACGACCGACCAATCAATGAAAAATGATGAATTAGAGGTTTAATATTGGATGGTAACTGTGAACAGTGATTGTGAACAGTACCACCGTATATGTGAACAGTGGTTGTGAACAGTACCACTGTATATGTGAACAGTGACTGCGAACAGTACCACCGTATATGTGAACAGTGACTGTGAACAGTAGTTATGAACAGTAAATGTGAACAGTACCACCGTATATATGAACAGTGAGTGTGAACAGTACCGGCAGAAACTGATTAAAAATGAAGGTGAACACGAGACATTTTTGTTAAGGTAGGTTCCCCCGGTAGCGCTTATGCTAGTCCGGCAGTACGTTCTCCTTTTGTGTGTGCTTGCTTTGTATTAGCTCAAAGGCAATCAATTTGGATGATAATACAAGCTACCAATCTCTCTCTCTTTCTATAATTTCCTTAATTCTATTTATAAGTATAGAATTAGGATTACAAATATTTCAACAGAATAAATAATAAACTGTGTAGGAGAAAGAGCGTATAAGGATTGGTATTTTTTTGGGGTATGAAAAGAGAGAGTATAAGACCCTCAAAAATTGGCTTGTATTTAGGAAAGATGGATGGATATTGGGAGAGGAGGAAGAGATGTTTTTTGGTATGTTTTGAATAAATGAATGAGGGGGGTATTTATAGGTAAATGTAGAAGGGCAAAAACGTAAATTTGGTAATGTATATGATGTGTATGCTTAGGTCACATGTATTCTAGAATGTATATGATGTGTATGTTTAGGTCACATGTATTCTAGAATATACATGATGTGTATGCTTAGGTCACATAGGTAAAAATAGTATTTTACTGGAGGTAAAAAATGGTATTTTACTGGAGGTAAAAGTGTTGAATTACCTTTGTATGCCAATGATAAAATTAGTATTTAACCCCATCAATTGCCCCCTATCCTTATCATTTAGCTCGGATGAGCTGATTGGTGAGGATATCCTTCAACCCGAGAGCTAGTAATAGCTTTGAGCTTTGAAGTTCGTCATGTCTTAAGCCCGAATCTTTCGTAGGTGAACAAGGTCGACAATTCGATGCCTGCAAGAGGTCTTTTGCCTGTGTTAGGTCTTTCGCCTGTGTTAGAGGTCTTTTGCCTTTTTTAGAGGTCTTTCGCCTGTGTTAGAGGTCTTTTGCTTTTTTTAGAGGTCTTTCGCCTGTGTTAAAGGTCTTTTGCCTTTGAGAGGTCTTTCGCCTGTGTTAGAGGTCTTTTGCCTTTTTTAGAGGTCTTTCGCCTGTGTTAGAGGTCTTTTGCCTGTGTTAGAGGTCTTTTGCCTTTGAGAGGTCTTTCGCCTGTGTTAGAGGTCTTTTGCCTTTTTAGAGGTCTTTCGCTTGTGTTAGAGGTCTTTCGCCTGTGTTAGAGGTCTTTTGCCTTTTTTAGAGGTCTTTCGCCTGTGTTAGAGGTCTTTTGCCTTTTTTAGAGGTCTTTTGCCTGTGTTAGAGGTTTTTTGCCTTTGAGAGGTCTTTCGCCTGTGTTAGAGGTCTTTTGCCTTTTTTAGAGGTCTTTCGCCTGTGTTAGAGGTCTTTTTTTTTATATGTACTGTCGGAACTGACCTCGCTGAATAAGCTTTTCAATTTCTTCCTTGAGCTTCTAGCAATTATTAGTCTCGTGGCTGTGGTCCTTGTGATACCGGCAGTACTGGGTAGAGTCCCTCTTCTTCTCTAGAGTGCTCATCTTCCTAGGCTTAGGCACTTCTCCTGGTTCTGATTGGGCATAGACCTCGCTCAGTGGAGCTGTAAAGGGAGTGAACTTCCGGTGAGCTTTGTCCTCGCTAGATCTGAACTTTTCGGTATTCTTTTTGATCTTCTTGTTCTCCCTCTCATGACTAGAAGAAGGGCTATGTTCCCCCTGGGGCTTGGAAGGGGGCCAGAGAGCAGAAAATCCTGACATGTTGCGTCCTTGGAGTGTCTCTTCCACCCCAATCTGTTTGTTGACCTCGTCCAGGAGCTCAGACATAGTCTTTGGAGCCATTCTAGCTAAGGTCATTAAGTAGTAGGGGGAGCTTACTTTGTTCATAAATGCGGCTACGGCTACACCTTCATTGAGATCATCAATCATGAGGCTTTCCTGGTTGAACCGGCAAGCGTACTCTTTTAAGCCTTCGTTTGAACTTTGTTTGATTGTGAAGAGGTGGGTGGAAGGCTTAGACTGCTTTCTAGTCCCTAGGAAGTGAGTTACGAACTTCGTACCAAGCTCGTTCGAGCTTTGAATCGAGCCTGGGGATAGGCTGTTGCACCACATCCGAGCTGCCTCCTTGAGGGTTGTGACAAAAGCCCTGCATATGATACCATCTGGGACACTCTGGAGTCCTATTATATTTCTAAATTGCTGCCAATGGTCCACTGGATCGGTTGAGCCATCATATGACTCTAGAGCAGGTAGTTTGAATCTGTTTGAGACTGCACATGTCTGGATGTGCGTTGCAAATGGGGATTCAGAATTCCTTACCAGAGTTGCTGCTGAGCTCCCTCCAACGTGGCCTATGGTTTTCATCATTTCGGCCAGCTGGACTTTCATTTCTGATCTGAGCCTCTCCTCTACTTCTTCAACAGAGCTCTTGTTCGAGATCCTATCGAACACAGACCCTCGAGGTCTGGCATTGGTCTCCAGAACTGGTGGAATAGGGGGGCGACCTCCTCTGCTCACACTTTGTCTTTGAGCATCTCCTTCGGAGCGTTTTTCTCGAACAACATTAACTTGTGGATTTCTTTTTGGAGATGGTGGGGGAGCTGTAACAAAGAACTCATCATAAGAATCTCCTTGTTCAGAACTGGATTGGTCGGCATCAGACCCACTGGGCCTGTTTCGATTCCTCCTATACCTCCGGCGGCGTTCTCTCAGCCTTTTAATGGCTGGGATTCGCGTAGGGGATAGAGGAGCCGGTGCAGAAACAGGGGTCGGAGGCGATCCATCTCTTGAACTGTACGAAGGGGATTTTCTTTGAGCCATCAATCTGTCAATCCGGACCTGGAGAGCAGTTTGTTGAGCCATTAAGGCTATCAGGGGGTCTGTTTGGGTGGTGTCTCCTGACTGGGACATGGTGAATGTATGGTTTTTGGCTTTTTTTAGAAGCGTGTGACTTTAAAGAAATGTCTTTCCCACAGACGGCGCCAAACTGATGGTGTCAAAATCTAGAACAGATAATTGACGACCGACCAATCAATGAAAAATGGTGAATTAGAGGTTTAATAATGGATGGTAACTGTGAACAGTGATTGTGAACAGTACCACCGTATATGTGAACAGTGGTTGTGAACAGTACCACTGTATATGTGAACAGTGACTGCGAACAGTACCACCGTATATGTGAACAGTAGTTATGAACAGTAATGTGAACAGTACCACCGTATATATGAACAGTGAGTGTGAACAGTACCGGCAGAAACTGATTAAAAATGAAGGTGAACACGAGACATTTTTGTTAAGGTAGGTTCCCCCGGTAGCGCTTATGCTAGTCCGGGAGTACGTCCTCCTTTTGTGTGTGCTTGCTTTGTATTAGCTCAAAGGCAATCAATTTGGATAATAATACAAGCTACCAATCTCTCTCTCTTTCTATAATTTCCTTAATTCTATTTATAAGTATAGAATTAGGATTACAAATATTTCAACAGAATAAATAATAAACTGTGTAGGAGAGAGAGCGTATAAGAATTGGTATTTTTTTGGGGTATGAAAAGAGAGAGTATAAGACCCTCAAAAATTGGCTTGTATTTAGGAAAGATGGATGGATATTGGGAGAGGAGGAAGAGATGTTTTTTGGTATGTTTTGAATGAATGAATGAGGGGGGTATTTATAGGTAAATGTAGAAGGGCAAAAAGGTAAATTTGGTAATGTATATGATGTGTATGCTTAGGTCACATGTATTCTAGAATGTATATGATGTGTATGCTTAGGTCACATGTATTCTAGAATGTACATGATGTGTATGCTTAGGTCACATAGGTAAAAATAGTATTTTACTGGAGGTAAAAAATGGTATTTTACTGGAGGTAAAAGTGTTGAATTACCTTTGTATGCCAATGATAAAATTAGTATTTAACCCCATCAGATGTGATACTTAGATTGAGTTCAATTATTTGAAATGGTGAAACCTGTATTCTACAAACTTATATTTATTATGTTCGAATTTGGTTGATCCAGGCTATTGAAGTTTCCAGGCAGCAGGCCAAAGTGAGGGAATCAAATGGTAATCCCGGTTTTACATTGAAGCTGGAAGCTGCTGAAGCCAAGCTTCAGGAGCTTAAGTCAAACATGTCTAGATTGGGCAAAGAAGCTGCAGCAGCAATGGCTGCTGTAGAAGGTCAGCAGCAGAGGTTGACACTCCAGCGGCTTATAGCCCTGGTAATTTATTCTGCTTACCTCTCTTTCTATTAGAATTATCTTGGGGATCATATTCGGACAGGTTTCATTAATGTTACGTAATTGGTTCTCTATTAAAGGTTGAGGCTGAGCACAATTATCACCGGAAAGTTCTTCATATACTTGATCAGGTTGAAAGTGAGGTCTGTGTTAATGTTGGGCATTTCTTATTTATGGAGAGTGGTATCTTTCTTGTTTCATTTCAATTTGATTTATACTTGTATTTGACAGTGGTGCTGATTTTTGTTTTGTTTTGTTTAGGCAATTGATGTTATTTGTGTTATTGATAGATGTTCTCAGAGCGCCAAAGAATAGAAGCTTCTCCTAGTGCAGCAGCTGATAACACTATGCCGTCCTCCTCATACAATGAAGAGGTTGGTGGCGTATTTACTTCTCGAACGTATGGCGGGTCAGCAGATGATATGGACTATTTCTTAGGAGAGGTAACCACTATTCTGTTTTCTGCTTTTTATTGATTTGATCTGTTTCACTATTTGAACTTCAATTTCTAAATTGTTTATTTTGCCTTAATATAGGTTGTGCATTCTTATCAAGCCGAGTCTGATGTGGAGTTGACCTTATCAGTTGGTGACTATGTTGTTGTCCGAAAGGTTCTCATCTTTCTTCACTGTCTTTTTATATTTATTTGTGCTGTACTTGTTGGCAGATCTAGTATTTTCTATAGTAATTTTCCTTTGTTCTTTTGTTTATTTCCCACATTTCAAAGGTGATTGCTGGATACAAGTGCATTTTTTCTGGTTTACATGTTTACCATCTCCTAGTATGATATCAAGAAATTTGTAACTTTGACCCGTTGCTCTTTCCTGGAGTAGAATCTCGGAATGATTTATTTTTGTTGATCTCTATTTTTAACTGATATTCATAACTGTTGAAATCTTAATTAGTTGTTTCTCTATGTTTGCTGCACTCGTGAAACTTTAGGTGCAAAAATTGATGTTTTGGTGCTTTTGTTGCATTTTTTGCACTATGTTAACATTGTTATGATTTGTTATCACTAATATGAGCTGTTCGTATTTTTTTTTCCAAGGTGTCAAACAATGGCTGGGCGGAAGGTGAATGCCAGGGGAAAGCAGGTTGGTTCCCTTTTGGGTATGTAGAAAAACGAGAGCGTATTCTTGCGAGCAAGGTGGCTGAAGTTTTTTAAGTACATTTTTTTCCCAGCATATTACATGTTACATTCGAACAGTTAGTGTGCACAAACCTGTATTTGGATGTTAGCTGAAAATTCTTGCATTTCATATTATGTAATACCTTTTTTAAGCAAATCTTCATGGACTAACTTAAATGGCCAAATTTCTAACCCGAAGAATGCGCAAGAAGATGCATTGGTATATTTAGAACACTAATGAATACATTTTGACTCATCATTTTGGGAGTGAAACTAGGGAATAAATTAGTTTATGTAGCATGCCTTTGACTATATACCCCCTGCCACCCCCTGTCAAGGAATGGTTGGTTGGTTTTGCTGAAAAAGAAAATTAATGGTTGGTTCGTCAACCCTATAAGTTGTTGAATTAGATTTCAAACTACATTTTTTTGCCCCACTTTCTGTCCAAATAATTTATTTTATTGTGGCATAAACTATATGAAAATCTTTTTCTAGAAATTATTTGTTTGTGGAATTGTTGTGACAGGCCCAAGCTTGTGTGTTTTAGCATATATTTGACACCGCACGGATAATTCACCAAATCAAGAAGCTCTTAGAGTTTTCGTGCTGTTTGAATGACCGGTCCAGATCTATCATCACCTCAAATTTATGAAGATATTTTTCTGTCTTTTATTCTCTCCTTTCTCAAATCTCAACTCCTGGTGCTGCTACTCTTCAACTCCATACTAATATAACTGGGCATTCTCATTCCAATTCCAATCATCATCGTCGCTGCTTTTAAGGGATACCTTCCTCTCCAGTTCACCACCTCCCAGATGTATGGAAATGTTTTTGGGGTCTTGTGTTGATTGTCCTCTAAATGTAAATTTTCTTCTTTTGTATGTAAAAAATAATAAATAAATCAAGAGTAAACTACTCTAATGGCCCTTTAACTATTGACCTAGTTTCACTTTGGCCACTAAACTAAAAAACACGTCACTTTGGCCTTTGAATTATTAGCGAGTGTCACTTTGGCTCTTCTGTCCACATTTTTCGTTAATTTGGATGAAAATAAGGAGTATTTTTGTCATTTCAATTATTTTTTTTAAAAAAATAAATTTAATTATAATTTTTTATTAAAAATTATAAAAAAAACAAAATAAAAAAAGGAAAAGAAGAAAGAAAGGGAAACACACACACACACACACATATATATATATATATGTCCACCTCCTCCATCTCAAGAATAGAGGAAATATGGAACACCCATTTCCGTCCATCTCCGGCCACCTCCTACCTCCCTACACCACCACGACCACGACCACCACCATCATCATCCTTCTACACATAAACTCCCAAAATTCTAGAGAGAGAAAACTCAACCTAAATCAAACCCCCTCCCCCCAACCCAAACAAACAATCTATGTTTATAAAAAAAAAAAGAAGGCAAAAACGCAGATATATATATATATGTCCACCTCCTCTATCTCAAGAACAAAGGACAAATTAAGAAAAGAGGAAAAATGAAACACCCATTTCCGTCCACCTCCCTACCTCCCCACACCACCACGACCACCACTACCATCATCATCATCCTTCTACACACAAACCCCCAAATTTCTAGAGAGAGAAAACTCAAATTAAATCAAACCCCATCCCCCCCAACTCAAACAAACAATCTGTGTTTAAAAAAAAAAGAGCGAAAAACGCATATATATATATATATGTCCACCTCCTCCATCTCAAGAACAAAGGAAAACTTAAAATCAAACATCCTTCCCCCACCCCCCCAACCCAAACAAACAATTCGTGCAATATAATTTCCAAAATAGAAAACTCACACCATTTCCCCCCTCCCTCTCTCCGAAAATGGAGGAGGTGGCCGGAGATGGGTTTCTCCATCTCCCCCCCCTCTCTCTCTCTTTTGTTTTCTTTCTATTTTTTATTTTTCGTCTCTTTCTCTCTTTTCTTTCTTTATTTTGTTTTTTTAAAAAATCTAGTTAAATTTATTTTTTTAAAAAAAATAATTAAAATAACAAAAATGCCTTTTATTTCCGTCCAAATTAACGAAAAATATGGACGGAAGGGCCAAAGTGACACTCGCTAATAGTTCAAGGGCCAAAGTGACGCATTTTTTAGTTTAGTGGCCAAAGTGACACTAGGTCAATAGTTGAAGGGGCATTAGGGTAGTTTACTCATAAATCAATCAATTTGCGGGAGGCTTCATGAAGTGCTTCAAAGGATATCTATCTATCTATCTTATGAGGACATCTATCTATATTCTGAAGATATCTATCTTATGAGGACATCGCAGCCGTTGACGTTGTCCTAGAATTTTTAATAGGCCTTTTTGAGAAGAATAGTCCTATCTCATTCCCTTATAGGGTCAAGAATGGCGGGAAGTTACTTGCCCTATTAGGAACAACTAGACATCCTATAGGAATAGCATTTAGCCTTCATGGAATAAATTGTTATTATGTTCCACACATAAACGCTTATTCCAAGCACAACATAAGAGCCATTTTCATAGAAAGAATTCCAAGCACAACATAAGAGCCATTTTCATGATCTTTCTATGATTACAGATCAAGATGAATTTATATCCATACACTAGTATTTATTTAGATGTCTATATTTTGACTTGAATTTGAACTCATTAGATTCCATAATAGGTTCGTTCACATAATATCTTAAATGAGAGACAAAAAAAGTAATTACACGATCACTCGAAAAAAAGAAAATTTTGATTTTGGTCCAACTATATTCTAAAACTAGTCAATTTTGTTACCTTTTGGCGAAGTAAGTTAAGCCTTGAATAGGTCATATATCAATTCTCTTTCTCGAAAAAAGAGTAGAGAAAAATGAGGATGATAATTTTGTATATTTACGTATTTGTTTCCATTGTCTTTTTCCTCTCTTTTCACTGTCAAAATCTCACCATAGACGCTACACGTTCCACTCATGCACCAAAGAAACATTTTAAGGTAATTTAGGGTTCGGATCTTAGTAACCAAGTTATTGAGCAGGTATGAGGGCGGGAGGAGTTAGAAATATTGAATGGTGAGATATGCTGTTAACTTTCAGCAAAGGAACAATATTTTCCATGGTTATAACAGTAGTTGGTGTTTAAGTAGATGAATATTGATTCCAAATGGCCGAAGTTCAAGTCTCTCACCCACGCCTCATTTCTTTAAACACCTAACCAAATTTGTGCGTGCACTCATTTCGATTACAAGACCCTATTTTGATTCAAGCTAGCAATTAAATGCCTTTATCCCTCAATGTTGTCTTCCCCTTCCAGAATAGGAATTTGCTGTATTCCACAAAACTGGACCCATCTAATTGGTCAGTCTGTCCTCATTTCAAATCTATCCATCTCCATCTTCCTCTATTTACTGCCACGGTCCCAGTATAGACAATACTCATTCCACACTCACACCACATCAAACCAATAATGAAAAAGACTTGTGCCTTTTGTAGCCCTCGCAGTAGATAGTGTTGGGTCTGTGTGGTATATCATTTGAATTGTGTCAAGATCAGCTTGAACCCCAACCGATCCGTCGATGGTGATGACTAAATCAATAACCGGTACGGTTTTGTGCATTTTAAATAACGCTTTAACACTCTCTATCAATTGAATAACTCTCTCTGTTGACACACCTCCCCATTATTTCTTCTACCCATCTTCTTCTGATATTTTTTTCCTTTATCTTTTTTTTTCCTCTCCTTTACTTTTTCTTCTTCTACACATTCAAGGAAGGAAGGATTGAAGTAGCATAATCTCTGAAGCCTAGTACAGGTGAAAGATCTAAAGCGGCCCTATGAATGTGGTTTAAGAAAAACTTTTTTCTCTATCATCATTCTCGCCTTGTCCTTGATACAAAATATCTAATCAAAAGTTCCAAATCGAGAAAAAAAAACTTAACGAAAATAATGTATAGATAGAAGGAAAAAGAAGTTAGTAAAGTGTGAAGACATCTTATTCGCTGTTCTTTTTCATCGTCTTCTATACACCTTGTACTCTCTCCGATCTCAAATTAACATATATTTTTCGTCCTGAATGAAGATATACTCGGTTCCTAGGTATTGGAAAGTCTTCCTTATTTATGATAAGGAAATCTTGTACAGCTGTACAAGGCTGTGATAATGTATAGTTGTTAATATTTAGGAGATTTTGTTAGTTGTCAATCTTCCTTATTTCTAGTGATTTGATTTAGAATACTTTCCTAATTGAATAAGTTCATGCTGTATATATATTAAGGGTGTAAACGGATGGGATATGGATCGGATATCACAATATCCATAATCCTTATCTTGTTATAAACAGGCTATCCAAATCCTTATCCGTATTCCTTCGAATAGTAGGTTTAACTATTCTTATCCTTATCCTATCGGATTCCTCGGATTCGGATAATTACCCTATCCATTTTTTTATATAACTATAAATATGTTTTTAAATAATAGAATTCTACATTTGCGTTCACTTTTGAATGAGGGAAAAAGTCAAAAAAGGTCAATTTCAGATCGTTAGTCTTTTTTACATGAAATTCTCGGCCGCTCAAGAGATTAACTATCTCTCTTTATAGAGCAGAGATTCCACATGGAATGTCGGTAATTTGGAGAATACAGTTGGCACTAGGTAAACATAATATCAAATTAGTCAGCGCGTCTTTCCTGAACGAGTATGCTATATTTTTTCTCTCTTATTGTGCTTCCACTTCCATGTTTTGTTAGTGCAAAAATTTAAAGCAAACTTAAAAATATATTTAACTATTTGATTTATTAATTAAGATGAAATCTTTTACAAGTTATAACTCAAGAAGTAAAATAAAGTATTTCAAAACTTGTTAAAATAAAAGGCTACATTTTATAGTAAATTTTGACCTGATATAATCCAATAAGATTCCTATTAGACTATAAGATGCATCATATAAATGCAAATAATAAATCCAAATTGAAAATAATTACCATTTATATAACTTTTCATCATGGAAATCACACAAATATATATATATATATATATTGTAAACACAACTTAGGTCTTTCTTTTTCTTTTTTATTATTTTCTAAGCTTTTTTTTTTGGTTTAGTTTAAAATACTTTAGTGAATTGGGGCAGGTAATGAATACCAAACTAAACATAACTGATTTTTGTAAGGGTAAAAGAATATATTTGTATATATACATAACATATAATAAATTATAGCGGATACAGATATCCAGTAAAATGGATATCCGCATATATGGATAACCCACCTCGAATACGGATTATCCAGGTCGAATATTATCATTATCCATATCTTTATCCATTTCCTCAGATATTTAAAAACACTATCTAAATCCTCTTTTTCGAATATCCATTTGGATATATATCCACAAAATTCGAATTTGAATATGAATCGGATTAGGATTTTCGAACATCCATTTACACCCCTAATATATATACACCTGTTTTGTACCTTTGAATGATAAGTCAATAATATTGAAATTTTCCCTAAATTTGACATGGTATCAGAGGCGGAGGTTCTCTGAGAATTAATTCTGTTTTTCAATTCTCTTTGTTTGATTCCACTAATTCGATTGGCCTATGTTGCCCTAAAAATTTCAAAAATTTCAAAAATTCCAAGATATCAGTAATTGCCGAAGTCACCAATGTCAATGAGACAGGCATGTTTGAACAAATACCGCACCACTCTGCAGGTAATCTCCCCAATATCCAAGCTGCCTATAGATTGAATGGAAAGAATTATCTAAAATGGTCCCAACTGGTCCGTACGTTTCTGAAAGGGAAAAGCTTGTCAAACCATCTGAATGGTGTGGGACCGAGCAAAGATGATCCTAAATTCGAAGCCTGGGATAATGAAGATTCTACAGTGTTGTCCTGGTTGTGGAACAACATGGAGACAACAATTAACGATACTTGTATGTTTCTCGATACAGCCAAAAAAGTCTGGGACTCTTTTTGTGAAACGTACTCGAAGGTGAATGATGTTGCACAGATTTATGAAATCAAAACGAAGATGGCAGGTGCAAAACAAGGTAATCAATCTGTCATCGAGTACACAAATTATTTAAAGGGGTTAGGCAAGAGATGGATCTCTTTCAAAAGATCCAAATGAAGTGCAGTGAGGATGCAATTCTCTTGAAACGATTTGTTGAGAAAGAAAGAATTTATGATTTTCTGGTCGGGTTGAATATGGAATTTGATGTTGTTCGGGTGCAGATATTAGGGAAAGGAGATCTCCCTTCATTGAATGAGGCTATTGCACTTATAAGGGCTGAAGAAGGCAGACGTGGAGTTATGATTGAGATTCCAGCGATTGAGAGCTCAGCATTGGTAATAAAAAATGTAAATCTAAAGATGGCAAAACCTAATCAGCAGCCTAGTAGGGAAAATAACCACTCAGACATGTTCAAAGCCATGGATAAAGATTCTCTTTAGTGCACATACTGTAAGAAATCCAAACATACTAAGGACACGTGTTAGAAACTACATGGACGGCCACATCAACAACAAAGCAACATAAATTGGTCTGTTAGAGGAAACTCATGAAAGGGCCAGGCAAATGTGACTCAAACGCGACCGGATAACGAGGGAAATTCCCAAGAGACGGCTGTATTCAACAAGGAGGAAGTAGGAAAATTGAAAAGATTCTTGGGTACGTTAGAGAAGCATGAGGTTACTAGTACTTGCTCCTTGGCACTCTCAGGTAAAACTCTTTTTCATGCATTGAATGCCTCAGGAAATGCACTCCTAGACCACCTTAGCTCCTGGATCATTGATTTAGGGGCCACTGACCATATGACCCACTGCTCCAAAAAATTCATTTCCTATACCCCAAGCCCTAGTAACTAGAAAATTATCATAGCTAATGGAACTTCATTAACCGTAACTGGCCAAGGTGATATTAGTATTAACAACCATATCACACTAAGAAATGTTCTTCATGTGCCTAAATTACATTCCAATATTTTGTCAATACAGAAACTTACAAAAGATTTGAATTATCATGTGGTTTTTTATCCTTTACATTGTGTATTTAAGGACCAGAAAAAGGGGAGGATGATTAGACATGCTAGGGAGAAAGATGGACTTTACTACCTTGAGGAACCAAGTGGACAAAGCAAAACTAGAAATAATTTTCCTTTATCATTACTTTCTGAGTCTATCTTGACAAATAAAGACCAGATATAGCTTTATCACTGTCGTCTTAGTCATCTTTCGTTTAGCATCCTTAAAGTTATGTTTCCCTTATTGTTCAAAGAAACAAGTGTTGAAGTTTTTTGTTGTACTGTTTTTGAATTGTCAAAACACAAACGTAGCTCGTTTCAAGTTAGTAATAAAAGTCCACTGTTCTTTTTTTTTCTCTAATCCATAGTGACATTTGGGGTCTATCAACAATTTAAATATTTCTGGAGCCCGTTGGTTTGTCTCATTTATTGATGACTGTACTCGTGTGACTTGGATTTATTTGCTAAAAAATAAGTCAAATGTGAGTTCAGTATTTTCTGTCTTTTTTAGTATGGTCAAAAATCAATTCGGTGCTAACATAAAAAAATTTCGGTCAAATAATGCTAAGGACTACTTTAATAAATATTTATCTTCATTCTTTCAAAAAGAAGGCATTATTCATGAATCGTCCTGTGTTAACACACCCCAACAAAATAGGATTGCAGAGAGGAAAATGGTCATATTCTAGCAGCCACTAGAGCCTTATTTTTTCAGAAATATCTCCCGAAAAATTACTGGGGAGAGGCTGTTTTAACTGCTACTCATATCATAAACAGGTTGCCCTCTCATGTGCTTAATTTTAAGAGTCCCGTGCAATTATTGTCAACATTCTTCCCAGATTTCAATATGTCAAACAACCTTGTTCCAAGAATTTTTGGTTGTGTGGCGTTTGTACATGTTCATTCCCAAAGCAGGGGGAAATTGGATCTGAGAGCTGTTCGGTGTGTTTTTGTGGGATATTCTTTTACTCAAAAGGATTATAAATGTTATCATCCTTCCACAAGAAAATTATGTGTCTGCAAATGTCACTTTCTCTGAAAAGGATAATTTCTTCAATACTCCTCATCTTCAGGGGAAGAAACAATTTATGGAAGATAAGGAGAGGAATTTATTCTTACTTGATCTTTCTTTGTCCCCTTCTTCCCTTGAGTGAAATACCTTGACAAATCCGCCTCCTAATACTTCTGTTGAGTCAATCCCTGTCACAATCGAATCTGAGTTTGAACCCATTCCACCCATGTCTATGTCTGCTCCTGATGAAAAAGTAAGGACTAAGGAACAAGAAGTTCAAAATTCTAGTTTTCCACTGCAAGTTTACTCAAGAAGGAAAGCTCCCACCATTCAACCTATGCATGATCCAGAATTTGAACCTATGACTGGTAATAGGGTATCTAACTCTCCCATTGTTCCTAATTCTACCATCATTACTTCCAGTCCCGAAATTTCTCAAAACCCCGTCCTTATTATAAATGACCATGATATGCCCATAGCTATTAGAAAAGGGAAAGTGACATGTACACAACATCCAATAAATCTATTTATGTCCTATGATAAATTATCCTCAACTTATAAAGCCTTTCTTACACGCCTAAACACTGTGTCTATACCTAAAACATTACTTGAGGCACTTGGTCATAAAAAATGGATGGAAGCTATGAGAGCAGAGATGGAAGCACTAGAGAAAATGCAACATAGGACTTGGTAGAGTTACCAAAGGGAAAGATTACATTGGGTTGTAAATGGGTTTTTATTGTCAAATACAGGGCGAATGGATCACTTAAAAGGTATAAGGCAAGACTAGTGGCCAAGGACTATACCCAAACTTACGGGATTGATTATCTCAAGACTTTTACTCTTGTTGCAAAAATGAATACAGTTCGACTGTTATTGTCATTGGCTGGTAATCTCGAGTGGAGTTTGCAGCAATTTGATGTCAATAATGCCTTTTTACATGGAAACCTTGAAGAAGATATATATATATATGGAAATTCCTCCAGGTTTCAGTTCTCAAGTGGAAAGTAAAAAAGTATGAAAGTTAAAGAAGGCTTTATACTACTTAAAACAATCACCCCAGGCGTGGTTTGGCAGATTTACTAAGGTTATGCTCTCTATGGGATGCAAGCAAAGTCAAGGCGACCATACTCTATTTGTCATGCACTCGAGGATAGGGAAAGTGACAGCTTTACTCGTATATGTTGACGACATTATTATAACAAGTGATGATAAAAAAGGGAGAGAGGAACTTAAAAGGTGTCTTGTGAAAGAATTTGAAATCAAAGATCTTGGCAGGTGGAGGTACTTCCTCGGCATAGAAGTGGCTTATTCTCGACATGGAATTTTCATATCTTAGCAAAAATATGTGCTGGATTTGTTAAAAGAAACAGGCAAATTAGGGTGTAAACCAGTTAAAACACCAATTGAACAGAATCATAAACTCGGGGAGGCATTAGAAGGTGCGATGGTTGACAAAGGTCTCTATCAGAGGCTAGTAGGAAGACTCATTTACTTGTCTCACACTAGGCCCGACATAGCCTATACAGTTGGCGTTGTGAGTCAATTCATGCATGATCCGAAAGAAATCCATCTCCAGGCAGTGTATTGGATTTTACAGTATCTGAAAGGAACTCTGGGTAAGGGCATTCTATTCAGAAAAAGGGAGAAGATGAATATTGAAGCCTACACTGATGCAGATTACGCTGGGTCTGTAGTAGACATGAGATCAACATCAAGTTATTGCATATATTTGGGTGGTAACCTGGTGACATAGAGGAGAAAAAAAAGCATGTTGTGGCCCAGTCAAGTGCAGAAGCAGAGTTTCGATCAATGGCACTTGGAATTTGTGAATTATTGTGGCTGAAAATAATACTGGCATATTTGAAGATTGAGTGGGAATCACCTATGAGACTTTATTGTGATAATAAGTCTACTATCAACATTGCACACAACCCAGTACAACATGATCGCACTAAACATATTGAAGTAGATAGACACTTTATAAAGGAGAAATTGGATAGTGGAATGATCTGCACCCCATTTATATCCACTGGTGGACATCTTGCTTATATTCTTACAAAAGGTCTATCTAGTGCAGCATTTCGGATGATAGTTACCAAGCTAGGAATGGAAGACATCCATTCATCAGCTTGAGAGGGAGTGTTGGAAAGTCATCCTTATTTATGATAAGGAAATCTTGTACAGCTATACAAGGCTGTGATAATGTATAGCTGTTAATATTTGGGAGATTTTGTTAGTTTTCAATCTTCCTAATTTCTAGTGATTTGATTTAGAATACTTTCCTAGTTGAATAAGTTCCTGCTGTATTTATATACATCTGTTTTGTACCTTTGAATGATAAGTCAATAATATTGAAATTCTCCCCAAATTTGACGGAACCAAGTGTTCATCATATGGCCCAAAGGAATTGAGTCTAATGGAATTGAGAACGGATAACCATTACATATGCAAAATACAACATACTCAGTTCCTTAGGACCGAAATAGTTATGCGTGATTCTTTTGGGTCAAGTGTGATGAACACCACTCAATTCCTAGGAACCGAGTGTACCTTTATCCATGGTAAAAACTATGTGTTAATCTAAGATTGGAGCAAAAAGGGATGAAGGTAGAGAGAGCGCACTATTTAGGATGCATATATCTTCATCGAATAATACTTTAGATTATTTGTTTGTTTGGTGGGTTGATTTATGGAAAAACAAGTTAGAAGAAGATTAAAGATGAGATTTGTGAGGTGAGTGAAGTGATTTTATTTTTTATTTTTTTAAAATGGAGAGAGAGAGAGAAGTTGTGAGAAAATGGTGTTAGGAGTGTAGAATGATATAAACGGACAAAATGTACTTATGAAGTATTAAAGAGCGAGATGGTACGTGTGAATAGCAAGTCCTTAAGTTTATGACTTAATTTCGTTACAAATTGATCTGGACTTGCTAACTTTGTGAATTGTTCCTATCTGAGTTAACAAGTCTATGTTGAAAATTGCCAGCCCTACTTTTCTCTCTTTCCAGTTTCACCCTTTGAAATCAAGACCCCTCAAATTAGTCTCTTACTTTGAATTTGTTGAATGTAGTTTCCATCGAAAAAGTGACTTGTGGTGATTATTGTAAACACTACTACAAAAAGAAGATATTTAGAAAAGGATAGCTTGTGGTGATTTGGGAATCAGAGTTCTCACTCCATTCAGTTCAGGTGATTGAATAACAAAAATAAGATGTTTACAAAAACATAGCTTGCAACTACAGGAAACCATAAGATAAAAGCTATAAAGATTTTTGAAGTTACAATTCTAGTACTACGAAGTTCTTGATCTCTTGGAAGTAGTGGAAGGAGGGCTGATCTGTGGAACATTAAAGCAACAATTATCTCTCCACTTTCTGCTAGTTTTGATCTTATTTGCAGCTTGAGCTTCCACGGTGTCCTTGAAGTCAACTGTCCCACCCAAAACCATGTTTGATTGAGAAAAAAGAAATGCTTAGAAGAGACGACGGGGCTTGGGGCACCCTAACCCCATTTTTTCCCACGAGAAAGAACTCAAAGTACCCTCTAGCTCAGCATCCCAAAACGGCATCAAATCACTGTCACCAGTCTATATAGCAAAAAGATTCGGAAATTAACATAAGATAAAGAAAGAGAAAGAGAAGATGAGCGAAATTAAATAGAAGAAACAAACCTTAAGGAAAGTAGAAGGGGTGGAAGAGGAATCAAGAAAGTCTTCAACATGCCATCCTGGTAACATATCTATCAAATACTCCGAAATGCTACTCGTGGAACCATTACCAACTCCATTCATCACTTGGTTATTTTTACCAAATTTGTCAACAATTGTTGCAGTTGTTGGTAATTTTGGAAGGGAAGGTGAATTATTTGGAATGACCGGAGGAGGCAGAGAAGTCAGCTTGTTGGATGATTTTTGAGTGGGAAGGTGAGGAACAACATCACAGCCGTCCATGACTGATGATGATGATGATGATGATGATGAATAAAGAGACGACGTTGGAGAGAGCTTAACCCCCGTTAAAAGGAATCTGTTATGCTTCTGAGTATGCTCGTTCGCCTTGTGAATTGGAATATCACAGTCTTTGCATAGCACCGCTCTGTCTTCTTGACAGAACAAGAAAGCCCTCTTCTCCTTCCAATTAAAACAAAACAAGTTTAATAAATAAACTAGAAGATTGACGTGATTAATAATGGATGGGATTTTATATATTTATACCTGGCAGATGTCACATAGGGGGAAGTGTTTAGGGGAAGGGGGGAGGAGAGAGAAGCGGTGGTGTTTCCCCGCTAGTTTGTTGGCATGGTGGACCCGGTGATCACAGCCATGGCAGAGGGCAGCCTCATCCGCTGAACAAAACACCGACGCTTCAGCTTTGTAACAGAATTCACATTGGATCTTCATTTTTAATTAAATGAAGTAAAAAAAATAAAAAAAAATTTAGAGTAGAGTAGAGTAGAGTAGGAAAAAGAAGAGGATATAGGAAATGAAGCAGGAGAAATGGTGGTTTATTGGTGAAAAATAGAAAGAGGCGATGAAAGTAGTAGTAGGGAACTTGGAAGCGGAAAATGAGATTGATGTAGCTATTCCATAGCTATATTGCTTACGTTAATTGGAAATTAAAATGATTGTATTTTCAAGAAACATTATTTTAAGAAACATAAACAGTAAAGACGGGAAACAGTTTTAAACTTCAAAGTGATATGGGGGTGGATCTGAAAGCAAATATAATTCACACATGGGGTTGCGTTCAATGGCGTACTAAGAAATTTTTTTAGTTGGGATCATTTAACAATGCATTACGTATTAGTGCTTATTAAGGTATTCCAGCTCTCACTCTTCGGAGGTTATACACAACTAACAATAATTGTGTTTCAATTTTGTAAGAGATTGACCCTGTTTGACCCCAACTTATTATTGTTTGTTTTTTTTTTTTTTTTTTTTTTTTATGATTTTTAGTAATATCAAATATATATTCTACCTCATAAATTTTAAATATACCATAAAATATATATATATATATATTAAAAATTAAAAATTATAAATTGAGTAGGGTCCATTGACCCCATATCCATACACTTGGCGTAGCTCTTGGCTGCATTCATTACATACTCTATGATTTCTAAATTTGTTTTCGAGATTGATTTGATCTTCATTTATTTTGTAGAACATAATAGTGTATTACATATAAATATAAAATAAATTGCAAATACTACACTATAATGCTTGGCTAGCAATTGTCATGAACAATGAGCATTGATTAATCGACGTGTGCGAAAGTTAGCCATTACATGTCACGGTTAAGACAAAAAAATATCAAAGTTAAACTAAGATTATATATATGAGATGGAAAGTGTATCGTTTTGAGTACTTGCTATTAATTGTGCTTAGTTTTGTTCAATTGAATTACTTATTATTATATTAGATTTTAGTTTTATAAATAAAATGCTCCTAAATATATATATATAAGAAAAATTTTAAGTAAGGTCTGGACCTTACCAGAAATACTCTGTATATATATATATATATATGTAAAGTATAAATAAAAATTATCTTAAAATGTTAGAAGAGTTATTTAAATGTCTAATAACAATATTCTATCTTTTTTTCATTTTACATTAACTGAATAGTGAATACTAAGTATAAATGCTCTCTCCCCCTCTCCCCCCCCCCCCCCCCCCCGAAAAAAAAATTGTAAATGTGAGAGATGACTATGAGTTATAGATGGGATAGAGAGAGAGAGGAGGGGAGGGAGAGAGACATATGGGGGACATGGGCATAGGCCTTTTTCCATGTTTTAAGAACCTTGTATCTGTTTTACCTGAAAGTGTCTCAGCAAAAATAATTTTTATTATAGAGTCAATTAATACTTCTCCTTTTCTTAAAAAAAAAATTTGGTTTCTAAGGATATGTCCATCTTCATTCATAATTTGTCTTAGTCATGAAGATAATTTTTATTTTTGTTCATTTAAATGATATACCGCTTTTTTGAATGGTCAAATATACCCTTACTAAAAAATTTATTTCTCATTCATCATCAACTTTTATTTTTTTTATTACTATTAGTGATTGCTAAGTCTCACCAGTTACTTTTGTCACCACCGTCCACCAGAGCTCCGGCAA
Organism: Lonicera japonica; assembly: GCA_021464415.1. Taxonomy (NCBI): domain Eukaryota; kingdom Viridiplantae; phylum Streptophyta; class Magnoliopsida; order Dipsacales; family Caprifoliaceae; genus Lonicera; species Lonicera japonica. The sequence continues at coordinate 3,284,080 of CM038466.1, forward strand.
CTTTATCAAAACTCTGGCTACTCTTGCCAGAGCTCTGGCGAGAATTTTATACAGTGAAAAAATAAATTTGTACTTAAATTTACATCTTTAATTGCTTGAGGACTTATACATATTTCTTTTTGGATCTTGTTTTACCGCAAAAAGTAGATTTGCAACTAGTTATTCTCAAATTTCGAATCCTGTTTTACAACAAAAGTAAATTTGTACCTAATTATTTATCAAATTTTAATCCCTGATTTATTGCAAAAGTGAATTTGCATCTGATTATTTCTCAAAAATTGGAACATGTTTTTATTGCAAAATTAGATTTGAACCTAGTTTTATTCAAATTTGAACCATATGTTATTGCAAAAACAGATTTGGAGTACTTGTGCTAGAGCTCCGGTGAGGTCTTGGTACTCTGGTAATAGTCATTGGAACTCCGGCAGTGGAGGATGATAGTAGGGGTGTTTTCGGTTTTGATTGGGGTAGAAACTAAGTATCCCAAACCTAAATGTAAAATTTCGGTTTTGGTTCGGTTCGATTTTGATTTCTAAATCTTTGAAATCCAAACTCGAACCAAACTTTTCGATTTGGTTCGGTTTTATTCGGTTTTGACATATGTTTTTTTTTCTCTAAATCAATTTAACATAACAATGTAATACTAATAGTAATGTAAAATTGATTAATATTCAAATTAAAGTCATGACTTTTTAGAAATAAGGAACAAACATATAGATACCATATTTTCTATTTAGTTACTATTTTATTCATACATTTATAAGAATAAAACACATTAAATGAAATGATGAATTATCTTGCCATCATATATGTAATATTTTTTTTTAGCATTGTGTAGTTAATTTAATAATAATGGCACACATCAATGAGGTTTTTTTTAAGATGATCACAATATAATAAAGAATATATATTCTTATAAAATACCCTATTTTTTTGTATTATAATATAATTAACTTGTAATCTTAGAGTATATATTAACATTTTTTTATTTTCTTATACATAATTCAATTCGGTTTAGTTTAGTTCGATTTTGGACTAGCTTGCCCCAAACCTGAACCAAACTATTCGGTTTCAATTTTGGTTTTTTTGCTGTTCGGGATTTTATGGATCAGTCTAGATCGGTTCAGCCCATTCGGTCAGTTTTTGGATTGGCATTAATACCCCTAGATATGGTGGTAGTGGTAGGCAGCGGTGATTAAATTTTATTTTATTTAAAAGTAATAATAATAAGAAGAAGAAATGAAGTAAGGGTATTTTAGAAAAAGAAAAAGGAATATCATTATTTTAAAATAAAAATATAAAATGTTTGTTTTTATTGAATATAATTATAGAAGAAATTTTTTTAACTCGTTACCTCATCTAATTTTATATCAAATGAAATGATACGTGTGCATTGGACGTGTATCTAGTGTCATGTTTTAAGAAACCATTAGCACAAAGATGAAAAATCTATCTGGTTCGTTATTGGAATTTTTTTATTATGTTTTTTTTTTAAAACAGAAAAAAGGGAAATACATATTATAAAAGTTCATCAGTAGTTATATTACACAACCCTCATACCATCGGTCTAACATCTTGCCAGGGTCACTTGCCAGATTCAAATATGATCAAAAAATTCATTAAAAAAAAAATTGGCGACTACTTTAGTAGATCGAGTATGTGTGATAACGGTTCGTGTTAAACGATTGAAAGGAAAGGAATAAGGGGATCGAATCCAATTGATGTATCTCAATTTTCTTTTTCTTTTTTTCGTAAGACTATAACCTAATATTAACACTCCAAAGTAGCATTATGACTCACCAACTTTATACAAAAAGTTATGACGATTTTTGTAAATTTGTAATAAATTTTAGAGTATTAAAAAGTATTGAAAAAGATGGGGGATGGCCGCCCTCATCTCAAAAACATAGCTTACTTCGATTGAATTTTGACATTTTATAACATGTGAATAAGAAGGAACTAGGATATAAGTCGCTAACCTTAATTATATTTTGTATTTGAGATGTCATTGTCAAAGCAATAGTTTCTTATATAGCAAGCAAACTACATCATCTTTGATACTTTTAAAATAATTGCACTCTTTAAAATGGAGAGTATATTTTCTATTTTAGAGAGTATCTTTTAGAATAAAGAGTGAACTTGAATGAACAACTCCAACAATGCTTTTCATTTGCGTTAGTTTATTATTATTATTTTGCCATATAATTGTATATTTTTTTTAAGTTGATTATGTCTCAAAATACTAATATTTTACTTTTATTACAATAACTAAAAATACCGCCTTTGTATCATAATTTCACTTTTTGTTTTGAGATGTCAAAAACTAATGGTCTTAATTTTTTTTTTAAGATATAATCTATGCACAAAATCTCACCATGTAATCTAGGTGAAATTATTAATTGAAAAGATGTAAATATTCATTTCTAAAGAAAACATAAAAAAAAAAAAAAATTAAACGATGAAACATGTAATTTATTTTTGTCCATTTGCAAAAAATGAGGGGAAAGCTTTTGCAGTAACATGGAATCCACTTTCCTTAATTAGAGAGAGAGAGAGAGAGAGAGAGAGTCACTCATGCTCGGTACATTTGGAGTGCCTCACAAGGCGCTGTATTTCATTTGTATACTTTAGACATGAATTTTGAAGCTTTGCTAGTTATAATACAGAAAATTATTAAAGTAGAAAGTCTCTTAGACATGCTTTTAGGAAATTATTGCTTTTACAATAAACATCTCCTTTTTATATAACTAATTTTTTTTTCAGTTAAGTTTTAGAAATAATGAATTTTTACTAGATAAGAAAATAAAATAAAATATTATGTTACTAGCTTGTAACGGATATTTTTCCTATAAACAAACTGATTAGAGAAAAACCTATAGATACCAATTTTTAAATTAAATCTTCTTAGTAGATTTATACTATTCTAGACATGCATTCCACCACATGTTTTAGTGCTCTCTTTATATGCACTCGGATATTGAAATTAAATTAAAAATATTTAATAAATGATTTTTTTTTCCAATGACAACGTACTTTTCTTCTTCTAACCAAGAGCATATATATATAAGTTCAAAGTTTCGTTACTCATTTGAAAAAATAGGTATAAGGTAAAATATAATGTCCAAAAATTGGAGAAAGAAATGGTACAATATTAATATAGATATCGTATGTGGAAAATGAAATAATTGTCCCTTTTCATTTACTCATTTAAATTAATCAATTGTGTTACTATTGTTAAAACAATTGTATTTTTTGTTAGAATAATTTTAAAAGTATATAATACAATTTCTTAAAATAGTGTTATATTTTAATAAATTAAAGAAAATATTATTTTAGTTATACGACTTTCTTAAATTCAATATTAATTAAAACTAAAATTATATTTCTATTTGTCAAATCAACAAGAGGTCGTTTGGCTTTCGTTATATGTACAATATAATAATTAAAAGTTTGCGCCTAGAAAATTGTATTTAATGGACATTTTAACCTTTAACGCATTAAAAAGAGTACTTTAATCGAATCCTAATAGATTTGAGATAGAAAGCACATTTCCGTACCAAAAAAACTCTTAATTAATGTAGTAAACAATTGCTTAATTACAGGCACACAACCAAATAGTAGTAATCAATAATTTTGAAGGTACGTTAATGGACATCGCCCGATCTCTAACCAGAAAGAAACAATGGAAATATTGTAAACTAATCCTCCCTAGTCCCTACATACTATACCCAAATTACTTTTCTACCCGCCTGATCGATGGGCAGATATTTTTGTAAATTTTGTATATTTTATGTTATACTGACTTTGAAAATTTGGAATCGGATTCTTAAATACATTTTTATAATATTAGACTAACACGTGATCAACGTGATATGTTAACATTTATAAAATTATGATTACATCAAAAATTTAAAACATACATAAAATTGTCTTTTTTATTCAAACTCTGTGATACAATTTTTTTTCATGTATTTAAGAAGTTTTAAAGAGTAATGAGTGCTAGTCGACATGTGTTCAAATTGCATTATCACTCTATTATATCACACATAAAATGGCTAGAAATTGTGGATTCAAAATTAAGTCCAATGATCTCCCAACTGAGTCACGTAGTTCTTCAAGTTAGTTTTAAGTTAGTAGGCCTTTAAAAAAAAACTTCCCTTCTACATATAATTTGAGACGCAAGCTTTTCTTGTTTTACAACATCAACTTGCAAAAACAAATGCTTACATTAATATTCAAAATTGGTTAGGTCAAACACGATAAGACAAATGCGTGGCCATTAACAAATTTACGAAGAAATAACAATTTCAATGCCAAAATTATCTTATTAAATTGGTTTATTGAAAAAAAAGAAACAAATAAACATTATCAATAAGAATATTATGAAAACAGTAAAGATAAAATTATTATTTTTTATTCGCATTTGATTCTATATAAAATAATTAACACCTACAACAAAAGAAAAAAATTCTTTGTTAACTGGCTCCTATTTTTCTTCAAAAATTTATCTCAACTTTTCTTTCTATAATATATAATTGCTCACTTTTATTTCATTAGTTTTTTTTTTTGCCTTTTTATCTCCAGTTATATGCCATATATATATAAATAGGAATTCAATACGTTACATGTATATAAATATGTATTGTGAATTAAAATACGAAAAGAAATAATCATGATTCTTCAAAAGATCACAATTTTATAAAAGGAAAATAATGAGATAGTGATGTAAGGAGTAAAGAAGTAACCCACATGTAAGTACTCCCTTAGTCAATTAATGTCATAATTATGGAGTAACTTCGTCCATTTTACTGTTATATAAAATAGATATACACTAACACTAACACAAATTATTTCAATTCATAATCCAATATATTGTATCCGGAAAGAGGAGGTGTTAAATAAATGTAATAACCTTAGATTTACTTTAAACATATATTTTTGAACATTATGGCGATGTGTTATAAAATATCATGAATTTATTTAAAAATTAAAATCTACGATCATTTGAACATGAACTTAAAAACAAAATTTAAGATTTTGACTAAAATCTATATGCATAGTCCATACTTTTTGGCTCAACGTAAACTTTATTTGGAAAATGTTATGTGTTTTGTCAATTTAATATTACACAATTTTCAATATTTGTAGAAAAATAAAAAAATTATTTACCTCAAAACTCATTGACACCCAAAATGGCAATATACCTCATACACGACAACATGCAATTTGGAGCTGTCTCCGTAGAGCTAGTTGTCACCGGGTAGTTCTTTTTTTTTTATTTATTTATAGAGGCTTACCGAATAACTGCGTTGTTCCCACAAACAACCAGCAAACTCAAACACACGCAAAACCAGATTATATGAAGGAAAAGCAATATACAGGGACAACAATCCCAAACCTTTTATATTGCACTCAAAAATGTACAAGGAAAACAATATCGCCAAATTATCTAACCAACCAAAAACTCTTTGCTAGACATATATATAATTGTAGTTGACAACACTAATTACTTGGGAATTCAAATTCAAAAGCCTAGAAACAAGCCAACACAACTGCTAGGCAATTTTTTCTACACAAAATTGCCTTGTCTTATGCCATACATATGCAAAAGAAGTTTCCCTTATCCAAATCTAAACACAAACTGCCTTCAACCGCTTCCTGACTTAGCTAATGTCCATCCATACATCAAAAAGGACGTCAATTCAAATTCCACAAATCAAGTCATGCATCACTCGTGACTTAGGCAACATTAAAGTCCAAAATGGAACCATAATTCCCACGTGCTGTGTCGGATGCCCACATTTAACCCGCATGGGGATTGCATGCCACGGCTTACACCAGCCCCCTATAATACCACTTAATGAAATATCTAAAGTGGTAGCAGTGCACACCGAATCCCACAAGTTGTTGCAACCCAAGTGCCCACTCACTTGCTGAATACTCGAATGAAGTCTAGTTGTCCACACAGAAGCCTTAAAATTCATGCAACCCTTATTTCTACCGGACATGCGTTGGCAATGGTGCAACCAAGTCATGCTAACTTCAACCCAAATTATCTATGGTTAGACAAGCCACCCCCATTAGATTTCCTTGACGTCCTTGTCGAGGCCGAGTCCAAGTAACGGTGGATCAAATTTTCAAACTGCCATAGTTGTGGATCATTCTCCCAAGTCGCCTCCTCAAGTACCATTCCTTTCCATTTCACCAAGTAATAAGTTTTGTAATTCTTCTTACTTTGACCCTCAGTTTTGTGATATAGTATTGCTTTGGCAACTTTAGTGTATTATTTTTTGATTGTTAGAAAAGTTCGTGTTTTAGGACCTCTGTTTGGATCATTGGAATCCTCAACATACTTCTTCAAAAAACTAACGTAAAACACTGGATGGAGTTTAAGGTGGGCTAGCAAATCAAGGCGATAAACCAACCTTCCAATTCTCTTAATGATTTCGAACGAACCATCGTATTGCTGGATAAACCTTTTGTAAACAGTTTTCTAGCAAATTTTCTTCCATGCCTGTGAAGTTAACTTCAATATCACTCGGTCACCTACATCAAACTCAACCTACTTTCTACTCTCATCTGCCCGTTTTTTCATTCTTCACACTGATTTGGCCAATATATCTTTGGCCTCCTCAACCTTCTCTTGCCTATCTTGAGCATAACGATAGGTTGCGGGACAATGAATTTGAGATTTTTGCTTAGCCATTTCATGCAGAATGAGTGGCTGCTGACCGGTAACCAACTTGAATGGACTATGACCTGTAGAAGAACTTTGATGTCACACCAAGCAAGTCAACCTAATTTGCCTGATTTACAGTCACATAATGTTATAAGTACTCCCTTGAGCAAAATATTAATACATTATGTATGCACATCGGTATGAGGATGATTTGATATAAAAAAATTCATTTGAAACCTAACGTCTTCAATAGTGCAGTCCAAAACTGACCTGTGAACCGCGTATTCCTATTGTTAACAATATTCAGCTGTAACCCCTATAATTTGACTACATGCCTAAAGAACAAATCTGTTGGAACCTCAGTGGAATATACTTTTAGAACTGGAATGAATATAGCATACTTTAAAAACCTATCCACAACCACCATTATGGATGCAAAATCCTTCACATTTGGCAAAGCTTTGATGAAGTTCATTACAACACTCTCCCAAGGCTTGGTTGGAATTGGGAGGGCTCCGAGGTTCCTGTTATTTTCTTCTTCTCTATCTTGTCCTATTGGTAAACTAAACAAGTTCTGACATAAAGTTCAACATCTGCTTCTATATGAGGCCAGTAATAACTCTTGAAAATAAAGGTAAGTGTACGGTCTTGCCCCAAATAACCAACATAAAGGGCGTTATAGGTCTCTTTCAACAAAAACTTTTAAAACCCACCCTTCTTTAGCACATACTGTTTATGCCCTTTGGCATATAAAATGCCATCCTCAGCCCAAAACCCTCTAGTTGTCCCATCTTGCACATGTTTGACTAGCTGCATGGCGATAGGATCAAGATCAATCTTCTCCCTGATTTATTGCAAAATATCACCTATAAATTAGAAAATTGATGTAACTCTCCCAAATACTATAGTGTTTCATTATACACTCTCAAACATCATTGGCATTTGGCTTAAATCATCAGTAACTTGGTTTGCACTTGCCGATTTATAATGCAAAGTATAATGGAATTGAGCCACAAAGTCATCCCATCTTACCTACTTAGGGCTTATCTTTTTCATAGAATTAAAACAACTAGTAATAACATTATTAGTAAACACAAGAAAATGTTTACCCAACGAGTAATGTTTCCATGTATCACTACAACAAACCAGCCTTATAGTGACAAAAAAATTTATCTCATAAATTACGCTTTTCGTCACAAAATACCTTTGCTGACAAAAAGTTTTTCGTCAAATCGTTGTCACCTATTCTGCGTCACTAAATGTTTTGCATGACCAAAAAATGGTTTGTAATATAATCACTAGATTAGGTGACAAAAAATGAATTTTGTGACAAATAAGTAAGCATTTTGTGGCACAAAATTTATAATTAACTGTTAAATATTTTTGTCACCCATTAACAATTTTTGTCACAAAATACCCATAGTACATGACAAAAATGAATTTGGCCACGAATGAGTAAGCATTTGTGCCAAAAATATTTTGTCACTATTAGTTGTCAATATTTTGTCATTAATACTATATTTCTCTTATCCCTGCTATTATAGAGCAATATTCCCTGCTATTATATACACCATAAATAATGAAAATACACCAGCAATTGTTATCTAATTGCAATTAAGCAATACACTAACAATTGTTACCCAATTACAACCAAATTAGCAAGCATATAGTGTACTAGGTCTATAATCCAACATTTAACCAAAATACCAACAATCAATATCCAAAAGCAATCAACTAATAATCCAGCATCTAACCAAAATACCAACAATCAATATTCAATTCCAATCATCAGCAATCAATAAAAATCCAAGCTACATGCTCCTACAAAACTCCACTTAACATGTCTGTTTATCTTTTTCAACTTTTTGTATTATAAAATCAATAATAGAGAGTGGTCAAAAAGAAAAACCCTCCAATAAATCAACCTAGAAATATACGCATCTAACTGTTATAAATCTTACCTGATGTAAAAATATTTAGAGGAAAAAGACTTAATGCCGATAACATATCAAAAAGCTTATCAAATTTGGCTTCCCGAGCCAACATTGCTTCATTTTCTGCACGATGTGCCTCCGCCTTAGCCGCACGAGCTACGTCTAGAGCCTCTATCCGAGCCATCAATGCTTAATTCTCAGCCCTCTATTGCAAACATCAAGATGTCTTAATTTGGCTTTGGGCCATGGCCAAGTCCTCTAATATAAACAAATGTAGTGCCAAGTACGTGGTCTACTATTTCATCAGGAGTCATCAAGGGATTTCCATCCGAGTCGACAAGAGATCTTAAACGCTCCATCTCAGCCTACAAATAACCATTCAATATACATCAATTAAAAATAAAAAGAAACCTAGTAAATTAAATCAACAAACATTTAATTTATAAGTTCCAACAAAAAAAGGAAATTATTTGGTTCTGTACATTTTCTTATAAGCCCTTCTTTTAGATGGCAATGGGTCGAGTTTGGCCAAACCTAAACCTAGCCCGCTAATAAACACGGCCGAACCGAACCTGACTGAACGTGGCTCAAGTTTTATTTTAAAAAATACGAACCCACCCCGAATAGAAAGACTTATGTGAGGGATGGACTAATGAAGCTTGTTGGTAGTATAGACCGTGATAATGGAGACTTTGGTTAGCATCACAAAGAACGGTGAGCTTATTAGCCTTTTTAAAGAGACTGTTTCGTTGCATTGAATATATGACTTACTGGTTTGTTGAGTTCTTTATCCTCTTGATCTAGATCTTCACGTGAGCCATTTTTCTCTTTCTCTAAGCTCCTACTCCCTTCGACTTAATTAGATTTCTAGATTTTTTTCCCTTTTTGATGAATATTGTGAAGAATAAGATAATAGATTGGTAAGAAAGTATGGGAAGGAAGAAAATGTGAAATTCGTTAGGTTTCTAAAAAAGGAAAGAATTACCAAAAAGATGTGCAAGGGTAAATAAAATTTTATAAATTGGTCTGTCTTCACTTATCAATCACCACCACTCCCCACCATTTATATTGTTGGTCCCCATGGTTTGTACTTTCATTCATCCTTGTTTCGTTTTATTGCGCTTTGCTCCTTTCTATTACATTTTTTCGGTTCAATTTGATTTAATAAGTTTAGGTAATAAGTTTAGTTTGAGAAATAAATGAAAGAATTTTTTTCATGAAACTTGGTGGAAAGGATATCTATAAGGGTCCGATTTTGGTACGAACCATTCTGTAAGGATTGGTCATTTTATGACATTTTTTCGTTATAAAAACACTTGGGGAGTGTTTTTTATGACGCAAAACCGTCAAAAAAATGACCAGTCTGTAAGAACTGGTCCGCACCTGATCGTAGCCGTATCTGTAATAAGTAGATCATCCATTTATTTCTTAAGTTTCAACTTTTAAAATTTTATGTGATCTCACTGAATTTTAAATTCAATCTTTTGATATAATTTTGTAAGGATGAGTGCATCATAAAAATCATCTCTGCTAAGTTTTATGAATATATCTATTATCAAATTAGATCCCACTATACAAAATTAAATAGAAATGTAATGGAGATGAACCAAATCTCGTTTTGTTTATCGGTTATTTCTAATTAATTGCCGATTGAAGAAAAAGAACTCGTGGGCTACCCTAATCAAATCATGTTACCATCAAGTTCATTTTAGTGTGAAAAACAGGCCACTTAAAAGGCCAGTGTTTCTTGGACCTCCCATGACTGCACCAAGACTTATCATACAATGGGTATTATATAGGGTCCATTTGATTAAAAAAAAAAAATTTAAAACCGATCAAGTTATAGAAAAAGTTTTAAAAAAATAAATAAATAAGTGATTTGGTAAAATGGTCCCCATCTTTTTATCTTTTCTTGCGAATTTTTTCTTACCTATTGCCCAATGCATTTTATTCCATCAAAAAAAAATTAAAAATAGGTGATAAGAACATTTCATTAGATAACTAATGCTTTTTTCCGATTTGTTGTCAAAAAATTAATAATATTTTCTATCAATTTAGATTTTATTTTATTTTATTGAATGAAAGCATAATTTACAGTTTTTTTTCCCCCTTTTTATTGAGTCATGTTACAAATTGTCAATTGAATTGAACCAAACAAAACTCACTAGATAAGATTGAGATGTCCAGTTGAATAGAATTGCATTAGAGGTTACATTAGGAAATTGACTTGAAACCCTCATCCATGTCTCCCCTTCGAATAACTGATTCTATTACCAGATGTACAAAGTAAAGAAAAAGGAAACCTAAGTTGAACCCACTAAAGATGCTCCTTTCTCCTTTAAATTTTGTTTTACAATATGGTCCGTTTGCTTGAAAAATTATAAAATATATTGTTTTTATGATAAATTGAGAAATGGGTGATTTGATGATATATTTTTCTTTCCTTTTTATATTTTTACCATCGAAAAACTTTCTATCCACATTACTTAAAAATTTAGTATCTATTAACAAAGTAACTGAATATTTTACCTAATAAATCATCTCTATTTTCAATTTCTTATCAAAATAGATTTTTTTTTTCAAATGATTCCCAACTGTCTAATCACAGCCCCCTTGATGGTCTAAAACTTTTCAATAAGCATTCCAATTTTTTTTTAAATTAAAATGGGAAAGTATTTAGGTAAATATATTATGGGGATTGATAAGGACACAATAAAATTTAATTTTCAGAACCATATGCATGTATTATCGTGACTCTATATTATATTTAAATTGCAGTATATATGACGGTGATGATTAAAGATTATAGTGAATTTATCAAGAATTAATACATCATTTGTTAGAAAAAAAGAAAAAAAAATTGATGTAATGTTTTTTTTCTTTTTGATACAAGCAAAATAGATTCCAATAGGGATTATTTGGGGTTTGGCCCTCATTTATTATCCCATAATTAACTTTGGGTGCCAAAGGTTAGCATATTGTAGGTTTGGTACTCTTATTTTGGACGTTCTGTCCGGTGGCAGATCCAAGATTATGAGTCCAAGTGGGCTTAGTGTAATTTTTGCAAAAATTTTCTACAAAGAAAATAATGCTAAAAAGATAGAAAAATAGTACTTCCATTCATAATTCATAACAAAACCAATAATACAAGTTACAATTGTCCACGACGAGTTTTCTCATTCTGAAAACATTGCGTTATAGTTTCGTTATCAATACCAATTATTGAAGCCTACCCCAGTGAATGCATCACCACCTACTTAATTAAAATTAGATTTGAAGAGATAACAATGAAGACATAACGCAACATCTTTGGCAATACTATATTCCAACCAATCATGCTCATTAAACCATTGAGCAATGAAGCATCTATTAATTCCTAATTGATTAGTTTGTGAGAATTTATAACTTCTAGGTTAACAAGGTCCGTTTTGTAGATATGCTCTTCGGATCTCATCCCGAATATTAGGACTATAATCCGCCATTTGAGTTCTTAGTCCTTGATCTTCTTGAAGATCATTTACTTCAATTAGTCTTGCATTTGAACTACCTGGATTAGACGGAGAAGGACTATCCGTAGATAACTTTCTTTTAAAGAATCGTTCCATAAATCTACAAATCAATTAATTAATTCAATCATTAATTTTTATCCAAATTATAATATGAATATGAAAATGTCAATAACCCACTCTCAATATTCAATATACTCAATCAATTCATATTATCAAATATTAATCAAGCATAAACTCAATCAATCAACATTAATATGATTAGCACTATGATTCATATCACAAAGATCAATCATTTTCCAATTTTTTTATGAAAACACAACCTAAACAAACAATATTATTTGTTGTCAAGAACAAAAATTCCATCACAATTCAGTGGATAATTTTCAGTTAATTCAACTAAAGTTCAGCAAAAAAAATACACCAATATATTTATGAAATTAATGATGCTATTGCAATTTTTGAAATTAAAAATATACCAACTAAAGTTCATCACAATTCAGTGAATCTTGGCCGGAAAGAACAAAACAATCATGATGATATTGTAATTAACTAGAAACCAAGAAACCCAGAAAAAAGAAACGAATTGAGATGGGAGGATATTGCAACCAAAATATAACAAAATAAATAAACAAATACGAAATAAAAGATTAAGAGGGTTACCAAAAAATTTGGGAAACGAGAAATGAGAGATTGAGGAGGTAGGCAGACTGACGGAGCCGCGGAGGAGCTGAGAGATTGAGGTGGAAGAGCTGATTGAGAGAATAGAGGCGGAGGAGATAAGATTGAGGCGGAGGAGCTGACTGAGAGAATAGAGGCAGATGAGATGAGAGATTAAGGCTGCTGCTGCTCTATTTTCTACTTGTTCTATTTAAATTTTATTTTTTTTCCAAAGGGTCGGCTGACCCCTTTTGACCCTTATTCCATCTGCCCCTGGTTCTGTCTATTGACTCATTTAAACGTTAACAAGGTTGTTAAATGTCTAAAGTAACCTTTAGAGCATCTCCAACAATATTGTATATTTTCGTTTTGTGTAAAATTTACACAACTTGTAAAATTTTTTATCTCCAACCATTTTTTTAAAGTGAGATTTGTGTAAAATACACTCTTAATTTACACTGCCACATCAGCTTTCTCTCTTGTCAATTTTTTTAATGAAACTTTAAAATACGTTAACTTTGAATACAAATTACGTATTATAATAAAAATTATATATTTGAAATCTACCTATCAAGACTTATAAATAAAGATTTATTGTAATTATAAGATTATGTATAGAACATTCAAGAAAAAAATAATAAAAATTGCATGAAAATGATATCTAACACGTGTTAGTATCTTATTGGGTTTTCAAAATTTTATACAAGAGATTACAAAACTAATGTCGGAGCATTTTTTTTTTACTTTAAATTTTGTGTAAAATTGAATTAACCCATAGGATTTACATTTCAATTTTTACACAACCATTGGAGATACTTTTAGTTTTGAATGAAAAAGACATTATTCCCATATTTTTTTTACCAATCATTTTTTATGTCATGAATATCTTTCTTCATCATTAATCCCATATCACACTGTCAAGCCATGGCCACCGTAAGCACCTCCAGCATAATTCCGACCAATCTCTGGAGAGAGTGCTGCAATGCAGAAAAATGTTCAACTATATCTAAGAAGTATATCACCAATTAACACCATCTTCTTCGAGATAAACCCATCATTTTTAGAATCTTCACCAAACAAAAAATAAATTTTCTTTCTACATATATACACATATGCATCAAAATACCCCATTTCCTCCCAAACACATGTTTTATCTATAGTTGTATATATGCAAATATTATATATATATATATATATATATATATATATATATAAACGTAAATGTATAGTAGATTCAAAATAGAGATGGCAAAAAAATCCATCTTAGTGGGTTTTCGACCCGACCCAACCTAGATGGGGCAGGGTTTTTTTAAGATTGGGTAGGGTTTGATAATATTTTTTTTAAATCGGACCGAGTTCGAGGCAGGTTAAGATTTTGCCTTCAAAAACTCGACCCTACCCGCTTAGATATATATAAATATATTAATATAAAAATTATACATATAGTATTTATTAAAAAAAAGCCTAGACATTTTTTGACCAAATGTAACCGGTTAGATCATAGATGATGAAAAACACATAACCACATTCATTTGTCACAATCTCAATATCTCACTCGTTGTCTCTCTCACCTCTTATACACTTACACCTCTCTCAAATCTCTCTGGCTTTCCCACAGTCCCCGTCGAGAAAGAAGATGTAGGGGTATTTTCTTTCATTCAAGAGGTTCTGAATTGATATATCTATTTTTTGGTTAAGCGATTTGTGACGCCTGCGAGCGAGGAGTACTCTCTTGGGAGGAGAAATTGTAACTCAAAGGGGGCATCCCACATCGAAAGTCGGGGGATCCTTGGATACCCATATAAGTAAGAAATGGTCGCTAATTAAGTATGAGGCCTTTTGGGGGCTCACTGGCTTCGAATCCCATAAGAACTCCGAAGTTAAGCAAGTAGAGGACCAGAGCAATCCTAGGATGGGTGACCCCCTAGAAAGCTGGTCGTGAGCTCCCTAAAACAAAGCCGTGAAGGTAGATGTTCCGGGGCTGAGGCCTGATTGGACGCTACCCAAAGCGGACAATAATTTATTGAGGTAGGACCGGGTCGTTACAAATGGTATTAGAGCGGACCCCACAGAGTAAGATGTGTCGACGAGGACGTCGATTCCCTTGGGGGGAAAGATGTGACACCCTACGAGCGAGAAGTACTCTATTGGGAGGAGGAATTGTAGCTCAAAGAGGGCATCCCACATCGAAAGTTGGGGATCCTTGGAGACCCATATAAGTAAGAAATGGTCGCTAATTAAGTACGAGGCCTTTTGGGGGCTCACTGGCTTCGGATCCCATAAGAACTCCGAACTTAAGCGAGTAGAGGACCAGAGCAATCCCAAGATGGGTGACCCCCTGGGAAGCTGGTCGTGAGCTCTCAGAAACAAAGCCGTGAGGGTAGATCGGACAATATTGTACTGAGGTGGGACTGGAGAAGAAATATCATATTACACAATACATATTTATGTATCACAATTGAGATTCGATTTGCTTTGAGTAACTAGTGGTTATATATATAAATATATATTTATATATATCATTAACGAACAGACACTTCCTTTTTCTTCTTCTCGCGATATTTATGTACTCAAAGCAGTACCACTGACACTTCTGGTTTATCTATACTCATAGATCTAGTTCCTCCTAATTTGGGGCGGGGCGGGGCGGAGCTCCTAGGCATGTGTGTGGGGTGGGTTTGGGTTATTTCCGACTCGACTTCGGGGCAGGCTAGCGTACATGCAGGTCTGGTTTATTATTGGCCAAATCTGCCCCATAACCGACCCATTGCCATTCTTAATTCAAAATCAACAAAAAAACATTATCTATTTTCATATATATGTATTAGGGGTTACTTGTGCCTACGACACTTCGATCTAATTAAGTGGTTTGATCTTTGGGATAGTGTGTGAGAGAGAAGTGAGAAAGTTTGAGAAATAGATAAATAATGAAAGTGAGAAGATTTACCTATAGTAACGAGAAAATAAAGTTTAATTTGAAATTTGAATTAAAGACCACGTATCTACCATTCAAATTAGAGTATTCAATTTTAACCCTACAAAATTTGATCCCTTATATATTTTTTCCTTTTGCTTTATCATATAGATACAATAAACATATATAAAAAAAATCCCATGATTTCCCATCTCTAAATTTTTCTCTCAAACACATATTTATATCTTTCCACCCCAATCCAATAATTCAATTAATTTATTGTGCTCCATAAAAATTTTAATTTTGGGTACTCTACTGTAAATTTCCCAATTGCAATAGCCCTAATTTCACTTCTTTCATAGCACCTGCACTGCCAACCTCCATTGTTGGTGGTGGAGCTGTTGGTAACTTGTATGCTCATCTCCTATACCGGTAACACCTTTCTAAATTTGAGTTTATCGTAAGTTCTTTACGTTTGTTCTGTTTAATGTATTCCTTTATTCTTCACTTTTCACAAAATAAAGGTCTTGGGATTTCATAATTTGATAATTAATGTTGGTCTTTTAAAGGATTGTTCTTAAGTTTAAGACACCGGAGAAAGCTGAGGCTAGTTTCTTGGTTTTAATTAATTAAATTAGTACTGGGTTTCAAAGTGACAAATTATCATTCTTGAACCTTTTCTTTTTTTCTTTTCAAAATATTTATTGTTTCATTTGAGGAATGAATTGGAAGAAAAGGAAAAAATAAAAATAAAACAATTCTCCAATTTGAGGAAATTAAGTGGGATTGTTTTGATCCTTTTTTTATGAATTCTTGGAAAGCGTGGTTTTGTTTATTTCGTTTTATTCATGTAACAAACAAATGTTGGGAATGATTTACAGTTTGGATCTTATCTACGACAATGATGGTTATGGTAGAATGGTTGATTTGATCTTGATGGTGAATGAAAAGTAGAATGGGGGCTAAACTTATATCTGTGAAATGGTTAAACTAGAGGATATTTTGGGGCATTTGAACTAGAGGTGTGCATAAAATAAAAAAAATTGAAAAACCGAACCTAACATTTTTTTTAAGCTTTACAGTTCGGTTCGATTAAGAAATTGGACAACTGAAATAGGTCAGTTTGGTTGTCGTCTTTTTGGTAATAAAATTGACAAAAATTGAATCAAACTGTACATTTGTTATATTTTTATTGGTTCGTAATATATAAATATTGTGTTATTATTTTTTTAAAATAATATAAGTTCAAAAATTAAAAATAAAACTCAAGAATAATAAATATTTAAGAATATAAAATACCCAAATATTTAACAAAAATATAAGGTCCAAGAGATCGAAAAACTTATAAAAAATTTAAATTAATAGACACTTGGCCCAAAACAATAATTTAGGCTCAAGAACTAACCCAACAAAAACTGACAACCCGAATTGACCAAAATTGAACCAACCCAAGTTGGTTTTAAATGTTCTGACGATTCGGTTGAGCTTATGCGTAAAATTGAAGGGTGGGTTTCCAACCGTTGAGTTCAATTAACCAAACCGTGTACACCCCTAATTTAAACAATAGATAAGGTCAACAAATTGTTCAAAATAAGTGCCAAACTTATATATTACATAATAGTAAAATGGAGGAAGGCCTTCCATAATTACTACATTATTTGACAAAGGAATTAAGTACTGCCATATTAATGTCATTAATTATGGGTTATTAACTGTAGTAAGCGTTTTCTCCGATAAAGCACTTATTTATTCTTTACATTAATGTCTCATTATTTTTATTTCATGGTCTTTTTAAGTATCATAGTTGTTTCTTTTCATATCTAATGCATAATGCATATTTATATACATGTAATGTGTCGACTTCCTACTTGTATATATATGGCATTTGACCAGAGATAAAAGGGCAAAAAAACTAGTGAAATAGAGGTGAGTAACTTTATATTAGAGAAAGAAAGGTTTGGATAATTTTTTGAAGAAAAATAGAAGTCAGTTAATAAGTAACTTTGTTCTTTTATTGTAGGTGTTCAATATTTTATATAGAATCAACTTCAAATAGAAAATAATAGTTTTATCCATACAGTTTTCATAATTTTCTTGCTGATAATGTATATTTATTTCGTTTTTTTTTTCAATAAACCAATTTGACAAGATAATTTTGGTATTGGAATTGTTATTTATTCGTAAATCAGTAAATGGCCGCACATTCGTTATTTCATATTTGACCTAACCAGTTATTAATAGAAGAGTTTATTTTATACAAGTTGATGTTGTAAAAGAGGAAAAGCTTATGCCTCAAATTATAGATAGTATGGAAGTTTTTTTTGAAGGCCTACTGACTTAAAGTGAGCTTGAAGAATTATGTGACTCGATTGGGATCATTGAGATTAATTTTGAATCCCCCAACTCCTCGTCATTATGTATGATATTATAGAGTCATAATGCAAGTTGAACCTATATCAACTAACACCCATTACTTTTTAAGACTTTTGAAAAACATGAAAAGCTTTTGTATCGTAGGATTTGA
Source organism: Lonicera japonica (assembly GCA_021464415.1). NCBI lineage: Eukaryota > Viridiplantae > Streptophyta > Magnoliopsida > Dipsacales > Caprifoliaceae > Lonicera > Lonicera japonica. Next base: position 3,302,297 of record CM038466.1, read on the forward strand.
ATTAGAAAGACAATTTTACGTATGTTTTAAATTTTTTGATGTAATCATACTTTTATAAATGTAAACATATCACGTTAATTATATGTTAGTCTAATGCTATATAAAAAGGTGTATTTAAGAATTTGATTGCAAATTTTAAAATTAGAATTAGAGAAAAAACTAATCTACAGAATTTCAAAATCAACAAAATATAAAATTTACAAAATTTGTAAAAGCTCTACTCATCAGCACGTAGAAAACTAGTAATAATATAGTAAGCTTTGGCTTATGTCATAACCAATAGAGGGCAACCTCAAATAACTTTTCGAATAATTCTTAAGGGAAGGAGGAAAGAAAGGGAAGGGAAGAGGATTAGACGGTCGTGCCCAATATAAAAAATAACACAAATAGTTGGGCCAGATGGTGGATCTAATATAAATAAAGCGGGGGGGAGGTGATAAATGCATCCCCATTTTTCGTCACAAACGCCCTATCTACTTTACACCCCCCACCTTTTAAAAAATTGTCACAAACACACCACCCACCACCTTTTAGATTAAGAACATAATTAAAGTAATTAAGTTAAGTTTTAATTAATTAAAAAAAATAAGATGAAAAAAAAGGTGTTCAAACCACTCTCCCTCCTGCAGTCGTCCTGCGTGCCCTAGTTCTTCCTTTCATTATTCTCCATGTATACTGTCTATCTCCATCTCCACTACTGAAATCTTTCCATATATCTCTCATCTCCTTAGTCGGTTGTTCAAACCACTATCCTTCCCACAGTCCTGCGTGTGACATTCCGAATCTTAAAATAAATATTTTAGTATCATTTAAACATGTTTAAATATTTATTAGTATTTACAATCATGTTTGTGCATTTGATAATATCAATTTATTCCTAATGTGGGGTGAATAGTGGAATTTTGCATTTTGCCACGTTGTTTGATTTTGTAGGATGAATGTGAGTTAAGTTTGTTTATATTATAAGAACTTATGTTAGAATAATAATTCAAGAGGGACTTATTTGAAAATGAATTATATAAATGAATTTAGTTGTGTGAACTAGAAGTTGAGGGGGTAGTGTGTAAATGAAATTATATGTGTATGATTGGGGGTCATTGATATTATGGAGAAATCAAGAGAAACACGGGGAGAAGGAGAGAAAAACAGAGAGAGGAAGAGGAAAAGAGGAAGAAGAAGAGAAAAATAAGGAAAAATTAGAGAATTAAAGGGTAAGTTTAAATTATGCTATTTATTTTTTTTTATCATCCTTTTATTGTATTTGTAGTAATTGAAATTGGAAAATTATGTTTGAAAATGAAAGAACATGGTTTTGAGTTTGTTGCTTGGTGTTCTTGTGTGTTATGATGATATTATTGAATTTTCTTGATCTTAAAGAGATAATAATAGATGATATAAGTAGAAATCATGCTAAAAATTTATAAATTTATAATTCTGGCAGATTGGTGTTACTGTGGGAGAATTGACATAACTCTTTGTAAACAATTTCGATTTATGCACCGTAAATTGCATTAACAAGTAGACACACAGAGCTTTCCAGAAATATATGGTAGAGCACCTAGATCTCAGCCAATTGGTACAGTTTAATCCGTTAAGTTGAAAGTTGGACTATTGCCATACGTTATATTCTGGACAGCATGTTTGTACTGAGTTATTTTGTGAATATCCGATGTTTTAGCTATTGGATTATGCTCAAATTCTGTAATATTGTTTATAGACATGTTGTGTAACTACTATAAAAATTTAAGAATGATCGGACAACGGGAAGTACCTAGTCTGTGCAGGAGATTCGGACTGCACCTAATTCTGAAAGGTTTTAATGTGTTGTAAATTAACAAGTACATAAGGGTATACATTTGTGTAATTGTTAGTGTATTTTGCACATTTATAAATGATTATATTGATGTATAATTGGAAGACTAATTATGTTAGATTGGTAGGTGAAGGAACAGATACTTCTAACGCACCGAGAAAATATAACTTGAAACTACGTTGGTGTGGACTTGAGGTGAGTGTACCCACTTGAAATTTATATACATTTGAATGTGTAGTTAGAACGTGGAAGGCATTATTTCAGGTTAGCACTTGTAGGTGTGGATATGGTTTAAAAGATTGTGGGTGGCTATTTATAATTCAGAAGGTGCAGATTCGAGATAATGCATAATTATGTGTAATAAAGGTTTTATGATGGTAATTCTTAATATAAATTATGAAATTCTTAGAATATAAATATTATTAGTGGAATATGTATGTTGATATTATGATGCTTGGTAAAGTGGAGTTGAGTCGTGACTTGATTGAAAGAAGAGTATGGAAAGATACATCTGATGCCCAGTATATATAGAGCTAGAGGATGTGTATACGGAATGGATGCTTGATGCCTCATAATTAAGGCTATAGAGTGGTTATGTTTGTGATACATCTGATGCCCAGTATATATAGGGCTAGAGGATGTGTATATGGAATGGATGCTTGATGCCTAATAATTAAGGCTATAGAGCGGTTATGTATGTGATACATCTGATGCCCAGTATATATAGGGCTAGAGGATGTGTATATGGAATGGATGCTTGATGCCTAATAATTATGGCTATAGAGCGGTTATATTTGTAATACATCTGATGCCCAGTATATATAGGGCTAGAGGATGTGTATATGGAATGGATGCTTGATGCCTAATAATTAAGACTATAGAGCGGTTATGTATGTGATACATCTGATGCCCAGTATATATAGGGTTAGAGGATGTGTATATGAAATGGATGCTTGATGCCTAATAATTGAGGCTATAGAGCGGTTACGTGTGTGGTATATTTGATGCTTTATATGATGGCTAGAGGATGAGAATTGAATGTGATTATATATGGTATGTGTGTATGTATATATATACTTTTACATGTTACTGTCGAGGAAAGTGATGCATTCACTAAGCCTATAGCTCATACATTTATATATGTTTCTCTTTACAGGTATCAGAAGGAATGTTCACTGCCAGGTCTAGGATGGGTGAGAAGGTTTATAGAAAAAGACACTACGTCATTTTTGTTCATTGTACTAGTCTTATTTTGTGTATTTGACTAAACATCCTTATGTGTGTGAGTTGTAAATATTTGCTAGTATTATTTTGGTTGTTCGGGTGTGACACTGCGTGCCTTAGTTCTCGCTCTCATCATTATCTGTTTATTGTTTATCTCCATCTCCACTTCTGAAATCTTTCCATTTCTCCTCTCCTCAGTCGCTGAAAACTCTCCCTCCACTTCCGAAACTCTATTTGGTATGTCCATCTCTTCCCTCTTCTACTCTTACATCCAATTTAGGGTATTTTCAAACATGGGTTATTTGATTTTAAAGGTTTGAAATACTTAGTGAGTAATTTCGGTTTAAACACTCATGTACACCATGTTCAAAATGTAGTATAGAGGTTGTTTGGTTAGCAATTATTTGGGTGCCCCCTTAACATTTAATAATATGACATGGGGTAGTTCTTAGTTCTTAGTTTCTAATAACTAAGAGAAAGGCAGATATCTTCAATTGGATTTAATAACTATGTATATATACACGTACCCTTTTTTTAATTCCTGTTAGTTGATTTGTATATAAATTATAACGAGTATATGATTTGGTGAAATTGTTTTTTGGTTTCAAGGTTAAATCTTTGCCATATGTGTATATGTATGTGTATGTTTAACTATTGTGTTTTTATTTACTTTTAGATGGTTGTAGCTCAAGAGACTATAAGACGAATAAAAATTAGATAGTTGTAGCTGAAGATCTAGAGCGGAAATTATTGAATCAACTATTACTAAAAAATTGAATTCTAGGCAATTTAATTGCTACCAATTGGTTGCCATGGGAAATGTTATTTTAAGGTATTTGATCATACTTATTTCAACCAGGGGAATAATGTATTTCCATCTTATGGTGCTAATCAAACGCCAACACATGAAAAAGTAAGGATTGTATATGCAATATTATTGTTCATGGAATTCAATTTATTTGGTGGAGAATTCTAGTTTTTTTAGAAATAGGTTAGGTTCTAAAATTTTGGCTATTAAACAACGAAATGTTGGAAAAAATGGACCTTTTCCATGTTTTATATAAAAAATGGTTATATTTGAATATCCCTTTATGGAATCAAGATCTAGAGTGGAAATTGTTGAACCAAGTCTTAATGACTCATGGTGACATATTATAAGTTAAGTCAATGAACTATCAAATTTACAATTTATTTATTAGGTGTGATGATAAATTAACAATTACAAAGCAAGCTGCCTTAACCAAGAGGGGGGGAGGAGAAAGTTAGACATGGAAATTGGATTCAAGATGACAAGGCTCCAAACTTTTGATCTTTAGTTTTATAACAAAGTTGTTTTTACCCCCTTCCCCTCTATATATAAATAGTCTAAACTCCAATGAAGAAAACTCCACATGCTTTATATATAAATGGTTTTGGTATTGCTTTATAAATAACTCCACATGCCAGAATTTCTTTTAAAATGATTTTATTTCTTGAACATGTTTGTGGTATGAAATATTAAGTTTTACACCTGATCACCCGTCGTCGCGTACGACTCCGTGGCTAACCGGGTCCCGGAGGTAAAATCCTTTAAACGGGATTTCGGGGCGTCACAGTTGATCCGTACACTAAAATGAAAGGCTTGGATAACTGCATAATTTGGGCACGTTTGATCGATCGAAGGCCCACTGATTGATCAATTAGGAATTCTTCACTAGCTTCCATTAAGAGCTTTTCACATAATTGATCTTTTGGTACTTCAAATGATTCTATCAATGGAACCACTATCTTTAAGCTTCAAGCTGACTTTTAACTTTAAGGATTTCATCACATTTATCTTTCCAATTTGACTCTCCACTCAATTACCACCAAAGATCACAAATCGTTGAAAAATACACAAAATTTGATATCAGAGGCCTTTTGTTTCAGAGTATAATGTCTTTAAGCTAGGTAAAACATAAACTAGTGAAAATTAGTTTCACCTATTTTAGGCAACCTTTCTCTTAGTTTAAATTATGAATATTTGTGCAGCTAATACTTATGCAAATTTAACCAAGAAGAGTGACCAAATTTTGCCAAATAGGTGAAAGTGTTTCTAAAAATTTTACTTCTCTGATAGGTGAAAAGATTAATGTCCTGAACTAAACATGCCTCAAAAGGAGCTAATGTAGCAAAATTTTCAATTTTTTGCAGCAACATGTTACATGATATGTCAATCTCTCTTTTGCTATTATTCCCATTTTCTCTTCTTATTATTCATTGAAATATGAAATTTTAGATCCCTTCTTTATGCATCAAGTCAATGTCACTATGCAGTATATGTATAAAATCTTATTAAAAAAATCAATATTTGTCTTAAAATTCTTGGTATTAGCCATATTTGGTTTTTTATGTATGTTTTTATTTTTTTTATGTAAGATTTCTAAGTCCAATCTAGGACATTAGAGTAGTAGCATAAATAAAGAAAAAAGTAACAAAAAATGGGGAGATACAATAAGGCCATCCCCAATGATGGTATTTTCAGTTTCATTGGTTGGTATTTTAGTATAGATGCTAAGGTAAATCATTATTTTTTATATGGGTAATGCAGAAACCAAACAAAATACCATAAATTACTCCAGCCTAGAAACAGAGATTGCAATATGCTTATACTAAAAAGTTCATATACACTATTATCCTCTTGATGCATATTTATATTACTTTAATGCTACTAGTTCGTTCGTATTGTTGATTAGCTGATATTTGTAATTAACAACTAATAAACATGTTCGTCATCTATAAACAATAATATAACTGGATTCTAATTTTTATTCTTTTATGCATTTGCTCAATTTCATGTTTAATGAGAATTTATTACATTGTGTTTATTATTGTAACATATTGTATTTAATTTCATGTGAATTATGTGTTTTAATTAGTTTTAGTGTGAAATTCGTGTTCTAGAACATTTTCTGTCCATAATCTGGAGAAAAACTCCTCCATAAATTATAGATTTCGGAATTACCTTTCCGTGGACATAAAGATCATCTCAATTAGAGTTCCGAGCGAGAAGTTATTGCCAAAATAAGAAAAGGGTAGCAGGACATAAATTTTGCCTGCAGACCGGTATGGGGAATTTGGCATACCGGTTCGACGTATACAAATTTGGGAAAAACTTAGCTACTGACCGGTATGCAGTTTTCAGCATACTGGTTCGGCGTGAAAAACTTTGGGGAAATTTTGGCTACGGACCGGCACCCCATTTTGGTATACCGGTCCATCAGTATGAACAGTGCACCGATTTAAGTTCGTTTTATCCCTTTCCTTCACCCATTTTTTGACCAAAAACACACCCCTACCTCCTAGAGACCTTTAGAGAGTTCTAGAGAGAAAAAGCAAGGAAACCCATCCATTTTCCATCTTTAATCCAAGATTTAAACTCCAAATCACTCGAATCTTCACCTTATTCACTATGCATCGTCTTTTTCACGGGGATTGCTTGGGAAGAGGCTGGAATCTTCATATTTCTTTCTTCTTCTTCACTAGTAAGTCGGGGATTCTGGGAAAACATTACCGATGGCACTAATATAAGCGGCCTCCTTATCCGTTACAAAGACGCTTGGAAGTTCATGGGAGCTCGAACAACCTTTTTAACATTAAAAGGGCCCATTGATAATTCTCCTCATTCTCCTTATACATAAAACAATGAGTAATAGAGAAGTTATGTTTATCGATGTAAGTCCCACCATAGCAAATAAGGGCATCTTGTACTTATTTGTTTTATAAGTACAATCAATAATAATCACAGAGGGAAATAGCTTCGCCAACACAATACAATTGGGTTCGGCCCAAAAGAGGTCTAAAACCTCTTCAGTAGTTTCATCACATCTATGCCAATAGACATAATGATTATCTATTAGAATATTCATCAATTGTTGAATGGCACTCCTCCCTTCCATATCATGCAATTTCATCTTCGCCTTTGCATCGTAAATATTCTTTAACGTGGAGGCATTCGCCTCGTTACAACCTTTGATTCCACAAAGAACCTATTTTGGTTTTACTCTAGCAATTGTCATTTCACTAAGAAACTTCTTCTCAAGTTTGTTCAATTTTCCCGCATATGGATGCCCCACTAAAGTTTTTAGTAACTCATGATTATGAAGTCCGCATATGACATGTACCTTCCATCGATCCCCACTGAGATTCAAACCACGAATTAAAAACGGGCAATTATATTTTCTTGTAGCACTATATCTTTTCAGTTCATGTTTTTTCCCTCTTTGCGGTTATAACAATATTTACCTCCTCTTTCACAACCCAAAAATAGCCTTGGCCTCTTTTTACTAGTACAATGGTCTGACCTTTGGGTCACAATTATAGTGTTAATCTCATTTCCTTTATTTTGACACTAATCTGGTAGAGCATGCCGAGATTCAAACATGTACAAGAACCCAAATTTATCAAAATTTATTGATTTAAATCTTCTAGGAAAATAAGTACTGTAAAATTTTGAGTCAAGTACTCATTATACTTACTTTATCCGTTATAAATAAATGAGTCGCGTCAATAGATTTTATTAGATTATAGTCGTTCTCTATAGAATCCAAAATATGGCAACTAGTTGAGACACTAAGATTAAATGATTGGTCACCACAACTAGTATTAATAGTCTCTCCATCAATGAGATTCTCTCATTTGTCGCCATCCAAATTAAGGTCAACACATTTCATTTGCATTTGTAGGTGAGGCTTTATTTTCATAAGTTGTTCATCAACATTAGGATAAGGAGCTTTAGTAGTTACTTGTAATGGAATTGTGGTGAAATCAATTTCTTCAAGAAGAGAAATATCATTCCAAATGGAAGAATCAAGGTCCCGCAATTTCAGATTTTTTTAGAAGCAGCACATACTCGGCCAATGTGGGGTAAGTGATTTGCATGTAAGTCGACCAAAGTGGGGTGATTGATGTGGATATCACTCGGCAAATGTAGGGAGAGTAATTGCTGGGTTTAAAATCCACAGCTATGTTTTAGCTCTATTTTTTTGATAATTTTTTGGATTATGATTTTGCAATATTCATCAAATGAAAGTTAAAATGGACAAAGATAAGGTAACAATGAAACAAATATACCTCTTTTGATATATCTTTATATTTTAGGTCACCAAATAAAGCCCTATCTTTATCTTTCTCTTTTACATCACTACCATCTTTGAACTTCTTTAATACCCCAATTTCTAAATAATTAGACTCATTAATCATGATTGTTGATACTTTATCATTCAAAGTAATATTGTTAGTATTTGATTTCTTATTCAAAATGAAATTTTTAGTGAGGTAGAGATGGAACCTGCAAGAGAACACGTCATCACTCGGGAGCGAGAGTTGTGAAAGGTGGTGAGTGTTTTTTTAATTTGGTTAAATTAATTATATTATTAGTTAATAATTAATAGTTAACTTTTGTTTAACAAAAGTGATATAAGAGGCTGGTAAGAATAAATTTTAGTATAATATTAATAAAAATTTTAGAAGGTGTTTATAAGGAAAGATAAATGAATAACTTTTCGATCCTAAATAAATAAGTGATGTAATTTTTAATTCGCATACAAGAGAAAAAAAAAAAAAAAAAAAAAAACAATCGGGCACCAAATTGTAATTTACTCTTCCGAATCAGATCTCCACAAGCTTTAGATTCAACAGAGACACATCGCAATTCCACCACCAGCAGCAGCAGGCCTCTCTCTCTCTCTCTCTCTCTAGCTGTGCATGACTTCAAAATTACTCAGAGGCCCAAATACACAAATTCCCATCCGTCCCCTCTTTCCTTTAATTCCTTTCCCCACAGTGATCGCGTAAACAATGCTCAATTCTTCCTGATCAACAACCGCCCAAAATTATCAGATCTGAGGTGAGATTATCAATTACTCAAATGTAAAGACGTTTTTGCATTAATATAAAAACGTATTTGAAACGGCTGTTTGATTAGGGATTGAGATTTGAATTGAATAGAACAGATTGCCCCGTTGTATTTGTATGATTTCATTTTATTTGATTTAGGGATTGAGAAGATTTTGAAATCGAGAAAAGAAAAGATGTTGACGAAGTTCGAGACCAAGAGTAACAGAGTGAAGGGGCTGAGTTTCCACAGCAAGAGGCCATGGATCTTAGCGAGTCTCCACAGTGGTGTGATCCAGCTATGGGACTACAGGATGGGGACTCTTATCGATCGATTTGACGAGCACGATGGTCCTGTTCGCGGTGTACATTTCCACAATTCTCAACCCCTGTTCGTCTCTGGAGGTTTGGATAATTTACCATCTCTGTTTGATCTTTGTGCCGATTCTCACCGAAAGTTTACGCGATCTTTAATTTTATCCTTTGTTCTGTGTTGAAGTTGATTACTTATGAAGTTTGGTTGGTCTATTGCATCATTAGAATCTCCCTGGGCCATTTTATGTCTCTTTCATTGCGCTGACATTTTGTTTTTGTTATCAGAGCATTATTCAAAGAGAAACAAGTCTGAATCTTATGTTGTTTGTTATGTTATGTTATGTTATGTTATGTGGGAATTGATAAGCAAGAAACTAAAGTCAACTGAACTTGGTGTATATAGTTAAAGGCAGACATAGGTTCTAGGCACATAAAGGCGGACTTTTGTGCTCCCTAATATAGGGAGGTGAGGCTCCTATCAGCTCAAGCATTGTGCAGCCAGAAACCAGGCAAAGGTGTGCACAAGGCACCGCTAATTAGATTTTTGAACAAACCAATGCTCCACACGTATATTGGATCAATCAATTTGGGGGAAGGGAGGGCAATTGCCTGTATTAATTCTGGAAAAATACTATTTTACTATTGACATTGCTACATAAAAATTAAAGTATGTACTTTTTAGTTATGCTTTTCCCCTTTAATTTTAAAAGAAGATGTTACTACTACACTTGCCCCTATCTAGATTTTTTTTAACTTTGTCCCTGAATTGAGTTGTTGACTTGAGTCAGTTGTATCCTGTTGTAGTGTGAAGCACTGCAGCACTCTACAGTCTACACCTAAGGCCAACCAAAGTCAGCTTGGACAATTGTGAACCGTTTCAATTTTGAAAATATTTATTCTTTTGTGGACTGTTTGATAAGTGAAATATTGGTTGATTTGTCATGTTTTCGTAATTTCGTTTTTGCATATGGTTTATTAAAAATATCTTGTTACTCACCCCCTTTTAATTATGTATAATTAAATTTATACTATATATTTTCCAGTTGATGTCATAACACCAATCTCTTAATACAAGCTGGGGAATATTTTCTTTCTTTCTTGTTTTTCTGCAATGTCGACCTTACTTCAGTTAGTGCACATTTTTGTTTTGCACCTAGGCTTGGGGGGTCCCTTGTGTGCCTTAACTACAGACGTGGAGTCCACCACTATGTATATATATACATATGGCAGATATTAAGGGGGGGGGGAGGGGGGGGGGTTAAATTGACAGTTTTTAAGAGGAGGCAAAGAATAACATGCACACAGATTTTTTCCGGTAGTGTTGACAAATAAAGCTTTAATTTGTTTGGTATTTTAAGAAGTAATATTCTATTCTAATAATATTGTCTTCAAAAGGCACCAAAAGAGGGGGTGACCAAGGATGGGGGGGGGGTTAAATTGACAGTTTTTAAGAGGAGGCAAAGAATAACATGCACACAGATTTTTTTCGGTAGTGTTGACAAATAAAGCTTTAGTTTGTTTGGTTTTAAGAAGTAATATTCTATTCTAATAATATTGTTTTCAAAAGGCACCAAAAGAGGGGTGACCAAGGATGGATGAAGTCAGTCATTTTGAGCATAGTGATTATGGACTGTAGGATCATGGCCTTTGTTTGGCTTTGTTGCTTGAGTCGGCTCTGGTTCTGGGTGAAAACTGAATAGTCAAGCTTTGATTTCTGCCTAGTCCCCGTCTAGGCACTAGAGCCCTCCCAGCTGCCTGACTTTCTGCTTAGTGCTCTTTTAAAACATTTTTAATGTTTAGTGAGAATAGTAATATATATTTGTTCCTGGAATGACAAATAGCTATTTGCCTTCATACTCCTCCTTGGTCAAATAATGTGAATAACTAAAAAGCCATACCCCTGCCTATCCATCCCCATTACCCCCTCAAAAAAAAAAAAAAAAAAAAAAAACCCACCCAAACCAAACGAAAAAAAAAATAATTTTCAGATAAACAACAATTAATATAACTTACAACTGTTTAAGAGCCAGCGATGACGATTGAAATCCTTGGAAGTCCTTCCCGTTCCCCTCAATCCAAATGGTCTACAAAGGAAATAAAGGGGCTGTAATCCACATCTCCAGCTGTCTGCTCACAGAACAATCCCTTCTCCACTTCATTGTCCAATGGATTTATTGGTAAATTTTTCCTCCCAATGGCTTAAGCCATCAGAACTACTGAATGCATTATCCACACACCAATTGAAAATGCATTTGATTGTATTTATTTCCTTTAAAGAAATCAAGAATTGTTTATATTTGGCAATGTCTTGAAATGCTCCATTTGTTTTAACTTTTAATGCACAATTTTGAGGCAGTACTTTTGGTGTATTTAATTGCTGGTTTACGCAGGAGATGATTACAAAATCAAGGTGTGGAATTACAAGTTGCATAGGTGTTTGTTTACCCTTCTTGGGCATCTTGATTACATCCGTACAGTCCAATTTCACCATGAATACCCATGGATTGTTAGTGCAAGTGATGATCAGACTATTAGGATATGGAATTGGCAGTCTCGTACTTGTATTTCTGTACTGACGGGGCACAATCATTATGTGATGTGTGCTTTGTTCCACCCAAAAGAGGACCTTGTTGTATCAGCTTCGTTAGACCAGACTGTCAGGGTTTGGGATATTGGTGCCTTGAGGAAGAAGACGGTTTCCCCGGCTGATGATATCCTTCGGTTGAGTCAGATGAACACTGATTTCTTTGGTGGGGTTGATGCTGTTGTCAAGTATGTCTTGGAGGGCCACGATCGAGGAGTCAACTGGGCTTCATTCCATCCCACTCTTCCTCTGGTTGTTTCTGGAGCAGATGATCGCCAAGTGAAAATCTGGCGAATGAATGGTATGGCAGCCTGTCAATGCCTTGTTTGCTTTCTTTAGGTTATATCTCATTTTAATAAGGTCAATTTTCCTGAAAAATTAGACGGTCTTAGCAAAATTGCAGAAAGAGCCAAAAATAACGGGATAATTTCCAGATTGTAAGTTTGATGTTGATCAGCTCCAATGGCAGTCATGTGCTCCTGTGCACATGTTTAAAAAGTATAGTAACGTGCGAAACAGCTTTTACCGGTTGATGAATGTATATTTTCAACCTAAATGATCGAAAAACTTTGCATATTTTTTGAAACAGAAGTTAGTTTTAAAGTTGAATGGCTCCCCTTGGTGGCTTTCAGGAATCCTGTTTCTTTTAAACTCCAACACTCTTTTGAGGGTCTCAGACTCTCAGGTCAAAGTTCAATAGGTGCCTGTGTGGGACATATCTAAAGAAGTTTCCTCCTTTTATTTTTTCCTTTAATTTTTTGTCGTGTCAGAGTAGCTGACACCCTCAGACACACCATTGACACATTTTAAATATAATTGTTTGTCAAGAAAAGGGTTCAAAGTGTATTCTCTCTCTCTCTCTCCATTTTTCAATTGCTTGATGCACTATATATATTATTCCTTATGAAACCAGAACCATAATAAAAATTATACATGCGTAATTTTATTTGTAATAATCAACGTGCATCCTTTATGTCCCTGTCCTCTTCAGGGTTAAGGACCTGATTGATATTTAAGCTGGGTAGCGGTATTAGGGGCGGTGGAGTTAGTATTAGTCCTTGGAATTGTATTATCCTGAAATTGGAAGTGGAGGAAGGTGATTGTGGTCCATATTGCTGTAAGAAGTTTTGTGATCCTCTGGAGGGAGATGTGAAGCTTTTAGTTGTTTGTGTTAAAAATCCTTTTGGTCCTCTGTTTTCGGTTGATGTTCCATTGCATTTTATTGAAATTTTAACACCATGTAAGGGTTTTTTGTTGGTTGTTCTTCTATCTATTTCACTTCTCATAACGCAATCATGTTTTACCATGCGCATCCAAATGCTCTCTATGCTTAAAAAACTAGCCGAATAGCAGCTGAAGTGACTAGCAAGCTTAAATATGAACATTCAAGATTTTTTCATTCATCTTGCATTTTGGTTATTGTTTTTAGAAATTTCATTTTTTATTTTCCAGATACAAAGGCTTGGGAAGTAGACACTTTGAGAGGGCACATGAACAACGTGTCATGTGTACTGTTCCATGCGAGGCAGGAAATTATCGTGTCAAATTCAGAAGACAAAAGTATACGCGTGTGGGACGCTACAAAGAGGACTGGCCTCCAAACATTCCGCAGGGAGCATGACAGGTTCTGGATTCTTGTTTGTCATCCCGAGATGAACCTTCTGGCAGCTGGCCATGATAGCGGCATGATAGTTTTCAAGTTAGAGAGAGAAAGGCCGGCCTTTTCAGTCAGTGGCGATGTTGTCTACTATGTGAAAGACCGTTTTCTCCGCTTCTACGAGTATTCAACTCAGAAGGACACTCAGGTATTACCCATCCGCCGCCCCGGTTCTACCAGCTTGAATCAAGGCCCTAGAACTCTCTCTTATAGCCCTACCGAAAATGCCGTTTTAATTTGTTCAGAGACAGACGGTGGATCATATGAACTCTATATTATACCTAAAGACAGCTTTGCTAGAGGTGAGACGGTTCAAGAGGCAAAAAGAGGTATTGGGGGATCAGCGGTTTTTGTGGCTCGAAATAGGTTTGCTGTGCTTGAGAAGAGCAGTAACCAAGTTTCAGTCAAGAACCTTAAAAACGAGGTTGTCAAGAAGAGCCCCCTTCCTGTTTCTACTGATGCGATATTCTATGCTGGCACTGGAAACCTGCTATGCAGGGCAGAGGACAGGGTTGTCATTTTCGACCTCCAACAGAGGATGGTCCTTGGCGATCTTCAGACTTCTTTTGTTAGGTATGTCGTTTGGTCAAGTGACATGGAGAGTGTTGCTTTGTTGAGCAAACATTCGATAATCATAGCCGATAAGAAGCTTTCTCATCGCTGCACTCTTCACGAGACAATTCGGGTCAAGAGTGGAGCATGGGATGACAACGGTGTCTTTATATATACAACACTAACCCACATTAAATACTGCCTTCCAAATGGGGACTCTGGAATCATAAGGACCCTTGACGTCCCAGTATACATCACAAAAATATTTGGAAGCACAATCTTTTGCTTGGACCGCGATGGGAAAAACCGTCCCATTATTATCGATTCAACTGAATATGTTTTCAAGCTGTCCCTGCTGAGGAAGAGATACGACCATGTTATGAGCATGATTAGGAACTCAGAGCTCTGCGGACAAGCCATGATCGCATATCTCCAGCAAAAAGGTTTCCCAGAAGTTGCTCTCCATTTTGTGAAGGATGAGCGAACTCGTTTTAACTTGGCCCTCGAAAGTGGTAATATCCAGATAGCTGTTGCTTCTGCTAAAGAGATTGATGAGAAAGATTACTGGTACCGGTTGGGGGTGGAAGCCCTTCGTCAGGGTAATGCAGGTATCGTAGAATATGCATACCAGAGGACAAAGAACTTCGAGCGGCTATCTTTCCTTTATCTGATAACGGGAAATTCAGATAAACTATCCAAAATGATGAAAATTGCTGAGGTTAAGAATGATGTTATGGGTCAGTTCCACAATGCATTGTACCTGGGTGATATACAGGAGCGTGTTAAGATTCTGGAGAATGCTGGACATTTACCACTTGCATACATCACAGCTAAGGTCCATGGACTCCACGATGTTGCTGAGCGGCTTGCCGCTGAACTGGGAGACAATGTTCCTTCTTTGCCCGAGGGGAGGTCCGCTTCTCTTTTGATACCCCCAAGGCCCATGTTGTGTGGTGGAGATTGGCCTCTATTGACGGTAACGAAAGGGATCTTTGAGGGTGGTCTTGATAATGTAGGCAGGGGTGCACATGATGAGTTTGAAGATGCAGCAGATGCTGACTGGGGCGAGGAGTTGGAAATTGGGGAAGTGGAAAACATGCAGAACGGAGATATAAGTATGGTGCTGGAGGATGAAGACGTGCAAGAAGAAAATGGCGAGGGTGGATGGGATCTCGAGGATCTCGAGCTTCCTCCTGATATGGAGACGCCAAAGACTGCTACTGCACGTTCTTCGGTATTTATTGCCCCGACTACGGGTATGCCTGTGAGCCAGATTTGGGTCCAAAAGTCATCTCTTGCTGCTGAACATGTGGTGGCTGGCAATTTTGACACTGCAATGCGTTTGCTTAGCCGGCAACTGGGAATAAAGAATTTTTCTCCCTTGAAACAGTTGTTCATTGATCTTCACATGGGAAGCCATACTTACATGCTCGCCTTTTCCTCGGCACCGGTGATCTTATATGCTGTTGAAAGAGGATGGAGTGAGTCAGCAAGCCCGAACGTGAGGGGCCCACCTGCGCTAGTGTTCAATTTCTCTCAACTGGAAGAGAAGCTCAAGGCCGGTTACAAAGCCACAACTGCCGGGAAATTTTCCGAAGCTTTGCGACTTTTCCAAGGTATTCTTCACACTATACCCCTGATTGTGGTGGAGTCAAGGAGAGAGGTGGATGAAGTGAAGGAATTAATTGGCATTGTAAAGGAGTATGTTCTGGGATTACAAATGGAGGTTAAGAGGAGGGAACTAAAGGACGATCCTGTTCGTCAACAAGAGCTTGCAGCTTACTTTACCCACTGTACCCTTCAGATGCCTCACTTGAGACTCGCTTTATTAAATGCGATGACCGTTTGCTACAAGGCTGGTAATCTGAACACTGCGGGGAACTTTGCTAGGAGGCTCTTGGAGGGCAATCCAACAGCTGAAAATCAAGCCAGAACAGCACGCCAAGTGCTGCAGGCTGCGGAGAGGAACATGAGGGATAAAACCCAGCTGAACTATGATTTTAGAAACCCGTTTGTGGTTTGTGGGGCCACGTACGTGCCTATCTACCGGGGACAAAAGGATGTATTGTGCCCTTACTGCAGTTCACATTTTGTTCTCTCCCAGGAAGGTCAGATCTGTACTGTTTGTGATCTTGCGGTGATTGGATCAGATGCATCGGGTTTACTCTGCTCTCCTTCCCAGGTCAGATGATTTAAATTACTCTTTGCTTGATGATTTATAGCAGGCTATTTTGTGATCTTTGCAATTGAGCTATCAAAAAGGTAGGTATAGTGAACAACTGAGTTGAGTTTCAATCGGATTGTATTTTATTTTAATTGTTGTTTTTGTTTTTATAATCAAATTTTCACCTGACTATGCATATCTCGTATTTCTTGATTACAAATTTTCATTGTAATAAACTGTGTAAGAGTTTTTATTCAATCTATTCTTATGGATGTGTGAGTTTGTGAATCAGGTTGAGGCAGCTGAGTTTGCTACGTTTTCTGAGTTTGTTGGCTCTGCAGGTTCAATTTTGGTGGTATAGAAATTTTGCCACCGCAATGTCTTGCTTTGTTTTGCTTTGCTTTGACAAAGTGGAAATTGTCAGCTTGTTAAGTTATAGCAATAAATCTTTTGGTGTATTGCTACTTAGCAGTTTATGGATCTTATTAATGTCCGTGAGTTATAAGTGATAAATTAAACTATCTAACGGGAGAATCTGTGGATGACTAGTATTGTTTCTATGTTGAATAACAAGTGATCAATCAAACTGGGGAAAAAAATATGTAAAAATTTGAAGTTGCAGCATATATAATTTATGGACATAGTCTACGGATTGAATTCTTAACCATTAATTAGAGTGAAACTAAGTTTGTTGTGCAATAGTCAGATGTGAAGTCTTAAATTGGACGAGGACAATTTCTTTCATCCCAAACTATAATCAAAGAATGGAGTGGAATTTAGTAAGAAAGTAGTGTATTTGTGTTACACAATTGGGAATGTTTTGAGTCGTGCTCGCTCTTGTGAGAGAGAGAGAGAGTAATACCACTTGAGTCAAACTGAAAGTTTTAAATCTTCTCAGTATTTTACTTTAGCTCGATTTGAAAAGAAAAAAAAAGAGTACATTTTAACTTGGGTAAAAATAATACTGTACGCGGAAAACAACAAAACTCAACTTGACAACCTTTGGGTGACGAGACTATGGAATGGATTATCTCTGTGTCTCTTTTACCTAAGGCAAATGCCCTCTTTGGAAGTCATTTCATAGCCTAGCCCAAAAGCCTTTTTCTACTCATGCCATGCCATTTGCAGGTGACCTACTCCATTCAATTAATCAATTCTAATAATAAGGCCAAGAGCCCAAAAGCCACACAATTGGATTTCCCGTTAAGTTAAAAAAAAAATAAAATAAAATAAAATTTGGAAAAAAGGGTCTTTCACCTTACTTGAATCACAAGGGCATGTTTGGCCGTTTGTGGGTATATAACATGACTTTGCTTTTGGAACCCTCGTGATGCTTTTACTATTAGAGGAAGATGAAGATGACTTGGCAATTGAGTAAAGGGGCAGGTTTAGGGATCTAATGCTTCCATTAATAAGTTCACCCCTTGTTAGGCACCTGACTTAAAGACTCCCAATTATAACTTATAAAACGCCCAAATACTCCAAATTACAAAAGTAACATACTCAAAGCAGAACCAATGTAATTTTATTTATACAATAATATATTGTACAAAAAATTTTAATATACAAAATGCCGAGTTAGTTATTGATTAAACTATTGCAACTATTTTCTAGTATCCAATGGCCCTTAACCAATCAAAGGTGTATTTTGTACAAATGTCCTTTTTTTTTTTTTTTCTTTCTTTCTTTCTTTCTTTTTTTTTTGTGATCAAGATTATTTATTTAAAAATGAATGACTTAGATTTTGACTCACAATTGATTATTATTTAAATGAGCTCCTGCTGCTTAATAAATATGAGCCTTTTATTTTTCAGCCAATGGTTCACATTTTCTACCATAATCTATTCTACTCTAGAATAGCCAAATCTTTTTTTTATACTATTTACGTATCTTGTGTCTATCGTGTTAATCTTATTTATACACATTTACTTAGTAACATTAATATTCCTATTTAGATCGGTAGGGATATTTAAAAGGGTGCCGGTAAAAGCACTATAAAAATTCAATGTTAATACTCATTTTTAAAGTACACATATTTAAATTTTAAATTTTGGAGGGCACCATTTATAGTTAAAGCACCTTAATAAAAACAAGTCTATAATAAAACATCTTTACAAGTAGTTATTTTGTTACTAAAGTACTACCATCTCCATGACAAATTTTTGTCGTCACCACTAGAAAAATATTTTTTTCCTAATTATATAAATTAGCGTGAACATGAAAACATCATTTAAAGTAGTATCAATAAATCAAAGTTTTATATCAAATTATTCTCTCACCAAATACAATTTTTCACGATACTACAAATACAAATATGAGTGACAAAATAGAGGTCAAGAAAACTATGACATCCTAGAGATGAAATCATTTTCAATAAAATAATATGTGGGTTCACATCCATCTCTTTTCACGGGTTAAACCATTTTACATACTTTTTTTTTTGTAAATATATGGTTGATTTCATCAATGGAGGATGGTAAAATGAAATTTAGAGTATGTTTGATAGTAAGTATGTAATTTTCATTTGAAAAGATGAATTATAAGTAATTAAATTACCTAGATTGAATTCCATAAAAAATATCATTTAGAAGTGTTTGATTTTTAAATGGGAATACCAACGCACCCGTACTTTAAAAAAAATTAAAAAATAATCCACTTTTTTTTTGATCAAATAAACCCACTTAAAGAAGAGAGTTCGGAGATTCTTAAGTGGGTTTATTTTTTTAAAATACGGGGTGCCTTCAAATTAGAAGCTCTAATTATGTGGGTTAAGTTTTTCTAAAAATAAATGGTTAAAATTAGTTTTTAATGGTTCTTTTATTAACCCTCCATTTAAAATTTTTTTATGAGTAGATTTTTCCGCATGCTTTCTTGTACGAGCACTTTAGCGATTGCCCACCTTCCACTCTCACAATTATATTCCTCATAGTCTCGCACACTCTAATATCATAATATGAATTTTCACTAAAAGTTTTCCAATCTTCTTTCCTTCCAAATATGTGTAAAAATTGTGTTCAAAAGCCAGAAAAATCTATGTATTAATTTATCTTCACAAGCAGCAAGGGTGTGACTCATAAATTTAATTTAAAGTAATTAAAATATTAAATAACAAATCATAAGGAACCTAGAATTTAGACATAACTCTAACTTTAATATCTAAGGTTAGAATCTTGCGGAAATAAAATCTTCCTTAAACTAATCTATTATTAAACAGGGCACAAATTTTTATCTAAAATCTATTTTTTATTTTTTATTTATTTTTATTTTTTTTATAATATCATTAACGATACCATAGACATGTTAACGTATTTTTATGTGAATAACTTATAAAAATATTTCATGAGATAGGGGGACCCACATAAAGTTTGAAGTGGACCCAAAGTAGTGTAAGATAACTAGGTAGGATGGGGGACCACATCACCTCCCCTAGGGCTCTCCTTAATAATACAAGTTGTTAACAACTAGACAGGAATTTGTGCGGACGACTGTGACATCCAGCACTCCTCAATAAAACATTCCTTATATGGAAGGCAATTAACGATGTATCATGGTTGCTTTTATGTATTTTTCCTGTGTACGTAAATAGTTATATAAATTCAGAAACCCCCCACAAAAAAAAAATTAAAAAAATTATATGATTAAACTAAACTCCACTTTCTAACGATATATATAATCATTTTGAAGGATGTTATTATTTTTTTTTAACACATTTCATCCTTGCATACTGTTTCAACTTTCTTTTTTTTATTTAAGAAAAATTAACACTGTAGTTAATTACAATGTTTATTAAAAAAAGTTTTAAATATCTTTCTTTTATTATAATAATAATAAAGAATCTCCCATTTAAATTCAACTTCAGGCTCAACAACGTGAATTGAAGTGATGTCTTTAATAAGGGTAGAAACTTTTTTTGAGATGCTTTGGCCAAATAATTGAGATATAGGAATATTTTAGTGGTTTAAGAGATAGAACTATAATTAGTTGAAAGGAATCTTCCATGCTTATAAACAAATTTGTTTGAGATTGATCAAGGGAGATCTCGAAAGAAAGAAAATGAACTAGCTAGGTAATGTTCTTAATAATTAAAAAGTACGTGAAGCATAAAATCATATTTTGCCACTAGATACTCCTATATATATATATATATATATATAACCCACTGTATTTAAATACATCTAATCTGTATTACCAAGAATCTTTATCTAACATAATTAACATTGCGTAAAGTTTCCCAAGAGTTACTAATAAAAAAATAAAAATGAGGAGTTTTAATTTTGGGCAGGAATTGGAGGAGAGAGCTGCATGTGCCGAAGGGAATGTATTATGCGTGTTATTAAATAGTTGTCCATTTATTTATAAAAGAATTACGTACCAGCTGTCAATATCGTTGAATAATATATATGGCTACTGAAAAGTCTTCGCTCAATATATGGGCATATGTAGTCTTCCCTTGTATAAGTGTAACATATTAATAATAAGAAACAAAAAAATAGGATAAATTTGAAGAGTAATTAATAAATACATTAATGTTATATACAATAGAAACTTAATAAAATAATAATTTTACTAAGTTAATGAATTTTGACTGTCCCAATTCGGGACCAAGAGATAAATTAATATTTTCGCTAAATTTATAAGATAATATTTTTTTTTATAAAAGTCCCATTAGTCCCATCAATTATATAAATTAATAATTCACTTTTTCAGACTTATCATCACGCCTTATCAAATATGAGTACAATATTGTTTGCTTTTTACTAAAATTTATCTTTGCCTGAATTTCATCCATAATTTTCTGTAATGTCCTACGTATATTATGTGTGCATTTCTCATCTTATAAGAGGAAATTATTTAGTGTCGTTATTGCTTGATAGCTTCTTTTAAAGAAACAAACTCTATAGCAATACCATAAAAGTACTTAATTTTAGAGGACCAAACAATAATATAACTATTTAATTAAGTTTCATGAAAAAAAATATTTAGGAAAGATCAATATCACAATATTGAAAACATAAATGTTTTAAATTATTTATCAAGGATAATATAATTTAGCTAATTAAGTTTATAGGAAATAAAATCTAAGGAAGATCTAAAGAACAATATTGGAAATACAAATCTTTTGGTAAATTAATAAATTATTAACTTATCAATAAATTAAAGAGATAATGGGTTATAAGGCTTTGCTCTGTAATGTTTTATAACAGTCAAGACGAACTCATGTTTAATAAAGAAAAGTAATATTAATTTTATAATTTAGTTTTGCAATAATGATACTTTTCATAATATTAATTTATTTTAAAGAAAATGATAAATGTTGATGGACAAAAATATCCTAATATAAACATCTCTTCGCTCCCCCCTCCACTTAAACTTCTAATACCTCATCTCTCTCTCTCTCTAGATTTTATTCAACCATCAAATACTCCCTCTGTCTCACCAACGACCTCACCTCCTCCACCACCACTTGATTCTCCGATTGCATCGCCAGGAGGAGCGCCGTTCTCATCATTTTTTTTTCTACAGGGACAATCATAAAACATATATAACTTTTGATTGAACCATTGGATTTAGCTTATTTTCGGATATGTTATTTGAAAGATAAAGTTAGTATATTAGCGCGGAATCAAGATGATCAGAGGTCGTTTTGCTATCGAAATTGACCAATTTTGACTGCCTAGTGGGATTTTGAAAAAAAAAATCCGATCATTCCTCTTTTTTTTACGAACCCTACGTTGATCCATATATATATATATATATATAAATAGAGTGGATGTTGATCTTATTAATTTTGTTATTCTATATTTTGTAATGGTGCTAAAATTATTTTAGCACCTTCTGGTTGTTGTCCAAGTGGTGCTACATTATGGTTGTTATCTAGGTTGTTCTAAATGCATTTAGCACATTCTGATTGTTATTCAGGTGGTGCTAAATTCATTTAGCACCTACCACACTTTTTGGTTGCTGTCCAGAATGTGCTAAATACATTTAACACCTTCTGGTGGATGTTCAAGTGGTGCTAAATGCATTTATCACCTTCTGGTTGCTATTAGTGTCATAATGAGGCGTGAGATGTTATAAGGAAGGGGTATTAGTGTCTTTTTTGTACAATGTCCTTAATTTACATGACAAATTTTTAAATGTTCTTTATAATTATGTTATTATTAGAATAAGCCCTTATGCCCAATTACCCCTAAATTGAAACTTCGTTCAATTAATAAAATTGAATGGTCCAACCCTTATTAATGGTCCAAACCTTATTAATTTATATAAATTTTACTGTATATCATCATTTTCTTGATTGTATATATGATCATTTTTCTCGATTTTATTTATTTTTTATTTTAGAAGAAATTTACATTATTAACAAGATTTTTGCTGAAGGGTACTAACATAAAAGATTATAAAAATAATTCTACTTCTTAAATCATCACTCAAATATTGAAAATTACTAGAATACTCACACATGCACATATATATGACAAAATAAAAAATAGTATGCATATGTAAATTAGGTATTTCTTTAAAAAAAATTAAAAAATGTCTTCACGAACTTAAACATTATTTAATTTATTTATATGTCTTTACCTTCACAAGAACAAAGATAAACATTAAAAGTACTAAGTTAAAGAAGTTTTAGAAATAAATAGTTGCACCTGTTGTTAAACTAATTTTCTGGTGTTGCATGAACAAAAATGTTAGTTAAATTATTGATGCACATAGGTACATACAATCACCATATAACAAGGGTGGACACAACAATAGGACCTCCTTGTTACAAGGACAAGAAAAACGACAATAGACTACAAGGCCATTGGAATTATTTGCTTCAGCATGCAAAAAATTAAATTGTACTGTCAACGTAGATAGTTCAAAAAGCCTTCGTTCAATATAAGGCATATGTAGTCTTCCCTTGTATAAGTGTAACATATTAATAATAAGAGAAAATAATATGATAAACATGAAGAGTAATTAATAAATACATTAATGTTATATACAATAGAAACTTAATAAAATAATAATATCTCTAAATTAATAAATTTTGTCTATCCCGACTTGTGCCTAAGAGTTAAATTAATATTTTCGCTAAATTTATAAAATAATATTATTTTTTAAAAGTCCCCTTAATCCCATTAATTATATAAATTAATAATTCACCTTTTCGGACCTACGATCATGCCTTATCAAATATGAGTACAATATTGTTTACTTTTTGCTAAAATTTATCTTTGCCTGAATTTCATCCATAATTTTCTGTAATGCCCTAGGTATATCAGGTGTGCATTTCTCATTTTATAAGAAGAAATTATTTAGTGTCGTTATTGCTTGATAGTTTCTTTTAAAGAAATAGACTACATAATAAAACTATGTGCATTTAATTGCAAGAATAGAACTTGCATGGAAAGGAAATAAGTTCTAAACAATTCAATTGCCTAGAATTAAGTTGGATGGAAAATGTTAATTAAATGTGTTTGATTGATTTAATTCTCTATCTAGAAAATATTGTACTTTTCCATGTTTTGGTATTTGATAGTCATTATTTTCCATGGAAATTGTAACTTTTTTCAACTTTTGTTATTTGATAGCTATTATTTTTCATGAAACTTGTACATTTTTTACATGGAATTTTAGATATGTTTAAATATATATATATACACTATAATAATAAGAAATATAATATATAACAGCAATAAATAAATATGTCATCTAAGTTAAATATCATAAAACCTTCTCCCCTTAAGAAATATAATATATAAAACGAGGAAAAGTAATCAAGTTGAATTTGTCTTGAAATACATGCAATTACCTAGAAAATAAAATCTCCTCCCCTTAAGAAAATATTTTTTAGCTTTTGGAGGAAAATAACATTGCATCACCTAAAAGTGAAAATTTGACTGAATGCCAATCAAACATACCAAAAGTGAGAACTTTAGTGGAAAAACCTCATTTTCTAGAGAAAATAATGCCAATCAAACACACCCTAAAATTACTTAATTTTGGAAGACCAAACAATAAATAATTGTTTAATTAAGTTTCTAGAAAATAAAAATTTAGGAAAGATCAATATCACAATATTGAAAACATAAATCTTTTAAATTATTTATAAAGGATAATATAATTTACTTAATTAAGTTTATAGGAAATAAAATCTAAGGAAGATCTAAAGAACAATATTGGAAATACAAATCTTTTGGTAAATTAATAAATTATTAACTCATCAATAAATTAAACTTTGTTCAATTAATAAAATTGACTGGTCCGGACCTTATTAATTTATAGAAATTTTACTGTATATCATCATTTTCTTGATTGTATATAAAATCATTTTTCTCGATTTTTTTTTATTTTTTATTTTAGAAGAAATTTACATTATTAACGATTTTTGTTGAAGGGTACTAACATAAAAGATTATAAAAATAATTCTACTTCTTAAATCATCACTCAAATATTGCAAATTACAAGAATACACACACACACACGCATATATGAGAACATAAAAAATAGTACGCATATGTAAATTATGTATTTCTTTAAAAAAAATAAAAAAATGTCTTCATGAACTTAAACATTATTTATTTATCTATCTTTACCTTCACAAGAATAAAGATAAACATTAGGTTGCATTTGGTTGAGCTTTTAAGTTGAGTTTTTAAGTTGATTGTTTGGTAGAAATTGAAAGTAGGTTGAAAAGTGAATTTGGTTTTTGTTTGAGTTTTTTTCAACCAATTAAAAAAACTCATAAAAAATTTTCAAAATATAGTCACAATGGATCTTATTTTATAGATCTTGATGAGTAGGTTTCAAATATATATATATATATATATTTTATCTAATTTCAATTTTTGAATTTAAAATTATGCTTTTTTAAAAGTTTTTTTAGAGAGAGAAAATAAAGTAAAATAAATTTTGAGAAATATAAAAGTAAAGTTGACTTTTAGTTAAAATCTAGATTGATAAATACTGTTTTGAAGTTTGTTTTGCTATTTTGAAGAATCATTTGGAATTTTGAATGATAGAAAGATGTGTTTTATTTTAATGATTAGATAGTGAACCTTTTTTTGTTGGTTGCTACAACCATCTAGATGTTCTTGCGGTATAATAGTTCTATATTTGGGATTTATCTTAATTAAAACTTTGTCTAGTCACTGAAAATATATTATTGTAAGTCTTTTTGAAATGCGTGTTATATAGTTACATATGAATAGGAAAAAAATAATTTAATATTCGAATGAAATATTCAACAAATGTTGAAAGTTTATATTGTCATAATTTATTAATAAATGTCATGTTATAATAAGGTAGTTATGATATGATATTGGAAGGAAATTTTGTTACACAAATTACCATTGTCGTCATTTATGAACAAATGGCGTCTTAACGTAGGTGGTTATTAATGGCGGAAAAATTTTGTTACACAAATTACCATTGTCGTCATTAATAAATTTCACTTAAAATATCGTAAAAGGATATAACGTCGCTTGTTATAAACGTCGTAAATTTACGACACTGGCATAGCTGACGCTTATCTAAAACGTTGCATAAACGTCGCTAAATCCGCCTTTTCATGTAGTGCCTATTGCCAAAATAAATTTTTGGTATTGCATGCATAAAAATGTTAGTTAAATTATTGATGCACATGTGTACATACAATCACCATATAACAAGAGTGGACACAACAGTAGGACCTCGTTGTTACAAGGACAAGGAAAACGACAATGGGCTACAAGGCAGTTGGAATTATTTGTTTCAACATGCAAAAAATTAAGTAGTATTGTCAGCGTAGGTAGTTCAAAAATCTAGTATTCCTTTTGGCATGTAATAATGGATCAGCAATAATATTTAAATAGAAGTTGTAAATGAGTACCGATAAAATAAAATCTATTTAGTGATAGTCTTAATGTGAGGCGAAAGGAGTAGTATATTTAATTTATGGTTAAATGTATCATACTATTTATTATAAATATCAAGTATACAATATTTTTAATATATATCTATATATCCATATATACATATATGGAGTCCATTTCAGGTGCGAACTCACTGTTCACACCTAACCGTGCGAACTGGCCCTTTTGGCACGCTTCCCGATGGACTTTTTTGATGAAATTTTGTGGGGATGTTCTTCATCGTGTGTAGAACATCTCCACCAAATTTCATCAAAAAATTCAACCTGGAAGTAGGTTAACTACATGATTGAAAAATATTGGTCCAGAAATAAATATATAAAATCCAATATTTTTCAATCATGTAGTTAACCCACTTCCAGGTTGAATTTTTTAATGAAATTTGGTGGCGATGTTCTACACACGATGAAGAACATCCCCACAAAATTTCATCAAAAAATTCCATCGGGAAGCGTGCCAAACGGGCCAGTTCGCACAGATGATCAAAAAATTTCATTCTTTGTTGAAATTTTTTGATCATCCGTGCGAACTGGCCCTTTTGGCACGCTTCCCGATGGAATTGTTTGATGAAATTTTGTGGGGATGTTCTTCATCGTGTGTAGAACATCGCCACCAAATTTCATCAAAAAATTCAACCGGGAAGTTGGTTAACTACATGATTGAAAAATATTGGATTTTATATATTTATTTCTGGACCAATATTTTTCAATCATGTAGTTAACCCACTTCCAGGTTGAATTTTTTGATGAAATTTGGTGGAAATGTTCTACACACGATGAAGAACATCCCCACAAAATTTCATCAAAAAATTCAATCGGAAAGCGTGCCAAAAGGGGCAGTTCGCACGGCCAGGTGTGAACAGTGAGTTCGCACCTGAAATTTCCCATATATATATGTATGACAAAAATTGCAAATTTAGGCGTACCTCTCAAGCTCACGCAGAGACAGAGCCAATACAACCCCACTAGGGCTTGAGCCCCCACTTTTTTTTTTCTTTCCATATATATAGTATTAATATATATATATATATATATGAGAAACGTGTAAAGTAATTAAAAATATAAGGTTAAAAATTATAAGGGTATGATTATTAGCACTCCAAAAATATCCTTAATGTATTAAAAGTGTCACTAAATTGTTTCAGAGTACTACAATATTCATCTGAAGTGCTAATAATGTTACCCAAATTATAATTATGATAAATTAACTTAAACATTTAACAAAACAACAATAATAGCCTTATGTTGTGTTCGACGTGGAAGATTAAAGGTTGGAATAGGATAAAATTATTGGTTCAAATTTGATATATATTAGTGTGGATTATTTATACTACAAAGATTGGCCTCTTATTCCACTGGAAGAGAAATTCCCCCTAGGAGGTGGATTAATTATATTAAAGTGGTAGTGTCATAGGGATTGGGAGGGGAGGGTCAAAGGTTCGAATATAACCCATGACGACAAATCGTTTAATAGTGACGGAAATACAAACTTAGAATTAGCAGCATAAGTAGCAACAACCAAGAAATGGGTGCAGAATTTAGAGCTGTCATTAAAGAGTTTTTCTTAAATTTGGCGCAAAATTTTAATGTTGCATGTACTTTTACTTGTAGTCCAAACCATTATTTTTTTCCCTCTAATATCTATCGCTCTTAGTTAAATTTAATTTATGGCTTCGTTCCTAGGCTCACATGTGTACATCACTACATCCTTTATTATTAAGTTGCGAGAGGTTGATAAAGTTGTATGTGTAACTGGTAAGATTCAAATCTACAATTTTAATTTGCATGTCTTTAACCAATGGACGACAACTTTTTTTTTTTTTTTTTAAATTAAGGGAGGTCTAAGTCTCTCCCTTAATCCTACAAATAAAGAAAAACCCTCCCCTCCCACCCCATGAGTCGAACCCTTGACCTCAAGGCAAGGGTGGAGGTTGCCTACCACTGGGCCAACCCCTCTCCTCAACCAATGGACGACAACTTAATGCTTAGTTAACCATTTAATTACTTAGGCTCCGTTTGATAGCAACATGAAAAATGGTTGCGAGAGGTTGATAAAGTTGTATGTGTAGTTGGTAAGATTCAAATCTACAATTTAATTTGCATGTCATTAACCAATGGACGACAACTTAATGCTCAGTTAACCATTTAATTACTTAGGCTACGTTTGATAGCAACATGAAAAATGAAAAGAAAAATAATTAGTTTGTGTGAAAAGATGAAAAATAAGTTAATGCATGTGGTGAGATGCTCTCCATCTCATACTAATTTTTGTGAGAATATATATGTCCTTCATCATTCTTTACGTTTTGTAGAAAAAAAATTTTCACCACCACCTAAAGAATTGTTTTTTATGAAATAAACCAAAAAATAAGAGTTAATCTCACCACTTTCTTCAACTTATTTTCCATCTCCTCTAGTTTTTTTATTTTTCATTTTTCGTATTATTATCAAATAAAGTCTTAATGAAATAATTCTTCTTTTAATTTTGTCTAGCCAATGTCATGTATCATGTATGCCATATATATGAATGTAATTCTCAAAAGCAAAAGATCAAGCACGCATGGGGTGGTAAGAAATAAATATGCGCATTGATTTCGTTCGGGGATAGAATAATGTTGTTGGTGATTGATTAGATATAAAGGTAATGGTTAAAAGTTAAAAGTTACAACGTTCAAAGAAGCTACCTAAGTAAAATGCATGTTTAATATATTTTTTTCGCTCTTAAACTCTTTTTTTCTTCTTCTTCAGATTTCTTAAATTAATATTATTATTTTTGGGACATATTATATGATTGTATCAAATTAACAGTTTTATTTTCAATCACAAATTAAAATGATATTAGTATGCTTTAAAAAAAAAGTACTAAATCAAATTAAAATGTTAACATAAGGCGAAAAGATATATTATAGGCAAGATTACATTGCAAGAATGGAGGTGGGTTAAGTTGGTTTACGAGATATAGAAGACAAAGCATGTGGAGTACCGGAGAGCATTAGGGGCTAGGCTACATATAAAGACAGGGTAAATTTTTATGAAATAAAGATGGGGGTTTGTTTTGACCTAATCTAAACATGTGGGAGTTAACATTAGCGATCAGCTCAAGCAATTTATGAGTAGCTAGCTAGCTAGAGATAGTGATTACCCCACTCCTTTCATCATTAGCAAATAAAAACCTTAAATAATTTGTGTATCACTCTCTATTGTTTACAGTTGCTTAACTAAAAGCTTTTGTTAATATTGTTCTAATTGTTATTTGTACACTTTTTGAATTTTTAGTTAGGAATATTCTAGGATAAGTCAAGGGCAAATTTAGAATTTTTTTGCGCTATATTAGATTATCTCTAAAATCTTGTATAATATATGACATTATTAAATAAATAATTTGAACTAGACTATAATCCTGATCAACCGAGGACTAGGTTCGCAATGGCGAATCTAGAATTTAGAGTACGGGGGGACCAAAACACAGCATAAAAAATATGATATTTTATAAATTTATTAAGAGGAACCACAACCACTTAAATTTATTGAATACTTATAATATAAATAATAATGGGTATAACTATTGACACTCCATAAAAAAAAATTAACACTATAAAATAATTTTTAGAGATAAAAAAATTTATAACAAAATAAAAATGCATAATTTTATTTAAAGAGTGCCAACAACTATATTTATAAAAAAAATACTAATACTAATGAGAGTTTAAAATATCTCGGGGGACCCGGTCCCCCCTCCATCCGCCACTGTAGGTTCGCCTATGGACGACTTAATGGCCGCGGGAGGGGGTTGTTATGAGGTTTCAAAGTTCGAAAAAACTTGGGTTCACCTTATAAACATTTTGCAAGCCACAAATACAAGAAATGCACTTACGTAGTAAAAATAGTTTTTAATGTAATAATAAATTTTCAGGTCAATAAAATATTACTTTTACGTTACTCACTAACTCACTTTCTTTCCTTTTTTTTTTAATCCTGTTTTTGATTAGTCACTGTGAAATTCAACCACCCTATGTTCGAATTTAAACGTTTTGTACAAATACTTGTACTTTTTTTTTCTCATACCTATAGGGTGTCCGAGTCATTTTTATGCATCTCGACTAATTTTTTCAACAAAGTTTCAATGTGGAACTTTTGTTTTTCTCATTTTTTCATCTCAAGTAATTTATTTTGGATGACAAATTCACTCCCTAACTATTTTAAGCAAACAAATATAAGATTTCGATATACTCGCAGATGATAATATGAAACTATAATAACCTTTTACAATTGAGTGATGTCTTACTTAAAACAGATCGAAGAAATGTTTTCATTTGCATTTTTTCCCCAACAATTAGATCTACGTTTTAATATTACGTATATTTCTTAATTAATTATATAATATTAATTATATTCTTGATTAATTGCATAATATTATATTTATGTTAAATTAATTGAAGTATTGCTAGTGATTACTCAATGTTAGATCTATTTCTTGATTAATTTCATAGTATTAGGTATATTTCTTGAATAATTGATTAATTTTATAATATTAGATTTTTCTTGAATAATTGATTAATTATATAATATTATGTCTATTTCTTCATTAATAAATTATATTAATAGTGTTCACATTGAATATTTAAGACTTTGAGTTGTATAAAGTAATATTATTATATTTACGTTAAAATTTATATTTTTAAATATGTTTTTATATGCTTTAAATTTTATTTATCTTTAAATAAACTTTTGGCTCTATCATTACTTATGCTGCTGGATTTTAAAAGCTCGCAATATTTGCCCACACAATAACATTAATTATTTTGAGGCATGCAGAAGGCAAGGGAAAAATACGAGTAACATTGGATATGGGTGAAAAGAGAAAGGAATAGAGCGATTTTGTTGTAAATTGCATTTGCATTACATTACACTACGACTCTACGATCAACAGTAGAAACAGAAGAGTCAACCGCGCGGGTAAAGGGAGAGCACAGGGCTCGAGATTGACAGACCGCCCCGCCCCGCCCCCACGCTATTTAATATTCTCTCTCTCTCTCTCTCTCTCTCTCTCTCAATGCCTCAAATCCAAAGCAGTAACTTTGATTTCACCTTTCCCCAATCCCAAAAGCAGAATATACAGGGAGTATGTATATTATATTCTACGTAGATTTTAGCCACTATTGCTAGCCCCCTCTAATTTCCCTATTCTTTTTTTTTTCTTACACAAACACATTTGCGAGTAGGGGAACTTTCTTATTATGTCTCGTTTGGTTCACAGAAAGAAAATCGATTCCGCTATCTTTTTTATGGAAGTGCGAAATTAAAGTTTCTGTCAGGTTTCCTTTTCCGTGTTTGGTAAAGCATGAAAAGTATTTAGAAAATACCATTTCATTTCCTTTTCGGTGTTTGGTTAGTACAGGAAAAGAAAGTAAAAATATATCAATATGTCAATAATACCCTTATATTTTAAAGTAAAAAATAACATCATAAAAATTCAAAAGTACACCA
This sequence comes from Lonicera japonica, assembly GCA_021464415.1. Taxonomy (NCBI): domain Eukaryota; kingdom Viridiplantae; phylum Streptophyta; class Magnoliopsida; order Dipsacales; family Caprifoliaceae; genus Lonicera; species Lonicera japonica. Next base: position 3,333,847 of record CM038466.1, read on the forward strand.
AAGAGATTAATGGGTAAATTTGATAATAGCATATTTGGGTTGGGATATTAATGTCCAATTTTTTTATAATGAATGTTGAGAAATTAGAGGAGAAAATGAATTCCATGCCCTTTGAGTGAAATAGCTTTACCCTCTATATTCCTATCTTTCGAGAAAGCCTTTCTGAAATTTGTTGTTACCAAACAAAGAAAATGAATGACTTTCCTTTCCTGAATGCTAAAAATAATTCTATAAAAATAATTTTGTTCATCTATGTAGTATTTTGAAGAGTCATTTTAAAAAATATTTTTAATGAGCTCCAAGAACCTCTTTAAATATATTATTATTTTAATTTTTAATTTTTTAATTAATGTATATACAAGTTCCCTCCAGCAACGTCATTTTAAATTAGCACAAAGTCTAATTAATAAGATATTAAAAAGTATGTTTGAAGAGCTCTTCCATCACTCTTCATATTTAAAGAGTGAGAAAAACTCTTCAAATTGAAGATTCTATTTTGCTACTTCTATTGGGGTAAATTTTGTTAACACGTCCCTTCAATAAATTTACAGTTTAGTCATTTGAAAAGTCTGTTAGAGATGCTCTTAGGAAGCCATGTTCTCCAACAATATATATATATATATATATAATCATAACATGTGTCTTAAATAATATGAATAAAAACAATAACATTTTATATAAAAAAGTTGTGTTTAATTTAATTCTTATTATCTATATTTGTGTAATATATACCCGTAAGGCACACGTTAACATGACCATATATATATATATATATATTCCCCTAATTTTCACTTAAAATGCTTTGAGGAGTGGGCATCTAATTCGATTATTGGTTTTTAAACCATAATATGCATTTAATTTGATTCAATGTTAGTTCTAGTATTTATTATGTAATTCGATCTAATGTGTCCTACCGATCCAATAAAAAAATGTTGGATTGGATCAATTCCAAACCGATCCAATCAAATAAGCAAAAAATGGAGTCTTGACAATATATATACCTACCGGAAAATTTTCAAAAATTTTCAATTGAAAAATATGACAAATTGACAAAATTAAAGCAAATGACTTGTAGTCAAATTAAACCAAATAACTTGTAGTCAATTACAAAGAAAGAGTAGTACGATAAATAGACTACAATGACTATCGATAACACAAATATATGAGTCACTTTAAGTAAAAAATATATTTACTAATTGGATTGGTTCACACAAAACCCTCCCAAATCCGAAAGCGATCCAATATTTTTCAGTTTTCAAAAAGTGGATCCAATCAATCCATACATCCAACAAAATTAAATTGGATTTGTTGGTTTGGATTTGAACTTGCCCAACCCTAATTTGCATGTGCAATGTTGTGTATCGCCTCTTTTGGTTCATTTTGGCCCCTTTTTAAACAAAAAAATTTGCCCTTTTTTCAAATTCGATCACTATTGAGACTGAAGATAAATCTTTTAACGCTTTAAAATTATTTAATGTAATAAAATATCTTTAAAAATACAAAAATAAAATATTGTTAAATATTATATTAGAATGTTAAAGAACGTTAATAGCATTGTTAAAAGTCACACAATTCTAATTCTACATATTTCTTTCACGCATCTTCTAGACTATTAAAAACTCTTTTTATGTAAATTGATGTAAAATTAACTGAATGAATCTGTGAGATCGTACATTTTGTGTCACGGAACTTTTTAGGTCATCCGAGTAATACTACGCGTTTCTATAAAAAAAAAAATTGTACAAAAAAAGAAATGTAGAGAAAAAATCAAGGCCAGTCCATCATACAGTAAAGAATTGTATGGTTTATTTTGTAAAAATTAATGTTACAATGAAAGCGATAGAAATAAAGAAAGAAAATATATTATGCTTCAAATATATATATACATACACTATAATATGAATGCATCATATACGTACAAAGATATTTTTCTGTATAAGGCACATGCATAATGTTTGCAAACGCACCGGAGACATGACAAAATAGTCGAAATTATGAAGTAAAGGATGACAACTTCTGGGCATGGATAAGAAAGTTAAAAAAATTTAACTAATGAAATTATCATTGTGTCTGGCCGGGTACAAATTATTGCTGCTCACGTTTTGTAGGCTCCTAATAATTTTTCTGACCATTGAGATTAAATAATCAGGCAGGCAAATTAACTTATGGCTAGCTAGTACGGGTAGATTAATTAGGGCCGTCATTGGTCCGTACTTAGTTAAATAATTGTAATTAAAATAGATATTATTAATGACCACTAATTAGGGGTCTCACGTGTTTGCTTAAGCCTAAACTACTGTAGCTAGCTAGGTTGTTTTCTTTAGCCCGTGATGCAGACTAATAATATAGACTTGTAGCTATATATCTATATATATATATGTATATTATTTTCCTTCTTTTAAGGATTATTTTTAAGGTAATTAATTCAAAGACCGTCAATTTTGAGTGAAAAACAATTGAATTTTTTTATAAAAGTTGGTGAAGATGATTTTAATAATGAGTAGATTAGCTTCATAAAATTTTATAAAAAATATCAAACGGAAAGTGGGTTAATTAAAAATCTAAGATTTTAACGTCTAGAAATGCGCATGTATATCAATTTTTCAGATAACTCACTTTCCGATTGTATTTTTTTATGAAACTCGGTAAAAATGATTTACTCATTATAGAGATCATCTCTTCCAAGTTTTATGAAAAATATCATTCATTGACCCCCTTAAAATAGACAGTGGTTAAGTTATTTAATTTAAGAACAGTCCTTAAAAGAAAGATTCTGTATATATATATATATATATATATTAATTGTATTCTAAAGAGAAGAAGAAGAAAAAAAGTAGTAGTTGTTGTTCGATCTAAGGAATAAGGATGATCCTTTCAGTACGTATACGTATGCATATGCATATACATATACATATGCATATACTAAACTCCTAAGTGTTTCCGAAGTTATGTTTATCCTGTAGCTACTATCATGAACTGCAATAATCTTGCCATTTTGATCCGTTCAAATGATAACATATTGTGGGGAACTGAAAAAGTTGCAAAACAATATATACCGACAAATCATTTGTTTTCTTTTTGGTTAGGAGGCATTGCTCCACGGGGTGTCCGGGCCAGCTTTCGCGCACCTCGACTAATCCCCGCTCACGCGTAGTACCATTTGCGCTGGCCACAAACTGATTTGCTGCTGCCGGGAATCGACCTGGGGAGCTCCCAGTCGACCCCAGAGCTCGAACCTGGGGTGGTTAGCCACCAGGCCACAGCTTGTGGCTAGTAGACCACCAGACTTTGTAGTGTAATAGTAATTAGCTAGGGAGTTTGTTGTTTACCCTCAATGCTGGACTCGCATAATTTTTTTTTTTCAATATATGAGTCAAATCTCCTTCTTCAGTTAATTTGTAGCTAAAAAGAAATTTGAGAAAGACGAAATACAAAGTTATCATTACAATAAAACCTCATTTGATTCACGAATTTTAGTACTCAGAAAAAGAAAGTCTTTCCTTTTTTTTTGTTTGGCAAACACAAGTTCCAGAAATACTTTCTTGAGAGAGGGGAAAGTAGGGGATAAAATCATTCATCTTAAAACACATGGGATTGATTTTCCCATGTGATTTTCAAACATTTATTATAAAAAAAATTTGGACAATAATAAGCTTACCTAAATACTTTCCAATGCTTTACCAAACACAAGAAAAGAAACTTGATTGAAAATTTAGTTTCACATCTCCATGGAAAATATAAGGGAATTAATTTTTCTTCCGTGAACCAAACGAGACCTAAAGGAAAGGTACGTCTACTAGATTTGCTTTAATGGCGCGCATAAAACAGGATTTCGACTTCATATAAATTTTTTAATTGTCAATTCCACAAAATATTGTTCATCGTTTCATATAGGGACAAAGCTAAAAATTAATTTGAGTGGGGGCGTTAGATATTAGAGAGAAAAAAATTTGTTTGGTTAACAAAAATACAAGTGACTTTAAAATTTTGCACAAGATTTAAAAATACTCTTTAATTACAAAATTCTAAATTTTGTCACCGATTTCATGGTTGTTGCAACCTTTTCTGTTAATTCTAAGTTTGTGTTTTTGTCACTGTTAAATAATTTGTTGGCTTGGGTTCTATTCAAACCTTTGACCCTCCCCTCCTCTCGCAAGACCCATCCAACCAACACTACCGCTGTAATATAACTAATCTACCTCTTAGATGAGATTGCTTAATCCATCTCCTTGTGCAATAGGCCTTTGTAGGATAAATAATCCACACTAATATATATCCAATTAGAACCAATAATTTTATCTTATTCTAACTTCTAATCTTGCACGTCAAATATAAGATTATCTGTCTCTGACTTCGTAAGGGTTAAAACCTAAGATATTTATGTTATAAGATACAAAGTGTATATGCCATAAAAACTTAGGCAACTTTTTTTTTTTTAACATGGGACAGTTTGAAAGTGTCTCGAATTTTTATAAGTTTAGCACAGCCACGCGTAAAAAAATTAAAGAACTAAAAAAATAAAAATAAATGATATTATAATTTAATATTTTCTCAAATCCTTTTTGATTTAACAAATTTGTTATATTATTTTGGAAAATCCAAAAGAAAAGATTTAATAAACTAATATCGAATGATACAATTTGTTTATTACTTTTCTGTTTTAAAATAAAACTTTCACTATCCTTTTTTCAAGACATGTCGAGTTAAGCGCCTTATATTTTTTTTTGAACATAGTTAATGCATTAAATTTTGATATGATAAATAACGTGAAATTAAAGTTTTTCTTTAATAGCATAAAAGTCAAAGCAAATCTCATAGTTAAGAGACGCAAAATAGTCTCCTCTTCTCAAAGTAAATTTTCTAGTTTGATTTTCATACTTTCTAATTAAGATTATAAAATTTTCAAAACAATCAATAGTTAATAGAAAATCAAATTCAACAAACATTTCAATCAAGAAATTAACTTAACTTGGAAAGATCCAAATAAACAATTGACTACTACTTTGAATGAATGTCGGTTAATAAATTATATATATATATATATAAATACATTAAATTAAAATATATTTCAAAAAATACATTATGTATGAGCATAGTAAAAATAGGAATGAGTTTGTCCATTCCACATCTAATTTAAAACTAGAAAGACTCAATTTTCTTGTTTCTTCCTCCTTCCCCCGTATTTCCGACCATTAAGTATATCTTTATAAATATTGCATGTATGAAAAATTAAATATGCCTTTTCCTAAAATTGCTCTCCCTCAACATTCAAACCAACTCACGGCCTCTCATTGTTACATCAGTTATATAATGTTGCTGTCAAAGGAGAGTTGACCTTTAAACAGTAGTATATACTGTGACTCAGCTCACTGCGTTTTCTCCTCGGTTATTGATTCAATAAAAATTCCTCTAACTGACCTCTATGCTTGAAATAAGTCAAAACATAAAATGATTAGCCAAAGAATTATAGGGGAATACGAGGCATTAACCCAAAATATACATTAGTTTATATATATATACACACGTACGAGAAATAAATGAATCTCTCAGTAGCCACCCCACCCCCACCCCCACCCCCACCCACACATCAATGAATAGAATAGGGTCACCGCCTGTGATGAGCGCCCATCACCGGTACCTTCATCACCGCCCGATTGATATATTATGGTCTATGATTGATTCGACGGTGATTGGAAAAAATTAAAATATCATCAAATAAGAAATGCATGTGAGGTTTATGTTTCCCTTTTGGGAGATTGCTTGGTGGATTGGAAAAATTAATAAAAACGGTATTAATTAAAATAGGAAGAGAAAAATAATAATAAAAAAGTAGAGCGTGTTTTCCGGTGCAAGGACGAATAAGCAAAAGCTGATGCTTTTCCACGTGGCGGGTGTAATGACCGTTTGATTAGCATGCAACGGCAGGGATTAAGTCCTTGTGGAGGAGATTTTAATTGCAACTGCAAGAAAACTGTAGAGGAAGTGGAGAGAGGGTAGATTTTCTGCACAAAATCAGCCGAGTGTCGTTCAGAGAGAGAGAGCGCGTTTTTAGAGAGAGAAAGAGAGTCTCTCTCTATCTGGTTGTCTTAAATTGAGGTTGCAGTCACCATGGCGGCGTTTGCAGGGCCGTGAATTTAATGCATTTCCAACAGAGACAGAGAATTCAAGCGATGAATTGAAGAGAACGAGAACGATCGTCGATGATCTTCTTTGCCTTAAAAAGTTCCTAAAATTTTATGTCCTGAGAAAAAAGCTGAAAAAAAAAAAAAAAATAGATCCCACACTCATCTCTCTAAACCTTTAATTTGTTTCTAGTATGGAAATTATTATGTCAAAATTGAGCTCCTATTCAGCTTCTTGTGGTATAAAATGTCAGGATTCTTCTCACTAGGCAGTGGAAGTGGATTCAAAGATCAACAGCACCAGCAAGAGCAAGAGCAGACCCCATCCAACGGTTTGTTTTTGTTCAAAAACGAAGAGATCTACAACAAAGGGTTCGAATTATGGCAACAATATTATCAACTACACAATCAACAGAGAACAACACACCATCGAGATGCGGATCCCGAAAATAGGCGGATCGTAATCGGCAGTAATAGTACTAGCAGTGCTAATATTTGTGATGAGTCTTCTTCGTACAGATTGGGGGTTGGGGTAATGAGGCAAGGAGGAACTGCAGGAACAGGAGGTGGAGGAGGAGGGGGAATTAATTGCCAAGACTGTGGCAACCAAGCCAAAAAGGATTGCACGCATCTGAGGTGCAGAACTTGCTGCAAGAGCCGAGGTTTTCACTGTCAGACTCACGTTAAGAGCACTTGGGTACCCGCTGCCAAAAGGCGCGAGCGCCAACAACAACTTGCTTCCTTACAACAACATCAACAACAAAATCAAAATCACCAACTCACTTTGATGAGAGGTGAAAATCCTAAAAGGCACCGAGAGAACCCAGCTCTTCCCTGCACTCGTTTGCCTAATAATATGTCAGGTGCGTTACTCTTCAAAATACCAACTAATTACTAATACTACTTCCAAAATTTTATACAACGTACCATATCATGAAGCTCACTTTCCTTTTTCCTCTCACCGTTTGCGAGTAAAACCGACTAAGGGTTTACTAAATTAACAAAAAAAAAATAAACTATGCAATCTTTTTGTTTCTCCTAACTCGGATTCTTTTTTCAAAAGAAATATTTATGTTTATTTGTTTGGAGCTTGATTAGGGTTAGAGGTGGGACAGCTACCAGCTGAAGTGAGTTCACCGGCCGTGTTTCGGTGCGTGCGAGTGAGCGCGATGGACGATGCAGATGAGCAGTTCGCGTATCAAACGGCTGTGAACATAGGAGGACACGTGTTCAAGGGAATTCTCTATGATCAAGGCCCTGAAAACCGTTATGGAGGCGGCGAGAGCTCCTCCGGTAGAGGTGGAGGTGGAGGTGGAGGTCAACAGCCACTTAATCTGATTACGGGAGCAACCACCACGGCCACTAGTAGCAATCCAGCGGTTACTTTATTCGATCCTTCGCTATATCCAGCTCCACTCAATGCTTTTATGGCCGGTACGCAATTTTTCCCACCACCAAGACCCTGAAAAAAAAAAGTGGGTTATTGATTATATTTAGTTTCTCTATTTTCTTCTAACAAAGTCGATCATTTGCCTGCTGTTATCATCATATTATATACATTGAACCTTTGTTATTAATTAATATTGTTGATTGTGGGAAAAGGTACGTAGGACGAGAAGAGGAATTATTCAAGTTTATGAAAACTATTGGGATGTTGGTTTTTGTTCAAATTAAAATTTGGATTACGCTTTGGTTAATATTGATGATGATCTTCTTGCATATAAAGGCTTTTTTTTTTGTTGCAAGTGTTTTGTTTGTGGTACATATGGATGTGTGCATTATAATTACAATGTGTGTTGTTTAATTCTTCTTCATTCTTTTTATATATGAAATATATATTAATTTTCTAATACGGTGTTGGTTTTCAATTCACTTTCTCGTTGGTTTTGAACTCGAAGCTACTTTTTCCCGTTTCTCCGTTTGCTTGCCGCATAAAAATGTGACTAGAATAACTACTAGGTTTCGTGTTTGGACTTTTTTTTCCTCCCAATATTTTTATTTATATATATATATATTTGTGGTTCAAAATTCTCATGAATATATATATTCTTTTCTTTTGAAAGAAAATCAAAGGCAACGAGTATTAGGCGGTCCATGCCCTGCAAGTCTTCCACGCTTTGGCAAATGTCAGCTTAATTTGTTATTATAGTCCATAAAGTATAACCCTTTCTAGACCCCCACCCCTCTCTCTCTCTCTCTATATATATATATATATGTAAATCATATACATGCAAACAAATGAATTTGCATCAAACGCTTAGTTGCAAAACTAATGCTACCAATGGTGTTCCCTTATTAATTATTTAATTAATTGTTAAATATAGCTCCTATCATGTTCATGCATATAGGGGACTATTGAATACATCTTCGACTCGAATTGATTTGACATAAACATTCAACAAATTCGAGATCGATGTTTATCATTGTCCTAGTTGAAAAAAATAAAAAATATATAAATAAATAAATAAAAGGAAAGGAAAAGAATTGGAGGAAGTGAGGCGCAATGTTTTTGAAGTTGACATGCATGGACGTAACCAATGTCTTAGCTGTAAATGTTTACTGCTGCTGCAAATTAAAAGTATATATATATATATATACAGATGCATGTGATGACTGTTATACATCTGTATGTATGATGAGTAAATAATAATATTGAAGATTATATATATAGGTGAAGGTACATATTGATATCATATGAGATTAAAAGGTGCTTTTACAGGTTACTAGATTTGGTACCTGTGTAAGAAAACCGAAAAATTAAGAAGCTTTCCTTAGTTTTGAAAATTTTGATCTACAACTTGTACTCTTGTGATCAACCGATTAAGACACTACACCCTTAACAGATATACGTACATACTTTCTTGGGCTTCTTTTAATTATTTCATGCATCTTTCTTTTTTATCATATGTCCTTTATTTTAATATTATAGACATTGACAATCTTGCTGCAATAGAAACAACAAATTGTAGTTGAAGTAGCAGCAGCTTGTCGATCTCCCATTCTTGTTTCAATTAGGCAGTTAGCAAAATTAAAAGCGTATGTCCAATAATTTTTGCTTTTGGGATATTTTGCTAGCCATTGCCCTTCCTAAACAAAACAAAACTGTCTTTTCCCTTCGTTTCCTTCGAGTTTTTCTACATTTTTGACATATAAAATTGGTAAACTCGATCACATGAAATTTTATGCTTTAAACATTTTGATATTCAAACTCCATATATGAATTTACAAATTTAGGGTTTCAAAAAAGTATATATAAAACTCGAATCAATTGAGCGATTGGCATGTTTAGCTAAAAATATTAATGAGTATCACATAAGTTGTGGAAGGCTAACATATGTTGTCCTATCGCATGCAGAATTAGGTCAATTAGATGACTGTAGTTTCATTTGTTTATTTAGTGAGGAAGTACAAGTTGAGTATAACTAGCTAGCATGAGAATATAAATTCATATATAAGATTATGTTGCCGGATATGTGTTAATCAAAGGAAAAAACTACATTTTCAATGGATAAATTTTAGTCATTGGCAAGAAGGACCAACATAAGATATACTGCTATTATTCAGAAAGTGACCATGCACCGCTGTCGAATGGGCAGCATTGGCCCGGCCTGGCCGAAAATTATACTGAAAATTGCATTGTTTTTGTTTCATTTTACCGTGCATGTTAACTAATATTGATGCAGTTGTCTCTATATTTTGTGTTTGCTGACCATGCACCGCTGTCGAATGGGCAGCGTTGGCCCGGAAGGGCCGAAAATTATGGTGAAAATGCATTGTTTTTGTTTCATTTTACCATGTTAATTAATATTGATGCAGTTGTCTCTATATCTTGTGCTTGCTTGGTTTTGCCTCGATGGTGAAAGTAAGTGAGAGTATATAATACTGAAATTTATCCTTGAGGGTGTTATGTTTATGTCGTACTCTAGGGTAATTGTAAATTATTGTTTGCTTTGAGTCTGAGGCCGTACCCATGAGATTTTGTTTTTCTCAAAAAGCAAGGACTAATGGCAAAGCATACATAGCAGATCAACGTAATTAATCACCTCATGCAATTGATGATATATGTTTTGGCCCAAAACTACTTCATTACTCCCACCTACATTTTCAGTGCGGATGTGGGGGTTGTAGTTGTAAATGGTGAGTCCTCTGCATATCAACAGCAACAACTATATATCCAACGGAACACATACGGCGTGCACCCACAATACTAGTGCTATGTCGCTATTAATTGGGACATTTTTGTTTTTGGCTAGAGTTCACAAAATAATGTTTTCCACGTTGCTGATATATGGAAGCAAAGGAGCTGCCCTTAACTGAGTAGGAAGATAAATAGAATAATTAATGTTTATTGGCCTGATGGAGAGTGGGTGTCTCCCGTTCCATTGGCTTTCATATTTAAAATGCGCGTCT